>OX596018.1:14676343-17257044 GCA_951394055.1 Villa cingulata | reverse complement strand
ATGCCATTACCATCATACCACAACAAATGGCAATGATATTTATAAATGATGATGGGTTTTAGCTGTTATGTATTTGCATTAGTTGCTTAAATAAAGTTATATATCTACATATCGAAAATCTCTTTATCTGTAGGCACACACAGGTAATATCATTTCTTTACACATTTACGAGCACGTATCATTCGTTCGTATTCAGTCATATCTACTCTATATAGATAGGTACAAGTACAAACAATAATAATTGTATGTAGACCTAAAAGTAAACAAATAAAGGGTTTGTCATAAAAAAATAAAATATAAAAAAGAAATATGAAGAAAAAAAAAATTCTCAAACAAATAGATTTTGTGCAATTAAAATAATTTACACAGGTGCTCCGGAAGTTATATCTCCTATATAATACATACTATTTTTTATAACTATTATTCTCTCTTTTATTATATCGTCGTAATATCGTAATCATATAAATGGTATGCATACGTAAAAGGAATACGACGATGAATGAGTATACGTAAGTATGTATAGATAAGTACATACTTATACGTGCATAATACGCAAGTACTACAGAATATGTGTGTCTCGTAAATTGTAATAAAATATAAAAAATAAAATCTATTTATTACTCATTCATATAATTCATCATAATCCTGTCACTCCCCCTCTCTCACTCTCTTTCCACCATATATCATTTTCTTTATTCATTTGAATTGAAAATTGAAATGTTTGTTACAAATATACACACACAGGTATACTAAAATCAAACCACCGTTATTAATGTGTTAGTATTTCTGATTCTTTTATATAATAGTACGATATAAAGAATGAGAAATACAAAAAAAAGTACATAAGTTAAAATTTCTATACAGGAAAATTCTATATATAAAAAAAAATGAAGAATAAGAAGAAATAATTTTGGTTTGGTTTTCATTTCAATAGCATATGTATAACACTGTAATGTGTGTGATTTTGGATTATAAATTGAAATGCTCGTAAAAATAAATTAACAAAAAAACCAATGTAGAGAAAAAAAGGTGAAAAAAAAAATATGCATATATGCATAAAAAATATACAAAAAAATTTGAATAATGAACGTGAGATTATGCGTATGTGTTTTTTTTTTTTAACTTTTCTACGTCTTTATTTTCTTTTATTATTTTTTATTTTTTTAATTTCTACATTTTATTTACGCTTGACAGGAGACAGGATAGATAGATTTAGCAAGTGAAGAAAATAATAATAATTTTTTTTTTTTTTAATAAAAGAAAAATATGTATTATAACCACTTGGTTTGGTGGTGGTATATAACCAAGTACAACCGTCATCATCATCATCATCTTCATCATAATATGTGGGTATAGAGGGGTGGTGGTAAAAGAAAAATGATTTTTCCGACTTTTCTTGTTCCTTTTTTACCTGACAATTTTTTTTCTTCTCTTTTCTCTGATGTTTTTTTAGACCTACATACTCTGGCGTAGGTACATACATGTTGCAAAAAAACTCCACTTGAAAACTCCATATAACTTCATATAATATTTTTTATCATTATCGACTTATAAACAAAATGTAGTACATAAACATACTCGTAATCGTAAAGTTATGTAAGTTTGTACATACTACTCTACGTAAGAATCAAAATGAATATGTACAGATTTTTTTTTAACATTTTGTCTCATCATTCCATTATCACCTTTTGGTTTGCAATAGGTAAAAAAAAAGGCATAAATACTAAATACATGAGTGCATATGTACGTACGAGTTATGCAACTTTCATATGTACATATATATAAAGATATGTGTGTGCTTATTTGCTAAACAAGTACATAAATATACACATTTAACGTATATTCTTGTACATTATATTTACATAACAACTGAATGAATTGAATTTTATATAATTGATGGGTATATCCCCATTTGTATGTTGTACCTGTACAAAAGTATAATATATAGATAAAAGGTGATATGAGGTCGAGGTATGTCAATGACTTTATTTTTGTTATATCGTATCGTATATATTATTGTACAGAACAACATTGAATAAATTTTGATATATGTATGTAGGTACATACTTGTAGTCGCACAAACAACACAAATATCTATACATACCTACAACACATGTTTACGAGAAATGATAAAAAATGTACAAGTAGTAAAGTTATTTATGTCGTATGTACATTTATGTACATATCTTTGCATGTTGCATGGATACATTGGATTTATACTATAGATGGTGTAGTGTTTGTACTCGTAATATGTATCAAGAAAAAAAAAATCATTGACAAAAAGTCTTCTACTGATTCTAAATTTTTCTCATCATTTCCACCTTTTTTTATTGTGATTTTTTGTTATTAGTTTTTTACCTTTTCCTTTTTATTTCCTTTTGATTTTTTTTTATTTACATTTTAATCTTTTATATTATGCCTCGATTACGGCAGTCTGTATCCATTAATTTGAGGAAAAATCTTTAAATTTGAAAGTTTATTTTAACTAAAAACTAAAATATCATTGTTTAATTGCTTATTGTGTGTATATGTTTCTTGTGAAAATTATTTCTAGATAATTTACTATCATACTATTCTACCATTAAAATCTTAAACTGTAAATAAGAATTGCATCAAGGTTGTACTTTTGGTAAATTTTATAAGAAAATATTACAAATTAAAGAAAAGTTACCGGAAAATATATAAGGATAAAATAATTTTCTTTACAATAACAAAAACAGTACAGGGATATACAAAAAAAAATTGCGGTCGTATGTGTATGTAGGTCTATATAAAAAATGTGTAGTGTAGGTATTGGTAGTGTACAAATACAACAAATACAACTTTGCATACATAAACTTACATACGTATGTATGTATAAAGGTTGACTCATTTTCCGTTTAGTTAAGCAAAATTTCTTTCATTTGGAAAATTATATTGTTGAATAAATGATACATACCACCACATATACATACATACATACATACACCTACATACTCAAATGTGAACTTGACTTTTCATGATAACAGATTACATATTTTTTTTTCATTTCTTTTTTTCTAGATTTTTTTTTTTCATTTTTCACATTACACTTCTATTCATTCATACATATGTACATACATACGTGAAGTGTACGATTATTATTTATCCTTATAACATCAAACTCGTATATATAGGTAAATGCTTATGTAATTATAGCAAAAAAAAAGTGGATGAAAAAAAAAAAATAAATAAATAAAATGAATAACCGTACGTAAGATACATTTAGCATGTTAGCAGAAATGAAATGAAAAACAACATTGACTCCATGGAAATACATACTTACATACGTACTCTGAACTCATTTTATATACAAGTAGTATGTAGTACATACATATATACGTACTTATGTAGTATATAAAACATATATAAAACAAAATAAAAACGACTAAAAGAAAATTCCTTCACTCTTTGTACAACAAAAAAACAAAAAAAAAAAAAAAACAAATTAAAAAGGAAAATAGGAAGAAGGCAAAACAATAGAATAATAATTATTTTTCTTTTGTAATTTCCATCGGATTAAAAACAAAAATGTATTCCAAGGGAGAAAAATAAAATTGTAGCGAAAAAAAGATGAGAAAGAAAAAATTATTGGGGTTGACCACATAATAATGGAGAAGAAGAAAATAAGGGTTGTAAAAAATTGGAAAATAACAAGTAAACAAAACAAACGAAATGAAATGTATGTAATATGAAAAGGATAAAAATATTTTGTACTTTGTAATTAGCAATTATTATGTATTTTCATTTTTAATTTTTTATTTTTTTTTTTCAATTTAAAGTTAAGTCAAAAAAGAAATGTTGAATTTTATTATATACAAATTATTATTAATTGTAGCTTATTTCACATTTTGCTTTCTTTATGATGGGATAATTTTTTCTTTTTTAATTTTTTTCTATTCTGTGTATTTTTAAATTATATCATATCAAATAATAATTTTCATAAGGATCTAAATTTTGAAATTTTTCAAGTATCCCGTATACATACATACATACTACATTTATGCATGCGATAATATGAAACAATTTTACTGGATTATCTTTAAGATCAGGATTCGAGATATCTGCTATCTTGTGCACCACATATCTCCGAAGTTACTTAACCGATTTCAATGAAATTTGAAATATAGATACTTTGATAGGAGTTGTGGTGCTTAATGGAGCATTTTTTTTTTTAAATGTTCTTGTTTCGTTTTTACAGAATGTCAAAAATTGTCAAAATTGCGATTTTTCGGCTTCCAAATGCACCTCGTACAGCAAACACTGATTGACCAATTTCTTTGAAATTTTGAATACAGGTAGCCCGAAGGATATTGTGGTGCTTGACTAGAGCACATTTTTGATTTTAGGTCCTGAAATTTAGTTATAGTTCTTAAAAAAGGTGAGGGTTTTTTTTTTGTTTTTTTTTTTTAAAAATCGTTCAACTTTGACTTCTATTTTCGTACATTAAATCTTCATATATCTATATGATTTTGGTATCGACATAAAATTTGGACTTTTTTGAAGAGTTTACAAAAAAAAAGGTACAAAAATCTTTGTTATATTTCCATTTTTATTAACAAAATAAAATTATGTATTTTTTGTTCATCAAAATATTCAAAAATCCATTTTTATAGCACCTAAAAGGTATGCAAAGGCATTTTTTAAAATTTTTGTATATAAAATCGTTGTTGTTGTTTTCGAAATTTTTGAAAGTCGAATCCTACTCTTAATAAGCTTTAACATCTTTGTACATACATATATACGAGTATGTAAATCGTCTTGTATATTTATTGCAATTGTATAATTTATAAATTATATAATATCCTTATTTATTTTTTATTATTTTTTTTCATTCCATGTATTTTTTTTAAAAATATTTTTTATCATTTTATTTCTTATTAAAGCGAGTACATTTTACAAGTTTCAATTAAAAAAAAAAAAAAATTAAAGCTGAGGACTTTTGAATTTGAATGAAAATTATCTTGAAATGAAAAATGTTTTTCTTAAGAAGTACCATGTACTTAACTTAGTTTTTATAAATTAACGTGTATATAAGTATTCTAAGGATATACAGGATAGTATATATACATACATACTCGTACATGTATATATATACGTAATAAAAACAGAACGGAACAAAATAAACAAATTAAAAATAAAATTCAAATAAAAATGAAAATGATGTCAGTCGTATTAATTTAAGTAGGTACCTACATATGTATGTATATTACATATGTATATCTATTTGCAATTGCAAGGAAAACATTTGTGTTGTTTTTGTTGTGTTGTTGTCGAGTAAAGTTCAGCAGAGGTTGATGAACTTTTTTTGAAAATATTTTGTTTTTTGTTTTCATGTTTTTATAGTTTCTTATAATTTTTCAAATTAATGAAACTTTGATACTTTTTGAACGTGTAAAATATAAGCAAATAATTAAATTTTTTTCATTTTTATAATGTCCTGATTTATATTTGGAAATAACAAAACTTGTTTTATTTTCTAAGTACATATTCTTTGTTTGGAAATGTAAATTTAAAATTTGTTCGAGAAATTCTTCTTATTATTATTCTGCTTTGTTGGTACTTGATACTATAGGCCAACATTAAGCCTTCACCTCCCTAATTAGTAAACACTTATATAAATAAAATTTTGGTAATTATGAGAAATTGTTGATAAAAAACATTAAAATACAACAGAGTTATCAACTTGTAATGATAACATTTTAAAATGGTCCACTCAATCAAATTTCATCTTCTCATTAATTCATTTTTTAAGTTTAAAATATTTCAAAATAAGAAGTAAGCCATTATACCTATACCCAATCACAACTTACTCATCTCATCTTTATATTGTAGAATTTTTATTTTTGATAATTACTGGATTCAGAAACAATGACCATCATCTCATCGAAAATTAAATAGTTGTACAAGTGCACACTTATATATACCCATACAGTGTATCTGATCTATACACTAAAAAGTAATGTGATTCATCATGCAATCTTTCTTCATAAAAACACATTTTACTGAGAAGTACCCAATAATCATTATGACGTGACTAATTGTCATGTTTCTAGATTATATTTCTGAGAATTATCTTATGTGATATAATTCGATTCAATTCATATTTCTACAGTAAAAATAAAAATTAATGAAAAAAAAGAAAAAAAATGCACACATAATTCAACATAAAAAACCTTGTGAAAAAAAAAAAAAATAAAAGATTCAAAATTATAAGAAAAAAACAAGGTTCTTTCATTTTAATTACATATCTGCACAAATTTTATGGAAAATCAACATCAGACGTTAGTAAATTTGTCGATTCTTGGAAATATTTTTTTTTTAAAAATAAAATAGGTACTGTGAATTTGTTTTCTACATTTATTCGTATCATTTTCATATTTCTCTGTAAATGTTTTCATTCATAAAATAGTATAAATATATTTTATAAATTGATAATACAAACAAAAATATAATTTTTGTAATCAATAAAAATGTAATTTGTAATGAAATCATCTCAGTATCTACTAACTTACGTATGCGTTTTGTTTTTTCTATGAGTCAAATATGAAAAATCGTTAAAAATGATTGCATAAAAACAACCGTATCTATATATGTATTTATGTGTTACAATGTTCATATTTTATATGTATCCACTTCTATACTTATGAATATGATGATTGTATACATGTAAGTACAGTGCCGGGCATATAATTATAGACAACATATTATCATCTACTTTTTTTTATGCAGGTTAAAGATAAGAAATGGTATTTGTAGCAAATATTTTGTAATTTTTAAATTCTGGAATTCCCAGTTATAAAAATTATTTCTGATCTATTTAATACCTTCCAAAAAAAAAGTTACTTGAAGTTGAATTAAGGAATTTCTACAAAAAAGTAAAACCAAATAATCTTTATGATCTTATATTTTGATAGTTCTGAGATGCAAGAAAGGATTCGTCGTGTGTGAACATGTAAATGCATGAAAGATGCAAAAATGGTACGAACACAAAGGAATACTGAACGAAATTCTTCTGAAGCTATTTTGTATTCGAATGCAAATTTGGTATGAAAGCACAGCTGTAACTTTCCTTCTTTGTAGCACATTAAATTATAGACTTCTTCTCTTTTCTTTTCAACGTGAAATTTTTCAAAGTAACGTCAAATTAGGTTCTATTCCTAATTTCAATGTCATTGTTGATAAAGAGCTTTCAATGATGTTCGAAAATGTATTTAAATGCAACTCAATAATTCATGTTCCATTTGGAACAGCTGTCATATTTCATCAAAAGCTCTCTTAAATTTCACGTTGTGTTGGAAACGAAGCATAAAGTTTATTTTTTGTTTAAAAAATATGTATGAAAAGATGTATTTAATTTATTAGCCCGGTACTGTATGTGCATATCTTTATCTAATTACATACTACATTCTGTATACATGTTGTTTATATAGTTTTATATTCAAATGAAGATTTTAATATTCATGAGAAATTGATTAACATGTAGTACCTACATAAATATGTGCGTATACATATATGTATGTATATGTAGGTAACATGTAACATGCTTTTAATTATGAAGAAAACAATTTTTTTTTTAAACGAAGCAAAAATAATTGTAAAACTGTTATTTTTTACTAAGTATTACGTACATTATGTAAAAATATGTAATAATCGTATGTATGTATGTATGTACTAAATATATTATACAGTACTTTAACAGTACTTAAAAGTTAAAAAGTAGACTTTACAACTTTGAATATACATATTACATTTTTAAATGAAATGTTATAAAACTGCTAAAAACCATTTCTTTTTTTATACATTTCGAAATTCAATTCTACAATTTTAATTAGATCATCGACCTTTATTTTTAATTCATTTATATTTTAATTTATTTATTTCAATAAATTTTCATTTAAAAAACTTTTTATTTTAAAATATTTTATCCGAAAAGTTTAAACTTTTATGAGGAAAAGTACTTACATACTTTATACTTAATACACTTTAGTAATAATTTACCTACAATACACACATACTTGACGTGTCTATACATTATGGGCGAATTCATAAACGTCAAAAATTTGACGATCATATGACTCTCATCGATCAAAAGACAATCAAATGACGATAACATGCAAGATTTTGCAGAGCATATTGTTGACGTTTATGAATGGTTTGTTTTATGTTTTTGATCTTGGTGTGATTTACAAAGTGTAGTAAAGAAAATAAAAAAAAACTACATATATCCAAAATCTTAAAGCATTTTAAGCATCTTAAATTATTTCTGCTCCACGTCTGTTGTTCGCTACAATTTAATAAATTACTACACAATTTGTAATTTTGAAAATATTAAAAATACCTTTCTAAAGAATCTTCACCTGTTATTGAATCCGCATATTTATTTCCATTGTTTACAACTTTTGACATTTTGCAACTTTGCATTGAACTTAAACACAATGCACAGATGCGCGCATATTTGCGATCAATTGCCGAATCTTGATGTTTTTGAATTCATGACAAATGCATCAAGGAGTTTTTGAATTAATGACTGTCGTCAAGAGACGATCATTTGATGTTTATGAATTCGCCCTATTATGTATACTTTTTATATTTTATTAAATAAATTCGATTTTTTCGATATTTTTATATAGAATATTTATATACTATAACAGAGTTTTCTTCTTTTTTTTTGTATACTCGTACTTACATACTATAAAAAGTACATTAGTGCTACCATCATATTTTATTCTTAACAATCCTAGGTACAGGGTTTCTATGGAATCAAAACAGTCAACATTATAATGCTTTTCTACTAAAGATTATTATTTGATATTAAAGAGATTTGCGAAAAATCAATTATTTATAAGGAATGAGAAAGTAATTTTGTTCGTTAGCAACAAAATGCAAAATTGTCCTGAGTTCTAAAACATATCGATACGGTGTCGATATATAATTCAGTTTTAGGTTGTAATATGTTGAATTTGTGTATCGATCCAGTATAGATAATTGCGGGATTATATAGAATTGGGATTAGGAGATTTTTGTATAAAGATGTTTGTATAGGGACAGATGAACATAATATAATTTATCTTAGCTGCGGTAGCTTCGACTATACAATATGTGTAAAAAACTAGATGTTCTTTAGAAACTCATTCTTTATTTTTGCTAAACTTTTTCAGTTATAACATACGATCTAGTTTCTTTTTTTCTTTTTTTTAGACAGTACACGCTTAACATATATACATACATGCTCTAAGGCTACGCGCAGAAAGAAAGCGGAACTGAGCTGAACCTGAACTGAACTGAACTTAACTTATCAGCTAAGAACGAAACAAACAAACAAATACGCAATCCATTTGAAGCAATACAATAAGTAGCTTATATGCGCACATCAACAGCATAACTGAACTTATCGGTGCTGATTTTTCAGCTACTGATATTTGCAGTTGCTTGTTGTTTGTTTCGATCAGCAACTGAACTTGCTGATTGTGAAATTACGTATACGTATTACCATGCGTATTACCAAGTATAGAAACGTAATATAATCGATTTAATTTCAATAATCGATTATATAGCGTAGAATAAGTTATAATAATAGAATAAGAATAATAATAATAATATGTAATTATAATTAATTAATAATAATTAATATATAATAATAATTGTAGAATAAGCAAGCATAAGCTCCGCTTTCTGTGTGCGCAGTCAATTTTTTTCTTGCTGAGCTGATCAGTAGTGCGTTTCTGTAACTCGATAGAGAAATTTCTCAATTCTGTGACGTAATACGATTTTCAATCGCTAAACTCTACTAGTAGAGTAGTGCTGTTTCTGTAACACTCGATAGAGAATTGGTATGGTGAGTTTGCAATTAGAAAGGAATTTATAAAAATGAAACAACAGTTGTAACATTTAAATCAAAGTAACGTAAAACTTATTCTGAAAGTTTGATTAACATTTAAGTTTTGTATATTATCTACACATAACATATTACATTTTATACATTGAAATTCATACATATATGTACATACAAAAATTTTTCTAAAAATAAACCGAAGATAAAATGTAAAATATATATCTAAAATTATTTGTATATTTTTATTTTAAGTAAATATTCACCGGTTTTTCTGCATTCATATTTAAACAAATTATTTTTACACTTTATTATTATTAATAATACTTAATACACTTTATAATACTTAATAATATGAAATTAGTACTATAAAAAAAAAATAATTAAATACTATTCTGTTATTAAAAAATAACTAATTTACTCTTTTTAACCTTATTAATTAGCACTATTCTATCGAAAAAATTAAAACTCAATCACTATATATACTTATAATACACTTTATTTTTACTTTTATATCCTTATCAACTGCTAATACTCTATCGAAAAAGAAACTCAACCAGTAGAGAATTAACTCAACTCAACAGACTTACAGAAACACTTTTGCAGTAGAGAAAATTGTTTCAGTAGAGTTTTCAATTTCACCACGTTACAGAAACGGTACGATAGAGAATGACGTCAAAATGACGTCGGATAGAGTATTTCAGTTGAGAATTACTCAATTTGTAAGTTACAGAAACGGACCACAGTACTTATAAATAAGTTCAGTTCGGCTCAGTTCAGCTCAGCTCCGCTTTCTGTCTGCGCATAGCCTAACACATCCTTCCTACTTTTTATAAAACTTTAAAGTTAAAACGATACTTTTTATATTTTACGTAGACATTTTCTGTTGAAACTCCCTGTATACATAATCATATTTTATACTTCATATTATAAGTTCATACAAAAAAGTAAAAATGAAAATATAAATTCTCTTCAGATATATACGTACATTACATATGAATATGTATACATACATTATGTACATATTTTCTTCTCATTTAATATTTATTCATGTGTGGTATTATATGTACAAGTATGTATATATGTATCATATATATTTATAGTATCACATAATAATACACTTATGTATGTACATTCCATTCAAATATTTGTAATATGCAATGTTTTAAGTATACGCATACGTTACATACATATTTTGTACACTTACGAGTATAAGTATTTTCAATTATTTAAAAAATTATTCATACAAATAATGGTAATGGTTTTAATTTAATTAAAAGCTTGGCTATATAAGAATTTGTATATACGTACACGTATACATGTACATAATGTTGTAGAATGTATAATGTAAATCTCTCCTGTGTATATAAAATATTAAATACATAAAATGTATACAGTCATTCATATAAAATATACACATTACTATAAATATTAACGTGTAACGAACAATGACCTATTGTACATGAGATGTACAAACACACAATCATATGAATACGACTACGAATACATATAATACCAATAATACTTATATGAAATATATGTAAATATGATGAAGTCATTCATAAAAAAATTTTTTTTTCTTTAATTTTTTATTAGTTTGTTTTTTTTTTTTTCTTTAAATTTTATTTTTAATTTTCTACTGTTATGTTGCATATGTATCCAGTATCATAATAATAATAATATACAAAACGTGTATTTTATACGATAATACATTCATGTTTTTCACATGCGAGTATGCATTATAGACAAACTCGTATATAGACTAAAAGAAATAACGAAAAAAAAAAAATTGTTATCATTATAGTAGGTACCTATGATGTGCATATTATACGTATCATAGTGTTCATTTGTAATATATAAAAACCAAACAAAATAACATTAAAATTGTATGAGAAAAATAATAATAATAATAATCATATGAACATATCTACATATGGGCACATACATACATATGTAATTATAAAAGTATGTACGAATAGCGAGTAATATTTATGTTTTATGAATAAAATAATTTTTGTAAAAAAAAAAAAATATTTATGAATGTATATATACAGTAGAATGTACAACAGATGAATGCAACAACACATAATGAACTTACAAATTTTTGTTTTTAAAAAATAACGTTAAAAAACATTAAGCTATATACAGACATTCAGTTCTACTATGCAATAAATTTGAACGAATGATTATGCATGTGGTTTTATGATATTTTTAACTTGTTCAAATACACTTTTTATTGTATAATTCTTCATTAGTTACAAGTTTCTTGAAAGGGAAATAACTCATATAAAAATAGTGAAAATGGCTTAGTTTATAGCAGATCCGAATTAAATTCGGATTTCAGCTTAAGCTGAAATACATCTTCGTATAAACATTAAAATCCAAATTTTGGACTAAGCCGAAATAAATTGGGCTTAATCTCAATTTTTGTACTTGTGTTAGTGGTGTTATTAAAGATGGCAGAAAATGAAATTTTGATATCGGAATCGGATGTGATGTGACATTTGAGCACAGCTGACAGACTAGAAGAGATATACATTATACAGACTAAATTCATATGGTTCAATTTCAATGTTATTGCAATGTTATTGTACACCTTCAACAAATTTTTAAGTACTATTCTATTTTATTTATTTTATAATTATAAATTTTCAATTAGTTTTATAGTAGAACAATTTTTATTTCTTCTACTTTCGTTTGCTTGCTTATAAATTTCATGAACTTTTAAATTTTTTAGGTTAGAAATACTTTTTGCTCAAATCATCAACTAATATCAAATTATGACTGTGTGCGTTTATCTCATTTTCGAATTTTTAGTGTTTACGTAGGTCACTCCCAAAGTTTTGCAATATGGCTAAATGACGAAGTGTTCTGCATTTCCTAATAGTTTATTGTTTTTCGAAGTAGTCTCCGTGATATTTGATACATTTTTCCATTCGGCGAAACCAATCATTAAAACACGATCGCCATTTTTCTTCAGGTACCTCAGAAAGCAGCTGTTGATATGCATTTACTGCACTTTCGGCGTTATCGAAACGCAAACCACGCATTTTGTCCTTCATAAAAGGAAACAAAAAGAAATCACAAGGTGCGAGGTCTGGACTGTAGGGCGGATGAGTCATTTGTTCAACGTTTACAGCCTTTAAAAATTCCTTTGTTTGTTGAGCTGCATGGGGTGGTGCATTATCGTGGTGAAGGATTATGCGCCTTTGGGAGTTTGTTTTTCTTAACTCATTGATCACCTTTGGCAAGCAAGTATTGGTATACCACTCCGCATTTACTGTCTTACGATCTTCAACTGCCAATGTAAAGATATGCCCCGTTTTGCCAAAAAAAGTGACGATCATTTGCTTACCAGCACTCTTGCTTTGTTTGACTTTGGTTGGTTTCTCTTCATCTTCAAAGATCCATTGAGCAGATTGCTGCTTGGTTTCCGGTTCATAGCAATATATCCAAGATTCGTCACCTGTGGCAATATTGTAGACAGCAGTTGACTCTCCTCTGCGAAATTTTTCAATCATATCTTTGCACCAATTCACACGCATCTTCTTTTGTTCGGAGGTCAACCGATGAGGTATCCACCGACAACAAAGCTTTCTGACCCGTAAGTGATCATGCAGGATTTGATGCACTGCTTTCATACCAATATCGAGAGTTGCAGCAATCGATGCATACGTAATTCGCCGATCTTCCGTTAAGAGCTTCCGCGACTTTTCAATATTTTCTTCCGTTACCGCAGTTGCAGGACGACCTTCCCGGGGTTCGTCCTTCAAGTATTTGCGGTTAGCCTGGAACTCTTTGTACCAGCGAAATACAGTTGAAAAGGACGGAGCTTCATCCCCAAATGCAGAAATAAGTCGGTCGTAGCATTCATGATTAGATAACCCATACCGAAAATCATAATAAATCATTGCCCGGAAATTTTCTCTTGTTAATTCCATTTCAACAATAACTTCAGAACCTTTCTGTTTTAATAATTTTTTTTCCACAACACACAGTTCAAAATATTTTTGACTACTGACTACTAAAAGACTAGTGACTGGTTCTAAAAACTAGTTTCTGTTATATCGTTTTCTGTTACCTGGCATTGCAAAACTTTGGGAGTGGCCTACGTATACGCTAAACCCAATTTAAGCTGAATTTCGACTTAAATTCGGCTTAAAATTTCATCGTATAATCAGCCTCGATGTCAACTAACAAAAAGCGTGCACACACAACATCAAGTATTTTTGAAAAAAATCAAAATTTTAGATGAACTGAGAAACGGAGGCTCAATCAAAAAAATTGTTATTAAATATGGCATAGATTCCTCAACAGTTTGTGACATTAGAAAAAGTAGTTCAAAGTTGAAAATGTAAAATTTTTATTTTTCCTCTAAATATAGAGCCGATTTGACATAAACATTTTTCTTGATTTATTGAAAAAAGTTGATATGTAAATATGGCTTTTGATGGCTTATAAATTTCGACTGTAGATTTTCTCAATAATTTCTTGGAATCGTTTACATATTTTATTCAATTATTTACGAAAATTCGATTATCAAGAATTTATTTTACGAATAATAATAACCCGTGACCTTAGAAAAATGAATATTCGAAATTGGACAGGCACATAGCACAATATAGAAGAAGGCGGAGGCAGTTTGTGGGCGAGGTAGTGGCTCAAGCTGTAGTGCCATAAAGAAGAAGAAGAAGAAGAAGAATGTCCCGTAATGTATTAGATTCTATTGGTTTTCTTCAAAGAGTATACATACTGCATTAGTTACGTCTTTTGTTTTTAGATTTTCATGATTCTGAAAAAATTCTGTAACATTCAATAAATTTCAAAAGTATAATTCTTCAATCATTTTTATATAAATCTTTTACCATTTGAACCATTTGCGCAAATCTTTAATATTTGTACTAATAAATGTTCAAGTTAACTGATACCATACCTGATACCACTGATACTTAGTACCTAACTCAATTTTATTCTTAAATTTTTACATCGCACTGTTTCATTACACAATAATACTTAGCATAAAATACACAAAACCATAAAAAAATTATCAGAATTCAAAATTCTGGAATTCCAATTTTAATAAAAATTTTTTTGAAATTTTTATATTACCTGCATACATAGTACCCGTGAACACGAGTATGTAGGAGTACATATTACAAATTTATGAACATTAAATAAATTGAAAAGTGTATTTTACTTATTTATGAAATATTTATATAAAGAAAAACACTATGAAGCAGTATGCTTAGGTAGGAAAGTACTTTATTCTATCATAAATGTACAGGAAAATTTTACGATAATATTCACAGTGTTATGAAATCTGATTCGATAAATTTTAAAATTTTTAATTTCTAAAGCTCAAAAGACTAATGGCTGGCTGCAAACGATTTCTTTTAAATTTTTTCATAGAACAACATCTACATTATATGTATTACCCCACATTTTAGAAACGATATCTCAAATATAATTGAATCGATGATATAATTATGATGTATTGCATAAGGATCGTATACGTCAAAATTAATTATATTGAAAATAAAATAAATGATTAATAGCATCAAGTCTCTTCATTTGTCTACCTAAATGTACCTAAATTAAAATTTTCACCACAGAAATACAAAAAGAGAAAATAAAATTTTTTCGTTTTTTAAGTGTGTGTACTCTCATATTTACTCATTAAATTGATTTTTTATTTTTAGAAAAATATGAAAATATGAGAATTATTCAAAAACTGAAACAAAACATCGAAATTCCCTATTGGATTTGTTTTATTTGTGTCTACAATATAAATTCGTACAAGCATAGAAAGAAGTGTAGTGTGTATTTGTAAAATTATGATTACATAAATCACGCAAAAACATTCACGTGAATAAGAGTCGTAAAGGGATTATACTCGTATGTACGTACAATGTGGTTAGGTTATGATGTTAAAGTTTTTGAAGTGGATATTTTACATGTTATGTACGCCGCCCTATATATACAATGTACATTTATGTATTTATGTTTCATATAGATAGATTATCCAATAATCCAGTAATAAATCATTTATGAAAGCGAAAAACTGTAATTGCAATTTCAATATAATAATTCAAAATATCATGTACTTTATTTATAGGTACATACTCGTATAATAAACAGTAGAAGCAATAGCCAGGGTGCATATAAAATAAATAGAAGAAATTAATGCATACAAGCAAACCACAAACACAAAATTCATATATGTATGTACATAGATTCTCCAATATTCGTGCATAGATACTTAGATCCTTATGTACATATAACACGGATATTTTTATGTGATGAAAAATTTTATTTAGATTTTATATGAAAAATTTTCCATTTTCCCATAATTGAAAATTCAATTCTGATAAATATACGACCAATACGACTATTACATAATATTCGAGGAGTATGTACTACAATGTTGTATAGTTTTTCTGAATGAAAAAACAAAAATAAATGAAATTAAAATTGAAAAAAAAAAAAAAAAAAATTCTTTTTATGTACATATTATGTGTTTATCATCATATTTTGATAGTGGTATGGTCTGGTATGGTCATCGATGATGGATGATGATGATGGTTTTATTGTACACGGGTGGTGGTCATTTATAATAAATGATATTCGGAAAGAGAGTCAGTGTTTAAGAGTCGGAAAATGTAATTAAATTTGAAAATATGTATATAAAATACAATGTGAATGTGACTAATATGAATGCATGTATTTAATGTATCCAGTAGCGCTATATTTATGTACGTACTTATATACTATTATCTACATACTTATCTATGTATGTAATGTAAAATTTAAATTGTATACAGAAGAATTATATGGATGAATGAATGATAAATGAATGAATATAATAACTTAAGAATTTAAGACAGTATAGTATTTATGATTATCAATTAAGTGTGCCACACGTCATCATCGTCATAAAGAAATAAAAGCCACATACATACATATATGTAAATGCATGTTTGATATAAATGTACATATACTCGTAATATGCCTACATATATTTGTAAATGTGTTCATATTAAATACAAAAGGTTTATAAATGCTTAAGTTTTGGACTTGGATGAATGAATAATTTCTTCTTTAAATGATTACAGAAACCCGTATTTTATTTTATTTAATTTAATTTTATTTTATAATTTTTTTTTTATGATGATTATATCATTTTTCGTCTTGTGTAAGGAAGTATTTGTATGATAGTATACAGTAGAATCATTACACACATATACATATGATCAAGTTGATGATGACGATTATTCTGATTCTATATATGTACTGTTGATTCTGTGACTGTGTTTCATGATTATGATTATGTTTATGATTATAATGATGATGATGATGATGACGATGAAAATTATGATGTATTTCACAGTATGACTTTCTCCTCTTCAGTATCAAGTACATACATACTCGTACTCTACGTACATATACATACATAGTATGTACAATATAACGTGGATAATGTTGGTTCACAAAGTGGCTGTGGCGGTCTATATATACATTACGTATACATATGAATGGTCATTCATTTTTCCGGTATGTCATTGAATTGTCTGGTATCATTCCCTTATGCATGCATGCATGAGACTAAATTTATATGATGAATTTTTTATAAGTGCACATATTCAAAATATTTATGTACATGTAAGTATGAACCATTGTACATATTGTGTGGTGTAGAATATGTAGGTACCTACTTAATAATATTACATACAATCAATCTCTTCCCATCCATAATGAGTAGTCAGTCAGTCAGTCAGTCAGCAAATAAAATATCCACCACAGTCCAAATAATATTATGAGTATGATACATTATTTTTGAAATCCGAATTTCATTTTTATACATAATACGGAACATATGTATTGTACATTGTATATATATTTCTGAGTACATAAAACCATTTACTTATTACCATTTACCATTAAAACAAATAGTAATAATAAACAGCTTGATAATGTAATAATGTTTTTACATTTTTTTATATCTCAGTTCTTGTTATGGTGTAGATATGTATATAAAATGATTTACCTAATGTTTTATTTGAACTTGACAGATATTTTTGCATATACATTTATATGCATATCTTACTTATTTAGGATTTTCTAATACTGTACGTACATTTGTATGTGAAATAAACAATAATCTTTGTTTTATTCCAAAAGAAGATTAACTTATGATTTTATTTTATTTCATTTTATTTTTTGTCCTTTCAATTTTATATAAATTTTCACCACATAAAACTTGTAATAAAATTTTATTTGAATTATATTTTAATTTAAAGGGAATAAAGGATTTTTCCAAAGTACCCATTAAAATAAATTTAAAATACGATATTTAATGTTCTTTACTTAGGATTTTGCATATGCTTACAATATGAGTGTGTATACAGTAAACGTAGACAGGCAGGCATTGATAAAGGGTGATTAAAACGTTAAATATACCTGATGATCCTGAATTCATTTAAATATGTATATTCATGTTTTAGAAAGAAAAAAAAAATGGAATTAATGACAGATAAATAAAAGTACAACAAGATAACATGTAAATTCTCAAGAAACTTTTAAACTTTTCATTCTGATACAACCAAACAAGTCATATCCGAATGTACTTTATCTGATATAGAACCGATTTTATTAGGAAAAAAATTATTTTTGTACAATTTCTTATTGTTAGAATAAAATTGAGATTATTCTATAACGAAATATGTATATGTAAGGTCGTTCGTCGGTGTATTGTACACAAAATTTAAGTGTTAAATTAATTTTAGTGTTTGCGTAGTACAGTAAATAGAGATTTCAAAATTGAATTTTTTAATGTGATCATGAATAAATTACCAAATAAGTTTTTCCTTTCAACCTTATTTTCTATAATTACACATTAAAATTAATATAATAAAATGACAATTTTACAGTAACAATTCTATCCTTATCTTTATTAATTTTCCTTTACCTCTGTATACTGTCTTTTTCTTCCTGTTTGTGCTTGTCACAGTATTTTTATTTTTTTTTTTTTTCGTTTCCAAAATTATTCCAAAAATATTTTTAATCTAATTTCACACGTATGTATGTATATATAGAAAATAGAACACACTACACAGCATATTATCCTTACATATCCTACTAAATTTTATAACGAGTATATACATTTATTATTTTCTAACGCTCACTGCATGAATAGAGAAATTAAAATTAATAAAAAAAAATATCTTAAGATCCTTTTCACATTATAATAATAAAAAAAATTATAATAATAATAACTTAATAAGAAGAAGAATGAAAAAAATAACTAATTTTATAAGGGATTCAAATAATATAGCAACAACCCTAGTTGTGTTTTTGCAGTCTAATTTTCTCCTTTTTCTATCCTATGCTTTTAGTATTATGTAATAATTTTCGTGTCGAAATGAAAATGAATATGGAAAATGTATGTAATTTCACATGCAAGGATATTAATTCATTCACATTATAATATTATTGAATTCTTTTGCTCTTACACATAAAATACGAACATAACGTTAGGTATATGTATGTACGATAAGCGTACAAATATTTATGAAAATAAAATGAAAAATTTTTTTAAAAAATATTAATCCTATTTTATATTCATTTATATTTCTCTCTTCTATCGAAAATTAATATACTTAAAAGTGATATATTCACATAATGTAACGTTTGTATGAATATGTGTACATATATGGCACATCGGCGATATATGGAAATAGAAAAAAAAAATTATTATTGGTGCGGTTCTATAAAAATAAAATTTGTAACTATAAATAATGCGTCTACACTTTATATACATACAGTGAATAAATATACGCGAATAAGAAAATATTCTTGATACGATATTAAATATTAAGATATGAATTCATAGGTGTGTGCGAATGTTGCCATTATTCTGATGGAACATAAAAATAAAAATAACAATAAAATATTATGTTTCTATATGCTGTTATATCTATCCATTCAGGATACAGATGTATGTATGTCCCATGTTCTTAATGTATTTCTTGTTGTACGTATACAATTCATCACACCTTTACAGGTGAAACAAAATACATACACATTTATGGTCTATTTTACTAAAAGAAAGCGGATATTATTCTCTTTTTTTTAGACATAAAATGAATTACAAATTTATTCTTCCTTTATTCAAAAAAAAAAAAAGAAACAAATTTCTCAAAAATGAATGAATGTTATAGAATGAAAAAGGATAATGTGCTCATTTTAATTTCATCATCATCTCTGACAACATAATTTCAAATAAAGGTATGTACATACCATATCGTTACCATTATGTGTCATTTATTAGTTTCGCTACTACACCCACAAGAAAAAAAAAATAAAGTCAGTAATATATGTATACGAGTAGATTTGTGGTCCATTTCTGTATCACTTCCCGATTGGTTTTCTCCACTGGTAAACTCGATTTGACGTCATTATGACGTCATTCTTGATTGGGCTGTTTCTGTATCTGTGGTGAATTGAGAATCGAGAATGTAGCAATCGAGAAACTTCTCAGCGACAATTTGCATAGATGTGACCTCTACTGCAATTGTGCAAATTGTGGCACCTCTACTACTTTCGCTATAAAATTATTTTATGTACGTACCTACTATCTAAATTCTACTTCTTTTCTATCCATCAGCTTATTTAATAATTTTCTTGTATTTTTCGTACATATGCAACGTATACTTCTAAAATTAAAAATTAAAAATGTGTCAAATACATAATAACAAAACAAGTTAAAGTTTTCTACTGCTATTTTATGTGTAAATAAACATATTCTTTCTTATCAGTGGTGACATCTCTGTATTAAATGCATAATATGATGAAAATGAAATTTGAAATTTCAAAATGACTCCATAATAGTGGAAATGAAATATATTGAAAACGACGTCATCAAATACCATACTCTGGTAAAAATGAAATTTGAAATTTCAAAAAGCCTTCTTTACATCAAATTGATCTCAGTTAACTTAGCAAAATATAAACTGCTGAAGAATTTAGCAATTGAAATCAAAACATTTTATTCTTGGGCAGTCATCCACCTCGCCCCAGTCTAACTTATTTGATTATTATTATATACATCAAAAACTATATAATTTATCAATTTTAATAATTTAATTATATTTCAACATAATATTTAATATATTTAATATTTAATTTATAATAAATATTTCAATGAAAAATAGTTCGAACTGGTAAGTTGTCATAAAAGTACTTATATACGTAGGTCACTCCCAAAGTTTTGCAATATGGCTAAATGACGAAGTGTTCTGCATTTCCTAATAGTTTATTGTTTTTCGAAGTAGTCTCCGTGATATTTGATACATTTTTCCATTCGGCGAAACCAATCATTAAAACACGATCGCCATTTTTCTTCAGGTACCTCAGAAAGCAGCTGTTGATATGCATTTACTGCACTTTCGGCGTTATCGAAACGCAAACCACGCATTTTGTCCTTCATAAAAGGAAACAAAAAGAAATCACAAGGTGCGAGGTCTGGACTGTAGGGCGGATGAGTCATTTGTTCAACGTTTACAGCCTTTAAAAATTCCTTTGTTTGTTGAGCTGCATGGGGTGGTGCATTATCGTGGTGAAGGATTATGCGCCTTTGGGAGTTTGTTTTTCTTAACTCATTGATCACCTTTGGCAAGCAAGTATTGGTATACCACTCCGCATTTACTGTCTTACGATCTTCAACTGCCAATGTAAAGATATGCCCCGTTTTGCCAAAAAAAGTGACGATCATTTGCTTACCAGCACTCTTGCTTTGTTTGACTTTGGTTGGTTTCTCTTCATCTTCAAAGATCCATTGAGCAGATTGCTGCTTGGTTTCCGGTTCATAGCAATATATCCAAGATTCGTCACCTGTGGCAATATTGTAGACAGCAGTTGACTCTCCTCTGCGAAATTTTTCAATCATATCTTTGCACCAATTCACACGCATCTTCTTTTGTTCGGAGGTCAACCGATGAGGTATCCACCGACAACAAAGCTTTCTGACCCGTAAGTGATCATGCAGGATTTGATGCACTGCTTTCATACCAATATCGAGAGTTGCAGCAATCGATGCATACGTAATTCGCCGATCTTCCGTTAAGAGCTTCCGCGACTTTTCAATATTTTCTTCCGTTACCGCAGTTGCAGGACGACCTTCCCGGGGTTCGTCCTTCAGGTATTTGCGGTTAGCCTGGAACTCTTTGTACCAGCGAAATACAGTTGAAAAGGACGGAGCTTCATCCCCAAATGCAGAAATAAGTCGGTCGTAGCATTCATGATTAGATAACCCATACCGAAAATCATAATAAATCATTGCCCGGAAATTTTCTCTTGTTAATTCCATTTCAACAATAACTTCAGAACCTTTCTGTTTTAATAATTTTTTTTCCACAACACACAGTTCAAAATATTTTTGACTACTGACTACTAAAAGACTAGTGACTGGTTCTAAAAACTAGTTTCTGTTATATCGTTTTCTGTTACCTGGCATTGCAAAACTTTGGGAGTGGCCTACGTATGTATATGAAAAAATTTATTTAAAAACTTTTCAATTAAAACATTAATTTATATAATATGTGTATGCAAAAAAATTTATACATATATATTTTCATGAATAGGTTAATTTTTTTTATAACAATTATCTTACTGAAATATTCTGTTGCTCGATCACCATACAACACTAGAAAATCCACTAAATATCCTTCATATTCATTGTTCCATCATAATAATGATTTGAAATTAGATGAAATAGAAAATAATGGATCCAATAATTATGGCGACCTCGGCAATAGTGAATATCAAAATTCCGATGATACAAAATTATTTTCTGGATCTGATTTAAAAGAGCTAAATCATTCAGCACCAAACAATGTTTTAAGTAACAAGCAAAAACATAACATTGACGATGTAATAAAATATTTGAAAGTTAATTGGTATCTTCCAAATAATTATTTACAAAGCAGAGGATATACAAATGCACTGGATAATTATGATGACAATGATTATAATATTGAAAGTGATAGTGATAATAAAAATGATTATGTTCGTGAACGAAGAAAATTATTTTCTAATAATTTTCAAGAACATTTGAATGATTATAGTGATAGTGATAATGAAAACGATGAAAAAACAAAAACAAAAACTCCAGAAACAAACACAACGAAAATTGGATTTTTTAAAAATCTCAAAATAAAAATTAGTAATTTGTTTACTAATAAAAAAGATGATTTAACAACTCAGTCGCCTGATACATATCAAAATGAATATAATTCATTCGAATTTTCTGAAGATGATGAAGAAAATAGTGAAGAAAAAGAAATTAAAGAAAACAGAAAAAGAGAAATAAAAAAACAAGAGTATTTAAAATCAATCAATAAAAACATCTATAATAAACGCAGTAATAACAACAATAACTAAGATGAGATATGTAAAAAATAATAATATTGAAAATAATTATGATGATGAATTTGTTTATTCATCATTATCTACTCCTAAACCATTACCACAATTAAATGAAACTGAAGAACGAAATTACCAATTTGTATCAACAACACCGAATTACAATGAAATATTCAAGAATTACTCTAAAGCCGAATTTGATTATCTTACAAATATGTTTGAATGCTTTAGAAAAACTAATGAGAAATTTTCAATTGAATACTTGAATAAAAGAAAAAATAACACGTCCGAATCATCATCATCATCATCATCATTAAATGAGAGCAATATGATGAATAAATTACAAATTGAGAACGAGAAGTCAACAACATCGGCGTCGACTACTAACTGAGACTATATATTTGCAATTGGATTATTAGTTCGCACACAGAAACGCAGCATTGGTGTATGCAAAATAGAAAAAAAAACACGCAACATTATTTATAAGAATGCTATATAGACTACTTTAAAGGACTAAATATGTAGTACAGTGGATATAATGAAGTGTGAAGGTAGAATATACATAAAAACCGAATTCGGAATAATGCACTATACTATACGATTATAGTGTGATATGATACGTATATTTATCATTTAAAAAACAAAGATAAAATAGAAATAAAATATTTCCTGCGGTTCCTAATAGAATATAATACAATACGATTTATTTAAAAAAAAAAAAAAATTCCTTTCTTTTACAGGTGGGTAATTTTTATAGGTTTTTCGCTATATGTATTGTATTTTTTTTCTTTTTTTTTTTGTATAATAAGACACATTTTATTCAAAGAAATCGTGTGTGAATACAACAGTTTATATATCATACGTGAATTTATATTTTTTTGTTTTATTTTTAGAATGTAAATGGATTCATGCTATATTATGTACTTATCCTAGAAAATCCTGTTACATATTTTCCATTTTGTATTTAATATAGGAATATGTACAAAATACAAATGCTGAATATAATTTTCCTTAGAAAATGAGAGCTTATTTTCCCTTCTTACATTGTTTTTTTATTTTTTTTTTTTTTTTTTTTGGCTTCTTTTTCTATTCTCATTGTAGTAAGTGTAGGTGTACTATAACGATAACGAATATGTCTTCTTTTATCCTTAAAGTCAAAAAAAAAAAATTGGAGCACACAATCATATAAAACAGTTGTCGACGATTCATTCAATGGAATTTTTTTTCCGCCGTTTTATTCGGAAAACAAAACAACAACAACAATAATAAAAGGAACAAGGATGAGTAGTATGTGGTAGTATGCATTTAGGTGTTAAGAAAATACAAGAAATAAAAGTGAAAAAAAAAACCAAAACAACTAAAACAAAATGAAAATATCAAAAATTAAAAGAAAAAATGAAAATAAGGTTGGCTTGATTATACCGGAAGTGTCATTTCAAAATTAAATTCTAATAATTGGACATATGTATATGTATATATGTATATATGTATACGAGTGAATGTGTGTGAATATATATATAAATGTGCTTTATAGAATGTAAATAATATTCTTATGTGTATTTTAATGCAAAGAAAATAGGTTGATTTTTTTATATCAAAACAAAAAATTGAGGAAAAATAAAAAAAAATAAATAAGAAGAAATTAAGTGTCGGGAAACCTTTTTTATAAAACAGAAAAAAAAAAATAAATAAATAAATAAAATAATATAATGTGTAGCAATTTTATTACATAATACCATATAATATGAACATTTAGCTACAAAATTAAATATTACACCTATGTACATACTACTGCGAGTATAATAAAGGTGGAACAGAATACAGAATACGGAATTAGATTTCTTCCTAAAAACCTGTGTGTTTAGCACAATATGTATATATATGTAGGTATGTACAATATATTCATTGTGATTGACTAAGCGATAAATAAGTATATGTAGTATATGTATGTAAATATATGGGTTACCATGCACGGTGACGGTATACATTTAAGTATTTACAGCAGCCGTATAGGTAATTTCTTTTTTGTTTTTTTAGCTAAACATGTACGATATAATGTATTAAAGTACGGATTTGTTTAAATGACTCATCATATAAAATTAATTAGAAATGAAATCAAATACTACACACATTCATACATATACATAATGTGTACCTGAGTATTATGAATAAGGTACGAACGTATACAAACGTGCACTAATAAAAATAAAAACTAAAATAACTTGGAAAAATGTATAGGGAAAATAATATAGAAAATTAGGTTTCTATAAGGATTTGTTTTTAAAAAAAAAAAAAAAAGAACATAATATTAAATTACTTTTGAATACATATACTAGGCCATTCAAAAAGTTCTCAGCCTAACGCATACGTGACATTTTTAGAAACAAACATTTTTTCGTATTGGCAACACCAGTCCTTCATATGAACGTAACATAAATTCCAGATCGATCTGACAAATAGTTTAGTTTAAACAGTTGATTAAATTTTGCACGTGCTTGGCTTGTTTTCAGAAAATGGATAATTTAAAAAATCGTGCGGTGATTGAATATTTGTTTAAAAAAGGATTAAGTGGGAAAGAAATTTTTGATGATATGGTAAACGTATTAGGAGACAGTGCTCCTTCATATGCAACTGTAAAAAAATGGGTTGCTCTATTTAAACACGGCCGTACAGACATCAATGATGATCCACGTTCAGGACGTCCAAAAGCATCAACCACACCAGAAATTATCACAAGGTTCATGAGTTGGTTTTGGAAGACCGCCGAAAAACTGTGGTTGATTTAGCTGGGACCACAGGCATCTCAACTGGGTCAGTGCATAGTATCTTAACCAGTGAATTAGGTATGAGAAAGTTATTGACAAGATGGGTGCCACATTCGTTGAATTCTGACCAAAAACGCATTCGAGTGAAACTTTCTCAACAACTTTTGGGTCATTTTCAAAAGGATAGAATTGATTTTGTGCGTCGATTTGTAACCATGGACGAGACCTTGATTTATTACTATGATCCAGAATTGCGACAACAAACAGCGGAGTGGACCGAGCCCGGCTGTTCGGCCCCAAAGCAGCCAAAGCTCTCAAAATCTTCAAAGAAGGTTATGGCATCAGTTTTTTTGGGATGCAAAGGGGATTTTACTAATTGATTACCTTCAGACGAGTAAAACGATAACAGGAGAATATTATTCAAATCTTTTAGACCAATTAGACACAAAAATTCGGGAGAAGAGACCAGGATTACAAAAAAAAAAAATCGTTTACCACCAAGACAATGCACCACCACACAAAGGTGTCTTTGCAATGGCCAAATTGAAGGAACTACACTACGAATTGTTGGAGCAACCACCATATTCACCAGATCTGGCTCCGTCTGACTTTCATTTATTTCCAAATCTCAAAAAATTCTTACGTGGTAAGCATTTTTCATCAAATAAAGAAGTCCTAACGGCTGTCGAAGAGTACTTTGGAGGTCTCGAGGATAATCACTTCAGGCAAGGGATAAATGAATTGGAAAATCGCTGGAAAAAATGCATTTAGCTTAGGGGGGAATATATTGAAGATTAATTGTATTTTGGTTCATAAATTCATACTGCTTCATTATAAGGCTGCGAACTTTTTGAATGACCTAGTACTTTATGCACATATGCTGGTAGATACTCATATACGCGAGCATGTTAGGTACATATGAATAAACGAGTGTACATAAATTTTATGTGAATATGTGCAATACTGTTATACATTTCAATTAAAGTAACGTATAACGTAACGAAGCATGTACTGTAGTGAATATGAGTGGAGAAAATTCGTTGGTTTTTCGTTATATTGAATATTTATGTATGTCTGTCTTCTGTGTAAAATTTGTTAAAGAAAAATATATTTTTTAAAAAATTATATCTACACGAAAAAAAAATATATATGTATATTTATAAAATAAAGAAAAATCACTGTATTTTCCACACACACACACACCTGATACCAAAAAAAAAAAAAAACGTTATATGTATGATAAACAAACTCGTATTCGTGTACTAGATTATGCACACATTGTGTACGCTACCTTACTGCTTTTAAAACAGAACAATCAAATACTTTAATAAAATTCAATTTTCTTTAAATTGGAAAAAAAAATGAAACATTTTCAATCCAAAAAATATTTATCTATATAGGTATGTCTATGAGTATTCATTATTTTTCTTTTTTATACATTTTTTTTTTACTAACTTTTTCTTTTTATTTCTTATTTTTTCTTTAATACAGAGAGTTAGTTGTCTTACCGAATTGCTGATCTGATATAAAATGTGAAAAATTATACATCAAAATATGTACTACACATATTTATGTAGATGTACACAACAGAAACCACATCAGAGAGTATCATATAGTAGAATAGTTTTGATTGATTATTATTGTTTTTGACATTTGATCGAATATTGTAAATTTTTTTTTTTTTTTTTTTTTTGTAATTTATTTTACGAAATAAATATTTTCGATTATCTGTACACCTATTTATACCTACATATAAGATACCACATATACCACCTACGAATGTACATCAAAATATTGAAATATTTTTATCATAGTGGAAAAAAGTTTGGAAGAAAATACTTCTGTTTTTTTTATTGTTTTTTTTTTTTTTGTTAGGTAAGGTATGTATATATGTCCAAATTTTTTGTATATGGAGTCGTTATTGGGTATAAGAGATAACTAATTTTTATGGTATGTATGTATACATATAAGCATATCAATCTCAAACATAGTTTGTTGAAGAAAAATAATAGGAAATAGGAGAAAAATAAAAAGTAGAAGAAGAAGAAGAAGAAAAGAAATTTATCTAGAAAAAAAAAAAAACAAGAAGACCAATAAATCAATTTTTAATATGAAAAATATAAACTTGATGTATTATCCGTGTAGTACAAAATTATTGTATATATGTGTCTATTAGAAGCAAAAGGGCATGCCTTCCGTTTTATAAGAAATATGAGATATAATATCACATTTTGTAGATTTTTCAAAACCGAATCTAATTTTATTTAATACATTTCGAAAATGTCTTATAAAACTGTTGAAAAATTGATTTGAAAAACACCATTAGTTGCAAAAAGGTATCTTTTGCAGTATGAATACTATATGTATGTATATTTATCAAAAGTCTTTTTATTCCAATGCAATTGATGTATTGATAAAAAAAGTTATTTTCAAAATGGGCTGTTTTCCTTTTTCGGTTTTGTTCGTTCAAAATCAGTTAGAATTCTCGAACGGTTTTAAAATAATAATAATAATAATAACAAAAGACTACAAAAAGTGAAAGTTCTACCAAAGACAATAATAAGATAGAGATAGAGACGATAGAGATAAGATCTTATTATCGTCTTTGGTTCTACACACTTTAAGCCTGCAGTTAATTATAATTGGGATATATTTAGGGTGATATTCATAGAAAGGTAGTAGATTATTACTGTAGTAAATGTATTCATTGTAGTAGTTTTATCTTGGATTAGTGAAGTTGCTACCAGTGAATAGTAGTAGTAGCAAAGTTAATCGCCGAAACCTCAATAAAATTATTTCGAATCTGAATACACATAGCAGAAATAGGTTAATTATTTTTGGTTTACACATGTTTATTTTAATTTATAGATACAATTGACAGATGACACATTCGTTTGTCACATCGAAAATTTTCGATATTGGTTTGTGTACAGAATTTACTACCACTTCATAAATACAGAAATACGTACAATGATTAAATTGGTAGTAAAGATAATATCGACTTACTACTGCTTTATGAATACTACCCTTAATGTACATAACAATTAAATCCGTTTTCTAACCAATTTTTTTCAAGTTTTTGTAGATTTTTATTCTTTCTCTATATATTATATGTATTTTTATCGAATAAATTTGAATGTAATATTGATCCATAAAAAAAAAATAATAAATAGATACGGCCTCTTTTCTAAAAAAATTAGTTTCTAAAAGGTACCTTTTTTCAGAAGTTATTTTCAAAAACGGTACTCTTTTCCAAATTTCAATTTAACTTTTCTCGTGATATATGCATTTTTTAATTAAAATTGCAACAGGATTCTACTTTCACAATGCTAATAATTAAAAAAAAAAAAAAACATTCATATTTACAGATGCTACTAATAACAAATAAAACGTTTTTCGTGTTTTTCTCAGAACGTGTTAACATGGAAACATACCCTTTTGCTTCTAATAGACACATATGTGAATAGTGAATACGCAAATATATACTACCTTGCACATACATACAACAATCAACGTAGATACTTAGTGGTTTATATATAATAATTTAAGAGTGGTTGATATATATAATAATTTAAGCCAGATAAATATTTTTATGTGAAATATAGGTATAGAAAATCATAGTAAAAACTTTCTCCATACACAGTTCCACATATATGCATCTCACTGCGCTCATATAGTATAACGCTTTATATTCATTTATTTTATCGAATCCTACAATAAAAATAAATAACAACAACAAGACAAAAAAAAACTATATTTTTATTATAATATTTGTATGCGATGATCTTTAATTTTGATATTAATATATAAATAAGAATATAAATTGTATGTATTAAATAAATATCTAATACATAGTACATAATAATAAATTCTGAAATTATAAGAAATTTTTAACAATAATGAATTATTATTTTTATTGAAATTTTCTAAACTGAATAAATAATAAATATTGGTATTCGAATAGTATGCAAGCAATATAGTGTTAGTGTAATGAATAAATAAATGAAAGAATAATAATATTTTATTTAATATTATTTTATTTTTTATTAACAATAGTACATTGATGTGAGATAATAATGATATATGAATGATATATAGTCACTGATGCTGTTGCTAGTAATCTTTTTTTTTAAAAAAAAAAAGAAGAAGAAATAATAAATAATATTGTCTTGTCACCTTCATCTTCAAGTATTATTTTTAAATATATTTATTTATTATTTTTTTTTTTCATCTCTTTACTTAATGCATATAATCAAGCATTATCATCATCATCATATATGTATGTGAAATTTTATTTAATAATACACAATAGAAGAAAAAAATTATAAATTTTTCTAATAAAAAATAACAATAATAATAATAATAATAAGAAAATATCATTTAACTAACAATCACGCAATCATAAATTGATGATAGTTTTATAGTTAGTAACTCGTAACAGTTATGTACACACATGTATATGTACGTATAAATGCATATACATATATAAATTATAACGTGACTTTCTCATAAAATAAACTACAAACATTAACCCCTATAAGAGATGTTTGCCATATTAATGTTTATAAAAAATATAAAAATTTGAAAAAAAAAAACCAGCGGATGAAAATTAATCATGACTTTATCTAAATATTAGCACATTAGAAAATGTGATTTAAAAAAAAAGATATTATATCGTCGTTCGTATAATTGTGTTTTTATAAAACTTTTAAATTGTAGAACATTTCAAATTTAATTTAAAAATATTCTAAAAGGTAACAACAGTGATGTAGAAAATTGTAGAAAAATTAACGATAATGTGAGTCGATTTTAACAGCTTATATAATGCGAAGTATAAAAGTATAAAATATGTAAACATTTTTCACGTTTTTATGACTGCTTACGACTTTCGAACTGTGTATAAATATGATAAAAATTGTCAAAAAAAAAAAAAACAGTTTGACAAGCAAAGAAATTTTTTCCACACAGTGAAAAGTAAAGTAGAACAAGTACAAACTTAAACATCTTAAACATAAAGCTTCTTTCGTTTTTTGTTTTGTTATACATTCAACTTTCAATTTTCGTAATTTCTTCATTCGGAGTAGAATTAACATCAATGCGATTAGAATCGTTTTTTTTTTTTTGTATTCAAGTGTAAAAGTGAAAAACTGATTCTTTCATCAGAATTGATTCGATTGAAGTAAAAAAGTGTGAAATTTATTTTATCATCAATTGTAACGATTTCCATATATGTATGTGTTCGTTTTACATTTATGTAAATTTTTCTTATGTTTCAAAACTTTTCCTTAAAGAACAGCAAAACTTTTCCGTGTGACTACATTTTTTATTTTATTTTTTTTTTTTTAATATTTCATGACATTTTTCTTGCACTGTAATCATACTGTTACCTAATATATAATTTTATTTTTTTTTTTTCAAAGTATTGTTACTCTATCATTATATCTATTATTGAATAATTTTATGCGTTTCTAAAGAAGTATATTTTATGAATATGTATTCGCGTATTCATGTCACACGGTCACCGATTACATAAAGTAATAAAAAAAAATAAATAAATAAATAAATAGCAATTTTGTTCATGACTTTTATATCATTTTATAGAAGATATTAAAGATAACTGAATGATAAATGAATTATAAAAATATACGTGAATGTAGGTACATACAACGTACTACGTACTACATATGAATAAATGGTATTGAAAATAAAACATTGAACTGTGCAAACTTTTTATGTAATTTTATATAGTTACTGCTTACTGGTAGTTATTTATGGGAATGCGTTATCAATGTAACATTGAAAATTAATATTTAATTGAATAAGAATTAAGTTTAAATAGGATTTTTCTTTATAGAAAATTTTAAAGAAATTTCTTAAATTTTACGTACGAAAACTTAGAAAAATTTAAGAATATTTTTATTATGTGCTGATACATTAGGAATGTAATATGATGTGATTGATGACAATAAACAAATCCTGAAATGTAACTAAAATTTTTAGCAACATGTTGTGTGCAATCAGATTCTCAAAAAAGGGAGTCAAAACTGTGAACGATTAGGCTTCATTTTGAGAGAAATTTTAAGAATTCCTCCCGAAAATCAAATGAAGATAAAGTGAAGCAGATAAAAACTATCAAAGTACAATGTTTACACTGATGGTTCTATAGATGGAGTGTGGAGGGGTGACAAATATCTAAATGCAATGTCTTAGAGTCCGATCGACTGTTAAGTTTCACAAGTTCCTTTCTTGTAATGCTTGCAGTTGATATCAGTTCAGAACTTTAAAACAGCCTTCGAAGAAACTATTGTAGGTATTTTTACTGATTTTCTACCCACAATCTATGGTTTCTAAAATGACAAACAGTTAAAAAGAGCTTCAATTTGAAAAATCCTAATCACTTTCTTAAATCTTTGATTACCTTTTATATCGAAATCCTAAAACTCCTTTTGGCTATGAAATAATTAAATACTCCTAAGAACATACGAAAATTACCGATATAATTAGATTTCACTTTAATGATCTTATCCGAATAAAGAATCATAAATAAAAAACTTTGGATAAAAAAAAAAATTCTCGTTACAGATACTCATAAAATCTGATTAGGTACCTACTTAAAAATTAATTAGCACCACATCATCATTCTATACATTATTTTTATCGTATGTGTATCTATGTATATTATTCAATATCACAAAAAAAATTCCTGTCTCTAAGTTAATATCATAATAATTAATCAATATTACACATGATAATAGATATGAAGATATCTTTACATTGTATACATAATATATATATATATGTACATGTAACATGAACCTGTTATTTAATATGTACGTTATCAGATATAATCAATGATGTAATCATAAAACTGTCAATTATCATATACTTTGATAGACACATCAATTTATTATTTATTAAAATGAAATTTTATTATTATTATCATCTTTTCCTTCTTAATTCCTTCTTTATTCTCCCTCCTACAAATTTTGTTTTTTTTTCTTCCTTATTCCAAATAATTTTTAATTAAATTTGGAATTTCAATACATAAAAAGAAATATGTATGTATCTCGAAAAATGAAAGAAAAAAAAAACTAAATTCTTTTATTATTCGTAACTTGTTGTTTCATTACTATTGATAGGTTAAAATTTTTAACCCATCTTACGAGTATGTAGAACAAAAAATTGTAATAAAAAATTATAGTAGTTATTACAAGTATAAATAGCATCATCTAATAGTAGTATACTCGAATTGAATCAATTGCATAGCACATTTCATAATAAAATTTCCGATTCTTACTTTTTCTCTGTGTTTTTAATTTGAATGAAAATAATTTTTAATAATCATTCTACTTTATCTTTTGTTCTTACATAAGAAAAAAGATTTATTTTATTAATTTTTTTTTTTTCATTTTTCTGCTTCATATTAAAAAGTTTTTAATTCCACTTGCATATGTAAAAGTATGTAAGTTACTTATGAAACTACTCAAAAAAGATGAGACTATAATAAGGGGAGATCAAATTAGTACCTTTTAAAATACTTAAACATCATAGCGGCTGTGTTCTTTTCGATTCCGTCCAAACTTGATATTTTGTATTATTGTTTCGCAAATATAATATTGAGCTCCGTATTAAATAAACTAAAATGCCCTTATTCTGGCATTGTGACTCATCGTAAGTCACAACAAAATTGTGACTGGCTGTGATTTTTCTTGTGATTAATCAGCTGTCTCGTATTCTGAATAAGTAATCACAAGAAAAATCATAAAAATTTCACCTCTTAGTGGTGAATTTTAAACGTCAAATTTTTTCAAGAAAAATGTTGTATTTTATATTTTTCACATAACCATAAAATTATTTTTGTGACGACTGAAATAGCACATCACAATTTTGTGACTCTGATGGCATGTTGTGACTTTTTACCGCAGAATACAAAAAGTCACAATTGTGATTTACCACGATCTTGTGACTAACTTATGACTTATGACACAAACAATATAATATAACCAGACTCATATTGTGGTATAGTTCATTTTCATAGAGAAAATTTAGTTGGACGATGTTGTCTCGTCCAAGTAAAATTTTTGTTATACAATTGCATATCCGATACACCAATCAACATTTTATTCAACTCTTTTTGTTATAAAAGAATCCACCAAATCCACTCAACTGTAATACTAAAAATGGTGAAATTGTCATCTTACATTATTACATATACCATATAAATCCTATATACTATATACATACATATATACACATTTTGTAGTTGATGGTAATACAATGCATTTAAAAACTAGTTTTTGTAATATAATGTGATTTTCATTTCATTCAAGAATTTAGAAAATTAGGGTGAGAAATTTTAAATTTCTACATATAAATATAATATTTATGTATGTATGGTGTGTGATGTAGCTGCATATACTCGTATAGTATATAGATAGGAGAAAAATGATGAGAAGTATTCCTTTCAATATAAAATGATTCAGATTTTTTATATATGTACATGATTGTTTTGTTGCTATATCAATTAACTCCACTTCCTTAATATTACAGGTCTTAATATTTAAGCACTTTTCAATGTGGTATATGTGTGGATGTATACTATTTGTTTATGTTTGTACGATTTGTATTTGTAATTAGTTTGCTCATTTTGAATTTTTTATTTATTATTTTTCAATGTATATTGATGTTGCTTAACAACCAATTAGTTATAAAAGTCTTTTATATCCATATCTTATTTTTATCATTAATTTTTAATATTTTTCAAAATAATCAAAATAGTAAATTATAGGTTTGATTGAAGAATTTCCCAAACGGAAGTTTTTATCTGCATCAAAAAAAAATCCTAAATATGCAGATTGAATAAGTGTATAGTATATATAAAGAATCAAAGAACTTAATGTAATTAAAGAAAAAAACAAACGTGTAGTTTACATTTTGAAAATAACTATTTTTTTTGGCAAGAAATTTCCGAAGTTAAATGATATTCCCACTCGTTTTTACTTCGTGAATATTACATGTTTAAGCACTATTTCTACTTCTACAGTACAAACTATTTATTTAAAATAAATTTTCTGGTAATAAATTTCTAAATGAAAATTGTTTTTTAGATGGTATATTATATTATCTTTTTTTAAGGAGTCAATCGATTTGAAATGCACCCGCATATTTTTAAATATATTGAATAAATTTGAATTTTTAGAATTAAGAATAAAAAAAATATTTGCAGTTATTCTAAAATTTATTCTACTTATCGACATATTATTTTGCAGATTATTGTGTAGTAGGATGTATTCATATTTATTTTTTGGCCTTAGTTTTAACTTGAAAGACTCAAAATAGTACTGTAAAAAGGGTCATCTAATATGAAGAAATTTAATGAAGAAATCATAAATATTTTACACAAATCTTATAAAATTCTACTCATGCTGTAGTTCGTTTCATATGTAATGTTATGTTAAGCAGGTATAATTAATAAAATAATTTATAACTTCGACATAACAATGGTGATAAACATTTACACCTTTAAAATCAATGAAGATCATATAATCGTTTTTTTTAGCTCGAGTTTTTCAAAAATGAAATGAAGATTGTTTTTCGTATTCAGGTATAATATATGATATTTCCTTTTCATCAAAAATATATTTTTTGTACAGAAAATGTGTTAATCTATAATAAATTACATTTTATGAAAAAGAAATTATGAATCCTGTTTTGAACATGTATCATGTATGTAGATGTAATGAATAAATTTTATCAGTTTAAATTATACAAAATTATACAAAGGTTTTGTTTTAACGATAAGTGCTATACTCGGAGTGAGAGAAAAATTATTTACAATTCATGAAGATTTATATTACATATATTTCTCTAAGTTTTCTATCACATTAGATGTAGGAATGCAAATAAAAACAACCCAAGTGTTTTAGAATTTCAAAGACTTATTGCAAAAATAATGTCTATTAAATTTCTTTTTAGTTGTAAGTCTAAGAACTGTGAGGATGACAGCGAGGAATTTTTAAATTTAGATTGGTCTGCTATTTTAATTTCTTCTGAATCCAATGCAGAAAGTTTTCCGAATAGTGATAATAATTTAACACCTGATATGAATGAGCTAGAAAATGTGGAGGTTTGCGAAGAATATGATATCAGAGTGTTATCTTCTTCATCCTTAAGTGCAAAATATTTCACAGGGTATTGCATTGCACATTTGTTTAAAATTATTAAAAACGAATGTAAAACATGTAGAACAGCTCTGACTAAAGGTGTAGTTGATCAAAGTGCTTCTACAGATATATTAGTTGATTTAAAAAATTTTAATTCAAAAATTCCAAATTCTCTAATAAGACCGTCTGAATCATATTTTGAAATAATTAAATACCAATTAGAAATATTCAAAAAAAATTTTGAAAAACATCATCACAAACCAAATATAAAGAGACTTATTAAAAACATGTGTGTAATGGTTACAAATTTAAAATTCAATAATTGGTATAATGTTACTCACACATGTTTTGAGCACAGAATGGCTATACTTGATTTCCTGATATTGGTATTATTACGAAAAAATTGTGCTTGGATGGTTGATAAATAAAACACTCCAAAAAAGTAAAAAGTAAAAACAAAAAGTTGAATAATATAATACATAACTAGTTTGTAATATTACATGATATTATTATTATTTATTAGTAACAATTTCAAATCTATAATCTTTATTTTCAATCAATAAAATGCACTTTTCACAACTATAGTATTAATTTGTTTCAAAAATTAATTTATTGTAAACCCTGTAAAACATACTTATTTCTAATGTAATAACAGACAGAAATTCGCGCGGAATGCAAAGAAAAATGTATGAAACATAATGCTAAAACTATTTCTATACTTTCAATTATTTCCGCATTAATATTTGAAAATTAAAAAGCGTCGGATTTTGTTGATTTGCATTTCTGCATCTGATTTCAGGAAATAATTTTGCAAAAGGATCTTGACTAAATTTTGATATTTTGATTTACTCATGTTAATCATGTTTTTCAAACAAAATTTTTAAAACTGTTTGGAGTCTGTATTATTTTTACGAGCCACATTATGAAAAACATATTTAAAACTTTCTTCCCAGCTTGTGTCATGAATATACAAAAGTTTTTCACAACCAAATTATTTCTTTTATTATCACTATCAACAATATGAATTAAGTAATCTATTATAAACTATATTTTCTTATATTGACATTTCGCCAAAAATTAAAAGACTTTTTTATTTTTTGGTTGTAGATTTTTAATATGCGTTTTTAATATTCATTCTACAAATATATTATAAATACCAAGAGAAAAACGTTGAAAGGCAATACAAAAAAAAGGAATAAATTTGTATGAGGCGTGTGGAACAGCAACACAATCTTTGAAAATGTATTTCCGGCAGAAAATTCAAATAAAAATTATTTTGACTAATGCACTTCGCTTTTCTAGTATAAACAATAGGATTACGAAATTAATTTAGCGAAAGTTTTTGAATTTTCTGAAATGTCTAAAATATCACCAAACTTTTAAAAACAGCTTATTAGTTCAGTGTTCTGCATTTTTTTTTTTTAATTTTTCTATTATCTATTATTTTTTTAAATGATATACTAAAACACTAATTATGATAGCATAATATTTTTAATAATAAAATTTAAGCTTTAGCTGCTGGAGCATAATCAAGATCTTCTAGTTTAATTTCAATATATGTACATGTTTGAACTTCCATCATACTATCAACATCAAGCAGCATATTTTAAAAAACGAGTGGGAATATAATATTTAACTTCGGAAATTTCTTGCCAAAAAAAATAATTATTTTCAAAATGTAAACTACACGTTTGTTTTTTTCTTTAATTACATTAAGTTCTTTGATTCTTTATATATACTATACACTTATTCAATCTGCATATTTAGGATTTTTTTTTGATGCAGATAAAAACTTCCGTTTGGGAAATTCTTCAATCAAACCTATAATTTACTATTTTGATTATTTTGAAAAATATTAAAAATTAATGATAAAAATAAGATATGGATATAAAAGACTTTTATAACTAATTGGTTGTTAAGCAACATCAATATACATTGAAAAATAATAAATAAAAAATTCAAAATGAGCAAACTAATTACAAATACAAATCGTACAAACATAAACAAATAGTATACATCCACACATATACCACATTGAAAAGTGCTTAAATATTAAGACCTGTAATATTAAGGAAGTGGAGTTAATTGATATAGCAACAAAACAATCATGTACATATATAAAAAATCTGAATCATTTTATATTGAAAGGAATACTTCTCATCATTTTTCTCCTATCTATATACTATACGAGTATATGCAGCTACATCACACACCATACATACATAAATATTATATTTATATGTAGAAATTTAAAATTTCTCACCCTAATTTTCTAAATTCTTGAATGAAATGAAAATCACATTATATTACAAAAACTAGTTTTTAAATGCATTGTATTACCATCAACTACAAAATGTGTATATATGTATGTATATAGTATAAAGGATTTATATGGTATATGTAATAATGTAAGATGACAATTTCACCATTTGTATTACAGTTGAGCGGATTGTTATAAAAAAAGAGGTGAATAAAATTTTGATTGGTGCATCGGATATGCAATTGTATTTTACTTGGACGAAAATACTTCATCCAACACTAATTGCGCATTAACGTTTTCCATATAAATCCAACTATACTGAAATGTGTATCTGGTATTTATTTGTCTGTGCTTATGACCTATCACAGACTTTTTTCAGAATAGGGGCATAAGATGGCTTGGACACTTGTGTAGAATGAAAGATGAAAGGATGCCAAAATGAATATGGTAAACTCAAAACTTAAAAAAAAGATCAAAACTTAGGTGGATGCAGCCACCTACGCACATAATACGAATTTTATAAAAACAAAAAAAAAACGAAAGAAGATTGAAAAGAATGAAAGAGGCTTTTGAAGAAGTTGAACCCAGGTCCTTGAAGGACTGTCGCGCAAATGAAGAAGAAAAAGATTATTTTGTGAATCAAAATGGAAAAATTTAAGCCAATTGATCACCACTTATTGCGAGCTGGGCTTTGGAACAATTTGAGAGTTAGAATTTATGTAAATCCATTTATTTGGAACAAATCCATTCTTTGATGAAAAATCATCTTCATTTTGCTAATTGGTTATCAAGATCATGCAATATAAATTCACTGGTTTATATTGTTTGCGATTACGTTAAAGCATTATCATAATGAACCACAAACATTGAATGACCTTATTATATTGATATTCTATTCAATATTTTTGAAATTCAAAAATTAACTTTGATTTGATCACCCTTTAGATATGAATAGTATACAAGTAGTAATGCTTATAGTTTGTATAGTTTCTTATTGTCTAGACAGACAGTGAAACCTAAAAAATTAAAAAAAAAAGAATAAGATAAAATGCAATTTTACTATAAATTGTAATTTTTATTTAAGATAAATCTGTATATATGTGTAGTGTACGTATGTACATATATGTACAATATTAAAATAAGTTATATTTTTTGATTTTATTTATTACAGATTTATAATCCGTTTTTCTCTATCTTATGTTTTATTTTTATTCCATTATACATATTTTTTTTTTTGTGATGATGATGATGATATATTCATGGGAAATTTATCTTCTCGACTATATACCATATGATGTAATTTTATAATATTTTCTCTGTATATCTTTGCCAACAAATAATAATAAAATTTCCAAAAATGAATTTCACTTATTTTTAAAATGAAAAAATATGTATGTACGAGTATATCTATAAGTATTTAAAATACGTTTGCGTTTGTATAGAAATCTTTTTATATGAATGAGAAATTTATTGAGGAAAAAAGTGGGTGTTTTTTTTTTCTTTTTTAAATAATTCTCTCTATAAAAAAAAGATAAACAAAATATTCGAGTATGTACATAAGTATATACAGTCTGTTCAAAAAGACACGACAGTCGGGTAAAACACAATAAATGCCAGAATACTAATAATGTTACATGAGTCTATGTTTAGCTTGTCTTTGTCTATTTCGCTGACCAAGATTTTTTTCATTTGCGTTCAAACTGTTAAAGTTTGAAGATATTTACAAAATGAGCTCCGTTTATAAAAAAAAAAAGGTTCGAAGTGATATTTCTAGTGACTCATCCAAAAGGACCAGAGATGAGCATAAATGCAGCTGCAAAATACACTAAAACGACAGTATCTTTTGTGAAAAAGGTGAATAGACATGTATCAGGTAACTGGAAATGTAAAAAAGAAAAAAAACAATGTTAAATGTCAATTGGAAAGAACGTTAAAGAGACTGTGGAACGGCTTTTCCAATGAATATGCCAAAAAATTGAGTGAAAGATGTACCAAAAGATGTCATCTCATAATTCAAAACAGTGGAGATTGGACTGTATAGTAGTGCTAGTACGAAATAAGTTTAAGATTATTCTTTTAATAAATGTTATTATGTAAACTCAACAACTTTTTGTTTTTTTTTTTATAAAAGTTCGTCTCTTTTTGAACAGGCTGTATGTATGTATGTGCTAATATACAGTTTTTTGACGATTGAGATACATGAATCCATTTATCAATACCATAATACTACTAAATTTTATTTGTTTTAGAACAAAAATAAATAAATAAATAAATGAACAATTTATTTATTTTTTTTTAACAATGACCATAATCACAATAAGAGTAGAGTAGAATGAACTCATTTGCAATTTATTTTTATATATTTTTTTTTTGTTTTGCTAGAAAAATGAAAATTTATTACAGAAATTATTTTAAAAATTTTTCATAAGAAATTTTATATTTTATTTGAAAAAATAAGAAATGTGTTCACTTTCATAAATTCAAGCTTCTTCTTCTTCTTCTAAGGCGCTACAGTCCTTAAAAGAACAATGGCTTCATTAAGAATCTGTCGCCAACCTGTTCCATACAAAAATGAAATCCTCCAGTTTGTTTAGGTCTTCTTACACCAAATTCCACAATCGATTCCTCAGCCCTTCTCTCGGTCCCTTATTCCCAACATTGCCATACAAAATCTTTCTACAGGGATTTTCGGTTTCCATTCTGGTGATGTGTCCCATCATCCATTGCAGTCTTTCGATCTTGATAAAAGTGATGATGTCTACGTCCTCATACAATTCATAAATTTCGGAGATTGTTCTTTTTCTATACTCCGCCACTCTAATCTTCTTTGCGGCAAAAATTCTTCTTTCAAAACAGGCCAATTTGATAACGTCTGCTTTTTTCAATGTCCAGCATTCTATGCGACATATGTTATTATTGCTCGTATTTAAGACCAATAAATTCAAGCTTACGAGTATTTGTACTATTTTGAACGCATGTGAAAGTATGCAAGTCGACTTGACGTCAAGATTGCTTGCATTTATAATGTCAATTCGTCATTTTTTTTTTTCAAATTAGAAAAAATAAGTGCAACCCCACTAAACTTTTGTTCATTTTATTTTCCAATTAAATTGAAATACATGTAAAGAAACTAAATATCGAAACGTCAAAACTATAAATACATATTTTAGTTTAAACTAAAGTGCATACTTGCTAAACTTACGCAAGATTTTTTTGCAAGATTGATTTTTTGAACTTTTCTAATGGCAATTTTAAATTTATAAAATCGATGTCATGATAATATTACGTCAAATTTGAATTTATAAAAGCGCCCTATATTATATGAATTAAAAATTTCAATAATTAAATTTATGGGAGAAATTTAAATGAACCAAAAGTGACTAAAAAAATATTTATACGATGATATTATTCGAATATAATGTGTGTACATTTTACAAGCAAATATATCTTCTAACATCCATTCTTATTATATTGTACGTAAATTTGAAATTTTCTTTTGGGCAAAATTTCTATAGATATGGAAAACACACCAATAACAATCATAAAACTTAAAATGTAGAAAGATGATAAAAAGTCGAAAGGAAAATTTTTGATAATGGTAATACAAACTTTAGGATACAGTACTCAGACAATCTGCATACTACTTTGAATTTACTACACAAATAAACATTTATATTGATTTAAATATAATATATAATGTGGATATATGCAATAATGTGAACACTAAACAGTATATGATGTATGTACATGAATGTATAACGCATAAAGTAACAATTTTCTAGCATCCGCAGACTTTTATAGTTTTTTCTGTATATAAAGATTACAGAAAAGTTTATACTATATCCTCGTATTTATTTACACACACATATATATATATATATACTCGTACATACATTTCTAAAGTTAAAGTTTGACAAATCCTTTTCATTTTTATCTTGTTGGTTGATATAAAAAATAAAGTTTTAAGAGTAAGTACCTAGTATACATGCGTGTGCATGGATTAAGATTAAAATTACTTTTATATATGTATATATATTTTCTTTTTTTTTGTGAAAAAAATATCGAGAAAAAAATTCAAAAAGTATCTTAGAGATAAGATGATCATAAATTGCTTACATTTTGTATCTATATACGAGGGTAAGGTGAAAAATTCTCGGCCTAACACAGATCTGGCAGTGATATCATTAAAATTTTTTGTTGTTATGTTGGTACACTTGTCAAAACAACATATTTCAAATTTCAACTTGATCTGTCAAATGGTATTTTTTATACGGATGTTTAAAGTAGACGTGTTTGTGTGTTTTTATTAAAATGGATAAAATTGAATATCGTGCGGTAATTAAATTCTTCGTTTTGGACGGTTTATTACCTTCTGAAATCCATCCAAAGTTGTTAAAAGTTTATAAGGAGTCTGCTCCTTCACTTTCAACAGTCAAAAAGTGGGCAGCTGAATTTAAACGTGGACGTACATCTCTTGAAGATGATCCACGTGAAGGACGACCGAAAACGGCCACTACAGAGGAAAACGTCGAGAAGGTGCACAATATGGTATTGGACGATCGGCGATTAAAAGTGCATGAGATAGCTGAGGCCATAGGCATATCAGAGGAACGAGTGCGGTACATTTTAAATATGAGAAAGCTTTGTGCAAGATGGGTGCCGCATTTGTTAACTGCTGATCAAAAACAGGTGTTTTGGCAATGGTGATAAAGGTGTTTTGGCAATGGGAAAACTGAGGGATTTGAAGTACGAATTGCTGGAACATCCACCCTATTCACCAGATCTGACTCCGTCAGACTTTCATTTGTTTCCAAATCTAAAAAAATTCGTAGCTGGTAAACATTTTGAATCAAATGAAGAGGTTATGGAAGCTGTAGATGGGTATTTTGCAGACCTTCCAGAATCGCACTTTAAGGAGAGCATCCTTTCATTGGAGAAACGCTGGACAAAGTGCGTAGACTTGAAAGGAGACTATGTAGAGAAATAAATGTATTTTATCCTAAAAAAACATAGGCTTTCACTGTCAGGCCGAGATCTTTTCACCTTACCCTCGTATACACAAAGTGGATAAAAAATTTTATCGTCCTTTTTATTTTTATGTTCATACACATATGTACATATATGCATGTAATGTTTCTTTACATTTTAGCATACGACTTAAGAAAATTCTCAAATAAATTTCCTTATGATTTATATATATATCCTCTGCAACAATAATAATATTTCGACAATATTTTATGTGAACATTTGTAAGTCACGTCACACAAAAAAAAAAAATAATAATAATTTAAATAGAAAACCAAAACATTTATAAAAATTAACCTTAAAAGATGATTGATTCAATCAATCTGTCAGTATTTCATTTTTGAAAAAAAAAATGAAGAAAAATAAAAATGAAACGATTAAGAAGAAGAAAATAAGATTTATTTTTCTGACAAAATATTTTGATGAAAATATCAAAAGATCGGAAATGAATGCATATGTGTATACAAGTGAGTGAGTGTAAATGTAAACTTTGAAAAAATTTTTTTTTTAATTATAAATAATAAGATTCGAATTCGAATAAGATGATTACCAGATATTTTTCATAATTTAATTTTATTTTATTTTTTTATTTTTTTGGATCTGTATTATTTTTTGAAAATTATTTAGTCTAAATTAAAAGAAAAAAAAAAATAATGATCATTAACCGTATCTGATCTGATCGTGTACCACTACACTACTTATGTACATTTATGTATACTCGTAATCATTATAGATGTGCTTTTCTATTGAAAATTGAATTGAAATCAAAAGTGAATTAAAATAGAACTGTTCTTTAATTCTCATTATAAATGTGTGCATTTATGTATTATGTCTAAAATGCAAATTGTATAAAATGAAAAAAAAAAAAGAAGAAAAATTCTACTAAGAATCTTTGTACGGGGAAGGAAGGTAAGGTAAATCTAAGTGTCTATACATATGCATTTATGTAGATCTGTTTTATAACTAGGCATTTGTACATATTATTTATATTTATAATGTGATACATAAAGTGTACGCATACTTGATGATTATTAATTTATCTGTCCTTGAAAGCATCTAAACGAAACTTATGTTTTACATGTATGGATACAGAACACAGAAGAGTACACGAAAAACATAAAAAAAAAAAAAATTAAAAAACATATTTCATAAGAGCATTTAATTTTATTTTTTATTTTTTTTTTTGTTTTCATCTAACAGATGTTTGAAATAATTCAAAATTTTATTTTTTATAGTTTAGATTTTATAATATTTTTGTACTTTATGTATCACATCACATATACATACTCGTGTACTCGTGTATGTTTTCATTTTTAATATGTAGTACTGTATACAATGTTGTATGGTTATTTTGCTTATAGTTTTGCCGTTTTGCTCACCATTCATTTTAGTAATTTTTAGTCAACATTATACGCATACCTAACAGACATTTTGATTATTTTTTTATTATTCTTTATGTGAATTTATATTTTTGGAACTATGGGAATGGGAGGCATCGTTTTATATTCAAATAAATAAACACAGCAAAAATGTATGTATATAATATGTATGTACATATTTTTTTTTGTCTGTGTCTATATGTGTATACTGTATACCATGCTGTACACATACGTGTAATATAAGCTATGTATAATCGATAAGAATCTAAAAATTGGGCATTTTTGTAATTTTTATTACTTATTCTTAGGTACTGAATGTATCAACATTTTTGAATTTTACAGGCGCCATATAACCACAATACACACAGATATTCGTTAGATGTAAGCATATAAGTAAGTTAGAATATACATATGTACATATTTTGTTAAATATTTAATTTTTTGAATATACGTATAAAGAATAAAACTTTATAATAAGAATTTAAACAGTTTTATAAATAGGAAATTCTATTTCGAAATTAAAAATACACACAAAGAATTTACAGCAATAATAATAATAATATAATCATGGAAGCGATTTTAGATTCCTGTATGTATTGTATATTATTGTATTATGATATTATGTACATATATTATCGAGTTAGTTACAAATATAAATTACGTAAAGATATGTATCTATATATATTTGATGTCAAATTAACCGAAAATAATACAAGAAAACGGATACAATTTCTTTTTTATATTTTTATAAAATTTATTTTGGTAATTTTCATCCGACTAAACCTAAACAGAAATGAATATTAATTCAAGAAATGTTATACTTCATATCATATGATAGGTATAATATACTCGTATAGGTTCATAGGTGAAGGCGAACAGGTAAAAAGCAGTGACTGCCCTATCGTTAACCCATATGAAAATGGATAATTAACATAAATTAATATACGACTTTTTAATAATTTCCAGACTATTCTGTCCTTCGTCATAATATCTCACTTGAACCACTTGAACTCGTTCGTTCTGTATTCTGTTCTGATCGTCTTATTCTTATAGGAATAACAGAATTCGTTATTTCTTTTCGAATATTTCAATCGTCTCTCCTCTTCATAATGCCAATGCCCATTACATCAGTCGTGATTACCTGATCTTATTTGTTTTGGGGCTAATTTGAAACTTATTTCTATGAAGATCACAATTTTTTATATTTAAATCATATCTGTATACAAAAATTTGGAAAAATAAATGGAATGGAACCCACAGAAAAAAAGAAATGTGGGGAGACCAAGGAAAACATGGGAGAAGAACAATGAATCTGATGAAGGCAATTGAAAGAAGCGGGAATACATGGTCACAAATAAAATATATGACGGAGAATAGAGTTCGATCGAGAGTCTATGTGGAAGTGCTATGCTCCCTAGAAGAGTGTTAATGGAGGGAAAAAAAAAATACAAAAATTTTACTAACACATGCAGAAACATACGTGAAATTATTCAACTGTTTTGGTCCAGGGTCTACTCATATAAATATCAATTCATATATTCATAATGATTGCTCCATAACATTACATACATGATTTTGGGGACTTTTTGCACTTTGTTTTATATTCCATTTCCAAATTCTAAATTTTTCAATTTTCAAATACAAAACCGACAACATATAAGTGTCTCTATAAATATATTATATAAGATTACATATTTCATCATAATTTTCTAATTCTACCCACATAAGAGTACACTTTTATATTAATATGTACTTAATGTACTCACTACATGAACATACATATAATATATGTATGTATATATGTATATATATCGAAACTTTTTTTTTATTTACTTTTGTTTCTTTTCTTTTTTTTTTCCAAAGCCCATTAGCATAAAGAGCATAATAACACTAAACATATTCAATTTATTCATGATTTGAACAGTAAAACATACATAAATTCCACATATTTATTACACATTATTATACCTATCCTATGGCTATGGTATACGCACATTATAACCATAAACGCGTATGCATACACATACATATATATAAACATTTGTCATATGAATATATACATAAATCGATACACGATGTTTTGAACTTGTGTTTGTTGTTTGTTTTTTATTATGTGCTAAAGGTTTATGCATGGTTTAGCATAAATTTTTTTTTAACAAAATTTAGTTTTGTCGTTTGTAGTTATTTATTTTTTTTTAAAGTTTTTACAATTAAGCAAGGAGGAAAAAAATAAATTGAAAAATCAAGAAATAAATAAACAGAATAAGATTTTCAGTTCTTTTTAAAGCTCATAGCATAGAAAACAAAAACAACAACACATAGAAATTTAAATCATAAATAATATGATAATAATATATAAAAATGAGAGATTTTTTTTTTAGTCTTTTAAGTCCCCCCTCGTAAAACAATAAAATTAGTTTTAAAAAAAGGCAAGAAGAAAAAAAAATGAAAAAAAAAAAAGAAGTGCGTTACGCATTAGGTACATATGATTATGATACAGTAGTACACGTAATGTGTTGTACGCATTAATTTAAATAAATAGTATTGTACATTTATAGGTATACCTACATAATAAAAGTACCCAATACTATGATCAAAAAAGAAGGTGAATTTTTCATTCAAATTTTGCGAATATTATATAAAATCATGGAATTATTTTTTCTTTTTTTTTTTGGAGCTAGTTAGATGTCTTTGACATTTATGCAGAGGCTCATGTCAATATAATGAGACTATTCGCTTCAAGAAGCTAGAATTATGGACAAATAATTCAGAGTTTTTGAACCACGATAATGCATCTTCCCTCACTATATTAGTTTTTCGAGAACGTTTCACCACTGTATTCACCTGATTTAAATGAAACGATAGCTCCCGTTAGCACCGTTTTGACTCGATTGAGGAGATAAAATCCGAATTGAAGAAAGTGTTGGAGGCCATCCTGGAAAATGACTTTTCTGACTGTTTTGAGGATTGAAAAAAAAAAACTTTGATATAAGTGCATTGTGTCGGACGGGGAGTACTTTGAAGGCAATGAAATTTGAAAGAATAAATAAAGATTTTTTCATTTTGTTTTTAAACAAATTCACCTTATTCTTGTGATCACAATAGTATGTTTTAAATTATAGAGGTCGACTATAATTTTACATATACATATATGTATATATTTTTAACTTATGTATATACATATTTTATTGAATAATTTTATGTAAGTAATTCATATTCATAATGCCATTATATAACTATTAGCTGCTCAGATCAGTGTACGTACATATGTATGTGTTTGTGTAGTTACATATAAGCTTTAATATGTATTATAGTCTATATTTTTTAAACACCTATCTAATTTATAAGCAGGAAATCAATATGTGTATGAATAAACCGTACCGACGACCATATCAAAAGAAGAAAAAAACAAACAAACAACAAAGTGAAAATTTAAATATTTTCTAAAATGTTCATTTTTTTTTCTCTTCATATTTTTTCTTTTTATAAATTTATGACAGTTATTAAGTTGTTATTAAACAGAGAAAATTTTAAAAAATTTTTTATAAATATTTTTAATGCAAATAATAAGGTAGCCATGATAGGTAACATATAAATTAAATGATTTTCATTTACAAGTTAGATTATAATAAAAACACCTAATACAATATAATCACAATAATCACACTAGCATACGTTATAAATCCAAAAATAAAAAAAAAGAAACTTGAAATACATATATGTAAATGCATATAAAGTTGAGAATACGTTCAATATTCATTTTATATGAAAAATTTATTTCATTTTTTTTTTTTTTTTGAAAATAATATTTATATTATACATTATTTGTAAAAATGTTAACATGCTCTGGTTATTTTTTTAAATTGCAATGTTTATTTTTATACCTATTTTTCTAAAATATTACTCAAAAAAAAACAATAGTGACTTTTATCAAACATAATACATTTTTATGCACATTCTCATACATAAATATTATACGAATACGATAAATAAATAAGGAGTGTCCCGAAAAGTTTTGCACGTTTTTAATTTTTGTTTTAAAAGTAAAATAACGATTTTAGGTTTTAGTTTATTTTTTTTATTTATTGTTTTGTACCTAAATTTACAAATTATATTCTTATTTTATTTCAAATAATTTTCTCCTACTAAATAAACGAAACCTTACTCTTGACATTCTTCATCAAATTTTGCACAGTTTCGTCTGATATTTTTTTGCTAGCTGCTGTCCACAATTTTCTGAATTCTTCCATTGATTTTGAAGTTTGTCCTTCCTGCCGTAGAATCCGTTTCACTATAGCCCAATATCTTTCTATGGGACGGATTTCAGGAGCATTAGGTGGATTGATGTCTTTTGCGACGAATTGGATATTATTCTCTTCGTACCACTGAAGAGTCGTTTTTGCATAATGCGATGTAGCCAGATCTGGCCAAAAGAGAGTTCGTCCATCATGTGACCTTATAAATGGAAGTAGACGTTTTCGAAGGCACTCCTTTATATACACATCTGCATTGATTGTCCGTTCAGAGAAAAAAGGACGACTACGGCGACCACATTGACATATTGCTTGCCAAACCAACACCTTTGGACCGAACTTTTCAATTCCAATTGTTTTTAAATTATCTGGTATGTTCTCCTTGTCCCGCGCAGTGTAATATTGTGGGCCAGGTAACGTTGAAAAGTCATATTTAAAGTATGACTCATCATCCATTATTAAACAAACCTCTACGCTTTCCGTTAACAACTTCTACAGATTTCTGGAACGTTTTATGGCTCTATTTTCTTGGTCAGTTGTTCGTTTGGGTTTTTTTTGTTTTTAAATGTCTGGAATTTGTTTCGCTTTTTCACTCTTTGGACCATTGATCGCGTTGTTCCGGTCTTTTTTGCAATATCCCTTACAGACATGGCTCTGTTTTGCTCAATACAGGTAATCACTTTTTTTTCTAAAATTTTATCACGTGGACCTTTCGGTCTGCCCGATCGTGGTTTCTCGTCTGTTATTTGTTCATTTAAAAACTTTTCAACGGTCCTTTTCACTGTCCACCTCGTACTGTTCACTTCTCTTGCTATTGATGAGTAAGATTTTTGCGGATTTTCACTATAAACGCGCAGAATCAATTTTCTTATTTCTTCACGTTCCGAACTCATTTTTGCGAATGATTAAAATAAAACAAACAACGCTTTTATGCAGGCGTGCAGGACAGGTAATTAAAAAATTCTCAATCATTAATAAGTGGTGGAGTTATATAAAAGATACCTAAAACCTGTTCTAAAAACCGTGCAAAACTTTTCGGGACAGTCCTTATGACATATGGATGCATGAAAAACGAAAAATCATGTAAATAATAATCCGATTTTGATATATCGGCAAATTCTATACATTACATAACAATCTATAAATGTTTATAATACCGACACAGAGATCTAGTGTTATACAGTGATAAACAAAACATTTGTTTTAACAACAGAATTAAATGTCAGTAGTCAGGTCGAAAGAATTTTTTTCATTTCCAAACATTTGAAAATCATGAAAATTTAAAATAAATTTTTTTTATTGATTCCTTTTATAATATTACGCTTTAAATTTTTATTATACTTATTATCTCAATAATAAAATGCAAAATTAAGTGGAAACAGAATTTCTGCTTGGAAACGTAGAAGGCAAACGTCCAAAAGGAAGGCTTAAGCCGTAACTAAAATGACTTCAGCTAACTCAAGTCAGAAGTCAGATTACATTGTTTTAAATCAGTGTAACTATATTTGACTCAAGTCAGCTTCATTGAATTTAACGAAACACTTTGAATTTTCGTTGACTTCAGTGAGTGTGTTTACCGACCACACAAAATTGAATGGCTTGAGTGAAATATGTACATATCTACATATGTACATATGTACATGTATTATTTAAACATAACCAATTCCATATGAAGTTTATATGAAATATCGCATTTTGTAGTTAATGTAAAAAATTTGTAAAAATTTCCTTTATGTGTAAAACTCTCTCCAAATTTTTGTATGTGTAACTCTAACTAGTAACAAATATATATCATGTTCATGTAACTATTAAATTAACTAACCTTGCTTTCACATATGCTTACTCAATTCACACAAGCCAATATAGTTACAACTTCAGACTTGAGTGAATTTCGTTAGCTTGACTTGAGTTAGCTTGACTTGAGTTAGCTGAAGTCATTTTAGTTACGGCTTTAGAAATAGATGGTGAGACTCTGTTAGAGAAAACATTAACAAAATCGATATTAGGAACTGGTTGACGGCATCAAGAAATCTCGAGAGATGAATGCGCATTCTCCAAGAGAAAATGGACTGAGCAATGTCTGAATGACCGTAGTAAGTAGCAGTAAAATTAAGCAAAAATTATTTATTTTGATTTATAGAAATTTGACTACATTTGTCAACTCTGTATAAATGATATAAGAGATAAAACGTTAGTATGGTAAAGAAAAGCGTTGAAAATAAATTGAATTTATTGACACTAGAATAAAATATTAAGTAACTATATTGATGATTCATCTGGTGGTTGTGTATTAAAAAATCTAAGTTGTTTTAATAAAGAGAGAAACATTGGAGTTGATAACACAAGCTTTCAAAACTTTCAATATTATTTCCCCATCATCGTTAGATTAGATAATACAACCTAATCTCACTCTGTCTCTGGCCAAATCCACGCTAGCGGAAAAAGGATAGCAATATAGAATTTATTGTATGAAAATGAAGGAGTTATGAAAAATCTACTCTGGCGTGAAATCCACGTCGGATTGTATTGTAAATAATACTATTGACACACTGCAGAGATAAACCATGGTTATCTCAGTTTTCTGGTTTATCTTTATGATAACCGACTTTCAGAACTCGGTTAAGTTAACAGAGTTTCTAGAACTCAGTTATCTTGTTAACCAAGTTCGAATTCAGTTATCTTTGACGTTTGTTATTTTTTTTTGTTTTTATATTATATTTAAACAAACTGTCAAACCAAATTTCAGGTAACATGCTGACTAGATGAAAAATAATTAGTGTTTGAATTTATCTCGACAGGTGTCGTGTGAATACATAAACTAGTTCACTTCAATTTAAATGTGTCACCCATACCAAGTTATCGATAAACCATTTGAGATAACCATGGTTTATATCTGCAGTGTGTCGATAGTATAAGGCATAAATGTTGAAATTGAAAACAATTAAGTCTATTTAAAGATTTCTTGGATGGAAAATTTGGATGGAATTCTCCATATTGGAATCTTCATTGAGATAAATGTTTGAAATTTTATAGAATTACACAGAATTGAATAATTCATTTTTCAATGCATTAAAAATTTTTACACATTTACAAATTCTTTTCAGTTTTATTAAATTGCATATACTCGTACATACTCGTTTTGCTCATCACTATATGTAAAAATATTCAATTCTACGAGAATATCGTTTGATATAAAAAATCTTGTTAAAAGATTAAGAATTTATTTCAATTCTTTTTATTTATAATTGTTTTGAAATTTTGTTAAAAAAAAAAACTTACATATGTACATGTTATATTATCTCTATTAATAATAATAATCTGACATGCATCTATTTAAACATGATTAAGTACTTATTTGAATTTTATGTGTGTTTCAAGAGTTTAAATAGATAATTGCAATTGCAATCACAATCGCAACAACAACAACAGTCACAACTAATTGAAAATTGTACAATAATTAGAATATCAGTTTTAAAACTTGTTTTTAAAATTTATTGAAATAAAAATCAATTTTGAATAATAATAATTAATTATTATCATTAAATATGAACGATATTTTTATCAAATTTCATGTACACAAACACACACACACATATTGAACAGAAATCTCAATATTCACGAAAAATAATTTTGAATTATAAGTAACTATTATGTAAGCAGGCAGATAGTTGTGTTAAGTCTGGCTAGATATACTAATATGAATATGATGAATAATTCCACTTGTATAGATTCTGTCTAAAAAAAAAAGAAGAAAAAAACACCTCTCGGCACATAACTACCGACTTATAGTGTCAAGCATGGTCAAGCTCTTGTCAAAACGGAAATACTTTTTTAAAGTTATAATTATGTAGGTTGCACGTATCCACATAAGTAAAAACTGCACAATCAAACATCATATATCTATATAAAAAGTTAAGAATGCATTTTATTTTATATAGCTACATAAATTTCAATTCCTGTACATAATTTACCTACATTCATATATCCATTTATTAAAACACATTCATTTTATCTACATTTTATAACGGAAATTCGATTGTTTATTGTTTCTCGATCCTATATACATATAATATAAAATTTGCAATTAAATTTAAATATAAATTTATCGCGTCTTACTAAAATATTTCAATTTAATTAATTAAAAGCAAAATAATAATAATTACGAATCGTTGTCAAATCCATTAATAGATTTATTATTGTTTAATTAATTTTTTTATATATTGTTTTTAATATTTTGTTCATTTCTATGGAATATGTATTTCTATATATGTATGTATGAATACGCAAACAGGAGATATATTAATTAAAAACAAATACACAAATACCAAAAAAAATGTGTCATATAAAATAAATTCAATTTTAATATAACTAAAAATAAGAATACAATAAATACAAGCTCATTTTGTATACGTAACTATATAAGCCTACATGTGTATGTGAGTTTGCATTTAAAAATAATTAAATCTATGTATGTAGATATACTATTTCATTTAATATAATATAAATATGTAAGTAAAAAATGAATGAATAACCTTGTTTTATTTTTTACATCATATACCCGCACCTACCCACTCATTTAAATGTATGAAATGATATGATATTCTCGCGCGCATACATTATATATAAGTTTTCTATTTTTATATATATGTACATACATATATATTTTTTTGTTATTCATCTTCATTATTCTTATACTCGTATGTCGTACATACATGCTACCTTCATATACACACGTATGTATGTATATTTATGTATTTATCTATTTAAAATTTAATAATATTCAGTTTTTAAAAATTTTCATTTCGATCATATATAACATTATGTACATACTCACTTGTACTTATACTAGACTAGAATAGCAATAATTATTATATAGAACAAGAATCTATATTCATTCATTTTTTTTTTATTTTTATTTTCATTTTAATTTTTCATTCTAATTTTCATTTAATATGATACCTATATATATAATACGAGTATCTATAATGTACAAATAAGCATTATACATACATGTACATACATATTATTGTACTATTTTTATTGAATAAAATAAAATCAAATAAAAATTCAAATGACATAATCATTCAAAATAGATAAAAACAACGACAATATAAAATTCGTACAGATGGTTATTCTAAATGAATTTTTAATTAATTTTTCTTCTTTTTTTTTTTTTTGAATTAATTTTTTTCGTTGAATTCATTCCATATTACATAAATTGAAAAAATATTTCTATTCGGTTGTCTATCTTCCATATAATTCTAACTATATGTATGTACTTATACGCATATTTAAACAAACTATATAAATACTCGCATGTATAGTTATAGTGGTTATATATTATTGTTTATAGATAAACAAGATTCTTTTGCAAAATTGGAATTAAAAACTATATTTTTGTATGTACATACTACTTAAAAATCTAGCGAAGAAGAATTAAAAAAAAAAAAAAAATTACAAATTGTAAAAGAATTAATAATAATATAGGAGTGAGTATTATACATACATATGTATGAGTCTGCGATTGTGACTGATATCAAAAACGTTTTCGTATTAAACGAATTAAAAGCACGTTAATCTAATACAATATAGAGGTATAATATACTTAACTATAACTATACACTATAAAATGTTCGTTTGTATGATTCTAATTCTACTACATATACATTCGTGCGCAAAAGTTTAAGACCAAAAAATTTCAAATGAGCTTCAGTTACATTTACTGTGTTCCTTTCACGTGAGCGAAATACTTCTGAGCAATTATTTTAGCAATGACTCAAACTATTCAAAGAAACATAAATAAAATTGACAAGTGAAGCAAAAGATAAGCTTAAAATTATTTTACTTTAAATTTGAAAAATTTATATAAAACACTCCATATGTTATTTGTTTATACCAAGAAATCTAACATAAACAGTCAATTTCCATTTGTTGGATAATGTGAAACTAAAAAGACATCTGGTAGAAAGAAATAACGTAACTACTTACAAAGTATGAGTGAACTACTTTGAAAAATTGTTTGAACAGTTCACATATAAAAATTTAGTGAAGTATTAAACCAAACTGATTTTTAAGTACTTTGCTCATGTGAAAGGAACACAGCTATTATGTTCTGTTGGATTGAGAAGAAAACCCGTTATTAAAAAGCTTTTATTAACAACACACATGCAAGGAAAAGATACGTTTAGTGTAGACAACACAGATATTGGACAGAGAAAAATTGGAGATTCATACTGTTTCCAGATGAAAGCACTTTCTAATTATTGCCAAACAGTCGAATCACAGTCCGAAGTAAAAGTATGATTTATCTTGTGTAAATCCGCAGCAGCAATATGGTGGAGGAAAAGTAACAATTTAGAGTGGCGTTTCATACGATTACATAAATCAAGATTGTATTAAAGCAAAAGGATAGATATTATTTTAAAGCTTAGACTTTAGTCTTAAATTTTTGCGCAGGTGTTCATGTTTTATTATTTTTATTTAATAATTTGTAAAATTTTTCTGTCTGTTTTTAATTATTAAAATAAATAAATTAGAACTTACAAATACAGAAAAAAAATGCATTTTCAATTATTGATTGCAATACAGAATAATATAGGTTGTCAAAATGAGAACCATGGAGTAATTTTTCTTTTGGTTTTAAACTTTTGCACACGACTGTACATATGAATGTATATCATTATTATTTGTATTCATTCGTTTATTTCATATGTATATATGTATGTAGTAAGTACATACATACATTATTGTTAGCAAATATGGTGAATAATGAATTTTAATACCGTCAATATAAATAAAATGTATTTATTACTGTATGATGGCTTTCAAATAATGAATAATTTGTAAAAAATAAAAGTAGAGAAAAACAAATGGTTTTTTTCTATCCACATATATGAATATAAATGTATATATGTATGTGTTTATAATGTGTGGTGAATTGTGGATTTGTATTACATATGCGATACAATATAATATTTAATAATAATATATTAGCTATAGTAAACAAAATAACCTAGTTAAATTTATTTTAGCCGGTCGATTATAAAAATATTAAATATGTAGGTAACATGTGATAGCATATTATGCTCGTATGTACATACATACATAATAAATCTACATCCATATGTATGTATATGAATGTATGCCGATCGACTAAAAATAAATAATTAAAACACCTCATCTATTTGTATACGAGAAAAAGTTTATTACGGAGTGTTAAATGGATGAATGAATATTACACTGTGATAAATTAAGTAATAATGAATATTTTAGAGAAAAAATTTACTATGCACCAATACCAAATTATTATCGTATATGTAATGTAGGTACTTATCGTGTCGTGTCCATTATATGATGTCATTGTGTTTCACTTATGATGTCTTCTCATCTCATCATAAGTCAAAATTATTATTATGTACCTACTTAAAAGTCATAAAATGTATAAATAATTTCATGTGAATAAATGTAGACACATGAATGGTATGAATTTGATCTTGAAAATTAGATAAATAACTTCATAATCATCACAGTTTTTTCTTTAAAACGAACAAATTTTATAGATTAATTTATATCAGACGTTCGTATATCTTAAGGGCAAAATGATAAATCAACTAAAAACTTATACATGATGCATCATACATACCCATATAAACACTCGTATTATAACCATTATCTAAGAGTATCATTTTATTTTTATTTATTTTTTTTTTTTTTCATATTAATGTGAAAAAGTATTCAATTAATTTAAAAACCACAAAGAAATTAATTTTTAGATCATACCGCATTCAATTGTCTGTCTTTATTGTGTTTTTTTATTTAAAAAAAAAAAAAAAACGAACAAAAAAAAAATTAAATGTGACAAATTCCAACAATGTGTTACTACTATAATACTACTACTAGAAATAATATGATATACACATACGAGTACCTACATACATTTAATTAAAATGCATAATGAGATGTTGATGTATTGCATATGGAATTCGAATTATTAGGTACGTATATACATATGTATGTATGTTTATATAAATATATTTTTATCATGCTTAAATGCGAAGGTTAACAAGAATTTTTGTATAACCGGCGATAATAAAAAACATAACAAAAACAGTCAAAATCAAAAAAATCATTGACATTTTTAATTGAATTAATTGAACTTACGAATCTATACGTAATAATTGTCTATGATGCACTAGTAATTTTCTAATTAATTACACGCATTTACAAATTATAAAGGGTTTACCAATATTAACGTCAGAACTTTAAAATGAAACACAATGATAACTGCAAGTGATATTTACGTGATTTATTTATTATTTTGAAGAACAATCGATTACATTATGTTCTGAAAATAATATCGTTTAAAAATGTCCTCCTCGGCTTCGTCTGGAAGATCATGATGCAAAATTCTTCACGTGGTCGTCTGAGATAGGTCGAGTTCTTGCGAACGACGTGGAACAGAGAGATTCGGATCTTCACTTACACTCTGACTTACAGCTGCGATATTCTCCAGTGAACGGGCAGTTCGGCGACGTACAGAATTTGATTCATCTGCAACTGAACCAGTTCTTTCAAATTTTTCAATGAGACGATAAATAGAGCGTTCGGTTGGTCGATTATGTGTAACCATAGATTTCTCGCAATGCACGAAACGTACGGCGAACCGAACAGGCATTTTGGTAATAAATTCGAATAATTTCTACGTGTTCTTGAATCGTATACCTTTCCATAATCACTTGTCACACAGTACTGAGCACATCAATGAAAGCTTGTGTTTGACATTTCGATCAGTGTCATCGTTGTGGCTGTTTAAAGCTCTGACGTTCCTATTGGAAAACCCTGTACATAGAACATAATTTTAGAAGAAAAATGAATGTGTTTCAGTATCTGAAAATGAGTTTAAAACTAAAGATTTCTTTCCAAATCAAAATCTTATATCTAATAAATTTCAATTCAAATAATTAATTTCCTATATACAGTCTGTTTGACAAGATCGTCCGCTCTACCTTTCAACGAAAAAGGAATTACCTGAAAAAACGTAGGTACAGGATTAAGTAGAATACCTTGTAGTAAAGCGCGTTATAAAAATTAGCCTCATTAGTTATTCAGTTTTCGTGGTGATAACAAGTTTCTGAAATGAGTGCAAAATACTTAAAACGATTCGAAGTAGTTTTCTTATGTCAGCATCCGAAAGGACCTCAGTGGAGTGCTAAAAAGACAGCAAAATATATTAAAAAGGATGAGTCATTTGTGAGAAAGTGGTGTAAACGTTATACGGAGCATAAAAACGTGGACGATTTTTCTGGAAGGGGTAAAACGAAAACCACATCAAAAAAACAGGACAAAGCTATACTGGAGTTATTTAAGAAAGATCCTCTCATGACATTACGAAAAGCAAAAGAGAAATTGGCTGAAAAGGGTATTAACATATCCGTTTTCACAATTCGACAACGATTGGATGAAAATAATATAAAGATTAGGACCACCCTCAGCAAACCTCTACTGTCAACGATCCATATGCAAAAACGACTTGACTGGGCTACAGAAAATTTGGGTCTTGATTGGAACAATGTCGTATTCTCCGATGAATCATCCTTTTGGGCGTTTCAAAGTTCTAAACGTGCATGGTCAGCGAAAGGTGAAAGAGTTGTCGTGAGGACGGTGAAGCACCCGATTAAAGTGCATGTTTGGGGATGCTTCAATATTCGTGGATTCGGTCATTTGATAATTTTTACTGTAAATTTGAATGCACCTAAAATGTTGGATATTTATAAAAAGGGTTTATTGAAGTCAACTGAATCCTGGTTTGGCAGAGAAAATCGATCATATGGCAATTACAAGAAGATAACGACCCAAAACACAGAAGTGATCTTTGTCGCACCTGGAAGGAGAAAAATAATATCAATGTGATGGAATGGCCCTCACAAAGTCCTGATGCCAATCCAATTGAAAACGTATGGGGCTTAATGAAAGCCAGGTTAAGAGGAAAAGATATAAGAAGTGCGAAGGAATTAAAATCAAGAATTAGGAAAATATGGAAAAATTTAACAACAGACTATGCAGAAAATTTAGTTTTAAGTATGGACAAAAGATGTCAAAGTATTATTGACAATGATGGTGATTTTATATGCTATTAAATGTATTGCGCGATAGATATTGAAGTTTTTTTTAGTTTTTTACTTCTTATTAAATTTATAAGGCGGACGCTCTTGTCAAACACACTGTAAATACATATTTTCACACATAAAAAATTTCAATACATTGAACATTAACAATTTGTCTTAACACTTTTATGAAGAACTGTAAAATTGTAATGTTTCACAAATAGCTAGTCAAATAACGATTTACTACTTCTACTACAGCATAAAGACGATGACTTTAATGTTACATGACATTTTAATAGAAGCATAATATTGTGATGAAATTTCGGTTATACATATTAACACATTAATGATAATGATGACGATATATACATTTATACGAATAACGATGTATGTACATATGTTAAATATGTGAATTTGGTATCGCTATGGGTCATATTAGATTATTATACTGAACAGAAATGACATGACAATCTGTCTGTTGTGTTGTAGAATATATGTACATATTTACAAATATAAGCTTATACATACATACATGAGCATACTCGTATATATCTAATATAAATAAAACACTGCATAGAATACCGTTTAAAATATTTTTTTATATGTAATATTTTTTCATTTAAACTCTTTTATCGTTACTACATACTCATCTTTAAATGTATGTAAATTCAACTATTCATATGATTGTATATATGTACCTAGTATATCATAGATTTTTGTACTCGATTTTAATCGATGTATGTATGTACGTATGTACATATAATACGATAAAAATCTATAAACTGTAAAAAATATTCATGAATAATGTAATAACCGTGATGGCATAAATTCTGAAATGCGATTGTATTACTTTATAATACATACATACATGCATACTTTTACTATATGTGCATAAATACGCTTTTTACAAACAAAAATGAAAATGTAATAAATGCATTTTGATGAACAACATAAAATGTATAGGTAATACATTATTTATAAACGTTAAATATGGTATGTATATAAAAATAAAAATATTCTGTGTTCAATAAATGAATGTCTGCAATTTATATAATGACGGTGTGATATGAGTATAAAAATGTCAAAACAAGTGAATATTAATAGTCAATAAATGCTCTATAGCTATACAATAGTCTATACTTTATAACTCTATATGTATAGGGCACTAAAGTATTTATAACGCGAAACTTATAATAAATAATCATCTCATAAAATCATGAAAAAACATCTCAGACAAATTTTCAATATTATGCATGTTTCTAAATGAGTGCGTAAAATTGATATTGGACAATCAAAAATAAAATTGTATTTTTCAGACATAATGAACATATATAAATACTATGTATTCCGTGTTTCAAGCCAAACTGCACAAAAATGTTAACGCCATCATCAAATATCATTTCATAAATTCTTATTTCGAAACGCAACCTTCATTAGAATTTTAGAATGAATTCACTTATGTAGACAAGAGTATAAAAAATATGTTATGCATTCATAACATTTACCATGTTTATACTTTACATCAAAACGTCTCTTAGTATAAACGTCTATCATTTTTAAATCGCTTTAACTAAAAACCATAATTAAAGCGGTTTGAAAGCTGTCAAAACGATATGAAAATCGGTATAAATCGTTCATATCGTTTTGTGAATCATTTTTATAACTTTTCAACAAAAAAAATTATTAAACTAAAATAATTAACCTCTCATTTCGTGATAGTTCTTTGAGGTGTAATTTGTAAATTTTTATTATTTACATATTTTATTGAAAATACAAAAAATGTTTTGGTAGCACTGCATTTCATTTCATTCCGTTTTATATCAAATCGATTCGAGCCAGTGAGTATATAATATAAACGTCAGTAAAACCCGTTTTTGTCAGATCGTTTTATCTCATATCGATTTGATTTGAATCATATCGTTTTGATGTCAAGTATAAGCATGGTAATTGTCACAAAAATATTTTTCGATAATGTTAAATTAGAATGAATCATTTAAAAATTGAAAATGTTTTTGAATTTTGTTATATCTGTCATTTACATTACATTATGTATCACAGATTTACTAGCATCAGTATATATGTATTTATCAAAACTGTCATTGGTATAGATGACGTAAGCTTAATTAGAAGTTTTTTTTTTATGAAACACTAATCACTTTTCGTATTCTATTTTATGTACGTAGATATCGTGGTAGACAAAATATTACAACGATTAGAACGTGCTAAATTTGAAAAGATCATCAATATTTTATTATTTTTTTTTTAAATCTAATCTATATGGGAATGAAACTTAAATAGCAGTGGTACTAATGTAAATTCAAAATGAATTACGTTCATTGTACTCGTTATAATCGCGAAATCTTTATGACTAATAAATAAATTACAAAACCACTACACTTTATACCGTTGAAGGTGTTAATCATTTGTCTTTTTTATTTGCATTTTGTTTCTTTTAACTTTTGTTTTGTTTCATTTTCTATCACACATGAGTCATTCATGAATAATTTTTTTTTTCTCTGATTTTTGTATAAATCATATCTCAATTATTATTATTATTATTAAAAAAATGACAAAATAGATGCTCATATCGTATCGTATACACAAAAATTAACTAAAAATATCTATTCCATCATAAATATATATTTTTTTTTACATTTTATTATTTTTATGTGAAAAAATATTTTCATTCACCCATGCATTCATATACATATGTCATGTACATACATCGACATTCGACACATATGTATGAATGTATGTAATGTATTTATCTGTGTATAGGTATATGTATATATGCATGTGACCATCCATAATATTTACAAAAAATAAAAAAACCAAAATAATTGGCAATTTTCCAATGATTTAGTTGATTTATCAAATTTCGTAGTCATCGAATCGTACTATTAAGGAAAATTATATATTTTTCATTGAAAAAAATATGGAAAAATAAATTAAAATATGAATTTTTTTTAGATATGAAGAGATTAATATTGATTTGGAGGAGTGTTGTACATATCATATAAAGTAAATCAATATTTTTGTAATTTATCATTATTAATTAAATTTTTAGATTTAATTCGAAATCGAAAGTGATTCTAGTCAAGTGAAATTTTTCATACATATTTACATTGAGAAAAATAAATAGTCTAGGCTAAAGCAAATAAATGAATTGTGAATGTGAATTAAATGAAATATTCTTATGTGAATAATTAATTATAAAATTATAATTTAAAATGTATAAGACGAACCTAACACATACATGTAGACCTATACCTTTATCTATGCAAATATACAGAAGGAACATATGTATGTGGCGACTATTTGCAAAAGTGTGTCTATTCCATTTTTTAAAATTTAATGTCAATTTCTAAAGTTTTTCTTGTTTTTTATAAGTATACATGAATATAGTTATTTCCATTTTCACTTCTAATCACCTTTAAAATTGGACTAGTACAGATATACCCTCAAAACTAGTAGATAGGTCTCATCGAGACAAACAAAAAATTGTACTACAGGAGGGGAACCTTTACTGTAAAAAGCAAAAATGAAGCGAGAAGCGATTATCTTGGGCTTCTTGCTTATGTAATTAGAAATTAATTTAGATGGCGCTTTACTTCCACAGCCTTTATTTTCTCTGAAAAATATGGCAAAAAATCACTAAATTCTAACTTTGAAATACAATAACTCTCGAAATCAAAAATGTAGAAGAGTATGTAAGGTGTCATTAGAGAAAGGAAGAATTTTTGTACAGATTTTTCTTACACTACTTTCTTCTAGCTAGAATACCGTAGTTGTTACAGAGTGCTTCGTAAAGTCAGTGCGAAAAATGTAAATCGCCCTCTAGCGGCTAAACGGATGAGATTACTCCCTTCCCCCTCTGTAGAACGATTTTTTGTTTGTCGCGATGAGACCTATCTAATGTTTGTGGGTGTTCTATCCGAGGCGGGATAGCCTGTATATATTTCCAGTTAGAAGCATAAGGCAATTTCTGTTATTATGAACGAAGAACATTCTTTTGGTTCTCTCAAAATAGTATAAAATTGAATAGACACACTTTTACAAATATGTAGTCGACACAAATGGCTGTCAATATGTTAATTAGTTTTTTGGCTAGCAGACAGAAAATGAAAATGTATTTTCGTTATAAGTAAACACTTCATGAAAAATATCAAAATTTTTCGGATAAAAACAAATAAAATTATAATAAAATGGTGAAAGAAAAAATTAAATAAAAAGTTATCTTACTACTATACGAGTATACTAAGACAAAATCTTATATTTTAACATTTCAATTAAAAGTGCAAAAAAATACGTTTAATTTATAATTTATCACTAAAACTTTTATGTTTATTTTTTATTTATTTTAGGAATCTTGAACAGATGTGTATTCTCAGATATATCTATGTATCTATACGTCGTGCAGTTTAAAAAAAAATTCTATAATTTTCTTTGTTAACGAGAACATTTTCACATTTTTAAGCACCTATATCTAATCTATAAAGAATGAAGGTGAATGTAAAATCAATGAATAAATACTATTTTTCTTCAATTTATTGAAACATTAAATAAAAATACGTATCTTTAAGCATTTCAATGTCCTTAAAAATTTTTCATAAAATACTTTATTTTTCTCTCTCGATTTAATTTTCATTTGACTTAAATGAAATGACACAGAACAAAAAAAAAAAACAAAAAAATCGATAATAAAAAAATTCAAATTACTTACACAAATAAATTTTTGTTACTTTCAATTTTCATTTCTTGGTTTAATGTCCTTCTTTTACAATATTATGTATATATTTATGTATAATTTTTATGCCGAATATTAAAACAAATTCCAAATTTTTATATAACATTATTTTAGTACATATTTATAAATTTGTTTTCTTTTTACTTAAATTTAAAGTAACAATAAATATTTTATTGCCAAAAAAGAAATTAGTCGTTTTCTTCGAAAGTAGAATAAGTTCATTTTAGATATTTAAAGGTATTTTTATTTAATAATTTAAACAGTGAATCCAATCCTGCTATGAGCTTTTCATTTTATAAAGAAAGAGTACTCCAAAAATTTCTTTATAATTCCCATCATTTTCTCAATATAAATTTACTTGACGCAGTAGTAAAGAAACTGGATAACTGATCTCAGTTACAGTTGCGGATTCGATTCCCACCAAAGATAAAAGTAAGAAAAATATTGTTGCCTATTTCTAACTTTCATTACCCCCCAGGTTTACACTGCTTTGATGCTTTGAATATGTACTAGCTTGCTGGGAAAAAGAACTTAGAAATGATGGTTAGTCTACTACTCGACAACAAGTAACACAAAGTATTATTTAGATCATTCTAATAATAGATCAGTTTAAGCACTACCATATGGGTACATTCATGATAGTAATAAGTCTAGAAATCACTTCGATCAGAGCCCTGACTCACTTAAAGCCGCAGTGTTGTGGAAGAGGAAGAATTTAAGGCAGTTAAAACTGAAACTATATTACTATTCAAATATAAAAGTTTCAAAAAATATATGTAAATATCTTCCAATTAATAAGAATGAAAAGTGGACTTAGACCACTTTCAAATAAAACGGATCAAATATTCGACTGCAAAACAGAAACAAAAAAATTTTTTTTTTTTTTTTTTTTTTTTTTTGATATTTTGATTGAAGTTTTTATTACAATTTTGTATTGGTTGGTTGGTTGGTCATAAAAAAATATAATTTTTTATTATAATTCCAAATAAACCATTAACTTTCTTCTCCATTTTTATTTTTCTCTCCTTTCGATTTTTGCTTTTGCTTCTATTTCTTTCGGGATTTTATTGAAAAATTGAACTTTCTTTGCTTGTAAGTGACACATTTCAATTTTAATAAATCATTGTTTTAGTCAATCAAATAAAATGTAAAATAAGTATCCCTGAATATTAAATTACACGAGAGTAATGTGTGTACGTATGTATGTAAATCTATTTATGCATGTAAAATATATGAAATGAAATGAAAAATGAATATTCCATACTGTCTATAAAAAAAATGATAGATTTATATGACAGGAAATAAGATATAAATTCACATATTTATTTATTTATTATCGATTTGTGTGTAAAAAGACACACATACATATTTAAAATAAAAAAAAAAAAATAACAAATCAATTGGGGTAAGTAAATATGAATATTGCTCCAAACTTAATTCACTGATGAAATAATAAGCTACCGATTTAAATTTCCAGTGCTGTTGGGTCATATCATATACAATATAATTCCATCTTCCAAATTCAATGCTATATACACTCTTAAACATATAATCGTACACAAACTATACATACAATTATACATATTTATGATGTCGCTGCATTTTGCTACTGTATATACACTGGTAAACACTACACTGGCACTGGGTACTCTACCACTTGTAATAATATACTTGCAGTTATTGTATGTATGATGTATAGCCTACAGCTACTTTATATTTTTCATACATATATGCGATGGATTCCAAGGATTGTATAGTGTACATAGTACAGTAGTAGACCTTCGATACAAGAGTTCATTTTGAATGACTGACAGTAATGACACACAAAAATACAGAAAACTGCATTACAGAAAAAACATTTTATTTTTTTTTTTATTCAATGAAAAGGGTGAGAAAAATTATTGTAATGTACATAATGATAACTGATCCGATATATACGATTAATATTTAAAAAAAAAAATCCTTTTTTTTTTCATATGTAGACAAACGAGAAAGAAATGGTAGTTACTTTAAAAAGCAAATATAATATATGTATACTCGTATACGAGAATTTTGTATGCATACGACAAGGAGGTGACAGGGAGGATGGATTTATATTTATCATATAAACAGATATATATACATATTGTGAGCATATATCGTACATACATATAATATATGTATGTACATATTCCTTTTAGTCAGCCATCCATCAAAATAAAAAAATGAATTTCATTTATAAAATGTGTCTGTCTGTCTGTCTGTTTGTGTATGTATATATGTATGTATGTTCGTCCTTTTAATATTAGTAAGTCTAACAATTTTGTATATAACATGCATATATATATACATATGTATGCGATACAATACTAAATTACGGATGTACTATATACATACATATATCCTTTTATATATCCTTATGGTTTTTGTTAAAATCGATAAATTTTCCATAGTATTTGTCTCTTTTACTCCAATATTTTAACTAATTTAGTTAAGACAGGAAGGAAACTTATTTACTATACTTACTTATATGATTTGATTTAATTCAAAAGAACAAAAAAATAAATAAAATAATAATAATAAAAAAAAAAAAGTAAAAATTGGAAAAAAAACCGATACATTATATACAAAATACAAATACAAATATGTTACACAGAAAATTTACTGTATACCATTACATTGTGTATTATATACAAAACATATATGTAGATTGTCATATATGTACATACGAAAATCTATATCAATTGAAAATGAGTCATCAAGAAAATAGTATACACATACACACAGAGACAAAAAATACAAAAAAAAAATAAAAATAAAGGAAGAAAATGAGTGAACAAATTTTATGGTAGTCTGTTGTTTTTCTTTCTTGTTTTTATATATATATTTTTTTTTATTCATTTCATGTTTTCAATATTGCATTTCAAGGAATTTAAAAAGTATTCGAATCGAATATTTCTATCCTACTATCTAGTTAGTTCAGCTTTAACCTCGCAATGTCATTTTTGTGGGACAATTTAAGGGTGATGATACACTTATTTGTTATGTTATATTATATACAAAATTTTTTAAAATGTAATTGCATACATGTATAAGAATATGTACTTAGTTATAAGAGGAGGAGGTACATAAATTTATTGATGAGAAAAGGGTGGTTTTTAGTATACAATTTGATGGTTGATAATCATGACAAATGATTTTAAAGAATTAAATTGCAACTGAATGCTCTTTTTTTTGTATTTTAATTTTTTATTCGATTTTTTTTTTATTATTAAAATCAAGTGGTAAGCACTCAATCATCTGTTATAGTTTTTTTTTTATTTTTCGATCATGGATAATTATTGTATTGAAGAACAAATTCTACAGGCATACATAAATACACACGTTCAATTACTTTAAAAAGTTCGATGAACGTGACTTTTAAACGAAACATTTTCAATCACGAAATAAGTACATTATATGTACATACTATCGTATCATAACGTAATTTCTAGTGTATCTAAATTGAAAATGTTTAAATTTTAAATGACAAAATGCTGATGCCAATAACGATGATGACGATGATGAAGATGATTATGACAAATATCTGCAGTTTCTATATACTGAATAATAACTTAGTAGTTGACTATCTATAATATACCTACATTATGGTACATGAACACGAGTTTACATGTTTGTAATTGTGTTTGTGTGTGTCCATAAAAGGTTTTTAGAAATTGTAAAATTTAATTTTAAACAAAGGAATTACATGATATACCGAATGCTGGTATAATGATGGTGTATGAATTTTTTCTTCACTTCTATCTTCTACACTCTTCAAAATTATTTTTCAATTAAAATCACGATTTATTTTTTTAAATTGAACTCTAAAGATTTGTTGAAAGAAATTGTGTAAATAGGATAAAATTTTATCTTAAAATTATTTCGTGAAAAATTCAACAAAAAAAAAAAATATTTTATAAATAAATAATTTGAAATACAGTAGGCGATTTATGATCGACCTCACCGTAATTATTATTTTAATTTTCTTTCGATAGTACATGTTTTAAAAGTTAGTAAATTATTATCTTATTGTGATAATGGTGATAAATTCTCAAGAAATTCCAGGACTCTTTTCAACTGTCTTGCGGTTATAAAAAGGAACAATATTTCATTAGTCTTATCCTTCCCTTTTAATAAAACATAAAACGAAGTCAACATTGTCAAGCAAAAATAAATTTAACTTTCTTCTATTAACCAGCTATTGAAGAAGTTGGAAAAATTCATTTAAGGGGACTTACTTATCAGTAGAAAGGTTCAAAGAAACTAAAAAAATTAAGAAAAATATATAGAAAAGGAACCACAAAGAGAAAACGATAATTAAAATTTCTGTTTAACAGCAGTACAAATTTCACCAACAGTATAGGAACTTCGACTAGTTTTTTTAGGATTTTCAAGAAATGCCCTATTTTACAATGTTATTCAGATATCCATCAATTTTAAAGCGTCGTGTTCAGTTTGTTTTAGCGCAAGATAATTGATTTTTATATATTATTTTATAAATTCAGTTAAAGTACTATTTAAGGATATTTCATCAATTTTTTCTTCCGTGTATCATTAAAAAGCCAAATCAGTTCACTCAGTTAAAACCCAAAAATTGTAGTTTAGATCAGAAGTTCTCAAAGTTTGGGTCGCAATCCAAAAATTTTATTACCCAAGTAATTGTGATCGATTCGTGTACAGTCTGATCATAAGAAATTAATTTCGATCGTGTAAAACTATTTAAATTTTGGTAAACATGAATACAGCATTATAGAGTGCAACTTTGAAATTACTTCTCACTTTTAATAACTCCCATTCCCATATATGTATGTACATGCGATGTCAAATTTTCTTAAAAATACTTACTTAAAAATAGAAAAACTTAAAAATAGAAAACGAACACACTCTAGTCATTCATCCTATCTTTAAATATATAGCTATACTGGTTTGTTATGTTGTACAATAATATTTTGAATAAATATCCAAATCCAAATAAATTTCGTTTTCTTCTTCATTAATGTTTGAGTTTATATTCATATTGAGTTTCGTAGATGTTAAGTTGCGAAAATTTAATGGTTTCCAATAGTGTGTCTAGAAACGTAAAAGTTTGAGAGCCCTGGGATGTGTCAATCCCATTTGTCGCACAGTGTATATAGTACCTAGCAATTTTCATTTTATTTCTTCTTGTAATTCATGTTAAATTATTGTAAAACGTTTGTGTACGACGTATCGTCGATATCATGCTTTATTTCATCATCATCATCATTTAATAGTTACATAATTTCCTTATAACAAAAAATAATATGTAGATACATATACCAAAACTAACTATCCACAAAATTACAATATAAATAAATATCCATATTCTGAAGAAAAAAAAAATGTTTCGTATATTATTACATAAAACTGAAATTAATGCGATAAATAAAATGAAACTAAATATAATCATATATGATATGTACGTTTACGTATATTACGTATACATTATCTGAATATTAACAATAGAATGAAATTTTAGTAATTAAAAATGTATTAAATGACAATAGAGGAATGAGAATAAAAATTGATATAGAAAAACAAAAATAATTAAACGTTAAAAAATAAAATTGAATGAAAAAATAAATATGTATACATATATTATACATATTTACATTAATTTATTAAAAAAAAAAAAAACACAAATCTAAATATTTTAGTCATTATTTTCTGATACTATAATTTCGACTCAAATTACAAAACTTAATTGACGGAAAAAGCATTTTTTTTTATTTGTCAGTTTTATTAATTTTATTTTTGCTATTTTTAAAATATTTAATTACAAATTTGCAAATGTAAAAATAGAAAACAAAAACGAAGTGAGAAGAGGAGTAAAATTATCTAATTAAAGAAAATATAAAAATATCATTTTTGATCTTGATTCATTTTCGTTGTAGTAATACTTACTGTGATAAAAAAATAAGGTGAATTTGTTTATAAAATGAAAAATCTTTATTTATTCTTCCATTCCAAATTAATTTAATGGCCTTCAAAGTACTCCTTATCTGACACAACGCATTTATGTCAACCTTTTTTTTTACAATCATCGAAATATTTTGTTTGGGATAGACTTTAATACTTGAAAAGCCAAAAACACGGTCTTGAAACGATATGTGTCGAATTTTTGGCTAAATGTTCTCGAAGAACTAATTCAGTGTGGCACGGTGTATTATCGTGGTACGTGATGCAAAACCATAGCTTCACTATATTGACGTTAAACTTTGTATAAATGTTTACAGTGCACAGAATCATGGCGATTCTAACAGGTCACTGGCCTGCGAGAGAACATGCAGTCAGGCTGGGTCTACTATTTAACACATACTGCAGAAGCTTCAAGGACAATTCAGAGAAGGAAACTCTCTTACATTATCTTTGCAGGTGTCCAGCATTAGCTAAAACCAGACTGAGAGCTTTTGGTAAGCTTTTCCTCGACAACCTCGCGGAGGTAGGTAGTCAATCTATGTATAGGTAGTCTGATTTACTACTTAAGCAAGACGAAATGGCTACGGTCAACGATTTTGTGGTAAAAAAAAACGGCACGTAAAGTACTAATTGAATCTGTTCCAACCAACCAATCCAGAAAAAATTAATAATTTCATGATTTTATAGTATCCGAGAAATTTAAATTAAATATTCAATTTATTTTTTGATCACAGTATTACATACAGATGTATAAATCTTTATATGTAATACCATTTTATTTATTTTATTTTTTAATTTGATATTTAAATTTTAATTTTTAGATTTGATTGTCACATCCATTATCCACCCATCGGTATAATTTCTTACCTTACAATTTTTTTATTATTATTTTTTTTTTTGAAAAAGAAAGAAAATTAATAACGTAATTTATTTGAATGTTGTATACACGTATACACGTAACGTCAAATGTTATATTAGCTGCGTTCCTTTTGACCAAGTAAAGTACTCCCAAGTACTCGGGAGTAGATTGTAAATGGAACGCAATTTTTTTACTTGGAAGTAAAAAATAACCTCAAATTTCAAGGCATACACATTTCTAAGGCAATGTAAATATTAGAGTGGCAGTTGCCCGTGCACAAATTTCAGCTGTCATGTATTTCAAATTTGTTTTGTTGTTGATTTTAGATTCTCCATAACCTTAAATGATAAAAAGCCACCTATTGAATAAAACGTATAATCAAATACAAATCTTATAGACTTTAACCTATTTCTTTAATCTCTAACGATTGAAACACAAAAACCTCTGACGGCAAATTTTGGCGTAACTAACCATGCAACTGTCAAGTAAATTACTCGAATACAAGAGGTGGAGTAGATGATCACGACTACAAGTACTTGCGAGTACTTTACTTGGTCAAAAGGAACGCAACTATTATAAATTGTAAGTAAAGTATGTAGATGTAAAGTAGAATGAAACAAATTTTTCATTGTTTTTCAAACATTTTCATTTTTTTCAGAAAAGAGTAAAAAATATGTTAGGTACGTGTTCGAAGACAATTGAATATAACCACAAATATAAATATTCAAGTGGCGCCAGATAGGTATACATGTGTATATAAGTAGATATACTATATTACGAATGTATTTCTATTGTTATATTCTTACATTCATACAGTTATAATACCATATATATGCAGTATAGATATTCATAGTCAGTAAGTTTGTTTTATGACGCATGCAAGGATTCTAATCAATAAAATTTTCTAATGTCAAGTGACATTTTACACACATACACACAATTTAGTATTTGTACATATACACATGCATGCAAATGCACTCAATATAATATTTTGCATGAATTGTTGAAATGTGCATAAATAAAATTTTTCTAAAAGAACATTTTTTTTTCTATTTCATTAATCGTTTAATGGGATAAAATATACAGATAACAAGGATATTTTCATTACATGTATGTAAATATATGTACGAGTACGTATAGTTAATTTGATTAACTTAACTTGTTATAGAATTAAATTGTTCAATATTTTATGTTGTAATTCTAAAAAGGAATTTTAACGACGACTAATGTTCGTTAGCACTATAGTGCCATTATTAATTGCTTGCAAGCTATTATTACGACTAAATAGTTGGAAGTGGTCGATCGAATTATAGTCGAACAGAGTACGAGGAATAAGAGTATAATGTGCACATAACAATATTAGTAAATATGCAATGTATATCAAGTTCATTTTTATAGAATTGATTTGGTAAACAGTCTCGGAAATTGTTTAACGGATAATATGTGAATGTTTTCTTTAAACTGAAATTTCATTATTGTTTATTTGAAAATTTGTGTTAAAACAAGAAATTTTATTTAGTGCGTATTTTTCCGAAATTTTTTTAGAACTAATTAAGTTACTTTTGTCTCATCATAAAGGTGATCCAAACCATCCAAACTGATAATGAAAGCTATAAAATTTCAGATTATGTATAAAGCCTTAATTTATTCAGTGATGGCATAATAATCAATAGAAAAGGAACGGAATCTGGAGAATGGTTTTGACATATCATAATAAGACAAGACGAAGACACGAGAAAGAAAATCTGATTCCGCACTTCAGCAGGGCAATTACTATGTATATATACTCTCACTTAAATCGACATAAAATGTGTCGACACAAAATAGGTCCATGGTATAAACGCTTCTTTATAACGAATTAACGTTTGAATCGATATAAAATAAATTGATATAACTAACCGGTTCAGTCGATTCTTAAAGGGCTATAAACGGCTGTCAGCTAATATCGGTTTACACATAAATCAAAATCAGCTGACGTAGAAGAAGAAAGTGTTTTTGTGTAAAACTATTTAATTAAATTCTTTAGAAAATTTCGCAGTAAGTAAAAATATTTTTAAAGAAGTTTGATTTTTAAAAGAGTATAACTGTTTGCAAATGAAAATGAAATGTCATTTTTAAATCGATTTAATTTGAACCTCTTAATTACAAAGTGTATAAACATCGATTTATCTTTTATATCGATTTAAGTGAGGGTATATACATTGTAAATGAAAGCTAGATGAAAGGCCTAAAGTGAGATGGCTGAATGAGGTATTCAAAAGACTGAATACTGAATGTTGTAAATTGTAAAGCCATAGAAGCAGATAGATTCAAATGGAATAAAATAAATAAATTCTATATAAGCTAGGGCTATAGTCTGTAGAGTTAATAAATTGATGACGTTTATGCACAATTTTTTTTTTTCTTCAAATTTTAATCGTGAGAAATTTATTTTTCGTACATTATCTTTTACATGTATGTGTGCTTTTTTTTCAATTTTCCAATTTTAAACAATGAAAATAAAATCTTTTACTTTTTCTTCAATAAACAGACATATGTACATTTATTTGTATTAAAAAAAAATAAACAAAATAAATGTTTTTCTTAAATTTTACATAATCCATGTCATTTTACATTAAAATATAACTGCATTGCGATTATAATGTGTGCACGTAAAAATAATGTATACGTTCGAACAATCTATCTATACAGATAGTACAGTCTGGACAAAAAACACGACAACAGAATATGTACGATGAAAAAGACAAAATTGAAAGATTTTATACATATTGCAAAAAAAATGAAAAAAAAAAAAAAATATATATGACACATTAACTCATAAAGCAAAACAGGGCATAATTGTATGATATGTATATGTACAAACATTCATGTTTATAATGTATCATTGTGTTTGTTACACAACAAAATAATAATAAAAAATATGTGTATATACACTCAAAGTATATAAAGAAAAAATAAATAAATAAAAATAAATGAAAAGTGAATAATAAAAAAATGACCCTTCAGTATTATATTTCAACCGTGTAATATTTACAATAGAATATATTTTAATGGAACCCTTCTGGTGGTATGTACTATGTACATATTATAATACATATTTTTATTGTACGGGTAGGTAACGAGAGTATAGTACATAGTACATACAATGAATAAGTTGCAAGCAAATAATAAGTATGTAAGTGGCTTAGTGCGCTTACAAACAGTTATTTGTATTTTTAGTTATAGCACAGACCTAAATAACGATACACAGATAGGCCAATATCGCAAAGCTCATTTTAAAAAATTTCAAGTTTGCATTTTCATCTATAAAACTTTTGATTTGAAACTTAAAATTCGTAAATTGTGAGAATAATTCTCTCCCAAAAAAAGAAATGTTTTTTTTTACTTTTATTTATTCATACATACTGCCACCCTTTTTTTTTCATACCACAATAGCCAGATATAGATGTATGTAAATGTACAGACAGGTTTTATCATTACACATAAGTTGCGTTCCTTTTGACCAAGTAAAGAACTTTCAAGTACTCGGGAGTATATTGTAAATGGAACGCAATTTTTTTACTTGCAAGTAAAAAGTAGCCTCAAATTTCAAGGCATACACATTTCTAAGGCAATGTAAATATTTGAGTGACAGTTGGCCGTACTTAAATTTAAAGCTGTCATGTATTTCAAATTTATTTTGTTGTTGATTTTAGATTCTCCATAACCTTAAACAATAAAAAGCCACCTATTGAATAACAAGTATAATAAAAATATTATAGACTTAAACCTATTTCTTTAATCTCTAACGATTAAAACACAAACACCTCTGACGGCGAATTTTGGCGTAACTAACCATGCAACTGTCAAGTAAATTACTCGAATACAAGAGGTGGTGTAGATGATCACGACTACAAGTACTTGCGAGTACTTTAATTGGTCAAAAGGAACGCAACTATATTGTCACTTCGTATACAAGGAGGCTTGGTTGTCTTTTCTTTATTTTGACTTACATCAAATACCGGATTTTATAGTTGATAGTTGGTAGATGTTAGATCTTAGATTCTGTTTATATGAAGAAATTGATAGGTATGTACAGTAATCACAAAAATTATTGGTGCTACTTGTGCACAACAAATTTCAAATTTTTACTAAATAATTCAAATTTCCTCGGTATTTTTCTTTAAAGTCAAAATTAAATAAATTATTTTCATTTTAATATTCATAATAATTTTTGGGATAGAATTAATGCAGGAATAATTTTTGGAATAATTCAAATAATATATTTGTTCTAAGAATAATTATTGTTTTTTTTAAGAAATTGTATTTATTAAAGTTTGAAAAAATAAATATAAAAATTTATTAGTATTACAAGTGTCTAAATCCAAATTACGATACTTTAATTATGCAGAAATACTTTTTGTGATTACTGTACATGTGTATATAATGTGTATACACATATAGTGTAGAAGCAGCATAATTTGTAAGATGCATATTAACTTGAAAAAATGAAATCATAATCGAACAAACATGAATTTAGGGTCGAAAATAACAATGAAATAGTAACAAAGGGTCGAAAACAAAAACAAACCAAAACAAACTATAATGTGCGTATATATATATACATATATACTCGTAGGTATACATAAATATATTATATCTAACATTATGGTACAAAACAGTATATATTCCAGTATCATACATATTCTATATACTTATGTACATACATACATATTTCTTTTTCTATTGCCCAATACAAAATATGTACGCAAACAAGAAATAAAATTGGTTCCTTTTTGTACATTACCTTACGTGTATGTAAGAATGTGTATTTGAAACTGTGTTGTTTTGTTTTGTTTTATTTATATTTTCTGCTCTCAATTTTCAAAATGTACTCATTTTATAAGAAAAGCTTTGAGAGAGGTGGATTTTCGCTAAATCCACTTCCAAAATTAGCTCGGCAATGTAAAGGATTGTATTGCACACTCTGTATAATAGTTATTTTACTCTGTGGTTATAGTACAGTGCACGTACAGTACAATATAAAATCATATGCATACGAGTATATAGAATTGGTTGAATAATTGCAGGGAAAATTTTCAGTTTTTATGTACTATATTTTTCTCTCTATGCATGACATTTTCTTAAAAAAAAGTCTGTATAATGCACATTTGCAATAATAAATACACGATTTAAAGTAATATCAATATAAAAACAAACTGTACATTATTTGAAACATAAATAAAAATAAAAACAATTAAAAAGAGAACCATATAACATTGTGTATGGAGAGTGTAGCTACACGCGACACTTTTCCTTTTTATTTGAAGGTGATATGTATATAAATATGTATGTGTATGCATGTATGGAACAGAGTATCAGAAGGTATAGGTATATACACTTGGACAATTTTAACAATAATTATTTATTATAATAATTGTTGTACATATTCAGATTTTAAATATATAAAAAATAAAATTTAATTTTCATTGTAACTTCAAGGTCCTTCTTATTTTATAAACAGACAGACGATGGATAGACGTATACTCGTATATCGTATATACACCCACCATTCAATTATTCACCTTCACAATTATACCACAGAGTAAAATAACATTATACAGAGTGTGCAATACAATCCTTTACATTGCCGAGCTAATTTTGGAAGTGGATTTAGCGAAAATCCACCTCTCTCAAAGCTTTTCTTATAAAATGAGTACATTTTGAAAATTGAGAGTAGAAAATACAAATAAAACAAAACAAAACAACACAGTTTCAAATACACATTCTTACATACACGTAAGGTAATGTACAAAAAGGAACCATTTCTTGTTTGCGTACATATTTTGTATTGGGCAATAGAAAAAGAAATATGTATGTATGTACATAAGTATATAGAATATGTATGATAATGGAATATATACTGTTTTGTACCATAATGTTAGATATAATATATTTATGTATACCTACGAGTATATATGTATATATATATACGCACATTATAGTTTGTTTTGGTTTGTTTTTGTTTTCGACCCTTTGTTAGTATTTCATTGTTATTTTCGACCCTAAATTCATGTTTGTTCGATTATGATTTCATTTTTTCAAGTTAATATGCATCTTACAAATTATGCTGCTTCTACATTATATGTGTATACACATTATATACACATGTACAGTAATCACAAAAATTATTTCTGCATAATTAAAGTATCGTAATTTGGATTTAGACAATTGTAATACTAATAAATTTTTATATTTATTTTTTCAAACTTTAATAAATACAATTTCTTAAAAAAAATCATAATTATTCTTAGAACAAATAGGTATATTATTTGAATTATTCCAAAAATTATTCCTGCATTAATTCTATCGCAAAAATTATTATGAATATTAAAATGAAAATAATTGATTTAATTTTGACTTTCAAGAAAAATACCGAGGAAATTTGAATTATTTGGTAAAAATTTGAAATTTGTTGTGCACAAGTAGCACCAATAATTTTTGTGATCACTGTACATACCTATCAATTTCTTCATATAAACAGAATCTAAGATCTAACATCTACCAACTATCAACTATAAAATCCGGTATTTGATGATGTAAGTCAAAATAAAGAAAAGACAACCAAGCCTCCTTGTATACGAAGTGACAATATAGTTGCGTTCCTTTTGACCAAGTATAGTACTCGCAAGTACTTGTAGTCGTGATCATCTACACCACCTCTTGTATTCGAGTAATTTACTTGACAGTTGCATGGTTAGTTACGCCAAAATTCGCCGTCAGAGGTGTTTGTGTTTTAATCGTTAGAGATTAAAGAAATAGGTTTAAGTCTATAATATTTTTAATACACGTTTTATTCAATAGGTGGCTTTTTATTGTTTAATGTTATGAAGCATCTAAAATCAAAGCAAAACAAATTTGAAATACATGACAGCTAAAATTGGAGCATGGCCAACTGTCACTCCAATATTTACATTGCCTTAAAAATGTGTATGCTTTCAAATTTGAGGTTACTCTTTACTTCCAAGTAAAAAAATTGCGTTCCATTTACAATATACTCCCGAGTACTTGAAAGTTCTTTACTTGGTCAAAAGGAACGCAACTTATGTGTAATGATAAAACCTGTCTGTACATTTACATACATGTATATCTAGCTATTGTGGTATGGAAAAAAAATTAAAAAGGGTAGCAGGTAGCAGTATGTATGAATAAAAAAAAGTAAAAAAAAACATTTCTTTTCTGGGAGAGAATTATTCTCACAATTTACGAATTTTAAGTTTCAAATCAAAAGTTTTATAGATGAAAATGCAAACTTGAAATTTTTTAAAATGAGCTTTGCGATATTGGCCTATCTGTGTATCGTTATTTAGGTCTGTGATTATACTGTTATAATATAAAGCAAACATATGACAAAAATATAACAACTATAGCAATAATTTCAAAAACAATTTCTTTTGTTGTCAAATTTTTTTTTTCTGTTGTCTCAAGTCCAGCAATTGACGATATACCTAGTAGATAATATTTAGAGAAATACAACACATAACGGGGCTAAATAGTGGGATAATGTGTATAAAAATTAATTAAAATGCATTCCATAATAAAGCTCCAATTAAAAAAAGAAGTCCAGTGTCACAATAACAAATACATAAATACGAAAATATGTATACATTTTGAAGTTATTTAAAGCACATTTAGTTATGAAAAATTCATGGCGTATACATGCATGAAACAATGAAGCGAAAAAAAATTTATTTTCGAATAAAAATAAAAAAAAAACTATTATGAGAGGATAACGAGAAAAAAAATATTAATTTAATTTCATTTTATTTTTATATTATTTAAATCATAATAATTCTCTTATGATGACAAAAAGGACGATAAATCTAAGAATAAAATTAAAATGACACACGTGCATAAAATAATTTAAAATGTACGGATATTTGTATGTGTGTATGCAAGTACATATGGAGTGTATATGAAAAATCTGTTTACTCCATTTTTTTTTTTTTTGCATTTTTCAAGGATATACAAGGATACATGCCATAATAGAGAAAAGTTCACGTTCAAGAAAACAATAAAATCGAAAAAAAAATTTTTTTTCTACAATGAATTCTCATGATGCAGTAATTTGGCAAAAGCATAAGGCAAAAAATAAAATAAAGCAAAAATAATTTCGTGTGTATCCTTTTCTTTTCTTTTTTTATTTTGAAAAATAATTTTGATAAATTCTGAATATAAATATGCTTCGTCTGAAGGATGAAATTTATAAAAAGGTTTTAAAGGCAAAAATAAAAAATAAATTTTGTATGAAAAAAAACATCGGATTATTAAGGAACATCGGAAGGAACATAAATGTCAAAAAAAAAAAATATTCAACCTTCATTCAAGATTCAAGGATTGTTTTAAAGCAATGAAATTGTAGAAAAAAATTTCTTATGCTGGGTGTTTCTTTTTCTAAGTGCCAATACGATATTTTTCAGAATATTTCATAAGAAAATTGTATTGGTAAAAATTTTTCTATATCGATCCTATTTTCGACACTAGGAAGCATTGAAAATTTTTAGTTTCGTGTAAGACCTTCTAAGACAAAATCATGTGTAATTTTTTGCATATCCTGCGTAGCATCATTTTGTGTTTTAGCTAATCATAGGAGACAAAATGGCTTTTCTATTGTTATGCCTACAGTATATGATTAAGAATTCGATTCTGAACAAAAAGACAATCAAAATTTATGCAAGGAGTAAGGAGTGTAAAGTTAATATTTATTGACAAACTATATTGACGTCAATAATCGTGCTTAATATTATAATATTATAAACTATAGTGTGTGCCTGCGACTTCGCCCGCATTTTCATAGAGCCATAAAACCATAAAACGAACCACGATGTACAGAATAAGGAGAGCCCGAGCGAATAAGCTCTTTGTAAAGCTTTATATTATTACGTCATTTGTTCAGCTGTTTTCGAGATTACCCTGAACCTGAACAGACAGACAGACGCACCAAATTTGTTTTATAAGATTTATACTCAATATCATACTCACACTATCAATATGGTTTGACAAACACGCGAGTTTGTCTATATAAATATTTATAATCTGAACTCTAAATATGTCGAAATGATATGTATGGTAGTATGGTGTAAGAATAATTACACATGATTTTGTGTTGAGAGATCTATCATAGAATTTGAAATTTTCATCCTTTGGTTCTCTAGTATCGAAAATACGGTCAATAGAAATTTTTGCTAATATAAAAGAGACACTATGTATAAGCAATGATTAAATTTTTGTGTGTTTTATTAGATATCTTTCTATGCGTATCCTTCAAAATCAAAAAGAAAAAGATGAATGAATTTTATAGATATCACATAATATAACCACCATTCATTCACACTAAATACATTATGGAGTAAGAAACGTGATTTAATTTTGAAAATGAAAAAATTTTATACTTTAGAATTTAAATGCATTAATAATTATTTCTCGCTTTCTCATAGGAAACACAGGCAAAATGTCTAATTTTGAATTATAAAAGAGCTTATTAGAAATGGGGAAAATATGTTTGAAAAGAATTTTTATATTATAAGTACATGAGAAAAAAATGAAAGTAAAAAGATTTTTTGTTGACGGAATTCAAATTTACGAAAAAAGGGATAACTATCACTTCTTCAATTTATCATACTAATGAAAAATGTATGTATAATGTACTTACATCAAAAATTGATAAAAGGAAGAGAACAACGACACGAAATGAATTACATATTTTACTTTTCCGCTGTTAATTTTAGGCTTCAGTTAACGTGAAATTTATAAATGAAAGGTAGGTATAATACACAGATCCATGTCAAAAGTATGATTAAACTACCACAGATTTTATTTATATAGCTGTAATACATATTTATGTTTTAAATACTATTACTTGTGTATAATAAGAAATATTTGTTTTATCTGTTGTTTTTATCTAATTTTCGTTCGTTTTTATATTTTTCAGTTCCGTTCCTTTCAATCTTCATCTAAGTTCTAACAGTGTCCGGCAAATGATTGGACACAGTTTCAATTTCTCATACAGAATCTAATTTCAATTTTAACCGTCAAAAAAGCCTGACAGTTGCGGTAGGAGCGGAAGGGAGAAAGTTTATCTGTCCTCTTCTTCCAAATAAATACTAAAAATAAAAATCTCGAATTTAATGTACCTGTTAGAAATATTTACTTTACTAAGGTATAAAAATTAAGAAATTTTGTAATAAGATTTAGAAATCACTTTAGTGAAAACCCTGGCTCACGTAGAGCTGTAGTACTGTTAAGGAAGACGAAGAATTTTTATTGATAATTCAAAAAATATATATATATGGTTAGGGGCTTAAATAGCTCGATCATTAATTCAATCAGCAATGTATACCATAGTAACTAATTACTGATATGATAAACTGGATTGGTATATCTGAGAGAATTATTGATTGGCCATAATGGACTGAGTATCGGTGTTCACTTAATATATGTACATAATATTCTTTACATGCACATTGTACATGCAAGATGGAATATCTTCTCTCTTATTTAACATGACACTAGAGATCATCTTGAGACGAGCAAAACTGAAAAACAACAAATCCATCTTTAATAAATCTTACCAGATCTTATGTTATGCAGATGATATTGCATTTATTGGCAGGAATAAAGAAGCTATAAATTGAAACGTTAGGAAGTTTGATCACCGAAGGGTTTAAAAGTTAATGAAACGAAAACTAAATACTTACATGAAAACAGACAGAAGACAAGAAGATGGTTCGCAAATTGTAATCCAAAATTACGACTTTGAAATTGTTAAGGAATTTGTGTATTTAGGGTCTTTATTTAATATTTACAATGAACTTTAAGAAGATATTAGAAGAAGATGTATCGATAAAATGCAATAATCAGACCAGAGATGAATTGAAGATTGCTATTTTTGAAAGAAAAATATTAAGAAGAATATTCGTGTCAAAGAAAATAATGGTTGAAGAATTAGGAACAATGCTAGGTTGGAATAATTATTTAAAGATACAGAAATATTGCCATTGATGAAGTTTAAAAGGTTAAGATGTCTGCGGCAAGTTTGGAGAATGGAAGTGGATAGAGCCCCCCGAAGAGTAATGGTTAGTCGTCCACAAGGAAGCAGACCAGTGAGTCGTTCAAGAGTGAGATGGTGGGATAATGTTATGAAAGATATAAAAAGTTTGGCATGGTCACAGGACTGAAGAGTATTGGCTTTAGATAGGGAAATGTGGAAACGAATAATTAAGAGACCAAGATCCTTCATGGGTTGTAGAGGCACAAAAGAAGAAGAATGTAAATTGTATGAAATTTTAGATGCATCCAATCATATGTCCTACACTGTATTCATGTATAATACAATCGGATTTTAGATTAGATCAACGAACCTGATTTAACAATATATCTAACTACACATAAATGTACAGTGTGATAGTGGTAAATATAAATTGAACGGAAAGATATTTAGACAGAAAATTAGATGTGAAAGATACACATAAAATTTCATTTCTATATACCCTCATCATTATTATACCGTGAAAATAATGCCTATACCGAAAAAAAAATAAGAACTTAAGTGAAATTTGTCACTTAATTGACTTTTATTTCTTTTATTATTCATTTTCGTTACTTTATGTATGTAGTGTAGTGTACATAAATTACCTATCTACCATAGATTTCTGTTCGTATAGTGAATTATTTTTTGTTTACTTTTACGCTACCATTTAAATTTAATTTCATTTTAATTTTACCAAATATTAAAAGAACCACATTCAAAATTACCTACGTATATATATTATTAGGATATGAATACGATAATAAGGATATGAATTGGATGAATTCATTCATAATTAAATATTATAGAAAAATAAATCATAAAATAAATGTATATTAAATTTATCCGCACCCAGCGACAAAATAATGCTTGCCGTCGTCCTATAAATGTAACGAAATTTTAGAATTTCGAGTCAATTTTTACTTAAATGTTATGACATCTGCTAGAAAAAGTAAATTATTTTTTGTACTGATGGGTTTTTCCAATCATTACCATATTGACTAACAGTTATTAAAAGTTTGAAATCATAACCGAAAAATATAAAATGTCTTATTTTCATTTTAATTTTATAAGGGTAGCTGTGTGAAAAATTACATCTTTTTGGGGATAAATATTTATACGAAATATTTTTCTACGCAGAGTGTATATACTACAATATAGATGCTGGATAAATAAATGAAATCGTAATCAAAGTGAAATTATGCAAATAATGTACATAACACTATTTCATGGAGGAATTCATTTTCATAAATATTTCATTATCATGTAAATTCATTTTAATTATTGAAATATTACACACCTATATTACTGTACATACGTACACAATCATCGGTCGGTGTAATTCATTTGTTCCACCATTCATAAATTTCTTAAATAAATAAATAATTGATATTTTCATCTTTTCCTGTTTTCTCGGAAATAAAAATTTCTAATAAATAATATATTTTTTGGCAAATTTTTACCATCACCTCTACAATTACTATGCTACACTTATACAGCCACTACTGCTAATCCCATTGCTATTTTACTGGTACTGTTACCACGTAATACCATTTCAAATGCTACCGTATATGTACAGTACATAGTATTTCCGGGCATTGCATTGCTATTTTTCGTTTATGTATCCCTTTTCAATTTTAAGAATTTCTCCATATTTTTATTTTGTACACTTTTATGAATATTATTATTATTATGCCTAACATTGATATGATAACGAATTCAAAACACAAATTACCCATGTATATACATATCCATTTAGGTGGGGTATATTGTATAGTATAGTAGATATGTGTTATATATGTACGTACGTAAATATATTTATTAATTCCGGATATGCTTAAAGCTGAATTATACACAATAAGGAGCAAAAAATGAAATGAAAATAAAAATATATGCAGATACATATCATATACACACATACATCTAATACTCTAAAATACATCATATCATATGAGGATATTTGTAAAAAAAAAATGTTGCACCCTTCAATAAATATTTTTTCTCATCATTTTTGCAGTACACTTATTAAGAAATAATAATAATAAAGGGATGATACCCTATATATTTTTGAAGTATGTACATACACATTCATAATACAAACATCCTTACATATATCGCCAAGTATTTGCAATGATAATATGACTAAATCAACATTAACGAAAATTTCAACACACCACATAGGTATACTGTGTATTTTGTAAAATCAACACAAAGTCTATATTATATATGTACAGTCTGGTCTGATCCGAATTCGATCAAAGATTTTTGGCACGGGTCTAATTTTTACACAGACTTTGGTCTGCAGTCTACACACATATACATCCAGATGTACATTCACCCAACTCTGTCATGAAGGTATGTGTAAATTTTCTAGTTTTTTATATAAAATATTTTCTTATTTAAATAATTCTTAACTCCTTTATTTGGGGATAAGGATATTTTTTTTTTTTTTAAAAAAATTACAGGAAAATTTTTACTTTAATGACAAACACATGAATTTCATTTTTGTACCTGCATAATGAATACAAATAATTAGACGAATATTATCATCTGAAAAGGATATTATACATTTCTTAATATGAAAAATACTTCTAAAGAGGATAAATATATTTTTGACAAAAATAAAAACTGATTTTGTTGATTTATTTGCTGTTGTTGTGATGTTTGAAGACTTACAAAAAAGAAGGGTGATGATGGAAGCACATTTTTTTCGATTGTTTTATTATTTACAATATTGTCTGGATATATATTTTTTTTTATTATTATTGTTATACAATATCTTTGAAAAGTATTCCAAAAAACAATTGTGACTAATCTACTATATCCTTCACTATATATTATGTATCTGTATATGTATGTAGTATAAAAATATCTAAAATGCAGAAAACTTCATCAAAACAAAAAAAAAATAATAAAAAGGATCACTGCCTTTCTGTATTTCTTTCAACAGTTTGAGAGAATCAATATTGAAAGACTACAAAAAAAAAATTAAAATAAAACCAAACGAAACGAAACGAAACAAAAATCTTTTGATATTTTTATTATACAGGGTGCTTCTTTTCTACGTACACACAATAGTATCACGATATTCTTTGGACTGTTTCATGAAAAAAATTGTACTAACAAAAATTTCTATCGATCCTATTTTCGACGCTAGAGGGCGTTAAAAAATTGATTTTTTTGCAGGACCTTCAAACACAAAATCATGTGTAACTTTTTGTACACCCTACTTTGGAAAATTTAGTGTTCTAGAGAATAATAGGAAACTAAATGACCTTTCTTTTCATATATTATAACAAGTATTTTGGAATTCGGTTCTAAATAAAAAGAAATCCTGAAGTCAAAATTTATGACGAATTTTTTAAAAAAATTTGTGTATAAATTGGGTTCCTGAAAAATATTTGCACTACGAAAAAAGTTTTTGTTTTTGGAATCGAAGTATAAAAACGTTCTCTTTCAAACAAAGAAAACCAGAGCATGATATCTTTATCCGTTATTGAATTATTAAGGATCAAAGTAGTGAAGAAATGGACAAAAATGTGCCTAAATGAAGTTTGTAAAATTTTTTCATTGCGAAATATTATTTTTTTTACGTATTTTGGCATTTTTTACCATTTCTTCACTACTTTGACACTTAATAACTCAATAACGGATAAAGATATCATCCTCTGGTTTTCTTTGTTTGAAAGAGAACGTTTTTATACTTCGATTCCAAAAACAAAAACTTTTTTCGTAGTGCAAATATTTTTCAGGAACCCAATTTATACACAAAATTTTTTAAAAAATTCGTCATAAATTTTGACTTCAGGATTTCTTTTTATTTAGAACCGAATTCCAAAATACTTGTTATAATATATGAAAAGAAAGGTAATTTTATTTGCTGTTATTCTCTAGAACACTAAATTTTTCAAAGTAGGGTGTACAAAAAGTTACACATGATTTTGTATTTGAAGGTCCAACAAAAAAATCAATTTTTTTAACGCCCTCTAGCGTCGAAAATAGGATCGATAGAAATTTTTGTTAGTACAATTTTTTTCATGAAACAGTCCAAAGAATATCGTGATACTATTGTGTGTACGTAGAAAAGAAGCTCCCTGTATACAATACCAACAACCTACACAGACTGAAATTTTCTTTTTTTTGTCCTTTCTTTACTTTGTGAAAATTTTATTTGCATTCATTTATTTTATTTTAATTTTTTATTTTTGTTGTTTTCTTTTCTTCAGTCATATGAAATTAATCATGTAAAGAGAAAAAGCAAAAGAATGGAAAAAAAAATTTGAAAAAAAGGATCATACTTATTATATTTTTAAAATTTTGTTAAAGAATTTGATAAAATAATAATGTAAAAAATAGAAGAAGTAAAAGAAACACAAACGCACATGAAGTCCTTTGACATTATTTTTTGTTTTGTTTTTCTAAATACAAGTGCGAGTACAAAAATATGAGTAAAAAAGAAATACGTAACGTATGTACATAATATATGTACATACACTGAGTAAGGATACGGAAAGTATATAAACGCGTATTGACTATACATGAGACAAAATAAAAAAAAAATAAAGAGAAGAAATGAAAATGTATGGAAAGAGTCAATATTGTTGTCGTCGTTATCGTCTCGTCATCAACATTTTTATTGCCTTTTCATGTTTGTTCATTTAAAATATACATTATGTACCTATATTTTTTTCTTTCAGCCTTTTCCATATTTTCATTTATTGCTATTTTTCGTTTGCATTATTTCAAGTTTATGTGTAGTATATAATTTTCTTAATTTTTTTTTTCTTTTGCATTTTAAGCCCATTGAAGAAGAAAAAAAAATGTTTCCCTAAATTTTCTCTTTTTCAAAAGGAACAGCAAAAAAAAAAAAAACAATTTGCACATAACCTACAACATATCTTCTTACACATTCCATTCATATACATACAGTGGTTACAAAAATTATTTGTGAGTAACAAAGTTTCTAGTTTTTTTTTGTCCCTCTTCCTGCTCTATTTTGTACAATTCCTTAATTATATTTCTTCAGGATTTAATATAGAAGGGTATTTCTGTGAACTTTACACTTTTTAACTAAATACTTTAAACAGTAACAGAAATACCATTTATTATATTCAGTAACAGTGGTAGCCCTCTTTCCAATCGTTAATTCACTTTATCGTGTCATTTTTACTTCCAATACTCACTAAATGCAAATGAAATGAATTATTTTCATCTTAATATTCGTATTATTGACCAAAATCAATAAATAAATTCGTCATATGTTACTCCTCAGAACACTTTATGTACATACAAATAATTTTTGTAAAAATCAAATTATGTTTTTTTTTTGTTGTCTAAGAATAATTCTAATATTTTGTTGATTGTATTGTATTTATAAGTCTTTGAAAAAAAAAGTGTAAAAATTGAACAGTGAACAAATAATTTTTGTAAGCACTGTATATAAAAATGGAGTTTCGGTTGCGGTTCGTATGTGCATAGCAAATTTTTTGTATATAAAATGTTTTGTGTTTTGTCGTTTGGTTGAGCAGCTACATACTTCAACCGGAAATTAGTATGAGGATATTTAAATAAACAGAAGAAATGAAATGAATGATGAAAATTTCTAAAATTTTCTTCCTTTAATTTTTGTTTATATGTAATATAAAAAATATTTTTTTCTTTTGTTGTTGTTGTTGTTGTTGTTGTTGGATTATATTGTAACAAGTTAAAAAGTAAAGTAAAGTGAAATGTGTTACCTTATACAACATCCCTACACATTAAATCCTTTTCATTTACTTCAAAGAATTTTCTTCTTTTTTTTACTAAAAGAATGAAAATATTATGACGATAATCGTAAATGACGATATAATAATAAAAAATAAAATGAGCTACTTTTTTGTATTATGCAAAAAAAAAAAATAATACATATATATTTTAAAGTAAATGCATAACATACATAATATGGATTTACTTACATGAAAAAAAAAGAAAAAGGAAGAAGAATAAAGTTATGGTGTTATATTAAAAAAAAGTCCTTTTATTTAAAATGTTATTTTTTTTTTTTTTGTAATTCTTTTTCAAACTTTTGTAACAGTAATAAATGAGCAAAATGTAGCAGTTCTCTATAACACCACGTAACGCTGTAGACTGACTGTATATACGCATGTACTATAGCTAGAAACTAAATATAGGTAGTACTCGTAGTGCTAAAATCTAAATGAACCATTCATTCTCTTACATACAATAATAATTATTATAATGGAAAAGTAGTTCATTCGTTTATACAAAGAAATTGCTACTAGAATATAGTAGTATTAGTACATTGTTGTAATTATTTAAAAAAATATAGGTATATTGTACTTGTACATTAAAATAAATTCTCTATTCAGTCAAACATTACACTTCTGACACGCATCCGTAACTTATTATATCCGTCCTTTATATTTTCTTCTTTTACAATTCAAAGTAAAACAATTTATCAGTATATGTCTGTGTACTAACACAAATCTATGTTAGTACATTATTTCATATAAGTGCGTATAGTGGAGTATGTGTGCGTGTGTGCATAGTAAAAACATGAATAGTTGAAAACAACAACAAAAAAATAATAATAAAGAAAATAATCATTAAAAGAGAAATAATCCTTATTATATGTGGCATGAAAATATAAATTTTAAATAATTTCTTAAAAGTCCTTTTTATAACACCAACAAAAACAAATAATATACTACCTACTTTAACTATAACTACAATAATAATGGTAGCAACAATGGTGGATACAATAGAAAAATTATTATTTTCTTTACATTCTACTACCATTCTAGCAAGCATTCATGTATATAAACATTTTCAGACAACATGTGTATATACATATATACAGGCGTTTGGTATTGTTTATAAGCGAGTTATACATAATATCCCAGCAAACCATTAGATGAATATTCTCCTCGGAAGAACATTAAGCGATTCTTCTAATCTTCATCAAATAAGTACATATATGGGAGAACATTATTTTACGCGAATATTAAACAATTCTCCTAATTTTCACTCGGAAGAATCTTCGTCGAATGTTTTTTCAGTTGAAAGTTGCGCGAACCTTTCACATGGATTACGAAAGAATGTTCGCCGAATCTTCTTCCAGTTGAAACATGCGTGAACCATTCATATGGATTACGAAAGAATATTCGTCAAATCTTCTTCCAGTTGAAAAATGTGCGAATCTGTAGTTTATTATATGTTGTATATATATTCACATTGTAACTTTTTGCTAGTACTCTAGTTCTCCTATAAGAAAAACATTTTGCATTACTGTTACTGATTACTGCGTATTATTTGGCAAGTACTGCATTGTTTTGCTTATATTATTTTCACTCAGTGATTCAGTCTATTTTCAAGTGCAAAGTGGAAAGGCTATTTACAAAGTTTAAGTATAAAAGAAGTTTATTTTTGCAGCATACTATTTAATAAAAATAAGTTTTATTTAATTAAATATTTCTATTTCTTTATAGTTATTTTTCATATTTATTATTACTAAATCAACAGCAAAAGAATGGTTCAACGTCGGAAAATTGATCAGATTTGTCTTCTAAATATTTTCAAATATATTTAAGATAATAATAATAATAATAATAATTCGCATTAATATCACTAAAAAGATTCTGAATAGGTTCTTCTAAAAGGTTCGCCTGTAATCTACTTTTGTTGTTCTTCTAACCTTCTCCAGGAAGAACTTAACTAGTTTCTTCCATAAGATTCGCTTGCGAACAATTTTTCGATTATCGCGGCGACGTCAACCATTTCATAATACCAGAGATTCGCATTCAGATCTCCGAAGATGGTTTGACGAACAAAAATGTTCTTCGAAACATTCATCTGCGATTGTTTGGCGATTCTCCTGGTTTGCTGGGATGGTAATAATATAAAGTAATAGTTGTAGTTGTACGATGTAAACGTCATTTTGCTTGCTTTCTCTAAACTGACGACTAAATTAAAATGCAACTCTAAACATTATCCTTTCGTGTCATTCTTTTTATTTTTGTTTTCTTATTGCTGTCTTTTATTTTCTTTTTTTTTATTCATAATTTTATAGACAACAGAAACATTTTTTTTTTTTTGCTATACTCGTAAGACTCGTACTCTTTAAGGTTTATGCAATTTCGTTTCCATATCGTATGCCTCCCCTTTCTCTTTGCATTTCTGTTGTATTTTTCTTCCATCTTATTTTTTTTTTATTTATTTTTTGTAATGCTATACTATGTACATACTTTAGCAGCGTACTTATGTACTATTAGATGAGTTTTCATATTTATACAATCCTTTGAAAATGTGTATATTTATGTATACATTACATACACACGTATGTGCATCATGTTGTATGCTTTTTTAGTTTTTTTTTTTTTTAGTAAAAATAAAAAATGAAAAACTTTATTTTTTCATTATTTACAAAAAATTGATTATTTTTTTTTTAATGTTTTTTTGAAAAAATTTTCTTGGGTCAGTTGAGTACAACGAACTCATCATCTATACAAATTATATTACAAAAAAATATCAAAACTTTTACATACATACGTAAAGTATCTATTATATTATACATGTGTATATGGATTTGTTTTTTTTTTATATTTTTTTTTTGCTTTAGATAAGCATTCATTCACCTTTTTATGCTTTTTTATAGTTTAGATTTTTTTTTTTTCACTCTGGCTCAAATGTATTATTATTATTATTACGTGCACTAATACAAAAACTATGGGTAGGTATATTTGCCTTTTACTATATTCAACTATAATACCTTGTGTATCCTTTTCAAATTTTCTAATTTTCCGAAAGAAAATTTATTTTTTCTTTGGAATTTTTTTTTTTTTTTTTGGAATATTATATTTTTATGTGTCGTGTTTTAGTGCCATTAAATAATAAAAAGAAAAAAAAAAGAAAAAATGCAGGTATGTTTAGAAAATTTATTTCTTTTTTCCTACTTTTAGAATATATTTTTATTACTTTTTTTGCCTTTCATTTATTTTTATTTTTATTTTTTTATTTTATTTTATAGATAAATATTACACTTTTTCTTGTTGCAGGAATGCTTAATTTAGTGTTTGATCAATTTTTCGAGATAGTGAAAAAATTTAATTTTTATGATGAAAAATACGAGTATATAACATAACTGAATGAATAATAACAAAAGTTATACTATTGACACACTGCAGAGATAAACCATGATTATCAAAGTTTTCTAGTTTATCTTTGCGATAACCAACTTTCAGAACTTGGTTAAGTTAACTGAGTTTCTAGAACTTAATTATCTTGTTAACCAAGTTCGAATTCAGTTATCTTTGACGTTTGTGTTATTTTTTTGGTTTTTTTTGGTTTTTATATAATATTTAAACAAACTGTCAAACCAAATTTCAGCTAACATGCTGACTAGATGAAAAAGAATTAGTGTTTGAATTTATTTCTCGACAGGTGTCGTATGAATACATAAACTAGTTCACTTCAATTTAAATGTGTCACCCATACCAAGTTATCGATAAACCATTTGAGATAACCATGGTTTATCTCTGCAATGTGTCAATAGTATTACATACATATGGCTATTTCTAATAAGAGGTCAACCTGTCATTTTTTAGAGATTTCATTTTTTTCTGAATCTAAGAGAAAAAAATAAACAGATATTTCAAAATATTTATTTTAATTATAAAGTAATATTGATCGTTAGATTTTTTGCTGTTCTTTTTTTTTGCAATCTTTCTTAAGATAGTTTTGAAAAATCGAAAATTCTTAATAAAAATCCATATTGATTTTGAAGGATGTAATGTCACCAACAGTTTTGTGAATTCAGTTTAAAATCTATAAAATTAGAATTTATCTAAAGTAGTGAATGAAATGTCAATTTATTACATATGAAACCAATTAATAAAAAAAATTTGAATTTACTTACAGCTTGAAATTTCGAAGAAATTTAGATATTAGTATGTCGCCAACAGACTTTATTCTTTTTATATATGTATATATATATATTTTTTTTAATTAAAAGATTTTGACCAAAGATTTTTGGTAATTATTCACAAGGACTTCTACTTTTAAACCGTCAAAAAAAATTTGAATAATTGAAGGGATGCTATTCAGTTATTAGTTATAACTCGTTCCTTATCTTCAAACTGTATATGTTGCCAATTTTAGAATTAGCCATATGTATTATATAAATGAACTACTACATATCTATCAATGTTATTTGTAATATGAATTTTGAACCTTAAATTACAATATAGACTATTGGTATGATGAACTTTAATTAACAGACAACAAAAATCTTTTACTCTTTTCCATTATTACATCACATACCTACATATTTATGTTCTATGCATATTCGTTATAACCTCGAAGCTAAAAATATGTACATATATGTATGTAATTCTTTTTTCACGTAAATACTTTATGATACATAACATCATGTATGATGTGTGATAATTACAAAAATGAATTTTCAATTAAATTGCATACAAAATTTGAGACATATTGTTCTGTAAAATAAATGAAAATCTAATTCAAATTTAATTAAATTTAATATTTAAACAACAAACGTATTTTAGAGAGTGTACAACATACTCGTAATCGTACGTACACGACGACGTGTAGATAATTTATATTTAAAAACAATAGAAATATAATTGTAAAATTTCATTTGAAATTAATTTTGTTGTATAAGTAAATTAATAATTTTTAGAATCAATTTTGAAATTTTGTTAAAAATTTATATGCTAATTTTTAATAAAAAAAAAAAAATTTTTTCATTGTATGAATAAATCTTAAAATAATCCTTACAAATAAAAGTTATAATAAAATGTATGCTTTTTTGAATGACTTGAAAATGTAGTTTTTTTTTCAATTTTTATCAACCTGGCAAATACAATTGAAGCTGACTGATAACAAAAATATGCTGGTGTGTGCGAAAAATCGAACGCAGACTAACATTACAGCCATTCAAAGCAGATTGTGACTGACAATAATAGAATGATTATTGAAAAAAAAATTGCGTGTATCAGGGGATTCTACAATGATTATTTATACAAATTAAAATGATCATTGGAGAATTGATATATTTGTAAAGGGCATTAGACAAATTAACTTGGGGCATATAAACGATTTGCCCTGAAAAGGATATAAATTCCTTGACGTCTTGAAGAAAAAGATTCACCGAAATTCCACATAGAAAATATTCCTGCTGGTTGCCTTAATTCTATCTCGATTTAATATTTGAAAATTTGAATTTTCATTGACTTTAGTTCATATGCTATTCAATTAAAATATAGCTTATAGTTTCAGCGATTTTAACAAAAAAATTAATTAAATCCATAGTACTTGGTATTATTCCGTCTCAAAATCGATAATTTAATGAAATACATACATATCTAATTTTGAAATTTTATATCTACATACGGACGCATTTGTACCAATATTTCACTTTGCATCAAAACTACGCATCGGAGATGAATGATTATTGAGTGTGGTAGTAGCGCCAATTCACCAATCGCGCACTATGGTGGCTGTGGGACAAAATCTTTAAGAATGTGAAAGATGCGGGAGTTTAAATTGGTCAACTAAGGCTGGTATGTCATTGTTTATTAATTTCTACGTTATCGAAAATAGTCATTTAAGGCTTATATGCCATCGAAATTTTTCTTTGATCAAATATGCTTAGATCATAGAAATGGACGGATTTATCAAATACAAGTATGAAGACATTAATAATATACTAAATCCAATGACGTACTAGCCTCATATGTCATATATGTATCAATAAAGAAATTTATGACAAAAAAGTCTCAGCGAAATGAGAACTTGCAGCTAGTTACACTTAAAAATAACAAATAATGTAGCCTATAATATCATTAAATTCACACAAATTATCAAAATCTTACATTTGACTTGAATAAAATCAAATCAAATTTAAGTTAATCTGGATCTGGATCTTTAATTTAAATTCAACACCAAAATATTCCCCCATTTTACTTTGACTCTCAACAAAATTTAAGGATAATAATTTAAAAAATACATCAAAATCCTAACCATCTATACTCATTAACAAAATTAGCTAAAAATGTTGAGGTTATGTTATTACTTTCTATTGATTCTCCATCAATATCATAGTCGTAACCAAACCAAAACCACAACAAAACAACATATAATTTACATAAATATAACTATAAATTAGTATAAATTTTCATTATTGTTTCATATCAATTATGATAATTATTTTAAAATTGTTTACCTATATGATTTCATATTCGTAGTATAACCGATACAATATATGTATGTACACACAAATATGTACTTATATTTCCACCTTAAAATAAATATTTGAATGACACATTCTTTATGTAAAACCAAATTTCAATTTTATTGTTATATTGTACAAAATATCTCATTATAAACATATTCATCTATAAGTATAGATACTCTACATTATGTAAGTACGTTCATTCGTATCACATACATATGTACTTAGGTACATCTACATATCTATTCACACAAGAATCTCTTTATATAAATCTATACATTTGATTCTATTCAATTAATGTTTTCAATTCTTTATACATATAACCACGTATAATTAACTAATTATATAAATATAGTACATATTATATAAAAGGCACAAGGTATTATAATAAAAAAGGAATATTATTTTATTCATTTAACAGAAAATTTGTAAACAGAAATTCAAATTATGTGAATATTAGGCTGCATTTATACTGAACAGACAAAACGTCTATAAGACTTCGTCTAAGACAAAAAATTATGTTTTTTTGTCTCACGGCTGTATTGTAATGTTCTAGACAAATCTTACCAGACAATCAGTCAGACATTACACAAACATTTTGACTAAAAACAAATAATTTTATTTTAGACAAAATGTCTGAATCACACACCAGACAAGACATAAAACAAACAAGTAATTGACATTTGAATTTTGAATAAATCATTTTTGAAAATGTCTTCATCTGAAGAAGATTTTGCAGTTTGAGCATACCATTATTTATATTTAAATAATAAAATTAGAAAACGTAAAATGCGAAGTAGTGAATATTGTGCACGTCGTGAAACTGACAATTTTAACACAATTTCAGAAAAAATAGATGAATTGAAAGGTTGCCCTGAGAAATTTCATAATTTCGTACGAATGTCAATAAACTCATTTACAGACCTTGTAAACTTAATAAGAGATTTCATAAGGAAAAAACATTCTAACTGGAGAAGCAGTCTAACGCCAGAAGAGCGCCTTTTTGTAACTTTAAGGTAAATTTGAAAAAAAATGTGCTATAATATACATATAATAAAATGAGATTGAAAACTGCTTATTATATAATATGTATTTTATTATATAATATAATGGGCCTGATCATGAATGGCGATAAAATCGCCAAAATTGAGGCGAGGCGAGAAAATAAAATTTTTGTATCACGTAAGGCGATCGCCTCGCCTAAATAGCATTACCATGCGTAACGTGTAATATTATGCGTTTCGAACTGTCATTAATGTCAAAAAGATGATTTAAATTTTATTTTGGCATAATTATTGTAAACTAGTTTTTAAAAAAAAATTTAAAAAAAAAAAAATTTAAAAATTTAAAAATTTAACTTTTTTTTAAACTAATTTTTTTTTTTTTTTTTTTTTTTTAGAGTTTTTAAAGATGTTTTTGTTGTGAGAGTTTTCCATTTCTCTCTTCCACCTACACATTTATAAATTCCTTTTGCGAATTCTTTATTCGTCATCTTAAATTCGACGAGTTTTTCTAATTCTTTTTTAGAAACTTTAATCCTTGAAAAAATAATTTATATTTATTTTAAATATAATTTATAAATAAAAATACATACATTTTTATTTTTTATAATTCACCACCGATGTCGAAACACAAATACAAATTAACACAACTAATGAAATAAAAATGTATCCTCAAATATCAGCTAGGCGATACCAATTATTTCATCGCCTTAAATAGGCGATAAAATCGCCTAAAATGAACGATTATCGCCATTCGTGATACAAAAATTTGACAGGCGAGGCGATTGGCGATTTTATCGCCATTCGTGATCAGGGCCAATATTTAAATAAAAATGGAATCTTCTTCATTCGTATTTTTGTTTTCATCATTCTTATTCGATTCCTCGAACTCATCCAACATTTCATAGAGCATAGATTGAACTTCTGATTTAAATTTTCTCTTTTTCTTATCTGGAAGTTTCTGACACTCCATTGCGATGCTGGTAAAAAATACTTTGTTTGGATTTTCAGAACCTTCCATTTTTCTTTCAAAATATTTTTTTTATACATTCTGAAGTTTCATCAAAAGCTGATGAATTATATTTTGTTCTTTTTGATGGTGGGCTTTCTGCGACCTCAGCATTAGGATTAAGAAAATCTATACGTTGATTGCTGCCAGATAAAAAATATGTAATCATTGGTTCATCTGATGGGCTCTGTGAATTTGAATTCAATTGTATTTCGGACTCTGGTGATGTGGAATCTTGAAGTGAGGATCTAGAAATTTTTTTAAAATAAATGATATAAATATATATATAAAATAAATAAATAAATAAATAAATTTTAAACTTACTGCCTATGTTTCATAGAATCTTTTAGAAACATCATCTTCTCTCCAAGATACCATTTCTTCCTTTTTTTGCACCGGATCCTGATGGCATAGTTTTAGCATCTCTCAAAGATCTCGCAAACGAATTACGCAAATTAGTCTATTTGCTTTTAACTTCACTTTCTAGAAAAATAACAGATTTTTTTTTAGATTTTTAGCTACTGGAAACAGCTATGCTTCAATACATTATGAATTTCGAATTGGAATTTCAACCGTACATCAAATAGTGCCAGAAGTTTGTGGAGTATTATGGAATTTTTGCAGCCAGAATACATGCCACCATTAACTAAATCAATATTAGAAAATGTTGCTAAGAATTTCGAGCAAAAATTGCAGTTTCCACAATGTTGTGGAGCGGTTGACGGCAAGCATATAAGAATTCAACGACCTGCACATGCTAGTAGCTTGTATTATAATTACAAAGGGTATCATTCTTTGGTTTTGCAAGCTGTTGTAGATGCAGATGGTTGCTTTTTGGCAGTCAAAGTTGGAGACTACGGTCGTCAAAGTGATGGTGGTGTTTTTATGCACACTCCATTCGGAAAGTCTGTTTTAAATTCAACTATCTCGTTACCAGAGCTGAAGAAGCTACTTTGTAACGGGGAATATATTGAACTTCCTCCTGTTTTCGTCGGTGACGAGGCGTATAGGTTACTACCAAATTTTCTGGTACCATATGCGCGCAGAAGCCTCAATCAGGAGAGAGATGTTTTTAATACTCGATTAACGCATGCTAGACGTATAGTAGAATGTGCATTTGGTATTCTTGTAAGCAAATGGAGATGCTTTGAACGACCATTATTATTAAAACCGGAGAATTGTGATAAAGTCGTCTTGGCTGCTTGCATTCTACATAATTTTATTCAAAAAAAAGAAAAAGTACAGATATTTAACGGTCCTTGTAGCCAGAATACTTCGTCTCGCAGATTACCTCAACAACGACCAAACAATAATGCAAAAAGTGTACGAGAAACATTTACAAATATTTTTTGTCTCCAGAAGGAGCAACTTCTTGGCAGAACAATATATAATAAATTAAATTGATTATGTACAATGATCCATCTAATTTTTGTGAACTCTAGATACATGCACATGTTACATAATTGTTATCTAAAGTTCATCAAAATTTGTAAATAATAATCATATTTTCTAATAAATAATCATTGATAATCTGAAACAATGTATATTTACCTGATTTATTTAATTTTGTGGCGATTTCCTTCCATATTCTGTCATTTATATTTTTGTTTGCATAGTCCGCATGATTTGGCGAATATAATGCCGGTTCTTCTTGCACAAATATAATTAATTCTTCATACCAATTTTCACTCATTTTTACACACTACATTTGTGTACACACTACTACATACACAGTGTGCTACACACTTTGAACTTTCAGACATGACTGTGCACAACGATGTGATCAGACACAAAAATTTTTATGTTCTAGACAAAATTTTTGTTTCAGACATGTCGTTTCATGAATGAACGGAAAAGTATAATTAAATGGTATTTAGTGCAAATTACATGACTGAAACAGACATTAGACAAGACATTTTGTTCTATGAACGGTCTCATATACATCAACGTATTTTAAATAATTTTCTGTTCTATATATGTTTGAAACATGTCTAAGCTAATGAATGGATGTAACAATTTAAAACTGTGTTTTTTAGTGCGTAAAACGTGTCTTAGACATTTTGTCTAAATTATGTGAATGCTTCCATTTAAACACGGCAAGTCTAATGTATGACTAATGTCTAATCTGTCTTTCAAACGTTTTGTCTACTTCTTCGAACGGTGTGTATGATATTTTAAATAAATTGTGTATTAGACGTCTTATAGACGTTTTGTCTATTCAGTATAAATGCGGCCTTAGTCTGTCATTGAGAAAACTAAGTATGTATGTTCAACCGCGTTCAACGATACGTAAAATTTAACCCTCATTTTTGATACAAGCAAATGCATGAATGTACGTATGTGTAGATATGAACATACCTAGGATTTTCTTCTTTTTTTTTAGAATCCATCTGTACATTTGTTACGTATGAAGGATAGAATATACAGTACGTTCAGTGCTTTAAATTTAAATTTTACTTTTGATATAACTGCTGTTCGTATGTACTGTGCTCTGTATATCAAACAAAAATACATAAATTTAAAGTCAAATGATAAGTTAATTTAAGCCATTGCCAATATCTTTTACAAAGTAGAAAAACTAAATTCTATCATCATCGAATACAATGATATAAGGAAAATCAATATTGAGAATGAATTTTCTTCAATGTTTTCATTCATTCGTTTCATTTTATTTTTATTTTTCTTTCTGTTTCATTTCATTCTCATTACTGATGCACAATACAATACAACTTACTTTTATTCAATTTTCATTCAAGTAAAAAAGAGAATAAGAAAATTTATTGTGAGTAATACCTTTGTTTTTGTTGAAAATTTGTCGATTCAATTTGAATAAAATGGAAATGATATTATATATATATATATATCTAAACATCCTTACGTAATGTATTACTCGTGCATAATTGTACATTTATATATGTACAATAAAACAAGATCAGTGGTGCGTTTCTGTAACTCACAAATTGAGTAATTCTCTACTGAAATACTCTATCCGACGTCATTTTTACGTCATTCTCTATCGTACCGTTTCTGTAACGTGGTGAAATTGAAAACTCTACTGAAACAATTTTCTCTACTGCAAAAGTGTTTCTGTAAGTCTGTTGAGTTGAGTTAATTCTCTACTGGTTGAGTTTCTTTTTCGATAGAGTATTAGCATTTGATAAGGATATAAAAGTAAAAATAAAGTGTATTATAAGTATATATAGTGATTGAGTTTTATTTTTTTCGATAGAGTAGTGCTAACTAATAAGGTTAAAAAAAATAATTTAGTTTATTGTCCTCCATTTAGTTATTTTTTTTTTTTTAATAGAATACATAGTATTAATTTCCTTATTATAAGTATTAATTTAAAAAGAATAATAAAGTTAATAATTGTTTAAATATGAATGCAGAAAAACAGGTGAATATTTACTTAAAATAAAAATATACAAATAATTTTAGATTCATATTTTACATTTTATCTTCGGTTTATTTTTAGAAAAATTTTTATATGTACATATATGTATTTCAATGTATAAAATGTAATATGTTATGTGTAGATATATACAAAACTTAAAAGTTAATTATTATTATTAAAAATTATTAAAATTTCACACTCCGTAATTAATAATCAATAATCAAAAATTTTAAAAACCCACACTCAATCAAACTTTCAGAATAAGTTTTACGTTACTTTGATTTAAATGTTACAATTGTTGTTTCATTTTTATAAATTCCTGTCTAATTGCAAACTCACCATACCAATTCTCTATCGAGTGTTACAGAAACAGAAGAACTCTACTAGTAGAGTTTAGCGATTGAAAATCGTATTACGTCACAGAATTGAGAAATTTCTCTATCGAGTTACAGAAACGCACCACAGATCAATAAAATGATGCTTTTGACTCTGAAATTTCATATACTATTGACATATAATATACCTTTTTAATACCTTCCATGTATACATAACACAACTATACCCTATGTAATAGTTCAGGTGATTATAATCGCTATTATAATAATGTCATTGTATGACATATCTTATTCTTTTGTTCTAATATCCCTTCTACAGACATACATATTTACTAATATTATAGCAGGTACGTTTACGTATATGTTTTGTTCTATTTCTCATCTCTTATTTTCTGTTTTTGAAAGAATCTATGTATGTTATGTATAAAATTTACTTTCATAACACGAAACCATCATTAACAACAACTACAATAGAAAACTCGAAAAAATAAACTTTTTATTTACATAAATATGTATATAGGATACAAAGAAAAACCAAAATTAAGTTTCTCATTGGATAATCCTTAGGGGATGTGTTAAAACAGAATATAAAATAAACGAAAATTGACTTTATTTATTTTGCAAATTCTATATTTAAATATTCTCTTTCGTATTGAGTTTCTCATTTTCATTTCTCACTCGTATTTTTATTCGCTTGTGTATTTTTTTCCTTGTTTCTTTTTTCCTTTTTCCTTTTTTTTTTTACATTAGATAGCAAAGAATGTCAATGACATTTCCCTATATACACATCCTACAACATTTCATATATGTATACATCTTTCAAATGTAAAAATAAATAGGTACAACAGAAAATTTCTATGAAATATGGTGAAAATGAGAATGTTTTTCATTCTTTTCAAAATTAAAGAAAATTGAAAATATTTGTTTTTTTTTTTTACTTCTCTCAAAAAACAAAAACAATATAAACGTTAAAATTGTAATCAATCATTTGAAGCATCAGAGGGTCAATCACAAGTAATTATCACAACAATATATTCTCCTCCGGTCGTTTCAAATTTGAATTCAAATTTAAATGAATTTTTTGCCCTCTAATCAATAGAGTTCTTTTCAAATGCATTTTTTTTTTCTAAAAAACAAAAAAAAAATATTTTTTTTTTGTTATGTTTTAAAAATACAAAATTAATTTTAATTGTTATGTAAATTTTAATCTAAATTACATCACAATCTTTAAAAAAAACATGAAATTTAATGGCGAAAAAAATAATATACCTATATATACATACATATATCTAGCAGTATGTGGAAACATATGTACATATGTAGATACAAAAATAATGCCCTAAATATCTAAATTCCTGAATACATACATTACTCGTATCTAAATTATGTTTACGTTCCAAAAACATACATAAATAAGAATTTATATTTTATTTTATTTTTTCAGTTACAGTCGATATATAAATAAAGTTCTTCGATTTCACATACGCACATTCACATACATATTATTACGACTAGTTTATCGAATATTTTTATAAATAGATTTGACATACTAATAATTTTCCAATGAAAATTGGTACATGTGTGTATAAAAATAAATAAATTAAGATATCATCACACATTTATTATGATCACGTATAATGATCACCACAATTACATTAGGAATGTTTTTTTTTAAAAAAAAAAATTTTTAGATTTTTAAATATTAAGAGTATATGAGTAATGTAGTATACCAATACGTATTAACATGTGTCATAGAAAATTAACACATTAACAGAGAGCATACAATTAAAATAAATGCATTTGTCTCTATACTAAAAACGAAAAATATTACGTACACATTATATCCCAGCCAGCCTTTTCAAGAATCTTCTTGGAAGAATATTAAGCGAATATTCTTCTAGAAGAAGAAAATACGAACACTTTCAATTTGATTGCATTAAAAACATGATGTTATTAGAAAAATCCTACAAAAATTACATTTAAAATGAACAATTTGACTTGAATATATTCAACAACTGCATGTTAAATAACGGGAAAGCCGACAATCGCCAGACATACACGAACTTGTCGCATTTGTGGATTCATATTCCATTTCTTAGAGGAATTTCGCAGACGAATCATTTGAGAGTCTCAGGCGAGGTCTTACTTTCTACCAAAGTAAATATAGGTAAACCAAGTAACAAATCTCAGCTATTTTGATAAATAGAATGGGAGATCCGAGAAAAAAATAGTTCAAATATACATGTTTATCAAATATTGTCAGCAATTCTCACAGCAACAACAATTTTCTTAAAGTCTGAAAAGCACTTTACCTGTCAATTCCCAAATTACTATATTTATAATGTAAAAATGTGTACATGAAAAAATAAGATAAAAAGTACACATACTATCAAACTTCTCATTTTCTATATCACCCACCGACATCACAATAATGCAAAATTCTCTCTGCTTACATTTTTTTTTTACATTAGTTTTTAATAGCCTCCGTGATATGCACTAGTGGTAGTTGAAAATATTCTTATTTGATTCACATACGAAGTCTATTTCGCTTCAACTTTTTTATTCGTTGTTCTTCTAACATATGTATGATAATAGCCTCCGTGATAATTTGACGGTAAATACACATGCTTGTAATGTACACGTGCTTGATGTTGTTGTTGTTGTTTGAGTTGTTTTTTAGTCTACTGTCACATGAGACTGATTCTGAATCTGAAACGTAAAATTTCAGATTCAGAATTCACTTTTTGTTCATTCTGATTCTGAATCTGAAAACTCCTTTTCAATATTTTTCTTTAAATTTGTTATTGTTATAAAACACTTTACTTATCGAGTGAACATTAAACCATCGAACGATAACTACTATGAGTGGCGAGTACGTTGGTAAGACGCACTTTTCAATGGAGGGTGAAATAAAGTTAATCTTCTGTCTTCTGTCTTCTATCTTACGATCTTCAAGTTGTATATAAACAAGTATGTCAATTTATTGAGTGGTTTAGCTATGAATTCAGATTCAGATTTCAGGTACATGTGACATGTTACATTTATTGTCAGCATGTTTCATTTTCTATTCTGAAAATAATCAGATTACAAAACGGAAACACAAACCGGAATTTATTCAGCAGATGAATTTTTCAGAGCCATGTAACAGGTCACATATACTACAATGTATTTGATTGTGATTCTGAAATTTTCGGAATTTTTCAGATTCAGAATCAGACTCATGTGACAGTAGGCTTAGAGTGAATTTTTGATTGTGTTGTATTTTACGTACTCAATTTTATAAAAAGGGGTGGCTTCTTAATTATTTCTTTCTTTTTTCAACTACTTCTTTAGTCTTTATTTGATTTTCTGTCTATTTTTTCGTAGCTGTCAGTGTATTTGTGTAAAAAATTTCGAGGTCATTGAAAATTAAAAAATATTTTATATTGAGATTTTCCACTTGTTAGGTATATATACACTTTGCTTTCTACCTTCTACAAGAGTTTGATTAGTGGGTGGGTTTACTTTATTTTCGTACAAAACATTCGCTTTGTATACCATTGGAAGAATCTTCTAATAACATAATGTTTTGTTCGTATTTTCTTCTTCTAGAAGAACATTCGCTTAATATTCTTCCAAGAAGATTCTTCAAAAGGCTGGCTGGGTATATGTATGTATATGTACACTTTTATGGAGTTTTTTTTTTTTTTTAAATGCATATGAATGTGTGATTATTTGTAATTGTGTATGTGTATGTTGAATCAAAATCTAAACATAAAATTTATTGTTATGTTTAAAATAAATTTAAATTAGAACTGTGTCAAGAAATCTTAAAAATAATAATGTGTAATAAGAATGCATTGCCACTTTTTTAATAGTGGTAATTATTAGAAAAAAATACATACATATAGTAAATATTCTCATCATATAATTTGACTGCAATATACGCATAGACACATGTATATACATACATATATGCCTAACACGAAAATAAAAAATTAATGAATAACAGAATGTTTTTACGTACCTACATATAAAAATATTGTATAACCACAAAATTAAATTCTTGTCATTTTTCGATAGGGAAAAAAGAAAAATTCTCAACATTGATTGAATATCCTCGTATTTGCTGTGCTTTGTTTTTTGGATTTATGAGTATTTTGTAAGTAATACCAGTAATACACATTTTTCTAATTTTGTAATTAGTATTAATAGAAAATGCATTTTTAATTTCTGTCACTATATACAATCTACCCTCTTCATTGTTTATGGTTGATAATAAAATATTGATCGATAATCATAAAATTCATAATCTTATAAATAGTGTAACCGTGAAGTCGTGTTCGTGTACAATGACAGCTGTAACTTTTGTCACAATTAATTAATGATTTCTACAAATCGTATACTGTCCAATAATTTTCTCATAGTACTGTATTAACGAAGTATATTGAATTTATGTGACGAATAAAATACGGTAAAACATATTAATATAAAATATGTACATATATAATACAAAATAAATGGAGTGTACGGATGAAATCAAATTATTTAAATCGTATACGTATGTACAGCTAGTATAGTAATAATAAAATTTACATTAAATTTTATCTAGATCTCCTCCAATTTTCCTCTCCCATTTACTCAGTCTTTTTCGTTTTTTTTTTTTTTACGAAATAATTAGTTCAAGTGTATCTATATATTTCAAAACGCATACATAATATACATGTACCCCTACTCAATTTATGACAATCATATTCGACAGATATTTTTATATGAAACAGAACCCGCAACTATGAATAGCATATAGCTAATAATATGCGCAATGTACTCGTAGGAGGGTGTATGTATGAAGTATTTTGTAGAGTGTACATGTAATGTACATACATGTCAATATTTTCGTATGTTTGTTTATTTTAATGGTGTATATTTCAAAAAATTTATTTTCATTTATTTCTAGTTTATTATTTGTTTTTTTTACTTTGTAATTTTCGATCGTCAGATATTTCGCAGGGTGTCTATTTTCTATGAAAAACTGTATATACCGCGATAATTTTTCAGACTGTATCACGAAAAAAATTTGTAGTAGCGTAAATTTCTTTCGATACTATTTTCGACGCTAGAGGGCGTTGAAAACTTAACTTTGCGTTTTATACAAGATTTTCTAACACAAAATCGTATATAAATTTTTGTACGCCCTCTATATATCATCATTTTGTGTTCTATAGCTAATGATATAAAACAAAATTATCTTTATTTTGATATACAACATGTAATTAAGAATTCGGTTCTAAACAAAAAGAAATCCTAAAGTCAAAATTTATGTTAAACTTTTTAAAAAAGTTTTGAGTAAAATTTGAATTCTTAAAAAAAAGATGCAGTACAGAAAAATTATTTTATTTTTGCAATTGGAGGGCAAAAATGTCCTATTTCAAATGAAACAAAAAGCAGAAGAGCCACCCTGTTATATGTGTGTATAGTTGCATATATGTCTATGAAATATCGTGTACATTACTATGTTCATCAAATTAGACAAATTAAAAGAAGATAATTATTGAAACTAATTAATTTGAATGATAATATTTTTGTACGTACATAGATATTTCTTGTTTATCCATCTATCTATCTAATGTATATGCATATCTATAACGTAAGTACGTAACATAAAATATAATGATATGCTTTAAATTATACAATAAATAAATAAATAAATTACATATAAATAACATTATTTGTACTTACTTTGGTGGAGGATTACCATCTGCTTCACATTCAATGATAAATGGTTTATCACTTTCTTTTGATTGTTGTGCTACTTTGAATAGAAGTTCATCTGGTGGAGGTTGTTTTATAATTCTAGGCGGTGAATTTGCTAAAGAGAGAAAAAAAAAAACAAAATTAAATTTCAAAAATAAATTAAAATTTTACAGTATCGTGGCAAAACGATAACGAATATTCGAATTTATATTTTAGATAAAGGTAAATGTCCTAAATGTCTGGAGAATGAGAAATCTACCATCGATATGGATGAAATTTGATCAGAAAGTAAAGAAAGGTGTATACAAGGTGAAACAAACAAAAAATCGTACTATAGAGCGGGGTAATCTCAAACGTTTAGCCACTAGAGGGTGATAAAATACTACTCTATGATACACCCAATAATAACTACGGTATACTAGTTAGAAGAAAGTAATCTAAGAGAAATCTGTAGAAAACTCCATCTTCTCTCCAATGATACTTTAAATGCTTCTCTACGTCCTTTCTTTCAAGAGTTATTGTGTTTTAAATTCAGAATTTAGTGATTTTTTTTTCTAATTACATAAGCAGAAAACGCAAGACACCCGCTTCATTTGTTCCTCTTTATAGTAGTAAAGGTCTAACTGCAATGATCGCCATCGTGTGCACAATTAAAAGAGGGTATGTGGCGGATAAGAAACCGAGAGGGAGGCCGAGAAATCGATGGTGGAATTCGGTGCGAGAGCACCTAAATAAACTGGAGATTGAAAACTGGAGGGTTTCAGCTTTGGATAGAACGGGTTGGCGGCCAATTCTTACTGAGGCCAGGGTTCTTTTAAGGACTGTAGTGCCGTAGAAGAAGAAGAAGATGGTGACTCTTATTGATGATTAAAACTTGTAGGATCTGCGCTGGTGTAAGGTTAATATCCAAATTTTTGGCGTTTTATTTGAAGCTGTATTGTGACATAAAAAGAATACGGACGAATATAGGAAAGTATTTTGCATTCTGTCAGATTAGATTATCAGTAGGTATGAAAGATATAGACGATGGGAGGGAAGGTTAGAAATTGACTGTTTTTTTGGTTTTGATGCTTAATGTATATAAATGATAGAACCGTCCATTGAGAAAGGTTAGGAATTATAAGATCCAAATATTATTGAAGAAGAAGAAAAAAATATAATACGTACACATTTTACATAAATTGAAATTATTATCTCTATATTTTGAATAGTTTCTATTATTTTGCACAATACTGTACAATTGTGTGTACAATGTGAATAATAAAAGATAATGCATACATAGCTATATGTATAATTAACCATAACCAAATACCTACATACTAAAAATAAATTATATGTATCCAAAAATAAAAAAAGGCAAAAATTTCATTCCTAAAATTATGATAATTAAGGGCGTGACAAATAATCAAATTATTTTTTTCTTGAATTTATGTAACATTATAAATTACCTTTCAAAAATACATAAAAAATATGAATTATTAAGATATAATTTTAGAAAATAAAAAAAATAAAATTTATTAAATTATACTGAAATTCATTTCAATTAAAATTTATTTATTTATCACTTTTATTTGACTTCTATACTACTACTATAACTTTTTTTGTATGTAGATGACATTAATGAAAAACAGAAGGCTTGACACAACGACTTGAAATAAGTCAGTCAGAACAATATTTTATCACTGTGAAAAAATTGATTAATAATTAATTTACAGACGAAAGAGTTTTCAAATTTATATACATACACATATATCATCATTTATATTACATCCATACTTATGTATGTATGTATGCACGATGTCGAATATACAAATATGTATGTACGTTTCATCTCTTATTAATTTAGAACATGTTTTTCTGTTTCTATTTCGAAGATATGTACATATACATACTGTAATAAATCACTTTAAATGATGACATTAAGGCACGTACTACACCACTAGACATACTTTACGTATCAGTATCAGTATGTATAACATACCATACGTAATATTTTTGTGTGCGATATGTTCTCGTTTCGTATACTTCTGGAAGAATATATATAACTTCTGGAACAGTATGAGTATCTACCATTTTATGTGTATAAATAAAAGTTGCTAAAGAAAAGTTTTTTTTATAAAAAAATGTTCTTTTTCATTTTCTTTAAATTTACTTTAGAAGAATTAAAAGAATTAAAAACATAATTTAAAATAATCTATAAAGTTTAATAAAATTCATTTTTATTTTATAAATGTTATTAAATAATTTTCTTCAAAAAAATATATAAACTTATACATGAGTAATTACAATCAAAAATATAAATCTTCTGTTAATTTTGTTATTGAAATGGTAAATTTTGAAATTTCACTACAATTTTCTTGAAACTTTCATTTTCAAAAAGATATCAAAAATAATATGAAACTATTTTTTAGAAAAACCTTTAACGAATGGGAACAAGAGAAAAAAAAACACATGAATGAAAATGTGCGCATCATCTGTGCAAACGTGCATTATTAATGATTAAATAAAATTATCGCAAAAAGAAAAAGATAAAAATAAAAATTCAAAACTAAATAAAATACATATACACATATATAGACCTGTACATAATGTACACTCGTGTAGATTTTAAATTTATCTTAAAATGGAATTGATATCATCACAATAATTTTAGTTTTTCTTAATTTTTTTGTTGATGATTTCTTCAGTTTTATTATTTCATTTTCAAAATAATTCAAAAAAAAAACATTTTTTTTTTAATTAATTAAAATTCCATTCAAATCACAATAGAATTCTTATACATATTCAAGAAATTTTATGTGTACAGTTAGTTGAAGAGATTAAAAAGCACACATATGTATGTACATAATACAAATAATCCATCAACAAATTGGTGATTTCATGTGTGTGAAAAGAAACATTAAAACAGAAAACTGAAAATATTTTGATGTAAATAACATTTCATTCGACATACAGTAATTTTATGCTTATTGTGAAAAATTTGAAAGAAAACAAAAATATCAAAATGTAAATATAATAAATAATTTTAAACATTATTATTATTTTTGGATCATCACAAAAATTTTATAGTGTGTCCGTTTTCATGAATGTGTGGTTGGTAATATGCACAGTATGTTTAGAAAATGTTTGGTAATAAATTGAGTCGAGAATTGAATGTTTTCGAAAAGAATCGAAATAAAAAAAAAATTCAATTTTGAACCATTCTCTTGAAATTTTTTGAATAATTATTATCAATTTGTTTGTCAACATAGGTTGTCAATATGACAAGTTTGCCAACTTTTTTGATCGTGTTTAGATAGGTTGACAGTTGAAATTTCAAGTTGATCAACGGTTGAATGAAAATCAAAATTGACGTTTGATTTTGATGTTTGTTGAATTGACAGCCTGTGTTAAAAATCATGTTGAGGGTCTGTGTCTGTGTTGGCAAGTATGTTTAACAACATCATTTCAAATAAAATTACAAATTCGTAGAGATAATATCGTGTGAAAAGTATGAAAAGAAAAATAAAGTAAAATTTATACAAAATACAACTTACGACGTGATTACTTTTCAGGGCAAAAAATTTAAAATAAAAATAATGTTTTTATTTAAGTTGTCAGCTTTGTTGTTTTTTTTTTGTGTATTTTGCCGCTTCTACATTCAATGCTGTGACTTTATCTTCGACTTTGATTTAATGGATATGTATTAGAACGTCTACATTCAATGCAGTAGACTTGACAGCTACTTTTGCGTTGAATTTGACTTTGAGAAAATTCAATGTTGCAGTCTATTTTTTTTTTGACATCACAACAAACAAACTATACTTTCAAAATTTCAACTGTCAAATCAAAGTTCATTCAATGTTGTATTCCATTTTTTTTTTTTTTGACATCACAACAAACAAACTATATTTTCAAAATTTCAACTGTTACTTTATACGTCAAGTCAAAGTTCAATTTACTGCACTTAAAATATTTTGTATGTGCGTTAAGGCATGCAGCGAAGTCGAAAGTCGAAGTCCAAGTTGAAGTCACTGCATTAAATGTAGAAGCGGCAATTTGATTTCAAACCTGGTTCGCAACAACCTGGTTTTGAAAAACCAGAACCGACTTAAAACTTAAAAGAAATCTAGAATTAGTTTTCTTTCAAAATGATCGACACTTTTCTACATATGAATATACTCAAACATATTGTGTAGGTATATAATACAAAAATAAAAAAACAAATATCCAACATAAAGAAACTGAAGACAATGAAAAAAAAGTTTAATAATTACAATAAAAATTTTCTCTGTTGCGGTCGATCGTTCCATTGCGCGTCTTCTATATTCCTTTCATCGTTCTCCACAAAATCGTGTGTGCTTTCTTTAAACGTTGTTTTTCTTGATTTTTTTTTTTTTTTAATAATTTAGCATACTACAAGCTTTTCATATAGAAAGTACATAAATAAAGAAATCAGTGATGAAAAAACAAATGACTGGATTGGATGAAAGTACAAAAAAAAAACATTCGTTATATACTTATGTAGTTAAAATAGTAAAAACCTTTAATCATTCTTTCAACTCTGAATTTTAAAAAATTATCTTTTCTTGTTTTCAAACAATATTTTTCTTATGCATACCTATTATCTGTATGTCAGTCCAGTGTACATTTTTCACGTTAGCATAATATTATAATCTCTTTTTATAATCAGCCGCACTACCGCATACATATGCATTATGCATATAATATGATATATGAATATTTTGTTTCTGTTGTAAACAAAACAAACTTAAACAAGCCTCCCATCCCCATCCATACTACTAAAAACGAAAGACAAAAATCGTCTATACAAAAGAAATTGAAGAAGAAAAAAATAAAAATAAAAAAAAAAATTAACGATTGAATCGATTAGATCAGTCAGGTTCCATAATTTTATCTGCACGAAAATTTTACATGTATGGCGTTGGCTTATAATATGTACGAGTATGCATTTGATATGATATGATTATATGTACATATTGGAACATACATATCTGCACGTTCACAATATGTACTAATACGCTTATATGTAACTGGGTATTCAGTATTGTATTATAACAGGAGTATATGCATACAGTTAAAATTTTTGTTATTTTTGATTTTTTATTTTCCTAACACAATACACAATCTGTAATAATGAACTTATTTAGACAGTTATAACCTCATTTAATCGTATTGGTCGTATGTACCTCTACCTCTACCTCTACCTCTACCTATATATATATATAGTAAATTGGCTTAGTATTTTTTCTTTCAAGATTATTACAATCATTTTCTAATTTTTATTCATCATGTAGATGCAGCTATAAAATTTTCATTACGTCTATATGGTAAGTATACATACGTATAATAGTATATCCTCATTACATGTACTGACATGATAGTATTATAATTATCTAAAAAAATCTTCGATTACGAATACATTGGATGTTATGTGTGGTAATGGTAGTACAATTTTATCGTGATAATTTAAATTTTGTATCCAATTTCAGTTTACCAATAATTTATTGGCACATGAGTAATGTCTTATAAATGGTTAAAAATTATTATAACGAATACTTCTTATGCATTACAATGGAAAAAAAAATCATACCGGTAATAGGTATAGGTATACAAAAAAAAAAAAAAAAGTAAGGAGGAAAGGGAAAAATAAGACCAAATAATCCAAATATACACAGTGAGTACATGTACGCACTATGACCTTACATATGCATGCATAATCGAAAATAACTTCATCAAATTTAAATTTAGACCGACTGACTGATATTATGATTTTAGCTCCTGGCCATTATCGTTTCATATTTCATCAATTAAAAATTTGTTTTAAAAAAATATATGACTTGGCGACGTTGATATTTTTTTGTAATTTATGAAGTCTCAAAAGTCTTGTGTAACGTGTAAGACAAATCATTACTATTATATCAATCAACGTAATATGTATACTTGCACTAATAAAAACGTGTGATCCAATAAATCGATCACGGTATAAATGATACTATGTAGTATGATTTAAAAAAACTTTCACTGAAAACTTCCAAAAATTGATGTTTTTATACTCGTATATTTTCTTTTTAAGGAAATGATTATGTAAATGACTAAATGACTTAACTTTTTGTTTTTTTTTTAACCTAAACCGTTAATAAACATTATTTTTATAACGTTGACAGACTATTTTAATCTAAACTAAATCATTAGTCTGAATCAAAATGGCTCCACATTCGTATAACTTGATTATTCAAATCCATTTCAGAAGACTGGATTAGCCCGATAAATTCAGTCCGATAAGTACGAAAAAGAAGATATAAAATTGACGATTTAGTTTTCTGATACGTAGGTCACTCTATAAATTTTGAGATACGGAAAACTAACAGTACTTACAACTGGTTACGCTGCATAAATAGAAACATTACTCTTTGTCAACACGTTTTTCATGTTCAGTTCTTGTCTGAACTTGTTACAACCAAAGTCATAATAAATTATTTACAGTGAATAATGGAGTTGTCGCGTGAAAATTAGAGGCTTGATTTTCCATCAAGATAAAGCTTCGGCTCACACCGCTCAGCAAACCGTTCAATATTTGCGCCAAAATCGAGTCAAAATACTTGAACATCCACCATACTCGCCTGATTTGGCTATGTGTGACTTCTGGCTTTTCAACAAGCTCAAAAAAAGCATACGCGGACGAAGATTTGTATCAGAAGATGAAATTGATCAAATTTTTGACGAGATCCCGAAGAACGATTGGCTAGAGGCATTCCACTCATGGAAAATTAGAATGCAAAAGTGTATTGATGTTGGAGGAGAGTACTTTGAACATAAATAAAGTTCTTTTTTCAAAATCATTTGCTGTTTTTTTGTATCTCAAAATTTATAGAGTGACCTACGTATAAGGTGCATTTTTTTTTTTCACTTACCTATAAATTTATTGAAATTGTATGAAATGAGTGATTTAATACAATATTGTAACCTTAAAATAATATTGTGGTGACTGTGTGATTCTACATAAATTGAGAACTGATCAGCTGATCGTGTCAGGGGTAATTTATATTTGCAATCTGTCACGTTCAGTTTTATAAATCTATAGATTTGGGACAATCCAGATTTTTTTTTATCTAGATAATTTGTCAATCTGTTTCTAGAGAAAGGTTAAAATTGTATCTTTTTTACAGGCTACGATATCTCATACCATACATCCACTTTTTATAGGTTTAATAGAAGGTAAGGCAAGGCATGACTATTGGGAGTTTTTAATTGAAATAACTAGGGAACAACAAAGATAGTGTTGAAAGTTTTAGAAATAATCAGATAGTTTGTATTAGTAGAATACAGTTTATTTCAACCAATACGGAATGGAATTAAGCATGAGCAAACGAAACTACGTGCAAATTATCAGAAGACTTTTCTATAAAGAAATGGAAGTGCGGTTACATTATCCTTTGATTTTAGGAATGAAATTTTGAATTATGGGCATGTGAAATAAAGTAAGAATTTTTTTCGTAGGTACTTAAATGTCCTTTAAAATGTTAACATTAGAAATTTTAGAACCAATTAACGAAATCGTGTAAACTACTGATTAACTAAGAAATTTTTTATCATGAGAAAATTTAAATTATTTAAAATAAATTCCTTAAAATTTGAAATATTTTATGATTTTATTAAATATACTCGCGTACACTTATGTAAAATTTTTTTTTCTACATTTTATCATTTCACTTGTGTACATACTATGTGGATTTATGTTCATGTGTATTTCACATTTTTTATGGGATCATTTTAATAATATTTCATATTTTCCGAATGCAAGTCTGTCACGATATTACACAAACACACATATCAGTAATAATATAAATAAAAATAAATGAAAAGAAAAAATTCCTTGACAACCAAGTCATGTATGTAAGTATGTACATATGTACATATATGCAATATTATGCAGCAACTATACATACTAGACATATTTCAAGTATGCATAATCTTTAAGATTCATAATATGCACAAAATATAAAAAATAAAAAAAAAGAGAAGAAAAAATTATGAAATGAATAAGAGAAAAAAAAATGTACAGAGTATTTCAGGCGACAAAATTATTACATTATCCTTTTTAATGGCGACACTTAAAATAAGGATGTTTTCAACATACACGTATACACATATCATAGTAAACATTTTAAGCAATTACTTTTTTTTCTTTCTTTTACTTGTCTGTTTCCTTTTGCACACTCAATCTGAGAACTGAGACTGAGGATGAGTTTCAAAACGCCTCAAAAATGTGTTGTGATACGGCATATCAAAACAGTCGTGATGCGAAGTTTTAAAACAGCATTAATGCTTCGCATCGATATTGCAGTTCTACACGTTCTACAGTTCTTTGACGTTTTGAAATGAATTTGTTGCTTTGTTTTGACAACAGGAAAAATGGTTCACCTCCTGCAGCACATAATTTTAAAATTTAATTAATTCATTCTCTACACTTAATCAAAAAAAGGTGAAACAATTTTTTAATAAAATTAAACAATATCAGAATTACATATTTTATATCCATTTTCGAATGAGCAAAAACACCTTCAGTGTAAGTACTTGTAATAATATAATACTCTCCATTTTTTTGGAATTTGTCATTAATATTAAAACACTACAGACATTAAAAATTCAATTTATCATCATAAAAGTACAAAATTTTTATTTAAAACAGATTGACCTTTGGTCCCATACAACAAAATTCGTATAACACTAAGGGCCAAATTCACCAACCACTCTTAGATCTCTCATAAATTTATGAGTATAACAAAACTGCAAAATATTTTGCTATTCACCAAGCACTCTTAACCTAGCTAAAAATGTATATGGCAGTACTATTTTCATTTTTCAAAACATTTTCGAAATGTCAAACTAATAAAAGAAAGAAAGAAAACATTAATTTTCACATCATATTTTGAATTTGAAGTATCAAAGTTTTTCAAGTTTTTTATAATAATTATAAAAATATAATAATTTATTTATTATAATTTTTTATAATAATTTATTTTGTTTTTAAATAATTATAAAATAAAATAGAATTTCTATATTTCATCTTTTCCTAAACTAGCGACACCTCTAGACACTCTAGATATTATGCGACATATAGTCGGTTGAGATACTCCAAATAGATCTGCTGTCACTGATTGAAAGCTGGCAGTCGCATAGTATCTTAATGTAATGAGCAATTGAATTTGTGGACAAATTGGATTATTTCTGTGACCCTCAATTTGAATATCATTTTTTATTCTGTTCAAAAGCTCACTGAACATAAATTTTGGAAGTCTAAAACGGCTTTCAAATTCGTTATCGTCGCACAAATTGTAATAATCAATTTTAGTTTTGACTTTTTTTCTTTGATTCGAGTACCTAGCAGTTCTAAAAATTCATTTTCAGATTCAGAAGTCTCATCTGAAGATGAGATGCTAGTATCAAATAAGTCCAAGTACTCGAAACTCATTATTTATTAAAATGTTTTCTATTATCAACAGAGTTCAATATAAGTAATAATTTTATCTAATTTTTTTATTTAATTTCTTTTCACTAAAACATTTACGAAAAAGTTCAGAAATACCATTTGACAGAACACTTATGAGTACCTCCAACCACTCATAAGTTCTTATGAGCATTCTTAAGAACGTTCGGTGAATTAGATTATGACTCTCATAAGTTGTGAGTGGTTGGTGAATACGGCCCTAAATCATTAAAATGCTACTGAGAAAAAAAATCTATTCAAATCTATTTTGCATCATAAAAATTCTGGATGCGTAGATTGCTTGACAGATGCGTATCAGATGCATTCACAATGAGTTTTGAAACTTTAGACATTGTTATCGATTTAAGTGTTATCGTTTTGAAACTGTTGATTATGCATTGAGGCGGTATTTAAACGTATTGAAACTCACCCTGAGTAAAATCTATCATCATGTACATAAATTCATGTATTTAATGTATAGAATCGTAATTATAAATGCTCGTATATCAAAGATGTACATACGAGTATGTGTATGTATATTATGCAGACGGATTTTTATTAATAATTTGTGTTAGGCGTTAAATGTGAATACGAGTACATTAAATTTTTGTTTATATTTTGACGTTAATAATAAAATCGAAAATAAATCGTTATAATGTACATATCGTCTACATTCTTTAGGGTATATTTCAATTATAGTAGATATACATGTACATATAATACAATGTGTGTGCTTGTGCATGAATTTTATTACAGAAAATTTGATATTTACAAACACTTGAAGAACTGCTTATTCCTATTCATAATTTTGTATACATAATTTCATTTTTTTTATTATTTTTCGCTTTTAAATTGTTCAAAAACTCATAAATTTTATTTATAATTCATAAAAATAAATCCAAACATAAATTTAATATGTGTAATGCACTATATTCAAATTAAAGCCGAAATTAAATAACGAAAAAAAAAGTTTAAATGTCAAAACCAAAATATGTATGTAGGTACTTTTTTATAATATTTATTGTTGTGTATGTAAAGTAATTTGTTTTCCGAAGAAAATTAGGTATGTAAATACAATTATTACATATACATAAATGTAAATGTATATATGGATTTATGAGAATTTTTCACGGATTCGGGATTCATAAATATTAAATAGCGCAAGCACTGTTTTATGAAAGTTTGTTGTTTAAATCTTTATATTTAAGAAATTCTTCTATTGCTTAAAGTAATTTATTGCTTGTTTTTTAATTTTTAGTTATCAGGATGAATTGAAATAAACAAAACAATGAAGTTATTATGTCAAAAATTAACGTTTTTATAAGTCTAGAAATCACTTCAGTGAAAATCTAACTAGGAAAAATTTACAAAATTTAAAATAATTCACAGACTCGATAATAATTCTGCTGTTTGAACTTTCCTTCCAATTTGATATTTTCAATACAAATAAATAGAGTCTAGAGTTTAGAATTTGAAAATCAAAATTTTGTCTGATGTACATAATTATCATAATCTTTTAAAAAGTGCTTAAAAACATTTTTAACGAAACATGAAATTTTACTCTTGAAAATTCATTTTTATCATTTTAACAAAAATAAAATAAAACAAGAACAAAAATTTCAAAATAATTCATTAATTGGAACAATATTTCTTTGAATTTTTAAAAGAATTCATAGAAAAATTTATATTTAGAGACAGTTATTATGGATAATGGCTTTAAAAAAAAAATGTAAAAACATAAAAAAATAAAAATTAAAATAAAACATAAATCAGAAAGACAAAAAGAGAGATATAATAATTTAAAATACTTACGAATTGCATGAGTTCCTAATGTCATCACAATTATCATTGTCACAAGGACAGTTGCAGATGTATGAAAAGATGATTGCCACCACGATGCCATGGTGATGATTATTTTTGAAAATATTCTCCTTAACTGCGTTGATGCTAAAATTTTTGTTTTTTTTTTTTAAATATTGTTGATTATTTTGGCTATAATAATGAAATATTTTCCTTTTTATATTTATGCGTTTTGTTATTTATTTATTTTTTTTTTTAATTATTTTTGGTTCTTTGATTTATTTAATAATTTTTATGTTTTTTATTTTGTTTTTATTTTCAATTTAATATTCCACTTCGCTAATTCGCTTTCGCCAATTAGTAAATTAGTGTATTATAATGCAAATATCGTTTTCAGTCTTCGTTTATTTATATATTTTATTATTTTAAATAGATTTTCGAAAAAAGAAAATTGTTTTTCGAATATATATATTTTTCGTTTTCGATTTTTTTTTGTTTGTTTGTTAATTTTTTAAGAAATAAAATGATACACAAGGCAAAAATGAAAAAAAAAAATTCGTGTATATTACCTAAATATATAATATCACTTTCGAATAATAATAATAATAATGCGAATAATTTTCACAATAAATATCTAGACAATATAATGTCGAACACTATAATATTTTTGTTCTTTAAATATTATATTTTATTTTGGCAGTATATAATTTCTGAAAAGAAAAAAAAAATAAGAAAAAATTAAAAATACATTCATATTTAATGGAATTGTAGAAGAAAAAATGAATAAAAATCATTTAAAAAAAAGTAACAAAAGAATTGAAAAAGTTTTATTAAAAGTTTCTTATGTAAATATTTATAATTCTTCCCTTTTTTTTTCTTTATTCGTTCATATAAAAAGTAGGTACAGTAAATAAGATTTTAATTCAAATTATGCATGTAGAATGAAGGTCCATTCACACAAATGTCAGCTCAATTTTATAGCCCTATTCTGGTATTGTGACTCATCACAAGTCACAACGAAATTGTGAATGGTTTTCTTGTGATTTTCCTTGTGATTAATCAACTACTGTTTCGTATTCTGAATAAGTAATTACAAGTAAAATCATAAAAATTTCACCTCACTGGTGAATTTGAAACGTCAAATTTTTTCAAGAAAAATGTTATATTTTATATTTTTCACATAACCTTAAAATTATTCTTGTGACGAGTGAAATAGCACATCACACCTTGTGATTCTTGATGGCATGTTGTGACTTTTTACTGCGGAATACAAAAAGTCACAATTTGTGATTTAGCAGGCTCTTATGACTAACTTATCAGTTATCACTTATGACTAGTCACTGATACTCAACCGAATAGGGCTATTAGTTTCAATTATTTGACGAGAAGATTTTAGCATTTTAGTACTTTGGACATCTTTATAAATTCAAGCATATTACTCGTTCTATCTCTTGCCACTCTTCAACACAAGAATGTAAGTAAAATGTGAAAGCATACAAAACAAACTACAATTACACTTCTTCTTCTTCTTATTCTTTTCTTCTTCTTCTTCTTTTAAATTCACGGTAAAGCAGTTAAAAATACTTGCTGAGCTTAAACAAGATTGATAGCCCTATTTTGTTGAGTATCAGTGACTAGTCATAAGTCAGTGGCAAGCTTGAATTTGAGAAAATGTTCATTACCACAAAAAATTTAACTTTCTATGAATTGTCAAAAATCAATTCGTCACATTTCTATGTATGTAATTGAGAACTCCAACGTCGAACTATAGATATGTCGGATATAACTGATTAGTGTGAACGGTCCTTCAATCAGAAATATGATACTTTTGTATTGTAAATATCGAATAAAATTCTCTGGGATATACAATATTATGTGTATTATGTATTACAACATCGACAGTCATCAAACATCAAACTACCATAAAAATTAAAAGTCATAAAATCAACAAAAAAATCTCTACCACAGAATTTTTGTAAACAATGAAATTTTTATGAATTTACGAGTTGTTTATTGAATAAAAAGCAATTTTTTAAACATTTTTTTTAATACAAAATTTAAATTTGTCTACCATAATATAAACAGTATTTCCGAAATTATCCAAAAAAAAAATGTCGGAAAACCCAAACAATATTTTTTTTTGTTGTTGCTTCGTTTTATTTTGTTTTTGTATTTACATTTTTATTTTCTTGATGTTCTAAATAAGTTTTTAGTAATTAAAAACATTCATGAATGATGTAATGACCGCATATTTATTAGTATAATACATACTTACTATGTACATATATCTAATGTTAATTTTACACTTTTTTTACGTACTTCCTCTAAATACTTCACTCTCATTTTTTTATTCCAAAATCCCAAAGAAGACAAAAAAAAAACCAATAACAACAGCCAGATTATTACGAAAGAACTTTTATTAATTAATTTCATTCATGTATACATAAGCCACACTATAGAAAACAAAAATAAAAGTATTGATGAAAAACAACCACACACATAGAATTCATCTTGAGATTTCATCATCATCGTCATCATTATTAGTACAGTAGCGCAATAACAGCATCTTATATAAAACAAGCAATGCATATACTTACATATTACTTTACTCGTAGTGGTGTAATCTTTAAAATTCGTAATTTTTATTTTTGATTTTATTTTTCAAGTAGATTTTATGAAGCATAATAAAAAGAATGAAGTGAAAAAAATTGAAAAAAAAAAAAAATCGAAAAACAAACGAATAAAATAACGCAAAAAAAAAGTGTATTTAAGTCAAGCGTTTTAAAAAAGTAGTAAAAATTATAACACTTGAATAGAGAAGACTTGATTATAGCGAGATATGCTTTTGTTTTTCATCTAGGTATATCGTCTACAGCTAACTCTTCTTTATTCAATCTGCTAATAGTTGTCTCGTTTCTCAATCATTATGAAAACTTTTTACCCACTTAAAAAAAAATTAAAAAATTAAATGAATTTTTCTTCTTCTCATTGATGAACTTTATTGGTTTTTAATTTGTTTGTTTTTTTTTTCTCTCTTACTAAATGAATGTTTGTTTGAATTGGAAAAGTATTTGAAATTCTAGACGCTAGTACCTGTATGGGCTATTGAATCGTATCGATTATCGATTAAGCAGCAGATCAAAATGAATTAACACACTTTGAAGAACATTACCATACTAGGAGATCGGTGGCTCAGTAGATACAGTGCTGAACTATACTCAATTCCAATTATTTGAGTTCGATTCTTACTCTCAAATTCACTAAGTTTTGAAGTTTTAAGCAAATTATTGAAGAAAACCGCTTTGAAATGCTAACTCCAGTCTACTTACCAACACCAAGAGTAAACATAAATATCATCCTACCCATGGTATTATGTAATTACGTTTGTTTCACTTGAACTGTGAAAATGAAAGTTCATAACAGATTATGTCAGGTTCACAGTGATGGTTTAGGTATAAAACCTAAAGTAAATTAAGTATTGTCGTACCGTTGTACTAAGGACGATAATGAACATTATCAGATTGCTGAGAAATGCTGAAGAAGGATTTGGAATTCCTAAGAATGATTACAGACATTTACTAAAGATCAATAGTCACTGAAAATTAATTTTTAAACAACAACAACAACAAAATCATTAAACACCAATATCTCAAAATATTTTTATTTCCAATTATCATACATTACTATTTTTATATAGAAAAATTAATCACATTTAATCTAATAAAAATAATTCATCTTTCCAATTTAGCTGTGGGAAAAAATAAATTAAAATTCACAAAAAATATTTATTTTATTTATTAATTTTCCTTTTCAAAAAACAAAAATCAGGGAAAATCCAAAAAGCAAAAGTCAAAATGAAAATTCAATTTAAAGTCCCAAGAATCAAAAAAAAAGAAAAACCAAAAAACAAATCAGAAAAAGAAATTTAAAAAGAAATTAATTGCAAAATTTAAAATTTCTCCATTTCAAAAATTTTTTAAGAAATTTTTCCAAACAAAAAACAAAAAATAATTGAAGCTATATACGAGTATATGTATATGCATGAAAATTATTTTATAGTATATATATTTTTAATCAAATTTTTACAAAACAGCATTATAGACATGTCGACGAACGGTCTTTTTGCCTCCCATCTTTTTTCCTGATGCTAAATTAGTAGTAGTAGATGCTGTTGATGTTATTGAATTACTGCTGCTACTATAATTACTTCGTTTCGAATCTGAAGAATGAAAAACGTGAAATGAAATATCAGTGCAGTACTTCAAGTTCAAAATTTTCATTATACCTTCATCGTCCTCGAATGAATAAAATATTTCAATATCATCTTTATCTGGTGGCATATCAATTGTTTTATTGATACTTTTCGATGATTTTGCCCATTGTAATGATCGTCTACGGCTATCAATCGTATTGCTGGTTGTTATCATCTTATTATTCGAATTTTTAACTGCATTTGCATTTGCATTTGCATTTGCAGTTGCAGTTGCAGTTGCATTTGTAGCTGTAACTGTAAATGGAACTGTTTTTGTATCAGTTAACAATGAATTATTATTTGAATCATAATAATTATTTTCCAAACTGGAAAATTCTTCATCTTCGAAATTTCTTGATTTTAAAGAATCCATGGAATATCGTTGCCCAACCACTTTTTGTTGCTGTTGATTACTAAATATCCTTGATATATTTTGATTGTCATCATTTTCCAATGATAGTGAGGATGAGAAATCACTTATTAACGATGATGTATTATTATTATTATTATTATTATTATTATTATTATTATTATCATTTGATAATTTTGGTGAATCAATTTGATATCCCTTCGATTCGATTATAGCTTCAACTGTTATCTGATTATGTTTTGGTGTTTCTACACTACTTGATGATTTTTGATTTTCAAATTTCGATATCAATTTATTTACACTAACATCTGTTAAATTTTCAGATTCTAATTCATCAGAAAATTGCTGTTTCATAAATGATTGCTTAATCAAAGTCTTATTCAAATTATGATTTTGATTTTCATTACCACTTAACAGTGGATGTTTCTGTTCGATTAATGTGGATAATTTTGGAGGGTGAGAAGTATCTTTTGTTGTTGTTTCTAGAGCTGTTGTAGTTTTGATTTTTTTGTTATCATTTTGAGTGTTAGTTTCAGATGTTTTTGATTCAATATTCAATTTTATATTGGTAAATGGAATTTCTGGTAAATCGATTACATCACCAGATACTTCAGAATTTTTTGAAAATGTTGAGAAACTCTTTCCATCAGATAATTTGAATTTGTGAAATTCAATTTTCATTGGCTTTATTTCGGCAACGGTTGGTGGAGGAGGTAGACTGATTACATTCGAATTAGAATTCGGAATGATTTCGTCATCATTCGTATCAATACTATTATCTTCAGCTTCTTCTTCCCCTTCTTCTGCTGCTTCTTCTTCTTCTTGAGATTGTCTAATGTCTACTTGTCGGTTTTGCTGATCTGAATTTATTTCATCATCTGTAATTCTTATTTCGGGTATCATTTCATCTGGAATCGGTACTGTAATATGCGGTAGCTCTACAACCGATAATATGTCTGGTTCGAGTTCGTCTTCATCATCATCAGTTGTACTAAAATCTACAGATCTTCTATCACAATATTCATTTTCTAAGGATGATGACAGACTACTGTCTTTTTTAACTGAAATTACAGGAGCATTCAACAGAACTGTATCAAAATCCTCGAAGGCTTCTTCACCTTCATGTTTAAAAATATCAACGCTCTGTGTTTTTAGTACTTTCGAATTATAATCCTCATCATTTTTGTTATTCACTTGCCATGCATCAGTTAATTCTTCGATTTTATTCAGTCCCGCATGACTTCGTGTCATTCCACGTAATTTTTCTGGAATCCATGAATCTGAATCGGTTGAATCCATTGATGGTTTGCGAGAATGTCCTTTTGGAAAATCTGGAAATACATTTTTTCTTGTTGACGGAGCATTTCCAGATGAAGAAGCTTGATAAACTGCAACTGCTATTATTTGACCACTTGATGATGGTATTGGTGGCGGTGTTCTGCGTCTTGGCACAACAGGTAAAGCAACATGCTTAGCCACTGAATTATTCTCATCTTCGCTGGTTATTTCTTCAATACGATTTTCAAATTCATCTGCTGGAATTGGTGGTACTGAACAGCTAACAATACAAACTGTTGTCTCTTCTATTATACTTCCTTGTGTTTCCAACAAACATCGTGGTATTTCATCAGATGTTAGTAACTTAGCAGATATCCATTCATCTTTTAGAACCCTCAAATCAGCTTCTGGTAATTGTACTTCCGAATCGAAAGAATCGAATGAACCTCGACGGTCTATTATTTCGATAACTGGTCCCGATAACATTGTCATCGATGATCTCTTTGCTGATTTTTCTGAATCTTTTGAATTAGTTCCTTTGCTAGATTGCAAGAACTTCAATTGTCGAATTTTCGAATTCACTGATTTTTTTGCTTTATCAAAAGCTGCATCAAAATCTTGTCGACTTAATGTTCGTCTAGAGAAACGACTTCTTTTATCAGTCACCTTCTCAACATTCTCACTAGCCCCATCAGCAGCGGTTGAAGTGGTATTTTCGACAGTAGTTGAACTTTTTGATTTTGATTTTTTCATTCTCCATAAAGTGCTGTCATTTGGCTTAATACCAGAACTCAGAGCTTGTAGACTAGCAGCTTTTGGAAATGACCATTTCGTTGATGATGTACTTTCCTCGGATATTTGTCTGATCGAACCAAATTTTCTTCGTTTGCATGATGGTTGACTACGAACACCAGCTGATGATGTCTTCGTAATCTCATCATTTCGATTATGATGATCACGATCACTATCATTGTAATGATCAGATTCTTCTTGAATTTCATTATCTGTATCATCGATTGAATCTATACGTTGAACATCAGGATGATATCGACTTTCTAATACCGTTCTACCGTATCTATCTTCTGTCTCACCACCATAATCAAAACTGAAATTTCGTGTCGGTGCATATGCATCTGGATGAATTTCAGTTTTTTGCACTACAGTTTTCTTACTGAAAATATCCTTTAATTTAAATTCAGACAATTCTTTGTAATGCTTATTGAAACGTTTCGTTAAATTTCCTGGTGTACATTTTTTCAATTTTGATTTTGATTCATTTTGATTTTGTTGCTGTTGCTGCTGTATTTGCTGTTGTTGTTTATCGTCATCTTCAATAATTCTCTCAATAACATGCGGTGGTATTACGGTTTCATCAAAACTGTAATGATATGTTGGTGCACCATCAACTAATGATGATATCGTTGATATTGTTACGGGTGCTTTAACTAATGGTTTTGGTTTTGGTGATAAATCCTGATGTATCTCATACATTGAGCCATGATAGCCATATTGTTGTTGTGTCACTAAATTTAATGATGTTCCACTTGTAATTATTCCTGTTGTAGTTACTGTTGTTACTGCTGCTGCTGCTGGTATTTCTGTATCTTTTACTGTTGATGGTGTTGATGATGATGATAGATGTGTTGTCGATGAAAATATTTTATGCGCCTTCAATTTTGGTACTTTTGGTAATTGTATCGGTGGTATATTGATATCTGTATATCAATTATATACGAATTATAAAATTACTGACGAATATTTTTATTTTTTTCATCATAAACATTTCATATTTCAAAATGTAAAATCGAAGAGGAAATTTCTAAATGAATTTATGTATTTAAATATCAAAAAATATTATATTCGTTGGCGTCGTATTCATAAATCTATGAATATAGAATAGTGACTGTGTAACGTTCTATTATACACGAATATTAATTAGATTAAGTTCAATATTTTCAGTGAAATGAATTTTTATTGCTTTCATTCTACATAATATATTTTATTGTATACAAGTAAATGAAAATAAATTGAAAATATTCACTTTATACGAGAGAATTTCATAACGCGAAAACAAAAATGAATCAATAACAAATCCATACAAATGAATCGATATCATTCATTTAATTAATAAAAGTAGCATAATGTCACGTTTCTTTAATATACATATGCTTATATTCATATTACATTTAAATTAAATTCTTTTAAATAAATGCACGCGCATAAGTGCAATTCATATAATATCAAATTAAGGACAAATGTACTTATCATCGATTTTTTTAATCAAACTATTTGAACTAAAAATTTTTATACATTACATACACACTTTCATGCAGTATAAAGTACATATCATGTCATGTAAGTAAAGTAATTTTAAATTTATTTCGTATTTTTAAACCGAAATTGATCATGATCTTTGTATTACGAGAAGACTGAAATGAATCATCATTTAGCCATAACCTCTAAGAATTTTACAAATTAAAATAAAAATGATCACTTTTATTTTGATATTTTCTTTCATTTATGATATTCCTTGTACTATTTTGTGTCGTATATGTACTTACTTTTCAAAAAATCTGTATTCATTTTCATATTCATTTTTGATTTAAATTTTTGGTTTTTTTTTAATTTTTTTCAAATTAAAAAAAAATTTTTTTTTTCTTCCTTTTGTTTATTGTCGTTGATTTCAAAAGTTTATTAAAACTAATATAATATCACACACTTCATGAAAATTCTATTTTTGATATTTCCTGATTATTTTTCTTTTATCCTTTTATAAAATTTTATTAATCAAAAATATCACAATGAATAATGATAGTCCTTGTTCATTATTATTATTATTATTATTATTATCCTGTCGTTTTACTTTTGTTTTATGTTTTTTTTATTCCAATATCACAATTTTAATTTCAAACTTATTACCACAGAATTTAAATAAAGAATTTAACTTGTAATAAATAAGATGCATATTCCCTGCATATTCTAAATGTTATCATAAAGGTATACTACAGCTATTTAGAAGACACTTGAAATTTGAAATTAAATAAAGTGAAAAAAAAAGAAAATGCTATTATTGCCCTTTTCAAAGAAAAAAAAAAAATTTTTTTTTTCTTTTATTTTTGTATTTTAAACTCTTAATTAAATTAAGAATATAAAAATATAAAAAAGGGGTAGTATAGGTACAAAAAAACGATTGGAAAAAACGTAATACAAAAAAGTGGAAAAACGTGAAAATAAATCAATCTCTACATAACAACAATCGAATAATTGAAGAATTTTTTCTGTGTTCGTTTTGCAATTTCCGCAATTTTCTTAGTTAAACGATGAACGAATATTGAAAGAAAAAATATAAAAAAAAAAGTAAAAAGTGAGATAGTTTTTTGTTCGCTAATTTAAATTCTTTTCTTTTTTTTTCAATTGTATGTTATTGTTTGTGTTCCTTTTGAGTTTGTCTGGTATTTTATAAGAATATATTATTTTGTATTAGGGCATGCGCTAAACTTTTAATTTACGACACTATGCCATATAATTATTTCCTTTCTGTTTCTGTAGTACATATCGTATTTTGCACAGCATATGCGTTAACGTACATATTTGATTTATTTCCCCTTGTATAAATGGATATTTATAATCTACATACCATAACGTACACAATGAATGGATATATAATTTTACCTGTGTATAAGTTATCGCGTCATATGAATATATTTTTTGCTGAATAATAAATTAATTTTCTTATACCTATCCAATTTCAATGTACATACTCGTATAGGACATATCAATAGCTAAAAGCTAATGTAAAGGTAAATTATTTGTCGATATATAAGCACGTAAGAATATAAGCCACAGCACCACCTGACGCCGTGTTATAATGTCCTTTTAGTTATTGAACTTATTTTTCTTTTGTTTTTTTCTTTCTTTATTTATTTCAATTTTACAATATTGCAATATAAACCACTTATCAATATAACAGGTGTATATGTACATTATGTACCCACATATTCTTGAATTTATAAACTTACTTACGTATGTACATGTGGAACTTATTTACGTATACAAAGTACATAAGTACGAATACAAAATATTACTATGGTTAAAAAAAATAAGGTGAATTTGTTTGTAAAATGAATGAATGAATTTTTATTGATTCTTCTAAATTAATTTCATCGCCTTCAAAGTATACTCCTCGTTTGACATAACGCACGTATCCCAACATTTCTTCTAATCCTCAAAAGAGTCAGAGAAATATTTTTCCGAGATGACCTTCAATATTGTATTTACCGCAAAGTCGCACGCTGTTAAATCCGGGGGGAGTACGGTGATTGTGGAACGATATGAGTCGAATTTTTGGCAAAATAGTCACGCACGCACAACCAATGCAGTGTGGAACGGTGGTTCAAAAACCATGAATTGTCTGCTCAAAATTCTGTTCTCTTGAGGGGAATAGCTATTCATATTGATATAAAACTCTGGGGTGGGTTCACGTAAGGTGATTGGTGATAGTTAAAAAGTGATCACCGAAAAGTAATTGTTCGTGTAAGGTGATCACCAAAAAAGTGATGGAATTTGAAACGCGGCGAATTCCACAGTATATTTACTATAGTTGTCAAACAAAACAAATAACAATTTAAATTGTGAATAAGAATAAAAGAAAATTCAATAACGTTTTCGTCTATAGCATTTTTTATTTCAGATTCTGAAAATGAATCTCAAATAAAAATAATTAGGAGAAAAATGCGAGATAGCAATAATCCCTTGGAATTACCGGATGTTCAGTAAATTGCAATTATTCATGGAGAATTTCATTGTAAAAATAACACAATATACATATTTTAAATTACAAAATTATTTAAATAAATTATATACCATCAACAGCAAACACCAATTGATTGTATGTGATTATGAGTATTTTTTGGTTAGGTAGAAGAATAATAATAGTAAAAATTAGAAAAGTGACACCTCAAAGTGATAACATTTAGTGATAATTTTTGGTGATTGTCACTAAAACGTCAACCGAGATTTGTGGTGAATATCACCAATCACCGTACGCGAACCTACCCCTGGATGCATGTCAAAGACAGTGATTCTAACCCACAAACAATAATTTCATGACTTTATAGTAACTCATGAAATTTAAATGAAAAATTCACCTTATTTTTTGATCACAGTATTACGGTATTATCTATATACATATATGTAATACAAAATGAATAATTTTAGTTTGTTTTCCTTTCTTCTTTTATTATTACATTTAAGTATTATATTGAATTGAGATATAAGGTAAGAAAAACAAAATGAAAAGTTCAACAAACAAAAAAAAAAAAAACAAAAAATGAAATGAAACACGAAAATGATGATATACAACAACCTACAAAAATAAAATCGATTCAATGCCATGAACAAATAATCTAATATTGAAAAAATTTTTTTGGATTTAGATTAAATTTTGTATATATGTAAATGTAAGATTTCTTATTTATTAGATTTTTTTTTAATTCTATTCTTTTTTTTAAAAAAAATAAAATAAAATTAAATAAAGTAAGAAAAATAGAAATGGAAGAAAATCAAAGGAACAATAAATTTTACATATGTAGTAAATACAAAACAAAGTATGTAATATGGAAGTTTATTTATGAATAAGAACGAAACTAAGAACTGTAAAAGAAAGGAAAAATCAACTTCCTTTTCAAAGGTTGAATTCACCGGAAGAATGAGATTATACTCGTATACCAAATACATATATGTATATGTACAATACATCAATCTAAGAATAGTACGGTATTAATGTGATAAATGAATTATAAGGAATCATAATAAATGTATACTGATAATCTAATTTTGGTTTCATGTAAGGATCACAATAAAAATTAAAAAAAAAAAAAAATAAAAAATAAAACTGATGATGTCTAACTATTGCAATAATCGCTTCATTTAAACTTGTCGATTATATTAATAGAAATAATTGACCTTTTATATTTTCAGGAATATAAAAACACGTGATTACTTCGTATCAAACAATTTTCTAGAATTTAAATTAATGAAAATGATTGCAACGTGTTTTATTTGTATCCATACAGAATATATTATAACAATTCTGGGCACTTTCATAAATTCAAGCTTGTTACAATAATGCTATGACACAATTTTTATAAATACATACATACATACTGTCAATAGAGGCATTTCGTGATTTTGGTACTGAGTAGATAATTAATCTATTTCAATCTTATCCTATTTGTAAGCAGCGTGATCTATGGTCTAATAACCACAGCTGAAACTATCATCGATTTATTAGTGAACAAAGATCAATAATTGAACAAATAAAGGATAGAAAATGAAATTTAATTTGTCAAACACTAATGCCCAATTCCAAGGTGGAAGCTTAAGCTTGAGCTTAGTTAAACCTTCATAAAACACTTAAACTATGCCTCAAGTCTATTGAATAAGCAAAATTTAAGACTAAAATTAATTTTGTGAAATGAAAACATCTTCTTTTTCAATTGACCTTAAGCTTTCACTGTGGAATTGTGCATAGAAAACACTAGTAGCTAGCATAGCACATATAGCCGTTAGAATGGAATCCGTAAGGCGGAAAAAAGCAGAAGTAGATCAAGAAGAAGCTGGCGGATAGTAGTACTGAAGCAGCTAAAAATCGAAAAAATATTGTTTAGAAATAAAGAGGTTAGCCATAAACAAAATAAGATGGTAGATTTTTGGAACGCTGTGCTCTCAAAAGGAAAAAATATTAAAAAAAAACCTGTCAATAGAGGTATTGAACTTGCAAGAAAATCTTGCGTAATTTTATACTTGCATATTTTCACATGCGTGCAAGGTACCACAAGTAAGCTTGCATTTATGAAAGTACCCTATGTAGGATGTATTATGAAAAGAAAATAGTTGTTGCAGTCACATGTTTCATAATCGTTTCATAACCCGCATTTACATTATCTTGAAAGTCAAGAACGTGACGTCATTAACTTAGAAGAGAAGTATAGAAGGGCGAGACAAGAGGAAAAACGAAAGCAAACCAACTTCAGAGGTGGTTTGCTTTCTTGTTTTCTTAAATTTAGTGTTGCCGGTATGTTAATAATCAAAATTAGTAGAATGTTTCACCATCAACAAAAATGCAATACTGCTATAGGTTATTAATAATACTCAATAATAATCAATTAAAATAAAAATTTATATGTATATACATATGTATATTTTTTTAGTTATTTTTTTTATCACAATCGAACTTAATTTTAATGAAAAATGTCAAACATGAAAGCAAGAATGAAAATCAAAAAATAGGTACTAATACTACTAATAGGATACTAATAGGCATCGCATATAAAAATATACGACGAAACATAAACAAGAAAGCAAGAATGGATATAATGTAAATGCTATCGTTCAATTCTGAAACAAAATAAGAAAGCAAGAAAAGGCAATGTAAATGCGCCCATAGACAAATACATGAAATGTTTTTATGATAGATATACTTAAATCTCTCTACAGTTTGAAGCAATCAATAAATACTGCATTCACATCACAGTGCATCACAGTATGCAACATCGTTACATTATTGTATATAAAGTACATGTGCCTATTTGTAAATAAATAAAATTTTATGATTTTAAAAGATTAATCCCTTTTCAATAACAATGTACACAACATATTTTTGTTTTCAAATCTTTTTTATTTCATTTTTCTTTTAATATAAATTCATAGAGTAATTTAGTATTGCATGGAATATAATATTCTCTGGATCTATGAACTGCAACAATTCATATTATTTATTTACAATCAACCCCCATATTGCTCATTATTTTCTTTTTTGAATCTATTTATTTGCAATATTTCATTTATTTGCAATAGCAAATATTACAATCATCTCCAACAATCATCATACAACAAACTCTTATAGCAAATAAGAGCAAATAAGAAAACATACAGCCAACACAAAAATACAATAATACAAAATCTGAAAAAAAAAAATCATCATCATCAATTTCATCTGAACCAAAAATTATTTCCCATTGGAAAATTTTTTTGGATTTCATGTTAAATTCACATATAAATACATAAGTACGAGAATGGATGCAATACAACAATTAATCACAAATAAAAGGGAAAAATCTAATTCAAATAAATGCAGCAATTTTTCATTGATGCATGCATATATGAAGAGCATTATATCAAAAAGCGACATGTCCATTTTGTTCAGAACTGGAATTGTGTTTGGTATATCAAATAAAAGCTGAGAAAGTGCTCTGCTCTGTTGATTTAAATTAAAATTTTGTTTCAAGACAGTCTTTTGAAACAAAATATTAATTCACATCAACAGAGCAGAGCGTATTTCCAGCTTTCATTTGATATATCAAACACAATTCCAATTCTGAACAAAATGGGCATGTCGCTTTTTGATATAATGCTCCTCATATGTATATACATATTATGTAGTATATAGAATGAATGCAGTAATGAATCCTTCAAATAATGGCTCTCATGTTTTTCATTCAAACTATTACCAGTATGCGTATATAAATGTATGCATACAAAAACTGACACACAAATTCTATTCATTATTTTATTCTTTTTGTTAATATTGTAACTGTTAGGTACCTAGATTAAAAACTAAAAATTTGAATATATATTTTTGGACATACACGATTCAGAAGAAAATGGAATGCAGCCACCAATTACATATTATAATTTAGATTTAGCCATATGGTCCCTTTATTAAAATATTCTACTATACTTATACAAATAATAACCGTGTATATATAACTAATTGATGATAAAATTGTAGGTTGACTGGTTATTGTAAATAAATGCAGCATACATTCAATATTATTTGACTGTTGTTATTATATTCAATAAAATAAAAATAAAAATTTATTTGTTCATATGTGCACCATAAAAACACACATCTATCTCATTGTATTTGATATATAGACAAATATTTAATGAAACTATATAGGTACGTACAACTAATTCTATACACATACATACTTGAATAATGCACATGCACATTTAATTTTTGGACTGTATCTAAATACCTCATGTAGTATTTATTGAATGTTTCAATTTTCAATTTCAATAATCACGTTTAAACCATCGCCTCTAAGTGTTTGTATTAATTTTATCAAAAGTAAACTACTACATGCATGTATACACTGAAATTATTTATTTCATTTTTCATAAAAATTTTTATTTTTCCTCATCTCAATTTTTCATGGTTTCGAAATTAATGTGCGTAAATGATTAAAATAAGTCAGAAAAAAATTGAAAACTTCATATGTATATACAGACGACTAGGTGCATATTCTAAAAATATTTTTCTAGAATACAAAAATAATGAACTTGAACACTTTCATTTTCATGTACTGTACATCTGTACGTTTTTCAATTTACCAAAAAGGATCAAAATTATCCCTTACTAATAATAATACAAAAAAAGGTTATCGTGTTTACAGTAGTTTTAAAGCTACCTCTATTATAATATTACTTAAATACGCATGCTATCACATGTGTTCCTTTTAAGTACGTATGTACATACATATATACTACATGCTGCGGTTAATAAGATTTCCATCCGACTACACGACAACACAAATGCATACTCTTATTCATAAAATTGAAATAAATTTTTTTTTCTTGTTCCCATGAATATTATGTACTATATAAAAATAAATTATTTACATTTTGTTTATTTAAAAGAAGGATGAGAATAATAATAATAATAACAATAAAGGAATAAAATGAATATAACATAAATGTAGAATATTTTAATTAATTGATTAACTACATCATTGTGGTTACAATAACAACCGTGTACAATATAAAAAGGATATATATGATTATGGTAAATTTGTATATATTTTTTTTGTCCTTTTTTTTGTTGGTGTGCAACATATGTGAGTTTCAATTAAAACAGGGATATAGAGTATATAAAAATATTTTTTTTTTTAATTAAATTTAGAAATCATCTGAAACCTGAAACATATTAGTTTTAATAGTTGGGGATGGGGATACATGTCACATGCAACAATTTAAGACACACTCGTAAATTAGTTCTTTTATTTAAAAATGATGTTACTGATTAGGTTATCTTCTTCATTTTAAAATGAGATATTCGATGTTTAATGTTCCCTAATCACGCAAATGACATGATACTATGGTACTGTATTCAAATAAAAAAAAAATTCATTAGAATGATATTTCGTCACTTTTTCTTGCCGTTAATAACCTTTGTTCCAACCTAATAACTAACAAAAATGAGTCACCAAACCTTCGCCTCTACCATCCTATAATTTCCTCAACCTCTCCGACCACCCGTTCATCATGTATAGGTACACCGTTGAATCGGGCTCTAGCGGCTTTTCTACTTAAACAGGGAAGGAAGGACTGCAGAGCTATGGTCAACGCTCTTACAGGGCATAACTCCTGTGGAAAGCATCTCGCTACAGGAGTCATCAGTGATGCACTGTGAGCTTCTTGCGAAGAGAAGGAGGATACCACGGAACACTTCTTGTGTGAGTGCCTGGCCTTCTCCTCTATTAGAATGCGCATTTTCGGCACTGATGTCATTAGACCCGAACAAATTGGGCCTGAAAGTCGATTGAAACTTCTTCGTTACCTGAGAGCAACGAAGAAGTTTGTCTAGACGGGGGCTTCGAGTACAGTGGACAGCGTTATGTCTGAGTGCTCTGGTTTCATACCTCCCCCCTAACAAACAACAACACCGTTGAATATGATTTATAAAATTTTGATTTAATATCCCCGAATTATTTGATGAAAAAAAATATGGTTTCCAATGCTTGAAAGTACTAAAGGAGCCTTATATTGAAATGACCTCCAACATCCAATAGTAAAAAATTATTTAGACAATTTTTGTTATAGAACCCCAATTATGAATAATTATCTTTAAAAATAATAATGCATAAAATAATTAATTATGAAAGTGAATTTATGCATGCCGAATCTATTATGTGAGGTAAGTATATCACGAAAAATACATTAAAATTCACAAAATCATCTTTGAAATATGATTCAAGTACATTTCGTTTCGTTACTTTTGTTTGTTTGTTTTTTTATAGAAAATATCTACATATACATACATACATCTTGTGTACACTTTTTAGCTACACGAGCAATAAATGAAAAAATTAAAACCACAAATTTTCTAACTAAGCACTAGCGCATTTATTTCGAAAATTATTATTGTCACACAGCAGCAATTATTTTCATAAATATGTATATGTACTCGTATATTACATTTATAATATTGCAAGTTCCTCACCTCATACATGTATTTGACTTTTGTTGCTTTTGTTCAGTTGATGTGGTGTGATGTGACTGACTCAAAAAATATAATAAAATTTAAAAAGAAAAACTATATTGAAGGGCAACAACGTACATAAACATTTATATATGAAGGCACTGTCTAGATATACTCATATACATACACAATACATGTATGTAAATATGCATTAATTTTTTTGAAAAATATTTTTATTATGAATTCTTTGTTTGCATGTTAAAAAAAAATAACATACATTTCACTCGTGTACATAAAAACATCGTACATTCATATTTTTAATGTGTTATGTTTTCAAAAAAGAATTTACATACATAAAATCATAAAAGCATATATACAGTCGAGTCCGGATAAGTGAACATTTTTCTGGCTAAAAATTGCCGTGCACTTATCGGTTTTGTGCAGATATCCAATAAGTGAACAATTGCACTTACGTTTATGTGCAAGAATTTGCACTTACACAAGTAAGAGCAATAATTTGCAATTATAAGTATGTAGCAAAAGAAATTTTCACATAAAAGCTAAAGCCATTTCATACATGCATACATGTACTCAGGTCAGTCAAACAAATGTCAAATATTTTAGTTTACGTGGCATCAACGTGAAGTTAAATTAAAAATATTTTTTCAATCTGGATTCAAATAGTTTTTGCACTAATCAATTTTAAAAAAACATGTAGTGTGAATTTATGGTACATAAATATTGATGCACATATGCACACCGTTTTTCATTTACCCGAATCAATTTGTACCAGAAATTAACAAAGAGGGAAGAGGTTTTAAAAAAAAATTGCAATAATCCGGTTTTTGCAGTTATCGATGTTTCACTTATCCGGATTCGACTGTAAATGGTAAATGATTGAATACAACGAAACAAAAAAAAAATATATATATGTAGTATATAAAAAACATGAAAAATATAATCAACACAATAGAACTGAAATTTTTTTCTAAGGTCTTCTCTTTAAAAAAAAAAAAATAAATTAAAACTAAATGAAAGAAACAAAACACAGAAAAAAAATTCTTAAAAGTCAAAAATAAAAAATAAAATAAAAGTCACACGGGTCAATACAATTTGCCCGCATATAATTTCTTAATACAATTAAGAAATGCCCAATGCCCATAAAATATGTACTGTTGTGTTTGTGCAGTGTACTTGTAAATAGATATATGTACATACAAACAAATAAGGGTGGCGTAGCAAAGGTTCCATGGCTCAGTTTATAGATAGATCACTGAAACTATACAAACTTGGAGAGGTTGTATTGTAAGTTCGATGCTCGCCTAAATCATCAAAAGAAAAATAAATTTTTATATCATTACAAAAAAGAATAACAAAGAAGAAGAAGAAAAGAGTAAGTATAAAAAAAATAATTTTTATAATTTTCTTTACTTTTTTATCTTCTTTCTATACTATTTTTTTTTTTTTTTATTATCAGACAATCATGTTACATTTTTTATCGTGCGCGTGTAATGTAAAGTACAATGTACAACCATTTTATGATGAGAATTAAATCTATTATTTTTATGTGTTATGTTCAATTAACGTATACTTTACCTATAATAATATGTACTAAGTAAAATAGAAGATAAAAAAAAAAAAAACTACCGATTACATGACACATAAATAACTGACAATAAAAATAAAAATAAAAATGATCTAAAAAGAATAACAATACATAAGTACCTTACAATAATTACATAAAATAATTTTGAACAGAAAAAATATTTACATATAAAAAAAAATTATTTTCTTGTAATTCTATTGTTATTTTTATACTTTTGATTCTCTCAAATTTAAACCCATCATAAATGTACAAAATATTTAAATGTATGTATGTACGTACATTTACATAAGTACGTACGATTGTCACGATCTGATATCGATCACTGTAATTTGTTGAAATATTTTTTTGATTTGGTAATATAATTACTGTGTTATTTTTTCAAATTCTGAGAATATATACAGTGATTCAAAATACATACATACACAATACATAATACATAATAATAATACATAATACATACATTTGTGAGAGATAATGGATGTTATATATTCTGTACACATATAACAAATTCTGCTATTTTCTTCTTCTTCTCATTTCTTACGTCGACCTATTGCATCCTGTAATCTCTTTTTGTATAGGCATTGCGATCTCCGACTTCTGCTTTCCAATTCCTCAAATTGAGAAATTATTTCGTACAGTCTCTGACATTGTGTTTTTTATCTGGCTCACGCTTCGCGGTCTTCCTGTTAGTCTCTTTTTTTTCATCTATTTATTTGTTGAATACTCATTTTGTGATTTCAATTCAATTTCAATGGAATCGAGAGGTTCCATTTCCATATATACTTGATACAACGTGCTCGTTTACAAATTACAGTTCAGAATAGAAACATGTTTAGTAATATATCCGTAAATTTGTCTGACAATCTTCCTTTCAAATATGTTCAGTATTTTTTCTGGTACTTTTTGTCAATATTTATGTTTCACAACCATAAGTGTGAAATAAAATCTTTATATGTAAAAATAACAGATTTTTAAGATAGCTAAATCTTTAATGTGTGCACTGAACAACACCTGATATTATGCTTATAAAGAATTATGCCTCATTTACAACTGAACGTGGATTTCACACCAAAGTGGATTTTTCATACCTCCTTCTCCTTCATTTTCACACAATAAATTCTATATTTCTATCGTTTTTCCGGCCAGCGTGGATTTTACCAAAGTCAGAGTGAGATTATGTTGCATTTCTAATCTGACGCTGATGATGTGTGAAATTATATTGAAAGTTTTAAAAGCAGTGTACTAATTTTCAATCTTTCCCATATAATAACATATGGTAATCTACTCTGAATTGTGAATACCGTCTACTCTGACGTGAAATCCACGTTGGTTTGTTAATGAGGTATGTATTATTCAACTAGTTTTATTCAATCAAATCTAATTGTATCCGAAAAATTGTAATTGAGTTGAACAGTATTTTTAGTCACTGTACAATATATGTAAACGAGTACCATTATTTTCACATGTAATTGTAATTCTATAACAGAATAATAAATCAATTTTGAAGAAAAAAAAAACGAAAAAATAATTTTTTTTATTTAATTAGAAACAAGCTGTACATATAAATTCAATCAAAAATTGTACACCTAAGAATGTATCACAAATCACTTATCAGAATATGTATGCAATAAGAGTTATTCTTATTAAACAATAATAATATGTAGTATGTAGTGTGTACATACTTGTATACATTGCACGTAAATGTTTACGAAGATATACTAACAATCTAAATTTTAAATCTTTTGGAACATCTATAAATAGATATACAGGTATTTCATTTTTAAATTATCAATTGAATTTTTTGTATTTTTTTTTTTTTTTTTGAACATTAAAATTCTTATTTAATTTCTTTTTTTTGAATGGATAACAAGATTGAGAAAAATAAGTAAAAAAAAAAAAATTATTATAATCTAGGTATGTACGCTGGACCATACCAAATTTGTAATTGACCTGACAAAAAATTTTAGGTAATATGCTTTTTAAACGTACACATGATACATGTATATTGTAAATATGTATATACTCAAATCATCATACATTATTGCATATAAAACTCTTGATATTAAGTTACATCACATCATAAAATAAAAAAATATCTAAAATATATCTTTGATTTTTATTTAATTTAATGAATATATTCTCTCATATTAGATGATCATTACAAACGTAACCTATAAAAAAGGCAACAGTATGGTAAATTTATTTCCAAATTTATCATAATCAATGTTTTTTAAAAAGGAAACTCAAAAAACTAAGTAACTTTTTTAATTTATCGTAAATTAATAGTTTCGTTATCTGAAACAAACCGGTAACATTTTCAATTTGTTTCTTTTATCTATATCCAGCAACACTCTATACCATCTACCATCTATGTGATGGTAATTAATGTACTGCATATTACGACAAAATTCATGTTTTATTTAAAATTAAATTTTAAATTTAAAACGATATTAAAGGTTAATCGTAGTGTGGCTGTCGATATATTTCAAACAATCTCATGTTTCTTCTAATTTTATTTGATAATCATTGATAAATTTAATATATCCAATACCAATCATACAATGATTTTGAATTAGAACAATAAACTTTTATCAGTACTGGAACTTGTAAATGATTCAAAATAATTTTCAAAATTCCAAAAAGAGAAAGAAAAAACTACCTTTAATCAAATTTGTGTAGCAAAATTTACATAAATTAATTAGGGTATTCGTCAACTTTCGTATAATTCTATCAGTGTCATCGATTTGCTGGTCATTTCTGCTTATTGATTGATTTTAGTGATTTTAGAGAGATTTTATTCATTCTCATATTTTATTATTGATTTGACATTTACTTTCAGAGCGATTTGTTTATGTCATTGATTTGTTGAAAATTGTTTGCTGACAAGAAAATCGTTTTTCGATATCTGACATTTATTGATAAATATTTGTTGCTCTTTTGAATACAAACTGGAGAGGTGCGTGTGGGGAAGAAGAAACAGTGAAAAAAATATTGTGCTTGAAGGCTGGCTAAAGTCTACCTACCCCCATTAGATGCCAGCTACATGACTTAAGCTGCCGTAGCTAAAATAAATTGTGTCTTTCTGTCTCTACAAAGATATACAATGCACTTTCTTTTTCTTCTCTTTCCCTTTATATTAGATCAGAGCTAATTGTCAACTAATTGTCAATATATCCCACTTATCAAGGTTATGACAAAAGCGAAATACAAAATTTTGATAAATACATATCCATAAATATGAAAATTATAAAACAAAAACGTAAAACGAATTTAATAATAATTACTAAAAATATTTTCTCGATCAAAGAAAATCTAATTTTCACTTTTCACTTTTTTTCTAAAAAGAAAAAAAAAATTTGTCTCCATCCTATATTATTCTGTACATGTATAGATGAGTAGTCGAGTACAATACGATGTAGTTAATCATACATATTTTTGTTAATTCGTTTTCTATTTAAAAATTTCCTTTCAATTGAATAAATTTGATCAAGGTTAAAAATATGTACCGACAAAAATATAATCGCACATACATTTTTTATAGAATATAGAAAAATATATCATATTTTGTCTTAGTTTTTTAGCCTTGTTCCTATAAATTCCGACTTTGCAGAACACAAATAAATAAATAAATATTTATGCATCTCTGTGTAAAATTCCTATACATATGTAAATATACAAAATATTTGTACATACTCTATATATAAATTCAATTCCTTTTGTTTTAATATTTATACAGATGTGTATAGAATGAGATCATCATATCACAATTATTCACAACAATACACGGAGATAATGTATACACGTATACAAAAAATTCTTTCATAAATATTATTTTTATAGTCAAGGAACAAAAATCAATATTTTAATATAATTTTCTTTTTTTTTTTTTTTTTTCATTTCTATTTTTCAAGTTTGCTCATGTCCTTGCCATTTTTATAAAAATTGTTTTCATTTCATTTTTATTCCTTTTTGCTATTTTTATTTCTTTGCTATTTTTTTCTTCTTCGTTCTATTCACTTTTCCACAGATTCCATATACATATAAACATACATACATAATCCTTAACAGAAGTTAGTGATACTTGAAAAAAAAAAATCAAATGAAAACGATATATCATCTATCTACATATACATACATATGTATATTCGTTCATATAATGTACATTATGTAGGTACGTAGTATATCTCTGTAAGGACGTAAGTGTACTTTTCATGTTATCTAGACACAAAAAAAGAAATAAAATAAATGAAAGAAAAGAAATTAAATATTTTAGGAAAGGAAGGAAAAAGATTTTTCTCTCTAAAACGAAGGAAATTTCTATGTTTGTTTTGTTAGAAAATTTTTTTGTTCTTTTTCTGATCTTTTTTTTTTTCTTTTGCTGTATATACATACATACAGATTTGATGGTATTGTTTGAAGTTTAATCAATTTAAAATGGAGAAAAAAACAACAAAAAACAAAAGAAAACGAGTAGAAAATAAAAGAATGAAGAGAAATATGTAAAGAAAAATGACCCAATATTGTAGTTCGAATTGAAAATATTCATTTATGCCACTACTGCTAATACTCGTATAGTGTAATACCATGTACCACTCACTATAGCTTCGACTACATACATAATATATTGTTCAAAATGATTCTTTTTGTTTGCTTTTTTTTGCATTTTCTACAATTTATCTACTGTAATATGATATATACTAGGTCATTCAAAAAGTTCGCAGCCTTATAATGAAGCAGTATGAATTTATGAACCAAAATACAATTAATCTTCAATATATTCCCCCTAAGCTCAATGCATTTTTTCCAGCGATTTTCCAATTCATTTATCCCTTGCCTGAAGTGATTTTCCTCGAGACCTCCAAAGTACTCTTCGGCAGTCGTTATGACTTCTTTATTTGATGAAAGTCAGACGGAGCCAGATCTGGTGAATATGGTGGTTGCTCCAACAATTCGTAGTGTAGTTCCTTCAATTTGGCCATTGCAAGGACACCTTTGTGTGCTGGTGCATTGTCTTGGTGGTAAACGATTTTTTTCTTTTGTAATCCTGGTCTCTTCTCCCGAATTTTTGTGTCTAATTGGTCTAAAAGATTTGAATAATATTCTCCTGTTATCGTTTTACTCGTCTGAAGGTAATCAATTAGTAAAATCCCCTTTGCATCCCAAAAAACTGATGCCATAACCTTCTTTGAAGATTTTGAGAGCTTTGGCTGCTTTGAGGCCGAACAGCCGGGCTCGGTCCACTCTGCTGTTTGTTGTCGCAATTCAGGATTATAGTAATAAGTCCAGGTCTCGTCCATGGCTACAAATCGACGCACAAAATCAATTCTATCCTTTTGAAAATGACTCAAATGTTGTTGAGAAAGTTTCACTCGAATGCGTTTTTGGTCAGAATTCAACGAATGCGAATCATGAACCTTGTCGATAATTTCTGGCGTGGTTGCTGCTTTTGGACGTCCTGAACGTGGATCATCATTGATGTCTGTACGGCCATGGTTAAATAGAGCAACCCATTTTTTTACAGTTGCATATGAAGGAGCACTGTCTCCTAATACGTTTACCATATCATCAAAAATTTCTTTCCCACTTAATCCTTTTTTAAACAAATATTCAGTCACCGCACGATTTTTTAAATTATCCATTTTCTGAAAACAAGCCAAGCACGTGTAATTTAATCAACTGTTTAAACTAAACTATTGGACAGATCGATCTGGAATTTATGGTACGTTCATATGAAGGACTGGTGTTGCCAACACCAATAACTTTTTGTTTCTAAAAATGTCACGTATGCGTTAGGCTGCGAACTTTTTGAATGACCTAGTATGTGCATATGTATGTGAATATATTACAATCATGAATCAATCAATATACTCAATACTCAATACATGATTTTTTATATAACATATAGTATTATCGCTATCATAAATATCATCGTCACGAATTCATGTACATACATACATTATAATGCTTAAATACATTCAATATATTATGAACTCATGTGTATGTAAATACGTCCGTTATACATATACATTTCAGTTTTTCATTAATAATTTTTTTCTATGATTTTCAAACATTGAATTGACCTATCATTTGTTCTTTTCACATATATATATAATATATTTGTTAATTGACAGCTAGCTTACATATTATAAATATACGAGTACGTATAGGCATATATGCATTTATAGATTATACGTATACGTATAGCTGTTATAGAAAAATATCTATAAAAAAGTAGAACAAATAATTTATAGATTTATTTACACATATTGTTTAATTGAGGGTGCAAATAATTCGACCCTTTTATTTTTTTTTTTTTTAATTTTTATTTTTATATTTATTTTATTCTTTTCATGATTGCAATTTATACTATGTATCTAGTTTTGTATTCTATAAAAATCTAGATAGTAAATCGTCTACAATATTCTTTATACATTTATGTATACGTGTATGTACTATTCGACTATTGTAAATTTTCTTTTGCAGAACATATTATGAACAACCTACGTCAACTGTATGAACTCACCTGGAGAGCGTTCCAAAATATTACTATAGTTATAGTAATGGTATATAGTAAAGTTATGATGTGGTTATGCTAGTTGACTATTGAAATTATGTTGACTATAGCTAGTTTTTGAACGCATATAGTTACCATCGTGGTTAAAAAGTATCAGCTGTCAAAATTTTATATGTAATGCCTTTGGAGATGATAAAAAGTCATCAGCTGATTAACTATCAGTAACCTTACTCTTGAGCATGGTTAACTTTTTTAACCACCGTGGTTAAAAATAAACTATACCATTGTAATTTCTGAACGCTTGTAAGTTATGTTAATAGTTTATGCTCTTTGACTATGATATTTTTGAAGGACAAAAAATTAACCATAGTAAGACTTTGGAACGCTGAACGCTGAATAAACTAGTATGTTTCCAATGTTAAATTGTCGAGATAACATTGAAAATTTGAAAAATACATTACAAAATTTTAAAGGTAATTTTGAAATTTTTTTCGAAAGAAGATTTCTTAGAAGATATTTTTGTAAAATTTGAACGTAAATGTGACAAATGAAACGAGAATAATATCTTTTTTCATTAATTTAAATATCTTCCTAAGGATAGGATTTTGAACCCAACCCAAATGCGTCTTGTATGATAATCATTCTAAATCATTGTCAGTTTGTACGTGCAGATTTTTAATTTTTGATGTCACTGGAAATTTTCATTCCATTCCATCTTGAATTTCCTGAAACTTTGTTCGTGTGTACTTATGTAAAGTAAAAATGAAGAATTCAATAATAATTTCAATTTAATTCGTGATGATAGATGCAAATGAATGATCATTCTATACGAATAATCATAATGAAAAAATTGCTGCTCATCAGGAATGTAAAGACCTGCATTGAAACAATCATCCTTATAAGTTTTCAATTACATTTAATTCGGATGACTGGGAAGATCAGCTCAAATTTTGAGTATTGTTTTTTTCAAACTATTTTCTTCAAACTGAGTCTGATTTCGGCGTTGTCTTTTGGAAAAACACCACTCTATACCATTAAATAGTTAAGATTATCTTCGGCGGTCACACACAGTTGTCGCGGAATGTATACAGAACAAGTATGTACACTAACTAAACTACCTACTCTCTACCTATGTGTACATTGTATCATGTCAAATGAAAATTTTCAAAATGAGAAAAATATAAAAAGAATCAGTATAAAAGTAGATGTACTTTTTTTTCCTTTTTTACATTTTACTTTTAATTCCCCCACATAATGTTTTTTTGTTAGAAAATGATGCGATAATCTCTCTTCAAATACATTATAAGTATGTACAATAAACCATGTTTCATTGAAAGGAAAAATTATAAACATCCACCCTTATATGTTGTAACATATAATTTATGAAAGAAATAGAAAAAGGAACAAGGAAACAAATTTGTTTTTTGCTGAGAAATGGAAAATAAAATCGCACCTAATTGTAAATTACATATTCACACATTCGTATGTGCATAAAATGTACCTACAAATTTTTAACTACTCATATATTTGTATGAATTTATCTTTATTTTATAGCAATAAAATGAAAATTATTTTCACTATATCATCCCATTTATGCCGATCCTGCATTCAATGCAGTGACTTCAACTTCGATTTTGATTTAATGGATATGTGTATTAGAACTTCTACATTCAGTGCAGTGCACAGTGGACTTGAATTTCCATTTACTTTTCTTTCCATTTAGGTACTACTCGAAAGTCGAAATCACTGCATTGAATGTAGAATTGGCATTAATTTTTAATTGTTAAAGATAAGATTCTGATAAATTTTATCATAATTTATGTAATGCACATTTTTTTCTAAATGAAAATGAAACGAAACCAGCTTTTGAAACGAAACCTTCCGATAATGATACTTTGGAATGTCCTTTTAAACATAGCACATGCCTTTATTTTTGCAAATTCATTTTAAGGATGCAAACTACCCTTAAAAATTGTTGGTCCAAATTGGCGTGTTTTACAAAAACCGTTATTTCTCCGTATCAGGATTTTGGATTGGATTCGTTAATATACCATTTTAAAGAGGACTTCCCACTCTATTTGTCACAGTTTGTCACAGTTGTCACACATTAGCAGTTTTTGAGATACTCGTATAAGGACTTAAAGTAAAAATTTTGTGTTTTTTATAAACAACTTTCGCAACTTCTTTTAATAACGGCAGAACTTTAAAATTTGAAAGATGACATAGCTACGTATTTTATTATATCTTTTGAAATGTATTTTTGTCCTCTTTTCAATGATATCACATTTCTGTATAGAAACTGTATAAATAAAAAAAAATGCGAAAAAATACACATTTTTCATACATTTTTGAGTAATAATTTCAAAATTTACTATTTTTCGTAGGAATTGTACAGTATTCATCTGAATTCCATTGAAGATATTTACACTAGGAGTGTACACCGTTTACAATGATAGAAGACCAAATTGTGAATACCCTTAGTGTAAGATTTGGGTGTATGTTCACACTATTTACACTCGTACAGCAAATCGTGAATACCATTCTTAATGTTTTTTTTTTTCCAGATTATTTTTGTATCTGGTCTGATTCATATAATATTCATCACAACGAACGATTTTATATGTAGGTACACATTTATAAACAATAATGCACATTTGCTTTGTATACAAACATTTCACGCATATAATTTAATGTTATTATATACATATATAAATTGATGGAAAAATTGTCATGGTCAATCGGTTGAATGAAAAATGAAATAAAATGTTTTTACACCTGCGCTTAAATTATGTGTGAAAAATGTAAATAAAAATTAAAATATGTAGATATAAATAAATTGAATATTGAATGCATTTCATTATGATGTTTATTTTTAAATTTTTTTTTTTCACACATTTTTTTTCTTTCAACTCAGATACATATTATTCTTATTCTTACTTATTAACAAATTAAAAAAAAATATTAATGATATATAATAATTATAATCAGGTATGTGTATACGTATGTATGTATGTTAATTTTATTAATCAATTTTTTGAAAAATTTCAATATGTTCGTAAATACCTACCTATGCAACGAATAACAAATTGTGATTAATTTGTAATCATATTTTTATTTATAAAAATGCAGTACAATACAACTATATGTACATCATTACTGAGAGGAGAGTATATATGCTAATGCTTTGTAGTGCGTACATATATACGTCTCTATTTTTTTTATTTTTCGTAATAAAATTTAATTATAATTTCACTGATTATAGCATCTGATTGACTGACTGATTTATTCGACCGTAAAATCAATTATCCATGAAATACATAATAATAATAACAATAAATAAAATTTGTACTGTGTGAAACTTAAAAATATCAATAAAAATTTTTAAATAAAATTAAAAATGAAATTTAAAATAAAATTAAACAAAATATATACACCCCGAGTGCCAAAAAGTATTCTTAAAAAAAAAGTAAAAATACAAATTAAAGAAATAATCGAAGAGAAACATGCAATAAAATACGATATTTTTACGACTTATACAGGGTGTTCTTCCTCAAATGGTCAATCAGCAAACAGTAGATAGGTCTCATCGAGACAAAGAAAAAATTTTACTACAGAGGGGGGATAATGTCAACCGTTCAGCCGCTAGAGGGCGATAAAGATCTTTGCACTTATTCTACGAAACACCCTATAACAACTACGGTGTACTAAACTAATTAGAAGCAAGTAGTCTAAGAGAAATCTGCAGGAAACTTCCCCTCTCTCTAATGACACCTTACTTGCTCCTCTACGTCTTTCCTTTCAATAGTTATTGTGTTTTAAAGTCAGAATTTAGTGATTTTTTGCCATTTTTTTTTTCAGAGAAATACAGGCTGTAGAATCACAGCACCATCTGAATTCTAGTTACAAAATCGGAAAGCCCAAGACACCAGCTAATTTTTGCCCTGTACAGTAAAGGTTTTTGTGTAAAATCATTTGCTGGATTTATTAAAAATAAAGGAACAGCATCAAATTTCTTGGAAAAAATCCTCAAAAACCATAACAACAAAATCCTCAAAAAACAAAAATGGAATCAAATTTCCCAGGAAGTTACACAAAATTTGGTGGATTTTGTTCCCAGAATATTCTAATGTTAATTGCTAACAAATGAGATTCAACCTTAATGAGATTTTATTACAATCCTTTTAGTATTTACAATTTTCTAAGCGAGTGAATACTTTTTGTACTCAGTGTAAAAATTCAACTGAAAATCATTTTCATGAACATATTGTACATACGGCTACGAATAAGGTGGAATAAGTGATCAAGAAAAAGATGAAAGTTTTCATTTCGTACATTGAAAATCAAAGCATTATACGAGTATGTTATGTAGCTAATTGTACTTAATTTAATTTCTAGTCTCAAAAAAAAAAAAAAAATATTATTAAACATCACATATGCTGCAGGCAGTGGAAGTAAGTAGATACATAATATATCTGCCTCTGAATGAACTCTACGAATACATTCGTACATTTTTTTTTATTAATATGTAATGCTGTTGGCTATTTTAAAATATTTACTAGCACACAATTGTGTTTACGATGTGATAAAAAATATTTTGATGATCTGTCAATTATTTTTTATTTTTTATTTTATAATTTTAACTGTATCCGTTACTTTTGTTTACATTACGATCAAATTAAATTTAAATCAATATGGTTATTTTATAATACATATAGGCTGGTATTCACCAACGTAGATTATCTTTTATCTGAGATAAAGTGTATTCATCAACCTGGATAAAACACTACTCGGATATTTTTAAGACAACCTCGGAGTGGTATTATAAATATCGTTCGAACATAACCTTGTTATTAAAAGCAATAGCACAAATAAAGAAAATGTAGTTGTACTGTATTATCATCTTTGTATATAATTATCACATCGCAGAACCTCTTTTTCATTTTGTAATATAAAAATAAAATCAGCTGACATGTTTGACACACATGTTCGACCCGAAAACGAAGTTCGAAAACAAATTTTATCTAGGTTGATGAATAAGCTGAAATTGTATCCGGCTAAAATATATCGACGGATATATCCATGTTGGTGAATACCACCCATAATGTACTCAAACAAAATAAAAAATTATTATTTTCTTCTATAGAAGAAAGATGCCTTTTATTCGTTTCTGTTGAGTCTTCAATTTTAACGATTTTTACGATAGCCTGTATACTCTATCTACATAGTGTTCTTTTCTTGTAAAATAGTTTTAGGTTTTAGTTTATATATGAAAGAAAGAAAATGAAAATTACAATTAACGAAATTTATGAAATGACTAGCTTGTATCCTTAATGCGAAGTTTCGGTTCAGCCTTTTTGGAGATTAGTGCGAACAGACAGAGAGACAGATATTACGATTTTATTGGCATAGATAATGACAAAAAAAAAAACAAGAATAGAAAATGATTTAAATATAGAATGCAAAGTAGAACCTCGATTATTAGTCATTCATTTATTCATCACCTCTAAATATTTTATCCATTAAGCGTCACAAAATTTTCCAACTAAAGACTAACACAATATTTATTAGTTTGTATGGCTGTGTGACTCCTATGTATCTTCTATGCGTTAATGTACATTGCTTTGTGATTGATTTTTGATTTAATGATGCTCTATAGTAATTCTAATAATTAAGATCTCGATTCATTTATCTTTTAATTATTTTCAAAAATCATGCTTGACTATTCTATTGCCAGAAGTACTGTCAATTGTATCAAAAGCCGAGAAAATTAAAAATAATTTATATTTAAAATGGAATTAATTGATAATTGTATTAAAAAAAAAATCTTACGAATCGGTCGGATTCGGTAACTGACGAATAATCGAAGATCCACTGTACCCCACTGTACATAGAATTTGAAATCATTATTGACTTTGTTGTTTTTTAATCAATCTTAAAAGTATCAAATTTTTTTCATTTAACTATAAATCAATTCATTATGATGCGGATCTCTCTCATAACAAGCGTAATATTTTTTATTTCTTTTTAACTATGAATAAGAACGAAAAAATCAAAGAAAAAAAATATTCATTTATTATTTTAGCATCAATAAAAAAATTATACTTAAAATTGATAACAAATACGATCAAATTCTGTCATTAAGATCTTCCTTAAAAATTCCTGCACTGTGTAATGTCGAATATATTATATGTGAATTACTTTATTCTGAAAGGAATATTCTGAAAGTTCTATTAACCTATAAATCTACTTTATCACATGTTTTTCTTTTCGCTAGATCACGTGTATAATCCTTGGAGCAAAAAAAAAAGTTTACAATAAAGAATAAAATAAAATCTCAAATTTCTACAATCCAATTCAATAATCTTTTATCGCACAATTTATTTCATAATTTTCAAATAGCTTGTCAGTGATTTATCACATCAATCTCGAAAATAGAGAGCAAAAAGAGAAAAGAATTATTGTAGGCATATAACGTATAGCACATATCATTTATGATGTATATCTGCAATCTACTTAAAGTGAGTTTAGACTGCTTGATATGTCATATATGATTTGGTTTGATTTGTGTCAAAAATGTTGTCAGATGGTGTGAAGCCATGAGAACATATCATATTTGACATATCAAATCATGTCGAGTTCGACATTTTGGATTTAGAACATGCTCTAATTCAATTTGACTTGGGTTTGACTTTTTATTTTGTTATTTCCAGATTTTCAATCAAAGGATGCAGGTAAAATTAAAATTTTAACTTTTTGTGAATAATTAATTTTTTTTTTGTTTGCAAATGACAGTTCAATGTTATGTTTGACAAATCAAATGGTGTGAAAACATATAAACAAATGGAAATGACTCTTGTCGTAGCAAATCATAAGCTACGTCATTTTCATGTCGAATCACAAATCATGTTTGACATATCAAGCAGTCTAAACTCACTTTTATGATATTCGGAGTTAAAGGATATAATTCTTTCATTATCTCAATGATCCGTGATATTAGATATATTCTTGGTGGTGCGACAATAGCATCAATTTTCTTCATAAAGTCATTTAAATGATTATAATATATATATGTATAGTCAAGTAAGTACTAAGGTAGGTACATAAAATGAGTACATAATCCTAAACATAAATCAAAATCCGATTAAATATTTTTAAATTTGAAAAAATATGTATTAAGTTACAACATTTTTTAGCAATTTTTTTTTGTTGCCTTTACCTATATACGTATGTATACTTGAATGTGAAAAAAAAATCAGAATAATATGAAAACTTATTCCTATTATATGTATAATCATGATTTAATATGTGCAATTTGAGATATTGAAAGATATTTTGTTCTTTTGGTGTGACAGAAACAGAACTGTTTTTTAAAGGCAAAAAAAAAAAGCAGATGTTGTTAAAATTATAAAATGAATAAATTTCCATTTGATAAAGTAATTTGTTCAAAAATAAAAAGAAAATTAAATTTAAAAAATAACAAAAATGATTTTGTATAACACATGAATCTTACTTAACAAACTCGTATACTGTCTACTACATATACCAAAAAATATCAATGTAATATCAAAAGTATGAGAAAATTTTCTTTAATTTTATCTATCTACTCTACATAATATACGACTCTATTACCTAGATGTAGATACATACAATAAATTAGGTACCTTAGATAGTTTTCTTCTTATAATTTATACAATATGCTATAAATAATGTCTATTTTAATAAGATTTAATGGTTTTTCCGGCTCTCATGTAAATTGTGATAAACACATATAGTACTCAAATTATAGATACATAAATTGTACTCGTATAAGAGTTTGTGAATAAAATACACACTCGTATGTACGTATATGTATATATACTTCTTAAATTTAAAACACTTACATACATTTACATTCATTTTTTCTTTACCTTTAATTCTAGTTAATTTTGCTAATATATATACCTCCATACATAAACCGTTGTTTTTATTGAAAGTGGTTTAAGTCCATTTTATATTATTTAAATTTGTTCCACTTAGTTCACTCTAGACCCTTTGAGCTTTCATTTAAAACATAATTCATAAAAATTGGATAAAAAAATGGCTGAGAAAACGTGTACCCAAATTACCCAAAATCAGTAAAATTAGTAAAATCACTATAACATGCTCTTAAGCTTTTTTAGTTGAATGGTGTGGTAATGTAATTTACATTTACTACATACAGACAAAATGATGATCACTTTTAATGATATTTTTTTTGGAACTATGTATTTATAAATAAAAATCACATAGCAGATTACATTTATTCTCCTTCTTCTTCGATGGCTGAAGAAATAATAATATTCTTCACAACACAATCCAAATCGTACTTAAGCTTCTTGTAGTGTAGATCTTCTCACTAAACTTTCTCTAGTAACTTGCTTCCAGTGTCATGCATCTATATAGCAATGTTTCTGTGTATCTTTGAGCTTCAATTTCTCATCTTAATATTGGCCGATTGCCACTCGGCTCGGAGGTATGTTGTCGATCATTTATTTTTGGAATTCTATTTTCCTTTTGTTATTGCTATTAATTAATTTTTTGTTAAAAATTTTTGGACTTACACCACTTTCAAAGAAAATGGTTCATATATGAATACATATAATATGTATAGTACACATCGGTTTATTTTTAAATAGAGATGATATTTTATTCACAAAAATTTAGTAACGTATAATAATTTATAACTGACAATAACAGTTCATTTCTTTTATTTATTTTTCTAAATATTTTATATTTTTTTCATTTTAAATAAATTGTTTCACTTTTTATTTGCCTGAAGAGCAATTTCATTTCGATCGAATACACAAGCATACATATGATACCTATGTATATGTATGTACGGTTTCAATTAAAATTAACGTATGTATAGAGGCAAGGTATACTAAATCCAGGATGCATATACGTATTACATCTTAAAAATAAGCATATTAAAAAAAGACATACGCTTTCAAAATATTAAAAAAAATATATTACTTTTTATACAAAAAAATGAATTCTATTGTAAAATAATAATTAAGAAAAAATAAATAAAATGAATAAAGAAATAAAATAAATTTAGATAATTAATGTGATTAGGATATTTGCATATCATAAATTTCATTATTTTCTTTTAAATTTAATATTAAAATTTTGGTTTTAATTAATTGTAAATAATGTCATTTATTGAAAAAGTAAGTATTTCCTGTCTTAGAAACTTTCTTCATGATATAATGTAATTATACAGAAAAATTTTGAATACTATATAAAAACTCCTTCATTCATTTCCTTCCACTGATAATAAATAAACTTTCACCTTATTCTTAATTGCTATACACTCATGTACATTTACTACGTACTGTATACAATATATGTACATATAGTAATAATCACAAATAACATAAAATTAATTATTTGTGTAACATAAAAATGGATTAGAAATTTAAAAGAAATAAAAAAATGAAAATATAAATACACACACACGTATACGACGAATATTTACATATATGTATGTATTCACATTCACTAAAACGAAAAAGAAAAAGAAGAAAAACTATGATGACTTCTAAATAATCATTCGAATATAAATTTGTCAAATTTTATATCATTCGAGAACGAGTATGATCATTCAATTTGTACAGTGGACGTCAAAAGTATTTGTACACCTTCAGATTTTTGCAGAATTATCTTTCTTTCTACTAAACTCTTAACAAGTGAAGACATGTTTTAAATTAATGCAGTAGAGAAGTTTATTAGTATTCAAATTAAATAATGGTACGTTTTATCACCCACGAAAAAAAAAATTATTAATCAGAAATTATCTAAGATTAATCTTTCATATAAGATTTAATTTTTGTGAACGGGGAAAGATACGAATCATAAATAGAATTGCATATGAAAGACTAAAGTGTATTACTCAACTAAGTATAATATGAGGAGTTACTTTTCAAAAAGCGACATGTCCATATGTCGGTCCATTATGAGTTAGTTACAGAATTATGTTAAGAGACAGCATATGCACAAATCTAATTACTTAGTTTGCTGGAAATTATACTAAATAGTAACTTGTATTTTTCAATTTATATTTACTCAGTTGTGTGTCAGCAGTTTTTTTCACTTTTTCTCAAAATCATATAGATGTGACATGTCGCTTTTTGAAAAATAGCTCCTCATATGCTAATTATCATCAAAATCGAGAAAAAGAGATTTTTGTAATATTACAGAAGAAACCATAAAACAAATGTATAAAAAATTAAATGGGATTGTATGGATGTACAAATACTTTTGCGTCGTAATCCAGAGACTTGTTTTAATTATGTTTCTATACCTAACTTGAGAATGGATTCATGTAAAAAAAATGAAATTCTGGAATAATATTAAGAACATATCAGGGTTTCATTTGTGAAAAAAAGGATAAGATAAGATAAACCAAGTGAAGAATGAGAAATCAATTTCAATCCAATAAATTTTAATGCAAAATTTAACTTATAAACTAAACTAATACAGGGTGACCCGCCTCGGGTGGTCAACCAGCACACAGCAGATAGGCCTCGCCGAGACAAACAAAAAATCGTTTTAAAGTAGGGGGGTAATCTCAACCGTTTAGCCTTTTTAAAGAAGATTTTTCGCACTTTCTCTACGAAACACCTATAACAACTCCGATGTACTAGCTAGAAGAAAGTAGTCTAAGAGAAATCTGTAGAAAAATCCCCCCGCTCTCTAATGATCCCTCACATGTCACTCTGCATTTTTTCTTTCAAAAGTTATTGTGTTTCAAAGTCAGAATTTAGTAGGTTTTTGCCATTTTTTTCATAGAAAATACAGGCTGTGGAAGTACAGCGCCATCTATATTAATTTTTACTTAAATAAGCAGATAGCCTAGAATGTCCGCTTCATTTTAGTACTGTACAGTAATTTTGATTTACAGATATCCTAAGTTTAAATTTGGAGGTGTACAAAGACTTTTTATATCCACTGTATGTGAACTTAATATGTCTTGTATTGTATCTTGTCTTTTTTTTTTTACATAAAAATGTTATTACTTTATATGCTAAGATTAATGTTAAACCGTTTTAAACGATAAATTTAATTTTGAACCTTTAAAAAAATTAATTTACATATGAAAAACTCATAACATTTGAATACACTTGAATGTGTGCATTAATCGTTTAAAGACAATTATCAGATAGTAGTTTCATATTCATATGTGCAATCTCCTTATAATTTATATTGTGTTGTGTTAAATAATATACTCGTATATGTAACATACGTAAATTAAGGAAATGAATTTCATTTTGCTATACATAATGTAAATTTGTTTTTAAACTTTCAATTCATTCATTCATTCATAATAAGACAAAAGATATTTTATTATTAATGAACATGTTTACATGTAAGATTCATATCATTTACGTATATGAAATAATTTTAAAATGTTCATGCAGTGTATTAAAACAGTAAAAAAATAAATAAAACGTGAAATAAATATAAAAATACATAATCAAAATCAAAGTATCATACACGTACAAAAATTATTATTATATTTATGTAGCTAAAACTATTTTGTTCATTATTTTAACTTTCAGTACATTTATCTACGAGTATATAAAGGGTGGGCTATTTAACGTTTGGAATTTGAATTACCGGTTATTTTAATTTTGACAGGTTTAATGATATTCATCAGTTAATATAAATTTAGTTTTATCTTTGACATTTACTTTCAAAGTGATGAGTCTTCTACACAAACGTAAAAAATTTAAAAAAAAAATAATCGAATAACCAGTCTAAATGGTGATGTCGATTGCCCGCCTCGGAGCTTTGATTTGACCCGTTGGATTTTTTTTTGTGGAGTAGCCTTAAGAAAAGTGTTACGCTAACCACCCAGAGAGATTGATGCCCTGAAGCACGAAATCGAAGTTGCTATTCATGCGATTGGAGCCCAAACAATCGAAAATGTACTGAAAAATTGGGTTGATCGGGTTGGGTACTGTCAAGCCAGCCGTGCGGCAGTCATTTGAATGATGTAGTGTTTCATTCTTAAATGAAATGTCAAATTTTTACAATTAATTAGTTTTTTTTTATAGCTTCAATTCAAATTCCAAACGTTAAATGGGCCACCCTTTATATATGTATATATACGTACGAGTATTTAGCTCTAAATAATTCAGTTTTAAAATTTTTACGTTTAATCATATAATAAATAAAATTTAAACTAGATGTAACGTATGTACATATATGTATATGAATATCAACACAATACATTATGTAAAAAGGTACTACATAAATTTTATTACATAAAAAATTTTTCTGTAACGAGGATATCTGTATGTATGTAACATGTCTTTTTTTGAAAAAAAATTTTTTTTACATAGAACAAAAAGAATTACGTACATAATCTAAGTCATTTATGTAGTTTATGATGAGCATCATATTATATATCTACATCATGTATGTACATTAATAGATATGGAAATGTATACATATAAGATATAAATAATAAATAGTTAGGTGAAAAACAATAGTAACAGTTCAAAATTAAAAAAGAAAAAGAAAACAAAACTTAAAATTTCAATATTTTTTCAACTATGCAAAATAAAGCATCTTACAATCAAAAAAATGAATAATTCTCTAATATCGCTACATTACATTGAAGCTGTAGCGCTGTAGGTAAATTAATTTCAGAAGAAGAAGAAAAAACAGGAATTACATCAATTGAAAGAATTTAGAAATAGACAAAAGCCAAAGTTCTAAGTCATGTATTAGAAAATTTAATTTTAGATACATTTCAAATTCTTGGGTTTTTCTGCATTAAACATCTGCTTGTTACAAAAGAAAATAAAAACAGTAAGGGCTAAAAAAAATACCTTTCTCATTTTAGAATTATAGCAAAAAAACGAATGAATCTATTGAAATGTCCGGGAGTGTATGTTGTACCATTGTACGGTTTTAAATGCAAAGTGTTCAAAAAAATTAAATTTTTGACTAGTCAACATATTTTTATCTGAGTATCTCTATACGAATATTATGATATAATGCACTTACATATAATACCACCTACGTCCTACGTTTATTTTCTATGTATATTAACAACATAATTGAATTTATTCAATTACAATGATGCTTTCATTTAAGATTCATTAAAATTTCATGAAATATATTTTTTTTATTTGAAGATTTCTTATAATACTGATCACATAATACATGTATATGATTTTTAATGTTCTGAATCTGTAGTAGAAATAAAATAAATTAAATATGAATTTTATTTTTGTACATTTTCTTCATCATATTACGTGCATAATTATCATAAAAATTAATTAAGATTTTTCTTTGATATAAGTATATGGTATATGTACCAGTCTGTACATAATTTATTTATCAATTTTATTGAAATTTAATATTTTAAAAATTTCAAAAAAAAAAAAAAAAAAAAGTTTTTGGAAAAATAATTTCAATAAATTCGAAATGGGTACCAATCGAAAGTTTTTTTTTAACAATTCTTATACATATGTACATATACATAATATCCAAGTATAGATAAACATTAGGTACATATATAATTTTTACTTTCAGTTTATTACACATTATTAATAATAAAAATTTCATTAAATTATGATGAGTACATGAAAGGAAATTCATTTTTCTTCAAAAATAAACGAAAAAAAAAACCGGTTATAACTTTTTAGACATTCTGAATAATAATTTAAAAGAAAATATTATATCTATACAAATATACAATATTTATATATATATTACCTACATATCTACGTGTAAAAAAATTTAATAGAAAAATAAGTAGTAAAGAGAAAACTTTTTTTTATCATCTGACGTTCTATATTAGGTATATAATACCTGTCTGTATGTGTTTGTATTATTATTTCAATATATTATTTATATTTGTTCTTTTTAAATAATTATATTTATATCTACTTCATTTATAATAAAAATATCTTTGATTATAGATACTATACTTATTTAAGTATTTGACTTCAAATGAAAATAAATGAAAAGAAAAGAAAATTTTTTACAAAAAAAAAAAAATATATATAAAAAAAATAAAAATATGATTGGAGAGATAAAATATAAACTTGGCCGTCTCATGTAGTTATATACATATATACCTGGTACACAACACCACACAAACATTAATACATTATATGTAATAGTACTATAGATATTCCTCATTCGTAATAGAATAGAACAGAACAGATGTTATAACGAGAATATATTTATATAAGCTGGTAATGTTGAAAAGTTCATGAACTTGTTAAAAGTAAGTAAAATTACATGTGATTTTATATTCAAACTACACTTACCATGTACTGGTACATACATATATGTATATATAGATGAATGTAAATATGTACATACATAGTTTCATGCATTTACATTTTATACACATAATTATATATATATGTATGTACTTACCTAGCTATGTATGTATATAAGTTTTGTTTTATTTTCATTTCATTTTATTTTATTGATCATCATCGAAAAGGTTTCTTTAAGTTTACCTTACCAATAGTAGCAAGCAAAGCAAGCATTGTACGAGTATCATCATGATGATGATTATTAGATTTTATTTTTTTTTTCTGTTGTTTTTTAATTTGAAAAAAAGAAAAAAAAATTTTCTCGTATACGTGTACATACACTCTGCTTCACTTGATTACGGCCAGTGATTATTTTAAGTTTTTTTCTCACTCAATAACTGAAAATATTTTCAACTAAGTATTAATTTTATTGCTTCCATTGGTGAACACGTAATATGTTATGAAAATAATCACAGCAAAAAAAAACTCAGAAAAATAATACCCACCTACCGTTTTTTGCACTTTACTGAATAACTTTGATCTTTACAAAAAACGTACATTTTAAATGCGTCACTTAATTACAGTCAAAATGAAATTATCAATAAAAACTCCCAAATAGAAGAAATAAAATTAATCTTCTTCTTCAATGACGCTACAACTCGCTATGTCGAGTCTTGGCCTCCAGAATTTTACTCCTCCAACTAGACCGATCAGCAACAGCAGCTCTCCAACCACGGCATTAAAGTAATTGTTTTGCATCAGAGTCGACTGCCTCTTCCCATCTTCTTCTCGGTTTACCAACTGGTCTTTTACCAACTATAATTTACACAACTCATGGTTGTATCTCGGTCTCCAGGTTTCATTTTCTTGTACAGGTCCGAATATTTTCCAAAGAATTTTACGTTCAAATATGTCCAGCATATCTATAATAGACTTCTGCGTCAGTGACCACAGCTCACTTCCATGCGTAACTACTGTACGTATGATTGTTTTATATATACTCTGAGCTTCATGTTTCTTTTCAAGTCCCTGGACCTAAATATTGGCAAAAGAGAGAAGTATACACGGTTTCCTGCACTGATTCTAGCTGCTATATCTTTGCTTTCTTCATTCTTTGTTGTTAGTATCGAGCCTAAATACTTAAACTCTTGAACTGTTTAATAAAATTAATACTTAGTTGGAAATACAGTGCTGTTCATTGTTATTTGTGCTATGCTGTTTTTAGGCTGTAGTTAAAATAAAATTTACCGTAACTTAAAAACAAAACACAATTTTCATACAATTTTTTTTTCTACTTTATTATTAATACCTTAGACACTAAAAAAACATAACAGTAAAAAAAAATTCCTTCTTATCGCTAAAAAAAAAGTATGAATAAATGCACATTATTATTTGTGCTTCTGTTTTTTGGTTCATAATTATTTGTGCTGGTGTATAAAATGCATCAATTTTCTAAAAAAAATTGAAAAAAAGTAATAATTTTTTGTAACTAATTTTTGTATATAAAGTAATTGTGATTTTCAATTATTACCTAACAGGATGAGTTGTCGCCTTTGGCTTCAATAACTTCTTGAAGTCTTCTAGGCATTGAGTCTATTAGATTTCTCAACATTTCTGTCGGAATCTGGCTCCAAACGTCCTTAACATCATTCCACGCTTCTTCAACTGTTTTTCCTACTTTATGAGGAATGTTCAATTTTACACGATGCCATAAATTTTCAATTACATTGAGATCTGGGCTTTGGGCTGGCCATTTAAGAACGTTTTGTCCAACTTCAGATAAATAATTTGTTATCATTTTGCCCGTATGGATAGGTGCATTATCATGTTGGAGGATGAAATTGTTATTTATCAAACCATCTCCAGCTGGTAAGGCAACATCATCTAAAATTTGCAAATATTGATATTGTTTTACCTTATCTGGTAGTTTTACCAAAGGACCTATACCAGTGTATGAAATGCACCCCCATACCATTAATTTTCCGCCATGAGAATGCGTTGTAGGTTCTGTAATATTCACTTTTTTCCTCCTTTCTTGTGTACAACGATAAGTGCCTTTGCCATAAGTCCCGTTTAGAGCAAATGCAGACTCATCAGTCCACAAAATATTCCTCCAAAACTCTATAGGTTTATTACAGTGTTCTAGAGCAAATTTCAATCGTGCAATTTTATTCTTACTCGATATGTATGGTTTTTTTTGTATCACGTATGTCTTAATTTTTCTTTCCTTCAGTCTTCGTGTGACTGTTGTGCGACTTATTTTGATGTCGCTATAGGCATTAAAATCATTTAAAAGTTTTCTCATGCTGATGGTAGGATTTATATTAACCGCTTTTATAATTCTTTGGTCTTCTTTAGGTGTTGTCTTTCTTTTTTTACCCCTTCCTTGGGCAGTTTGCAAACATCCTTTACTTTTCTTTTTATTCACTTGATAGTGAACAGTATTTCTGTGAATATTATATTTTTTAGCTATGTCTGATGGAGAAATACCATTCTCATAATCTGCAACGAGAGCAGCTCTAGTCTCAACAGATAATTCTACTTTAAGAGGCATTTTATATAATATTAATAAACTATTCACAACTAAAAACCACGCTGAACTAATTACTTTTCTTCAATATAACAAATAATTGCAATCAAAAATAGGAAATTCAAATTAACCGTTAGTTTAAGCAGACATTTATACACCAGCACAAATAATTATGAACCAAAAAACAGAAGCACAAATAATAATGTGCATTTATTCATACTTTTTTTTTAGCGATAAGAAGGAATTTTTTTTTACTGTTATGTTTTTTTAGTGTCTAAGGTATTAATAATAAAGTAGAAAAAAAAATTGTATGAAAATTGTGTTTTGTTTTTAAGTTACGGTAAATTTTATTTTAACTTCAGCCTAAAAACAGCATAGCACAAATAACAATGAACAGCACTGTATTTGCAGTTACTGAGTGAGGGCAAAACTTAAAATAATCACTGGCCGTAATCAAGTGAAGCAGAGTGTACATTTATGTATATGTATTATAATGTATTATATTTGTCGTTGTCTCTATAATACATATACTAATTTCATAGATTATTCGAAGATATTTTTAATAAAATAGTAGTTACATTTACATTTTATATAAAATATACATATAATATACATTATTATTGTATGTATTTACTCATATAATCTTATATTTTTTTAATACATGGATATTATATGCAACTTTTCTTATTTATATGTAAATTATTTTCTTATGTGGTAATTGAATAAAATAAAAATACAAAAACCCAGTTGTAATAATGTCAGCTTTTTGTACTTAAACATTTAATAATGCAATGAACATATCAGCACATATGCATGCATATTGTAACTAAATCTCTAAAATATGTATCTTATATTATGTATATACATATATACATATACGTATATGTTACTCGTATATAGAGAAAATTGAAATTGATTTAAAAAAAAAAAGATTTATTTAATATTTTTCTTGCTTTGTTTTTCATGATTTCAATGTGGATTTTGTGGTCAGAATTTTTATGTTACAATTATAATAATATTCGTTATAGTTTTATACCATGTACACAGATATAAATATCTCTATGTACATAAAATATATGCATGTATTTATTATAAGGTTTTTTTTTAATAATAAACATTTATAATTTTTTGCATAAAAGGATCTTATAAAAGTAAAAAGTTATAATTATTAATATGTATTTTATGAAATCCTGTGTATGTATTTAAATACACTCTGATCTCTAAATTGTTAATTTCCTTTTTTATTTTCTTTTCCTAAACTATAGTGGCAGTAAACAAAGACATGGTTGTGTTTTTGGCACGCAGTCTGCACTGTTTTGCTGCAGTTCTAACGTGCAGTGCGTTTTTTCAGTTTTCTGCACAGTAAAAGTTCGTTTTCAACGGTAATACTGCACTGCTTCTGCTAAGCTAAGTATTAGATCACATTTTTGCAGTTGTCAAATTGGTCACTGCGAGTGGTGATTGAAATTAATAAAATGGATGAAATATTGTAAGTAAATAAAAATAAAAAAATTTAAAGTTATATTTATTTTTTTAATGTAAATTTAATGTTATAATTTTATTTATTTATTATTAATGCATTGTGTTCATGACATGTGTGTCAATACGTCTGCGCAGAAACAGAATGAACTGCTTCTTCACAGTTATTATTTGCACCAGCTTGATTCACAGTCAGAACTGCAGCAGAACTTATGTCGCGAAAACACAACCATTAATAATATTATTCTACGGCAATATAGTTTATTTATATACTAAGGGAATACGAGTAAGATGGGACAATTTTTTTTTGTTTACAGAACACATCTCTGTATTTATCTAGTATTTATTTATTTAATTATCTTCATAATTTCTTTATTTTTTTTCCATTTTCACTTTATTCTTACATGGATATTGTATAAATTTTTCAATTTTATTTTTAGGTTATTTAATAAAATCAATAAAATATTAAATGCTCATTGAACTACCAATAATTTTCGATTAATTATTATAAAATTTTGTAATGAACGATTCATTTTAATATGTAGGGCAATCTTTTATAATTTGTATTTTTCTTTAATATTTTCTACCATGCATACATATGTATAATATGGTGTTAATTTACTTTACATAATGTTATAATGTAACTAACTCTATGAATATTATAATAATATCAATACGTAGCTATACTTACCTACTGTGCACAATAAATTATTTATTGATACATTTATTTATTTTTCACATTTTCGTGCTATATTTAGATTTAAAGAGAAAATATAATAAAAATAACAACAGTACGATGTACGATATTGTGTGATACAAATAATGCAATATGAAAAATGTTTTTAATTTTAACAGAGTATACGTATGTATATACTTATATAAGATATACATATGTATACAGGATATTATGTAGAGTTATATGTAAGTATATATAGAGCTACGATTGTTATTTTTTGTGTATTTTTTTATTTATAGTTTATGAAGTTTTCTTTTGCCACATTATATTAAAAAAAAAATTTTTTTTTTTTTTTTGCTTATCACAGAATATCGATTTTTATATTTAGGACAATATTTGCTCTTTATTTTTTCTAATTAAATATGTAATTATGTAATTTATGTAAATGTATTAGAATGACCAACAATTAATTACAAAAATACATAATATAATATGTGATAATATTAAAATCGATATAAAATATGTACATTACATTAGTTGTAAATGTAAAATTTTATTTTATGTTCAAAATGATATATACATATATATATGTATGTACATTTATACTCGTATACTGGCACTGCTCATTAGGATATTATGAAAATGAAATAAGCAAGACATTGTTCCATAGTTTGAATAATCAACAAGACAAAAATGTTTTCTCGTCATGACCGGAGGTGTATGTATGCAGCAGATGCAGAAGTTTAAAAATTAAAAGTAAAAAATTAAATTCACAATCTATAATCGTTGTTCAATAAATAATTTCTACTGTATTTTTAACTACCTAAATAACTCATGCAAATGTTAAATGCAATATACATTTCTGTAAATCTTTGTACAGTTATAACGTTATGATCTAGCCGTAAAAATGTCAAACATGAAAGCAAGAATGAAAATCAGAATATAAGTGACAATATGTACTACTAATAGGCATCGCATATAAAAATATACGACATGAAACATGAACAAGAAAGCAAAAATGGATATAATGTAAATGCTATCGTTCAATCCTGAAACAAGATAAGAAAGCAAGAAAAGACAATGTAAATGCGCTCATGCAAATGTTAAATGCAATATAATATACATTTCTGTAAATCTTTATACAGTTATGACGTTATGATCTCAAATAAATCAAAATTTATTATCGTATGTCCTTAATAATTCTAAACTAACCACGAATATATATGCAATACAATATTTCTTATCCATGCAATATGATGTAACGACATTGGAATGCAGTAATAACAAAGAAATGTCCTAACCTAAGTAAATATTGTATAAATAAAACGTATTTGAGTAAAGGATTTAATGCGTTCTTATAATACGTAAGATATAATGCGTACGTATAATTACATATTTTAAATGGCAAAAATAAAACAAGGGAATATTTTAGTTGATACGCAATAGAATAGGTACTTTAGTTCAAAGTTATCCTAAACAAATACATTACCTACTGTACATTATACTGTACAATAGGGGAAAAAAATTTGATTTTGTTTTTCAATTTCTTTTTCTTGATAAAGTGTGTGTAAGATCACAGATCTAAATAACTAGGTATATACAGTTATTTTATTGCATAGTTATTTAGATGGTAAGATATCAAAAATTATAAATACTACGTAAAATGAAACATACATAGATAAAAATGTTATAGATTCATTTTATTTTGATTTAGAACAAAAGATAAAATTCATGATATGTATGCGCGTCTTAATTATTTTTATAAAATTGAGATCAGATCATCTATAATAAAAATTTCTATTTTGATATTATTTGTTAGAATGATAAAAAAATGATGAATAATATATAATATTTTACGTATATGTATATACATATATATACATAGATATACATTCAAAAATATGTTACGTATAAAAAATAACAAGTTTTAAGAGTTGTTAGATTATTTATTAAAGATTAAAATTCAAATTTTTTTTAACAATGTTTTTTTTTTTAAATACATAAAATAAAAATTTCCAGAATAATTATTTCTTATTTCTTTGCTTCATGTACATTATACTTATAAATTTAGAATTAAAAGAAAAAACAATTATTATTCGAAGAATCTTTTTGTACTATCTAAAAATCAAGAATATTAATGTGTTTATGCAGACAAAGTGGGTACATACATACATACATTAAAATAATACACATGTGAGCATGTAGGTATAAGGATGATCATATAAATAATTATTTTTAAACATTTTAGATTATGTCATTGTTATTAATTTTATTTTTTCTTTAAAAGTCCAAAATTAAAAAAAAAAAAATAAATAAATCGAAAATTTAAAAAAAATGAATTAAAATATAAATTGCAATAAATATGAGAAGTGAAAAACAGAAAATTTTAAAATAAAATTTATAATTACATTATATATTTATAAATTTCTACATAATCAATACAGTTAAGATGAGGTAATTTTTTTATGTTTTTGAATCAATTTATAATTTAAAATTAAATTTATAAATTGATAATATATTTTTTTTTATTTTTATATTTTAAAAACTTGTACTTTTATGTATTTTAAATATTTAAAATAATATATAGGTACATACACATACTCATAAACATTATATATACAAATACTACCTCAAAAACCGGTTATTTATCATATTTTTATATTAAAAATAACATTTCATTCATTCATTCATTTTATTTATTATACCTACATTGCGACTATTAACATTCGTTTTATGGTTTTATACCTACCTATTTATTTTATTTTTTCTCTCTTTTAAATATACAATTTAAATTTTTATTTGCATGTTGTTTTCATATTTTTTTGTTCCATATTAATATAAAAATGAAAATGAACAATAATCAAAAAAAAGAGAAGAAAAAAAACTAAAAAAATTGCATGCAATCATAATGAAAAATAAGACATTTTGTATTGTATGTATGCATGTAATTTATATGTAAGTTATATAAATGCATTCAGATACACATGTAAAATGTGTAATTTTTAATATTCAGAATTCAGGTTCACAAATATCTACTCAATTTTACTAATTTTACAAATTAATTTTTTTTAAAGAGTAAATTATTTTATTTTGTATTGTAAATATTGATGACGATATGCTCATATGTATGCATGTATGAGTATGATGACATAATCAACTCTTCGTGACACATTTCATACCATCATCATAAGAAAGATGTATACATATAACCAAACAAATAAAAATTATACATACCTCCGCCTGAACTAAATATTATATGTGAAAAGAATACATATTAACAATCATCATAAAATGAATGTATTTGTGTGACAAAAAATGATGATATCACTTTTTCTTTTATATAACCTCTCACGCATACATACGTATATACTTACATACACGTGTGACGTGCGTACCAATAAATATTTATTTTATGATATTAAAATAGTTTTTCATAAATATGTTGTATTTTACATTACAAATACACAATTTTGTTATTATTATAATTATAAAGTGTATATCGATTGAAAAAATTTGATATGTAATACAACACCTATAGGTAGTAGTTAGAGCTAAAGCTAAAATGCTGTTGTATAGTAATTTAACCAAACTACCACCACGCACCACCAAACCAAGTAGATAAGTAGATATCTACCATAAATAAGTACCAAGACCAACTATCACTACAGACTACACCACCTTCAACAATTCTAGTAAATGTTTGATGCAAAGCAAACAGAAACAACCAGTAGCTAAATAAATAGTTATGGTAGCATATACAAAATATAGTAGAGCAACATTATTTTACAAGTTCAACCAACTTATGTATCATAAAAATATGCTTATATTAATGCTGTTAACAAAAAATGAAATACATATACAAAACGAAAACGACTAATGTTGTATTATTAAGTTGTAATATAAACTACTAAAAAAAACTACTGAAAAAAACAAAATTCGAAATTAATGAAAAAAATTTATTTTCTAATTTTAATTATTGTTTTCTTTGCGGCATTTTTATTTTTCATGATAAGCAACAATTAAAAAGAGAACTGTTTAAATGTTTAATTCTGTAAATATTTGATATTAGTAGGTAAAAATAATATAGGTACATATTAATATTCATTTGAGCAACAGAGAATTTAATGTATTTAGTAAATTTCTAATTTTATATTTTCATTTTTCTGTTTTTTCTGGTAAAAATAAAATGAATGGAATGTGTACATGTGTGACCATTATGGCCACTATGACCACTATCACACCTTCTGCCACTCACAGTCACCGTCATTTCATTATTATATCGTCATCAACATCATCATACAAAAATAAATATTAATTTATAGGCAATAAATAAGAAAAAAAAAAATTTCAAGAATTTTGTAATAATGTAGATATCTACATAATATATCTACATATATCTACACAAGTACTACATATTATTTATATTATGTATGTGGTATACTAGGCGAGTATACATATGTACGAACTCATAAAACATGTTAATAATTGAAAAAAAAATAAAAACAAATTGGCTATGTCTATAGTTGGTTTTTTATAATTTAGTAATTACATATTACATTCATATTTTATACGTGTATGTGTATGGTTAGATATTTTATGCAATTATATTCACATTCATATATGTATATGTACCTATACAAAATTAACCGTAAGTTTATTAATACCATATCCATATAAAAATTATTATGCACATACGAACATATACCAATTACAGGGTAATACAAATAATTCTACGATAATAACAGCCATCTCATCTCATGACACTTAAAAACCTCTTCAACTTATTAAGTTAATCTTTCACCTACTGGGTATGGGTACCTAGTTAGTTATTCTTGTTTGTTAAATGTTTATTATTTTCGTATGATATTTATATCACATATCATATCACACATAATACCTACCTACCTTACTTATTTTTTTAATGTTCTTTTACATACTACTATTACAAATAATACAAAGTGTGGTGAATTTATTATTAGGTCACGGTTCGTTGATTTATCTTTCTTTTGGTATTTTCTACATGCATATAATATGTATTTATATGTGTATTTTATGTGAGGAGCATCTAACCGAAAATTTTAATTACTTCTACAATAATTTTTTGATATTTACACAAATGTACATAAATAATAATTAAATGCAAAAAGCCCAAAATTACATTCATATTCATTTATAATAGCATTTTAATGTGGACTTTTATGGAATTTAACCATGTGGTTTTTAGGCCTTTCTTATAATCGACATACCTACCTACACCTATGTAAGTATGCACATATGCATGTAACATATTACTACAATGCATAAATAATATAAATTTTTACCATAACGAACCATTTTTTTTTAAAATTTTTATTTTAGATAAAAATAAATTAATTATTAATATGCAGTAGATTATATCATATTAGCTACAGGTATTTATAAGAGCTAAATTCGTTATTATTCATGTCTATATTCTGTAGACTAGTTAGCTAGCTAGAATCATCATCGTTATTAATAATAAAAAGAAGTCGAGGTCAAATAGATGACGTCACCTTTTTTTCTTTTTCAATATTGAAAAAAAAAAAATTCAAACAAAACTAATAAAAATAAAATGAACAACATTTTTGAGAGCGTAAATTTGTTATTTTAATTTGCGTTTGCTTTGCATGTGTCTGTCTGTCTCTGTATTTGTGATTGTGATATATATCTATCTATAATATATATAATATTATTCTGCTTCTCTGTTCTCTCTCAAGTCACAAGTCACCCTCACCATCACCATCACCACACCATCACCACAACTTAACTCAACTCAACAATAATATATAGCAGAGAAAATGAGCTGTGCAAAAAAATTTTTCAACAAACCAAACAGAATACATATTTTCGAAAATGAAAAATTCCAAAAATTTTTTTTAGCCACCTGCCACCATACATTAACTGCGAATTTAAAATTTTTCTTATTTTGAAATTTATATTTTCATAATTTTTTCTTTAAACTTCTACTGTGCACCTTAGGGCACAATTATTTTTTTTCAAAATTTCTAAACTCAAAAATAATGAAAATACGTTAAATATCAAACATTAAAATGAACAAAATGAACGAAATTATCCTAAAAAAAAATGTATTATAATATTTTGTACGCATAATAAAATTAATTTCGAAATTTTCGTTTTATTTATGTATTTATTCTTTTTCTTCTTAACATTATTTTATTATTATTGTACAAATACCTCTCTTTATTTATTGTTGTTGTTGTCTCCTCCGCTGCTGCTGGTTGCTTTTGCTTACTTTGCTGTTAGCTGTTTTCTTTTTGTTGCTGTTGTTTTGTTGGTTTACTGGCTTGTTTATTGGTTTTTTGTTGCGTTGTTATATTTTTGTATACATAATGTATTTTATATATTATTATAAGATTTTATATGAAACACATTTTTATTTATATACATACGTGTATGAATGTATGTACATAACGAATGAAATGAATTGATGAATATTGTTTTGTAAAATATGTTGTTTGTATATTGTATATTATAGGAGGTATAAAGTAAATGTAGCTTTTTTTTATTATAGGTGAGTGCAAAAAGAATGAAAAATTTGTTGTTTTTTTTTGTTATAAGTTAACACTTAACAATACAATACCAAGTTATTTTTTTTTTATTTCTATTTCAACTATATTTTTCAATACAAGCAAAAAATGTTCAATATCAATTTTTTTCTTGTTTTTTTTTCTCCCTTTAATTTTTAAATTTATAAATCAAATAAAAAAAAAACAATAATATTTAGTATGGATTTTAGAAAAATTTGAATGTTTTTTTTTTTTGAAAATCGAAGTATATTCACTTTATTAACAACGGTACTATTTCTTTTATTACTCACGTCTCTTTTTTTTACTATTATTTCATAAACAAAAAAATCGAATTCACAACTCAGTACTTGAAAAAATCTTTTTATTCAATAATTTATATATGCTTTTTGCTTCTAAGAAAAATAATTTTCATTATTTTTTTATGAATTAATAAAATGAACACATTGCAGTAGTAGAAAATTTTATATAGAATTCATTTTTTTTATTTATTAGAATTGCACTATTAAAAATATGGAAGTTAAAAACAAGAATAATAAAAAAACAAAAAGCAAAATTACTAACTATTTTGCATTTTGTGAAAGAAAAAAAATTTGCTTTTTTGTTCTTTTTCTTTAAAAAGTATACAAGATTATACATACACAGATACACCCTTCGTTAAAAATGAAATGCAAAAAAAGAGTACTATGTAATTGCAAAACAAAATATTTTATACATTTTTTCGATATTTATTGAATTAGATTAAAATTTAAAATTGAAATTTTTAAATAAAATTTAAAAAGTAATTTTTTATATTTACTCTTCTACTTTTCTATTGAAATTATATTTTATTTTATTGTTTTCTATTAATTTAACGAGAAGAATGGGCGCGGCGTACTAACTATTAAAAACCAAGTATTCAAATAACTTCAATCTTCAACTTGGATTTCATTTTCATATTTTCTATTCCTTAACTTAACTTAACAAACACTTAACTACACCACTACTCACCTTCACCATTCGCTGAGTATACCACCACCACCACCTGCACCTACCTATCCTCCTATGTCCTCCTATAATATAATTGCTTTTATTATACATACACTACTCTATCAACTCTACTGTACGTACGTACTGTACTGTTGTAGTGGTGTACGCTGCTGTGTATGCACGCACATTGTTGCCGTCGCTGCTTTTGGTTGTTGCTAGTTGCTTTTGTTTGTTGTGCTACTGTTACTGTACTGTTTCGTTTCTACTGTTCTTACCATTAATTTACAAGCAAAAGTAAAATACAATGCGTATAAAACCAAACACTAAAGGTAGGTAGAACTGGTAGAACTATAATCAATATATATTACGTTTTAACATTCGTTATTTTTTCTTATGTTTGTTATGTCAGGTATGTCGATTATAGTTGGGCCTTAACTTTGCATCTTTCCTTTTTTCCGTCTTCTTTAATCCCCGAATAGCTGTATGTATAGTATTTAGCCTATTAGCCAGCGATTATAATTAGAATTACCATTTAATTCATATGTACGACGCGCTACCTTTTTACAACATCCCACATCCACATCTACTCAATCTTACGTCATTGACGCTTTCGTAATTTTTACTTTTGGCTTTGATTGCGTTTTAACTTTCAAATTTGAACCAATTCGATTCTGGTCAACTTCATATTTTTTTCTCAACATACTCAACTCAAAACAAAACCACTCAAAAGATAAAACTCAACTAAGACTCAACATTCAACTCAACATTCAACAACACCACAAGCACTCACAGTCACAATCAGTGATGGGACCTTTACTACAATTGTAGTAGATCTACTACATCTGAGTAGTCCGAAAAACCTACTACGTACTATTCAGAATCTACTACATATTTGAAATTTAAGTTTTGGGAACTAATATTACATTACATTACATGAACCAAAATTTTTGTTACACAGTGTACTCACTTTCACTGCACTGCAGACATGAGGCATGGTGTGGTGATGGTGACACTGACCAAAGAATATAAAGCCAAAGCCAATAGCCAATGGCTTATACATACTAATCAATAGCTAGATACTATTTTAGTCTCCATTTGGATACGGAAAAAAATTGACGAGTGGCAGTACTGATTCCTAAAACACTTTATTCCTTTTTCTTTCTTTACAATTTTTTGAGAAATTTTGTTATTTGTTTGTTTATTTTTTTATATGTCGATAAAAATAATAATAAATTTGATACATTGAAATTATCTTAAATTTTATTTAGCATAATGATAAATAAAACATTGCATTTCTTTTTATACTGTTTTTCAAGAAATTTGTTAATTAAAATAAAAGTTCAGTAAAAATATTGATAATTTTTTTATGAAAATTTCTCCATTATAATTAAGCGAAGGAATGTTGCTCAAAACTTAAAACCGAATCAGTCTAACGATTATTTTAACCATATACCATATAAACATATAATTCTCCGAATCTACTACATTTTGGTTCAATCTACTACATTTTTTTGGGGCAAACTACTACATTTTTTTCCTTCTAGGGTCCCATCACTGGTCACAATCACAACACTCAAACTCAACTCGAATTCTCTTTCTTTTCTCAACTTGAATAGAATTGGAATCTGGAATGAATCCTTTTCTTTTTAATTTTTACACCATTTCCATGATTCCATTTTATATACTACTTACTCAGAGAAATATTTAATTTCTCTTCTCTCAATTTTCTGTTCAATTTCAATTGAAATTGAAAACAAAAACAAAACTCAACTCAAAACAAATCAAAATCAAACAAAAATCAAAAATACAATACAATTAACAGTAATTATTATTATACAAATACAAAGTTATCCTTTTTACTCTTTCGAAATTCGAATGACTTAACAAATTCTTCTCAAATCTCAATATAGAATAGAATACAAAATAAAATATCATTCATTCATCTCATCATCATATCATCAACATCATACAAAATACAAAACAAATACAATAGATATTCGTAATACACGCACGAACAGATCTACTATTTGTATTTATTTTAGTTCATTTTAGTTCCTAATTATTATATACATACATATTATATTATATTATTATATACATATATTATATACACTACTATGTACCGGTACATATGTTTATGTATTTGAATTTGAACTCTTGAACAAAAATTTAAAGCTAAAAATTATGAACTGAAAAATGTTTTGAATAATGAGTATGTGAAATTGTTGATTTTAAAATGTTTTTTAGAGGAGAGTGTAATTTAATCGTTTTATTTCACTTTCTATTTCTACAATAAGATCTATTGTAGAATGAACGAAATTTTTGTTAATAATTTTGAGAGTTACCAGATTGTAATAATATAAAAATTATAATCGAACGAAAGCAAAAGCATGAAATTAACTCATAAATTATTTATTTTATTAAATGTATAATAATAATGATAATTACATTTTCTATATAATTTCAAAGATTTCTTTTAAATTGTTCTGTTCAAGAAAATTGAGAAAAAATATGCAAAATGGAATAAAATAATAAATTACTCCCCTTTTTTTCAATTTCCAATTGACTAAAAAAGAAAATAAATAACTTATTCTGATAAGATAAGATAAGATTGATTTGAATTTCTCCACTCTACTCTATATTATGGAATGCCGGCAGCAAGAATATTCAATTCAACTATTCATTATTCAACAGTTCATTTAATTGTTCACAAATAAATAAAACAACATTTCAGTTCAGCAATAAAAAGGAAAGAATAACCAACAAAAACAAACAAGCAACACTTCGTAATTTTGTATCTGTCAGTTCTCGTTCTGTAAAGAGGTCATAACTCGTTTTTTTTCTAATATCTTAAGCTGAATTAAATAAAGTAAATTTTTGAATTTCATTAATAATTAAAAAAATATTAATAATTTAAATATGAAGCCACCATACAAAGTAGGTAAGTAACAAATTCATATTTTAATTATTATTTAAAATTTCTAACTGAAATTGCACATGGTTATTTTAGGTTAGATTCAAAGAAAAACAGTGAATCAATAAACTACTTTAATAACAAAAATAAACTTGAATTAAAATATGTATCATACAGAAGAGTTTTTTCAGTACCTAATAATTTTTTTAATATTTTTTTTTTGTAGCTGATATTAGTTTAGCCGACTGGGGACGTAAAGCAATTATAATTGCTGAAAATGAAATGCCTGGTTTAATGACATGTCGTGCAAAATATGGCCCAACGAAACCATTGGCAGGTGCACGTATTGCAGGATGTCTACATATGACAGTACAAACTGCTGTTCTTATAGAAACTCTAATTGAACTTGGAGCTGAGGTAGGTCAAATTTACACAGAAATATAAATTTATATTTTTTTTTTCTTCTAAAATTTTTTTGAGAAAATTTGAAAATATAATTTGTATTGTACGTATGTTAATGAGTTGCTAATTTAATTATCAGTTACTTGATGAACCCTGCTCGACCTCTCTTTTGTAGATAAGCGTGATAATTCAATTTCAAAAGTTTCAATTGTTCGATACAATTATATCATGCTGTCGTCATACCAGCTCCTATTATTTACGGAAATGATTTTTTTCTATCTTTATTTTTATTTATTTAATTTTTTTTTTTTTTTTTTTTTTTTCTTTCTAAATAGGTCCAGTGGTCAAGTTGTAATATTTTCAGTACTCAAGATCATGCAGCTGCAGCAATTGCTGCTACTGGTGTACCAGTTTATGCATGGAAAGGTGAAACTGATGATGAATACATTTGGTAAAAGAAATTTTAAATGATTTTGAGGATTGTTTAATGCCATGGATTTTAATTGATTTACATTTCTCTAGGTGTATTGAACAAACTTTAGTTTTTAAAAATGGTAAACCATTGAATATGATTCTTGATGATGGTGGTGATTTAACAAATTTAGTACATCAAAAACATCCAGAATATTTAAAAGATATTCGAGGACTCAGTGAAGAAACAACAACTGGAGTTCATAATTTGTACAAAATGATGAATGAAAATCGTTTAGGAGTACCAGCATTCAATGTTAACGATTCTGTTACAAAGGTAAGATCGTTTGATATGTTATTCCGAAGAATATTTTACTTGAAAATTTCTATTATTTTCAGAGTAAATTTGATAATTTATACGGATGCCGAGAATCATTAATTGATGGTATAAAAAGAGCAACTGATGCTATGATTGCTGGTAAAGTATGCTGTGTCGCTGGTTACGGTGATGTCGGTAAAGGTTGTGCACAAGCACTACGTGGTTTTGGTGGTAGAGTTATTATAACAGAAATCGATCCAATAAATGCATTACAAGCAGCCATGGAAGGCTATGAAGTAACAACAATGGAAGAAGCTAGCAAAGAAGCAACAATATTCGTAACAACTACTGGTTGTGAACAAATCATATTAGGTGAACATTTTGAAAATATGAAAGATGATTCGATCGTTTGTAATATTGGTCATTTCGATTGTGAAATCGATGTTGAATGGTTAAATAAGAATTCAACTGAAAAAATTAATGTAAAACCACAAGTTGATCGTTATACATTGAAAAATGGTAGACATATAATATTATTGGCTGAAGGTAGATTAGTTAATTTAGGATGTGCACATGGGCATCCAAGTTTTGTAATGTCAAATTCATTTACCAATCAAGTGCTTGCACAAATTGAACTATGGACAAAGCCAGGACAATATCCGATCGGTGTACATGTATTACCGAAAATTTTAGATGAAGAAGTTGCACGTTTGCATTTAAATAAATTGGGTGTAAAATTAACAAAACTAACTGACAGACAGGCAAATTATTTGGGAATTAAAAAGGAAGGACCATTCAAACCAGATCATTATAGATACTGAACAAAACAAATTTATGTTTACTTTTTTAATTACTATTTTTTGTAATTTCGTTTTGCTATAAAATTGTTATAAGCGAAATAAAATTTGAGCATTTTAAAAATTAACACAGAGATATATGTACGCGAATTTATGTTTTAGTCTTTTTAAAAAAATTTTTAGAAGATGTAATTTTAAAAGTACATAAAATAAAAAAAATATAGAAATTGAATGTCAACAGGTCGTTATTTTAATATTTTAAATTACCTTTTTCCTAACAAGAATTTCTTAGATGGATATATAAATTTCAGCATTATGTTTTACTGTTGCGTATTTTTAAGATTTTAAATAAAAACTTCAAAAATTTCCTGAAATCGCATCATCTAAAATTTTTAATCTCTTTGGCAAGAAATTTTTGCAATAAAATCTTAAATCGTTAATTATTTCTTTGCACAATTTTATAATTACGTTACATAGCATACTCAACATACTGTAGAAAGTAGAAACTAGAAACAAATGCATGGTATTTTATTCACTGTCAGTCATTTTCACCTCACCACACGCACACAGCCACCATCGCACCGGTTTAAAAACAACACAGTGAGATGAAGAGAATAAACTTCTCATTCTCAATTTATTCAAAAATTCATCAATTCATCCACGTATTTTACACCTAACCTTACTTTTAGACTTTTATCTAACCTAAAACATTAAACACCTAATATTTATTTAGATAAAGAATGAATTTCACTTAACATTCTTAATAGGAATATACAATACAATTTATATTACACTACATATTACATATTACATTATCTTTTAAATATTTTTGTTGTGTGATTGGGTTGGGATGTGAAGTGATTACGAAAACTACATAGCAAAGGCAATACGAAATACGACACGCAACACGCAACATAAAAACATCATTTCATCATTTCATTTGTACAATCAATTCAGTTTACAGTTTGTATTATAAAATAAATAAATTATAAATTGAATGCTGTAATCTGTAATAAAAAAATAATAATCAAATAAAATGGTTAAAAGTTTAACGAAAGAAGATTTATCAAGAGTTCCAGAAACAATAAATTTCCCAGAAGAGGAGGAAAAAATTCTAACCTATTGGAAAAATGAGAAAATTTTTGAAAATTGTTTAAAATTATCTAAAGGTAAACCAAGGTAAGTAAAATTATTGATGATTTATTTTTAATTAATTTTAAAATGAAAACATAAAATCGATGAAAATCAATTTTACATATAAACAGATATACCTTTTACGATGGACCACCGTTTGCAACAGGATTACCACATTACGGTCATATATTGGCTGGAACAATAAAGGATGTTGTTACGCGTTATGCATATCAACAGGGCTATCATGTTGATAGACGTTTCGGATGGGATTGTCATGGTTTACCAGTCGAATATGAAATTGATAAAACATTGAATATAAAAGGACCAGAAGATGTTGCTAAAATGGGTATAACTGCATATAATGGTGAATGCCGTAAAATTGTAATGCGTTATGCAAAAGAATGGGAAGAAATTATTGGACGTATGGGTCGTTGGATAGATTTCAAAAATGATTATAAAACATTATATCCATGGTATATGGAAACTATTTGGTGGGTATTTAAACAGTTATATGAAAAAGGTTTAGTGTATCAGGGTGTTAAAGTAATGCCATATTCGACTGCATGTACAACAGCATTATCGAATTTTGAATCTGGACAAAATTATAAAGAAGTTGTTGATCCATGTGTTACAGTTGCTTTGGAAATTGTTGATTCACCAGATAATGCACATTTCTTAATATGGACAACAACACCATGGACATTACCATCAAATTTATCTGTATGTGTTAATCCGGATATGATTTATGTAAAAGTTAAAGATTTAAAATCAGGAAAAATCGTAATATTGGCTGAAAGTCGTCTTGATTACGTTTTTAAAAGTCCAGATGACTATGAAGTTATTGAGAAATTTGTTGGAAAAACTTTAGCAGGTACCAAATACCGACCGATATTTCCGTATTTCGAAAAATATGGAAAAGAAGTGAATGCATTTCGAGTATTAGTTGATGATTATGTTACTGAAGAATCTGGTACGGGTATCGTTCATCAGGCACCATATTTTGGTGAAGATGATTTTCGTGTTTGTATGGTAGCTGGTATTATAACGAAAACAAGCAAAATTATATGTCCGGTAGACGATTCTGGACGATTTACTGATGAAGTATCTCATTTTAAAGGACAGTATGTAAAAGATGCAGACAAAAATATCATTGCATACTTAAAACAACGTGGTAATCTATTCCAAGTCAGTCAAGTTAAACACAGTTATCCATTTTGTTGGCGTTCTGATACTCCTCTTATTTACAAAGCCGTCCCATCATGGTTCGTTCGAGTTGAACACATGTCCAAAAATTTATTGTCATGCAGTTCACAAACATATTGGGTACCAGATTTTGTAAAAGAGAAAAGATTCGGTAATTGGTTGAAAGAGGCTAGAGATTGGGCTATAAGTAGAAATCGTTACTGGGGTACACCGATACCAATTTGGATGTCACCGAATGGAGATGAAATCATTTGTATTGGAAGTATAAAGGAATTGGAAACATTGTCTGGACAAAAAATAACTGATTTACATCGAGAATCAATCGATCATATACAAATTCCATCAGTAATTCCTGGTAATAAACCATTACGACGAGTAAAAGAAGTATTTGATTGCTGGTTCGAGTCAGGTTCAATGCCATTCGCTCAACAACATTATCCGTTCGAAAATGAAAAAGAATTCATGAATTGTTTTCCAGCTGATTTCATAGCTGAAGGAATCGATCAAACTCGTGGTTGGTTCTATACTTTACTGGTGATATCCACTGCTCTTTTCAATAAGCCACCTTTTAAGAATTTAATTGCAAATGGATTGGTTTTAGCATCAGACGGACAAAAAATGTCCAAACGTAAGAAGAATTATCCAGACCCGATGGAAATTGTTAAAAAATATGGAGCGGATTCTTTACGTTTGTATTTAATTAATTCACCAGTAGTTCGAGCTGAAAATTTAAAATTTAAAGAGGAAGGAGTTCGAGATATCATTAAAGATGTGTTTTTACCATGGTACAATGCATACAGATTTCTCTTGCAAAACGTTGCACGACTCGAAAAAGAAGAAAATTTCGCATACTATTACGATCGTCAAAGACATGCAGAAGGTATTAAAACAGCCACCATTATGGATGTTTGGATTTTATCATTCAAAGAATCATTAGTTGAATTTTTCGCTAAAGAAATGAAAGCGTATAGACTGTATACAGTTGTGCCGAGACTAACGAAATTCATTGATCAGCTAACAAATTGGTATGTTCGTTTGAATCGTCGACGTATTAAAGGTGAAATGGGTAAAACAGAATGTATTCAATCGATCGATACACTCTATGATGTTCTAATGTCGATGGTAAAAATGATGGCACCGTTTACACCATTTTTATCCGAATATATTTATCAACGATTAAGTCTTCTAGACAAAACACTAGATTCTCATGGCGCTTCAGTACATTATCAAATGATGCCGATTGTAAATCGTAATTTCATTCGTAAAGAAATTGAGACAGCAGTTTCAAGAATGCAAGCAGTTATTGAATTGGGAAGAGTAATGCGAGATCGACGTACACTGCCCATTAAATATCCAATTCCAGAAGTAATCGTAATTCATAAGGATCAGAAACACTTAGAAGATATCCTCAGTCTGAAAGATTTTATTGTGAGCGAATTAAATGTTCGAAAATTGACAACAAGTATGGATAAAGAGAAATACGGTGTAACATTACGTGCTGAACCAGATCATAAAACTTTGGGACAACGGTTAAAAGGTGATTTTAAGGCTGTTATGGCTACAATTAAAAAACTAAATGATACAGATATTCAAACACAATTGGCAGCTGGTAAATTTAACGTAATGGGACATGATATCGATTTATCAGAAATCCGTATTATTTACTGTATATCAGAGAAATTAGGTCCAAATTTTGAGGCGCATAGTGATAACGATGTTCTAGTCTTAATGGACATGACACCAAATGATGATTTAATCGATGAAGGTATTGCTAGAGAAATCATAAATCGCATACAGAAATTAAAGAAAAAAGCTCAACTAATACCAACTGATCCAGTTTTAATTTATTATTCGATTGATAATGTTGATCAACAACATCAAGTGAAACGAGTTGCTGAAAAGCATAAAGATTTCATACAAACCACTGTAAAATCATCATTTGTGGAATATAATCCATCAGTAAAAGAGAAACGTTTAATTGCCGAAGAATCATTTGAATTGAAGGGAGCAAAATTGAAAATTTTAATTTGTTCATTAGAAAATTGTGTATTACCGAATGTTGCATGGACAAATCTTCAGTTAAATTCCGATTTAGAAGAACGTTATACAAACGGACGAAATGGTACATTATTGCTACAAAAATTGAATGATGAATTTTTAACATTACAAGAATTTTATGATGAAGTAGCAAAAATCTTTGGTCTGTATGGTATTAAATTTTTGATAACATGTAATGGTGCTGAAGTAAAAAATGTTAAAGATTGTACTGGTAAAAATTGTATTATAACGAAATCTTTAGCATCATTGAAATCAAATGAAGTTAAAGAGAATGAAAATAATTCTGTGCAACCGTATTCGAAATTCGTTAATTTTGAATTGAATGGTGGTAAAAAATTTTGTCTATTATTAGAAAATCCAAAAGGATGTAATTTCGATAAAGAAAATCTTGTAAAATCACTTACGAAAACGTATCAATTGGATGATATGAAATTTTTAAATGAAAATTGATTTTCAAATAAAAGTTGAAAATACAATACATAAGTCCAGATAAACTGCTGTTATGATTAATCAATTTTTGGATTTTAATTAAAAATGAACACTTAAAAAAGAAGTAGGTATACTGAGAATGAAAATAAAAAAATTTTTTTTTGTAAGAAAATTTCAATTTATAATTTATGAAATTAAATACGAAAATAAATTATTATTATTATTATTACTGCAGTCTTAATGTTTATTCTTTTTGTTCAAACCAATCAAGTTTATTAACTGGTATAAATCCAATTTCTTGTACAAGACGTTCAGATGCAATATTTCCTTGTAAGACAAATCCATACATATCGATATTATATGTTTCAGAGATACGTTTACATTCAGCAGCGCATACAATTTTTCCATAACCTTTTCGTCTTTCTGATTCCATTGTGTATAGAAATCTATAGAAGGATGTTAAAAAGTAAAAATTTATGGCAAAAAAATAAAAAAATAAATGAAAAATTAAAGAGTGAATTCTTGAACGTCAAAATAATGATCGTCTTTTTACAAAGTCAAAACGTTTCAAATCTTAAGCTATACGTGATAATAATGATAATGCATCGCATGCATTCCAAAATCTTTTGTGAATTTTCTTTTGGCAAGAGACACTCTAGCGTATCGTAAATAATTATGATGCGCAAATGTAAATTTGTTTAGCAGTGCATCGTTACTGTCATAGAGCAGTCACCTCGCAATACAAAGTAAATTGACATTCAGGAATTCACCCAAAAAGTTTTTCAATTTTTCAGAGACATCAAATACAAAATCTCGTATTCAATTACATAAACATGTATTCTTACCCTGATGTAAAATTTTCACTTGTTAGATCCCATGCAATTAATTCATTTGTATCAGTTTTAAAAAGTCCTGTACCGTTATTCAAATTTATACAGCTTTCAACGTATTTGAGAGAATCCGAATATTTATGTGGCCATTTTTCATTAATTAATTGGGCATGATAGATTTGTAATGGACCCAAATACACATCATTTGAAACACTAATTAAAAAATAGAAAAAAAAAAAAATAAATAAAAATTAAATAAAATAAATATATTGAAAAATTTTTCTTGTTTATCTCACTTACGTAATATCAACATCCTTTAATTTTTCTTTAGTTACACATACAACAGTATCATGATGATAATTTTTCACTATAAAATTTTTAAATTTAAATATTTGATCAATTTCATTTGAAAATTTTGCTTGCATTATTCCAGATAATGGTCTTATATTCCAATCAATTAAATTTGTCTCTTTCACACATTTAAATAATTCTTCTCCGGTTTCATCTAGAGTAAATAATTGTAGCCAATAATCCTTGATATAATTATGTAATTAATGATGATTGCGATCGGAGAAAAAAAAAATAAAAAATACAATAAAAATAATTATGTAAATATGTATAAGAAATAAAAATATTTAAATATGAATATGATTTTATTTTTCTATTTTTACTTTTAATCCAGACATTCCAATTATTGTACAATTTTCTAATTTTCCATAACGATAACCGAATACTTTTGTTCGACATCTATCTGATATTTCTTCAGCAGTATCAAGTGTATTATCGTCAATGTGATAATCATAATTTTTTCTAGCTTCAATGTTATGATATTTTCTTTGTATTTCTTTAATTTTTCTCAAATATCGAATATGATTGAATAAATGATGATGACTGTAAATATGTTCTGGTTGATGTTTTTTTAGAATTTCTAAATATACCAAACAATCTTGTTCATTTAACTCTTTTAATACATCAATTGATGGTAATGATGATGATGATTTTGGTGATGATACAACCGATTTGTTCGAAATTTCCATATCCACAATTTAAAAAGTTATTACAGACTGAAATGTATTAATTTTATGATCACTTTTATGAAAGAAAAATCCTGTTGATCTCTTTATCATAATTCCATTTTTAGACTGCATACATACATTTACATCAAGTTGAATTCAAAATCAAAAAGAAAAATATTCATCTAAATAGACATAATTCTTATCAGTTTCATTTTTTAAGAAAAATATACATCTGATGATGTTATATTTTTTTTTTTTTTTTGCTTTATTTGTGGTCCAGATTTTAGCTGTACATACAAACGCAAAAAAATAGCTACATACAAACGCAAACTATAAACGATTTACCAGAGATGATGCAATATTGAAATATATAGACCTCTGTAAATCTCTTATCGTCATCGTTAAATATCAGTTAAAAAATTTATTTGAGAATAAAAAAAAATTTGATTAGATTCTAATGCACAATTCAAATTATAAGTAAATTGTAAATAATTATTAATAAAGGGTGATCAAATCAGAGGTATATAACTTTAAACATTCATAAATTTTGTGTAGGAGTTTCGAAGATTGGACGACGTGTTAGTGCAACTGAGCTTGAAATAGATTAATCATCTTATGAAAAAATTATCTTCATTCTGTAAATTAGCAACCAAGATAATGTGCTATAACTGCATATTAGTATTTAGGTTAGAGTCTGATCTTTAAGTAGCTTAATATTGACTCACGGGGGACTGTTTTAACATATTTGAGCTTCCTGATCCCGTGGAATATGTAGAACGGTAAAACCAAGTAGGGTATAATACATTAAGGATGTTAGCGAATAAAAGCCACCTTTTTTTTTCTTTGAAGTTATGTTAAATCATATAAGTTTACTCTAATAAATTACAAATCCTCGATGACCTTAAAATCAACATTACTTGAGTTATTGGAGAGACAAATTCAGATTTATGTGGTGAAAAAGTGGTAAAAAATAATCGTTTTAGAATTGAAAGGCAATTTTAAATAATAATTCAAAGGCAATTTTAAATAAAAATGTCATTCATTAAAATTGAAAATAATCAAAAAATTTTAAATTAAAAATTTCCCTCTCCGATAGCGCTACCATACCAGCCCAAATAGAGCCTCGGCCTTCTTCACTTTAGCCCTGAACTGATTCACATTCAATCTCATCTCTTTAGTTGGTTTTTCTATTTCAACAAAGGTCTCTTCAACTTTCAGCATATACCTTTCGAGGATATTTAGGTCATCAGCATAACTCGTTAATCATTTTCAAAAAAAATTTTCAAATTAAGAAAAATAAATAGCTTCAATTTAATCACCCCTTATAAATTGAATATTATAAGATAATATATACATATTTAAATCATTGTGGCGAAGGAAGAAAATTGAAATGGTTTCGTTTTCGTATAAATTTCTGTTTATACGCCTTCCTTATCTGAAATTCTGAAAATGAATGAATTTCAATTTCTTGTTAACGCTTAAAAAATAAAAACAAAACAAGCTTTTATGAATTAAAATTCTGCATTTTTCTTGTTTATTTTCTTAATTTTATTTTTATTTTTTATGTATATGTATATTCATCTAAATGGTATTCAGAAATTATTTTCGATTAATAAAACATTATTCATATTTCGTCATATTTACAAATTTTTCGTACATAATAATTTTCTATAATAATTTTCTTATCGTCTATCGTTTCTGTTTATCATTATTTTATTTTCTCTATGCTGCTTTTAGTTTTTTTTTATTTATTTATTTTTTTTTTAATTTTAACATTTACATTTTTATAACATTATTACACACATATTTAATATGATTTATATGAATTATTTTTATATTTTTATAACTTAAACCTAATACATGGTAATACATACATTTACATACATATTTACAAAAAAATAAATGTTTATAAATAGTTTGAGAGAAAAAATAAAATTATATAATATGTGTATATATATATTTAAAAAAAAAAAAAAAAAAAAAACAAATAATAAAATAAAAATGAGCAATACTATTGACTTAAAATTAATTGAACATTTAATTTTATAAAAGTTATCTTTACTTTTCGTCTGTTTGTTTTTGTTTTAGTTTTTAAGTAAAGTTTGTTGAAACAAACAAAAATAATTCATTTATAACAAACAATATGACAAATATATTTTTATTTTCGAAACCTGCAAAATTTTTTTTTCTTTTTTCTTTTTATATTAACCTTTAAGGCTATTAAAAATTATAACATATTTTCTACAAATCTGTAAACGTAATACCATTTTCAGAGCACTTATATTTCGAATCGCATATTTTAGCATTATTTTTCGAACCAAATGCAATACATTTCGAATTGAAAATATCATTTTTCTAATTAATTGCAATATTCTTCGTTCTAATCGCAACACATTTCGAGCCAATAGCCAATTTTTTTCAATCAATTTCAATACATTTCGAACAAATAAAATCATTTTTTTGTATCAAATCAACTATCATATTATGATTTTGGTTCGAAATGTGTTGCATGTTGCATGCTATCATATTAGTTCGAAATCGAATTTATGTTGTATTTGGTTTGAAAAATGTTGCTGTTTGTTAAAAATGTGCCTTATCATGACATTCGATAGACGATGAAACGAAACGATACGATATAAAATTGCTATTCTATTATGTAATTTCATCGTTTCGAAAGTTAAGTGATACATAATGGTACAATATAAATTCCTGATACAAACGAAATTTTCCCGTTTTCTTCATACAACTTCCAGTTTTGTTGTAAGAAAAAATGATTCAATGCCATTTCAATTTGGAACGTTTTTGAATATTATGATCGCGTTTTTAACAAGACGATACGAAACATTTCGTTATCGAATATCATAATAAGGCACATGATGTACATAATATGTATTTGCTCTGAGAATGATATAATTGAAACAAATTATAAATTTGAGCTATTTCTAAAGCATTTAACATATTATTTAAATTTAAATCAGTTACTACTTGCATTATTTTCATAATTATCAATACTAATCATAGGTTGAATTCATAAAACATCAAATGCAATGACGTTTACGATAATTATTAAGAATTTATCAAAAATTCTGAAACATTTTTACACTGCAATCGCATCAGTGCTTTCTATTTTAACCATAAATGCTTGATTGCATTTATCATTTCTAGTTTTAGACGGTGACAATGACGATTCAGAATTCAGCCTTTGCATGCATTTTTAACTAAATCATTTTTTATTTTTCTATCTAAATTTAAAAAAAAAAAAAAGCATATTTTTTTCTCTTTAATTTTAAAATAAAATTTACATTATGATGCATTATATATACAAAAATAAATTTCTTTAATTTGAATAAAGCATCATCGTAAATCATAAATTAACGCTACGATTCAAGTCGTCAAAATTTAAGCTATCTATCTTTCTAATTTTATATTTACCTATGTATACATGTAAATATTTAAAAAAAAAAAAAAAAAAAAAATTTATTCGAATACCGATTATGATTTTGTTTTTTTTTTAAATATCATTTTAGATATATCTTTCTCGGTAAGAAGATATAATTTTTAATGTTTTATGCAATACATTACATTTCATATTATATACAACACATTTTTTTAGAATAAATATTAAAAGAACATTTATATATAATAAAATTAATTTAAATTTACGAGTATGTATTATGTGACTTTAGATTTATTTCAATTTATTATTTCTATAATTTAGTGATAAAAAAATGTTTATCAATTTTATCTATGATCAATAATTTTATAAAGATTTTCAACACAAAAATAATAATTAATTAGACTGTTTTTTTTTATGTAATGCACTAAAAATATATAGGAGTTATCATTTAATTTGTATTAATTATAAAAATTTTGAATTTATTTTGAATAGTGAAAATTATAAAATTTTCTTATCCATTTTATATCTTGTAGTATATAGAGTATTAGAGATGAAGAATAATAATAATTGAACGAATTCTCTAAAGAGGATCGATGCAATATGAATTCATTGTATACTTGATTCTGAATTTCTAAACTGTATCGATACAACAAGAATACATAGCGTACTAAAGATTCTGAAGTTAAATATTATGTATCGATATCGCGTCAAGGACATTTCTAAATTCAACTATTAAAAACTTATCTAAGAAGCACCAATAATTTCTAAATTGAATGTTTTATGTAATGTGAGTGTGATTTTATTATCAATTTTTTGAATTTATTTTTTTTTTTTTTCAAAACTTTTGCTTATATTAAATTAACAATCTTTCTTGAAAGAATATTATGTGTGTACCTTATGAAGGAGGAATGAATGATCTTACTTTGCTGTTTGTGTTTTAAATTACAATACATAATTAGCATCAGAAAAGCATTAATGTCTAATAAAAAAAAAAATAAAAAAATTATCTAAATAAAAATTAATTTACTATTAGCGTACGAGCCACTATTATTCAAAAATAGACTATTTGTAACTTTCGATCTATTATAACTTCCATTGCTACCATTACTGTTACTATTATTATTATGAATATTATTTGTGTTATTACTGATGTTGCTATTTACACTATTTAAATGTCCATTTGATATTCTTGATGTTACTGCAATACCATTTTGATATGGTGATGATGGTGTTAAAATTGTATTTGTATCATTAAGTGGTGTATATTTATTCCATTCATTCGATTTCACATAATTTGGTAATGAGGTTGATTCTAATTTTGAAACGTATTTTGCCTAAAATTAAAAAAAAAAAAACAGAAAAAAATTATAAAAATTATTATGAAAATTATCATTTTTATATTATGTGTATTGTTCGTTATCTTACCCGATTATAACAGAGTACACCAGCAACAGCTAAAAACATTCCAAATATATTTAACCATGTAACTGGATTACCTAATATTAGCAGTGATAAACAAATAACGAATATACGTTTCGATGCACTTGCAACTGCATACGTTAATGGTGACACTAATGATAATACACTGAATGCAATTATATTTTGTAACCAATTTAATACGCCATCAGTAAATAATAGAATTAATACACGATAATCACTATTTAACTGGAAAAATAAATAAAATTGTTTAAAAATGAATTAAAGATAAATTCTTAATTAAATTGAGAGTAGGATTCGACTTTGAAAAATTTTGAAAACAATAACAACGATTTTACATACAAAAATTTAAAAAAATGCTTTTGCATACCTTTTAAATGCTAATAAAAATGGATTTTTGAATATTTTGATGAAAAAAAAAACATAATTTTATTTTGTTAATAAAAATGGAAATATAACAAAGATTTTTATACTATTTTTTGTGAACTCTTCAGAAATGTCCAAATTTTATTTTGATACCAAAATCATATAGATACATGAAGATTTAATGTATGAAAATAGAAGTCAAAGTTGAATGATTTTTCAAAAAAAAAAAAAACCCCTCTCCTTTTTTAAGAACTATAACTAAATTTCAGGACCTAAAATTAAAAATGTGCTATATTCAAGCACCATAACATCCTTCATGCTACCTATATTCAAAATTTCAAAGAAATTGGTTAATCAGTGTTTGCTGTAAGAGGTGCATTTGGAAGCCGAAAAATCGCAATTTTGACAACTTTGACATCCTGTAAAAAGGAAAAAAGGACATTAAAAAAAAATACTCCATTAAGCACCACAATTCTTATCAAAGTATCTATGTTTCAAATTTCATTGAAATCGGTTAAGTAACTTCGGATATATTTGGTGCACAAGATAGCAGATATCTCGAATCCTAATCTTAAAAACAAAAAAATAAATTCAATAAAAATTCAGAAAAAATATATATAGGTATTATCAAAGACACTAGAAATATAAAGACGTGTATTCGCCATACAAACTGTAGTCAGTAACAGTATAAATTTTTGACTTGCGATCTAATATTGGATCGCATACATGTTGCTATTTACTATAAACATTTTCAAAAGTTTAAGAACACATGAAACGAAATAGCAACACAGTAGCAATCAATTTGAATGATTTTAAAATGCCATAATGTATGGAAGGGTGATGCTGATGACAAGACAACAGAAACAATTTGTATACATGTGAACTGTAGCAACAACACTTTAGCAATCAAAACGAGTATAATATACATAATATTACACATATATGTGTATCAATTATACTTTATACCTACTATCATCACGAGCAAGATACAATTTCTTTTAAAACAAATGGTTTTTAAACGATCAGGCATGATAAAAAACTTGTTTCCATTATTATATGATTAAAATTGAAAGACAACAAAAGAGAAGTAAAGAAGTTTATTATGACGACTAGGAACAGGAATAAATAGAAGATCAATGCAATAAAAAAAAAACCAGCCCGTAATGTACACACATTATATTTTATTGTATTGCCATGTTATTAAGTATGCTCGAGTATATAGCACAATATTATATACAATGTCTACAAAAACTATTTGTGCATAGCAAAGATGTTTTCCTTTTTCTTCCTATTCCTGCACTATTTTGTACAATTGCTTGTTTTTTATTGAGGACCAAAATATGTTTTTTTTTTGGTTGTAAGAATAATTCTGTTTTGTTTTTATTGTGGCGTATTTATAAGTGTTTGAAAAAATAAATTTAAAAATTTCAAAGTATTAAAACTGTTCAAATCCAAGCTACAGTACTTTATTTATAAACACATAGTTTTTGTAACCATTATATGTGATTATTGTTTGTACTTGTTATCAGGTTTTTGTGAAAATCTTATTATTCATATATTGTTTTTGTTGTCATCACCCTTCCATACATTATGGCATTTTTAAATCATTCAAATTGATTGCTGTTGTGTTGCTATTTAGTTTCATGTGTTCTTAAACTTTTGAAAATGTTTATAGTAATTAGCAACATGTATGCGATCCAATATTAGATCGCAAGTCAAAAATTTATACTGACTACAGTTTGTATGGCGATTACACGTCTTTATATTTATAGTGTTTTTGGTATTATGTATTTAAAATGTTTCGTTTACTTACAATTACTTGATGTCGTATTACATTCATAAAATCAACACACAACCATACTGGTAAGAACATAAATAATGCTAAACGACCGAGTATATGTAACAGTCTTAAATGATGAATTCCAGTATCTTTAAGTACCTAGAAAATAATTTTTATAATTATTTTTTTAATTTATTTACTGCATATTTTTATATCAATATGTAATATCATTTTTTTTTTTTTTTAAAAAAGAAAAATATTTTTGTTGTTTACTTTTTTTGAAAAAATATTCTGTAATGAGAAACCCATCGTTGATATTAATGCACATATTAAACCGATTGTATCGAATGATAGTTCAGTTAATGTTGCAATACCAACACCACATATAATCGGTATTAAACTTAAATACACTAATGATGTTTGTTTCTCTTTTAATATTATACGTGATAATATTACTGTAAATAAAGGCATCGTTGCTTTAACTGAAATTGAAATTAAAAAAAAAAATAATAATAATAATAATTGAAAAATTTAATAATTCTATTAAATAGTATTATTTAGATAAAAAAATTAAGAATATTTTTATTATTAATTCCATATAAAATATCAATTACACATTAAAGTAGAAATTTTTAAATTTTATATTACAATTCATTTAGATAATGACCATAAAATTATAAAATTATAGATAGATAAGTGCGCTTGTTAAAATTTAAAACGGCTTATAACCGTTTATATTATACATATTTTGATTTTTTTTAAATTTGTAAATAGCGGCCACGTATTAGATAATGCCAGAAAATTGATATCATGCATGCATGTGATATGTGAATGTGATGTGATTTGTGATTACAACGTGGTAAACGTAAACTTGTTTATTGTATATATATACATATATTTTGTTGTTATTAAATACTTGTTATTAGATTACTGTGCCTCTGCCTAGCCTATACCCTATAGTAGTTTTAGTTTGTATTATAGAATGATTAGTTAATTTGATTTTTGCACATTTAATTTACTATTTTTTATTGCTGCTGTAACAAGTCAACTGTAAATTACAATTGTAATGACACGATTCATTATCAAATTTTCTGGTAACTAAATTTATTCATTTGCATTGTACTCGTACTAGCTACCATTATGATGTAAGAAAGTGAAAGTCAACTGAATTTTTGTTTCATTCATAGTTCATTACTACAGTACAATAACGACTAGACAAATTTCTCTCCTTTTTTTGTTTTTAATTTTCAGCGTCAGATTTTAAATGTTCTAATTAATGGTAATTGGTTTAAAATGTTATTCAACTTTTAAGTCAATTCTAATTCTAGCAACATTAATAGTAAAAGTAGTATGTACATAAAAATTTAAATTAATAAAATATGTATATACATTTTTTTTTTTATTTACCTGTATGAGCATATGATACTGGTACTTTCCATATTGATATATGAGATGTAACCGATGCAAAAAATTTACCTAATGCTAATGGTATTATAATTTTCATATAATATTTCCATGATATATCTGAATATTTTCGTATACCCCATAAATTAAAAAATGGTCCACTATATATTGTAATACTACTTAATTGTACCATTGTTACAGTCATTGGATATGGGAATTCATTTAATATCATTTTACCAATAACATTATTACTTGATGATACAATATACCATAATATACATAAAAATAATACAGTAAATACATGACGTGAATTTTTTTTTTCTACCATTATTTATTATTTTAATTTTAATTTAAAGAAATATTTTACAATTTTATTTAATTTGCTTATAATGATACAATATATGTATATATATGTACACAAAAAATGACAAAAATTATTATTTATCCTTGTTATGTAGAATAATAATCTTAGAATAATAAATTTAGTGATTGTATCGTGTCGTCGTATTCCACAAAAATTTTTTGTTGATTTTATCTTAATAAACTATTTCACGATTTCGTTGGATGTATATTTTATGTTTTGTACATGTATTACACTTTGTCGTATAAGAAGAAAACGAAAAAAAAAAAATTACTAAATAAAATAAGAAATTATAATATAAAATACATAATATATAATTAAATCACAGTGAAAAATAGAAGGAGGAACAAATATAAAGTTCCTTTCTTAATCAACTTAATAATAAATTATTAATGTAGCAATACTGGCTAATGGCTATATAATCAAATATAATTATAAATTTATATATGAAATATTTATTGCCATTCAACCAATGAACCAAATTCATTTTTTGATAACGTAGCAACAAATTTGACAATTGTAAAGACAACAGCTGAGGATATTGACAGTTCATATTGACAAAAAACTGGAAGGCAAATAAAATATGAGTGCGTCATTATATTGAACGAAAGTACATTATAAAAATTATAGTAAATTTATCGAAGCGAATTGTAAATGTAGTAGACTGCAATTGATTACACTCTGCAATCTGCATTTTTGGGGCGCGGTGCGACTGTGAAACTTCGTTATAAACAAGAAAAAGTAAAGGAAGTAAAGGTAAAATCAATGGTAAAGTCAAAAACAATAGAACTATATTTATTCAAATATAATAAAATTGTAAATTTATCACAATATTTAATTTTATTTATTTAAATTTAAAACTCACAACGATAGAGAGAGAATGCTTTTCAATGAAATAGCGAAGAATTACATAAGTAAATGCATAATAACATTTTATTTTTATCGACAATAAGCAAAGCATAAAATTATATCAGCAAAGTTCGTCCCATAATCACATCTCTGAATCCTCTGATGTTGATAGTGAAGAGTGATTTATTAAGTATTGATAGTGATCACTGATTAGTGCTAGTGTTATGTGGTGTTATGCCCGATTTCTTCACTTCCAATTATCTTCTTGCTAACTTTAGCGGCAAGATAGCAAAGAGATTTGTATGTATTCACCTCTGAATTAGTACTTAGCTGCCAGCTAACTTTAGTGAGAAGATGAAGTTCTGATTATTTATTTAGGTGTAACCGTGTAACCTAACTCGATACTACCGCCGACTAGCTGTCTAATTGGAAAACATTCAAATAATTAAGCTTTACATGAAATTTTATATTGAAAATTTCGAGTATCGATTCAAAAATTTCGATTTTAGGTTTGAGCATTGGCCAGTTAGCTTTGTAGCTAGTTAGCAAGAAGATTGTGTGAAGAAAACCAAACTCGTTGCTAGCTGGCAGCTAAACTTAGGTGGCAGCTGGCAGCCAGCTAATCAGAAGTATGAAGACATCGGTCATTAGTTAATTAAATGATTGCACTCGATAAAATTTTAAAATTTCAATTATTTTGAACTGAAATGATCATCTATTATTTTTTTTATTTTATTTATTTTTGCATCATTACATACAATTTTGCATTTTCTATATAATTATAATAAGTAAATAATAAAAATAATAAATAATTATAATAATAACTGAATGAAGAATGAACATAATTATAATAATAATCAATATTTACATTATTATTTAATTAGTTACAATTTTTATTTAGTTAAAGAACAGTTTGTTAATAAGAAGTTGGAAAGACCTTTAACATCATACAACTCATCAAACATATTAGCTGAAAACTAATTGTGAACAATAATCTTGAACAATAATGAACTATATCATTGTGTAGTCAAATGTCAATTGTCAATCGTCCGTCATAAATCAAATTAAGTGAACTAACGTTTTTTCTTGGGTGGCTTTGCTTTAAGAACTTCAACAATTTAAAGAAACACATTTTCCTGACTGCTTCAATCTAAAAAGAACATTATTTTTTTAAAATTAGACTAGATTTTATTAAGCAAATTATTTAATTAGAAATATTATTAAAAAATGGAACCAATGACATTAGGAAGCCCAAATAATAGTCCAGCAACTGGTTCTGGTAGTAGTAGTCCATATTTACCATCATTTTTGACTGGTGAAGTGAATACTCCAACAACACCAAGAACAAATACATTATCACCAACGAAACGTAGAACATTATCATTCGGTAATTTTTGATATTATGAAAAAAAAAAATTAACATTTTGCATATTTTAAATAAATAAATTAATCATTTCTTTGATGTAATATATAGCAACTTCTCCAACTGTGGGTATATCATCACCGCCCGATTTTAATTGTTCTCTGTCATTCGGTCAAAAAGGTACATTATTCGGTCAGCAGCAGCAATATAATTCACCATCAGGAACAACAAATTCACAATTGAATAGTAGCGTATTAACTGGACCACCAAAACAGGTACATAAATAATTTTTATGTTTAATTGTGTTTATACATATTATATTCATGTGATATCCTTCTTTTTTAAACAAAAGGGACTTTTTGATTCATTAATAGAAGAAATGAATAAGATTCCAACACCAAAAAAATCAATTTTAAATCAATCGCAAAATTTTGCAACAGCAACAATACCTGGATCACCGATATTCAATGATTCATATTTAAATCAATCAAATTTTAATGCATCAAGATTAGCATCGCCTACAGCAACAATAGATTATGATCAAAATTTAGTATCATATTCAACGATGCAACAACAAAAGCATGCCGATTTTTGGGTTACAGTATTTGGTTTTCCATCAAATGCAACATCAATGATATTATCACATTTTTCACAATGCGGCTGTATCGTTGATAAAGTATATCCAGTAGAAAATGGTAATTGGATACATTTAAGATTCTCATCACGTTTAGAATGTGATAAAGCATTAAATTATAATGAAAAAATTCTACAAAATAATATAATGATCGGTGTGACGAGATGTAAAGATCCAACCGTAATTGATAAAGAAAATTTAAATAATACCAATAATCAGTAAGTATAAATTTATTTATTTTTTTTTTGTTTCTCTATCATTTTTTTTTATCGTATGCAAATGCAATTATCAAAATATTTTCATTTCCTTTAAACATTTTAGATGTTTTAAAATACGTCCATTAAGTCAAGTCGGATATAAAAATAAACAATGTGAATTATCTGTTGTACAATGTCCACCGGGACCACAAAGAGATTCTAATATTATAAATAAGGCTATAGATTTATTATTTGGATGGTAGATACAATTAAGTGCTTACTAAAAACTTTATTATTTAATCAATGCTTTACGTAGGAAAGTATTTTTCATTTTTTTTTTTATATTTTTGTTTATTCTTTAAAATTTATTTTTTAAACAAATATCTTGAGAGTATAAGGACAAGTGTATAAAATTTTGATAAAAATTTAAAAGAAAGCAAGCTGCAACAAATCTTAAGCATCAAATACATAAGTAATTTCGTTCTTTCGTTTCTGTTCGTTTCGCTCATGCTCCTCTCAGTAATTTTGGTATTATTTTTATATGAAACTGGTTACATCGGAGACGAATGAATGTAACGAAACGAAAGAGTTTTATCACATTTTTAAACCAAAAATTTAAACTTTTATTGTAAAATTGGACATAATTGTTTTAACGTTTTTAGTTGTAAAATAATTGAAAGAAGAACAATGCTATGTGTTAAACATTTTCGTTTTGTTCGTAATTAAAAGAGTGAACGAAATAATTAGTTATGTGCTTAAGCAGTCTTAACCCTTTGTAGCCTATGATCTTAAAAATGAAAATTGTTTCGATATAGATCAGGTTTAAGTAAATAAAAAAAAACGTATTTCTTAAAAATTCAAAAATATCTATTATTAATTATTTATTAAAACGTTAATTAAGGAGCGTGACATTACTGTAACATTGAATTAAACGTACAAAAAATACTTATGTGGTATGGAAGGATCTGAAACAATTATTATAAAACATAATGCTACATCGCATTTTTCGCAAACTGTTTTTGGTACGCCACTACACTTGAGAAATTTACAACATATTGTAAGATGTACAGAATATATGTTTTTATTGTTATTGAGAATTTATTGTAAACCTGTTATAAGTATATTTAGTTTGAAATTATTGTCCTTTGTCGAACTCATTTATTCACTTTTGCATTCTTGGAATGCTGTTCAAATGAATGTCGCAAACAAAACGTTTTTAAATATTTATTGTTTTGAATGGCTCTTGTTAATTTAATGTGGTTTTATACAAAATTTTGCCGAAATTAGTTTTAGTGTATCTCATCCATTTGACATTCTTCCATAAAAAATTTTCCCTTTCTTCATTTCTGTTCCTCCACATGAATTTCGTTTTTAAAAGTGTAGAAAAATCAAAAATATCATCTTTATTCATTTCACTGACGGTAAATTTTTTTTAAACCCATGGTTCTAACAAAATTATACCAGTCATGTGGGTGGTGTATTTTTATATCACTTCGTTTTTTCTTTCTTTCAATTGTGTCGTGATCGACATCACACTCCATATGTGTATGTCCTGGTTCCAAAAACTTGTGATCAATAATTTCAACATTTCGCTGGTTGTGGAGAGCAGTAATGAACATGGTGCAGAAAAAAGAATTCTTATTTTGTCCTGCACATGAGTCACTATAAAACATCAATCGTTTGTTTTTAGGTTGGATGCTGTGCAATATGTGTTTAAAAACACAAGATGATATTTCATTTCCACCTCTGCTTGATATTGCTTTATGCCACATGTAACAATATGAAGCTCCTATAATTCAATCGTGGTCCGTTAAGTTAAACGTCCAAAGTTGCCTTTTGTAAAATGATATTCCATTTCGTAAAAATGGTGTTGATAAGCACTGCTGTAAATCGAAAGTATAAACTTTAATTGTCGAATCATTAGCTGCTAGATTTTTGTCCCTTTTTTTTCGAATCATATGCTCATATGCAAAATCAATCTGCTTTACCGTGATGGACAGAAAGCTGATGTTGGAAATTCTCTAGCAATATGTCATTTTCAATTTTATCTTTTAATCCATCGCAATTACCACGAGTGTCTACTTTTGGTTTTTTAAATTTTATATTCAATGCTGTAAAATTTGTTTAGCTATAAATCTTGTTTATAATCTACAATGAATTATATTTTGTACTTTTAAAAATATCAGAATATATTTATCTTCATACAGCTTGTACATTTGTGCTAGTGTCAGATCGGCATGAAAATATTTACAACTTATGTCTCGCCTTGAGTAATGATTTTCATAGGCCGGGAAGCTATTTATAGTAAGTCCTTTGATTGTATCAATAACAATCAATGATTTCTGCAACAAAATTTACAATTAATAATTTCTTTATTTTTTAAATTTTCTTTAGAATTTTTTTTACAAACTAAATTATTTGTTTTAGTTACAACATTGAGGTTAGTAAAACTTTTTCTCATGTGTTCCATCTGGTTCGTCGTTGCCTCTGCAGCTCTAACCGAACTTCTATTGCTTTTGATAATGTCAAGTCATCTTTTTGCTAACAAATTCTTTTGAATTTGACTGTCTTGTATACCTTACACAATTCTGTCTCTAAGCATTCTATCTTCTTGGTCATCATAGTCACAGGATTTAACCAACTTTTTGATATCCACTAAGAAGTCATCAAATGGTTCACCTGGTTCTTGCTTCCGATTTAAAAATATGTAACTTTCATATACAGTGTTCTTTTTCGGTTTGCAAAAATCCTTGAAAAGCCTTCACTACACTTTCATATTTGATTTTTTCTGTTTCAGATGAATTGAATGTATTGAAAATTTCAAAACCATCATGACAAACTGAATTATAAAGTGAAATATTGCTATTTTCACTTTATCTTCTTTTTTAGATAATTCCGCTGCAGTGAAAAAAATCTCGTAGTTCTGCCAGAACACCCTCCAGTTTTCTTCTAAATTTGAGCCGGTAAAATTCAATTTTTCAACTTTATATAATCCATTGGAATAGTTTGCCAAATATATTGAATTTTTAAATTTAATTACAAATATCATTTAAATTGAAATCGAAGACTAATTCATTTGGAGAGAATTTCGTTGTTGAATTTTTCTACGAATTTATTAACCATTGTAATTCACGTAAATTCTCATCCCAAGTTCTTGGTTCAGCTGATGTTCGTAAAAATGTCAATATCGTTTGATTAGCTCGTTCGGCTTGACCATTAGCACGAGGAGTTCTTACAACGGGTTTTCTATGTTTTATTTGATTAATATGACAAAATGATTTGAATTGTTTAGAGGTAAACGACGTTCCTCTGTCAGTTACGATAATTTTCGGCAAACCGAAGTAAGTCGTTAATTCACTCAATACATTAAGAACATGCAAAGTCTTAGTGTTCTTGACAGCTTTAACCACCAAATACTTATTAAAGGCATCGGATATAGTAAGTATGTACAAATTACCCCTTTTCGTTCGAGTAAAGGGTCATAATTGATCGAGGTGAAGTTGATAGAATGGTACGGGTATTGGTTCTTCAAAATGAAGTCTTCCTTCAGTCATATCGGTCTTATTTTTTTGATAGCAGAAATCAATACAAGATGCTATGTATCCCTTGACGTACTTTCTTATTTTTGGGAACCAAAATTTCGACTGTACTCGTTTAATTGTTTTTTCCGTTTCAAAATGACCGCAATCATCGTGGCATACGCCATCTTACAGCCTTTGGCACGACAAATTTGAGTTTACCATTTAATTTCCGGTATAGATGATTATTTTGTAACACGTAGTCGGTTTTAAATTGTTTAATTTGATGATGTTCCGTTTCACCTTTAAGTGCTGCGATGATATCAACTAATGATTGATCTTGAAGTTGTATACTTGATAACCAATCGTTGTTTTGTATTTTAATTTTCATTATGAAAGCGTCACGATCCATTTTCTTTGGCATTCGACTGAGGGCATCAACATGCATCATGTGTTGACCTTTTCGATGAACAAATTCGTAATCATATTCTAATAGACGAAACCACATTCTAGCAATTCTCGGTTTAATTTCGGCAGTATCCGTTAGCGATGTGATAGCGGAACAATAGGTGACTATTCTGAAATGTTTACCTAGTAAGTATGCTCTAAATCGTTCTAGGGTCTCAACTACTGTTAATAATTATAATTCAGAGCTGTGAAATTTAGCTTCAGAGTTGGTACAGCGACGACTATAATAGAAGACTGGATGGCATAACGATTTTCCATCCAGTGATTGTAGCAAGACTCCTGCAATACCAATGCTACTGGCATCACCATCAGTATGTATTTCATGGTATGCTTTGATTAAATATTACCAAAACGGGTTCGTTACATAAAATTTTTATTAATTTGTCGAATGCGTATTTCTGTGGATCATTCCAATAAAATTTTTCTGCATTTGATTTTTTTAATAACTCGGTAAGTAATTTTGATATTATCATATTCTTTTACAAATTTTCGAAAAAATCCGGTTAACCCTAAGAAGCTTCTAACTTCGGTGATATTCCTTGGTTCTTTGAAATTTCGTATAGCACTTGTTTTGTATTTTATTTCATTAATTTTTATTATTCTTGATATTAATATAAAATGTTTAATTAGTCTATTTATTATAAGTTTAATATAGTAATTAAATATATTACAATGTATGTGTATAATTACAAAGACTTTTTATATTCTTTATTACTATTGACTAGAGATGATATAAACTGTGATTTTAAAAGAACTGGAACAACCTGTGACTGCTCTTTTAAAATCACAATGATTGAAACATGTGATTTAATCACAGGCTGTGATTTGCTTGTGTAAATAATTTGAAATTGTGAACGGTTAGCTTTATACCATATAGTTATATCAAGCCACATCCAGCCGAGATTTTTTAAAAGAATTTGAATTTTGAATGTTACCGTTTCAATTTCACCTTATTTATAATATATTAATCAGTTCTTTTGAAATGATAAAAAAAATGAAAATTCAAATTTAATTAAACAAACTGAACAACAACATATTTAATAAGTAAAAGTAATATACAATTAAGGGAAGCAATATACATTTATAAATTCGACTGTAAAAATAGGATTTGTTTAAGTTTTTCAGCAGTCAGTCTCGTTCTCCTATCGTTTAAAACGTATCCAGCTTTTGAAAATAATCGTTCGCATGGTACTGATGTAGCAATTATACCGAAAAGTTCTTTAACTTTTATCTTCAACAATGGATAATTGCACTGATGTTCTTTCCACCAAAATAATGGATTTTGATTTCGATCCGCAATATCTTCTTCAAGATATCTTTCAATTTCAATCATTATTTTGGTAGCAGGTGTCATTTTTCTTTTGTTCAAACTGGTACTCTTTTCAATGAACGACCAAACATTGTACTTTGATGCTGAAATTTTAATATTATCGTTATCTTTTTCATTTGAGCTTGAACCATTGCTGTGTTCTGATTCTGATTGAGCACCAATAATATTAGCAATTGCTTCTATAATCAATGTTTTAGCTCGATTAAATGTTCTTTCATTTTTAAAACCGATGTTCTTAAATCGGGGATCTAAAAATGTAGCACAAATCAATATATCATTATTTTCAATATCTTTCCATCTTCCATTTATGTTCTCCAATAATTTGGACAAAACTACTTGAATTTCTGCATCGCGATGGTCTTTTTGTTGCCTTTCTACTACATCTTTAAGTCCATTGGCCAAAATAATTATTACAGAAACAGTTGCGTACTTTTCACCACTTAAAATGTTTGTCACTGATTCAAATGATTCTAATATTTCAGTCAGTTCTTTTAGTATTTCCCATTCATTTGCTGTTAATGTAGGTAAATTTTTATTTATTACCGCAATAGTACATTTTATTGCTTCCTCCAGTTGTTTTTCAATGTTTTTGCATTTCTGTTTCATGGTTTCGAATACCTGTTCATATAATACAGGGAGCATTGAATTTGAAATATGGTGTCGACTTGGCAGATTATACGAAGGATTTAGTTCCTTAACAAAATCTTTAAAACCTTCATCTTCAACAACACTGAAAGGTTGCATATCTTTAACAAATAATTTCATAAGTGCTGAATCAATTTTATTTTTTGCACTTACGCTTAATTTTTTATTAGTGTAAGAAATTAAACTGTCTTGAACAGTTCTTTTAACAAGAAACGGCTGAACATGCATGCTTGAAGATGTTGATGGAAGTTGGGTATCATCATTTGATTGCGATTCTCGGTTTTCGTTTTCGCTTTGTGACATCTAAACCGAAATTTGATAAGTATATATTTAAAATAATTTACAGTAAAAACAAAAACAAACCATTGTATTATATATTTTTGCTTTTTTTATTATTACTCCAAAATGTTTCTTCTCATAATGCCGTTTCAAATTAGAAATTGAAGTTTTATATGAAAACTTAGCTTTACATAGCTTACACTTAGCAAATTCCATATCTACAATTTCAAAATGATCCCAGATATCTGATGTCTTTCTTTTGGAAATATTTTCGACGTTCATCTATTTTATCATAAATAATGAAATAATTATTTATTATTATTTTATTTTATTGAAGAAAAAAAAACGTTGAATTACCTTTTTAATTTTATTTTTCGATCCTTAAATACTTTTACTTTTGTACTTTTAATTTTTTAATTTTTTTTTTCAATCACTTTTGAACTAACCACCACCGAACAATAATTTTTGTAAACTGAATTCCTTTAATTTGATTTATTGTTGTAAATAATATATAGTGGGCCTGATCACGAATTGCGATAAAATCGCCAATCGCCAAAATTGAGGCGAGGCGAGAAAATAAAGTTTTTGTATCACGTAAGGCGATCGCCTCGCCTAAATAGCATTACCATGCGTAACGTGTAATATTATGCGTTTCGAACTGTCATTAATGTCAAAAAGATGATTTAAATTTTATTTTGGCATAATTATTGTAAACTAGTTTTTAAAAAAAAATTTAAAAATTTAAAAATTTAACTTTTTTTTAAACTTATTTTTTTTTTTTGTTTTTTTGTTTTTTTTAGAGTTTCTAAAGATGTTTTTGTTGTGAGAGTTTTCCATTTCTCTCTTCCACCTACAGATTTATAAATTCCTTTTGCGAATTCTTTATTCGTCATCTTAAATTCGACGAGTTTTTCTAATTCTTTTTTAGAAACTTTAATCCTTGAAAAAATAATTTATATTTATTTTAAATATAATTTTTAAATAAAAATACATACATTTTTATTTTTTATAATTCACCACCGATGTCGAAACACAAATGCAAATTAACACAACTAATGAAATAAAAATGTATCCTCAAATATCAGCTAGGCGTTACCAATTATTTGATCGCCTTAAATAGGCGAGGCGACAAAATCGCCTAAAATGAACGATTATCGCCATTCGTGATACAAAAATTTGACAGGCGAGGCGATTGGCGATTTTATCGCCATTCGTGATCAGGCCCAGTATTGCATTGCATGCAATGTAACTGAATTGTTTTGAAAATTTGAATTCTTATTCTTATTGTATACACTACACAGTGTTTACGTATGCTATGTTATTATATTCAAATTCAATAAATTTTTGCATTAGAAAGAGTAAATTAGGTAATTATCAATTATCATGTTATCTAGGTCTTGCAAATCAATCAAATAATCAGTTGATTCATCATGATGTTAAATGCGATAACAGCTGTAACAGCAGCTCTCCCACTCGTCCTTTCATTATTTCAATTCAAATATCAAGTTCAACGTTTAAATGATTTATGAACAATCAGATAATGGAAATTGAACAAAGAGAATGAAACACAGGAAATTGAACAAAGAGAATGAAACAATAAATAATCTACCTTATTAAACGCTGAATATATAATAGTGATCAGTGATCACAGTTTTGTGAAATCACTGGTTTTTTATAAGATGAGCAGTGAACTGTGATTGCTCTTTTCCAAAACCTGTGATTAAATCACAGGTTTTGAAATCACATACCATCTCTACTATTGACTGTACCGACTGCTGGTGCTGAGGCTGACCAAAGACTGTGTTATATTATTAGCAGTGTGGCCATTTGATTTTTATAATAAAGGCTAAATCGTCTTTCAAAAAGTGCTAAAAAAGGCTAAAAGTTGTAGAAAAATTCTAAACTCAATTTCTCCAAACATAAGGCTAAAAAATGAGGTTCATAGTAAAAAACGTCAATTATCTTGTTTTTTCTTAATACTTTTATTAAAAACATGAAAATACAATGCTTAAATCTATGTGTATGTAAATGTATAGAACTATTAAAAATATTTTCTTGAACAAAAAGAAACTAAACTCATAAATTTAAAAAATGTACTATTATAAAAAATAATTAACTTAAAAATCTTCAGATGATTCATCTGAATCCGAACTATCGTTTCCGTAATAATTGCAACTTCTTATGTAGTTTATCATGTCTTCTGGTATTTCCATATCATGACAACATTTCCCACTCCGTTTTATAAATGATTTTGTGAATAAAATAGCATTTATCATTTTATTTTTAAATCGATTTCTAATTTTAGTTTTTAAAATATTCATTTGACTGAATTGTCTTTCTATTTCCGCATTGGATATTGGAAGTAGCAAAAATGAAAAAGCGAAGTTTACCAACTCTTTAAATGGATTTTCTCCCACAGCGTTCTGGTATGTACAAACATCAGCCCAAAAATTATTCGTTGAGTCTGTTTTTGTCCACTGTATTGTATTCAAATTTTTCCACTGATTTTCAATATCTTCAATTTCTTCTACAGAAAAATTAAATGAACTTCCTTTAATCAATTCTAATAATGAGCATTTCGTATTATTCAAAGCATTATTAATTGATAATGCCTCAATGTCCTTTAAATATTTAACATTTTTGGGAATTCTTTGTTGAAGCTGCTTTATTAATTTTATTGTAAAGCCTTTGCAATTTTCCCTTAGCAAATCTTCTTGATCTTTCGGAATTAGTTCAGAATTGTTCTTCAAATATTCTTCTATTTCCCATCCAAAATAAGGTTTGGAAAGAAAGTGCACATCAGTATCTATATCACATTCAAAAATATCGGTGTCATCTGGACTCGTTATAATAGACTTAGTTAAAGTCTCTATTAATATCACCAATTCATTTAATAGTTTTGTTGGATCAAGTTTTTCACTTTCAAACATTTTATTGACATATTGTACTTTTTTTAAAACTGATTTTAAAAACAAACAATATGCATAATTTACATGAGAATTGTAGTAGTTGGATAAAATTGCAGCTAAATGACACGATTCTTTTGTTTTTGCAATATTAAAATGTAATTTTAATTCCAACCATTGGTCTACAATTCTCTTTACAGCGGACTCTATAGAAAGCCACCGTGTTTTACAACTTTGCACTATTTTTAAAGGCTCATGTCCATCATTTATCGCAGAATTAATTTTCTTATAATTATTTTGCCGTATGGAAGATTTTGAGAACCAATTAAATGTCTCAGATATTATAAAATCTATTTCGTCTGGAATACAACCTATCGCTGCACTAGAAACTGCCAATTGAATTGAATGGCAAATACAAGGTACTAATGTTATATGAGGATTTTTTGCGCGAAGAATTTTAATGACACCATTATTAACACCAACCATTACTGATGCATTATCAGTACCTAGTCCTCTCATATTTTCAAGTGGGATGCCAAATTCTTTTAAAGTTCTTATAATAGCATCTACAATCCCAACTGCATTACATTCATCTAGTGTTGTTAATTTCAAAAGACGAGAAATAAATTTCTTTTCAGTTAGGCTAAAGTATTTTATAACTATTCCGAGTAGCTTATTAACTGAAATATCAGTGGATTCGTCTATGATTAAACTATACAATCCACCGGCCAAATCACTTTTAAATTTACTTTTAAAATAAGGGTATATTGCGTTTTTAATCAAAATACTGCATTTCGATCGTGCCAAAGTAGTGCAGGAAATAATACTACTGTCGCTATAATTTTTTTTGTTTACCAACATTAGGTGATCAACGGATCTTATCGTTGTATGAAATGCCACATAAATAGCTGTACGTATTTCTGCTACGGTAGCTTCATTTGTTGTCTTTTGTTTTTTGTAAGGAATGGCTGATATAATTCCTGATGAAAATGGTGACATAAATTTTACATGTTTTTGCGTTTTGCAATGGGCCTTGAGTCCAGAATATTTAGGATTCAAGCTAATGTTACAGTATTTACATCTAACCTGATTTTCGTCTATGACAATCCATTTCTCAAAATCTTTATCTTTCGCCCATTCTTTGCGGATTTTTTGTTTGTAAATTCTAGAATAATAAAAAATTTTTGAATAATAATAATATATAATATCTACATTGAATGTTTAATTAAAAATAGCACAAAAAATAATCCTTGAACATACTTTTTGTCACTATCCACAAAGTTTGAGGTAGAAGGTAAAACGTTATTTTCATTGATATTCGTTTCAACAGCGTTGGTCTTCTTTATAGTTAAATATCTATTTAAAATTCAGATTAATTTTTGGAAATTTAAATTTAAGATACAATACAAGTAGTAAATGATGTAAATTGTAAATTACTTACTTTTCCATAATTAAACATTTATTTTAACTTAACACATAAAAAATTGAACGCACTAAACCAAACCAAAGCCAAGCCAACTATATAAATTCAAATCGAAACAATAAATATGAATAAGATGTACTTTATTTTTTTATGTTTCATATATGTCAAAGTCAAATGTCACTTCAGTTTGAAACTTCGTTTTTGTTTTAGTGATAGGGGTGCTCCATATCAGGGAATAGTAACACTAAGTGATATTTTACCTCTGGTGTTACCATTTATATATAAAAGAATCATTTACCATTCAAAAATTAACGATGTTTTATATTAAAGAAAGCAAATTTCAGTAATACGAACTGTGTTTTGGAAAAAGGCTAAAAAAAGACTAAGCCTTTTTTCTAAAAATTTTAAGGCTAAACGAAGAGAAAAAATGCCAAATTTAGCCTGAAAAGTGCTAAAATGGCCACACTGATTATTAGTCAATAGCTTGCTGGATTGCATGCTAATCTATATTTTACAACTGACTGACATATGACAATTAACTTGCTTTCTAACTTTTTATTCATCCAGCAGACTTACCAACTACAAATTTATTATTGTAATACATATTAAGCAATTTACACAACAGCACTCATTTTAATTTTACTAGGGGAAATTCCGTTCCATTAATTTCGTGTCCAAGAAAAGTAATTTCATCCGATAGAAATTTACATTTCTTATGTCGTAATTTTATGTTATATTTTTCCAGAATTTTCAAAAATGAATTCAGTTTGTGGATACTTTCTTCAATTGTTTTACTTAGTATCACTATATCGTCAAAATATACGATTATCTGATCAGTTTTAAATTGTTTGGCAATTTCGTTCATTACGTCTTGAAAAACACTCGGCGCATTGAGCTATCCAAATGGCATTCGATTAAATTCGTAATAGCCCTTATGTGTTACAAATGCGGTAATTTTTTCGAGTCTTCGTCCATTTCTAATTGATGATATCCCCCATTATTAAATCTAAATTTGTAAAAACTTTATTTCCGGCTAAAAGCGAAATTTGTTGTTTAGTCGTCGATACACAGTCGGTGTTCATTATTCTTTTTTTTCAGCTAGTACTACGGGAAAAACATACGGTGAATCTGAATGACGAATAATTTCATTTTTCAATAAATCGGATACGATATTTTCAACGATCGGTCTTTTAGCGATGGGAATACGATATGGTTTTATATTTATCGGTTCGTTATTATTTAAATCTATTCGATTGTGTATGTTTGCTATGATAAAATGTTGTCGGACGAGAACAATTTGATGAAGATGTATACCACGTGCACATTGTGCACGTATTGATAGTGTTGAACTATTATTATTATTATCGAAATGTGAAGAATATATAACGGATGAAGATGTACTGTTATGTGACGCAGCTGTGCAATAACTTTACAACGCAGTTGTTGTTGAATATAACGATGACGATGAATTAATATTGTAATCACTGTTTTTATGATTTAATTGCGACTTACCTAAATTATCGTTTAATTTTAATTCTAACTGTTTTAACTTTTCCTCCAATACATTCACTTTCTTTTCAAATTCCGTTCGTTCGTGGTTTTTTAAAGATTCAAACATTTCGTTTCGATTAACTTTTGAGAGACCGAAAAATTTGCACTTTTCTTCCAATTCTTTTTTTGATAATTTACTCAAAGCAACCAATTTCGTATTTAACTCCATTTTTTTGTATAGTTGACGATGTTTTTTTTTTCACGATATTTGTTTGATCACTAATGTTTTTTAGTGATGTAAAGGGCGCAACGAAAAATGATTATCTTCAATTATTTTACTAACAAAAACTAAAACACTCGTTTAAATCTTTATAAAACTTATTTTTCTTTTATTTGCACAAAAATAAAGGCTAGAAAATTGCCTTACAAAATTTAGACTTTTACATATAAAAATTTATCAAGTTTTATCTATATATGAATTTCAACACTGCTGAGCTGACTTCTTCACTCGAAGATGGTTTGTACCAATATTTATTTTTAATTTATAATAATTTCACTATTTAACACGTACATATCTCACTTCTGAACTGACTTAGGGATTATTGAATATCGTATTAAATAAAAAATTATTTTAAATTATACTGTTAATTACATACTTTATTTTAATAATTATTTATTGTTAGATATTTTTTAGACAATATCTTTCATTTTATTACAACTCGGTAAAGTAATTTTACAATAAAAAAATGAATGACAATTCATAAATGTCAATTAAAATAGAATTGACAATAAACATTATGTATAAAATAAATATCAAGATGGAATTGCCACACCAACATTCCCCCTCAATGGCATCTTTTTAGACCAAAATCTTCAATGAATTTTCAATGCTTTGCTGCAGGCAACCTTTTAGTGAAAATATCCGCAACCATCTCGTCTGTTTGAACATATTCAAGTATGATTTGTTTACGATGTACAGCTTCTTTGATAAAATGATACCTAATGTCGATATGTTTGATACGAGCATTCGATGTTAAGTTTTTGGCTATTTGTTGCGCACTCTGGTTCTCATTGTAAATTATTATACCATTTTCTCATTTGTAACCTACTTCTTTTAGGAACTCTCTTAGGTACAATGCTTCTTTCATATCTTCAGCTATAGAAATATATTCAGCTTCGGTAGTTGAAATGACGACTTTTCTCTGTTTTCGCGATGCAAAGTGAAATAGTTCTTTCTTTGTAAGCTGAATATGCATTGTTATATCAGCAGTTTTCTTTAGTAAAATTTTTATTTAAAGAAAAATTCTTTAATTTTATATGGCACTTTCTCGTTAATTTTAAATTCAGATTTCGCATTGTAATAACACTGACAGGCTAAGCATTCCAATCTAGATTAAGTCGTTAATCTAGATAAAAGTGGATGTCTGTCATCACAATAACTAGATGATCCAGTTGTATAACTAGATTATCCTAATTCAGTTCTGAAAACTGGATAACCCACATAAACTGGATTTGCAGTAGGAAGAAGAAGACATAAAATTGACAGTTCAGTTTTCTGGTTCTGATTTATTATGTATTTTTTTTTAGCGACTAATTAAAATTGTGTGAAATGAGTGATTTTACAAATTAAATGTTTCTAAAAACAAAAAAGCTAAAATAATTAAAATAATTTCGATATTTAAATCGCAAGTAACACGAAAATAATAGCCTTAAAGTAATTTGTAGTGACTATGTGGTTACGAATAAATTCAACGATTCAGCTGATCGCATTAGGGATGATCTACTTTGCAATCTGTCACGTTCAGCTTTATAAATCCGAATTAGAGATAACCCGGATAAGTTTATCTAGATTAATTTTAGGCCTGTCTCTAGTATAAGGCTCTATATCAATATTTAAAATTTTTTTACTTACATCGTCCAATAGATTATTATGAAGATCATTATAAGGCGTACCTGTGTTGATGTCAATGTGTTCAGTGTTTAAGTGTTGTGGCTGTGTTGTTTCATGTATATTTGTGTTATCTGATGTAGTTTGTTGTTTTCTGTCTTCCTCGATTATATTATATTTTCCTGACATTTTGTTCTCAATCGTCGAATTCATTTTTTTTCATAAAATCACGACCTAAAACACATGTATTATTACTGACAACATACATTTTTAAAAAACATTTATCAAGAGAATAAAAAATTTTATAATTGATTAGTCCTACAATTTGTAATTTACTTTCATTAATCTGGTTCATTCATTAAATAGTCTGGTACATAACATTTCCTAATAAAACATACTGGACTACCTGAATCGATAAGAGTAAGTAATTTAAAGTTACATTCACTATCACTACCTCTACAAAGAGTATATAAAAGAGAGAGTTTCCAAGTGAAAACTCGTGAAACAAAATATCAAAAATGGAATAGACGGGAAACGAAAAATTGACGGTTGAATTGTTTTGAATTTTTCCGTTTATAACTGACAACACCTGAAATTTATGAAAAAACATACAATGATTTAATTTCTTTTATGAAATTAATTAAAAATGTATTTTTATAAAATATTTTTTAAAATTAAATACTCTATCAAACATAATGAACTTAATAATAACAATATATATAGCCATATAAATTAATATTAATATTATATTGCTGTTGCCTGTTGTATTGTATGTTATACACATCATCAACTCATACATACATGCAATATACATGTATGTGTATATTTATTGTATATGCGCTTGCCTTGCAGTCATAAGTCATAACAATGATGTATTTATGTTCAATGTTTATATATTTTTATTGAATTTATTGAGCCTTTTTGTTTTAACAAACTATACATTTTGTTTTTATCTTAAAGCTAATATGTTTTTGTTAGCCGACTAGTACAATATGTCTTGCTTACATTTGCGTACATTCTTTTTAACTAAAAAAATAAATATGTATATATTTCTTTTAATTAAAACTAGTTAATTTCTACTGCTAATGCAGTAGGGATGATCTTAAGTAGTGCTTGCTCCCGGCACTGACGGACTGTTCAACTCTTGTTTTTACATATAAATAACTTCTTAAGAGCATGTTATCCTGAAATCAAAAATTAAAATTGAAAACTCACACAACGAAAATGCCTAACAAATACATTCAAAAAATATTTTTATCGTTGTGTTAGTTTACTTTCTGTTATTTTTTTTTTTTTTATTTACTTTACACTAACCTTCTTTTATTTTGATTGGTAAATTTTGTGGGTATATGAAATGCGCAACTAATAAAAAAAAAAATTTTTTTTCAATTCTTATATGATGTGGCAACCGAAGGCAGAAGAAGCAAAAAAAATTTGGAAAAAAAAGAACATAACAAAACAATACAAAGCAAACACAGTGTATAATCAATTGGAAGACATTATTATAGACTTATCTGCTATCGTGATTATGTACAATATGTGTTGTAAGTATTGTGTATAATATGCATAATCATAACTAAGCTAGTTTTCTAGTTTTTTTTATGGTACAATATAAGCATTGCGTTAGAGGGTTATATAGTTTATTCGTCAATATTTACGGAATTGATAAGCATTGTATTGTACAGATTGTTTTTTTTTTTGGAATACATATTCTACATCATAATAGCAGATATAATATAACACAATTATATCTGACCTATCTACTATCCTTCAAACAAAATTATATTACCATACATATTAACGAGTTACAAACCTGTATTGATAATTTCTAAATGATATTTGAAATACAAGTTATAAACATTTGTGTATATAATTGCGAATATCTTGTGATGAATATACTATATGAATACACATATATTCATACAATGTAAATATCATTAGGTTACTCCTTACTCCAGCTATTTCATTCTTAGTGCTTATTATACATATTATATACAATATACAATATTGTATATCATAATAGCAGGTGTCTTCTTTGCAATGCTTTGCTGTGTTGGCATGTCATGTTCTTTTTTTGTTTGTTTTTTTATTTTTTTTTTCTTCTGTTTTCGGCGATCGTATAATAGCAATTGGAAGCATTTTTTTTGTTGTTTATTGAATATGTACCACTCACACATATATAATATTTTTATTCATATAAAATGAATAAACGTATCGGTGAAAAATTGATATATTTAGACCCCAAAGTTATGCAAAATATTTTTATTATCTATGACAAAATTTTTGTGAAAAATAGGAATTTTATATTACTAATAATTCTAAAATAATGTAAAAATTTTTATTTTTCTATTTCGAAATCGAAAAAAGAACATTCGAATTACCTTATATGAAAATTTCAGTATAATACGCAATCATCTACCCATGAAAAATTACATTTAAAATCTATACATTTTTTGTAAAAATCCTTCTTTCTTTAAAGCGTTCTACAGGACTAATAAGGACAAAAATTACTAAAGTGCTCCGCTTATTGCACTCTACACCCTTTGAATGATGTATGACAAAAATTTTAGAAAAATATATGTTGTAGTTACGGAGAAAAGGTGTACCATAGCACGTTGAAATTTGAAGAAAGCCTTGTCCTTATTGTCCTGTACAGGAAAAACTAAAACCGTTTTGAAAAATTTGTTCCACTTATTTCACTCTAGACCCATTGAGCTTTCATTTAAAACATATTTCATAAAAATTGGATAAAAAATGGCTGAGAAAACGTGTACCCAAATCACCCAAAATCAGTAAAATCACAATAAGATGCTCTAATTGGTATTATTTATTTCTAATATTACACATAGTTTTTTTTTTTTTTTTTATTTTATATACCTATATACATATTTATACTATTTACATTCTTAAGACTATAGTTCGTAAGCTTGTATATTAATTTGTTCGAAGTGCAACTTATATTGATTTTGAATTTATCCTTCCTTTGCGCAATGAAATAAAATCAAAATGTTATGTTATCACCATCGAGAGCATTAGCCTCTGTTGTTTATACTATTTATTGCACTGACATAGAATTTTAAAGCCAGTGAGTTTTCGCTTGAGCATTGGAATTGCGTAGCTGAATTTTTGACTCGTAAAATTTGAGTCAATACCTTTTATAAGGAGAGAAGATTTTCTTTCTTCTTTGGGAGTAAACGAATATGCTTCCGCTCCCAATGCTCTTAATTCATTTATAATTTTCTTATGAAATTGAATATCATTCAAGAACAGTTTGATTTTATTTCCGGCTAGATTGATAAATTTGAATTTAATATTTTGGGGTACATTCTTCAAACTACTCTGTACGTCTTTAACCGACAGTCCTTTTATAAATATTGGCGGACAGAAGGATTTTTCTTTATTCATCAACTTAATACTAGAATCATTCTTATTACTAATGTTATGATTTGTATACTTAATACTAAAATCAGTACCATGCGCAATGTCAACGCCGGCGTCATCTTCACCATCATCAATCTCTGTCTCTTTGTTCGTTAAAAATCTGGCATCTGTTTTGTTTTTCTTTTTCCTTTTCATTGTCTTCATTAAGAACAATTTTTCGTTTCTTATGTTGATAAGCGGCATTGTTGTCTCTTTTCTTGTTTTTAATTTTAACTTCTAATTCCTTGTTGAATATGTCATTACTACAGGTAGGAGCGTGAGTAGAAAAAAATGATTAGTACTTACTGAGGAACTGGTTATTGCTGCTGAAGTATAAATAGCTGTTGAGTTGACTGTACCTGTGCTTGCACATGTGTGCGGCATCGAAATTGTTACTACTTCAAGATCTCTGACCCTTTTCACATCGCACCTGCAATTTAATATCTTAAAATGAAAATTTTCCTTAAACAAATCGATACGAGAAAGTTTTTTTTTTTCATATTTATTACACCACACACTTAAAGTACATAGGTACATTATCTTACATTCTTTCCTATACATTATGTTTTAAAAGAAAATATATTAATATAAAAAAAAACATTAATCTTCCATGTTGCCTCTTAATTATCGTCTTCTAAATGATCGTCCCAATCTAAATCTTGTAGCTGACACCAGGGCTTCAATCTTTCGACGGATTGTACAGACTCGTACGGCTTCCTGGTGACCTGCAGTTCTTTTGTATCGGTTACCACATATCTGTCGTTTCCCAACACTGCTTTTATAACGTATGGTCCTTTGAATCGAGGTTGAACTTTACGAGGTTGCCCCGTTGCTACTGGTTCTTGTTTAATCAATACTAGATCCCCTTCCTTGTACTTACGCGGACTTTCATGAGTGGCGTTGAATTTTTCCGCTCGTAATTGTTGTGTTCTTTTTATTCTTTTTAATACTATTTCTTTCAACTCAGATAATGGCAAGTTTTCTTCATTTTCTTGATCAAGGGTGTCGTGTAAAGCAAGTAACAACTTGTTTTGCAATATATCACGCGGTTGGTAAGTCAATATGAGTTGGTGTGGTGCAATTTTTGTGGTAGTATTTTTCAAGCTATTCAGCGACCATTGTATTGCTTTTATGTGTCTATCCTAGTCCCGACCGTCTGCATCCTGAGTCATTGTGTTGATGGCTGACTTTACTGTCCGAAAGTATCTTTCTATTTGTCCGTTTGATCGTGGAGTTTTAACTGCTGTCAATATGTGTTTAATAACATTCTCATGGCAATATTTTTCAAATTCTTTACTCGTAAAGGCAGTTCCTCTGTCGGTGATAATTCGAGTAGCTACACCAAAATATTGAGTCATTTCTTCAAGAAGTCTGATAACACCTTTAGTATTCGGTATTTTGGTAGGTTTTAAGATTATGAATCTATTATTCCTATCAGATACATGTTCTGCATCTTGCTTTTAGGATAGGGTCCCAGATGGTCGATATGAATTGTATGGAATGGTTTTGCTTGTCTTTCTGGTGAGTGTAACACATATTTCGTTTCATCTTCTCCTCGTTTGTTGTACAAACAATCTATACAGGATGCTACGTATTTCTTAACCCTTAAAAGCATGATTTTTTTGTTTGGAATAAAATAATTTTTTTCTAATAAAATTTTTCTTTTTAAACAACTTTTGTTCCACGAAAATCCTGTTTTGCCTTTATATCCTGCAAAATTTAAAGTTTTATCCTTTGTATCCAACAAGCTACATTGTGCATATAAAAGACTTTTTTGTTCTGTATTGCATTTATTTTAATATTTGTAATTAACGTAAAAAAAATAAAAATATAATATTTCAGCATAATAATTATGTATAACAAAAATTCAAAGAAAATAATAGTAATTAATTTAATCATTCATATTTCATATCTTATCAATTATAAACAAAATAAGAATAATTAAAAAATGAAAAAAAAAGGGTTTCATTCGTTATGGAATTTAAAAAAACAATTATTGATTTTATTTAAGAATAAATCTACACATTTTTTGCATTTTGTTGTAGAAAATCCTTTGCATAAAGGATACTTGCACCTTTGCTTTTTTTTCTCCGTGAACTGGCCAGTGTCCAGTCTGGTCAAGGCGAATGTCTTTTGGCGGAGCATATGCTGCTAGACCTCGTTTTTTCTTTTTTGCTATCTCGCTTTCTAGATTACTCGTTGATGGTCTTCCTCGGTTTTTATAAGACTGTGGGTTAGGCAGTAAGCTATTTCAGCTTTAAAATCTACTAGGGTAAGCTTTCTGTCGATGTTCTTCTTTTCGTTTTTTTTTTGTGCAGTATCCAAGCATTTGCTACTGTCATGTCTAACAAATGGTAGAAGAGACGAATATACCACTTCCTCGATTTTATTTTTATCTTCGATCTACCGATAAAACGATCCATAAGGTCCACTCCCCCATGTGCTTATTATATTGTTTAACAATAGTCGGACATTCTATGACAATTTTTTTCTTTTGTTTTCTATCGAAACGCTAAATTTTATCCGTCGGTAAAACTCCACAATAATTTGTAAACAACTTTGTTATCTTTCCAACAAACAGAAGTGATATCTATGTTGTCAATCGTCCCAACAAATTCATGGGATGTTCCTCGTATCGATTTTAATTTTCTAATAAGCTAATTCCAATAAATTTTTCAATATCTGTTTTCGTTAATTGTACAGTGTTGTTGATATTTTTCTGATTTGCATACAGATTAGTTTGAAAAGTTATTGAGTTTAAACACTCATCTGTTAAAAAGTATCGAAAACATTGCAAAAGTGTTTCCAAATCCATTATACTAGTTGGAAAATCATTATTGTCGAAATTCAGGCATGCCTCATTGACTGTAAGGTTTTTCTTCCGCCAAACAAATTGTCTAATTTTTTGATGAGTATTTTGATTTTGAGATGGATTTAAAGGTGTTCTAATTTCTTGAGTTTTTTCTTTCTGAATGTCATCTTCAGTTAGTCGAATATTTGGCGTATTTTCTTCATCTTCATTCATCGCTTTCTACGATATCCATTATATTTCCCTGTACAATATCCATTATATCATATTCCACGATATCCATGGGTAAATTATCGATGCCAAAAAGACTTTCCAAATCATTTTCATCATCGGAATTTTCCAAGTCATCCTCACTATGTTCCCAATATTCATCATCTTCAATAATTTTCCGTATATCTGCATCAGTCAACGCTCGTTTCTGTTGTTTATAATTGTTATCAGCCATATCAGTCAGAAAACACTAAAGTTGCACAATGTAGCCAACTGTCTACAAAACGAAATATTCAAATAACGGTTCACGAGACTAATATTTTAATATAAATTCTGTGTTTTAACACACAATAATATAAGAAAATATTATATGTTCTTGTGAAAATTCACTAAATGAAACACCGGAATTGGTTTTCTTACTCGATCCAATTTTTTCTTTATTTTTTCGATTATTCTTAATTAATTACACAATCGTTTTCTTTTTACATATTTTTATATAGTATTTTACACACAGCTTATTTTCTTTAAAAAATTCTTTCTACCAATTATTAGCAGCACACACAGCTTAGCTATCTCACCTCTTCTTTTTGAATGCACACAGCACTCTTCCTTTTTTTTTTGACATTCCTCATTTACTTTTCTTCTTCTTTTTCTTACATTACTAGTTACTACAACTGAGTACGTTAAGATTAACCTTACAATACATACCTTTTTGATCTCAAAAATATTTTTTAGTATACACAAATTTAACAAGTATTCTAAAAATCACATTAGATTAGAAGCACACGACCAAGCGAAGCGGCCTTACTTGTGGATTGCAACTGCACTGACTGACAATAACTTGTAATTTGTAATAACGAATTAACCCTTAAAGGCATGATTTTTTATTTTGAATCGAAATAAATTTTTTCCAATTAATATTTGTTTCGGTAACAACTTTTGTTCAACGAAAATGCCCAGGACATCTTTGATATCCCTGTAATCACAAATTTATCCTTTGTAGTCAATTGACTACATTGTGCAATTAAAACATTTCTTCCATATAAAATATTATTTTTATTTTATAATGTTGCAATAGTACAATGTACATATTATATAAATCTATTGATTGTGGAATTTAAAAAAACAATTGTTTTTATTATTAAGACAAAGAAATATTCCACATTTACTACATTTAATAATAGAAAATCCAGTACATGATGGATATTTACAACGTTGTTTTTTGTCTCCATGTATTGGTCAGTGTCCAATTTGGTCGCGTCTTACATCTTGTGGCGGAATGTATGAAGTGGGACCTCTTTTTTTTTTCTTGACTATTTCGGCATCTAAGCTGCATCCCGGTCTGCCACGTGAAGGTTTTGGAAGACTCGAGTGAGTCAAACAAAAAGCAATCTCTGCCTTGAAATCTGCCAACGTGTATTTGGGGAGATTAGGCCTCGGAGGAACTTTTCGATATAATAGCCATGCATTTACAACAGTCATATCAAGAAGATGGTAAAAAATACGTAAACACCATTTTCTTGACTTTATTTTTGTTTTTACTCTTCCGATGAGACTGTCCATTAGGTCAACTCCTCCCATATGCATATATATTATATTGCTTTACTATTGCAGGACAATCTATTTCAATTTGTTTCTTTTGCTTCCTGTCGAAACGCTTTATTTTGCTTTGCTGTAAAACTCCACAATAATTACTTAAAAAATATACTGTTCTATTATCTTTCCACTCAACAGAACATATTTCAATGTTATCTGCTGTTCCAACATACTCTACTGATGTTCCTCTTGGGAACTTCTTTAAGTCGTGATCGTGATCAGTTGGCAGTTTACAATCTGGCAAGCGATTGCGTTTAATAGTACCAAGAGACAGTATTCCTTTTTTAGCTAAGTAAACTATTAAATCAGGACTTGTATAATAGTTGTCAAAGTATATTCTATGATTTCTATTCCTAGGTACGTCTCGTGTGAGCCTTACAACAACGTTTCCAGATGCTCCTATATTTGGTTCGCCATTTGATCTAAACTTATCTTCATTTTCTTGTCCGGAGTAAATTTCAAATTTATATACAAAGCCCGAAACTCCGCTAAGTATAAATAATTTAAATCCCCATTTATGGGGTTTCATTGGCAAGTATTGTTTAAGATAAGACCTCATTTTTGTTGAACAAAGTTGTTCATCTGCCGATAAATTTTTCTCCAACGGAATAGATTTAAATCTATTATTAAGGTGATCAATCAATGGTCTCAACTTGTACAAACGATCATAATTGTTTTCGTGTCTTTTGGGCATCTTGCTGTTATCGTTGAAATGTACAAATCTCTTTACCCTTTGATATTCGTTGTATGTCATACATTGGCTGATCTTATCGTACCCAAAGTGAGAACTCCAGTAACTTCTAGTGCTTTGTGCTTGCATTAGTGATGTATACAAGCTTATGCCAATGAATTTCTCAATCGCGGACTTTGAAATTGGAGAATTGTTCATTATGTCCTCTTGATTTGCATATCAGGTTCTATATGAGGTAAAACCTTTTCAAAATTTTGTAAAAATTTCATTTTTTGATTATTTTTAATTATTAATATATGTTCTTGTTCAGTGATAGTCTACATATGGGTCATTAACAAAACCTGTGACTTTATTCACCTTTCATCAAAATCGTGATGGAACACCAAAGACAACCAGCTGTCAGGTAATGTTTACACTGAATTTGCTGGTGGAAACTAAAACTAATTTGTTGAAAAAAGTCACGCACCCATAGCAATTTTAAGGGTTTATTAAGTTACAATAGTGTTGTGTATTGTGCAGTGTTTCCCGTAGGTCTAAATTTCGATACGATATTACCTCCAGCATTATCGTTATCGAACAATATCGGAAAATATATTTCAATATCGATATTAATACCGATATTTCTTATATAAAAAAATTATTGTCATTTATATATGTAATTTAAATGTGTAAATAATATTTTAAAACTAAAAACAGCAAACAATTTTTGAAATAATTTTATTTTATTTTCTTATATATATAAAAAGTATCCTTCACTTTAACAAAAAAAAACAAGTTATAGTCTTCTTAGTCCTTATACATACTTTTCTTCCCAATCTTCATTGGAAATTGAACTTAAAAATATTAATTTCTGTAATGTTTCGGCTTGAATGCGATTTCGGCGTTTAGTAATTATAATACTTGCTTTAGAAAAAAGCCTCTCTGAGGGTACAGAAGTTGCTACTACAGATAACGATTTCAGAGCAAATTTGGCCAAAAAGTTGTAAATGTTGTTCTGATCTGTCCAATATTTCAGGGGGTCTTCTTCAATTGAAATTATTTCTGTGTTTAAGTAATGACTTAATTGTGTTTCCACTGCTGACTTTATACCAGTATTTGCTTTTTCTGTAGACCTTTTCTCAAATTTTAACTTTTTATATAAATTAGTATGGATGCTCCAAATCGAGTTGTCTTTCCCAGATGAACTTGATGTAGATGAAAACTGTTCTTCTGAGTCGTTTGTCGTTACATCATTTATGCTACTACTGTTTTCTTGAAGAGTAGATATTATCTCAGACAATATAAATTTTTTCACTTGAACAAAAGTTAAATTTAAATTAAAAGTTAAATAAAAAAAAAAAAAGTCTAATAATTTTGCCACAGAATATTTAAGCTTCTGTTCATATGTACCAAATCTCTGTACTATCTCATCCAGCATTTGTTTTGCAATTTTTTGAACTTCCTTGTTTGATATGTATTGATTTTAATTTAACTTTTGAACAATAGCAAATTGGTAAAATCTTACTGATGACAACATAATTCAAACAACAACAAAAATTCGATATATCGTCTCAAAAAATATCGATACGATATAATATCGTCCTTTGTAATATCGTGCAAATTATCGATTATGTGATGTTCGATCTATCGATATTATCGATATCAATATCGTATCGGGAAACACTAGTAGATATTGTGTTGTGTTGTGTGTACGCTGATTCGAATCGAATGAACTAAGGACGTGTGCGAATTCACACTTTTTTTTACTTTTCCCTTTGGTATTTTTTTAGGTGTGCGAATTCAATTTATGCAATTTACGCCAACTTTAAGTAGACAGGAAGCTGTTAACAAAATTTGTTTTCAAAAATTGTCATTTGAATTTTACTATTTATAAAATTCATTATTTTATTCTTTTTAAAATTATTATTCTTGATTGAAAATTCAATGTTTACCATTTTTTGTCTTCCATTTTCACTTTGTTTATATTTCTTGGAATTTTTCACAGATAATTTTTTCAATTTTTAGCGTTTTAATTTGAATACATAGTTGAGATAAACACCTTTATCAATGAACCAAAGTTCACTTTGGTATTCACCAAAGTAAGTAAGATTATCAGTTCGCCCAGTCTAAATACATAATGTATAATATTCAGTGATGTTCAGTACGTAATTTGGCGGGCTTATTGAGATTTGTTACACAAATGTCACAGGCTCACAGGAAGCTACAAAGGGTTAAATTATTTTTTTTCTTCATTGCGTTTAAAATTTTTATCATTAAAAAATGACTAAAGCTTGCTAAAAAAAATATATTAACTGTTTTATATTCATATACATAAGTCGAAAATTATTATGTAAAACATAAAAAAATCTATTAATCTTTGATTAGCTAATATTATCCTTTGTATTGACAAGAAAACGATATGTATTTTCTTTAATCCAAATAAAAATTTCCGTTAAAAACAACGACAAAGTCAAGATTGAAAATCAATTGAACGACGAAATATATGTACATATACTCGTATTTCTAAATTTTTTGCTGATAAACAATTTTTGTTGTCGGTATCATTGGATATGTGTCTGACTGTAATTTTTCTGATTCTGATGAAAATATTTTGTAAGTAAAATTACTCTAGATTTATATTTAAGTAGTTTAATGTTAAGATTTTATTTAACTGAATTGTAAATGATTGTAGTTCTCAGAATCAGAAAGGAAAATGTTAAAAAAAAATTGAAATGAAAATAAAAGATTATTAAACATTTTTGAATATTGTTATTTTAGGTTGATATATGTTTTATTTGATTCAGAATAGGATAGCATTACTCGTAAAATAAAAAATAAATGAAGAAAATTTTAACAAACAGCAAGAAAAAAGTTGTATTACAAGAAAAAGGAAAAAGCAGTAAGCATACAAATAAACATCAATATTGGGGCACCTTCATAAATTCAAGCTTGCCAATATTCATTTTTCGTATTCAATGCTTATTGCGTATTCACATTTACATTCTTGCATGCTAGATAACGTGTAAAACTATAGACAGATGGCAGCGAATCAATGAACATCCTTCCAATCTTCATTCGTGTAAATGATAATTCGAAAAACCCCTGATAATCATTATTTATTTTTATTGTCAATTTTAATTTTTACTATCAATTTTAAATTATTATAATTCGTATATCACGATTTTTGCAGTCATGTTTTTTTAACCGTTATATCGATTCTACATTCAATGCAGTGACTTCAACTTCAACTTTGATTTAATGCATATGTCTTAGAACTTCTACTTTCAATACAGTAGATTTATTTGACAGCTACTTTTGCATGTTAAGCATACTGTCAAGTTGAAAGTCGAAGTTCAAGTTGAAGTCACTGCATTGAATGTAGAAGTGGCTTAAAAAATTTTCATTTCACCATCTTCATTCGTCGCTAAATAAAGTTCCCGAAACTTCATTCGAATTTACTTGAATGAAGTTATGTAATGATTATTTAAACTTGATTTAGGTTTTGGGGTGACTGAAGAATGATCACTGATTTGCTTCTTTACTTCCACCTGTTTACCATATATTCAACATACACTGTACACATATATAAGTAAACTTGAATTTATGAAAGTGTTCTACTCTTCAAATATGATCATAAAACTGATTGTATGGATAAGAGAACAATATTTATAATTTCGTTTATTTTTGTATTTCATTTTTTTGTTTGTTTCATATTTTAATTCTTTTTAAATTTACATATTAACACTGTTCAAATGTAAATATACATGTACATATTATTAATAATTTGTATGTAAGTTATTATATTATAAGTCATTATATGCAGCATAATTTACAATCATTTTTTTATTTTATTCTTTTTCCCTTTTATCAATTACGTGGTCTGTTCATAAATTTTGTTTTTTTCTTTTATATAATACATAGTACATATATAATATCTTAAAAATCTAAAATCAAACTTTACAAAAAAAAAAAAAAAATAATAATTAACCATTAATTAAAAAAAACAAAAAACAATCCGATTTTATAACTAAGTAAAATTCGTTAATTTGTAATTCGATTCTGTTTTTTTGCGTTTATTGTTTTTATTATTATTATTAAAGAGATGAAAATAATAAGTGTATGTATAAGTAAATTCAATCATCCTAAACAATTATTTCTATTGAACATTATTTTATACTACAATTATTAATTAATTACAATTATCATATTATTATACGATCTCTAAGACCAGCTAATAATTAGTTAATAATGTTTAAGTTTAATAAATAAGATATTAAAAGAATGTTTGAATGAAACTATTAAAGAACAAAGGAAGAAAACAGAAAACGTAGTGTAAATGTAAATTTGATTCATTTTTTTCTGTTATTTGCTTGTTTTTGTCGTTCTATATTCGTCTTTTTTTTTTTTTTACCATCTAAAAATGTAAATTTTTAAATAAATGAATAAAAATTATTTTTAAAAATATTGTTTTTTTTTTCACATGGTTTTAGCTTTTATTTTTGTTATCCAAATTTATCGAAGTAATTAATTTTTGTCTGATTTGTTTGAAAATGAAAATTTTTAAATTGTTGAACCTGCTTTCAAAAATTTCCAAATTTCAGTTAAAGCAAAGAACAGCGATCAAATGTGTTTACACGATAGTGTTTCAACAAAATGTTTACATTTATAACGAACATACATTCGTTACGTGTGTGTAGGTGTGTGTTTTTGTGAACGCACCTGACCTATTTCATTTTTCATCAGACACTGAACAAAAATCTTTCTTTATTATTTACCAATCAATCAAACAGTGAACATTATTGATCGATCAATCAACAAGCGATATTTTGGTATAATTTCCTACAGTTTCGCAGTTTCAATATTGTCCTTATTTTTTTTAATAAAAAATTTCAGAAAATGTCCTCTACGAGAATGATTCTTGTATTTACTTGAACATTTTCAGTGTAGACTGGAAGTATTTACTTTGATAACATAACTCTGGGTGAAGATTTATAAATTCAATGTATTAATAGCGGTAGTAGACGATAAAATAACGAGATCTCAAATGAAATAATTTTTTTTTCGTTCAATATTTTACATTCCGTTTTTTTTTTTGTTTTTTAAATCTATATTACCTATATATAATTTATATTTATTTTATAATGTATTTATTAAATGTATTTTGGTTCAAGAATTGCTGTTGAAAGATCTTTCATCTTTGGATAATTTATATCACGACTATCAAGTTTCGATTGTGACCATAATATTAATTTTAATAAATACATTAATTTTGGACTTGATTCTTCTTGATGTTCTGCTTTTAAAATAGCTGCATTTAATTCACTGGCAATCTATAATGAGAGAATTTAAAGAAAATTGAATTTGAATACAAAAAAAAAAATTATTTTTCAAATAAAAAAAATTCTTTTATCATTTCTATATGTACCTTTTGCCTGTATGATTGTTCTAATAAATCAGAAAATGGACTATTCTGTGGCTTTTCAAATGCTAATAATGCGAGTGTTCTTTCTAATTCACATAATGCTTCTGGAATACTTTCACCAGCTTCAGATAATTTCGTTTGAGCAAATGTTAGAGCTTCATCAATCTTACCAGCACTAAAATTATAGAAAAAAAAAATTGAAAAAATAGATGGAGAAAAAGTTTTTGATTTAAAAAGCAAAAACAAAAAAATCATTTACCGTATCAATTCAATTAATTGTAATTGTTGTAAATGAAAGAATAAATAACGATCATTATCTAATAATTCTGGATGCAATTGATTGACTAAATGTGTTGCTTCTTGTATACGACCATTTTGTACAGCTTCTCGTATTAATATTCTTTCATCTAATGAATTTAATTCAATACTTGGTTCAAGACCAGCCTCAACTTGAAATTTTTCTGCAGCTTCTTTAAATCCCTCTAAATTTTATGAGTACAAATAAGAGAAATTTTAGTAAAATGAAAAATTAATAAAAGTACGTATAGAATAAAAAAAATTGCAAATACAGAAATTTTCGAAAATTTTCTATTAATTTAATTTCATATATTGAACTTTCATTTAAAAGGTCATCATAATCAAAATATCTAGAGTGGCAGTGGATGCACTTACAATTACAATTTACTTAGTTCACCAAAACCAAAAAAGTGGTAAAATTTTTGTATATCTCTGAATAAATTTATAGATGTAATTATTTGAGATACATGTACACACATGCACGTGTATGTATATGCTACTAAATAATATGAGCCATATTCATATAATATGATTTTTCTTAATTTTTTATTTAAGATTTTATTTATTTTTGTTCTGTTTTAAGTTTAAATACAAACCTGTCACCAAGTAATTCATAATCAATTTATTCATATCATCTTGTTTAAATTGAAATTGGGATAAACGATTTATCCATTCCGTTTTCGAAATGACATCAGTTTTATCTGCATTGGTATAGCTCATCTTGAAAAAGAAAATTCACAAAGAAAAAAAAAATTTCTTCCTTTTTTTCTCAATTATTAACATACAAAACAATCTCTAAAAAATTTATTTTTTCTTTTGCTTTTCACTTCTTATATGCTAATAAATAACATAAAATTATTTTATAATTTTAAAAATAACAAATTTAATTTGAAATTTAAAATTTTAGAATACAATTGCTGTTTACAATAATTTTTCTTCAGATTTCAGATTCAGATGTTAATGTTATTGAGTTTTCCCTTGTTTTCTACTTTTTTTATTATTATGTATTATGATTTTCAATTTTCATCAAATAGTATTTTCGATTTTTGTATTTTCTTCTTATTTTACTATTGTCAAACTGTCAAAATGTAAAATAAATTACTCTTTGTTTTGTTAAAAGAATAATGGAATAGTGAAGTGACTGAAGGAAGGCTGATTGAGGCTGATTGGTATGGTATCGGTATGGTATGGATGGATTTCTTAACGACGGTTGAATGTTGTTGAACTCAAATTTTCTTCTTCTTTTGTCTTTTAACTGACATTAGTTTAAAACGTTGATCATACTAGACCAAACCAAACCGTGACGTGACATGTAATTTTATTAGCTGTTGGATTTGGATTGGATTTACTATCCATTCCATACCATACTTAAACAGCTGATAAATCAAATTTCAAAATAGATCGAATACCAATTTTTATTGGTTGTTTGTTGCGTTGTGTCGTTGTGTGCAATTTGCAATAGTAGCTCTAGGCTCTAGCTCTAGCTGCTATCTGCTATATATAATGGTAAAGTTAGGTTAGTGCAAACTGCAATACTGCAAAGAAAGCAGAAATAGAAATCAAAATCGGGTTGGGCACGTTTCCCCCGACGACATTTCCCCCGCGACAAAATTTTCGCGACATTTCCCCCGACGACATTTGCCCCAAAAACATTTGCCCCGACGACATTTCCCCCGACGACATTTCCCCCGACGACATTTCCCCCGACGACATTTGCCCCGACGACATTTCCCCCGACGAAAAAAAAATCGCTGTCGCCTACGACATTTCCCCCGACGAAAAAAAAAATCGCTGTCGGCTACGACATTTCCCCCGACGAAAAAAAAATCGCTGTCGCCTACGACATTTCCCCCGACGACAAAAGCCCCGACGGCATAATACCTGAAATATTTTTTTTTTAAATGATTAAAAAAAACGTATATATTTAATACTTTTTTACTCTTTTATTGAATATTTTGTGGCCGTAATAAGGACCAATTATTTAGGGTTGGTCACGAAATCCAGTAAGACAAATTCCAGAAAGACAAAATCCAGAATGACAAAAACCATAAAGGACAAAATCCAGAAACGACAAAATCCAGAAACGACAAAATCTAGAAACGACAAAATCTAGAAAAAAATCTAGAAAAAAAATCCAGAAAAAATTAGTTGGCGGGCCAACTAATTTTTTCTGGATGTTTTTCTAGATTTTTTTTCTGGAGTAATTTTTCCCGATGACATAATATGTAAAAGGTAATATAATGTAAAAGGTAAATGAAACTAAATTTATTTTAAACAATGGTGACATAAAAAGATTTGGACAAAGAATACCTAAACTCAACTAATTTGATTGATTTAAAAACATCGGTCTTTTCAGGACCACCAAAAATACAAAGATTTCATGATGAATCCCAAAAAAATAAATAATATTTATTCTTCTTTTAAAAGCTGTGCTTTCATAATTTCTATAAGAATTGAAAAGATACAGAAAAATTAACATTGGCCCCTGCGCAAGAATAATATGCAAATATGTAACATATACTAAAATTGTAGAGGAGATTAGCACGGGCCCCTGCGCAAGAATAATACTCAAAATCAAAAATAGAATAATACTCAAATCAAAACTAAATAATTGGTCCTTATTACGGCACAAAATATTCAATAAAAAAGTAAAAAAGTATTAAATATATAGGTTTTTTTTAATAATCATTTAAAAAAAAATATTTCAGGTACTATGTCGTCGGGGCAAATGTCGTAGACTACAACGATTTTTTGTCGTCGGGGGAAATGTCGTCGGGGCAAATGTCGTAGACTACAACGATTTTTTGTCGTCGGGGGAAATGTCGTAGGCGACAGCGATTTTTTTTTCGTCGGGGGAAATGTCGTCAGGGCAAATGTCGTCGGGGGAAATGTCGTCGGGGCAAATGTCGTCGGGGGAAATGTCGTCGGGGATAATGTCGCTTAAAAATTTTAAATTTTCGGGGGAAATGTCGTCGGGGCAAATGTCGTCGGGGGTAACGTGTCTCTCCCATCAAAATCACCATACCAAAACAAGCAGAAACAAAAGGCGGGATATATAGCGGCTGGATGGTTGGATCGATTCGATATATAATTGATTTCATTTCATAAGTAAAAAGAGAGAAAATTGATAGTTGAAGTGGTCAAGTGGAGTAATTTTACGTGAAGTGAGGTGATTTTCATAGTGATACCAAGACCAACTGTACTGATAAAGTGATAATTAGTTAATTTAATAGTTCAATCAAATTTCAAAATTGCAATTGCAAATAATTGCAATAAAAACAAAAAAGGAAAGAAGAAAATAAAATGTCGGACTCCACAGCTGGAAAGGTAAATATGTAAATGCAAGTGAAAATTATTATTTTTATTTTAAAAAATATGAACTTATTTATTATATTTTATGATTTTCAAAATTTATTATACATATTTTCATTTGATTTTTTTATTATCAAATTCGAAATTTATCATCCGGTTGACCTTTTATCAGTAATTTTTTAACATGGTCATTGCTAAAAAACTACACGTTATTTTATTTTTATATACTTAAAAAGGTAATTAAATGTCGTGCTGCTGTTGCTTGGACACCAAAGGAACCATTAAAAATTGAAACGATTTATGTACAACCACCTAAAGCTCATGAAGTACGCATAAAAGTGATGGCAACAGGTGTATGCCATACAGATGCATACACTTTAGGTGGTTTTGATCCTGAAGGTATTTTTCCGGTTGTACTTGGCCATGAAGGTGCTGGTATTGTTGAAAGTGTTGGTGATGGTGTGATCGATTTTAATCCAGGTGATCATGTCATCCCATTATATATTCCACAATGTAGAGAATGTAAATTCTGTAAAAATTCAAAAACGAATCTTTGTCAAAAAATTCGTGTTACTCAGGGTAATGGTGTTATGCCAGATGGTACAACTCGATTCAGATGTAATGGTGAAATTGTCTATCATTTTATGGGTACATCAACATTTTCTGAGTACACGGTTGTTGCTGATATATCTTTATCTAAGGTAAAGTATAAAAAATATGTCGATAGAGAATTAACTAAAATTCTGTTTCGTAGTCAGAGAATTTTAATTTGTTTTATTACTGTTAATTATAGATAAATGAGAAGGCGTCTTTACGTTCAGTTTGTTTATTAGGATGCGGGATACCTACAGGATATGGGGCTGCTTTGAATACAGCTAAAGTAAGTATTACAACAAAAACAAAGGCAAAATGCTTTAAATTTTTTCAGAAAGCGTTAAAATTTGATTTTTTTTTTGAATAGGTTGAGCCAGGAAGCGTTTGTGGTGTTTGGGGTTTAGGTGCAGTTGGTTTAGCCGTTATAATGGGCTGTAAAAAAGCTGGGGCTTCAAAAATCTATGGTATCGATATCAATCCGCAAAAATTTGAAATTGCGAAAAAATTTGGTTGTACAGATTTCGTTAATCCAAAAGATCACGAAGGAAAAAAAATTCAAGATGTTCTAATCGAATTAACTGATGGCGGTTTTGATTATACATTTGAATGTATTGGTAATGTGAATACAATGAGGGCAGCATTAGAATCTTGTCATAAAGGTTGGGGTGTATCAGTTATAATTGGTGTTGCTGCAGCTGGACAAGAAATAAGTACAAGACCATTTCAATTAGTAACTGGACGTACATGGAAAGGTACTGCATTTGGTGGATGGAAATCAGTTGATTCTGTACCAAAATTAGTTGATGAATATTTAGATAAAAAATTAATGATCGATGAATTTATAACACATTCAATGAAATTGGATGATATTAATAAAGCATTTGATTTGATGCATGAAGGTAAAAGTATTCGAGCTGTTGTCAATCTAAAATGAACTAAAAATCAAAAATAAACAAAAACAGAAAATAAAGCAAGCAAAGAAAAGGGTAAAGGAAGATTTTTTTGTTTCAATAAAATTTTAAATTTTTATATCTTATATTCATGTGTTTTGTGAAATAAATGAATTAAAAATTTTGATAAAAAATTATTTTTTTAAAATTTTATTTGATTTTTATTTAAATTAAAAAATAAAATAAAAAAAAATTTTTTTTAAAGATAAGTATGAAGTCTACTACATGACATTATACAATTTACATAATACACGTACATATATACCAACATTGCACATTAATTCCTTATTTTACAAAAAATATTCATTTTAATTTTTCGACTTTTTCTGCTCCATCCATAACATAACTACGATTTTTCATATTTTTTATTTACTCTTTGAACTGAATCGAGACTACTTTACATCTAATAATAAACTACAATTTAAAAAAGAAAGAAAAACATTTTTTTTCTTTTAAATTTTCTAATTAAATGCTGAACAACAAGATGAATAACGATAAAAACTTTTAATGAAAATATTAAAAAAAAATTTTTAATTTTTTCTTGTAAAATTGCGTACATCATGTGATCATATAAATCATTGTGATGACCATTAAGATAAAAGTTTTTAATAAACATCAAGTTGATTCTGTAACTGATTCTAATTCTCAGTTCAATTTGTAATTTGATTTTCAGTCTTTTAGACTACTCTATATTATTTAATTCACATCACAACATACATATATTGATTCTATCACTAATTTTTTTTTTTAGAATTAATAAAAAAATAAATAAAAAACAAGAAAAAAACCCTTAATATACTCAAAAGTTATATCACCTGATTCTGCATTTATGTTCCTTTTTTCTTTTTTTTTTTTTGGTTTTCCATTTAATATCCATAATCAGTCTGTATTAATTTTCGAACTGTTTGTTTTCTTCGTCTTTGTTCATGTTGATGATGTTGTTCACTAGTTTCCTCTTCACCATCATTATCACCAATAGCAACTTGTTGCCTAATATCACCACCAACATGATGAACATGATGACTAACTGCAATACCAATATCTTCACTTTCAACACCACTAGCACCACTTATCTCTTCGACATCATCTGATTTTGATGATGATTTTTCTTCTAATATACTTAAATCATCATCATCTAATAAATTATTGCTATCATCGATTGTCGTTGATAAATTATTATCATTTTTTAAATTTATACTTGTACTACGAAATTTACGATATTTTTCTCTAGCATCTCTAATCCATTCAGTATCCGACCAATGATACCATGATAATATGAATACAATTAAAATGAAGAAAAGATTTGTACTAATTCCTAAAATTTTTTTATAAAAGATTATTAATACATATTTGAATGGTATAGTCAAAATGAAAGACATATTTTTTTTCACTTTTGTTTTTGTGCGTTACTTACCTATTGCTGCAGACAATATTGGCCAATGAAACATAATATAACGTAAACCAGTAAAATCTGCAGTTATATGTAATGTAACAGAATAAAATTGAATTTGTTGTGATTGAATTTCAACATAAACATCAGTTACTGGATGTGTTTGTTCTTCTTCATAATTTGTGAATAATTCGACTGGTACCAATTGATTTTCTTCCTTTAAACCAAATACAAATAATGGACTTAATATCCATGTTGTCATTATTTGTACTAATGGAGAACGATAACGTAGCATTGCTGATCGACATGAATGTCCACGTAATAGCGCTTTATGATCACGCATATCAGCACATACCATAAACATACCTACGAATTGTAAATTATGAAAATTTTATAATATATAAATGCTCCACATTGTCTACAGATGATTGTATTTAAATCATCTACCTAAATCTTGATTTTGTGGTGATTCTGGCATATTTATATTAACTAGAACTTTATATGATTGTCCAACCATTAATAGTTGTTGTTTTTTTGATAATGATACATGAGCATATGGAAAACTACATGGTCCATTCTTTCCTCGACAAGATCTTGAAGATGAAAAAGAAGTTATAAAATTAATTTTCGATTATTTTTGAGAATGCAAATTGTACAAGCAAAGCAGGTAATGTAAAATTATGTCATGTCTTACTGAAATTGCATATAAACTGGTCTCGTATGTGTTATAGCTGGCATATATGCATAATAGAATGCAACATACATAAATATTGCTGACCAAATTATAATAGCTACTGTGAAACCTACAATACCGAAACGTAGTATTAAATCACGTACATTCGATACACCTTCATTTGCTTTTGTACGATAGGTATTTAACATTGATCCTATTATATTAAAACATGGATATATTATATGTTTACGGATAATACCAAGTGGATCAATAATATTTAATGCAATATTTAATAAACCCATAATTTTTTTTTTTTTTTTCAATTCTTTGATATTCAAATATGTAAATATGTATGTACAAAATGATAAAGATTTACACTGAAAACTTAATTATTTTCTATAAATCAACCGGTAAGCTTAACTTTAGTTTTATTTAAATTTTTTCTTTTTAAATACATATATAAAAAAAAATTTTATAAACAAATTATAATTTAGCAACACATTTTAAAATATTTTTCATATTTTTAAAAAAAATTTTTTTTCTCATGAATTACGCTTTATTCACTAAAACAAAACTGTCGTTAAATAGACCACAAAAAGTGATTACATATATTTTTTCATTTTTTTTGTACATTAACTTTGGATCCCGATTCCCGATACGATAAATTTTCTATTATCTCTTAAACTTTAACTTATGTATTTCCAAAGGTTACTTTTTATTGCATTAGTATTAATATTAGATTAGAGTGTTAAAATGTCTCAGTGGCCAGAGGGGATATAAAAATAAAAATTAAAAATTTAATGCATGAATAATAAGTTCAAGTTGAATGATTTGGTCGATTGATTCATTGATTATGATTGGTCATTTTGATTTTCATTTTATTGATTGGTGATAAATTGATAAGATAATTGGTAAATTGTTTGATAAGAGATTTTGAGAAAAAATGACAATTACAAAACGAAAACAATAATAATAAACGAAGTCGAAGAACACGAAGTCAAACTTATTCAAACCACGTCAAACCAAACTATCTAATCCTCTTCTTGTTCTTTTCTTATAGGAATTGTTTTGCTTGATACTTCACAGTCATACTCACAGCTCATACCATACATCATACATCATGCAAATATGGCCATAAAAGTTACTGCAATCGCACAATTCCAGCGACAACTACAGCGTATACTGTAATTAAATGGGAATTTTTACGTTGAACCTTACGCTGTCGCTGTCGCCCAAATAGATTCTATTCTATTTTTCAGCGACAACGAGCCATCCCGAACGACCTGGATTTTGCAGTAGTAATAATCTATTCGCAAGAAGAAGAAATGTAAAACGCTGCAGTTGCGCCCGAATTGTACGAACTTTCGGCGATACGCTGTAGTTGTCGCTGGAATTGTGCGATGGCTGTTATTTTAAAAAACCAAACATCAAACATACAAACATCAGCTGAATAAATTTATTGTTGCATTGTTCGGGCATACTAAAGTCTGAATATCATATGTTCATTCATTATTTGTTGTTTTTTCTAATCTTCTTCTTTAATCAAATTAATTGACATTCTAACTGTTTTAGATTAAAATATTACGTCCACATTCCAATAAGAACTCATTTTTATTAAAATGGTTTGCGTGGGGGCCAGTGGGGGCGTGGGTGTCCAAATGCTATAACGGAAATGAAAATATGAAATGTTTTTCAACGGTTTGAAATGAACGGAAATAATTTCATGGGTATACAATATGAGCCGTTAAGATTGTATGTAGTATTGTAGAATGTTTAAATACATCAATCTTTATTTTATTACTCAGGAAAGTTATTATAAATATAAAAAGTTATGACTATGACTATGCCAAGTGCTTTGACACTTAAATTTAAGATTTTCAAAAAGTGGAGTGCTCATATGTACGCACTGAAAACATTTAGATTTAAACTAATAATAATAATTATTGTCTAATTGTATAAATAAATTCTATAGTATTTTGGTCTTTATTACCGGAAAATTACGAAATAAAATGAATTATGGAATTTTATTTCTTATAATCAAAAAATTAAGAATATGTATTTTCATTGATTTTTGAATTTTCTTTGACATTATTTCATTTATGTGTATGCTTGTGTTCGATATTCACTATAAGAAATGCGTATACATGATTGAACCCAAAGATTGAAAGATTGAAAAATTGAGCTTTAATCTGTGTCTATATTGTTTTACTTTGGATTGAAAGATCAAAACATTAATTTCGTTTGGATTCAAACATACACACCATACTAATTCAAAGTTTTGACAATTTAGATAACTAGAAATTTTTGCTTTAATTGTAATTTAACATAAAATAGTGAATGGCAAGCAAAGGCATATTCTTTTGAAAACTCAATAGCTTCGTCGTTACTTTACACATAATTCTTTCAAACATTTAAAATTTTAACTTTGTATAAGGACAGCAAAGGACAGATAACCTAAAACATTCAGTTATGTTTTCTTTACAATTTGAATCCTCAATATTTCGATTTTTTTCGTTGTGGTTATATACATACGAAAAAAAAATCAACTCGCGATACAGGTGAAAATCTAGAGTTGATTTTATCTGAGATCGAACTGCGTTATATGTTATATGTAGATATTATTTTATGCGGTTCAATCTAATTTCAATTTAGATTTAATTCTCCATAATAACAGTGTGTGCTTATATTTCATTCTGCACTCTGCAGACAAAACTGCATTTCGGAGACAAATGGTGTTTGTGCGTGGCAGTAGCTCCAAATCTCCAATCGTGCACGATGATGGTGGCGCGTCGATATAAGGATGTGAGAGATATAGGGGTTTGAAGTGGGTCAGCTAGGACTGTAATGCATTAGTATATTTATTTGAAAATAATCATCTATAAGTTTGGTGTATTGCATTGTTTATATTTCTTTTAAAGTATGGCCATCTAAGGCTGGTATGCTAAGAAAAGTGCTTAGATAATAAAAATGGACGGATTTGTTAAATCATTGACTATATAATAATACTATGTAATATAATATATATAATAATATAATGTGTTATTATATAGTCAATGGTTAAATGTAGATACATAAGTCATACAGTATAATATAACCAATGCATATCCCTAAATCTCTATAAATAAATGTATGACCAAAAAATCTCAGCTAAGCGAAAACTTGCAACTCGTTTAATAAATGCGATTAAATATGAATTATATATATATAATTTTTAAATTATCAATTATGTACAAATGAAATTACTTTCTTATACTATTGTTTTCTGGTAATACAGAATTTTATGATCGACGATTGCATAATAAATTTTGGGGCGAAAGGGAGTTAATTTATCTGTCCTCTTCTTTTAAATAAAAAATTTAAAAATAAAAATAATAAATTTTAATTTAATGAATTTTATTAATGATATTACATTAGATACGTAATAAATTATATTAACAGGATAATAATGTTATATGTATATTGTGGTAATTAAAATAACATGCAAAACATGATAGTAAGTATAATAATAAATAAATTAATTAGCTAATAACTTATTAAATACAAAAATAAATATACATACTATTTTATTCATATAATAATTTGATCATATACATAAGTAATTTCGTTTATTGGTTTTCATTTTACTTTTTCATCTTGTTGATTTGATTTTGGTTTCGTTGATATGCAATTAGGGTATTAAACAGTAATTACCTACATACATATGTATATACATTTAAATATAAATTTAATTAACTTTATTAATTTACAAAATATATATATACATATTGCACATAAAATATATACACAAGTATTTATAAAAAAAAAATAAGAGCACAAAAATAATAATTAAAAAATAAGGATTCGATTTTTATTTTTTGTATATTTCAAAAATTAATTTTTTATATTTTTTAATTTCATTTACATAATAAATGTATCCTTATTTAGATTTCATTTTGATTTTTATTTTTAATTCGTTGATTTAAATTTATAATATTTATTTACTATAAATGTAATTACACAGATATGTTTCTCGTTATTTCTTTTTTTTCTTTATACAAAGTAATAAGTATATGTATATCCTTAACCTTCGAAAAAATGACAAAAAAAAACAAACAATAACAATTAAAATAATATCTGTATTTATTTATTACTATACATAGTTATTTTGTATTTCGATGATGTGTATCCCAATTCGTTGATGAGCTATTATTATAAAACCAGTTCTCTTCACGTGTTTTCATCCAACCAGATTCGATAGCATTATCCTGTATAAATGTATGTATATAAATGATGTACGCATAAACAAACGTTTTATACAAAAATGAAAAATTAAAAAAAAAAAAAGAGAAAAGGATGAAATAATAAAAATGTTTTGATAAAATTAATATAAAAATAATATTATTTAATATTTTATTTAATATTCAAACCAATTGTTGTTGTACAGCACTTCCTAAATAATCCATATTCGAATAATAACCAGAATAATTTTGATAACAATTAGCTGCTGCTGCTGCTGCCACTGGTGATGTTACAGCCGCTGCTGCAACAGCAGCCTGACTCCAAGTTCTTGTATCTAATGGTGATGTTGATGTAACTGATAATGATGATGTTGAATTATTTTCAATAGCTGCTGGTGACCATATTGAATTATTTGTTGAATATGGACCAGATACCTGCGTGTATAGTACACAAAATTTTATGATATAAAAAAATATATATAAAATTAATATAAAAAATTAAATGAATATTAATTACTCCTGGTGGTGTTGATCCTGCTCCAATGAAAAAATGATTTTGTGTTGTCTTTAAAAAGCTAGGAGAATCACGTAAAATAGAACTCGTTGTAACTGGTGATATTGTTGATGGACTAATTAAAAAAAAAGATAAATTGAATTTTTAAAATTAACAAAAATTTTCTGTTATTTATATATAGTATTTATAATGTAATTTACCTATGATTATTGCTATTATTTGTTAGATTTGAAGCTATCGATACTTTTGGATTATTGATTCCTTTCAGTTTTGTTGTTGTTATTGCACGTAATTTACCGATTTGTGATGAAGATGATGATGTGGATGTTGTTGTTCCTATTGATGATGACATTGAATTAGGATGATGATGATATGAATTTGGATGATGATTTTCACAATTTGAAAAAGATAAATTTTATGAATTTGAATTTAAACGTGAATTACGGATATTATTTGTTTCATTACTACTATATAGTACTACTATATACCATTATTATTGTTGCTACTGCTATTGTTGTTATTACTACTGCTATTATTGTTGTTATTATTATTATTGTTGTTGCTGCTATTATTATTGGTCGCATGCGCTGAAGATGACGAAGATGATGAATTCGATTGCTGCTGTTGTTGCTGTTGATTATTTTGGTGATGATGATGATGATGATGATGATTATGATGATGTTGTTGCTGTTGTTTTTGTAATTGCCGACATTTTGCACGACGATTTTTAAACCATACCTTTTCAACAAAAAAAAAAAAAAAAAAATTTGTAAGAATACAAAATTGTAAATCAAAAATGTGATGGCATATACGAAAGAAAACATGTATGTATATAGGTACATAACAATATCTCCGACCGACATTTTTCTATAATTTATAAAATTTTATTTTATTTTTGATTTAAAGGAAAAATAATTTACTATTGCTTTTAGACCAGAAAAAAGCAATAATATACATTTTCAATTAATTTACGCACAGTCATATTTAATATAATAATAAATTCATAAGCACGTTTAATGAACGTGACTTTTTTGATATCAATCTCTGGAAAATTATAATAAGTAAAAAGCAAAAAAAAAAATTCAAAATATATTTCTGGAAGAACGCATGTCATGTGTGTCTACGCACATCTACTTATGATTGAATGTTTGCAAAAGAAAAAACAAAATGTGAATTTGATACGGATATGTATAGTATTTACGTATCAAAGTGCTCTATACGTGCGTATGTTACAGTTATGTATAGAATTCTTATATTAGTCCATATTTTGTATAATTATTTCCTCATAAAATACAAATAACATATAGCATGACAGATTTTTTGATCAGAAACGGAGAAAATCTTTTACAACATTCGAAAGAAAAAAAAATAATTTTATTCAGTAAAAACTAAAATATACATTCCTTATAAAATAAAATTGAAAAAAAAAGAAAAGAAAATTGAAATTTACCTGTACTCTTGATTCTGGTAAATTTATTTTTAATGCAACTTCTTCTCTCATAAATATATCTGGATACCGCGTTTTACCGAATAATGCTTCTAATATATCCAATTGTGCTCTTGTAAATGTTGTCCTTTCACGTCTTTGTTTACGTGGATTACCTTTTAACGTGTGAAATATGAAATTAAGTTTAAAGAAAAATTTATATTAAAATTTTGAAAAATAAAGTCAAAAATATCATCATCGCATCATCAGTATAACAGCTCTTGAAGAGCCAAGAGTTTCACTGATGTGATTTCTAGACTTATTATTACACTATCATGTGTGTACTGTAGGTAGCTACAGTTTGACGTGAATTGCGCACCACTGAGTTGTTGGTAAAGAAACAAATTCATTTTTTTACATGATAGGGATTAGAATGATTTGATAATACTTGAGTTACTTGTCGTCAGAAAGTAGACTCTTCCTCGAATTAGTATTTCTGTATTTCTAAGTTCCTTTTTTCAACAAACTGATGCTCATTCAAAGCTTAGTCAATTTGAAGGGTAATGAAAGTTTGGAATGGGCAAAGAAAAATTGAAAATTATTTTTCTTACTTTTGCATTAAACGGGAATCGAACTCGCAACTTCGAGATTAGTAGACCAGTTGTCTATCAGTAGACTACACCACTGAGCCACCAAGCTCCCCAAAATCAAAAAAATAGAAAAAGATCAATTTATTACCTAGTTCAAGGTCATTGTAATTATAATTGTATTTCAATTTGATTATTTATTGTCTCATTGACTTCTATTTTATATGTATATACATTCGTATCGAAGAGTAAACTTATTAATTATGGTGTACAGACATAAATTCGATTATCTCAGATAATTCGTATATAAATTAACGCAATTTCGGGTTTAAATGATGAACTACTCGTAACTACTTATGTCATTATATCGTATTCGTATACGAGTACGTATACATTATACCTATATAGAGTTTACTCTGTTTATTTACTTAATTTAATTTTCTCGTATCCTAACAATTCAATTGATGACACGTGACATTATTACAAAAATTATTTTATTCCGCCCTCTGCTTTTACTTTTTTAAATATTCTCACTCACTAACTGTGTAAATAATCTAAATATCAAGAAGCATAAGAATTCCATTATTTTATACATAATATTTGTGCATTTAATTTTATTTTTATTTGTATTCTTGAAGAGAAAAATTTGATATATTTAATTTGCTCAAGCAAATAAACGTAGGTATATATGTGTCTATGTGTGCGTTTGTATATATATAAAAAAAATAACAATATCAATAACTGAATAATATCAAGAGAGCTGTGAAATGAGCAAAGATATAATGATAAACCAAAAAACCAAAAGCTAAAATAGAATTAAAAAAGAAAACAATTATGTATCTACATAAAACCAGCAAGGATATATTAAGTAAGCCATCGAATCATCCATATAAATTGATACGCAAATAAAGATGCGAACATATAGAAGAGTATAGATGTATGTACTTACATGTACGTAACGTAAGCATAAATGAATAAAATGTGTAGCAATAATTATTTAAGGTGTTGAGCTACATTATCCTAAATAAAGTAGTCACATACTCATCGTATATATAATTCTCAGCTGGAGGTCATATAAGGGGGAAGAATTTTCATTTATCGTTTATGTTATACATACTTATATAGATATCCTTAATACGGAAGGAAAATTTACGGACATACGCATGCATGTGAATGTGAGTATGGTACGTACGTGATAATCTCAGACAAATATCCCGAAGGCTGACAAAAATGCGTATTATACTCGTATCTTTCTGGTACCAAAAGAAGGAAAATTGCCTTCTTCAATATGGGTAGGTATGGTAGTGGTAGTGTGTTATCTACACACCATGTACTCAATGCCGTACATTACACATTATACACATTATGGAATGATGATGATGAACATTTTCATGTTTACTTTTTAATTTTTTTCTGTTCCTGTGTTATTCCTTGATTTTCTATATATTCAATTTTTTTTGTTTTTTGTTTACATTTATTGTTATTATTTGTAGAAGTAATATTACGCCTGAATTCACGAATTAAAATAAACGACATTGTTACGCGTTTACGTACGTATTCTGTATATTTATGTATTCTGCATATATCTGTATCATGAATTATAGAAAAATTCAACAAACAAATTAAATCGTACATTATTATTGTTGTTGTTTGACGCCTTTTTTTTGTCCCTTTTGGGTGTAATTTTTTGTTTTTCTTCTTCTTTTTTTTTTGTTAAAGAAAAGTGGTAACATTGCGTAAACAAAAAATTATAAAAACGATAATAGAAAGTAAACAATCTGCGGAAAATTAACAATTTGCTTAATATAGATTTGAAAGGGAAATTGTGTATACACAAATTTTCAAGGAATTTCGAAAGGGAAAATCTCGGAAAAGAGAAGAAAAATGAACAAGTAGGGAAGACATTTTTTTTTAAAGGAATTTTTTTTTTTTTCTATTTTTTGGTTCTGTTTTTATTTTTATTCTTTCACATTACCTGCTGTTGGATATCCCATTGAATGAAGTGAATCGACTGTCATTAGATATGGTGCAGTTTTAAGATATGACATTCCTGCAATACCGCCTGGACCACCAGCTTGTGCTGATGTTGCAAAATGAGAAAATCCAAGATCTGTATCTGAAGGACATCTAAAAATAAAGAAAACAAAATCAAATAAAAAAGAAGGAATTAAAAAAAAAAACATAAATTTAATCAAGGACATATGAGATATGTAATATCTACAGAGATTTTTCGTTTTTTAATTGATTTCAACTACAGATACTGAATCATCCTTCATTTACATATGTAATTAGATAACTCTTCAGATTATTTGCATTATAAATGCTTCCTTGTGTTTTTTATATCTATATATACATATCTTCCTAACAAGTGAACTCTTCTATTTTATTTTATTTTTTTGTTGTTGTTGCAAAAATCTAATCTAATGATCGATATAGATAGGTATAATGATGATGGTAATAGGTAATAGGTCATTTATAGAGATTTTTATATACTCATGCATCATTATAGAGTGAGTATGCCTATATGCGCGCTCGTATATGTCTTTGTAATATAATTTCGAGCATATGTAATGTATTTGATTAAATCTTTTAGATAAATAATTATAATGTTGAAAATGTAAAAATAAAAAGAAAAATTAAATTAAATCATTTAATAAGGCACATATGTATTACTACATACAGTAGTCTTACGTGCATATTTATAGGGAGATGAAAATGATAACCGAATCGATCATGGTATTCATGGTGCTATACAAAATGGATATGTATTCGCGTATACGAAAAAGGGGTGAAACATTTATTTATTGTAAAGTTGTTATATAAACATCAAACACCACATCAATATACCAGTTATATATGTATAGGTATAGGTACACATCTGTCTTCCGTACAAATTGTTTATATAGTTTCGATAATGAGTATGTACATTACATATGCATTGTAGGATGTAATATTCTTCATTCTTACATTCTAAATATACCTCGCATATTTTTGAGAATAATCGTGTTTATTGTGCGATTATGATCTGTAGTGGGTATAAATTTAAACATTATAAGGATACTATTCCATATACGTATATCTATATACATTTACATATAATGTTAAAAATAATTAGGAATATTAGAGAATTGTAGAAGATATCCTTTAATGATTAATAATGCGCATCAAAGGTAAAAATGAAATTTTTATTTATTTACAAAAAAAAAAAAAAAATATATAAAAATAAAAATATTTTTTGTAGTGCAAATATTTTTCAGGAACCCAATTTATACACAAAATTGTTTAAAAAATTCGTCATAAATTTTGACTTCAGGATTTCTTTTTATTTAGAACCGAATTCCAAAATACTTGTTATAGTATATGAAAAGAAAGGTCATTTAGTTTCCTATTATTCTCTAGAACACTAAATTTCCCAAAGTAGGGTGTACAAAAAGTTACATATGATTTTAAATTTGAAGGACCTGCAAAAAAATCAAAATTTTCAACGCCCTCTAGCGTCGAAAATAGGGTCGATAGAAATTTTTGGTAGTACAATTTTTTTCATGAAACATTTCAAAGAATTCCGTGGTACCAATTTGTACATGTTGAATCGGGACACCCTGTATATATACATATTATACCTACATATTACTCGATATATGTATTTGCTTAAAGTTTGAATTTTTTTTTCATTGTTTTTAATTATTATTAAGTTTTTTTTTTGAGATATACCTATATTATCTGACAGTAGGAAAAACAAAGAAAAAATCTACTTGATTTAGAATTAAATTGAATATATTTCAATATTCGAAATTTATATGTAATACAATTAAATAAAATTAATCACTAATTATAATTATATTATACGAGTATGTATATAAAAGTTCAGCAATACTGTGAAAAAAATTTTTGCAAAATGTCTTACCAAAAGGATAATAAAGGATATTTTGTGATTTTTGACTACTATCATTACATTTTTGCCAATTTCTCAAAAACAAGTAAAGATATATCTGTGTCAAATTTTTTGTCATTAAAAAAACGGCGTCAGGAACAAATTTTTCCAATCAAACCCTTGATCCTGGTCATTAAAGGAAATGATATATTATTAAGTGATTTTAAGGGTATGGATTTTGGTCACTATAAAAGAAATATAATGATATTAATATAAAGATAAATTTTTTTGTAAAAGGACCTACCAGAAGGATAATAAAGGACATACTATATATACATATGTTCAAGAATAAAGTCTTGATGGAAGCATTTTCTATACAGACATACATACATCCACTGTCAGATTTTTCTTCTATAAATGCACATACACACACATACACACGCGCATTTGAGATAGATAAAGTGTCTGTACGATCTCTGGTTATTATGAATTATATGTACCAAATTATATTCATTTATTTGTATTTTGTGCCAAATTTTCAATTGCATTTTTTGACCACTATATGGAGTTTCCGCCAAAAATTTCAGTATTAACCTTGCTCAGGACGTCATTATCTATCGATTGGGATAGATAAAATTTGATAATTTTAATTACGCTAAACGGAAGTACATTCGTGTAATTAATTTTTCTACTACCATATACATACATACCTACATGACATCCATATGTGTACATATGTACATAATGAATAACAAGTGCATCATACAGTATGTATATGACTATACGAAATTCAATAGATGAGCATGTCATTTAAATTTTCTTTATTGTTTTTGGATATCTTTTTTTTTTCTTTTCACAAACAATAGATCTCATCATCATCATCATCATCGTTATAAGCATAAAAAATATAAATAAATATGTGACATGTCATCATTAATATCATATCATCGTTTACATGCTCCTCGTATATTTATAAAAGAATGATGCACGCATTATATAGTATATACAAAGAATATACATTGACAATAATATGTTTATATGAAATATGTATTATGTACGAACATTTTCTTCTTCTTCTTGAAACAAAAAAAAAAAAAATAAAGAAAAATGTCAAAAAGTAATTATATTTTACGTGTATATACTATATTTTTTTTCTTCATTTTTCGTTTTTTTCATAATTTATTCATTTGTTTATTTGCTCGTTTATTTGCTTTGTTAGATTTCAAAATGAGAACGGAAAATAAAAAATATAAAATATTCACGAGTACAAGTATGTATGCATGTCTATGTTACATTATATAATGTGTGTATGTATATGTACAAAAAACTTGACTATAGAAAGAAAATATCTTTTACAACATGAGTGTGTACGTACTACTCGTACATACTTTATATCCTTTTATTTATTCTTATTCATATAATTTTTATTTTTTGCTTCTTGTTCTAAATAAAATAAAAGAAAATATGCTGTTAAGCTTTTTTTCTTTTTTTTCTGTATATGTATCTATATATACAGTTTATAATTTTTAATATTTTCTTCAACGAGAAAATGAAATGTGAAGAAATATAAAATGAGAAAAAAAAAATTTAAAGAAACAATCATAAAAGGGAAATAAAATATTTTTTTTCATTTTTTCTTTTTACAAGGATTATTTAAAAATGATTTTATTCTTCTGCAGTTTTTACATTCTTTTTTTGTAATTTTATTTTCTTTGTTTTTTAACTTTTCTTGTTGCTGCTATTGTTTTTTTTTAGTATATATAGTTGAAGATGGCTGAACTGAAATACAAATTATGTAGATGTAGAAGATTGCTAGTTACGATTCATCAGTTTCATTTCATTTGAGAAAAAATGAAAATAAAATTTAAGAACGAATAATATGAAATGTAGAATTCAAATATTTATTTATGTGTGCAAGTACAATTATTAAAATCATTTAAAAGCAAGCATTGATTTTATGGGTATATAAAGTAATTTTTTTTCACTTATATAACACATATACATACAATTGTGGCGTTTATTTTTGTAAATTTTCATATTCAGGATTGATATTCATATTCAGTTTTATTAACGCATGTAGATTGAACTGTAGGTAGTTACTGATTTGTGTCTAGGCTCTTCAAGAATTGTCCTACTAAAGATAATGATGATGATGATTATACGCTTATATATATAGCAGTCTTTATTCTCACAAATTTTTATTGAAGTATATTCAACTTTATTCACATCCACATTAAATTATAGGATGCATATTGCATACATATGGTCAAGAAAAAAACACTATTGTGGTTTATGAGACTTGTTAAAGACCAATTTGTACCAAAGATGATGACGACGATGACGATATGTTAATTGTGATCTTTATTTTCTTGTAAATATTCATAAGACAGGATGGTCAAGAGAAAATCACTATATAGTGGTTATTATGTTTATACGATTGTCGATCAAAGATTGTCATATACAATGATATGTGAATATTGCGACCTTTATTCTTGTCAACCCACATTAAACTGTATATAAATGCTCAAATAAATATGTGATAGTACAGAGGTTATATACATAAATAGAAATTATTTCAGTGAATATCTGGATCAATATGAGTTGTGGTGTGTCAATTACAGATTATCGAAGAAGAATTAAAAGGACATTAATGTAATCAAATTACTGTCTAATTTTAATTCAAATATTTATGATTCTGTATACTATGATTTCATAATTATCATATACTAATATGTTATATGTGAAATCTAATTTACTTATGAAATATTTCTTCAAGTCATCATTTTTTATATTTGATTAATCCTTTAACAAGATTATGATATCCATTAACTTAATGTAACTACAATCAATGTATGTACATATAAAAATTCTCTTATCCTGAATGTAGGTGGCACACATACCTCTATATATGTAACCTATGAAGTCTACACATGCACAGTCACTTAAGTTTCTTAAAAAAAAAACGTGTATGGCATTTATAAAATATGAAAAAAGAAAAGAAAAAATCCATTTAATGTGAGAGAGCTAGGATTTAAAAATATTCATATGTAAGTAATTTCTGTTGCTGTTCATTTCATTTTTGTTGTTGTTTTGGAATTAACGATATTTTTGTGTTATTGAATGAAAATGTCAATTTATTGACATATCGAAAATATGTGATGTTGTGTGGTGTGTTATGTTGAGTTGTGTTAAAAGGTCGAAAAAATAAATTTTAAGCTTTTCAACTATTGTTTTTAACGCATCAGATTAAATATTATTTTGTCGTATATACAGAGAAGAAGATTATTAATTAAAATAATAAAAAAAAAAAAAACGGTAGAAGAAAGATAAAACAAATCACTAAATTTTTAAAAGCTTTGTATCCGAAAAAAAAAGTACGTGGGAAATGGAAAAATATCGAGTTTCATTTCATTTTTCTGTTACATGGTATAACACTGCTACATAAGGTTCTATTTGAAGAGGATTTCATTTAATTTTGAAACAATTTTATATAAACAATTTTGTGTGGTGGGGTGGGTATAAGTAAGAAATTATGGGACTGTCATTATTTTTAGATAGAGTTTTTATCCAAATGTGAAGATGATTTTAATTTTTAAATTAACGTGTATTGTTGGAATGCACTTTGGATTCTTTTAGGATGAAATAGTTCTGTGAAAATATTAGGTTATAAATTATATACTTCAATTATCATTCATCTGAAAAAGAAACACATATAATTCGTGTGAAGTATGGCTTGATGAGAAAATTGAAGGTAGACGATTGCCTGATAGACCTAGAAAATTATGATCAGAAAATGTTAGCAAAGATACGAACTTTTTAGTAGACGATTGACATTAGAAATTGGAAAATTGCGTTACAGAGTCGTGTTATTTGAATGCACCGTATGTGGAGAAGGTCAAAGTTCGATTTGGATCGAAGCGCCATTGTAATATGTGGCATCTAACAAATTGGAAAAAAAAATCATATACGTTATGTTCTTCGAGCATATACCAAGTATAGGGGTAAATAAGTAATATTTTAAAGTCGTTTTTAATGTCCTTTAAATGAAATACAGTTTCCTGTAAATTTCTGTTTCTTCCGCGTGTTCAATTTTATTTAACAAAAATCACAGATGCATTATGCATATACCATCATTGAGGCATTGACTTTCTTTTTTTTTTTTTTGTTTCTTACCATCGACTGTATTATTCATTCATTCATCACTGTATAAAATAATTTATGACTAAATAATGTTTCAAAAACTCATTACTCATAACCACAAAGTATCACAAATGAGATAAACATAAATTTTTTTTTTTTTTTAAAGAATGAAAAAGCAATGAACAAACTCTTTCATATTTCACCATAGTCCATCATAGAGGTATACCAAGGTATACTGTACTTTTTATACCCAGATACCTTCACATTCATATACATGATGCACCGAATACATGAGCATATATATTGAGAGAACAAAAAACTTTGTTTATATTTGGCTATTAAATTAAACGCCATTATTGTACATTTCCATCATTCAATCATTATCAATCATCGCGCACATATTTTATGAATGTAAGTACATACATAAATATGCATCATATACATGACTTTTGTATACATTCTGCGGACATTAAAAGATGTAATTTGATGATGATAAAAATATTTTTGATTATGTTCCAACAATACATATGTTTCCATTAAAATCAATTTCCTTCTTATCTTCTTAGTGATTTGTTTTATTTTATTTTTTTTTAATTTTTTTTTAATTCTGTTATTTACTGTGTATTGAGGTGTATTTTTGTTTGTATATGTTGTGCTACAGTGAGGCAGGGATAAAAGATAAGCCGTGTATTTTTTTTTTTTTTTTGTATATCTGTGGATACATTTATTACACGTTTTTTTTAAAGAAAATACGTACATGTACAGAATAAAAACATAAATAGACAAAAGAGTGCTGACATCTATACACTGTACAGTACACTCAAATTAAAAAAAAAATAAACAAATACACATGTTGTACATAATGTAACAACACGTAAATAACAATATAGTATGTTTCATTATTCAGTTTATAAATAATATTTTTTTTCTCGAATTATTATTAAATAAAATGAAAATGAAAATATTGTGTGGGGATTTAATATTTTTGTGTACCATCATAATGAAATTATTATTGATTTGAATTAAAAATAAAAAAAAAAATCAAAAATACAAAATGATTACAAAAAGTTGTACCTCTATTGATCCCCAAAGAAAAATGAAATGAGTTTTTAAACACTTTAGATATTGGACAGGGCAGATATACATTTAGACATTTCATAGACAGAACCACATGTACATATAGGTAGGTAACCATGAATGTGAAATGTGAACAAACATTAATATATGTACAATTGGACTTGGGGTTTATATTTGACTTATATACATATATATGTTCATATGTATGCAGGAGGTGTAATCTTAATGTGTATTTGTAGATGAAAAATTGAAAGCAATGAAAGGCGAGAAAAATTTTATTTTTCTGAATATTAGTAATGTGCTTTGAAATAGCAAATAAACAAAAAAAAAAAGGAGAACAAGATTAAGGCCTCCTTTTATTTACATTAACGTACTGTATTGCTGCTGATGATGATGCTGCTGCTGCTGCTCTATTATTAGATATATATTATAGTGTTCATATTTTTGGGGGGTCTAAATTGATTGGCTCCATACACTATAAATGGCTAATGGATATACATAAAGATATAGTTAATTTTATATGATGTGAATTTCTGTAGTTCAACAATTTTCAAAATAAAAAAAAAATTTTTTTTTTAAAAAATTTCTTCAAAGTCACAATGTTTTTGGCCTTCTTCTGCCTTAATTTATTTTCTTTGTTATTGCATTCCACTAATTTGAAATTGAAATTTTCACATTTCATATACATATACAAAAAGATTAAATGAATAAAAATAAATAAAAGGAATAAGAAATGAAAATAATAATGAAAGTGGCGTGAGGATTAATTTTTTTTTTTTCTTGACATATAACGTAATGTCTGGTAACATGTAACCTAATACCATTCACATTAGAAATCTAATAAGGTACCAAATATTTTGTTTATTTAATTGTTTATAAATATATACTCGTATGTATGTACATATATGGATTTTTTTTATATTGAAAAATGAAACGAAAAATGAGAAGAATACACATCAAAAAGTTATACTCGCCGTATATATGCATCATATTTCTGGGCAATATACAATGACGTCTGTATATGTATGTACATGCATAGTACACAAATATAAAAGGTAGATGCATACATATGCAGTATACATACTCAAATTTCACTGAAATAAAATTAAAAGAAAAAAAAAAACGTTTTTGAATTTAATTTTTTGATGTGACGTTGACACATTCTTTATACTATCAACTATAGGACAAAATTATATATAGGATATATAGGATACAGAATAGATATTCTGTAATATTCTTTCGTATAATAGCAACAAATTCTTTGCCTGTTTATTATCAAACAATACATATGTCATAGTTATGATCTTATGATGTCTATAGAGAGAAAAAGAAATTATCCTTTTGCGACGAATTTTTTTTTCGAAAATTTGATTTCGATTTTGTTTTTTTTTTTGCGCGTTTTGATATTTTATTTCTATAGAATAGAAGAAAAAGGACGATGAATTGAAAAAAACAAAAATAAATTTAATTTATTTACGTATTTTCCTTTTTTATTGTTTGCCCATGCCCATACATATTTAAGTATAACGCCTACAAATATGTGAAGTTTATAAAAGTTTTTATATGCCCGGGAGTTTGGGTTAATAGATTTCTTTGTAGATTGATAATACAAGTGTAACATAATCATGAACAAAAATATTCGTAAAAGAAATTAAAGGAGTTTATAACATACGTACAGACATACATTCGTATATAAATATGTATCTTTGTGTATCTTTCTTATCCTTTTGTATATAATTTTTTCCCTATATACGTATATATAATGCTTTTTTATATTTGTATATTATACTCGAACAATTTAAAAGAAAATTTTTAATCTTATGTCACATTTCTTACAGTCTTTTATATTCATTAGTTTTTTTTTTATTATTTCGAATGTATTTTTTAGTTTTTACACAAATCAAAAATGTGTCAATCGTCCTAATTGACAGATTATCTTATATGTAGATCGTTTTTTTTTTTGTTCAGTTATACAACACTTTATCATACATACAAATACCTAACATTCTAACACATATTCAATTTAAATACATTCCAGTATACTCATGCTCCTACATATTTGTACATACAATACAAATTTATATTAAAGGAAAATATTTTGGATAGAAAAAAAAATATATATATATAAATTCCTTTTATATTATTATACAATAATTGATTTTTTAATATTTCGAAATTAGATTTTAATCATGGACATTTTTGTGTTATTGATTTTTCTCTTTTATTTTTTTGAATTCTTAAGCGATAAAATTACAATCAGACCATATAGAAAAGAAATATTTGATTTGATCTAATTTTTAGATAAATACATATATAAGATTGAAAGACAAATTTTATGTAGACATCAGAATGAAATTGGGATAAGTGTGTATATGTATATGGGATATGGATGAATTGAAAATGATAGTGAAAATGAACTACTTAATGCACATATGAATGCATTAAAGTCTTTTAATTTAAAAGGATTACTATTTTTCTAAAAAATACAGTGATAATCAAGCAAGTGTATACATACCCTGATGTTAATGAATTACTCCACATGATGATCGGTATTTTTATTAGTTAAATGTTAAACAATTTTCAATCTAAAATAAATGAATAAATAAATAGAATATTGATAAATATACATGAATAATAATTTAATTATGATTATAGCAATATATTTTATTAATTTTTTATAATAATTTCAAGTGTTTCTTGAGATATTTTCTATAATTCACATTATTTTAGAATGTACAAAAATAATCGTATAAATGGCATAATAAAGAAATGAATATAGTGCCTTGAATAGCGCTATGGTTGTGATGTTGGACTGATACGTTTGAGGTACCGAGTTCGAATCCCAGCAAGCGCGCTACTCTCCCCCCCTTCAATTATTAATTCTATTGAGAAATGTACACCAGTAACTCATCCTGACATCCTGACCAGTAACTGAACTGATTCTTGACAGAATTACTGATCGGCGGTGTCATAATGCACTGAGTATCCGTATGGACTTAATATATTAAGTACAAGGGAAAGTTAACACGTTCATTTTACGCGTTGTCGATCCTTAACAAGAATTCTGATCCGACTGAAATCAGTTTAAAGAGTTAGATTAGTATATGATTGATGATTTATGCACATTTTTTTGTATTGTAGTTAGTTTTTTAAAACTTTTAAGACTTTTAACGTGAGTGGAGAAAATATGCACTTAAGAAGACATTGTATATATTGTATAAGTTTCAAAAAAGAAATAACGCGATGGACGCAAAAAAAAAATTGTGTTACGTGTTTGGGGAGAGGACGCAGTAATAGCTCGAACATGCTAAAGATAGTTTGCGAAATTTCGTTCGGGTGATTTTTCTTTGAAAGATGAATCCAGATCAGGAAAGCAATCAGATGTCAATGACGAAGTGCTACGCAGTATAATCAAGACAAATCCCACGTTAACTTCCACAGAAGTGGGCTTCAAGCTTGGAATTCATCGCGCTGCTGCTTTGGATCACATTAATGGTCTTGATTTCGTGTCCAAACACTCTCTGTTTTGCTTTTCTTTAAAAAAAAAAGGACAGAACTTTCCCTTACAACTAATACATACAAACAACGTATGCATATAAAAAAAATGAAATGAATAAATTTTTATTACACAATTGCAAGCCTTAAAATCCATAGCCAAATTTTTTTCAATTTTTGCCGATTCAACAAAGATGTATGAAATAAAATGCCATTTTCTTCCAATCGATTGTATCAATCTTATCGAGTGCTGACTGTGTAGGGCATTGAATTAATTGTACAACACGATAGCATAGCATGCATAAATTTGCATTCAAGCATTTTTGCCTGCATCGAAATAAAATTGTGAAATGTATCGAATTATTTCAAAATTTTTACAAATTTTCAAAACGCTATAATAAATTGATACAAATTGAATTAACAAAAGTCAATCAAATGTTTTTTGTCAATTTAATTTACGAATGACAACCATTCAAAAATGTTGTAAGAACTGGGGGATTTGACTATGAATATATAAGAAACTATATAATTATTTTAATGATAAGATAATGGGAAGACAAGGGTCCAAAACTTGTTATTCTCATATTCAGTATCATTAATTTACAAAAACTATACAATCGACAATTTGGCTTCATTGCTGAGGGGAGGCGCAGTAAAATAGTAAATCTTTTAACTTTAAATCTTGAGATAAAACATTCATTCCCTTTCCTTTTCTTTCCTTCCAAATATTTCCCTTCTCATTACTTCTCCATTCCTTTTCTTCCCTTACTTTCCTTTCCCTTTCCTTACCCGTTCTTCCCGTTTCTCACCGGTCATTTCCCTTTCCTTACCCGTCCTTTCCCTTACCTTTCCTTACCCATCCTTTTTTCCAGAATCTTTATGAATACTCGAATAGTTCTTTTTTTTTCAAACAAAAATAAACATTTTTTATAAAAATGGAGTTGTATTTGAATTTTCAAAAAAATAAAAACGGTAAATTGAATAGCTAAAAATTTCGTAGAATCGTATGAAGGAAATATAACCAGTCATAATGTACATACATATACATATATTCAAATAGTATTACGTATTACGTAGTAGATGTATTTATAGACAGTGTCCAAGACTCACTCACCTATAATAGATACTATAAGAGGTATATAAACTTATTAAATAAATAAATTTTGTATTTGTATACAAACATGACAGTTTTTCTTACATATTATATTTACTACAAATGTTATGTCGTATATACTCGTACAACAAACCACAATACCACAACACAATTATATGAATATATAATAATCATACAATCGGTGTAGCAAACAAGTTTAATAAATTATAAACATTTTTTATTAATTTTATTTAATATTTTTTAATTTTTATTCTATATGTATATATTTTTTTAAATATTTTTATATTTTGTTTTATTTCTCGTTTTTTCTATTTTATTTTATTTTTTATTTATGTATATTTTAATGTTCTTTTTTTATGGTCTTTTTTTTTTATTAAATATAAAAAATGAAATTTTTTTTTATTATTTTTGTTTATTTTGCATATTTTTATATACAGAGTGTAGTATGGTAGCGCATAGTATAATGACCAACCAAAATCAAAACTAAAATTACATATACGTATATGTACATAGGTAATATAAACATTTTCTCGTATGTATATGCTATATAGATATTATACATTATGAACCAAATGTTAAAATCTATATGTATATGTGATAGGTAAAAATAATATTCACATATATTATGATTAAATGTGATTATTTAAATAATATTAACTTTGAAAGAAATATAAAAGAAGGATAATTATAAAAAGAATTATTTATCCTTTTTTTTGGTTTTTATTTGAAATAAATATTTTTGTTTTTTTCTTTTTTTTTTTTTTTGCTTTATGTTTTATTTTCATTTCTTATTTCAATTTGAAATAGAAACAAAAAAAAAATATTTTCAAACTTTTATATTTAGTAATAATAAAAGTTAGTTAAAAAAAAATAATAAAACAACAGATGAAAAATACAGATAAATATTTTACTCGCATATTTTTTTTAACAACATCATCATCATAACAAAATGAATAAGAAACTAACTTTTGTAAACATCATACATATAGGTAATACGAGGACATTATTTATGATAATTTTTCAGTAAATCTTCAGGAGCAGAAAACTTTTCTACTACATAAATACTCGTATATATACATACTGAAGAAGATCGGTCGATATGTGTGTATAAATACCTGCATATGCAATGGTGTCTCTAATACCTTCTGCAGTTTAAGTTTTTAAAGTTTTCGATATAAAAATCACATACGCATTATACTCGTATAATGTATACAGGTGCGGATGTAGGTATCACAACGCTGGTACCATATTCTCTGTGTATACAGTATGTATAAAAGTATTTATTGTATGGATATATATGAGTATAAAAAATATGTGTGGATATTATATTAAATAAAATTACCATGACATCATGAATTTTTTACTATACATTATAATGTTTTTTTTTTTTTTTGAATTCATTTCTTTTCATTCTGTTTGTATATCCGTTCAACTTCATAAATTATCGATAATTTAAAATGCCAAATATAAAAAGTAAAAAATAAAACAAAAATAGAAAATAATAAATGAATACCACCAGCACAACAATTTTTTATTTTTTTTTTTTTGTTATCTTATTAATAAAATTATTTTTATCTGACCGCAGAAAACGAATTACATACTTATTTGTCGCTTTCAATATTTTTTTTTGTTTTTGAATAACTATGTATGTATATCTTTTTTATGTTTTTTTTTTTTTAATTTTTCATAATTGCGATGAATACATATATTAATACTACTATAAGACACACATACATGCATATACAATTACTTTAGAAATTTTTTTTTTTAATTAGACATTCGCTATACAATCTACAAGACTACAACACAATATTTATTTTAATAGTTTAGATTTTTAGATGTACAGAAATATTTATATACAATTTCCGAGATACAAAATGTTCGAGTACAAATACACTAACACCTACATATGAGTTGAAAAAAGAAAAAGAAAATTAAATAAAAAAGAAAAAGAAAAATTACAAAGATTTTGTGGTAGCTTTCTTGTCCTTTCTGTGAACAACAAATATTATAATTAGCAATAATTTAAAATCTTAGAAAGGTTTTAAAAAGATAGAAAAGATATATCTACTGAAAATATAAAAGGAAAAAACTTGCATTTATTATTATTTCTTTTAAACGGTCGATCATATCACATCACATCACACATGCAGAAGGAATTTGTAAATTGTTAAAAATTTTTTTTTTTGTAATTTTTATCACTATTATTGGTATATTCTATTTTTAAAGATTTACATATAAAAAAAAAATTCCTTGTTAATTTTTTATAATTTCTATTTTGGGTTTGGTGAATGACAATCTATAGTCAATTGAACGTGATCATTATTAGATGCTACTAGAGACATATTGCATTGGAACCTCTGCCAAGTTGAAATTCAATGAAGGTGCAAATAAATTCGAGGAGTTATGGAATATCAAAGAATTTTTAATATTCATTTAATAGAACTCATTTTAAAATATTCAAATTTTCTAGTAGAAGAAGCTAACATGCTAACTTTAATTCTGTTAATTAAACAATTACAAATTAATATTCTGGTCACTATATTCTTTTTTCGTTGTTTGTTGTTATCTTTTCTTTGATATTTAATCGAAAATGAGGAGATAATAAGTATTTTGATCGGAGATCATTCTGATGTTTATTATTTATATATTCACAGTTCACAAAAATACTATACTATACTATAATCTATTATAATTATTTTCAACACCATTAAGAAGTCCAAACAGGATAAATCTTTTAAAATAAATTCCTATCGAACACGGTTTTCCGCTTATTTTTCCACATATTTTCATTATATACCCTGTTGTTTGACTTATTCGTCCCTTTCTATTTATTTCTTGGACAATATTTGTGTCGCGTATATACCTTGAGAATCTAAAGTCTATTGAAATATGTAAAATATTGGTTTTCTAATCGCATGTCATATTCAATTCTATTTGCTCGGTATAGAGTTATGAATCTTATAATGATTTATATGTGATGCTCAGCCCAGAATTCTACATAAATGCTCTGTACATACATAATATGTAATGTGAAATAAGAAAACATCAAAATACAAAGTCATTTACCACATGCCAGCTTTGTTTTCATTTAACCTCTCTATGTACACTGTTCATTTCGTTTTCGATGATATTCGAGAGGAATAATATATTTTTGATTTGATTTTTGTTAAAGTAAAGATTTTGTATTATATTTTTTTTTGTATACATATATTTTGATTTGGTAAACATACGGGAATATAAATGTATTGGTATGAATGGATGTACGAAAATCATTTTTCTATTACTCTTTTATATGCAAATATTTGAATTACACTTGTCAAATGATTCTTTCCGTTTTTCTATTCAATTTTATTTTCTTCAATTTTTTATTTTTATTTTTTTACAAGTACATATGTGTATGTGTGGTAAATTTCAATATTATATAAACTTCCCCAAATTTTATATTTGATTTCATTTTTTTCTTTTTTTTACATCTTATTGTGTTTGTTGACAATATCATTGCTCTAATAAAAATCATTGATTCCTTGAGAACTGTTTGTGGTGTTTTTCATTTGAAGAAAACAGTAGAAGTAGAAGTTAAAAAAAAAATAAAAAATAAAAGGGAACAAAGTTAAGTGGTGTACTCATCGATGTTATGAGAATTTGCACCACATGTGGTATATTAGGAATATCAAGTGGACTCTTTTAAATGAGTACCTATACTATCCTACATACACTTAACACTTGTATGATTGCGATTATGATTTGTTGTTTTTCAGTTTTAATTTTGATTTTTCAAAATACTTCTGTTGCTATTAACTTTGTGTTTTTTGTTTGAAAAAAAGAAAAAAAAAATTTTCAAATGAAAATAAAAAAACGAAGTAAAAGAAATTAAATTTTGAGGAACAATTTGAAAATTTTCTTAATGAATTCCATGATTATATTGAACAAAATTAATATACATCAATACTGACAAATAAAAAGGATATTTATGAATATTTAACAAAAAACAAAGGAAACTAAGAAAATATGCAACTGAAAAAGGTAATCATCAGAGAAACGAGGTAATATTCTTTAATTTTTGCTCAATTGAAATAGTTTAAAATTCAAATTATTCGAATTGATTTCTTTCATTTTATTTATAAAAATGTCATCCAAATTCTTTAAAAAAACTATAGGGTAAAGAGGAGGGCATGTACAGGAGAACTATATATTTTCTCATTGATTAACAATAATTTTTGAATGAGAAATTCAAATCTTGATCATTGCGATTAAAATGTGAACAAATTTTGGAATGTTTGTTTATGTTTATATATTAATTCTTTTAATGTTTTCAATAGTCTCTATTAATTGACAAACAGAAATAGCAGTAGAACTCAAAGTTGCTGTAGTTAAAGAATCATAAATTTTAATTTTACAAATGCATGACATCAGAATTCAGTGCGATACACACAATCAAAGCAGATATCTATGTCAGTAGCATCAGGAATATGCTAGTGTATGCAGAAAATCTGATGCAGATTAGAAGGATATTTGAAACAGATTATGATGTCCGTCGTCATACTTGTGAGTTGTGATGTGATTGTAATTGCATCATAAACTGGTACTAAGTTCCTGTGAAATTTTTCGCTTGCAACTGCATGAATGCATATATGAATATTTCTACACGCTAAAAATTGTGGAAAGAAACGTGTGTAGAGTAACGTAGAGTTTTGAAATTTTTTGAAAAAAATCGGCGGAGACTATGAAATTAAATGAAGCAAGAATAAATAAATATTTATTTGTTAAAATATTTGAACTGTCGATATTTCGCTTGCCTCTTATATGCTCGACCATATAAAATGATTGTGAAAAATGAGTTCCACAACTCTCCACTATTAAGTTCCACCGTGATAATTTAGTTTGGAAGTGAGAACCAGAAAACGAAAATTGAAACTAAAATTTTAGCTAAAGACTCGTACTCAGTTCCTGTGAAATTTTTCGCTTGCAATTGCATATATATTTCTACAAGCTAAAAATTGTGGAAGGAAATGTGCGTAGAGTACATAGAGTTTTGAAATTTTTTGAAAAAAATCGCGTAGGCTATGAAATTAAATTAATTACAAATAAATAAATAAATATTTATTTGTCAAAATACATATTTGAACTGTCAATATTTCGCTTGCCTTTTATATGCTCGACAATATAAAATGATTGTGAAAAATGAGTTCCACAACTCTCCAATATTAAGTTCCACCGTGATAATTTAATTTGGAAGTGAGAACCAGAAAACAAAATTTGAAACTAAAAATTTAGGTAACAATTTAGAGAAATTTTTTTTTTTTTACATAGGTTTTATATGGAGAAAAATTTAGCTTTCGATGTGAGTACCAGCCGTTATAAAATATTGTCGAAAATAATATTTTTCAATTGATATCACAGTATGGGAGCGGGAGGCAACAAATAAATCTTATTTATTTTTTTAATTTTTTTGTTCTGCTCTTTTATGACAGAATTTTTAATTGGAAGCTTAAAAATAAAAATAATTTTAAAGAGTATTCAAATTTAACATTAATTAATTAAAATGTCACACAAAGTAGATTTATGCTTGCTAATTAATTATTATGTTACTCGCGCTTTCAATTGAAAAATTATTTTTGATTAAAATACGTTATTATGTTACTATGTTACAGAAATAAAGGAAGATAAATTTTATTCATATATATAAGTAGTCCTTTCAAAATGGATATTTGTTCCAAAACATAAAAAACTTGATAAGTATGGGCGGTATTTGTGATTTTATAGATCATACACACAACATAGTCAACCTTTTTTTTTGATGGTGCATAAATACGTGTACGAAATTAATTATAATTAATTATGTTATTAAAAAAGGATATTCGTCTTTTATTTTCATAAAAATTGAAAAAAATTTTTTTTTTTTTTACTAAAAATAAAAGTATAAATACGAATATGAAATAGTAATTAAATCATATACATATGTATATGTAGGTATGTATTTATATATAAAATGTGTATACTTTATACATTGAAAAATAAACTAAAAGGATAATTGTTTCAAAAAAAAAAAAAAAAATCCTCTAAAATCTGGGATAATTAAATTGCCTTCATTTTAATAATACATTTATTTTGTTTTTCATGTACTCGTATACGTCTGTATTATACTCTACTATGCTACATATTCATATTTTTATTAAATTTTTCATATGTTCATCAAAACGAAATTATTTAATCAAATCAAATTAATAAAATGCGTAACCATATTAGAGATTAGTTGTATATACTAGTACCATCTATAGCACCATCTAGCACGTTATGTGTATTCTAGAAATATAATCTATAATAATGTATTTTATTAAACCAAATCATACATTTACTTATTTGCACAGGTATATGTGTGTACATAAAAATGTACGTCAACCATAATACACATACGTACTAGATATGATAACTTGTTGACAACTATCCACATATTATATAAAATGAAATTAAATAAATAACACACAAAAATGATAAAAACAAAATCCAAATAAAAACAAAAAGGAAAAATTACACCTAGGAAGAATGAATATAACCGAAAATAAACAAAAAAAATTTTTACCATATAAAGAAAATTTTACGTGCCTTAAAGGCATTTATTATTATATTACAAGCAAATTAAAATGTTGATAGAAATATTTTTTTCCATTTCTATTATGTATAGGTATATGAAGTACGAATATTATTATGCTGGTATTTATAATAATAACTGATGATAACTACAGGATTTATTTATTATTTATTTTCTTTTTACATAATTTTTGTTTTATAAATTTTTTTTTAATATATGCGAACATAACATACATTATATCATTTGTCTTTTGATGATGATTTGTGATGTCGCACCCATTATTATACGGAATAGAAATAAGCAAACAAAAACCATATTTTTTTCTTGTGGTTTTGTGAGTAAATTAATCTCTTCCTTTTAACATATAACCATTTAACTATGCACGTATATATACATATGAATATTTTTTCTGTTTTTGTGTGCATTTGTTTTTTCAATTTTTCCTCTAAAACTTTAATTTACACAACATTTAATTACGCATAATATGCAATAATATAATGAAAATAATAATACTATTTCTTTTAATTTTAGGTGTGACATAATATACCGAATATAAGGAAATCATGTACATATAACATAAGTGCGTATAAATCCTTAAGTATTTTATATGTTTATCTTTTCATATTTGTTTTTTTTTTGATTAAATTTTTTTAAAATTCAAAATATTTTAATTGTGTATACATTTGAACATTTTATAGGCAAACGTAAAAAATGTGAAACATTCATTTTAAGGAGTATATAAACAAATATTATAAATATATATATCCGTATATCTATTGTTTATTATTATTTTTTCAATCTATTTAAATTAAGTTTTTTTTTTAGAATTTACAACACTGAAATTTTTTAAAAGTATACCATAAGAGTAATATAGAAAATAAATATTTCATCAAATGGATAGTTGTTTGAAAAATTTGAAGGATTTTAAAGTCCTAAGAGTTTATTCTTCTTTATCAATAAAAAAGCCTAACAAATTGGTGAATTGGCTTTCCTTTTTTTTAATTTAGACACGAGAGACGAGCACATCAATTTTTAAAGATAAATTCCAAAAAACTATTATGTTAGTTGCGTTTCGTTGCGAATAATCATTCATTTGCCTTCTATCACCCCAAATTAAGTTAAAATGATCATTCACTTCATTTAAGTGAGTTTGAAATTATGAAACAAATGAAAATTATGAATTGGATATTTCCAGTGGTGAAAAAAAAAAATGACAATAAAAAATATCAAATATCTACAGATTATAATAGTTTAAAATTCACATTAAAAACAAAAATTGACAATAAAAATTAAAAATACGAGTAAAGCAAGAATGATAATTGAAACAGTATCGTGTGTCAGAGAGTTTTTGAATGATCATTCATACCACATTAAGCTTAGTACGGAGTTGATATAGTAGTACTCTGTAGTACTATATAGTTCTGTAATACAAATAAATAATGAATTTACAATAAAAACTATCACGTAAATTTAGAATGACAATCAGTTTATATTTCAAAAAACATGACCAATGTTCCCATAAAATCATCTAATCTGTTAATCTTGCTGTACAGTATAGAGTATAAAGTTTGTTAGAAATATGTCCACGATTTTATGTGATCTATTGATCTTTCTAGAGACGGGTAATTGGAGGACAGCAGCGTTGAACCGACGGGACTGGAAAGGGAAACTTGATTCGGCCAGAGTCCGATTTGGACTGTAGTGCCAATTATAATTATTATTATTATTATTGATCTTTCTAACAATTTCTCTATTACTTTATACAGAATAAGATCTTTGTATTCTTGCACTATCTTCGCTCTGATTTATTATTCTTACGTGGAATCTAAGTATAAAAAAATATTCCCTTTAGTATTACGTATTACAAACAACACAATGTCAACACTAAAATGGTACAAATTCTTTACATTAACTTAAACTTTTTCGAAAAAATTAAAAAAATTTTGTAAATCTATATTAATATTGAACAATAAGAAAGTTCTTGCTCCCCTATTTTTTGCACATTATTAATAATTGTATTCTAAAAATTTTTGATAATATATGTTAGTTTGAATTTGAATGTCCTTTTGGGGTATAGGTAGGTAGACAGATTAATTTAGATATTTAATTACTAAAATGCATAGGCATAGGGGTTTTATAGAAATTTCGTTGGCTGTATGTATTTTTTATTTCGATTCATTTATTTTTTCTTTTAAATAAATTTCCATTTAAATTCATAGCATGAACATATGTCTATGCACTTAATATACATTTATGTATCTATACATACACATAATATTGCATAAATTTTTGAATTGAAATTTTCATTAAAATATTAAAATTATGAAAAATGAAAATATCTGAATGAAAAATCGTTTAAAAATGTGTGTACATATGTGCTCGTTTATATGTAGTACATAATATATGTACGTATATTTAATGGTTGCATATGAAAAATGGAAAAAATACACAATAAAATAATTTGTGTAATATAATCATTTAGATATGCATTTGTATGTATGCAATGTTTGGATGAACATATTAAGCCCTAGACAGACATCTAGTATCGATACCATGGGTGCGTTCAGTTCCACGCAGCGATGTAAAATTTTCCATCGCTGCAATAATTTCTCTTACTGAACGACTTCGCTGCATAGTCGCTACTTTGCAGCGATGAAAATATTCTGCAGCTGAAAAAAAGTTCGCTTTAAAATTCATCGTAAACAAATTTTGACATGTTTGAAAGATGAATTTAATGGTTGAAAAGTTAATACATATTTATTAGCAAGATGTATAATTTTTTATTATGAGAGTGATGAAATTACTTTTCATTATGATGGTTTTAAAATGCTAATAATTCCAAGTTTCTCAGAAATTTAGACAGCAAAAAATAAAAAAAAATTTTCATTGCATTAATATCAACCTACTTACTTACTATCAACATCAACTGTTCACAGCGGATTACGCTGGAGACAGTTCAGTAAATTGTATATAGCGATTATCTAAACATCGCTGCATTTTCATCGCTGACTTGCATCGCTGCAATGAACTGAACGCACCCCATGGTATGAATACCATGGTATGAACAATACTAGCATGGTGACAGACATGTCATCTAGTAAAAACCTAGTATCATTTGAAATATTTTGTGAATTTTGTTGTGCTGTCATATAGAAAATTTATATTTGCATTATATTACTTTCAACTTAATGCCTACTATGCCTACTAATTACTTTCAACTTGATGCTAAAACTAATGTAAAAACTAATTTCTATAATTTCCGCAGCATTAAAATGGCTAAAAAGTAGATTTTGTGAATACTAGATTCATACTAGACAAATCATGCTGGTTTCAATACACCACGTTTATACCAGCTTGTTTTCCTGGTATAAAGCTAGTATAGGGTGACAGACATGTAGTATAGCCAATACCATGGTATCGATACCACGTTTATACTAGATGTCTGTCAGTGGCATTATACTCGTATGAATGACTTTATATGGGTTTATGTGTATAGAATTATAAATTAATAATATAATGATAATAATAAATTTTCACTTTCATTCAATTTAAAATCATTTTGTTATATTTTCATTTAATCGGTATATATTTGTTATTTGTACCCATATTGTTTGATTGTTTTCATTATTGAAAAAAGAAAAATGAGAAAAGAAAATGAAATTTTATTTTACTCTTTATACTTTGTAAGTACATATGTATGTGAATTATATTATAGAAAAATATATGAATGTGCTTATTCATGCATATATACATACATGAATACTTATTTTTGCATAAATACATTATTTATTGGATATAATAAAGGGACACAAGAAAAATTGTGGTTTTAATATTAAAAATTTTTTTTTGTATGTTAAATTTTAGTTTTGGGGTTTTCGGAAATTAAAAACTGCTGCATTTCTTAACTGTAATGCGTCTAAAACTCCAAATCTGCCAATGTAACTCATTTTAAAGTGAAACTAAGTACAAGTAAGTTCTTCAGCAAGTCTAAGCAATCACGCAGTTTTTGTTTTACTCAATTATGTAAGTATTGAACAACATAACCTGACGTCTTTTGTTGTAAATATCGTTCACAACTCACTCACATTATTTATATTTTCCATAATAATATTTAATTTTGAACTATAATCATAAAAATATATAAATAATTAATTTTTATCTTAATTTCACGTCACTTTCATTATTGAAATTTGTAAATTGTTTTAATACTGCTAAGGTGTTGCAGAAACCTGAATCTGCAAAAGTATTGTCTGCATGCATAAATCTAAAACTGCCATTAGCAATAAGTAAGTTCTGCGCAAGTGTTTCAAGTAAGATCTGAATTTCTGAAAACCCCCTTGTTCAAAAATATTTGTTTGATTTTATCGAATTTATTGATTTTATGTATAACAATAATACATGATACATATTTCATATACACGTACATAAATTATATGCAGTCTTGTATTAGTACTTTTATACAGTTACGTTCGAAAAAATTGCAATGTTCCATTTAAAAAAATGTATTTTCCTAATTCTACCTATACACAATTGTCAAATTTTAAATCCAGTCGAAAAATTGTGGATGCATATTGTGCGTATATTGTGAGTGAAGTCAAAGATAAAACCAACAAGTTTTGCTCAGGATTCAAGAACATTGTGAAGTATTATAGAAATTTTTCATATATCAATAATTTAAAGATGCAAATTTTTGGTTGATTTTTTGGTTGAGGGATATCATCAAAAATCATAAAGCTATCTAGCTAAAGATCTGGTAAAGCTCAATATTTCTGCATTCAGTAATTTACAAATTTTACATCGATCTGATGATTAGCATCATCTGAAGACATCATTGACTAAAATTAGAATTGATGAATATAATGAAGTGTGAACAAAATCTTTCAGAATTTTTAAGAGTTGCATACTAGAGAAATGAACTACGAAAACTGAAAAAACTACGAAGATTACAAAGTTTACGCAAACTGAAATGTGAAATGAATTCCCTAATTATCACCATTCTCAGATATTCTGTTTTATTTCTGCTTATAAATTCCTGTATGTAATTTTATTCTCATCCATATGATCATAAAAAGACATTCTTTTTAACTATTTCAATTACAGGAAGAAATTGTTCGACCTGTTCTATTTTCAATATTTTCTTCGATCATTACTATTATAATATCTACAGAAATCAATTATGGATTTAATAAAGGTACGAAAATTAAGGTTGAATATGCACTACAATGTCATTCATTATAATGATGGAATGGAATATACGGAATGATTTGATATTTTCCTTAAATTTTTAATAAAAAATTCATAAATATATGGTAATTAAAAATTAAAAATCATAAATTGAGGAACACTTTTAAATGATTTTAATTAAAAAAATTTCATATACACATGAGCGTACTGTGCTTAGATACATGAGCTTTAATATAATCTATAGGTAGATATAAATGAGTAAAATAAATAAAATAAATAAAGTTATTAAATAAAATTATTATTTAATACACCGCAATAAATGTCTTTCATATAATACACATGTGAATTTCTAAATAATACTCTTATAATCACGTGTTCTGTAATATTTATGAGATGAGATTTGTTCATGGAAACACATAATATACGACAACTCTATACCATTTGTATTTTTGTATTAATTTTTTTTTTATTTTTTTTTTAATTATTATTTTTGGTTTTTCTGTTGTTGTTAATGTGATGCTGTTTTATTTTGTATGTTCAGTGATATGTGATGCTGATGAGTAATCGGAAGTAAGTAATATTTGACATACTTAACTGAATGATTCACGCATAAATTTTTAATTTTTGATTAGATAAATTTTGTACAAATAACTTAATTAATTTGTACCTGCATACATATGTACTATATGTACGACGAGTATATTTATGTATTTGTTTTCTTAGTTTAGTTATTGATTTATTATTGAATTTTTTGTTTTGCTTTTATTTAGATGATTAACATATTTTATTTATTTATTTTGATTTTGAATATATAATTTTTTTTTAAATTGTTTGTGTATTTTTATGTTGCACCATAAATGATTAAAATTTTTAAATTTTATATGTTTTTATACTTGACTTTGAACTTGTATATCCTTTTTATTTATTAAGTCAAGTACTTATTACATATATATATATATGTATATACGTAAGTTATATATTAATTTGATGTTAATTTATTTTTCTTTAATTCAATAAAATCAATAAAATTAATTTAAATTTTAATTTTAATTTCAATTTAAAAGAAAGTAAAAATATTAACAGAATTATATTTTTTAATTAAAAATTGCCTAAATAAATAAAGACAACATTTTACATATTTGTATGCTTATATACATATTAATTTACAGATGCGGAAACTAACAAAAATAAATATAAAAAAAACCTTTTGCAATAATTATTCATTATCCTTTTAAGTTTATTTTTTCAATTATGAATGTGTGTGTGTATGTGTATTTCCTCAATAAATATTTTCTATAATTCTTTATTCGATCTTCATTTTAAAACTTTTAAATAAATTATTTTAATATATGAATGCACATATAAAATATTTTAAAAACCGTTCTATTAAATAACCGATTATTGATAATACATAAACTTTTCCTATTATATGTAATTTTCAATAAACTCACATATCATTCTTATTAAATATTAAATTTGCTTTATTTTTAATTTTTATTTTATTCATGTTATGATTCAAAAGAATTACAACAAAAAATACAATTTTAATTTTATTTTCATTTTTTTTTTCTTTTGTTAACTTTATTTTATGGTTTTTTTTTTTTTTTTTTTTTAAAAAAATTCAACATTCAACTGTATAGAAGAAAGGTCACTAACTCGATGATATACATAGTACACTATCTCGTACATATAAAAATTATGCGGACTGTGGACACAATACAATACACATACATGTAATATGTATATGACGAATAATCTTTCACAATATATAGATAGTTAGAGGATGATATAAGTTTTTGTCTGTATTGTAAATAATTTTTAGGCCTATCTGTATATAAATGTTATGCAGCACATTTGTAGATGTGCATCAAATTTACGTAAATAGTATACTCATTTATTTATGTACATATATAGTAGTGGATAGTGGCTATAGTGGGTTGAGCAAGATCATGTTCTCGCGTATATATGAATTATAAAATATACTTTTTCACACATTTTCATAACGTTTCTTTGAGTTTGATGATTTTTTGTTCATTTCCTTTTATAGATACATTTTCTGTTACTATTATTATTGAAAAAAAATTAAAATTAAACTATGCACTGAAATACCATATACCGTGTGTAATGTTTATTTTGATATTTTTCTTCTTCTATAGGAATGGGGGGGCTTTTTTTTTCTTAAATATTTGAGTTATACTATAATATATATTTCACTTGTATTCGTGTTTTAAATGAACAGGAGAAAGTTATACATTATTTATAATTTTGAGAGAAAATAATTTATTTTTTTGTCGTTGTATTTGTTTTAATTAAAAATAAAAAATAAATAAATATAAGTACACCATCACTAAATTTATTACACACATACACATACATTATGTACGTATATATGTAAAATGAATATTTTTATATATGTATAGGTATAATAATATAAAATATCCTTTATGTTTTTATTTTTATAATTGATTTTATTATTATTTTGATGATGATGGTAAGTATATCTATCCGCCTCGCCTATATATAAATTTTGATACTATATATTTGGTATATATGCTTATTTTTTAATTATAAAAGATAAACACATCCTTTCAAGAACATTTATGAAAAACAACTGGTGTCGTTTTTAAAAAAATATAAAATATTTGTGTATATTATTATGTACAATGTATGAGATGAGTAGATACATACATTCATAATATATACGCGAATTGAAAATGAATTTTATATATATTTTTTTTTTGAAAGAAAATAACAAAAAAAAAATATAAATTTATGGATGTATACATACATACATACATATGAATACATACATACATATATGTACATAATCGCAAAAATATATATTTGTTAATATATATGTGTGTATTACATTCAAATTTACATAAAATACACTCTATACACTCATATCACAATGTAATTTATACAAATTCTTTTCTTAAGCTTTTCTTATTTTTTCTTATTTTTCCTTATTTATTTATTTATTTATATTTTTTTTTGTATGAAATTCTTTTCTCTTGTTTTACGTATACATCTGTATAGAATCTTTTCATTTATTTATTTTATGTACTTATCTATTTGTTTATATTTTATTATCAGTTTTTATCATTTTTTGTTCTTATTTTTTTTTTTTCTTCAATTTACACGCACTGTACTCGTATGTATATGTAAGTATTTATGTACGAACATATACATATATTCATTCTATGTTAATAGTATACTCCTCAAGTACCAAAGTATCCATATATGTAGTACATACGAGTATATTCCAAAACAAATACTCATATATGTATGTTTCTTCTTATATATGTACACAAATACATAATATTCACTAAATCACATTCTCGATTATCATTTCCGTGTTTATACATTATTATAATAAATGTGTCCTGTATAGATATACTCCTAGATATGTACATACATTGTTTTTTTTTTTTGTATGTATGGGATAATGTACGTATACTGTATACTCATATATGTTACCATAGAATAATAAAGGTATGTATATATATGTGAAGCTTAGCTTTATTATTCTTCTATGATGTTACTTATATAGTATGTTTAAAAGAAAAATTTCATTTTTTTTTTCGTTTTTATTTCTTCATCCTGTTTTGATTAATATATAGGTATCACACAATAATTCTTCATATATTTTTCACGAGTTATACACTTTTGTATCTATAAATACATACATTAAATAGTATATATACATTTGCACATAGTATTTTTATTCTATACCTATCACACATTGTTTTTATATACACATGTATGTATATATACAATGAAGAAAAATTGAAGAAAAATAAAAAATTGAAGAAGAAAATAAGAGATAAATAAAATGGAAGGAAAAAAAAAGGATTTTCTTTTTGTAGTGCCAAAAATTGAAATAGTGAAAAAATTTTCTAGAAAATGCAAGTATATTATTTGAAAAGTATATAAATGTACTTAGTATACCCTTGTACGTTATTTATATGTATGTGTAACACATAATAATTTAAAATTTCACTGATTATACATATACTGTACTATATATATACCACTACTGATGGTACAGATAATGTTGCTCCTGCTTCTATACTGATGCTATTCCGACTTCTTCTGTTTCTTCTGTACAAAATGTAGCACGCATATCCTGCGATTTCTATATTAAGAATACACACTAGATATTTGATGATATTACTCGTATATGAATATTGTAATATTTATTTTATTTTATTTTTTTTTTTTTATATCGTTACTGCACATACATTTTTGATGTATGATGCGTATATGGTTATAGTTACTTTCGAATATTATACATTCCGATATATGTACGTATAATTATGCCTTCTTCATACACATAAATACATTAAAATTTATATTTAAATATGTATTTACATTAAAATGAAGTCCGATACATATACTCGTTGAACTATATATTATTTTGAACTCTTATAGAACTATTATAGAACGGAAGGAAATGGAATTTTTTAAAAATTTATTTTTCTCTTATATATTTTTTTTTTCATTTCTTTTTCTAAAAAACTAACAACAACAAAATTTTCTTTAAGGAATAATTTTTATTTTATATATATATATATATATTTTTCTTTTATTTTTTGATACCTATAATATACAAAAATCTATATACTTTTATACTTGAAATTCAGAAAAATTTTTCTATAAAATAATGAAAATAATAACGATGTTAATGATGACTATGACGATGTTTTGGATAATTGTAATGATGATGATGATGATGATGATGATGATGATGAGAAAATAAATTTTTGATACATTCAAAACAAAAAAAAAAAAAATAAAAATAAAAATAAAATGAATGAAAAAGGAAAAGGATATAATAACATCCGCATATATGTACATATATGTATGGGTGAATAATATGTATTCATATTTTACTTGTTTACATTGAAACATTTTTTTAAATTTGTATTTGTGAGGAAAATTTATAGTGTAAATGTGTATAGTGTATAGGATATACATGAAACGTATATACACTTTTATTATATCTGCATATATTTTATTCCATGTATCCATTCAAATTTCCTCGTAGATACATATATACATACATATAATTATCTAAATTTATATTTTCAAATATAGATACTTATATACACAGACTCTTAAATAAATTGTTTTGTATACTCAACTCGATCGTTTGCTAATAATTTATTTATCGCCATTGCATATGGGTGTGCAGCTATACATATCCGTATATTATGTATCTTTTATGTATATAAGTACATATATGTATGTGCAACTATATGTATGAGAATTATATATAAAAATTCCTACAGAATATATTGTGAAACATAATATGTGCGTATATCATCGAGTATTTATGCGTATATTCTTTTATTCATATTTTATATTTATTTATTTATATTTTGAACTCATGAGTGTACTTTATTATTATGTATAAGCATCAGTATGAATATATATACATATTTGAAGGAGAAAAAATTTCAAAAATTATTCAAATAGAAAAATTTAATAAAAAATCAAAAGAATCAGGAGACTTTGTATATTATATATTATGTAATGTGGTAATATTTATTTTGCATATGCAAATATGTATCCTTATTCCATTTTCATACATAGGTACATATGTATGTATAAACAAAATTTTCATTTTTCTTTGATTTCATAAAATGAGAAAAATTATACGACTATGCTATGACATGAAAATTTACGAAGAAACAAATCGAAATAACGAGAAAATGATAAAATGAAAAGAAAAATATATAATAAAACAGATATTTATATTCAACCCACACATACATATGTATGTATATGGAATATGAAAGGAAAGGAAAATTATTTTATTGTTTGTTGTGATTTTCTATATACAAATGAAAAAAAAAATGAAAATCATTTCAACATTTTCCTTTTCCCTTTGTTTGTTTGCACATTCATACCTATATACTTGTATATGCATGTACGTAACGTATGTATCTATATCGTATAATATACTGTGAAATATTATATCTTTTGTTTTAATATTTAGATAGTAAACAATAAAGGAACATTTTTTTTATATAATATCCTTTTTTTTTGTATAAAATAAAATAAAATGTTAAATAAATTTATTTTATTTTTTCTATTTTCTATTATATACAGTATACAATAAATTATATTCAGAATATGCGCACTATGTAATATGTATTTGATATATAAGATTGTATTTCGTTATATATATTTACTACATTTGTTTATAATATACCTAGTATCTTTTTGAGATATTATATGTACCACATATATGCATATATATACGAGTATGAATATTTGTATACCCGAAAATAAAAATTATTTATAAAATTTACAGTTATTTATATATATTTTATATTGAGTGTATATAAATATAAATATGTATTATATATCTACCTATATTTTATAGTGGAACATATTTTTTCAATTATATATATTTATAGTATCTTTGTTCAAAATGAAAAATCACATAGTATTGGGGTATATAGATATATCTTCAAAACTGAAGTACTTACATGTGTAGTATGTTTATATATGTTCATTTTATTTATATGTATCATTATCATGTATATGATTTAACACACATATAAATACGTACACGTATGCTTCTAAATAAGTATACGAGTACGCGAGTACATATTTTTTCCTATATACATAGTATATCGAATCTCCAACATATAAAATGTTTTTTTATTTTATTTTTATTTTTCTTTCCTAAATTTCTTTTTGCGTATAACATTCGCTGTACATATATCTACTATATTCTATATACTATGTAGTATAAATAATAAAAATTTACGGTAAAAAAAAAGGAAAAAATAAAAAAGTAAAAATTTCCAAATAAGAGAAATTTTCACATGCAATCTATATTTTAGATACTTTAGCAGCTATATATATATATATACATATTCTTACACGCAAGGACTTTTAAGAGTTTTGCAGATTTTTTTTATTTATTTATTTGTTTTTTGATAAAACAATGCGCAGAATCTTTAACTCATATATATATATTATATACTATAAGGCTATAAAGCTCTATATATAATGTTAAAATGTATATGGCTACATGGATATACCTTATGCATATGTATATTTGGGATCCTTATGATATAAAAAATTATTTGTATTTTATATTTATATATATGCATATAAAGTTTACAGACATGTTTTGAACAAACATACAGATAAAAAATGAAATATACAGATTTATGTATATAGAATGAAAAAAATCTCTGTACGCATGCATGTTTATTGCAAAAATATGCCAGTGGCGTATCTTTTGAAATCCATTCATATACACGATGTACGCTCATATACATATGTACAAACGTATATACATATTCGTATTTCGTTCACATTTCCGTATTTAAATTGGTAATATAAAAAAAAAAAAAATACATATATTTATAAGTATACATATGGAAAAGGATACGAAATGAGTTTTGATTATTATTGAAAAATTTAATTACATATTTTCATTTTAGTATTTATTGTACATTTATATTCTCATCGTAAATTTACAAATACATCGAGAAATTTTGAATTCATTTAAAAATTACATAATACAGCCCAGCAAACATTGCGATAAGAAAACAATACCGAAACATTATCGTAGTGACAAGTCTCGCCTATTGCCGTAATATAGATTTTCTAGTAGAATGCAATACGATGTGTAATTGCTTTGTACGATTGCATTCTAATCGAAAAAGAAAGAATATTAATAAGAAAGCAATATTAATGCTACTTGTTCAATGGTTTATTGTGTTGCGTTTTCACCGTTTACTCGTATATAACCCAAACTATTGCCTAATTATTGCCCATTTATCGTTTAACACCATTGCCCTCTTATTGCATCCTCGTACTATTGCCCAAATGTTTGCTGGGAAATTATTAATAAATTTTTTAATACAAACGTATCATAATTTTAGTATTTGAAAATCATACATATAAAATTTTTAATTCACCTTCAGAAGATTTATAGGCAGTAGGCACATAATATGTAAGTATATATCAGGTCATTCAAAAAGTTCGCAGCCTAACGCATACGTGACATTTCTAGAAACAAAAATTTATTACCTTCAGACGAGTAAAGCGATAGCAGGAGAATATTATTCAAATCTTTTAGACCAATTAGACACAAAAATTCGGCAGAAGAGACCAGGATTACAAAAGAAAAAAATCATTTACCACCAAGACAGTGCACCAGCACACAAAGGTGTCCTTGCAATGGCCAAATTGAAGGAACTACACTACGAATTATTGAAGCATCCACCATATTCACCAGATCTGGCTCCGCCTGACTTTCATTTATTTCCAAATCTCAAAAAATTCTTACGTGGTAAGCACTTTTCATCATATAAAGAAGTCATAACGGCTGTCGAAGAGTACTTTTGAGTCTCGAGGAAAATCACTTCAGGCAAGGGATAAATGAATTGGAAAATCGTCGGAAAATATGTATTGAGCTTAGGGAGGAATATATTGAAGATTAATTGTATTTTGGCTCATAAATTCATACGGCTTCATTATAAGGCTGCGAACTTTTTTGAATGACCTAGTATAAGAATCAATTGACATTTATAGTATAACATATCCATCAGTATAACATAGAAAATTTTTTTTAAAGGACTGCTAATATAACAGTGAAAAACTATATACAACAGCTGTTTCAGTTTTAAATTCTACTCTCACTGTATATTTTTATACAGTAATAGTAGGTATGTATACCTTCCTATCTATCTAATTGAAATGGTTTAACTGTAAAATTATTAAGATGAAAACTGATAAAACTTTTTCACTTTAAATTTCGATTTCTCTTTTTCTTCAAGCTAGTAGCATCTAGTAGTATCTTAACAGAAATAATATACTTTTTCCCGATGGAATCCGACATTGATCCAATATTTTTTTAAATCAAAATCAACAATTTTCATATCAATACCAATTGAATTTGAATTAAGTTTGATTGTAACAATGTTTGATTCCATCGGAAAAAAGCATATCTTTAAAAGATTATGAAAATAAAAATTCATTTGCCGATTCTTAAAATGAGGAAATTAAAAGTTAAGACACAGAATACTATACTATTTTCTCATTATGTATACATATGTGACTAATGAGCCACAAAAATTCAACCAATCATTCTATTCGCCAGATTTAATTCCTTTTAGCTTTTAGGTTCTGATTAATATCGAAACTTAGAAAATTCGCTTCGGAAACATAATTTTGAGTCAAAATTGTAAAGATAAAACTCGAATGGAAGAAGATTTTGACGGTAATTTTGCATTAATGTTTTCAACAATTTGAAAGATTGGTTTGAAGATTGAAAAAAAAAAGAAAATGTCAATATACCAAAAATGTACCGAACAGCGTAAGGATTTAATATTCACGATATTCACGATTTAGCTATACTATCACAGTTTATCCAAAAAAATAGTGAAAATAATTTCTTTTTAATAGTTCTCGTCAAATATACGTGAAGTTTTGCAATATTATAGGTGCTATTATGTGTTAATTTTTGCAAGATTACGCAATCAAAATAATGTTTAATATTATTTTTTTTTTTTTGAATAGAATTTTTGAATAAAAATATCATATTCTAGAATATACATATAATGTATATGAATGATACAAAATTTACTGAAATGAACTTTAACATTTCGCGCACATAAATTTTCTCAATTAGAATAATAAATCGATAATCGCGATATAAAGATATTCTTGATTGTATTTTTCAATAATTTAATTTAATTTTTCCCTTCTATTCTAAGTATAACCATTTGCGAGTAATAAAACAAGAAAATTCTCAATCTAAATTCTCATAATATTTTTTCAGATTTTTTTTTTTTTTTTTGCAATATTTTCTAATGTATTTAGTTATTTATTATTTCAATTCATTTTTGTTCAATTTAAAAATGAAAGAAGAAATTTTCACTCTTGTAAAATTTTCGTCCTTTTTTCGATATTTAAAATTCCTTTTTTATTTATTTTTTTTTAAGATGGAAATCTTAATTTTTTTTTTGTTGATTGTAGATTTTTTCATTTCAGGATGTGTACATTGCATATAAAATTATTATTGTTCATAAAATATTTTATTTTTATCGAAATTTTCATTTATTCATTTTATGTTGCTACTTATACTACCATATTACATTACGCTTCAGATGTATAAGAGTATGACACTCGTATACAAATTCTCGAATTTGTTTTTTTTTTTTTGTTTTTTATTTTGTTCTGAGAAAATTTTTAAATAATATCTGATGAGTTACGATATCATCGTATATTTTCATTTTGATTTTTTTGTTTTTTAAAGAACTTTTTGACTTCTTTATATTTTTCCATTATTAGGTATATGATCTTGACATAAGTGGCATCCTTCATATAATTTTATTTTATTTACCTGCTAGAAAAAAATTTAATAGCTTAAAAAACAAAGAAATGAATTTTTCAGAGAAAAAATAAAAATAAAAAATAAAAAGTTTTTTTTTTTATTTAATGATGATGATGATATGATGGGCATGGGGGAACACCTTCTTTATTTACCTTATTTTTGCCTGCCTCCATTTATTCTTGATTGCTTGCTTGTTATGAATGTTAAATGAAATCAGTACCAGAATGTGTGTATCTTCATATTCTCTATATCGTATCTTGTATGTAGTAAATGAAATTAAAAAAAAGTGTTGTACAGTCGTATTATAGTATTATGTATATATATACTAAACGCAGAACAAGTAAAAAACTTTACAAAAAAGCCAATACCATAACCATATCTTTACATATATGATGTAGTGCATATATGCGAGCATCTCTCAACATTCATCCATTTTATTTTTGTAGATTCAGATGCAGACATATTTATCATCGTAGTCGTGTTTATGTATATGGAAAATAGATGTAAGTACGTTACATATACATTGGAACGATGGCACATGAACAATTCGTTTTTTTTTTTTTTTTTTTTTTTACTTCCTCTATACTTTTGCTGTTATTTATCAGAATTTTCTTTTCGTATTCATTTCTCTATCGTATATACGATGGCATATACCTCTATGTACCAAGAATAAAAGACCGTTGATATGATAATGATGATGATGATCACCACCAATTTCATTACATTCAGATTTCCACTGAACTCGTATGCGTGTACGAGTAAACGAATAGTGTATATGTTCTATCAAAGCAAAACTCATCATCGTGTATTATAAATGTTAAATTTTTTTTTTTTCGATTTATTATTTTTTTTCCATTTTTTAACTTGTTAAAAATCAAAACAGGTACAGGTTTATATTCGTATACAGATAAAACCAGAAAATGTATCCCATACATACATTGTGTCTGGATATTGCGCAATGTTGGATGTTGATTTTCAAAAAAAAAAAAAAAAAAAAAAAAAAAATACAAAAATCACAAAAGAAGAAGACAACAGAATAGCATCTAAAAAATTAATGGAAGAACGTTAAATTTTCTTTGCATATACAATAGAGATATTTTATACGTACATATGTATATGATATGATTCGATTCTATATTATGCAGATACATTATATTTTTTATGTAATGTGTAAGGTATAGATATATGTATATATGTAGGTATGTATAAATTTATTTATTTTGTTGTTTTATGATGAAAATGAGGCGGAGCCTAAAATAATACATATACACATTGGTATCCATTCAATTTTCATTTATATGTACAATGTACAAACTGATTACATCTATATATATGTATGTACATTTTATTCCTTCACATTGTAAACATCAACATTGTATACTCACATAGCCATGTAGGTGTAGTATATAATAGATGATTCTTTATGTAGAGTTTGGAACCAAAAAAAAAAAAGTATCTATCGATCCATTCATTCCATTCGACTATATAAATACACTTGTATGTATACCTATACTCCATGTCTCTAAAAAGATATGTATGTATCTTTTATTTTTAATATAATATACATATATGTATATATGAACAAGTATGTACATGCATAATGGGAAAGCTCCTCTTCTCTTCGTATAAACAAATTGATTTTTATTTTTATTATTTATTTATTTTTGATTAGTTTGTTGGAGTACATTTTCTACATTCCCATTTCCAATATAACATATTTTAGTATTTTTTGTCTGCCTGCATATGCATATATGTATGTACATACATAGTAGATTGTATCCCAAACAAAGTTGTTCGTTGTTGAAGATACTAAACTAATGATAGTGAAGTGAGTTCATTCTTGGTTGTTTCTTTTTTCAAATTTGTATTTTTTTTTTTAATTTTATATTTATTTTTTTTTGCTGTTATATTATTTGGAGGGGATTTAAATATTTTATGTACGTGCATTATATTATATTAATACACATTATTTTTTAGTTGTTTTGTTGAAAAATTTTCTTTTTATTTATAAATACAGATACATACATACGTAATGTATACTCATATGCATATATAGAAGCGAATACGATGTACTATATGTTATATAAAATGTACGTGAAAATTTTTATATTATAGATATTATATAGGAGTCAATTATCTTGAGAAAATAAAAAAAAAAAAATTCATAAAATGAAAATGGAAGGAGGTTAAATTTTATTTAGAGTACGGTAAGGTATGATTGATATAAGATTGGATATGTACATAAATGTAGATTACATAGATTTACATAGATAAATTCTATATAAAAAGTAGATATACTATTAGATATAGATTCTTCGAAAAGAATATTTGAAAGTTATAGAGATAAAAATCATTTAAATATACATATATATTACAAAAATAACACATATCATCAGATAGTTATATGTAAGTATTTGTGTGTACATAATATGAAAAATAAATTTTCTATAATTTTCTAATACGCATAATAAATATTTCTAATGTAATCACCATAGATACGTATTCATATATGGATATTATGTATTAGATACATATACTTTTTCATATGTCCCATAGTTCATACATCTAGTATTTCATTTATTTATTTTTCTTTTTAAAAAGGAAAGGATCATATGTATGTAGGTATATGGAGTCGAGAACAATTGAGCTATTTTATTTTTGTTCTTGAGAATTTTTCAATTTTTGTAAATTTTTTATTGATCATTGCTTATTTCTCATTGTTTTGTTTATAATGAAAATTTTTATGTAAAATATTTTACATAGAAAAAATGAAATGTAAATAAAATTCATTTATTTATTCCAAATTAATACCATACATAAATGCATTGAAACTTTTACAAGTGTATATGTATACAAGACAACAACTTTATAAAAAATCTGCATGTTTTGTTGTGTCTATGCTGTGTACATGGTGATATGTCTAAATGTATTGTTTTTTAGAACGAGTATATCTTTTATATTTTATTTTCTTCATTTTTTATACGTATATCTGTTCTGTACCTAAATTCTTGTACATATGTATATTAAACATGGATATTTATTATATACCTATATACTTGTTATATACTATATAGTTAGTATATACACATAATTTTAATATCTGTATGTTGTTATGTTAAGTAAAAGAACAAACCAATTGGGTGTTTTATATTTGGGTGGAGTTGAGAAAATTAATTGAGCACAAAAAATAAAATTTTTATTTTTCCTTTTTTTTTTTACTGTTGTAGTGTCTTCTTTTGTTTTATTTTTATTTATTCAAAATATGTACATGTGTTCACACATTCCTACACATTTTTATTACTTTTATTCAGTTATTTTTTATTATTTTCAAAACGAAACCAAGAATTCTGGCATTCATCCATTTATTTTTCCTTATACATATTTGACTTGTATTTTTAAAATTTTATTTTACTGTAAGTATTTTTTGTTTTACAATTTTTGTATTTTTTATATATAGTGTATCATTTTACGCTGTTAAACAAAATAAATGAACCAATATTTTTTTAAACTGTAATCAAACTTATTTTCATACATAATGCATACGAGAATATGATGTCAGAATGTAAATAATGTTTGTTAAATATACTTATACTATTGACACACTGCAGAGATAAACCATGGTTATTTCAAATGGTTTATCGATAACCTGGTATGGGTGACACATTTAAATTAAAGTGAACTAGTTTATGTATTCATACGACACCTGTCGAGTTAAATTCAAACACTAATTCTTTTTCATCTAGTCAGCATGTCAGCTGAAATTTGGTTTGACAGTTTGTTTAAATATAATATAAATAAAAAAAAAAAAATAACACAAACGTCAAAGATAACTGAGTTCGAACTTGGTTAACAAGATAACTGAGTTCTAGAAACTCGGTTAACTTAACCGAGTTCTGAAAGTCGGTTATTGCAAAGATAAACTAGAAAACTTAGATAACCATGGTTTATCTCTGCAGTGTGTCAATAGTATTAGATACATATATATTTACATGCATATGCATACATTATACATTTTATAAACTTTATAATTATAAAATTCTTGATAATTTTCTACAAAACAAAGAGAAATCTATACAAAAAAAAAAAAACAAATAACAAAAAGAGAATAATATATTCTTATTTATTTTTCTTTAATTATAATTTTACATAACAAATGTACATAAATGTTAAAGTGTTGAGCAAAACTGATTGCAAACAAACATGATTTTATGAAACATATATTCAAGAGAAAGCATCAATATTTTTCGAGTATACTTTTACTACTTACTTTTTGAGATTGGTGCTCAGTTCCTGTAAAATTTTTCGCTTGCAATTGCATATATATTTCTACAAGCTGAAAATTGTGGAAGGAAATGTGTGTAGAGTACGTAGAGTTTTGAAATTTTTTGAAAAAAATCGCGGAGGCTATGAAATTAAATTAATTAAAAATAAATAAATAAATATTTATTTGACAAAGTATTTGAACTGTCAATATTTCGCTTGCCTTTTATATGCTCGACAATATAAAATGATTGTGAAAAATGAGTTCCACAACTCTCCACTATTAAGTCCCACCGTGATAATTTAGTTTGGAAGTGAGTACCAGAAAACGAAATTTGACAGTACGAGAAAACGAAACAATTTAGTGACATTTTTTTTACAATGGCTTTATATGGAAGAAAAATTTAGCTTTTGATGTGAATTCCAGCCATTAACGAAAAATTGATGTGTTTTGACCATATCGAAATTGTTTTTATTTTCAATTGTTTCCGTGACCACAATTCGGCTTCCAAAACCACAACAAAGACCGGCAAAATTTATCGCCTTCGTACAACACAACTTAATTAAGTTGCCTACAGTTAAGCAGAAAATCGTTGTCGATTTTTCCACCATACGTTTTTATTACATACTACATGTTAAAAATTTTACTTCAAAAGGCCGTGAAATGCCAATTGTGATTTGATGTTTCGAGGCCATATTTTTTTTTTTTGAGGTGATATTTTCTGAGAAGCATTATCTAAAAACAAAATAACTATAGTGGATAAAAAAAATAATTTAAATATGTAGATGAGTTTTGAAATTTCAATTTATAACTCACAAAATTACACCAACTTAACAGCAGTATTTGAAAATTTTTGACTACTTAGATGCTTAATTGTGTGTATATATAAATGAATTACGCTATGGACATAGTTTTCTTGTTGATAAAATTTGACAATTGAGGAAAGGTTATCGGTCTTTGTTGTCGTTTTGGAAGCCGAATTGTGTTTACGCTATAAGAGATGGCTTCATAAATGACGACTGGAAAAAGTCTGCATGCGCCGAGACTTCATAAATTCAAATATGCGAAGAAACTGGCTATATATTGTGTGATTGTGTATATATTTTACAATACCAGTCTACTTTGTTTTTATATGTTTACTTTGGCGTCAATACTTAAATACATATAAGTTTGACATTTCTTCCAGATAGAGACTTTATAAATGAATGTAATTTTGTAGTGCAAACACTGAAAGCGATTTGCTACATTAGAATATACATGCTTTATCAAATATTTGTGCAAAAAATCATATATTAATAAAAGCATCAATTTTTTGTAGATAGTATACGTATGAGCGTATTGTGCATACATCATACTATACATAATATGTACAAATGTATGTATAAAGAAAGGAGCATGTAGAATAATGTAGGTGGTCATATGTTCATATGAAATGAATTTAATTGCAATAAATATGTATACCACTTCAAATTTTTCACAATTCAAATTTCTACTTACAATACATATACAGAGTTTAGGTTACACACTTCTCAATGTCTACAGATTGCACGCCATAAGAACGTATAACAATAACCTTATAATTGTATATAATACACTGATATGTTGTATGGTCGTATAAGTATGTATGCATATAATATACGTATTTATAACATTAAATAAATCTACATATACTGAATTTTACATTTTACTCAACCATTTACCAGAAAAAAAAATCCAAAAAAATAAAAATATTTGTAAGTCTACTTATCCTCATACTTGTATGTTTCATGCGATGCATAAAGTGATCTCTTGCGGGTAGGTGTAATAATACTCTACGGTAATTTAAAAGTTTTACAAAAGTTTCACTTGAAAAAAGGCGGCCAGAATATGTACGTACATATACGTACATATACTTACGCAGAAGTCTGCTATAATATTCTTACATTATGATAAGTATGAGTTTTGATTATTTTTATAATTAAATTTGATTACAGAAGATTTTGAATTTGTTTTCTTCTATTCCTATATATTACTCTCGTATACATGTATATGTATGTTATTTTTGTTTAAGTACAAATGTATACGTAATGCTTGTGTGATTTTACTAAGTATGATACTTTATATAGTATATAATCAAAATGAGAAGGATTAAACAAAAGATTTAATGATTTTTATGTTTTTTTTTCTTTTGCTTTATTTTATTTTGCGTTTCTGATATGACCTTGAGAATGTCCTTCAGTGTAAAAAATATTATGTAAACTGTAAACGAAATTAAAATTATGAATGAATTAACTAATTTTTTATTAAAAACATATGAAATATGGTTGTGAGTTGTATGTGAGCGGATATTAAATATATTATTTATTTCACTTCTGTAGGTGCTTCTGTATTGTTATGAACTTTTAAAAAAGAGGACATTTAAAATAATTGTAGATGGTAAAATAATGTAATTAAAATATTTGTCTTACCAATAAGTTTTTTTTTTAAATTAATATGACTAATACTATTGACACACTGCAGAGATAAACCATAGTTATCTCAGTTTTCTGGTTTATCTTTGCGATAACCGACTTTCAGAACTCGGTTAAGTTAACCGAATTTCTAGAACTCAGTTATCTTGTTAACCAAGTTCAAACTCAGTTATCTTTGACGTTTGTGTTATTTTTTTTCTTTTATATTATATTTAAACAAACTGTCAAACCAAATTTCATCTAACATTCTGACTAGATGAAAAAGAATTAGTGTTTGAATTTACATATCTCGACAGGTGTCGTATGAACACATAAACTAGTTCACTTTAATTTAAATGTGTCACCCATACCAGATTATCAATAAACCATTTGAGATAACCATGGTTTATCTCTGCAGTGTGTCAATGGTATAACAGATATATGAAGAGATAATTATGTGGTATATTATAACAATATTTTGAACATATTATACCTGTGACAGACATGTGGTATTGTTATCATACGTTGTATTTATAACACATAGAAATTTGATGATATCTTGTCCTAAAAGAATTATTTTATTTTTACTTAACATATGATTCGATTTTATTCAATTATTAAATAATATTATGAATTTTTAAGAATCATCTTTGTTACAATAGATCTCGATCTAGTACATCTTGATCTTGACGAACCTATCACATTTTTAATAGCAAAACACTAGGTATCACTATACCCTACCAGCCTACTTTAAGTATGAACTATGTTTGAAAGTGATCTAGTATACATTTGATTTTTAGAATTATTTTATAAAATGTAAGTTAAGTTAACCAAATATGTGCGAGCCTCTTGAATTTTAGCAGTGTATACGTAATGTGATCGAGACTATACACTTGAAATTTGACAGCAAAAAGAATACTTACAACTAATTTAGTGTTATTGGTTTTGAATGCACTAAACACTATTCAGTATTGTTGGCAAAATTCAGTTATATAAAATTGTGTTAAGACCAGTGGAAATTTATAACGCAGAAGTATAGACCTTATAACGTCCGAATATAAAAGTAAATTAAGGGTATTTGAAAGAGGAATATTGTGAAAAATTATTAAATTATAAACAAGCAAATACATCATATAGAAAAAGGTATAATTCAGAATTCGAAAAAAGGTTTAAAATAAAAATTTAAAAAGGTTTATAGAAGAGCAGAGAATGGGATGGATGGGTTACGTAGAGAAAATGATGGAAGAAAGAATGGTTAAAATAAACTTGAGATCAGATGCGTATGTTTTGGCAACAGAAGCAGGGGAAGACATAGAAAGAGATTATTTAATTTAATTAAATAAAAAAATTTTTGTTGAAGACAAGGGAAGATATGGCGTGAAAATTGAAGAACTGCGGTGAGAGATAGAATAAAATGGAGGCAAATTATGAGGAGGCTGAGACATACCTTGGGCTCTGATGAAACAGAGAAGAAGAACAAAGCTATAGTGTTTGGTGTGGTAAGTTCGAAAACATTATAATATTTGATAAATCTTCTATACTACGTATGGTTTTATACAACATGTCTGTCTATAGTATAATATGTAATATATGCATTTTTGTAGAATATGCAACTTAATAATTTATACATTTTAAAAAATGATGTTTTCGTTAAAAAATTTCAATATTTCATCTAAAATCTGTAAATGTTATAATAATCAACGGAAAATTATTATAGTTTTTACTCTTATCTTATTTTATACATTATGTGTATACATAATTTATATAAAAGTCTGTATACGAACATATTCATTATCAATAAAAAAATTTTCTCAATTAAATATAAATGTGGATACAAATGAATTTGAGTTGTTATAATAATTTTTTTATATCATATACATTATATTTATGTATTTACTAGTATTATGTATCTATGTTTGTATACATTATATAGGTAGAGTCGTTGGTAAAAGTAATTAAAATTACAATTAATTATTACCGTTTATATTACACACATTAAAAGCGCTTTTTATGCTATAGGTAATATTAATTTTAATTATTTATGACGCTTTTTCATATATATTTTTACTTTTTGCATCTTTTTGCATTTACAACATATGTATTTTTTATTTTTTGTCTGGTTGCTTGTTGTTATTTACTTTCTTTATACAAATGTATCAGTCATTTAATGAACAAAATTTTATTTATTTATTTTTTTTAATTTTAATTTTCTATTTTTTAATATCGTTTCACATGTACATATTTATAAAAATGTTTTTTTCATTAAAATATGTACATAATATAGTATGAGTATCAGTATGTATAAATGCATGTATGCATTTTTACATTTTCACAGACATGATAAAAATAATCTGGTGTATATATGTACATATAATTGTATGTGCATGTATTTTATTTTATCTTTACACAAAATTTATACATACTATATCTAAAAAGATGTGACAGTATAAACACCATCTATATTTCTACTAATTTTTATAAGCATACTGTACATACCTTTATACAACATAAAAGTTAATTATACTTGGTTAGATATTATCATGTACATACATATGTATATCTAAGATATGAATATTTTAATTCGCTAGAAATGTATACATATACTCTTATATATGCTTATACTGTATAGATATGAATGCGTATAATTACATATCTGCTAGCTGTTATCATCATCATTATAAAGATAAAAATACGTTAACGTATACATACATTTTAAACAATTTCTGCTGTTACTTACATATATTTATATATTTGCGTTATATTCTGTAAAAGTATATAGAGTTTTACACTGATAAAATAGAGCGAGTTGGATGAAAAAAAAGAAAATAATGATTTATTTTTTTTTTATTTCATTTTAAAATATTTTATTATTATTTTTTTTTAATTTTTCGTTTTTGATGTAGTTGCTATATTATTATCTACACCCGTATATACCTAAATAAGTAATGTATGCATGTACGTATAGATATTTTGATATTTTGTATGTGATATGAATGCTAAGCAACCAATCTTGAAATGAAATCGGTTACTAAGGTAATTTAATTAAAATAATTGAAAACATGTACTAGTATATGTATATGTATACAGCATGAGTGTGAGTACTATATACAGAAATAGGTAATATTAGATATGATAATACAAATGAAAAATTATGTACATAGATGTAGGTATGTATAGATATACGTATATAGATAGATACGTAGATAGATACGTATGTATGTATAGATATTAAAATATGCATAAAATACTATAGCATTTTATACAATGTGTTTGTGTGTATAGGTATATACATGAATGTTTTTGATATGATATTAAGATGATGATTTTGCTTTTAGCTTTCTAAAATGTAACATATGTATACACATATTTATCTACTCTACTTTATATTAATAAAAAAAAAAAAAATGTGTACATATTTTTGTAGAGGATTTTAATATCTAAAAATGAAATGAACATTAAAAAATGTGATATTACATTATATTCACAACCATGTCACGTATATAAAAGGAGGAAGAGGAGTATATATGTATACACACACACATTAGAAAAACTGAAAAAAAGAAAAATTAAATTAATATGTATATATGTATGTATGTGCTTTTTTTTTCATATTTTCAAAATGAAAATTGAGTCAAAATCTTAATACAAATTTGCAAAAAAAAAAAGAAAAGAAAATTTACTAACTACTACTAGATAGTCGAATAGTATCTAGGTACTATTTTTTTCTTATATGTATGTATGTATATAACAATCATTTGTGTGTATATGTTTATATGAATGTTACTTTATTCATTTTCTTTTTATAAATCTACATACATACATATACTCTATGAAAATGTACACGCCATACACGATATATTACACTGTAGTAATAGAAAATGTATACATGTGTATGTATGTATTTGAAATAATCTTCAATGATTTAAAAAAAATTATTTTTTTTATCCTTTTTGTTTTCATCTCTAAGTAATATACATATATTTTATTTTATTTTCATTTCTTTTTTTTTAATTTTTAATATGTTATTTAAAATGTATTACAAGAAGTGTATATCAATTTATAAGAGTGAGTATATACATATATGTAAGTACCTATAATACAATACATACAAAAATACTATGGTACATTAATACTTCTAAAACACTGTACGCTTGTAGTATACATAGCTAAATACTTATGTACATACATACAAACCCATAGTACATAACTACCTAATATCAAAGACTATATAGAACTTTATTATGTATGTATACAGTTCTATAGTCATTTGCTAGTATTTATCTATCAATATAATACAGAACATGTACATACAACTCTGTATTATTTTTATTATTATCATCGTGAACATTGTTTTTCTGGTTATTTTTTTTTCTGATTCATTTTCATTTTCATTTTCTCTGATTTGATTTATTCATTCGGGAATTAATTAAATTTACGATTTAGGTGTATACTTATACATATGTATAATAATAATGTATGCTATATACAATATCAAAGGTAAATACCATATGTATACATGAGATACTCGTACATAGTACATATACATTTATAAGGATCAAAATGTATTTAGAAAATAATTTTGAAATAATGCAAAAAAAAAAAAAGAAATAAATAAATAAATGAAATTAAAATTAAAAAAAATAATCTGAATGGAATAGATTTTCTGTTATTTTTTTTTTCTTCTCATAAAATGTATTATTTAATAATTTTTTGTTTCAATTTAATTTCTGATACATACATACATATATTCAGGGTATATTTAATACAAATACTTTGGTATTATGTCTAAGGTATACATCAGTATGGTATTTAACAGTAATTTTTTTTTTGTACATATATTATGTCCATAAATGTATGTTAAGGTATTTCATCTTGTTTCATAATGAGTTTTAAGGTTTTTCGAATGGTTCTATACATTTTATATTGTTAGAAATTTAGTTAAAATAATGGAATTATTATTATTACCTATATTGGGTAAAATGTAATTATTAATTTAATTTAATTTAATTTAATTGTGTGATTATATACGAAATGAAAAAAGATTTAAAAATAAAAATAACTTTTTAGAATATTATCTATTATTTATAATTTGGTAATTAATTAAGATACGACAAATAAGCATAAGATGTACTCGTATATTAATCCGTTCTATACCATACTTTCCTTAATATTATTACTTTCGCATATAATTGTTTTCATTTACAGTGGCTCTTATGCCGATTCTACATTCAATGCAGTGATTTAAACTTCGACTTTGATTTTAATGGATATGTATTAGAACTTTTACATTTAATACAGCATGACTTGACAGTTACTTTTACATGTTAAGCATGCTGTAAAGTCGAAAGTCGACGTCCAAGTTGAAGTTACTGCACTGAATATTGAATGTAGGTATAGAAGCGACATTAGTCATAAATCTTGCATAGATAAATTTCACTACATTTTTGTCTTTCTACTCTCTAGTAATCGCAGTAGTGTAATATTATAAAAATACAAATATCATTTATAAATGCATTTATTGAATTTTAAGTCTATAACTGTTAATTTGTCAAAATTAAAAAAAAAAAAAAACATTAACGCCTAAATTTAGCTCACAATCAAAATCATATAGATTATTAAAAATTGTTTAATTCATAACTTTTAATAATGCAATGCTATTGATTCTGTTTTGTGTGACACGTGACATTATCTCAATTTAATATTTAGTAGAATGTCCTTCATTTCAATTCGCCTTGGCATAGATTTGACTGTTTAAGCAGCGTCTCTTTTAATTCCATTCTAAAGTAAAGTAAAAGCATGTTAAAGCTTTCTTCGAAGATTCAGTTGATATTATGTTATATTTTTTTTTTATATTTTTGTCTTTAAATCATTCCATAAATTCTCAATAACATTGATAATATCAGACTGAGATGGGGATTTTATAACTTGAGCGCAATCATAAAGACACCCAGGATCTATTTGCATAAGCCATATGATTTTGGTCATTGCCTTGGTTATACATAAAATTACCAGCAATATCCAATTTAGAAGCACTAAATGAAAGATTAGCTTCCAGAATTTCCAAACATTTTCATTTATTTATGATTTCATCAATGAATGGTAAACTGCCCACTCACTTTGCTGACACAAAGCCCTAAACATTAAACAATTACTGATCCACCGCCACTGATCCACTGATTTTTGAATGTAGGAAAAATAATCTTTGGATTTGGATTGAACTCCTGATTCCATTTTTGTTCAAAACATTATCTTTTCTATCAGATTTTTATAATTTATATGAAATTTATATTTTTGCTTGATTTTGACTGAGAGTCAATGTATATATAATTATTGATTTGATAATTCGTTGTTGATTATCACATATTATAGGTGATAGTCTATTTTTTTTAAAAAAAAAAAATTGAGTTACTTATGTACATATGTATATCATGTGAAAGTTCATTGTTTTCTCTTCGTTCTGATGTCTTATCTGATCACACAGTGAAATTCTTTCTCTATATAGAAATTATCAAAAACGTATAATTTTACACATTTTCATTCTTTGTGTTGAAAAATGTATAATTCGTTTAATCTTTTTTTTTAAATTCCAAATCCAAATTAAAATTCATTTGGCAAGATTGAAGAAGCAAATAAGAAACTACTCCCAGTTTTGTTTCATAATTTCAGTTCACTGTCATGATAATATTTTTATGTACACTAAAAATATTCCTAAATATCGTTCTCCTTCTTCTCCTCATCATCTTTTCTTTTTGAAATTTTCCCATTTACTTGTGGTCTGCATGTGTTTCAAATAACTTCCAGGCTATTCTGAATTTTGTCATATGAAAAATTGAGAATTATTTTGCTTGCTTTTCCTTTGAATATGGGAATCGAACCGTCGACTCGACGGTGCTCTATCACTATGCCACCGAAACATCTCCGTCCTCCCTCTCGTCATATACTTAAATATAGTATCATTATGGAAAAATAATTTTTGAAAAGAAATATTTTTGATATAAATTTTTCTTTTCATTGTTATTGAAATGCCTGTAATTAAAGTAAAATATTTTTTTTTACAAAAACATTTCAACATTTCACAGAATTAATTGTCGAAAAAAGTTTTATAATTAACTACGCACGGGTATAAAATTCTATAAAAATGTATTTAAATTATCGTCAAAATATTCAAAAAAAAAATATTAAATTTTCAAATGAAATTGAAAGTTTCTGCACATTATGTACGCAATGAAGATATCCTATATTCATTATTAACTATCCTATAAAATGAATCATTTTTATCTAAAATAAAATTTTATAAAAATTTAATTTACCATTTTACTTTCAATTTTACTCAAAATATAAAATTTTTATAAAACATAAAACATAATAGATTTAGGTGTATGTGGGTATAATGATATACATACTTATATATATTTTCATACATTTAATTTTTATTTATATTGTTCTTTGTTTATAGAATATTTAAAGTTTTTTTGTCATTCAATAAAATTAAACAATAAATTTATTTCGTGCATTGTATACTATACGCATAACGATCTTTTTGTGTATATAATGTACTTTTGTCCTTTTAATAATATAAAAGTCTAGACAGTTAAATTTATTTTTTTTTTTTATTATAAATATATACGTATTATGTACATTTTTTATTTTTATTTTCATTTTCATTTTTTTGTTTTATAAAAAGGACTAACATAGAGATATGAAAATATATAGAAAATTTGTTACACAGTAAAAGGAAAAAATAATAGATATAAAATATAATTTTGATTTTTATTATTAAACTTTATCTATATGTTATTACCTATTACATTACACATCCTTTTTCATATATAGTATGCATAGAAAAATACACATTCGAAAATTTCCATTTGATACAAGAGTATGTTATGTATGCAATCATATTGTAATCTCAGTATCATTGTTTCGTTTTATTGTATATACGTAAAAGGATGAAAATAATCAAAAATTAAATTGAATTCAGTGTGGTCATGTGTACGTATACATATACCATAAGAACGTAAAATGGAAAAGGCATGGCGAAAAAAATTATAATAATGCAAAAATGAAAAGGAAAAAAAATCTCTGTTTTTTTCTTTTTATCATCATTCAATTTTTTGTTTGTTTGTTTCTGTTTGTCTTGATATGTTTGTTTATTTTTGTCATCCTTAAAGAGATATCAATATGTCTTCGAAGATATAATATGTAGTATGAACATACGTATATGTATTTAGGATATTATCATGTAATATGTGCGTTGTTTTATAATATCTGTTCTCTGTATGATATCTTTTCAATTTTGTCATTTCTTCTTATTCCTGTATATAAGTACGTACATTACGGACAAAATAATAAAAGGATCTCTATTGTATACATGATTTCACTTTCATTTGTACAGCTGCCAAAATACATTTAAGATACATACATATATAGAATAGAATAGAATAGAATGAAAATGAATAAATAAAAAATACATATTGGACTGTAAGTAAAAGTAAAATATAAAACATGACAAAGAATTAAGTGTATTAGAAAACAATATATAGAATGTATACAGTTATACAGTATACAGTTATAGAGATTGTTGAATTTATTTTATATTCATTTTTTTATTTGAAGACATATTGATTGGGAAATTTCATGATTGAATATAATTCTTATCATTAAACCGTAAACTTACAAGAAAATTTAAAGAAGAGGCAATCAAAATTTTCACTAATTAATTTCTTAAAGGAAAGAAAAAAAAATGTCAAAGTATGTATAGGAGCATTTAGAAGCACATTTTTATTTTAAATTTGCTGTAATTAAACAAAATGATCTTCATTATGAATGAGTCAGAACACACCAATAAATCAGCGACATATTTAAATTTCATTAATTTTAATTTATCAAAAATTTCATCAGCCATATTATACAGAATATAGAATTCAATAAAATTTTCTTATAATTTTTCCTGGAAATTTTATACCTGTACGCATGAATTTATTATCGCTTATCAATTAAAAAAGTTCAAATCTTCATTGTAATGTTCAATTCTTATTCAAGATTACTTGGAAAAACATACATATACATTATTATGCAGCTATGCACGAGGATGTATTTTTTTTTTCTGATATGTACTTATTTGCTGCTGATGATTACTATCAAATTGCGCGTGCTACGTTGAAACTAACTCCTAATTTACATTTGAAATTAGCTCGGATTACTAAGCAAATATTATTTGTATGAGTATGAGTATAAAGTATAATTCTTCATATTTTCATTCAGAAAAAAAAAACTATTTTTTTTTCAAGCATTTTTATTTTTTTATTCAATTTTTTTTTTTTACTTTATATTTTATATAATTTTTAATTTTATTTTTTCGATTTTCTCTGCAGAATAAATCTAAAGTTGATCAAGATCAAATGATGACAACTCAAAAAAAATTGAAAGAAAAAAGACAAATTTGTTGCTTTTATTTTCTTCAGAAGGAATTAGATTTGAGTATCACATTGAGTGTATGTATATGTTTGTTTGAATTATAGTACGATAGCACCCACGTTTACACATAAATACTACAATCTATCTGTAATAAAACTCAAGTAGAAGTTGGTAGAAGGTATATAGAATTGTATAGGTATATGAATGATAATAATACAGTCATCATACGTTATACATCATTGTTGTACATTATATTCGTATACACTCCACGACCAAATGATTATGTTGTCGTGTGAAAATTTCAAAAATTCAATTTGAAAAAAATTATCATGAATATAGAAGTTAATAAGCAATCCTTGAAAATACATTGAATTCATGTAATCGTATAACTTTTTAGAACTAATACACAGCAGACAGACGGCAGCAAATTAATGATCATAATTCGTTGAGAATGGTCATAATCATTTGCCATCTATCGGCCAAAGAAGGTTAAAATGATCATTTTACTTCATTATAAATTCATTTAAGTGAGTTCGAATAGAATTGCAGGAACTTCATTCAGCGACAAATGAAAATGGATAATTTGAATTTTCCAGTATGGTGAAAAAATGACAGAAAAATCATTATATACAGATTGCAATACTTTAAAATTGACAGTTTAAACTAAAATTGCCAATAAAAACTAAAAATATATGGCAGCCAGAATGATGATTTAAACAGTCTGGCTGATATTCACCAACTTAAATTATCTTTTATCTGATATAAAGTGTATTCATCAACCTGGATAAAACTCTATTTCACGGATATTTTTAAGACAACCTCGGAGTGGTATTATAAATATCGTTCGAACATAACCTTGTTATTAACAGCAACAGCACAGCAATCACATATCATCATCACATCACATAACCTCTTTTTCATTTTGTAATATAAAAATACAATCAGCTGACATGTTCGACCCGAAAACGAAGTTCGAAAACAAATTTTATCCAGATCTTGGTTGATGAATAAGCTAAAATTGTATCCGACGGATATATCTATGTTGGTGAATACCACCCTAACTATGTTTTGTAGGGGATTTTTGAATGATAATTTACACGAATGAAGACTGAAAGAATGATCATTGATTTGCTTCCGTCTGTCAATCAAATAACTGTAAGAACAAATGGATAAAATGATAAATTCAAAAAAATTGAAGAATTTGAAGGAGGATAGTATAATTTTGTCATGGACTGTATACAATAATATAAAATTTTATTTTTATATGTACATGTATGTGGTAAACGTTTTTATTATTATTCAAAAATGATTCAAGAAAATTATATAAAAGTCATGTTATGACAACTACGATTTAAGGCCTGCAATATTATACAGAGAAATACAGAGAACGAAAAACAAAATTTATTCATGTACATTCACATACATAACTCGTAAATATGTAATTAAAAAAAAAAAAATATACAAAAATATGTGCCACACCAATTTTGAATTTTTTTTTCCTTGAAATCAAATAACAAGGATCTATATTCATTCAAATTTTTTTTTTTTTTACATATGCACATTGATATTATATACGTATACATATGTATATCGATATGTAATGTATGATATGGAAAATTGATTTTACATATATCATGAATATCAACTGTGTATATAAATGTTGTGTAAGCATACACACGAAACAAACATAAACGTTCATAATCTAATGTGTCATGTTGTATGCATAATAATATGAATAAATTTTAAAGTGAATTCATAAAAATTATGACAGATATTCTACAATATTAAACGCATACATTATATGTACTGCACAGTTTATACAAATAACATTACACATGATGGGTAGGTATACCGTACATACGTGTACATTATCTACATATCCTATATATGGCAGCATGTATGATAAATGAATTAAAAAATCATTGTCATTTTTATTAGATCGCGTATCATTCTACCGTATACGTATGTACGTATATAATACAAACATACGCATGTATTATGTTTGATTGCTCATTTTTTTTTTATCTGTGTACGTTTGTTAGCATTTTGTTTTTTCCTTTATTAAATCGTTTTTTGAACTTTTAAATAATTCAATAATTGATTTTCAATTATTTGAAGGTGATTTTTATTTTTATTTTTGCTTTTTCAAATTAGTTGTGTGTCCTTTCGTATATACAATGAATTTACTACATACATATATATGTATATACGAACTTCATTCATATATAAAATTTTTTTAATCGATTTCCGTATATACATACATACGAGTACAATATGTTATATAGAATGAATATAGATTATAATTCTATGTTATCTTTTTTTTTTTTTTCTTTACATCTTTTGATTCGATATTTTTATTTTCCGGAGGCTTGTGATATTAATCTTAAGTGGCTGCTGTATTGTATAACTCTCAGGTGAGAATGATACATTGAAGTATGATGACTGGTAAAAATATAAAATTTATGAAATTGTATACGTATGCATGTTACTACATATACATATGTTGTGCGTGTATGCATTTTGTACACGATTTTAATACCCAATAAAATCAATCAATTGATCGATATCGAAAATGAACAAATATTAACTTTTAGGAATATGAAATTAAATAATAAAAAAAATATATTTAAAATTACTATCAATAATGAAGTATTCAATTGAAAATACAAATTTTATTGATTCATTTGTATGAATATACAAATTTTTCTACTGCTTCTATTATTACTTTAATTAGGTATACAAATACAAGTGTAGATACTATGGTACATTCACATACATGCTACAGGTATTTGAGTAAATTTACTCATATTCAATAATTTTTAAATTATGTATCGGTTCTTAGAATTAAAAATGAAAAATTAAAGATTTTCATTGTTTATCCCCACGATTAATTTCATTTCATTTTATATATTAATTAAAATTTTTATTAAACTAAGGAAGTATAAAAGTGCAAAACCTGCCAAAACTTTGAAATAAGAACAGAAACCTTGGTCTTTTTATCAGAATTGTAAAGAAACATTGATAAAATTCTAGAAAATTCTTGTTCTTGCATTACATCTGTGACAGACATATGATATTGGCAATACAGAGAATTGATCATTATGGTATCCTTATTATAAATTATCTTATTCATTTATACATAGAATCCAAAGTGTTAGCAGACCAAACGTTTCATAAAAAAAACCTGGCAAAGCTCTTTCAGCTTTTCTTCTCAAACTAGGCATAAAGGATTTCAGAGCAATGGTCAATGCTCTAACAGGACATTATACCCGATGGCAACATTTCTCCACCATAGGAATCATCAGTGACGCGCTATGCGCGGCTTGTGAAGAAGAAGTTGGCACGATTGAAAGTGTGTCCTCCATTAGGGTGTGCATTTTCGGCACTGGTATCGTTGGGCTCGAATATTTTGGGCCCAAATTCGGGTTGAACTCCTTCCTTACCTTAAAGCGACGAAGAAATTCAAATAAACGGGAGTCTTTGAATACAATAGATATATTTTCTCTTTAAATATATGAAGAAATTTCAATGGAAATTAAAAAACCAAAAAAAAAAACACTTTAAGTAAAATTAATTTTAAATCTTTTTCACCAGAAAATAAAATACATTTATACCAATCCAAATGAGTAACAAAAATTAATATTAATACAAATTACGCATAAAATAATTTCAAGATAAACACTCCGCGTCCAATCTCAAATATTTATAAATTTGTGTAGGAGTATTGTAGACCACATCTATTAGTTTAGTATGTGGTGGCAAATTAAAAAAAAAAAAAACGAACAAACAAAAAAATTTATTTGATAACTTTTTTAATATTTAATAAAATGGACCACCCACTAAGATCTCATCCGCTGTTATAACATCATCATTGAATTTTATTTATAAACTGTATTACCACATATCTGCTGATGGATGTATATATGTATGTATGTATCATAGAATTGCTTATTAATGTATGAGTTCAGTAAAGTGTACAATTTTACATATTAAAAATTTTCACTAGATATTAAATTTCATTTCATAAAAAAATTGAATTTTATTTTTATTGTAATTTGTATTCATTTTCTTTTTAAATTTGTTTTTGTATTTCTATAATGACAGCTACCCTTATACATATATAATATTGTATGTTGGTTATTCATCATAAACATTATTAGCATCACCATTGAAAGCATTTTTCAAATTCGAGTACATTAAACATTTTACAAAGTTCCTTCTTCTGAAGATAAACAGTACACAGTACACAATAGTTTGAATGAAAGTCTTTCAGAATTCGTATTACCACGTATTGCGGTACTAGATAATCGTATATCGACTTTTACTATAATGTGTAGTGAACTAATAATAATTTTAGTACTGTACGATGCATTAGCATTACTTATAAATATTAGAGAAACTATTATAATGAATATCCTTAAATGAATTATTATTATATTTTTTTTAATTTTCTTACTTATTTTGTTTTTTTTTTCTTTAACATTTAAAAAATCTCAACTTTGACCTTCTGTTGTTATAAATTATGAACATATCTAGATGCATACATACTGTTTGAAAATTGATTATAAATACCTAACTATGTATTAGAGATGAAATTATTGAAAACAGAAAAAAAAAACAAAAAAACAAATTTAATACCATAATATCGTATGAATGTAAGAATTTTATGTGCACATGATTTTGATGTACATACATGATATTTTGTATACATGATATACACATAGTACCCTCTTCCATATTATATGCAAAAAATTAAAAGAACATTACATGCATATGTATACTGTATATAGTACTTTGAAAATCTTATTGAAGTTAATAGTCATGTTCGATTTGAAAATATCTAAAAAAAACAAAATGAAAAGATAAAAATAAAATTGAAAGCTATTACATAAATAACAAATTTTCATCATATGTACATGTATCTACAGGCACCATTTTTGTGTGTATGCATATACATATACATACATACATATATACTACGAGGTACAAGAGTTTATTATAGACAATCAAGACAAATAATTCGGTTGAATAATTTTCAAATCATCCTTTTATAATACATATACTCTATACATAATGCACTACAAAAATAATGTACAAATGTATTTTGTAATATTTAGTATCCTTTGGGAAAAGTATCTTATCTTATATAAGTTATGTGTAGAATATGTATGTATGTATATGTTTTATATTAAATAGAAATTCAATACTTATTACATACTTGTTAAAGTTATTGAACAGAACAAAAAGGAATTAAATGAATGAATTAAAAAAAAAAAAAATAGGAAACAAAGTTTTTTTTTTTTTTTCTCTTGATAATAGAAAAACACACATCATTTTACTAATAGACAACAGTAATTACCATTTTAGACCAAATGTCCTCCCTGTGGTATACCAAATCCTTATAAAATTTTTATAATAGTTATTAGATACGCATATATAGTCATGCACATACATGTGAATACATATGTATAGGAAAGAATATCTACATATGTAGGTACGTATATATAAATATACTTATTGGGAATACAAATACGAGTACATTACATACACATGTACATGTACCTACTTACATATAAAGTTAGGATGTGGGTTGATGATGATATTAAAAATAATGGTTATATATTGTACGTGTTTAGATACATAAATTCATGCTGCTTGTATATACATGTGTTTATATTTGGGTATATATACATACATATATGTACATACATATATGTACGTATAAAATGCAATAATATAAAAATGATTTTTTATATTTTTTTCTCCTTATTCTATAAACTACAATATACATAAACTAGATTTTCATTTTAGATTTTAGTATAAATTTTCTACATGAATGTAGAAATATTTGTCTATATACATACATATGTATACGAATAGATTGAATCAAAAAGACAAAAATAATCTTCAGGATACAAGATACAAGAATCTCAAAGAAATGTCAGAGAATATGCGTAGATAAATACATAAGTACAAGCAGTATACGAGTATATATAAATGTATATGTAAGTACATTTCTTATACTATTCTGTATATACGTACGCATATGTATAGTTTATTTACATTTATATACATTAAGTGTACATAATATACATATACTATGTATACACATACGAGTATAGTTATTAAAAGTTTATTCAGCTAATATTCAGACAAGCAGAATAACAAAAATAAAATCAAATGACTTGTTCTTGTTTTAAGTATGTACAATCTTTCCTTTTTCATATACATACATATACCATCATGTTCGACTAGAAATTTCCATTATTTTCATTGCCTAAATCCTTAACATTTATAATACATGTAAACAATAACAATAATTTTAAGGATGTTTCTACTTAAATATCTATATATATATGTGTATGTAATATGTATGTATTAATGTGTATTACGTTCAGATATTCGGACATTATTGGGAACAAATCAAAAAAGATTTTCCATTTATTTTACATAAGTACAAGTGTATCACTATACTATACATACGAATGTATATAGCTATGCATTAACAACATATCCTTGAAGATAAATATATAGCTGCCTTATTCATTATATAAAACATACAAATGTAGATACATAAATTCGTAACAAAATATACGCAAAATAAATGTACCAGTACATATTTAGTGTCTAAATTTATCGACATTTATCCTTTTCAACCTGTAACATAATCGAAAAATTTGTTGTTTCTTTTTGTTTTTTTTTTCCTTCTGATTGTCAATTCGAATCGATTTTATTTTATTTAGTATTATTTTCTATTTCATTTTGGTTGTATGTGTATAGAAAGTAAATTTTGATTTTCACTTTTCTATATAAACAAAACAAAAAAAAAAATTAAAAAATCTTTTTTCCTAAATTTTGAAAAATTTATAAGTATAACATATATAACATTTCTTGTTGAAAGAATTTATAACATTTTTATAATGAAACAAAATTAAAAAACAAAAAAGAACAGGAAAAATTTTATGATCGTAAAATGTTGTAATATTGTGTCTATCTATACATATGTATAGATAGTAGATAGTACATATATGTATATAAATAATAACCACATCATGTTCTGAAATCCCTTGAGATAATTTTTCACATGATTGAATAAAGGGGCGGAATTGATTTCAATAATGACTTCATTTTTATCATTTTTGTGGGTTAACATCATGTATACTTAAGTATGTAAGTATAATGAATATAACGAGGAAGAAGATATGTATTAAACTTACATATTGTATATCTATACTCTGTATATATGGATCCTTTATTTTGATACATCAAAGCATTTAGCGTTACCTAATATATATAATTTGAAATATTTTTTGTATAAAAGGGAAGAAAAATGAAAATTTCTAATGAAAATGTAATTTGTATTTAATATTTGACATGTGTTACAAATTTTTGCTTGTTATTAGTTTTATGATACATACGTATGTACTATCACTACGTATACATAATATGTATATGATTGTAAATATATTTTTATCAAGGACAATATGTACATGATAATTTCGAAATTAATTTTTATTCATTTTATAAGCATTTATTTATATAAAATATTTTATGATATTTAAGGATGGTAAGTACTATGCGTTAATGGAATGAAAATTTTACCAATTTTATTTAGTGGTTAATAATGATTTTTTTTTAAAGGGATTTTCGGGCAAAATTTTTGTTTGTTTTGTTTTGTATTCGCATAGGATAGATGTGGGACGATTTGTAGCAACAATTGGGTTTATCTTTTAATACACACTACAAAACCTGCGAGGACAACTCGGAGACAGAAACTTTTTTACAATATCTTTGGAAGTGTCCAGCTTTGACTAAAACCAGACTAGAGGTTTTTGGTAGGCCTCTCCTCGACGACTTCACGGATATTGCCAGTCTGCGTGTAAGTATTTAATTTACTATACCTAAACAAGACGAAATGGCTGTAGTTTAGATTAAAGAACCCACAGCCAGGAGAAAGCTTTATGGTACGGGCACGCAAAGTGCTAATTGAGTCCGTTTCAAGAAATTGGAACAGGCTACCACTGCAATCAATCAAACAATCTAGGATAAATTTGAAAAATATGTAGGAAATATTTTAGAAGATATAAGATCTCCGTTACTCGCAGAATTTTGTGTTTTTAATTTGGATATGGGTTAGGCTACATGGATCCACCATCTTTTTCTTGGTTTTTCCTTTCAGTCTATTGCCATTCAGTTTGACTTTTCAAATAATTTTTTATTTACTTTCTTTCTGTATATATTAATCGCTGTAATAATGTTTATATTCTTTAAGATTTCTTCAATTTTATCATTTCAATTTATTCTCCAGACATCATTTTCTTGAATTGGATAATATATCCTATAAGGAAGACTTTTCTCGTTTTTGAAATGTTTTGAAAGATCTTGCTCTCGATATTTAAGTAAACTATTAATAAATTTGCAATTTCGATCCCTCAGACATTGCCTGTAACCTGAGAAGAAGAGTATAAGATTTCTATAAATATTTAGGTGTACCTTTTTTCCGACCATCCACATATCCATTAAAGATTAACCTAAAAGTTAGAAACAAATTTGAAAAAACTATGTATCATAATCCAATGATTTGAAAATAAACTTCCAAAATAATGAATACATTTCATTTATATTAATTAATACTAAATACTAAAAAAAATTATCCGAAGAAATATTTAGGACTTAAAATATCGCTAGATATACTTTGTGCAATGAATGCGATCATAAATTACCATAAGTGTAAGAGAATTCTTAGAATAAAATATTTAAAAATGCTGATTGAGTTGTCTTTCTAATTCTACGGTGCTATATGAGTAATTTAGTTGCTCAATGGAGTTAGCTCATATTGGTTAAAAGTTGTTAATTGGTTTGGTAGACATTTACGAGTAGAGAGTACAGATAAAAGTTTTGGCAAATCAATTTAGTGATTAACGGTGCGATTCTGCATAAGAGATCTCTTATTCCTCTTATTTCTCTAAAGTTTTGGTGAAATATATTTTTTAAGAGGAATCGGTATTCTGGATAAGAGATTCACCTCATAAAATGACATAAGATTCACCATAGGTTTTAAACCCACCTTATTCAATTTACAACTTGTCATATACAATGATAATGTAGTTACTCTGTTTTATCATCTTTGTTATTAGTAATTATTACAATTTTTATTAGTAATTATTAAAATTTTTATTATTATTTTATTACTATTATTATTATGATTATTATTATTATTATTATTATTATTTGTAATATTATTATTATTATTATTATTATTATTATTATTATTATTATTATTATTTTATTATTATTATTATTATTATTATTATTATTATTATTATTATTATTATTATTATTATTATTATTATTATTATTATTATTATTATTATTATTATTATTATTATTATTATTATTATTTATAATTATAATAATTATTATTATTAATACAATTCTACTATTATTATTATCAATTTTACTTACAATATGCACGACACGAATACAATATTTGAATATCAACAATATAAATAAAATAAATAAGAGATGTAAGAGGTCCTCATCGATGACCTCTAAAGTTTAGAGATTTTTGTCCGTTAAAACAGAATTTTTCGGTTATAAACGTTCAAAAGTAGAATGTAAAAATTCATTAAAAAATTCAACCACTGAAGTTAAGAGATCAGCTGATCACATCTCTTATCTAATTTAATTTAACTCCTAAAAGTATGTATTTGTAATGTAATTTGCACTAAAAACGACAAGAGGAATAAGAGAAATAAGAGATCTCTTATGCAGAATCGCACCGTAAGTTCCAGCCTCAAATGAACTGTTGATTCGTCATTCGCATTAATAAAAAAAGAGAAAAGTCAACATGAAATGAACTTTTTATTCAAAATTTGTTTAATGTTTTCTAGATAATAATTTTTCATAAATCTGTTGTTATATCCTGTATGTAGCTTTAATTCAATAAATCAAATATATGTATTAGTAATTGGCGGTACTCATAAATCCATATTAAAAATATGATTAGAAGTAAAAATTATTGTTTATGAATAAAACATTTACGGATAGAATCAAAAGTCATCGGAAAAGTAAAACTTGAACTTTGTATCTGAATAAAAACTCAATAACATAGATAGAAAAACTTTACGATCATAGAGTATGGAGTTTGTTTTTTCCATTTACGCAAATTAAAACATCATTTCTTATTTCTATAAAATCTATAGTGCATGTGTTATAGATATTAACTATTCTATTTACGTATTTGTAATTTTTTTTTTTTTGTGAATTATATTCATCCATTTGTGTACAACGTATGTACACCATGTATGTGAATAGGTAAGTAAAATCGGTATTAAATTTCATTTTTAATTGTAATCGTATGCATTTATTTAATGCATAAATAAACATTTTTTTCATAGAATATCTATTCGTATTGTATTGTAATTGATTTTATATAAAAAATGAGTAATGTATTTATGTGTATATTTTTTTCAATTTCTATTTGTACGAATGAGTGCAAACATTTCATGTATGGATATATGCACATATCTATTAATATACTTTTATTTTGTATATACGAATATATCTTATATAACTATAACAAAATATGCATGTGCATACATACGCGTATGCACTTATTATATGAATGACGACTACATGACGTTTTGAATGCAATTAGTTTATTTTTTTTTTTCATTTTTATTTTTATTTTTTGAAATATTTTATTTCATTTCAAGTTTTTCTATAACTATTTCTTTTACATTTTTGGTTTTCCTTTTTTCATTTTTTTTTTTTATTTTATGTTTTGCTTATTGTTGTTAATTTTCCTGTGATGTATAATATTTAAAAGTGGAAAATTTTTTTTTTTTTTAATAAAAAAAAAATATCTTACAGTTTGTTGGTGTATATTATATGGTCTATGAATGCAATTTGTATGCACACAGATAATAATAAATAAGTATACGTTTATATGAAAGTATATTATATTCAGTGTAAATGTAAAAATTGAATGAAGGTAAATGAAGACATAAAAATGTTTCAATTTGTATTTTTCTCGTGTTTTTCTTCTTTTTTTTTTTTTTTTGTAGTAGACATTCGTCACCGATATATGATAGTATAATGTGTGGTATGAAGTTCTAAATTTTAACATTCTCGTCGTACTGTATGTATGTGAATGATGTACATATATTATACTGTATATTACTGGTATATATGTGTACAATATGCAGAGACATTTTATATGGCATATACATGTCGTCGATTTTAAAGAAAATTAGAGGAAAAATAATTTAGAACTGCATTCATTAAAGGTTTTTCCTTGGCTCCTGTATATACCACTATATCACATGCTACATACATATGTATGTATCTACAGAATAAACGACGTCGTTTTCAATTTCTAATTTTCTACTTCTCTTTGTTTTTTTTTTTTTTTTTGTCTTCTACAAAATATTTTCATTTATATTTTTTCCTCAGTATTACACAGTTTCGCTGTGGTATATTTTTTTTTTATATGGTTGCATGTTTTTTTTTTTGTATTTTCGAAATGAATCCACACACCCAGTATCTAATATCTATCTATATTTTTTTGTTCATTCATTTTCTTTTTTTTTTTTTTTGTCAATTTTTCTATTGTGTACATATTAGATACAAAGTCTGTAGTTATATCATGTCACATATACGTGATGTATATACCTACATATAATGTACGTTGCTGTTGCTAGTTAAAAATGCATTCTAGTTTCTAGCTGCTAGAAATACTATCTCTGCTATACCATATACTACATACTTATACTCATTCGTATTGTACATTAAATTGTATATTGTACGGAAACCAAATATTTTTCTTCCAAGTTTTCTTTATTTCATTTTCCTTTATTTTTGTTTTTTTGTTCATTTTTTTACTAATCCAATTGTGAATATTTCCGTTAAAAATTGTTTTATTGTTGTTGCTATAAGAAAAAAAAAATATCATAAAAATAAAATTTGAAAAAAAAAAAATGTAAAATGCATTTTGTTGGGTATGAAAACAATAAAATAAATGAAAATGAAAAATTAATGAAAATATAACAACAAAACCATATATGCATGCACATTATACTTGTACGTAGGAGGAATAAATGGTAATTGGTTGCAGTGAAAATTTAATTACCTTACCTCCTCTATGTATATGTACGTAATGTAGTCTTTGAATAAATATATTGATGTATATTACGTACAAAAGTACATTAATGCGAGAACTATTCCATATACTTATGTAATATATCGACGAGTATATAAAATATTTTATGTCATGAACCAGTTTCTGATGTTTAAGTTGAAATTAAAATTGAAAATAAATAAATAAATAAATAAATTTTAACAAAAAAATATAAAACTGAGAAAAACTAGAAAAGCAAAGGTGTTAATTCGATTGTATGCATGCTGATTTTTTTTTTCATTTGATTATTATGGCGGTACAAGTACAACATTAGTATAAAAAATGAAAATGAAGAAGAAGAAAAATAATGGAAAATTCACACAAAAATTGGAAAAGTAAAATATATTGTGGTGCTTCACTGAACTTTTGTATACATAATTTTACAAAATACAAATAGTAAAGTTATCGTAATTTATATATATAGAAAAGAAAATAATAAAAAACAAAACTATAGAAAAACAAAATTAATTTAGTTTTTAGTCCTGTATGGAGGGGTATATGTACATTATTCATTTTTTTTTGTTTTGATATTTATAAATAAAATTGTAGGAAACTTCATACAAATTTTATAAAAGAAAAAAAATTCAAATAATACTTTTATCACAAATACTCTTGCTCTTACACAAATTGCATGCGCAAATCACTTACAAGCGTCCACATACAAGTTATAGCAAATTAATGAACACAATCTTCTAAGGTTACATTTACAGTGTACAGTTACTTTTTTTAATCGCCATTTTTATTAAAACAAATCAAAATATACGCTATTGAGTAGCTTATACCTTTGTTGAATAAAAAAAAAAATCGCTTAGACGGTAATTTAATATTTTAAAAAATTTATTAGAATTAATTGAGCATATTGAAATTTACATTAGTATATAGTCAGCATAATAAGTCATAACTAATCAGCTGATTTTTAATACTTCATACCCTATTGTCTTTGTATCATGCGTTTACATTTACCTGTTTCATGTTTGAGTGACTGAAGCTTAAGAGGTATGTGAAGCACGAAAGTTGAACTATATTAAAATATACATATGTAATAAGTTCCAATGATGACGCATGGAAAGCATATGAAGTCGATAACGATGACAACGAATATAAGTTGGCTAACTTTCAACTTTTCATGCGACAAAAAATGAAAGTAAGAAGAAGAAAAAGTTTGACTGAATTTTCTGTAATGCGGCAAAGGATGAAAAGTTTGTAAGGTGCGAAAAGTGCGTATAAAATGTGAGAGTGCATTTACATTATTATCTTGTTTCATGTTCATGTTCTTGTTCAGAGGACTGAATATGGCATTTACACTTATATGTCTTTCATGTTCCATATTCTTGTTCCTTATAGCAGTAATTTGAGTCTTTTGTCTTAGTAGTAGTACCATATTTAGTTGATATTATCATTTTTTTTAAATACATATATGTACATACAATGTGCACATACGGATATTATTTGACACCACCTTTGATTCTCAGTATAATGGGAATACTAAAACATGGTATCTAACAAATGTATTCGAGTCGGGTTGAATTTCATTAACGTTTATAGTCTCCCCCTTCCCGCTCTTCTATACGTCTCTTCCGAAATTTATCACGTAACGTTCATGTTTTCATGATAATGTAAACGCAGGTTTTACCTTCTTCTCCCAAATAAACAGAGCAACAACTTTAAAATTGCCTCCTCTTTTGATTTGTTTTACAAGTTTTTCTGTTTATGAAGTTACATCTATACTATTTTCAGAAATTGAAGTCAGTACAGGCAAGATAGGCATGCTTTTCTATATTCTTTCACATTGCGTTTGTATAAATCTGTCTCGTGTGTGGGGTGATCAGATCTCAATTTCAATCAAGACAGAGATATATTATTCAGAATTTCCTACAAAATATTATATGTGAAGTTATCAGAAACTCATCGGGTAACTTTTCCCATAAGCACAATACTGACTTCGATTTCTGAAAATAGTATAGTACATATCTTTATCACATTGCAGTCAGTTTGAAATTTTTAATTCACACAACAAACGCAATTCATACATTATTTGCGTATTTATATCACCTTAACAATTGAATCAGTTGTATAATAATCATTCATAAAAGTTCCAAACTATTATAAAATACAATCGATAACTTTTCAACAGATCGATGTGAATAATTACTAACTTCATTACCATCAAATCTAAAATCTAGTTTCTTTTTGTTTATAATAATTAAAATTTCATTAATTTTCCTTTTTCTAATGCTAATATGTAAAAAATTTATACTTACAATCGTTTTTATCTTAAAATCCTGTTAAAAAATTAAATAAATAACAACAGCTACAAATTTCCTGTAACTTTCTACAATAATTATCGTATTAATGGATTTTTCCTTGTTCTATTTTTTTTCATATTTTTTCTGAATTGAAATTCTCGGACAATAGTTTAACAATCGCGACTCTATACTACTAGTTGTAGAGTATATGTATAGTCGTATATAGCTGTAATAAATTTTATATTAATTAGATTTATTTCCTCTCCGTGTATAATTTGTACATATATTTCTTTTCATCCTGTGAATATGTTGTTATTTCTTTTATAAAAAAAAAAAACTGCCACATACACATACACACACATGTGACATACTAATGTACATTAACGTTGTGGACAATTTTCATTTTTTATTAATACGAATGTTTCGGTTGTTTTTTTTTCATGTTTCTTCAAATTCCTATTTTATGTACATTTATTGAATAAAAATTCTTTTGACTCTTTTTTTTTCTCTTCCTTTAAATCTTTTTTAATCCGGAAATACTGGACGCTTATAATTTGAAAAAAAAAAAATTAATTTATTATATGGAAAAAACATAGAAAAAGAATGATGTTAAAAAACAATTTGGACAAAACTAAAAAAAATACAAGCAAAAACTTTGATCATTTTTTTTTTAGTTTATTTTATGAAAAAAAAAGATAAAAAAAAATATTTTAAAAAAATCGTATAGAAACAGGCTACACCATATGAAATGTATTTATGGTCCATGTGCATTTATATGATGCAAAACATATACCATACCATATACCTTTGTACATGAGTACATACATACATTGACACACACACATTTTTTCAATTTTAATCAATAAAAAATTAATTTAATCTGGGTATTTGATACAGTAGCTACGATGGAATAGGATAACAATAACAATTCAATGTCCTTGTGTATATAATATGAACGTCTATAGGTATGAATATGTCGTTTTGAATTTTAAAAAAAATATAAAAAAAAATACAAAAAACTGAAAAATATAAAATAATAAAATGAAAATTATTTTATTTTCTTTTCCATTTTTTCCATCTGATCTATAATTGCTTCCGGATTTGATATAAAAAAATATCAAGACTACAAAAAAAAAAAAAAAAATCAAAATTTTTATACATATACGAGTATATCAGCAACAAGGTAACTTATTAGAAACTAATTTATTTATATGGTCCTGTCATGATTATACATTTAGTCGAATTTGTATTTTATTTGAAAGGTTTTTCAATAATGAACGCATTCGATAATAATACATTATTATGATATATGTATATGTATGTGTATACAGTAAGCATATATAGAGATGCGAGTAGATATGTACTCTTACGTAGGATAGAATATAGAATGAATGATATGACATTCAGCTGCTAGCTATACGCATCTACTATATAGTCGTATTAAAGTCGACTATTATATATATGATCGGTATTTCTTTTGCTTTGAGTAAAATTAATTTATGACAATTTGATATAATAGTAATGAATCCTTTTCAATAATGAATGTCCTTTTCATTAGTCTAATGTACAAATACCATATACGTTCAATATACATAAATGTCCTTTTTATTCGTATAGTATGTGGTACATTCAATTTGATTTTGATTTTAATTTAATTTCATTTCTATGTTATGCTTTGTAGTATTACATTTTATACTGTTGTACATATTTTGATTGAATTTGAAAATTCCCATTTGAGAATTTTCATAAATCCTTTTGTTACGCACGCACATAAGACACAGTATACCTATTGATACCTTTATGTATACATTTATTTTGAAAACAATATGTTAAGATTTTTTCTTGTGTTACATTTGAAATTTGTGTGTGTGTGTGGGTAAGTAGGCATAATTGTACATTAGAATGCCTTTTTTTTTGACAAAAATAAAATCTACACATTCACATAGTACATATACTATTAAATAGCTATACCTTTTAAGAATATGAGAATGGAATCAAATTTCAAATTAGAAAATTTGCAATGAATTTGTAGGTAGTCACGTGTCTTCTTTTTTTTTTTTTATTTTTCAATAATCATCATTGTTATTTCGTATCGTCCTCATCATTATCAACAACATTGGTAAAATGTTTTTATATTTTTTTCTTTGAAAGATTAGCATCTCGCCCTCATGTTAATAGTTTGTGCATTTATTTTTGAAATCTAACTGTCTTCGCTTTCTATCTACATTTTCAAGTATGTCTATGTATAATGTACATATATTGTATAAGAAATGGGATAACAAGCACGCGTACTTTTATGTATGTACAACACCAGCCTATTGTACTAGTAAATAGACATGAACATAAAATCTATGCCTACACCAGTGTTGTTTTTGTTTATTTGTTGGGAGTTAACATTTCAATGAGAAATATTTTACGGTATCGTATAGAGCTACTACACTACTCTAATAATACACTCTACGATACGCTAATGTTGCGTGCACACCATACAAAATTTATGTATGTGTTTATAAACGTGCCACAAAAATGGTAGTTATACGAGTAGATACTATATTTTAAGGATAATATAGATAAAAATATACATATTTTCATATCTCTGTGCTACTACACATTCAAATTAAATTGTCCTTAATAAGAAATTTATTTTTACGTTAATTTTCTTTTTTTTATTAGAATTTCAAAAACAACAGAAAAATTATTTATTAGAAAAAGAAAAAAACAACCAAGAACGAGAGAAAAAAAAAGAAAACAAAAAATAAATATACATTCAAGCCGGAAAAAGCAATCAGGATCATCATATCAATGATATCTTTTTGGACCAGAGACCGCACATGGAGTGTGCAGGCTTTAAAAGTTAATCAGCTTTAGACTCTCTTTTATTTTTTTCATCATCATCATCATCATTCTTTCGATTTTAGATTGTTCAAATATAAATAAAAAATTTTTTTTTTCTGGTACAAATTTTTATTGTGAATTTTATATGTGAAACCGTGAAACACACTTAAATTTAGATTGAAATATGTAGATACCGACAGATAATATCTGATATAGAGCTAATGAATTTATTTGATTTTCAGATTTAGTTTTTTTTTATTGTATTTCATATGATTGTATAGATATTTTGAGTAGACATAGAGTATACGAGTGTAGTGTGTGCACAGATGAAAGGGTACAAATTGATTCATTTTTTTTTAAAAAAAGGGATACTTATCAGAATGTGCATAATGGAATGATCACTTAATTATTGTCTTAAATATTTTTGAGATGTTTTGGTTGATTAGTTTTCATTTTATAGTACATAATCAGTTCAATTAAAAAATTAAATACTATATGGGAGAAAATTTGATTTGCAAGATGAAACGTTCTGCTATCGAAAAATTAAAATTTTAAATTGAAATTGTAGGACTGGTAATGCTAAAATTTTACTCTATTTAAGTTTTAGACAAATTGTATTAAAAACTTTACAAGAGAAAATAAAAGTCATTCTATGACTGGACTACCGAATTAAAAAGTGTTTCATTTATATCCGGCTAAAGCTAGCACGACAGTGTAGTGTATGATATCGGTAGTAGCTCGCTAATTCTAGTTTTTATTCATTTAAAAATTTAAACTCTCTCTCTCAGTAAAAAACACGATATACATACACGAGTGTGGATATCCGAAACAACTAGAAACGCGATGATAAGAGAAATGTACCTACTGTGCAGATACTCTAGGCTATAGATGTAGAAGAAGACAAGCGAATTTCGTGCAGTAAATAATGATAGTATACGTATACTATTAGGGTTAATGAGTTCTTGCTCTCTCAGTAGAAAATACGACAAATATATACATACGTACAGATCGGGAATAACTAGAAACATAATAATAAGAAAAATGTGGACAATTTGTCTTACTAGATCCTAGAATTCATTAGCACCCAGAATAAGTTTGATAAATGAATCCTTCAAATATATTTACTTCAGATTAATTGAGGAATAATTTAAAAGTATTTGATGCAAAAATAAAAATGATCGAGCCAACCCAAATGTACCCAAAATAATTCTTTAATATCACATTTACAACCCAATGTGGATTTCACGCCAGAGTATAGACGGTATTCACAATTCAGAGTAGATTACCATATGTTATTTTATTATATAGGAAAGAATGAGAATTGGTACACTGCTTTTAAAACTTTCAATATAATTTCCCCATCATCAGTGTCAGCTTAGAAATACAGCCTAAGCGGAAAAAGGATAGCGATAAAGAATTTCTTGTGTGACTGGAAATGAAGGAGATATGAAAAATCCACTCTGGCGTGAAATCCACGTTGGGTTGTAAGTTATAGGCTTAATAGTTCATTAAATTACCGGAAAATACATTTCAAATTTTTCATAGGACAAATATCTATAGATAGTATGTTGTTGTTGTTGTTTGTCAGGGGGGAGGTATGAAACCAGAGCACTTAGACATAATGCTGTCCATTGTACTCGAAGCCCCTGTCTAGTCAAGCTTCTTCGTTACTCTTAGATAACGATGGAGTTCCACTCGACTTTCAGACCCAATTTGTTCGGGTCTAATGACATCAGTGCCGAAAATGCGCATTTTAATAGAAGAGCAGGCCAGGCACTCACACAAGAACTGTTCCGTGGTATCCTCCTCCTCTCCACAAGAAGCACACAGTGCATCACTAATGACTCCTATGGTAGCGAGATGCTCTCCACAGGAATTATGCCCTGTAAGAGCGTTGACCATAGCTCTGCAGTCTTTCCTTCCCTGTTTAATTAGAAAAGCCGCTAGAGCCCGATTCGGCTTTTTGATAAAGTGCTTGGTTTGCCTAGACTTTGGGAAATTTTGCCATAGACTCTCATGCAGATTACCTGTAAGTTCATCTACAACATTTCTCACCACCGTCGTAGGTACACCAATTACTGGTTCAGGGCCTATGAAACGCGTTTCGGCGCCTTCTTTAGCGTATAGATAGTATACCCAAAACAGTTATAACAAGTGCGTATTACAGGTATCACACTATATTGGTATGCGCAGAAGAAAAGATGCTTACATGCACTAAATGTATGAAGGAACAGAGAATAAACAAAACGATCTGTGTACATATGCCCGAGTGTAGATTACTAAAATTTTTCCTGAGATCAGTTTTCTATTTTAAGATAAAAATCTTCTATCTGTATGCAAAATATTTTACTAACACATATAGAAACATTCGTGAAACTTGTCAACTTGAAACTTGTCAAACATTAAACATTTATTATAATAAACATACAATACAATTCTTCTTCTTATTTAGATTTGCCTTATTCAAATTTTCTTTTACTTGTAGCCAGCTCAAATATGTAAATTAAAAAAAAATGTCTATTAAAGGGGGAAGGAAAATAATACAATTAAAGCATTTTTGATAAAAAATTAATTTTTTCCAGGACATTCAAATTTTATTTTTTTTTTATATTTATATATTTTATATATATACTACTCTACTATATACAGTGTTCTTTTTTAATAGAAAAATAAATAAAACAAAATTAACTAGTAATTATCGTTTTTCTTTTTCTTCAATTGCAGTTAAAATTTTTTTTTTCTCTTTTTCCCTAATTTCATAGGAGCAAAAAAAAGAAAAGAAATAAGAAAACAACAACAACTAAAAAAAATAGGTTTTTTTTGTTGTTGATTTATTTTTTTTTTTTTTGTTTGATTTATTTATACAATTAAAACCTAAAAATATAATAATGTATCTAATTTATATAATATATATGTATGTTTATATAATATAATATGTATAATGCATGATATTAATAATAATTTTAATAATAATTCTATAATAAAATAATTAGAAAGTAAACTAAAAAAAAAAAAAATTTAAAAAGAAAAAAGTGTGTTTTATAAACAATTTGTTTTTGTTTCATTATTTTTCTATTATATAATAATTTAATTATTACGATTAATAAGTAATAATTATGATGTACAATCAATTAATTAATTAATTACAATTAAATTATTAATATTTTTACATATTGTAAATTGTAAATTTATATATGTATATTTGTTAATATTTATATAATGCATAATAATAAAATTATTTAACAGAAGAGAGAGAAAAACAATTTTTACAAATTTTTTTTTTAAAAAATATTTTTCTCGTTTTTTTTTTATAATTAAATTTTTATTTTGTTTGTTTTTGTGTTTTTTTCTTTTTTCTTTTAATCATTTTTCTAAAGATATATAATATAATTATATACTATTCATTATTATGTATATATAATTTTATTTAATTTTATTAATGTATACAATATAATTTTTTGTTTTAAATTTAATTTTTTTTTATAATTTTTAATTAATATTCTTTTTTGTTAAATTTCGTATATGTTGTTTTTTTTTAAAAATTTTTATTTATATTTTATACAAAATGGATATGGATAGAATATATATACTATATATAATATGTATATATGTATTTATATAATGTTCAAAAGACATATTTGTTTTTTTTCTTTTTTTTTGTAGTATTATATAATTTGTTTATTTTTTGTTTTATGTTTTTTTTTTCTTTAAATTTTTTTTTTTTATATTTTGTTTTTAAATAATTTTTTAATGTTTTTAACATACACTCATGTATTCGATATTGTATACATATATAAATGTATATAGTGTTTGTTTGTTTTTGTTTTTTTATTTCATTATGTACATATTTTTTTTTTACTTATATACTCGAATTTGTTTTATTTTAAAATTATCAATTTTTTTTTTTTTTAGTTTTTAATAAAACTTTTAATTATGTTTTTTTTAGTTTCATTTTTGTTTAGTTTTTCACAACATACATAAAGAAAATAATCTTTTTGTATACTTTTTTGTTGTTTTTGTTGCTTCAGAAAATGTACGCAAAATTTTATTGTTTATTTGTTAGATGTTTTATACATGGCTGAGCAAAATTCTTCTTTTCATTCTATTTTTTCAATTTTTTATTTGTTCACTGTTTTCTATTTTTTATATGAATCGTTTTTTAAGAATTTCTTTTAATGAAATTACACTCGCATGAAAATAAGAGAAAATAATCAAAGTAATCAAGAAAATGAGTTATCGTTTTCAATTGTGTGTGTATACAATCGGTTGCAAGGGATCCTGATTAGTTGAATATTTTTAAAGCTTTATATTGCTATGCAAATGGTGTGAACTTCAAAACGTCAAAAAATGTATTGTAATGTGGTAAGACTTTTTCGTAAATCCAGTTCTATGTTACCGCCATCGCACAATTGGGGCGACAGCGACAGCGTATACAGTAATTTAATGGGACTTTTTACGCTGAACCTTACGCTGTCGCTGTCGCCCAAATAGATTCTATTCTATTTTTCAGCGACAACAAGCCATCCCGACCTGGATTTTACAGTAGTAGTAATCTATTCGCAAGAAGAAGAAATGTAAAATTCATATATATTTGTGCAAGCTTTCGGCGATAAGCTGTTGCTGTCGCCCGAATTGTGCAATGGCTGTTAGATCTTATTTGCAATTCGTTCCAAAACTACAAATTACATTAGCAGCATGTTCTTAAATTATAGACTGCAATGTAATTTGTTCGTAAACTTTAAACTTTAATCTGTAATGCAGGTCTATAAAAAAGCTGAAAGCAGATAAGCAGTGTGAGTTATAATACTGCATTAACTTAGAATACAACCTATCAGCTGTCAAATATAAAAGTGAAGTGTAAACGGAAAACAAAGGAATCAGACTATCTGAAATTATCTGTGGAATTTTCTTAAAATTTTATTTATTTTAAGATTAGGATTCAAGATATCTGCTATCTTGTGCACCAATTATCTCCGAAGTTACTTAACCGATTTCAATGAAATTTGAAACATAGATACTCTGATTAGTAATTGTGGTGCTTAACGGAGCGTTTTTTGGTATGCCAAGTCATTTTTTAAAATTTTTGTATGTAAAATCGTTGTTGTTGTTTTCAAAATTTTTCAAACTCGAATCCTTCTTAACGGTTTTAAATTAATATTTGTAGGTACCATAGTCAGTTTTTGTCGTTCGAAAATGCAAATTTTTAAATTTGAAGTTTGCATTTACAGTGCTGCTTTATTAACCATTTGCGCATACAAATTGAGTTTTGCTTTAGTACTTCAACAGACCTAATAAGTAAAAACTTGCAGTGAAATCTGCATTTTCGAAAAAGTCTGTAGATCGTAGTTTCGATGCAAGACTTTTATGAATTCTAATATAAATTTTAACGTTTTGAAACATTTTGAAGCTATAAATATTGCGTCGAGACGGTATTTGAACGTTTTGAAAATCACCCTATCTACATTATATGTCTATTGCAATATATCCTCTCTGTTTCGTGTAATGAAGATGCAAAGTTTTGTAGGTAGCTTTTTTTTTAATTCAAAGAACTGATAATAAAAAAATGCTTCAACCTCATAAAGTCATTTTCAAATTTGATTTGTTATTTTTGATGTTGATGGTCTGAAAATAAACGATTTGAATTGCAGCGAAAATAAATTTGCATCTAGCCGTGCTTGTATCTCGTGAGAACGCGCTCTTGAGAATTAAATATTTGAAACAAACAGGCTTATAAATACGATTTTAAATCCATTTGAATAACGCCACTGCCGCCACGTTACGGGCTAAACTTCCGAATTGGGGCCGCCAGCTTTTGAAACGAGACCTTCCGATAATGATACTTTGGAATGTCCTCTTTGACGTGGTATATGTCTCTGTTGGCGCAAATTCATCTTAAGGACGCAACCTACCCTTAAAAATTTTTGGTCCAAAATGACGTGTTTTACGAAATCCGTTATTTCTCCAGATCAAAATATTGGATCGGATTAATTGATAAACCATTTGAAAGAGAACTTCCGGCTTTATTTTTCACACTTTATTCCACTTTGATTGGATTAGCGGTTTCCGAGATATAAGGACTTAAAGTTACTTAGTTACTTACTTAGTTTTGAAGTAATAGCGTCATCAAAAGAAGTTGAAAAAGTAATTTTTAAAAAACACGAAATTTTGAATTTAAGTCCTTATATCTCAAGAACCGCTAATCCAATCAAAATGAAATAAACTGTGACAAATAGAGTAGGAAGTTCTCTTTCAAATGGTTTATCAATTAATCTGATCCAATATTTTGATCTGGAGAAATAACGGATTTCGTAAAACACGTCATTTTGGACCAACAATTTTTAAGGGCAGGTTGCGTCCTTAAGATGAATTTGCGCCAACAGAGACATATACCACGTCAAAGAGGACATTCCAAAGTATCATTATCGGAAGGTTTCATTTCAAAAGCTGGCGGCCCCAATTCGGAAGTTTCTCCACGTTTTACGTTGGTATTTTATTTCAAAAACTCGTTCCTTTCGTTGCTTTTGTTTTCTTTTAATTCGTTATTAGGTAATAACAGATGAGAAAAGAAAATTAATTCAGGATTTATCAGTGTTCTTTCAAAATGCAAACAATTTGTTTTGTCAAAAGGAAATAATTGAAATGAAATATTTAAAAAAAAAAATTTAAAATTATTAATGACTCATTTTATAAGTTTATTGATTATATATTTTTTCCAGGTCAAATTCAACAATTTTATAGACAAATTGATCATATTTTTCAAATCAAATTCAATATTGTTCAAATCAAAATCAACGAAATTCCATTGATATTGATATGAAAAGTATTAATTTTGATTTGAACAATGTTGAATTTGATTTGAAAAATGATTAATTTGTCTATAAAATTGTTGAATTTGACATGCAAAAAGGATATTTTGCATGATAAAATATATATTTTGTTCTATGCACATACATTCTTGAGAATTATTTTCAAACATTTCTTATTGACATCAAATTCATATTTGTGATGTTTTTTTTTTGTGACTTTTTAAAATTCTTCATTTATTTTCGTATTTGTATTATGATTTTCCAATTTTTTTTTTTCATTATTTTTATGATGACAATGACAAAATTTGAAATTTTACAATGTTTCTCACATTAAATTATGAACGTTAAAAATGTGTATGTATGATCCTTCCGTTTTATTCTTTCATTTTATGTTTGATTTCATTACAGTTTTTCTCATGTTTTTTTTCTTTTACTATACATTTTCTTGTCAATTTTTGTTTTTTGCAAATTTTTTTCTGTAAAATACTGTAAAACATGTAATCTGTTCGGATATAATTAGCATATATGTATATAGGTATGCATTCGTACTTAATTGCTATTGTATTTACAATATAATTTATTCTAATGCGATCAAATTTTCTTTATTTTTACAAATATAAATTTGTTTTTTTTGCTTTTGTTGTCTTGTTGTTTTATAATTTTGTTGTTAATTTGAATATGAAATCGATTACATTTTCTTGTCTTATAATTTCTGTCTTATTTTAAAAATTATTTCTTTACTTATAAAAGTATTGAAATAAATATCTGATATTATACATAAAATTGCCTATCTCTTTTCTTCTAAAATTTTCATAAAAAAATTTTCAATTGCAGAAAGAACAAAAAAAAAAAAATATTAGAATTTTTTTTCGTTTTTTTTTCCACTTTTTTAATTAAAATATTTAAAATATTTTTGAACTTTAATTTATATTCCTTTCCTGTCTATTAAATATTTTCGATTTTAAAATTTTAATTTAACTTTAACTAGTACATATCTAGTAAGGGATTGTGGTACGATCATTTCGTGTATTTTTTGTTTGTTATTGTTTTTACAAATTTTTATATTTATTTATTGTTTTTTTGTTCATTTCACTTAATGACTATATCAATAACATTTCTGCTGTATTGTGTGTATGTGTATGTATGTGTGTGTGTATACATTTCAGTATTATTTACGTTTTTATTTCGATATACCGTCTGTTTCCTCATATATATGTATGTAAGTATGTATTTCCAGTAACAGTTTTCTATTATATTTTCTTTGTTTTTCAATTTATCAGCAGGTATACTTGTTGAAATTTTTTAATTGTCAGCCGATATTAATCCAATCCCTTTTCGAAATACATATATTGAGAGTATAAGAAAGAAAAAAAAAAAAAAGAGGGAGAGAGAGAAAAAAAAAATTTGAAAAATTAACACAAAAAAAATCACATTAACATTACTTATTATTCATAACTACATATTTAGTTTTGATATGTTAAATTCAATTCAATTAAAATTTAAATAAAAAAAAAAAAATTTCTCTAAAAGGATACATACTACATCACACAAAGCACTATATATAGAGCACAGTTTAATTGATGTAAGTATAGGAATTTTAATGATTTTTGCCACAATAACGGTTTGTGGAAATATGAAAAAGTTAATTTAGCTGAAAGTGAATTGTTCTGCTCTTTCAGTTTTCGGTAATTTTTTTTAATTTTTACTGCGCGTATTTGTACTGCGACTTGTGATTTATTGCGGTTTCATTTAATTCCATTTTTCAATTGAAAATTTTAAGTAAAAAATTCTTGGAATTTTATAAAGATTTTTATTTTTTATTTTTTTTTTCCTTTTTTATTTTGAAAATTTTTAAAATTATATTATTTTTAATTGCCTATATAATTTTGTATGTAAAAAAGAAAAATGATAGATCAAATCATATCGTAGTACTGTCATTCATGTACTCTTGTCTATTGTGTAATTATTTCTTTGAATTTTATTGAATTATTGTTGAAAAACAGATGGTTCTTTTACATAAATATCTCAAGTTTCGATTACCAGAAATTTCATTTTAAGATTTGAACTTTCATTTTCTTTATATTTTTAATTTGATATTTTAACAAAGAAAAATTATATATTTCTTTTTTTGTATTTTTTGTTATTTTAAAACATCTATTTACCTAAATAATATCGACTAATATTTATTACAATATTCTACACCATATTTACATACTTATCCTGTGGTGACATATAATCCAAACCATTTTGTGTAAATGCTTGAGCTGACATTGAACCACTAAATGATGATGTCGGTGATAGACCGAAATTAGTTGCACCATAACCAGAATGACCCATATTATAATTAACTTGATTTTGATTACTAAAATATTCCATTTGTGAATAATAGCTTGGTGTTTGATAATTATTTGGATATTGATTGTACTGATTGTGCCAAAAATTATAGGAATCTGCATGATTTGATACGTATGCAACTGAATTATGGGCGGCCTGAGCTGCCTGTGCTGCTTGGGCTGCATGAGCAGCACTTTGGGGTGACATCGGTGTAATTGGAGGTGATGGTGTCGTTATCGATGAACTTGAATCCATTGGTGTAATATTTTGAACTAGACGTGAATTAGCGGCACTGCCGTATAATGAATGATGATGGCTAGTTGCTCCATTAGCACCGCCACCACCACCGCCAGGACCCAGTGAATCATCTTTCATTGATGGATAACCACCACCACCACCACCACCGCCGCCGGCTGCTGATCGTAGACCATCATCAGATGATGCTCCAGTTGATGATGGATAACCGCCGGTCATATGCTCTTTTTTACATGTAACACTGACTGGACTAACAGATGTTGCTGGCGTCGGTAAAATTGGCGAGGAATTATGATGACCAGCAATACTGATTGGATTCGTTTGATTCGATGATCCACCCATATGATGTGATGATGTGATCGGATGCGATTGCAGATATGAATTATGATGTGATTTTAATGATGACGAATTTACCGATGATGATGATTTACTATGATGACTTGATGAACTACCACCGCTACCAGACGATGATCCTGATGATTTCGATGATGAGGTATTTGCACTAGATGAATTCCCATTATTACTGCTATTATTATTATTATTTGAATTGTTCGTTGAATTACGATTCGATGATGAACCCGATGTACCGCCAGAACTACTACCACTTTTTGAACTGTTATTCATATTACTGGATTGTTGCTGTTGTAATTGTTGACGACATTTCGCTCGACGATTTTTAAACCAAACCTTTAAACAAATAGAAAAAGCAAAAATAAATAAAAATGTTTTTTTTCTTCTTTTCTTTTGTATTTTATATTTTCTGTTAATTTATCAAATGAATATGACCTTGAATATTTTTAAATAGATACAAATTAATGCATACTTATGAATATTTTATTGATATGATAAATCAAATAAATTTTATATGGGGGGCTTGAAAAATTCAAATATAGTACATATAATTCGAATAAACAAATCATATGCTTTGGTAAGCATCAAATGACATTGTGTGTTCACTCCCTCTATATAACAACACATACATATATGTATACATACATTGAATGTATATTTGTGTACTTTATTTCTGTTATTTTTCATTTCGGTTTGTTTGTTTATTTTTTTGTAGTACTACTTTACTTCTAACACTTTTAAAAGTATCCGCTTTTATATGTACAAAATTCATTGGAAAAAAAAAATATTAATTTGAAGGGGATGTTTTATTTTACAACATTTGATTTCTTTCAAAAATTTTTTTCCTTCATAATATCCTTAATCTAAGCTTTTTATATGTAACATGTAACATAGGTACATACATAAGGACAAATAATGATTTCATTTTATATTGTACGGAGCTTAGTCAAAATCAATTTAGTTGGCTATCATCCGCAAAAAGATTTGCACATATTAACAGTACTAAAATAATGGGGGTTAGAATTTTTGTATCAAAGTAATAACGAGAGAACATAAGAAATGTGTAGATACTGTACTCGTATATACACTGAGGGAAAAATTTTCGTTACGAACAACAACGACAAAAAAAACATGATAATGATGTAAAGTTCAAAAATCTTTTCACAACAAATTTTATGTATTTATATGTAGTCGTATGTATATATGGATATATAGGATATTTGTATTTGTTAAAGAAATATATCCTTATTATTGATAAAAATGAAAATACACTCTCTTTAAAAAGACGCACTTGATGGCTTGTAAATTATTCGTTTTCAAGTATTATACAATCGTATATACCTACAGCATTTTGGTATTACGTATACGTATGTACATTTTGAATTAAAATTGAGAGGGTGGTTACGGGATTGGAATTTATTTGTGGGTGATGATGAGGTAAAGTTAAAATAATGAAGGGTATATCGCTTTAGATCATGTTGTAAAATTTGTCAGATTTCCTATTTATATAATAATGAAATGCTCAATGAATTTTTCAAAATCAAAAAAAAAAAAAAAAACACGAATTTTTTTATTAGGTTGTTCTATACCCATAAAAGGAATCAAAAAGGAAAAATATGAGAAGAGAAAAAAGGAAATTAAATTGAAAAAAAAATGAGCAATCTAACAAGGCATATCAAATTTCATTATACAATATACCTATATGAAAAGTGATTTGATTTAAAAATTTCCTTTACTCTGCTGGGGTTTTTTTTTTGTTTTTACATTTTTTTTTTTCTTTTATTTATTGAAAAATTAAAAGGGGCTATATACTGATAGAAGATAGAAGTTTGAAATTTATGCATACATTGGTTTTATGTTTAGATTTTTGGAAGAAAATAATGCGGGAAAAGAAAAGAAAAAAAATAAAGAAAATGGATTGTGCGTGTGTGTGAGGAAAAACAAGTAAATTTTGTTTTTCTAGCGTTTTTCTTTTTGGTTTTTGTTTTTGTATGGAAAAAGAAGAAAGAAAATTGTTTCTTTTCTTTTTTTTTTTTGTAGATTTCATTTTTTATGTTTTTGATTTAAAATTTTTTAATGTTTTACAATTGCGGTTTATTTTTAGATGAATGAATTTGAATTTGTATAAATTACATGCATTTGTATATTAGTATGTGTATTATTCTCAAATAATGAAAGTTAAAAGGAAAATAATCACCGTGTTTATTGTAAATTGACAAGAAAATAAATTTTTTTTTTTTTGCGGCTTTAAAAAACAATGAAAAGTGATAAAACTTCAAATGAAATAATACGCAAACAGATAAATTTGATGACGTAAATAAAATTAAAGAAAAAAAAAACATTTTAAATTTTTTTTTTTTTAATAAATGGAAAATTTCATTTGAAATTGGTTGATTGATCAAAAGGAAACGGTATTTTATAAAAATAAAATTTATGTAAAAAAAAAAAAGGAAAATTAAGCAAAGAAATTTAATTTTCATTTTGTAAATTATTTGTTTGATGCGAATTTTCAAAATCAAAAGAATTTTGGGTTGTTTTTCTTTTTTTTTTTGAAGAGAATAGAAAATAAGAATGATATTTTGTTGTTGTGTTTCTAGATAAATTCTGAATGAATTTATATAATCGAATTCATTAATGGAAAAATGCGATATTATATCGATCGGTTCTATTCAAAATTCAAATTGGAATTTTATACTATGGGATGCTATGGGTAAAAGAAATTCCAGGATAATTTATTCTAGGGAACAAAAAAACACAATATTTTTTAAGCGTTTCAATTGCTATTTTTTATCGAAGGATTTTTTATTTTTTTTTTTTTTTTTTTGAAAACTCTGTAACGGCAGATTAGGCTTCAGTGAACAGACACCATCCCAATTATAGTAACTTGGATTTTTTAATGACAAACAATCGATATTCGGTACAACGAAAGTGTAGAAAATAAATAATAAACATAACTTCTCTATGTGGTGTTTTTTCTGTTTTAATATGACACTAATATTTTCTTTGATTTCTTGTATTTTTTTCATTACTTATCTTCTGTTCGCTGTAATACATTTCTTTACTTTTCATAACAACGCAAACATAAACAAATACAATAAACAAATACAGTAAACAATTGAAAACATTTATTGAAAGAAAAAGAAAAAAAAAACAACAAATAAACACACAACAAATAACAAATGTGTCATTTATGTAAACATAACCTCAGAAATGGACCAAAAAAAAAATTTTACAATTTCATGCCCATATATATGGGATGGATATTTTTCTATTATTTGACAGAAAATAAACGCAGTGAATTTTACTCCCTCAAAAAAAAAAAAAGTTATCGTTTGTGTAAAATAAACTGCATGCATGAATGTATAAATGTACATACATTCATACATATGATGTCCATAAGAATCAAATGATATTAACACTATATAAATATTCATGAATAAGGGTGTTAAGAAAATATTTCAAGGATTTTATTTGTAAATTCAATTCATTATTGTTATTTTTTTCTCAGTTCTGATTGTATATCTTTATGTTTGTATGTGTGTGTGTGTGTGTGTGTGTATACATTACGATATCATTATCAGATATGTACAGGACAAATTGATTTTATTTTATTTGTGTGTTTTTATAAGCAGTATAAGGATGTTTGTTCGTAAACACAAATTTTAGGAAAATAACTGAATGCAATTCATTTCATTATTTCATTTTATATGTGAGAAAATTTATTGCATCAGAACATCTGTAAAATTGATAAAAACCAGGATAAAAAAAAAATTATATGGAAAATTTTAAGGATATTCATAACATAGTTGTTTTTTATGCTGTTTCATTTTAAAAAAAAAATTTACTTGAAAACAGATATCGATTTTTCCTGGTTTTTTGAAGGAATAATTTTCTTGCCACTTTGAAATTAATCATCAAAAATTTCAGTAATTTCACTCAGAGAATAGCAATCCTTTTGAACTATAACTTCACTTATACTTTTTGTTTCACATTTTCTTTTGTTGGTTTCAAATATTTTTGTAAGGTATTCTTTTCATTATTAGCAACAATAAATAATTTGATAACTATAATATAGGTATACGTGCGTAAGATATGGTAGATTTTCACTTTTTCTTTTTTTTTTTTTTTTTGATGTAATTATACGGATTTTGATTGAATTTCGTATTATTTAAAATTTTTATACCCTATAATCCTGTAAGAACCGTTATTGTAATCTGTACGTATGTATATATACCGTGTATCTAATTTGAGAGTAGATTTTATATATAAGAAAAAATAAAAATAAAATCAAAAGAAAAATGTATGAGACAAACAGACAGACAGACAGACAGACGACACGATATCATTCGCATTCTATCTATGTACATATATATTTTTGCCATCTATTCATTCGAACCCAATCAAAAATCAAAGGTTACACCACACAAAATCATCATATATACCGCACTATACTACACTATTTTAGAACAATAACCAACAGTAAAATGCCTCCTCTACAGCTTAATCCTATATGTTTCTTGTGCATACATATATTTTCATATTTTTTTTTTCTTTTTCATGTAGGTAGAGGCTGAATGTACACACATCTATAGGTACATATTCGTAAGCTGCGTTTATTGACATTATCGCATATATCATCATAACTGCGCTCTATTACTATTAAAATGTATCTTTGACATTTCATTATTTATTTCCTATAAACTAAAATATGAGTGTACCTACCATGTATTCAATACACACTTACAATCTCTAATACGTAATGTTGTACGGCAAGTATGTATATAGCATATGTGACAAAAATCTTTTAAAATCTTAAATGTAAACAAATCATAACCCGGAATTGTTGAAAATTTCATGAAAAAAAAAAAAAAATTTTTTTTTTTTTGCTTTTGGTTCTTTCATATTTGTCTCCTATTTTCAGTGGGTTTTATTTGTTTTGTTTCTTTTCTCTATGTGAAAAGTTGTATTTATGTATGTGCACGTGTGTGTGTGTGTGTGTGTAATAATAACATATTTTGCCCTTCATTTAATAAAATGAATAACCATCAGAAAATCATTTTCTATTCAAATGAACGAGGAAAATATTAACAAATTCATGTGTATAGAGATACGATCCTTATATAGGTATATGATGATAATACTTATATGTACCAATCACCTTAGATTCCTTTTTATTTTTATGTTTTTTTTTTTTTATTTTTAAATAATTTTTTTTGCAATTTTAAAGAGGGTAGTTAGGTAGTCTATTTGTATAGTTAGCAGTTTTTATATTCATAGTTTTCATATTTCGATTATTTGAATTGAAATTTGGAATATTGCTGCTTTGTACCATTACATTCTCTTCGTCTGTGATAATATTTGATTCCTGTTTTGTGCGATTTGTATACACAGTCAGAAAAATATGTACAAAATGTAAATATTATATATGTGACAAATATGGATAATATAGAAATTGAAATTTAAAAAGGAGCGATATTTATCTATCCTTCGGGTAAATTGCATAAAATTTACTAAAGTGATAAAGATGATGACGATCTAAATGACAACAATGTGATGACAGTGATGATGATGATAATAATAATAATGATAATGACAATAAATTGCGATGACTACAAACAGATATACATAATAGTATAGCGTACATATGTTGCTATAGAAGAAAAACTATAAAAAGGTGCATATCTATGCAATATAAGAAAATACATTATACAAATAAAAAGGTAGAAAACAATTTTTTTTTTGGTAAATGATACTGAATTTATGCTCGTCGTATGAATAGAGAAGTTGAGGCGAGTCTACATTATGAACAAGAAAAACGAGAAATAAAAATTGTGTAAATATTTGAAATTTTATTCTTTTTGAATAATGATAATAAATAATAATAATTCATTGTTATACACAAACACAATTATCAACAAAATGTCAAATTATACGAGTACACCAAAATTGTCACATGGTTTTTACGATTCAATGAACGAATACTATATATACGAGTAGACAAAATGCAAAGACTGCTTGAATGAAATTCAAATTTCGCAAGGATCATGTCTTGTGAAAAATTTTTTTGTTTGTATGTAAAACAAACAATATCAATAATTATCATCGATACATTTATGTACATAGATATGAACATTTTGCATCGATACATTTTGCATTATACCCAGCTGACCATTCAATGAACTAGGTTCACAGTGAATTCATAGTGAATTCCAAAAATCTTCACCAACTTAATAATTTTTCTCTTATTCCTTTTTGAAAACACGAAATGAAAAATAAGTGAATTATTCAAAAATGGGTACATTATGAATACACCAAGTGATTGAAATATTAATTGTATTCATATAAAATTCATTTGATTAATGACGATTTATGTAAACGAATGATGACTATTTATTTTAATTTTATGATTAGGCGAATTCATTCGTTTTATCTTTGTAAAATGGTTGCGATTCACAAAGCCTAACACTATGGAATCACTTAGTAAAGGTATAGTGAAATTTTATATCCCTTTTCATGTATACTAATTTGTAAACTGAATCGATATAAAATGTAGTTATTTGAGTCTAAGAATAAGGAATAAGTAAGTGTTTTAAATTCTGTGTAATATTAGTTTATTAAAAACAAAAAGTAAAATAAATAAAAAATAACGAAGTGATTAATTATTAAGTGATTAAAAAGTTTTTATTTAAATCATTGAAAAATCAAAACGCAAAGTAGGAATATAATAATTAGAGCTGGGATTCATTGATTACTCACATTGTGAATGGTATTTTACCTTCACAAACTGCATTCAATATGAATTCATTTCGTGTTTTCATTAAATGTTCAGTAAGTGATTTCAAAATGGATTCAATAAGTGAATTCACTATGACCAGCTATAGCGTAAACATTTTTGAAATAAAATATCTTCACTAATGATTCACTGTGAACGTTCACGTGAAGAATCACTTGGGTGAAATGAATTCAGAATAAATTCACTATGAATTCACTTGGTCAGCTGGGTAGATATCAACAACAGGATTCTGTGTGTTGGTGTTGATTTTTTGTTTTTTATTTTCTTGATAAGCAAAAAGTTAGTTTTTTCTTTTTCTTTTGTGAATTGTAATTCTAGATTTGCGTAGGTATACAAAACATATTTTTTTCTTCCGTTATTCAATTCTATTTATTTATCGATTTTAAGAGTTTTCCTTTAATTTATTTATTTTTTTTTTTTATTTTTGGTTTAACGTGAAAACTCTATATAATGTACACAATTTATAGTCACTTCACAAGTATGCATGCACATAATTATGTATTTACTAAAAAATCGTATGTATTTATATAGGTATGTACATGAAAATGTGTCACGTTTTTTTTTATTCTTCTAGCTTGTGTTTTTTTTTGTAGTAGTTCAGTTTTATTTTAGTTTATACCTATTTGTCATTTTATACGTAAATTGCGGTGTTCTGTGTGTATATGCTGTTTGTGTATGTTAAAATGTACAAATGGAAAAAAAAAAGTATGTAATGGTATCGATATATCGATACACATATCACACGAATATATAACGTCATTGAACTCCTTGTTTCTTTAACAATAAAATAAAATAAAATAAAATAGAAAATACAAGACAAATCAAAAAAAAAAAAAAAAAAAAAAAAATTGAAAGAAAAAAAAAAATAACATTTGAGAAGCCATTGTGAAGCTCTCCGTTGTATATGGAAAATTTGCTTTTTTTTTAGTAGGTAATTTTCTGTTGTATTTTGCTTTTGTTCCGTGAAATTTCTATTTTCTCATAAAAATATAGGCTCGTGTTTTATTTATATTTATTTTTATTTTTGATGTTTTGCATTTTTTATCATCATTTCTGTATTTTTGTATTTTTGTATTTTGTATGTGTGTGCATAATTTTTTTTTATTTGTTTTCGTTTTAAGTTTTGTGTGAAAACCTACGTAAAAATGAAACCTTTTCGATACATGTAAAATTTAGAATATACATATACTCGACTATAGTAATTGACCCGATAATTAAATGTGAATAATGTATACATACTCTCACTTCGTACATACATAATATGTATATGTATATTTAACGGAGGATATATCTAGTATTTCGCTATGAATTGATGGGTGTCACTATTTCTAGAATTCTACATTACATTTTCTTTTTTCAGTTTCATTTATTTTTTCAATTTTTATTTCTTTATTTATTTATTTTTTTTGTTCTATGTTCTTCAATTTGTTGTATTGCAATATACATTATTTTTGTTGTTTTTTTTTTTCTTGTTATTCAATTTTGTATAATTGAAAGAAAATACTAAAAATGTATGTAGATACACACGTCAAATATAAAAATAAAATACGTAGAACAGTTATAAATAATACGAGAATATACATAAGTATATCTATATGTACTAGAATGTATCTATATATAGTGTAGAATGTATTTGTGCATATATTGCGAATACGATATATCAATTGTAATTGTACATAGAAATGTGTAAATGTAAAATAAATACGAAATACTATCACTTACATTTCAATTAAAAAAAAAAAAAAATTGTATAGACAGACAGTTATGGTTAATTTCAGTGTTATTATACGTGGGTAAATGTACATACAAAACAAAATATGTATATGAATGATACGAGATATGCGAGTCTTGTATACAGATATACAATAATTGTCCTGGTATTTAAATAATTTTTATTTGGAATGAGTCCTGTCAGGTTTTCAATTACATTAATTACTTTTTATTTGATTTCAATAGTATAATTATGACAGTGTTCAAATGTTTTTTCTCTATTCAAAAAAAAAATGAAAGACAAAAAATGATTGTAACATACGGAACTAGGTATACATGAAAAGCGAAAAAATTAGATTGCATACAAAAGTCCCTTAGAAAGAAAGAATCTTTAAAAGCCACAGTATTGAACTGTAATTAACTTTACTAGTTTTTTGATTTCGAAAAAAATTATTTACGGTTACATTTACAATTAATGAATCCTTGACAAGGAGCTTACAATAGTGAAAATGTTCTGGAACGATGTCATGTATATCTAGCATTCAATATAGTGAGGTGAAGAATGTAGAGGCGCTATACACTTTCTCGAGGAGTATCTATTAGCATAAAAAGAAACATTTATTATGTATAAAAAAGATGATGCAGATACATTTTTTCATTACTCAAATATTATAATTAAATAAAAGAATGTTTTTTTTTTTTATTCAAAAATAAAACTGAAAGGTTTTTGTAATAACTTTAATAATTAATTGCTTCATTTACAAAATAACAGACGTGTCCTATGACAATTTTCCGTTCTTTTTTTTTTTTTTAATTATATTTTTTTATCCTTCTCTAATATATTTTTATTCCTTTAGTTTATTTTTGTGTGCATTATTTAAATAAAATTAAATGAAATTTATTAGACTAATAAAATCTCATAAATCAAAATATTATCGACTTTTATAAAAATGAAAAAAAAAAAAAAAATACAAAAAAAAAACAAGGAGGAAATATAAATCCACCCTAAACATATTTTTGCTTTATACTATATATTTATATGTATATATGAATAAATTCAATTTACTGTACATTCACACACACATACATCAACAATATATTATTACGATAAATTATTATCCGTTAGTTTATCAACGATTCAACGTTATATAATAAGTAAACACGTAACACCCAACAAAATTTTATACGAGAATAGTGCGTAAATTATGCAATACATACGAGTATGTCTAATACAGTGCATATTTGAAGTAATGGATGCCATAATAGTAGGAAAACAGTGCTAGTATAGTATGTAATATCGTCGTTATTATTTTTATTATCTATAAGCTATGCGAAGTTCATATTATTATGTAACGTGTTATAGCCTATAACAATTGGTATGCATTTATATACATACATAATTATTATGATTCTACTTATGTGTGAATATTTGATATTACAGGAAAAATAAAAATGTAAAAAGGACAAAAACTATTTTGTATATACAATGAAACTATATACACTACAATTACTATAAACTACAATTTACGAGAACATAATAGAAGTATACATACTCCATTTATTTTAATAGATATAGATGTAGTAAAAATTCTATATTCGAGGGGGTGTATTATATACAAATATACATTATGAAAATATCCTACTAATAAACAACTGGATATGAATATAGCGTATATTATATACATATACGCTAAGATAAAAATAATTTTGTTTTTTCTTTCTTCCGCGTATACACATTAACATTTTTATGTAAGTATTTATGTAAATGCGTATACACAGACTCTACACTATCATACGTATATACAGAATGAAATAATAAGTTATGAATTTGAGGATTTTTTACGATTATGACACGAACACCCTCAATGAAGTAATAATTTTGTGTTGAATACACGTTATATTATGTACATATTTTTCACCGCATGATTATCATCATTCTATTCATTTTCCTCCTCTTTCTCGCTATTATTATCATATCCTTGAAATTACTGCATGCAAGTGTAATTTCGTTGTATAGAAAATTTTTCCATTCTTTATTTCTTTTATTCTGTATTTATTCATTTCTTATATGTAGTATATATTCAGTTGTATAGCATATCATAAAAAGTTCTATGTTCTATAATATTTTCAAGAATAATAAATAACAAGAAAATATATAAAGAAGAAGCCAAAAATGTTTCTTTTTCTAGATTTTATTTGATTTTCACATTTATAATATACAAATAGTAATTGAATGCTAACGTACATAAGCACACTAATATGATAAACAAAATACATACATACATAATATGTATTCTGTATATACAAGTATTATATAGAAATATATAGAAATATACATAATAATTATCATTGTAATTTATGATCGTATTTTATTGGTTACATCCTGTTTTTGTTTTTGATGACTCCTGTAGAGAGCAATCTAATTTATATAAGAATTCATTTTCATATACATAATATATGTACATTATACGACTATGTGTATGTATACATAATAAACGTTATATAAAATATTTAGAAGTATAGAGTTATATAGCGTAATGTTAAATTATATTTGGAAAAAAAATTAACAAAAAAAAAAAAAAAGCGAAAAAAAAGTTTCAAAAAATTGGACTTCGATAAATAATTTTATGTGGCCTTTCAACGCACAAAATAAAAATTTTGTGGTTTGGGGAGGACAGTGCGAAATTGTCTGGTAAAATTACTTACATAAATAAAATGAATTAAATTAGAAATATGTATACGAGTATATTGATTTTATTTGTAGCTAATTTTACTTTCCGAATTCGAATGTACATATAATACGAAAATACATTTATTATAAGGAAAAACTATTATTCTTCTAATTTATCAATTATTCATTTATGTTAAGAATCAGAAAATCAGTTTGATCAGTTTGATGAATGTGCTAGATTTTTTTTTTATTTTATTTTTTTTTTAATCAGAGAAATTATTGAACAATTTTCAAGAGTAAAGAGATACATATCTACATTAAAATCTAAGTGAATATTCTAAGGAGATATAGTGAGAAATTCTCAAAATTATTTACTACATAAAGGTTTAATTAATTTTCATTTTAAATTTCAATTGGCGCATACAGTCCATTAAGAACCATTGCCTATGTTAAAGAAATTACCGCCACTCTATTCTATCGCATTTGACAAAAATATCGAAAGTTCGGTATTTGCAGATTGAAAAGATCATGTGTTCGGTAAAATCGATAGAATGAAATTTAAATAAAAATCATGCATACATGAAGCAAATAATTTGAATATGCTGCAAGACAATTTGGCAATTTTTTTATATGCGTCATTCAATCCATTACTTGTTATTATGTTGAATGTTTCCGACATTACCAAGTGCTTTATTTTTGTTTTTCTGTTGATGACTAACATTGAATTATGTTGATTGTTGACCTGAAAAAGTCTTGTACCTCTACCTACTTTATATTTTCAAACAAGCACTCAACCCTATTCGAACATTTCCGAACATTCTCTGACAAATCTAAGAGTGTAAACCTAGTGTTTAACGGGAAGTGAGGCTGGACCGAAAACGATCTTAATTTATTTTTCATATTCTTTCCAGTAAAAAGGATCAAATTATTTTAAATACTTCATTATTTCTTTTTTTTTCTATGTTCTATATCTAAACTTATAGTAAGTTTAGACTGCCTGATTTGTCAAATGTGATTTGTGTCAAAAATGCCGTCAGATGGTTTGAAGTCATGCCAACATATATATCATATTTGGCATAAGAAGTCATGCCGAGTTCGACATTTCGAAATTATAGAACATGCTCCAATTTATTTTGATTTGGATTTGATATTTTCATTTTGCAGTTAGAAAAGCATATTGCAGCAGAGAATGTGAATAATTAATTATTTCTGTAACATTTTTATAGATTGTTTTCACATTTTACAGAAAAATATATTTTTAAATAAAGCGAATTGTAGCATCCATTTAAAATCGTTTGCGATTGACAATTCAATGTTTTGTTTGACAAATTAAATGGTATGAAAACATACAAAATAAATGGAAATGACATTTGTCGTAACAAATCATATAATATGCTACATCATTCTTGTATCGACAATCATAAATCATATTTTGACAAATCAGGCAATCTGAATTCACTCTCTTAAGGTAATGATGATGGTACTTACTTGCACTCTTGATTCGGGTAAATTTATTTTTAATGCAACTTCTTCTCTCATAAATATATCTGGATACCGCGTTTTACCGAATAATGCTTCTAATACATCCAATTGTGCTCTTGTAAATGTTGTTCTTTCACGTCTTTGTTTTCTAGTATTAACACCTGAATGAAAACAGAATAAAAAAAGAAAGAAAAAAAAAAATATAAAACGACAGTAAAATTGAAATTTTAAATGTTCATATGTATACTTAAAACTATAAGTACATATTCGTTAATACTTTCATATTATATTAAAGTCTAGCTTTGTAATCTATAGTATTTACTATACAAATACAAAAATATACTGTCTGTATACTTAGGAATAATCTTAAATATGTCTATGAGATGGAATGTTCGTTTCTTATGTACATTGTATAATTCAGTTTCGTTTGTTATGTATGTGTAGTTGTGTAAATATAGTATGTATAAGTAATCTTCTATTTTTTTACTATTAAATTTTCATATAACAAAATAAATTAAAAATTTATCTTATATACAAAAAACAAAAGTTTTCCTTATAAACTTCTTCTAAGAATAACGTTTTATAAATAAAGTATATAAATTTAATGAAAAAATTGTACATATTCATTCGTATAAATATGTATATATGTACATAAACGAAAAGAAATTAAAAACACGACAAAGGATAATAAAAAATTAAAAAAATAAAATGAAAAACTCGAATAAAGAATATGTACTTGTATACGAAGGTTACATGAAATGTGTATGTACACGAATTATAAGACTATACATAAACAAACTGTATATATGTACATATTTCTTATAATACTGTCTCTGTATATGTATGTATGTGTTATGATTGTATAATACATGTTGCGGAGAATATAAATATTTTTCATTCACAAACATCTGTTTCAAATCTCATCATGTTATTTTAAATTATTATTGTTAACTTGAAAATAAGTTTAATTTAATTTTTAAATTTTACATTCAGTTTTATTCGTTTTTTTGTTTTCTTTGATGATAATTTTATTTTGAAAAAGTATCACCCGTATACGTTCTTACTGTATCATCGTTCATATATACTCGCACACATTCACACATAATTTACTTTTTTTTTTAACATTTATTTTAATTTTTTGTATATTTTATTTTTGTATTTTTAACACGACAATTTTCATATATCAAATACCTAATACACGCGTACTTCATATAATTCGTGAATGTACTGCATGCTTACTTTATTAATCATTTAGTTATTATTCGGATATTGACTTTTGTTTTTATTTCTTAAATGAATTAAATTAATTTACTATGAAAAAAATTATATTATCCTTTATTTTCTATTTAGTTTTTGTACAGGTATGTATATTATTTTTGGTATTATATACATATGTTTATGTATGTATACTAGATACCTTCCATTAAAAAATGTACAGTAGGCGCAATATAAGGTGTACTTTTGTTGTGCATATGATTTCATGTACGAGACTTTGTGCATTTCTTGTTCTTTAGCTTTGAAAATGAAATTCATTATCTCTACAAAACACTAACGTACAAAAAAATAAAAAAAATCCCAAAATTTGTCTCATAAATTCATAAAATTTCATCAATATAAAAAGTAAACAGAAAAAAAAAAAGAAAATTTAAAAAATGTATACAGGATAATAAAATAATGTACAATGACATTAATTATTCATTTATGTTCATCTTTTATAACTGTTTTCGTTTCATTTGTTTATGTATTCTTTATCGTTGTTAATCTTTTCTACTTTGTTTTTTTAGTCTTCGTCTTTTTAATTTTCTTTCTTTTTTTTTTGAAACAAAAATGAGGAACCATTTTGAATTTTTTTGGTACCAATAAGAATTTGTTTATTATTTTGAATATTTTTTTTTTTTGCCGTCGGTTTTTTTTCAAATTTTTTATGAAAATAAAACTAAGGATATATTAACTTTATCCTCATTCCCTTTTTTTTATGAGATTTTTGGTTTTATTTGAATTAAAAAAAAAAAGACCTAGCTAATACCCAATACATGTACCTAAATTTTTTTGTAACTTCTTCATGTTATTTGTGATAATGATAGCGAATAATTTTTTGAATATTAACCAGAAAAACAAAATACGGAAAATTACAGGAAAAAAAATGAACGATAAGACAAAAAAATTGTTGTCACCAATTCAACATATTCCAAACATTATTTATATGCAGATATACACACAGAAAAACTAATATACATCTGTAAAATAATTGATAAAATTATAATTCATGTGAATATAGGGATGTATGTAAACGAATGAGGATTATAAATTTAATATAAAAATTAAATTAAAAATAAAAAATGAAATTAATTTCTTTCGATTTCATTCCCTTATTTACTACATAAATAAATGCACTGTGATGTGCACACCTTCATTTCACCATAGTATAAATGTGGACATGTGAATTTTTTGAAACGTGATTACACATTACATGCCTACAATTTATGATATTTTTCATTGATCAGTATAGTAGAAATGTAGATACATTTATAGTATGTACATTATTTAGTTTGGAAGTTACATGCACATTTGCGCATGTTGAATCGACTATTGAAAATGTCAAATTGATATCATGTTCATAAATTTATAAAAATATGAACGCATAAATTATGCATATTATAATATGCTTTATAAATGCATACGTCCATTTAGGATATTTAGGATATTTTTTCTAAGCAAGCTACTTAACTATTAAACTTAGTTGTTCAACTGATCAACTATAAATTTGTATTTCCTTTATTCCTAATTTTTGTTTTCATTTTTTTTTTTTTTTTGGTCTGTCAATTTGTGCTGTTCGACAACAGACAAATAAACAAAAAAAAAATATACAAAAAACAAAAGAAGAAAAAAGTGAATTCGTGACAATAGTAAAATATCTACTTTATTGAAAGAAGGGTCGAAATTATTATTTTAATGTCGTCAATTCATTGCGCTCGCTCAATCCATTTAAAATTTAATTTTCGTTATCCCTAAAATATTTACGTGTTCATAACGTTATTATACATTTTTTGTTTTGTTATTGTATTTTTGTCAAACGGCCATATTTTTTCAGCTTTTTAACTGTCTCGATTCGTCAGTTTGTTGACGATATCTTGAATATAAATCAAAATTAGAGACACATACGTACATACGAGTAATTCGGTTAGGTTAGAATGTGTTTGAATACGTTAGGTTACCCTAGTTTCATTCATTTTTTTTTTTTTTTTTTTGTCATAATTTTCTATTCGGTTACATGTATACCCAATTACTTACATGGAAGGATATTTATAGGGATGTTAGCTATTTGAGTCTAAATCAAATTTATGATATGAAATTAATTTTCCTACCATGTATACATATAGTGTATTATAGTTTGATGATTCTAATTTTCGGTTCAGAAAAATCAAATCGATAGGACAGTTTGTTTATAAAATGGCGTCAAATGAAAAGTAAGAGAAAACGAAAAGAAAAAAAAAAGCGTTTACGTTGGTAATTGTTGTGTTGTGTAGGCAGATATCTACTTAAATACGAGTATACTATACGTATAAATATATGGCATTTAAATGAAAAGAAAGGAATAATTATTTGTCACGACACTGTCATAAAATATTTAAAATTACAGAATCAAAATGAAGAAAATCATAACAAAAAGGAAGTTAAGAGCTTCATTAAAAAGTTAAAATATTTGATTTAAAATAAATAAAAAAAAAAAAAAATTCGTGATGATATAATTTTGCAATATATTTTTTCATTGAATTTAATAACTTGAAGAGGAAACAAGAATGAAAACTGACAAAGTAAAAGTTGTTTCATATTATACAGTGAATCCATATAGGTATATTGATTTATTTTCATTATTATTTTTATTTTTGCACGATTATTTATCCATTTTTTCTCATTTGATTTATCAAAAATTTTTTTATTTATTTTAAAAAAATTATAATTATTTACAATTCGTGATTCTAGTATCAGGATCAGGGTCAATAAATTTATCACAAAAAAATATTATAAATTTTGTAAATTATTCAGCCAAAAAATAACTCATTTAAATAAATTTAACTTTTTTTTTGTTTTTGCATATTTCTTTGGTACAAAAGTAGTTTTGAATTTTTTATCCGTATAGGTACTTGAGTTTTATTTGTGAATGATTTGAAATATTTTTAGCACATTTTTAAGATATGAGTTGAGTATATGAATGAAGAATTACTGCACTTTAAAATCTGAAACTTTCAACAATTCTCACTTTGAGTTTTAAGTTAAAAATTTTTATAATTTGTCAATGAAATTCAACATTCAAATGCATTGCAAAAGTAATTAAAATTTTGCTATATTATCATAAGAGTGGGGCTTGAATAGCACGATGATTATGTTGTGTTTGATTGGTACACTTGAGGTACCGATTTCGAATCCTAGACAGCGCGCTACTTTCGCCCAAGTCGATTATAATTCCAATCAGCAATGTATACACTCGTAACTGATTACTGATGATAAACTGGGATGATATACCTGACAGAATTACTGATCGGTGGTGCCATAATGACCTGGACTGAGTGTCCGTGTACGCACTTGATATATACATTGTATGTAAATATGTATAAAAAAATATATATATATCATCAGACAAGAGGACATTTCTAAAATGAATAGAATGTATAAGAGAATATGATGGATAAATGTTTCCATGAAATTTTTATCATTCTTTCCTTAAAAATTTTCAATAAAATTAACGCATCATCCTTTTATATAACATATATGTATATATATTTCGACTTTAGACAATGTGTATGTTGGTCTAATCGAGTATTCCAAAAACAAAAATTTTAATCAGAAATATTTAAAAAGCAATCTCTGTTGAGATATCTAATTGTTATCCTTTATTAATAAAACATATTTAAAAAATGCTTCCAATTAAATTTTTGAATTGTGAACGTTTTTTTTTTTAAAAAATAATTTGTACAATATTTAAATTAATTAATGTTTCCTTTTTCCTAAGGAAATAAATAAATAAAGTTAATAACAAAATCATAAAATTTGTATACCTACATAATACATTGTTTTATAGAAAATAGGTATAAATATTTTATACAAATGAAACATTCTGTGGACTACGAATGTTTCAACTTTTCAGTAGTGTATAGAACATGGAACAGAAGCAATACATATGGTATATAAGCAGAAACATTTTCAAACATGTAACATTTTCAGTTTTATATTTTAATTATTCACAACACAAGGGCTAATTACGAAAACTTTAAATTATTTTTATCTTTCTACAAAAACTAACTACATACAAAATTGTTTTAAACTATACTATACTATAGAGAATTAGGAAATTTTTCTTATTCTTCTGTCATTTTTTTTTTTTTGTGTATATTTTTTGAATATTCATATACAACAATTACAGTATACAGTAAAATATTTAAAATTATCAAAATTTTTAATTTCACTTGTCGTATATATATATTTCAGTACCTACATATGTATATATACAGACACGCATAAATTAAAAAATTACACATGTATAGAAGAATATAATATATATACATATATATAGACATTAATATATGTATGTTATTTATATAAATTGCATCTACATATAGGACCTTAAATAAATATCTATGCCATATACGAGCATACAATATTTATACACAACACAAACACAACTCATAAAATGTACATTTTTATGTTTACAGAATGAATGTGGTACAATCATACGTACAATTATGTATATTTGAATAAAAGCTTTTTTCATACAACTCTATTATATATTTTTAATAAATAAACATATAAATATATGTATACATATTTACTGAATTACATAAATATTTCTTGTATATCTTTATACTTGTACATACATATCTATTATTCATGTAATGTCTATGTACGTTTGTATATATTTTTTGGAATAGAAAAGTTTACAATATAATATGTAAAATATGAAAATATATACATATATTAATTTATATAAATGTATACGATTGTACATTATGTATACACATTATATGAATATGTGTATGTAGATATATATATACTTACTTATAACGAAACATTGCCTACAATATTCTCCATATTTATGGATATGTATACATACAATGTATTTTATTTATGAATGTTTCATGGTAGAAATTTTTGTTTGAAATACAGAACCATTTCAAAAACTAAACTAACTAAAAGTATAAAGGACTCGAAAACATATAGAAACAAAAAACAAAAAAAAAAAAACGAAAAAAAAAATGAAAAAAGAGAAAAAAAAATGACAGGAAAAAAAAAAGGAAGATAAGCTGCTTATCGTGGAGGTAACTTAGAATTATAACATCATTACCACCCTCTTATCAAAGAGCATACAGAATGTTGGTATAATATACAGTAGTAACATGCAGTAGTACACTCAGTATCTATATATATACTATACCATACTACGATACTACCATATTACATATACAGTGCATTAATATATAACTTGTATAATATTGTGTGTGTACAGAATAGAGTGTATAGTATACAAATGAAATGATTGCAAACGTACAAATAGTAATAATAATAAAAGTATGTAATGGCATATGTGTAGAGAGAGTGTACATGTAGATTTATGTTATATTTATATATATATTATCCATATAATACATAAGTTAGTAATATGTTAGTATATGTATATGTGGGGTAGTATAGTATATATACAGAATACAGTAAAAATATGTGAATAAAGTCTCGTAAATTTTATAAATAATAAAAAATTGTATGCCTTTTTTTCCATGATAGGTACTTATATGGTTGCGCATAACGTATACACAGAATATACAAAAATACACAAATATACTACATTACACTCTGTACATTATTAGTACACATATTGCATAAAATTTCTTTTTTTATTCGCATTTCTTTTGGTACTGATGCAATACATATAGTATATACACCTATATGATTATTAAACCCACATTTTTCTACGCTATGCATGTATGTTGCAATATCGAAAACAAAAAAATTTAATTCTGATGTTATATATGGTTTTGTGTGTTTTCTTAATAATATTTTATTTTATTTTATTTTTTGTTTTATTTTATTTTATTTTATTTTTTTTGTTCTTGCATTTGAACATTTTTATAAATATGTTACATACGAGTACTCGTACATATCTGTACATTATTATTTTCTAACAAATATTTAACAAGCTCTTAAAAGCGAAAAAAAAAAATATATACACGACAGCTCCATAGGATATACATACTCGTATATTGTAAAATTTATGTAGGTATGTAGATATAAATACCTATTTGAGTACCTATATATGAGTATACCTATATGAGTACTTATTTTATCTATAACACATATATTCTAATAATTACAAATAACATACAATTGTGTCGTTATTTCATGTGTACTAATTTATAGCTATACGAATATCGTTTTAGATATACGACAAACGTATCACAGAAGAATACAAAAATTAACATTGTTAAAATTTTGTCATAAAAATTTCAACATACACGCATATACTATACCGATGCCGATACGGTATGCTGTGCAATTTTTCACAATGAAAAAAAAGAAGGAAAAATGAAAAATATGAAGAAAAATGAAAATTTTCAATAAAATATCACAATTTGTAATTAAGGAAAAACGAACTATACTACTCGTATAATGAATGTGAAAATTTTCTAAATTAAATAAATTCACTTTGCAGTTTATTTTTTTTGCAGTCAAACGTTTATACTTCGTTAAGTTTTAATAGGAATTGATAAATTTTCAAAGAATATTTTTAAATTATATAGCTTCATATTTTTGTTTTTTTTGAAAAGTTCCTTCACTATAAATTAGGAAAATTTCTCTTCAATTTTCTATTCTATTGAATTTCTAATTATTCCTGTCCATACTCTCTTATTTATCGAATTTTGTACTGATAGAAAGAGAAAATCAATTAGAGGATTCATTTCACGTTACAAATCATCGCAAACTTCGTAATCTTTGTAGTTTTTCAGTTTTCGTAATTCATTTTCATACATTCAAACTACAAAAATTTTGAAAAACTGTATTTTTTATTTGTATTTCGTAGTTTCGTAGTTTGTGTTTGACCATGTTTGCCAGATCTTAGTTTGCTGTAGTTTGCATAGAAATTAAAATATTAAAAAATAAATATACCTAACAGATGAAATAAAAATAATTACGAGAAAAGTAATCTACAAAAAAGTTTGATATGGTCGCGTTCATTTCCATAGAACAACAGAGCTTGAAAACTGGAAAATTATAGTGAACTGAAAAATGACATGAATCCCATATTTTTAAATAAATAAAAATATAATTAGCTTATTACTGTCAACTGTCATACTGCGCTTTATTACTCACTGTCATTATACTATATACTCACAACTTGAGTTTTGCTCTTCTTTCTCTATTAATCGAGTCGATAATAAGCAAAAATAATGAGTTAATCTCGAAATGAGTATGATAATAAGCTGAAATAAGGTATATCTTTCGATATACAGACTTTATACAGACTTTACAATCATTAATTTTGATTGATTTGTAAACAACTGAAAGCGGTAGAATCTTATCGGCGCGTTTGAACTTTATCTCATTAAAGTTAAAGACAGTTATTTTCACCATAGATTGTATGTGAAATGTTATTAAAAACAATGTATTAATTAATAAATAATACAAATAATTCATTATTAATAATATTTTAATGATTTATTAACTTTATACAAGGTATTATTCACCGAGATTCATTATTGACCTTGTATTATAGTATGTAGATGGCTGAGCGCTGAGCGCGTTCTCCGCCCTCTATCTCAAAAACGATTGAGCGTATGACAAAATGGTTGGAACAGAAATTGTTGCAAATTTTATGCTCTACAATTTTTATAATAGGTATTAACGTCATTGGAGCTGTAGAAACCGAGATAATCGCGAAAAATTTCGATTTTTGTGATATTTGAGCTTCAATAACTCACGACGCAGACACAAGATTTTATGAAACTTTTGACACAATTTTTAGAATGCCCAAATGAATGTGTAGGCAAGTTTTCAGCTTATTTGACTGGACTACTATATATGCCTAAAATATACTAACGATAATATGGAATGTAATAATGCAATTTCTCTTTAAATTTTCTTTTTATTTTTACTGGTTTCTTTTAGTATTTCTTTCGTTTCATGAATTGTTCGTATTTTCTACTGAGAATAAAATTTGAATTTTTGAGCAGAGAGAAAAACAATATGTTACCATGTTACTCTAATGAAAGTATGTGATGGTAATTCTAAAAGTACATTAATAAACTAGTATACAAAATTTGGATAGTTTCTTTCTATAAAAGCAGTGATATGTTCATGTTCATGCTATGTTCATGTTTTAGTATTGATCAAGAATATACGAATACGAAAATGAGTTTATGAAGAATATATAAGAGATGTATGCAATAAGAAAAGTTTGTTTTTTTTTTAAATTCACTTTTCAAAATAAAAAAAAAAAAATAATTGAAATTTATTATTAATGAAAATATCAACTTTAATCGAGCCCATTAAAACAAATACTCTAAAAAATGAAAAGGAATTATATTCTCTATTTATTTATATATTTACATATACCTATAATGTGTATTTTCAGTTTTTCCGTACATATTTATTTTAAATTTAACTTTAAATTTAATCCGTTTTTTTTTTTCTTAATTATTTTTTCCTTGTTCTCATATTTAAATATAAAGTAGAAAAAAGGAATATTTTTATCTGCTATGTATACGTGTATTGGGTATATATACATATTTCTTTCGAATAATAAAATGTAGAATTCTACTTTGTATATACGAGTATACAACAAAATATACACCTTTTTTCCTTGAAAAAAAAAATATTATTTATGTTTTTTGAGCAATTTTTGTTGATTTAAATTTTAACAAAAAAAAAAAAAATAAGGATGAAGTAATAAATAAAAATGAGTTATAAATAAAAAATTATTAACTAGTCATCCATATATGTATTTTTAATTTTATTTAAATTTTTTTTTATTGTTGTTTTGATTTTTGGTTTTACTTTTGCTGTTGTTGTTGTGTTGTTGATTATTTTTAGGTGTGTATACTCGATTTATATTACTTACATACATCGTATAAGCAGAGAGAGAGAGAGAGAGAGAGAGAGTGAAAATAAGTTTAACATCTGCCAATTTTCCTAATACATACTTAATATCCGTATACATATGTACACAATAGAATAAAATCAAAATCGAAAATTGAAAAAAAAGAAAAAAAAAAGAAAACAATAAGCATACATACAAACCTACATCAAATTGATATTATATAATATCAACACAATAGAGATTTATTTATTTTTATTATGTATGCGCATAGAATGTATTTACGTATATGTGTATATGCTATATATAAAAAAGAACCCTAAAATGAACCCTTTTGTACCAAATATATTTTCATCTATGTGCATTAGGATTGGTATATAGGTAGTTCAATTCATATACTGTTATTTCAATTTTATATTTTTACTTACATAATATGTATCCTCTTTTCTAAAAAGGACTATTTTGAATTTTTCTTGTTTACTTGTTTCATTGCGTATAAAAAAATATACTATACTTATATATTTTCATACTTGTATGTAGGTATATATAGTACTTGTAAAAATGATGATGAAAATACATACACATACTATGTATATGTATTGTAAAAAAAAAAAAACTTTTGATATTTTTATATGTATTTGTACGTACGTAACATATAAATCAAGGAATGAAAAACAAAAATAAAATATATACTCATAAAGGATCCTCCACTCTGTATAATTTCGCACATCTTTCATTTTCTATATATTTTGAATTTTAAATGAAAAGAAACAACCTTCTTATGTATTTTATATTATATTCCTAACCATATAATATATACATACTATACATATATAGATATTATACAAAGATTATATATTATATACAATACATAAATATTTTACAAACCCTTCGAAATAAAACAACCACAATAACAACATCATATAGCAATGACGAAAAAAATTTAGAGAGAAAAATTGTTTCAAAATATATGTTATATATATATATATGTACTACATTTATAGCAACACAAAAATTTTATATATAGACGTATCTTTGGTAGGTTGGTAGTGAGTAGAAAAACAAAACAAAGAAAATAAAAAAAAAATCTGAAAAAATAAAAATAAAACTCATGGAAAAACTCAGAGAAATGAAAATATTACATTTAAAAACCCTCACGTTTTTATAACTTTTATTTATGTAATTTCACATCCATTGTTTTTGTATTATGTATATACATGCCTTGTACATATACCTACCCTATTTAATACATATACTGAGATTTTTCATCCCTTATGATGTATATACACAATACACAATGTACATAAGTATATTTCTTATTTATATTCTAAATATTCTCTATTGTTATGTTGAAATGCATATATATTTTCTTTGTTGTTTTCAGATGCACAGATACATCCACATGTATATTTGTATGTACGTATGTAATATAAAGTATATGTACTATATTTGTTTGGGTACATATCTACAGTACAAATTTTTAAAATATAACCTAACCAAACCTACCCTTAACTTTGGTTGGTTGATTTCAGATTTATACATCTCTCCAATCTCAACCATAGAGCAAATTACTATGTAATTGTGTACATCTGTATACGGTATTACAATTTTTTTTTAATCGTACATCGAAATATGTATGTACATATATGTACATTCAGATTCAGTATATAATGGATGTTGTGTACATCAGAGAAAAAATAAAGGAGGCAAAAAATATCACATCACCCTTCTTTCTACATATTTCTTATTTGTAGCTTCTCATCATTTTTGTTTTTCTCTCTGTAAGGACAATTATTGCTTATTATATTTATTTCGTTTGCAAATTTATAATTATTTTGATACATATATGTATTTTCAGGATATAAAATAACGAAATTACAATTATTCTAAAATTAAATTGTGCAAAAAATTTGAAGGAATTTACAAAATATAAACGTTCATGATACATATCTATACATAATGTATAAGGAACGATAAAAACTTTCATGATTGTGTTCATATTCTATTCGAGTTTTTCGTGAAAAATATCCTTAATACTTTTCCTTGTAAAATTCTGTACGTTTTTTTTTTTTTTTAAATTAATTGTTTGATTTTTGACTTTAAATATAATCATGTATTCAATTTATTTATGTTCGTACATACATTCAAGAATATGTATGATACTTATGTACATATGTATATAGAAGGTAGTAGCATGTAGTAGCTAAAATGTGGTGAAATATTTTATATTTCATTGTCCTTTCTTATATGAAAATTTTTAAATGAAAGTTCTAAGTTAAATTGACCATGATATTTTTTTGTTAAATTAAATTTGAATGAAAAATTGATTTGATATTTTTCCAAAATGTTCATTTCAATTACCTACAAATTTTCCTTCCTATATTTGTGCATTATTTTTACAGGAAATTTTTAACACAGAAAATAATAATTAACTTCAACATGAAACATGAAAATCAAATCATCGAATTAGAAACTCGCCTATAAAAAAATAGAGAATAACTGTCACATAGCAAATAAAATTTACATCTCTGGAAAAACAGGGTGAACTATATACCAAATTCATATAATATTCTTCGGCTAAAAATTTATTGTCGTTCAATTTTTCTTTGCAATAACTGAAAAAATCATGTGTGCCTTTGCCAGTGATGATAATGGTAATAATAATAAAAATAAAAATTAATACTCGTAGATACTCATACTGTACATATATGTATCTTCAGGCTTAATTCACTTAAGAAATAATTATATTCATTCTTTAGAATTGCTAATATCCTAATGTGTATCATATTTCAAAAAATACACTTACACATCCTTGCGTGCGTAAAAAGTTCACATGATTTTTTTTGTTTCGTATGCGAATGTAAGTATCACATATAGAGTAAAGATACACATTACAACATCAAATGCCAAAAAGTTCTGTTTATTTTTCATATTATCCACACGTTCTACTATATACGAATACGAGTATACATCAAGTAATCACATGGTATACGCACATATCAAAATACATATGCGGGTGATTTATATGAGATAAATGTTATAAAATGATGATTAGTTAATTTTTATTTGTATATACGTATGATATGAACTGTTAAATAAGATAAAAACAATTAATATATGTACATATACAAAAGTGTGTGTACAAATTGATAAATGCTTCAGGATAAATTTCTTTATAGGGAATCATATACAGTAAATGTACATCATACACACACATATACATAATCTTATATCATGATATACACGAGATATTTTATATAAGTTTGTAGGAAAACGAAAATTTTCGAAAAATGGGGTTTGAACAAATTACGGTGCTAGACTGCTTCTATATATGCTTATTGCTTATTATAGTACGAGTATATAGTTTATAATAAAAAGTTATGTTTGCATTAAATATTATCGCACTGGAAAAATTATGAATTCATTTTAAAATTATTTTTTGTTTATTTATTATTTTTTTATTTTATGATTTCAATTAAAATTTACAACATAATTTCGCTACCATATAGTTTTACAACGTTTTATACATTTATAAAATTTTAATATTTTGACTTTGATGATAGTTGAAAAAACAAAAATTGTACGAAACTGGCTTCAAATATCTCTGGGAAAAAAATTGTTTTTAAAAGAATATAATCCCTGAAATATGTAAGTATGTACACATAAAGTAAATAAAATCTATTTTATGAACATACACGTAGGTGACGTATAAATAGAATAGATTATACATCATTGCACATCACATCAGAGTGGACTATGAACAGTTGTTAAATCTTAAAGCTTAAAGATGAAAAATTGAGAAAAAACAATAATCAAAAATTAAAAACCAAAAAACAAAACAAATAATACCAAATTTTTTTCACACATTATGTCAAAAATTAAATTCCAAAAAAAGATATTGATTTAAATTGACATTTTTCGAAATGTTTGTTGAAATAAATAACGAAATAAAATCAAAAGAATTAAAAAATATATAAAATTATATTTTGTTTTATTTTTTCTGTCCTAAATTCCTATAATATAACCAATCAAATCGATAAGAATTAAAAGAATGTGATGCATATGTGACATTATAATTAAAACACCTTTATTGCTTCATTACTATAAATATGAGTATAGGTATAATCTCTAGTAATATGAACCGCAATATGAATACACATTATAGTAAATACATATAGGTATACAGATATAATAATTCATTGTGAATGGATGTAATGTACTTTTGAACTATTATTTTAGCCTCTTATATTACCTTAATAATGAATGTGTACCCAAATATATTTTTATATTAAAAAAAATTATTTTATTCCTAATCTGATCAAGTATTTTGGCTACCAGTTTTTAAAATCATCATTTTCTTTGATTGATTCATTGTAAAAGAATATTTTCAGATACATATATAGAACTAAGTATATAACAGTCGTCGGTATAAGATCAAAATTTTTATAATCATACCATACATGCACGAGTATGTGTATGTACATATTTGTCTTTGTCTATAATTCGTAGCCTTTTATTAGTAATTTACTCGTATTTTTATAGAAATTTACGCAGTTATATATAAAGAATATATCTATACATTAAATTTGACTATATCTAATTTGTATTCTTGTTAATAATCAAATAAATTGAAGGACATTAAGATAACGTTAGACATTGAATTAAACTATACTAACTACAATCATCTACAATTTACCATATTAACCATATATGGTATACAAATTAAGTACATGGGTACTCGTATATAATGAATGCTCAGTTTTTAGAGCGTATACTTTGATATTCCGTTCCTATATCTTATAAAAATATTAAAAAAAAAATTGCTTAAATTCAAATTATCTGTACACATATATGCCCACATATAAATGATCATGTATAAAGAATAGAATAAACTGCCTTTGAATTAAAAAAATAAATAAAAACCAACAAAAACATCAGAAATATTAAAATAAAATCAAGGTTCATCATTATAAATATTATAGAGTTTTGATGATCGATATTTGGAACGATAGATCGATCCATCGATGAATCGGTGGTGCGGTAGTCATCGATCGTACATAATGTAGGTACATAAATATCTGTTCATTTTCTCATCCATCCATCTACATATACTATAAAAATATGAGACTACACATAAATGTGTATATTTTTTCTTGTTTTGTTATTACAACACAAAATATTACGATTAATTTTTAAAAAAATGAAATCAAAAATAAAATCAAAAATTATTAATAAAAAAAAAATAAAAAAGAATAAAATTAAAATAAAACTTGAAGAAAAACCGTCATCATTGTCATCATCATATATGATATATAGTATATGTGTATGTGTGTATCTATAGTATATATACATATGGACATACTTTTAAATAATATGCGTCGTATTTGTCGTTGTCTTTATACTCGTATTATTGTCGTTTTTATAGTGTTGTCCATTTTGGTCATTCGAATAATGGGTCTAAAAACACGCAGTATGTACATATGTATATTATATCAATCAGTTCAAATAAATGAGGAATATATATCGATATACCTATTATGTATTGATGCAATATACGAGTATATATTTTTATACGCTTATAAGTATATCTAGATATGTTTATGCCTATATGTACGTAATGTATATATATAATATAGTTTTTGATTTTTCATTACTTTTATTTTTATTCTCGAATTAATATCCATTACTCATTATGTCAGAATTGATAATGTTGCGTATATGATTTGACATATTTTGTTATTTTCATTATTTATAATACATATAGTATATTATGTATGTATAATTATCATGTGTATACGAGTTAAATGAATGTAATCGTATACATACAATTTTTAAACTAAATGGAAACGTACATAAATATATACACGGATATATTATACAAATTAACTATACACATACTGTATGAAGGAACATTTGAATATATATTATACATACACACCATATACATATGCATTATAAAAATACAAGTTTTTCCTTTTTTAGGCTTTGTTTTTAAAATCGTATACATTTATATTAAAATCAACAACAATAACAACAAAATTGATTTTGTGTATTTTTAAAATTTTTGTTTTTGATTATTATTTCTTATTGCATTTTATCCTCTATTCAAAAATATGTATATACTACGTATTCCTTATATGTATTGAGTTGTTGTTGACTTCAATGTCGATTAGTTAATTGAGTTATTTGATTGAAATTATTTTTAATAATACGAATATTTTTATTTTATTTTCTTATATATATATACGTATATTAATAAAATCTTAGTTAATAATATTACAAGAAATAATATTCCTACGTACATTAATGTATACATAAACATACGCATGTGCGAGTATTCATTTATGAAGCATAAATTGTGTAATAGATCCAATATTCCAAAGTATAACGATTCTATTGGACATTTATGATAGTACTTTTTAATTTGAATATTACGCATATTCGACAATAAAAAAAAATTATCGAATCAAAAAATTGTTCAAAATTAATACGAGTCGTCATAATGTATATACATAAGTATATATTTGTATGTATATAAGGGATCTACGCAATATTAAATGAAGAAAAATATGCTGGTTGGCTATTATAGCTGATAGAAAAAAAAAATTATTTTTTTTAAAAATTAACCTACAATGCGTATCTATACATATATATGCAAGAATATGAACACACATTATTTATCTATAAAGGCTATCTATGAAAAAATAAAAAATTTCATCATAATGTAATTTTCTCTTTTGATAAATCCTCGAATATGATATGACTATTTAATAAATTGATTGATCAGGTGCACAACGAACGATAAATTTTGATGCCAATTTGTGCCGACATGATCTTTGATCATTTTCATTTTAATTTTTAATTATAAGTTTTTAGAGTGTAGATACTCATACTCATATGTATATGTAGTTGTGTTTGTGTATAGTGTGTATGTACATTAATTTACATACCTATAGATATATCCTAATCAAAATTATGGCATTTATGATATGTCATGTGAGTATATACATATAGTAATTTAATGAATCTATCAATCTATTATGTACACAATTGAAACGATCCCTATAGACATATTTTATAGGTTTCATTTTAATTTTCAAATTAAAGAGAAAGTAATATGTATCTTTTGTATATATAATCCAAATATAATATGACTTATACACTAATATAATTTTAACTTAAATTAATTTACGTTTTCTTAGATAAGAAATAATCAAAATAAATCTTATACACGCGAATCGATCAGAAATTTAACTGTAAATATAAGATAATTTATAGAGGGCTCTATTCTCTATACATATGTATATGTGACAATTTCTATTTTTCAATAAATCTATCATTATTTCAATAATTTTAAATGGTAACGATTCAAATTTTGAATGTGCGTAACATACGTATTTTTATAATGTGTTTTTCGATTATTTCTTATCTAAAAACTATAAATTATACTGATTATACACACCACATTTGCTTCCCTATGAAGAATATCTTGGCAGACTTGAGTGCATAATTTTCACTTTTTTCAAGATCAATACATTCTTTATAGAGAATAAAATTTTTTTAATTTTTCAAATTCTAATTATTATGTATTTGTAACGCGAATAAAATACTTAGCATATACTACATACATATTATCTAAAATTTATTACATTATAATATAATATTAATAAAGAAAGAAAACTAAAAAACTGGAATATTTACCCCACATACCTTGGGAGAAGCCAACAGCTTCTAAACCATGTGGTAAACCAAATGGTCCCAAAGATGGCATCGGCATACCAGGCGGTAATGGTCCATGTGTAACAGCATGATGTGGATGAGGCCCACCATAGCTATGCGGATGAGGGCCCAAATCTCCAGATTTAAGAAACCCCGCGGCCATGAGGGCCTCCGTCGAATGCAGCGCCACCGTGAATAGTTTTATTTTTCACAATTCAACAGTATCTGTACATAATGAGAAAAATAATAAAAAATCAAAAATATAAAAATATTAAAATTAGTTAAATATATATATACATATATATGTTTTTTTTTAAAGAAAAATATCAAATAAATTCAAGTAAGAAAAAAATATAGGAAACTAAAAATAAAATGTACCTATTTCTTGATGGATATATGCGCATAAAAATGTTATACAATTATTTTGACAGTATATGTACATAAATATAGAATTTCATTTTTTTTTTTTTTTTGTATATTTTGTAGTCTGTTCGTCGAACGTGACCAGGTTAATACTATTTCGAAAACAGGAAATCAATTGTAACAGAAAATTTCTGAAGAAAATGTACGAATGAACTGTGGTAATTATATATAGCATAGAAAATGAATCAGAATATTACATTAACATATGAGTATGAATGCAGTTATTTGGATGTGATTAGATGTATTGTAGTCATAGTGTATAAATTATTGGTGTATTGGTATACATAAAGGACTTCAGAGCAGTTATATTTATGATATCTTTTACATAAATGAACATTTGTATACATAAATTTTAGTGACAATGTAATATGACAAAAAGAAAAATATAAATTTAATTGCTAAAATACGTGATAAAAACAATAAAATTCATTTTAAAATGAAACGACATCCATTCAGCAGGAATATTTGAATAGAAAAGAAAATTCTGCAGGACATAAAATTTGTATGTTCTTTATATTTGTGCATTGTACATGAAATTATGCGCATATAACATATACATACAACCAACTAAATAAATATAAAAATATTTGTGTCATTATATTCATACATATATCTATGACATTCTATATAAATTGATCTCGATTGCCGATGACATAATTGCGAATAGGATAGGATACACTGCAAATACGAACGTCCATATATAGTAAAATGTCGTTAATTTTTAATTGTTTAAATCACGTTTAGTACATGTACTAAAAATTTAAAATACATATATAGTAAAAAATTGTATAAAACTAAAATAAATTTATGTGTTGTTGAAATTATTTTGTGACTATGAAAAATAGGATGAATAATATGTAATTTCAAACAAAGTTTCTATATGATGCGCAAGGTTAAAAAATAAGATCGAATTTTGATTTTGTTGTGTATGTGTACTAAAATTTGTTTTGAAATTTTCTTAATAATATTTAATTTTCGGTGCGATTCTGGATAAGAGATCTCTCATTTCTCTTATTCCTCTTATCGTTTTTAGTGCAAATTACATTACAAATACATACTTTTAGGAGTTAAATTAAATTAAATAAGAGATGTGATCAGCTGATCTCTTAACTTCAGTGGTGAATTTTTTAATGAATTTTGACATTCTACTTTTGAACGTTTATAACTGAAAAATTCTGTTTTAACGGACAAAAATCTCTAAACTTTAGAGGTCATCGATGAGGACCTCTTATATATCTTATTTATTTTATTTATATTGTTGATATTCAAATAAGAAATAAGAAGAATGAGAGATCTCTTATGCAGAATCACACCGTTTATTTGTATATTTTAATTCTCAATTTGTTTCTTCACTTTTTTAGAAAGCTCACATATATTTCTTACTTTTTAAAAAAACATCATTTAATGTACATCAAATCCTTTATAAATATATTATGAGTATTTACATACAATCCACATATGTATACGTATACATATGTAAAATGTCTGCGAATCTGATTAATTTCCATAAATTTCAATTTTGTAAAAAAGAATTTTAAAAAAATATCATAACCATTAACCATGTGTAATAAATGAGAACAAAATCAAATCATCATTCATCATCAATAATGTGAAACAATATTTTTTAAAAATAAATTTTGTACAGATTAAAAACCAACGAAAAATTCAAAAAAAAAAAAAAGGAAATAAATAAATAAATAAATCCAATCTCATTATCACACAGCATGTTTAGGAGGATAAATGAAATTTTCTTCTTTATACTGTATAAAATAGTTACTGCTGCGACTACTGAAACAAATACATATACATATAAGTAAAATGATATGTGATATCAAATGTTACACAAAACCCCAGCAGAGGAAGATACACAATGATCCGTGCATATTAAGTACTATGTATACACACTCGATTTTACGCGTATGTACAATATTTATAAAAACATTTATAAATGGATTGTAATAATAAAATGAAATAAAAAATAAAAGAAAATATTTTGACATAATTAATTTGTTTAATAATTTTTCTGTTTTGTTTTCTATACATTTATATTTTTAATTTTCTTATATAGTGAACGTAAATTATTATTATTTCGTTTATTCAAATAAAAAAAATATTAATTATTTATTTATATAAAACAAAAACTTTTCAAATTCATATGTGTATGTAAATGTGTATTTAAATTTAAATGCATGCATATGATGTTTGTGTATAAATTGTCAACTTTTTATTTATTTATCTATTTAATTTTTTCATTTTTAATTCAATTTTTTTGTATATGTATATTCATTTTTGTTACGTATTAAATTACGTCTTATAGATACTCATACAGATGTATACTCCATTTATATGCGTAAGTTTTGTTGTTATATGATAGCATAATTTTGAAAATTTTCTCTAATTTTGATTACTTTTTATTGAATTGCATATCATTATGATCATTTTCATTTTTTATTTTTGTTTTATTTTATTTATTTACATTTGCTTTTATTTTTGTTTTATTTTATGTAATAAAATATAATGTATATTATGGTATTACCATTCCACTGCATTTTTTTGTATGAAATTTATATTTCTTTTTTCCGTATCTTCATTTTGTTTGTTTTTAGTTTTTATAAAAAAAAAAGCAAATAATAAAAACTATATGCATCATAATTACAAACACAATTTTTCACAATTTTTCACTATCAATATCCATACATCTACACATGTACATAGATGAGTTTTATGTTAAACTGCTATTGTTTTAATATAAAATGACATCATTATTTTTCATAGTATAGATATAATAGAGTTTATTAATAGTTTATCTACACTAGCATTTACATCCTCTTTGCTTGTCATATCATCAGACACATTTTTAAGGTAAATATAGACAAGGAAGAAACACACACATTTGTAAAAAAAAAATACAAAATTCAAAAACCAATTGATTAACAGTCACAATTTACAATAAATAAAGATGCAAAAAAAAAAAAATAATAAATAATGAGACATTTTTTTATATTGTTTTTGAATTAATTAATTGAATGAAAAATTAATTTAAAAATCGTTAAAAGTAAAAAGAAGAAAAACACTAATTAATAATATGGCCGCATATCGTATTCATAATGTATAGGATAAAAATAAAAATGTTAATTTTTTTTTTCAATTTTAATTATAATTTTAATGTTTTGTTTTCCTTTTTCTATAATACATTACATATTTAAATTTCCTATTATTTGTTTTGATATATATGGAATTTGTTTCAGAGTGTAAAAGAGAAATATTGATAGTTTCTGTTTGAATATTGAAAAATTAATTTACATTTTTATTTTATATTATTCATTTGAATATTCATATCTATTTATTTAAAGGAAATTTCAAAAGAAAAAATTATTCATAAATACTTGAACAATACGATTGCTTAATTTTGAATGATATCACTGCTTTATATATATGGATATGATTTGCCTTTATTCAAATTTTATTTTAAATACGTACATAATCGTTTTGTCTTTTTGTACAGAAAGCAAAATTCGAATATTTTCATGTATTATTTTTCGATTATATGATTTATGAAAATGTTTACACTTTATTGTGCCTGTAATTTCGTGTTAAAGGTGTTAATTATACGATTTTAATATGTTCTTGATGTTTGGATTGGTTTGGTACCCGTGTGAAATAATAAATAAAATGTTGGTTGGAACTATAATGAAGTTTTGAGAGAGAAGAAAAAATGTTCAGTGTCAGAAGAAAATTTGAATTCATAATCTCAGTTTTTCCGAAATCAGAAGTTGCCTTATCGCATCGATTCATGCGCATACATATGAGCAGCTGAAGATTAAAACTTAAAATTTGATATATAAGGATGCTGGTATAAACTTCATTTTTGTTTCTCGCTTCTTCTTCCTCTTCCTCTTCTTCTTTTTATTCTTCTTCTTCATTAAAATTGTAAATTAAATGAGCAATTTGCAATTAAAATGAGTATTTAATAAACATAAATAGGTACACTATATACATGGGTATCTAGATACGAGTATGTTTTATATATGCATCTGTGCAATGTTTTCATAAATAAACATGACAATACGAGTATAAAAAAATATGAATTGTAATAAATTTTAACTGTATACACACAATATTAGGATACACATATATATTATATTATAGTTACATGTTATCTATATAATTATGCATAATGTATAAAATCCGATTCAGTGTATAACGTAATACAATTTTATACTCGTATGTACGTATGTACGTATGTACGTATGTACATAGATATATATGAACGCGACCATAAGAACAATATAATAAATCCTCCATCTAATGATTAGTGACATTTTCAATTTGTCTTTACATTTTATTACATGATTTTCAGCCAAAAGATACTTTGAAGACAAGTTATAAAAAAATATACAAAAAAAAAACAATACTCTCTTGTTTTTGTTAATTTTTTTTTTTTCATTCATTTATTTATTTATTTTATTTTATAACTTTTGGCTTTAGATTTTAACCATAAATAGTATACTGGCATGAACGTATACATGAGCATATTTAAACCGCATAATATGCAATTATTATGAATATAAAGATGAAAATTAGTAATCATAAATTTTTATGTAATTTTCATGCATCATAATAAATAAGTGTGTATAGGAGAAAAAATAATTGAGTACACATACATACATGTATGTACGAGAAAATTATACATATTCGTTAGGTTTTATTCGTATGCGCATCATACACGTATAATAATAATACAGTAGATATACGCGGTATGACAAAAAATTAAAAAAAAAAAAAATAAATAAATAAAAACTTAAAAACCACACATAAGGTTAAGTTTTATTAAAGAAGTTTATTTCATAAATTAATAATTTAATATGCTCGTTCATAAAATCATTTAGTTTTTTTTTTTTGTTTTTATTAAAATATTTATAGGTATGTATAGGTACATTTATGTTATATGCAAAAGAAATTTATTTGAATTTGAAAACACTAAAATACAAAATAAAAAACAACAAATAAACAAAAATAAAAAAATTAAGAAAAAAAAATAATAATAATAAAAACAGAAGCTAAATATCTCATTAATCTTTAACCACCCATCGTGTTTTAAAGTAATTCATCAAAATCTTAAAAGTTTTGAAGAGAGAGAGATATTATAGGAGCGCATAAGAAGAAAAAAAAACTTAAACAAAAATACAAAATAAACTGCAACAATAACACCAAAAACTAGCAACAGCAACAACATAAACTGAGTATAACATATAACGAATACAAAAATAATAAAAAAGAAAGAAATTAATGTAAAAAGGAAAAACCTTGTGGGATACCTTTTAATAGTTCACTGTATATATACCTAAGTAATATGTTATAATACAATAATACTTAGTAGGAACATTTTAAAAGCATTATACACGGTTATAAAAATTATTTTAATATAAAATTTTTATCCATATAAAAATAAAATAAAATGTTGACGATAATGATGATTATGATGATGATGAAGATGATCAATAAAAATAAAAGATAGCCATCTCATAGGCAACATTTAAATTATATAAGGGGTGTTTATCAATATTTTTGTATTTTTTATATACAATAGATAATCGTGAGCATAGGGTGAGTTCAGTTCAATGCAGCGATGCAAGTCAGCGATGAAAATGCAGCGATGTTTAGATAATCGCTGTATACAATTTACCGAACTGTTTACAGCGGAAAAACTCGCTGCAAACAGTTGATAGTTGGCTTTGTCTGTTGTTCTAACATTTCTGTCACTTTAGTTTATGTTGTGTTGATATAAAGAGTTAATTGTTTTATTTTATAAAATGTCAAAATAAAAATATTTTTTAAATATGTCAAAATTTGTTTACGATGACTTTTAAAGCGAACTTTTTTTCAGCTGCAAAATATTTACATCGCTGCAAAGTAGCAATTATGTAGCGAAGCCGTCCAGTAAGAGAAATTATTGCAGCGATGGAAAATTATACATCGTTGCGTGGAACTGAACGCACCCATACTTTAAAAATTTAAATTGACTGATCATTTTGACATATATTTAAAAGAAAATGTCAAAAGTCTCTCTTTGAGAGCTTGAAAGTGAGATTACTGAATCACGTAAGTAAATATATATACACAGTTTGTTGATAGATAAAACAATTATTCAATTATTTTTAGAATAATTTACTCGAATTACTATAGGGGTCAGAATTTTTCCAACAAATCGATACTGGTTGATATTGATGTGCTCACATTTTTCTATAAATCTATAAAATATTCGCTCAAAGCTGAGTAAACTTTGAGAGTAATGAAAGTTAGAAATAATTGTGTATAATAAAAATTATTTTGTTAACGTTTTGGTTAACACCATAGACTAAGATTTGATCTCTCAGTTAGGACTTTAAGATCAGTATATTAGCGGTCTATAGGGAGCAATTGAACTCCTCTTTCGTTTTTAACTAATCATTACAATACAAAGTTTATCATATATGTTATATGTTTACGAAGAAATGTAGAAAATACGAGAAACGAAAGTTGTACAAAAGTTAATGAGTACCCCTTGAGAGTACATCAATATTTTTGTATATTTATTTGTTATCAAATTATTTTTTCTTATTTTGAATCACATGTAAAGTATAATGAATATTAATTTATAGATGATTTTAATTTTTTAAATGAGGGAAAGAGGTCGTCGTCAATAATGTGTATGTTTTATGTTGATTACATATACTTAATATTATTATGTTCAAGTTATCAGTTCTGAATATTTTTCATTCTCTTATCAAACAAATAAAATTAATAATATAAAAAAAAAAAAACTCTACATAATTTTCCTATGTATCCGCATAATTTAATAAGTATATATATATAGATATGAATGTACATATGTTGTAGATGTAGGTAATTATTTTATTTTAATTTAATATCAAGTCACTTAAATGTATGTGTATCAGTGTATGTATAAATTATTATTATTATTATTATTCTACAATTATTCTACACTCTACAGTAAACAATCTAATTGCAAATTTTATTTTTCATTAATAATTCATTTATCTATTATTTATTATATGAATTGCGAAAAGATAATAATACAATATACATATTATGTATGTAGTAAATGTAAGTATGTAAATAAAAAATAAATGAAATATTAAATAAATGGTTAAATATAAATAAAATAAATATACATATGTGCATATAATAATAAAAAAAAAAAATTACATACGTATTAAGTTGAAAATGTTGAAGAAATAAATAAATGAATTTGGTTTCTATAAATGAATTAAAGATAAATAAATAAATGAATAAAAATTAAAAAAAAATAAAATATGTATTTAATTTAAAAAGAAAAACAAATATGAAAAAATAAATTAAAAATTACACATGTTACATGCGGTGTGTGGTGTGGTGTATAAAGTATAATACATGCGGTATGATATCTGTATTCAAATATTTCCACACAAATTTTATGTACACGTATGTGTATATGCATAAATTGTACTACTATTTATTTTATTTATATACCTACATATTTATATATTCATTCTGTATATTTATATATACGAGTAGTATACTCATGTTGTCTCGTATTTAACTGACAACTTGAATATTTCGCATATTTTAATGTCATATTCATTTAATATCAGATAAAACATAAATACGTATGTACTATACGTACGTTTGTATAATGTACATTACAAATGTTTATGTACACACGTACATATGTAATGTACATGTATCTTTCCAGGTGTGTATGCGCATTAATATTTATAATAAAATTAACGAAAAGTAATAATAAAAAAAATATTAAAAAAAATAAAAAAAAATAATAATAATAAACATAAAAATGAATTAAAATAAAAATAAAAAGTATTATTTATATACAAAATATTAAAATATTATTTATGATAGTATATGTACATACATAGTAAAGTATACATCAATATGAACAAAAGCAAAAAACAAAAAAAAAATAAATAAAATATGCAATATGTACTGAATTCTCATCTCTTCTTCATATAAAATTTTTTATTTAATTTAATTCATAACTTTTATAAAATAATATATGAACACGCATATTATATACTCGTATTCTTATCTTGTACACGAATATTTTGAAATAAATGTGTAGCATTTACCATATGTATACTTGTACATACATAATATTGACTACTGTATGGTACATATGTACGTACGTACGCACACGCAGGTTTTGAATGCATTCATAATACTTAGTATATGTATATACACATACCGCATTGCTACACACTTCATGTAAAAGTTAACTTTAAGTTATGTTAAATTTCGTTATTATATACTACTTTATTCAATTCAATTAAATTTATTTACGTTTACATTTATAGGTATATTTGAAATTAATAATGAATTTTCGATTTATTATTTTCATTATTTTTTTCTTTTTCTAATTAAATTTATTTTGAAATTTAACACTCTTTTTTTTTGTTGTTGTTGTTGTTCATTTAATGTCAATCATTTTTGATATTTATGCGCTGTTCATTATTTTCTATTGTTTTAGTTTTCGTGTGTCATCGCATGCAATATATGTATTGCTTTTATATATTGTATTTTTTATTGCCTTTCAAATATGTAGACACCATAATATTCGTATGTGTAAATATATAAGTAAGTACCATCAACATAATTATTATAAACTCGTACGTCGTACATATCATATACATATCTATATACATAAATGCATATGCACATAACGATAATCAAAATGCATAAAAGTTTTTATAAATAATTTTTTCATTTAAAATTAATATAAAATTGGAAAGAAAACAAAAAAAAAAAATTAATTGTATGAAAATAAAATCAGAATTATACACAAAAAAAAACAAAAAAAAAACCCAAATGATAAAGGAAAATTTAAATAACTGGTTTTTTTTTTCTTCAACTTTTCACTTTATATCATTTTTATTTTCAGATGTATTTGCATTTACGCATGTATGTATGTATGTGCATGCATTATAAATCATTTGATTACTGCGTATACATATGTATTTGTAATACGAGTGCATGTGCATGTAACACCGCAAGAGTTTCGATATTACCATTCCAATTAAATTTTTTATACAGAAAAACTGAATAAATATGTATAATTTTTATTTCCGTATTTTATCGTTATTTTTTTTTTTTTAATTTTAATTTAATTTTTTATTTTTATATGATTTTATTTATATTTTCTCTATTTTGGAAATGCAGTGTATCTCTAAGATAAAGTATTATAAAGCTACACTCTCTAGCTAGTAGTGTATCTGTGTAATGCCTATAATAAAAAACTGTTATATGCCCGCAAATGGATAAAAAGTCAAAGCAAAAAGAAAAGAAAAACTGAAGTCATCCGAAATAGTTAAAATCAAAAGAAAATGATTATTTTATTGTTTTTTTTTGTATAAAACGCAATCATTTGAATTTGACTTTCTTTTCATTTCATTATTTTGTGTTGAATAATTAACATAAATGCACATACATTATAAGCGAATATAAATGTATACAGTATACTATATAATATAAAATAGACGCGTGCATATTCATCTGTATGTTTCGATTTCGAATAACAAAAAAAAAAAAAAAAAACAAAAATCAAACAAGAAAAAAAATCATCGAAACTATACTAATTAATAAACCTATATACTGGTCATATGATAATGTGCGTACTTACATACACATATATATAGACGTGCATACATGAATATATTACCTATCTGAACGCATTTACAAAACATCAGATACAAGTTACGAAAATGAATTTATTTTCAATTAAAAAAATTTAAAAAGAAAATATTTTATTTTTATACAAAGAAAATACTATAAAGAAAAATTTTTAAATTAAAAAAATTGAACAAAAAAAAAACCAAAAAAACAAACTGTAAAGGTGAAGAAAAAAATTAATTAAATTTAAGATAAATATATGCATTCAAAAAAAAAATGATTTTCAAAGAAAATGAAATCAAAAATTATAGAGTGCGTTCGCTTTGTAAGAATTACGTAAATCGTATATGTCCATTGTCCAGTATATGGATGGATATATATACTCGTATGTACTAAATTAAATATATGCGACAACGACAATAGCACCAATAATGAATGCCCTCAAACCGAGATATTGTATACAAAAACATAAAAATGGACGTAATTCAAAAATGTTATAAAACAATAAATGAATTTTAAATAATTTTTTATTTACTTGACTCCCTAACATCATAGCGATATGAAAAACAAAAAAAAAAAAAAATGAAGTCAAATACCTTACTCGTGAATATCTATCTGCGCATATATGAATGCGCTTGCGCTCTCTGGTATCTTCAACAATCAAAAAATTAAAAACAAATAGTTAATGATAAGATCTGATCGGTGCTATTGTGATTGTGATTTTCATTTATAAAAAAACAGCAGGTGATCATCGAATATACTAGCTATATTGATTTCATTTCAATTAATTAAAACAGTTATTTACTGGCATAATAATATCCAATTATGAAGTAATTAAATTGAATATCGGATAAAATGTACGTTATGATGACAATGTTATATTGAAATGAATTTTTTCAAAAATTTAATTTTAGATAAATTTCCTTTTTACTGTATCGGATAATCTTTTATTATGTGCCATATAAATATTTTTAAATGAATACGGTAGCAATAAATGAATTCGATTTGATGACCTACCTGTAAAGTGTGAAATTTTTATGATTTCGGTAGGAATGATTTCTCCTTTTGTTGTATATATGGAAAAGAGTTTTTCTTTATATTTTTAAATTGAAAAGAGGAAAAAATAATGTTTTTTTTTTTTAAATTTGTCCAAATTGATATTGGTAATATAGAAATGACGTTTTGGAATGCTAGGACTGAGTCTTAGAATAAAAAAGAAAAAAATATCTTACTAGTAAGCTTTGAAGGCAAGACGTTCAGAAGAGACAGATATCAGATACATTGCGGTCAACTGAAAGAGAGTATCGTGTGCATCGATGTGGTTACAATCAACATTCAGACGAGATGATACTTATAGAAAGCAAAATATTGTGTTTAAATTTGTAAAAAAACTATAGAGGGTGGTCTAAGTTACTTGCGCAAAATCTGACTGGATAAAATCTGACATATTAAAGAATAAGTCATGGCTCACGTGTAGAAAGAAAATAATCTAGAGCATTTTAAAAGGAGTACTTCAATTGATTAAAGAAAAGTGATAACTGGTGGGTGTAACGATATTTAATAAATCCATACAGATCCTAGCTAGCATATGCCGACGATCTCTTGATATCATCGGTCGAACAATATTGGAGGTCAAATAAGCATTTATAAACATTGAGTGCCAAGAAAAGAATATGGGATTGACGATTAACGAAAGTAAAACAAAGCTCATGATCGCAGCATCAGAAGTCAGAAGTACATAATCGTAGAATTGGACAAAACATTACAAATGGGTCATATAACTAATTCGAAGTATACTTTATTGCGAGAATTCGTGTACTTAGGTAGTCTATAGTGAACAATTTTAATAATATGAAAAATGAAATAAGTATAGACGGCTTATATGGCAAATAAGTCATATTATGGGTTAATAAACCATTTCCGGTCTAAATATCTATATTGAGAAAAACGAAGTGCATCATCTATAAGAAACTGGTACGACCAATATTAACGAATGGATCAGAATGTTGCACAATAATTACGAAATATGAGGAGATATCCTAATGAGATTAGAAAGATATTTATTACGTAGAAGTTTTGGTGGAGTTTGTGTAGACAATATCTGAAGAAGAAGATTTAATGACGAATTATACGAGTTATATCGTGATGTGAATGTGGTTAAATACATATAATAAAATCCAGATTATAATGATTTGGCCATGTGTAATTGAAGAAATGACGATGAAGTAATAAAGAAAGTAATGTTACAGAATCTCGGTGGTAAAAGAAAAATGGGCTGTCCGAGATTGTGTTGGCGGGACGATGTTGAAGCAGATATTAGAAAATTGAAAATAAGCGATTGGAGGGCGAAGATTTTGAACACGAACGGAGACTCATCTCGATATGTAGCGCCAGTGATGAAGACTTCACTTAATTGTCAATTCTATTCGTTAATTCAATATTTTTCATTTTCATCTTTTTAAATTTCTATAAAAATGTGAAGGTTATATTTTCAATCTTAACTCTGTTCCTACTGATTATTTGAAATTATTTTTAAACTGTCTACAGGCTCATTTCATTCAAAAGTAAAAATTCTACTCTATAATCGAAATAATTTCATTCGAAATAAAAATTGAAAATTCTTTACTTTGGCTTCTAGTTTCATTGCGTATAGAAGTAATTTTTGCAAAGTGCTACTTCTATTTTGTTTTTCTGTGTGCTAAAATAGCACTCAGGCAATGATGTCATTTTTCTGTAGGTACTTTTACATTAAATAATGATGATTGTATAATTTTGTATATATACTAGTACTACATGGTAATTTCCAATATGTATTCATATTTAATGAATTTTTCATAATTTCTGCTTACATTGATATTAAGTAAAGTAGAAATATCCGTGCATGCGTATTGAAAATAAGGAAAAATATTTTCAAATTTCTCTTTATAAAAATTTTTGATTTTCGTAAATAGTGTATGTATATATACGCAATAATAAAAAATTATTTATGCCATCATTAAAAATTAAAAAAACATTAAAGTTAACATAAAAATTATAAATTTATTACAAAAATTATATGCATATACAAGGCATAAATTATAACAAAAAAAAAAAAAATACTAGTATATAATTTTTGTTTATGTGTTTTATTTTATCATATATAATATTTGAGTATCTTTATATGCATAGACATATAGAGATATACTTAGTATATGTATATGTACGAGTATGCGTATACACACAACATTTTAAATTAACATTTCGATTATGCAAAATTAATTAATTTTGATAAGAGAGAAAAAAAAAATTATTTATATTTTCATAATTTTATTCAAACAAATTTTCTTGCACGTCATCTCATACATATTTATACCTTTAAGGTACTCGTCCACGATGCAAGTTTTCTTGCGCGAAATTTGTCTTGCGTGCAAGAAAATTTACAGTACTTCGTACACACGACGCAATATTTCATGAAAAATATGCAATATTTCTATCATGCAAGAAAAAAATATCTTTGCAAGAAATTTTTATTGCACGAGCACTTACACGAAATTCTTATTTTCTTGCATATACATTACATTTCAAATATGTATTTCATATTTTTTTTTCAATATTTTAAGAGTTGAAAGGCCTACCTAGCTAATAATAATAATAATAATAATAGAAAATACATACCAAATTCACAAGAAGTCACAGCACAACACAACATCAACCAACGAATGATAGATAACACAGCAACACATTACATTTTAGTCAGCTGAATTTATTGCTTATGCAAGAGAAATATTTATTGAATGAGTTGAATATAAATTTTTCTTGCGCGAAATATTGCATATCTTTCTGCGTACAATATGCAATAAAAAAAATTGCTTGCAATAAGAAATATTGCATGAAATACGTATTTCTGTGCAATATTTCATCTTTCTAGGCAGCGTACACTTCGAAATAAATATTTCGTGCAATTTTATCTGTCAAAATCGTCTTGCATGCAAGAAAAATTGCACCGTGGACGGGTACCTTTATACTCTCCTCAAATACACAAAATGTATACATGGTATAGGTACACCATTCATATATTCAGATACACAACATATGATAATTATTATTGAATGCATGAAAATATACATATTTTATGTACAATATGCGTGTATTTCTGCGGGTTTTATTTTTATCAGTATTATGTGAACAAACACTCTATGGTATTGGTGGGTTTAATTGGTTTAATACAATAAAAAGTTTCCGACAAAAAAATTAATTAAAAATCAAAAGTTATATATTATTATGCAAAATATATATTTTGTTTTTTTTGAAAAAAAGTAAAATTTTGGAAAATATTAATATCAATATAAAATAAAAATTAGTCAAAAATAGTGTTAAAAATCTATATTTAAAATATGTTTATTCACAGCATAATCGATAAAAAAAAACACAAGACAAATATAATTAAAATGAATAAAAATCTATAAAATCAAATAATGATTATCGCGATTAAATTGTTATTTTTTTATTGTTTATTTTTATTTCGTTTTATCATTTATTCGGTTTTTTTGTTTTCGTTGAAATTGTAATCGATATAAGGGCTTGAATGTTTACATAACATATATGTAATCCTATATTGTATTGAGGGTTAGAGTATAATGCCTATAGATATATAAAATTTCATTTTTTTACTTGATTATCATTTTTATATTGAAAATAATGTATGGTATCCATATGTGTCGAGTGCATTGTGAACGAAAAATTTACATCATGACAGAATAAATCGGTTCATTTACAAATTTTTTCTTTTAAACAAGCAATGAAAAATCATAAAATTTTGTATATGTAGTTATTCTCTCTACTGATCCTTTTTGTAGTAAATTTCAAAAATTTAAATTATTTATTTTATAGTGAAAAATTAATCTAAAAATAATTGAAAATTATCAATTTTCATTTATAGAAATTTGACAACATTGTCAATTTTGAAATGTTAAGCTATGAATTTCCATAAAGTATATGAAAGAGTTTGAAAGAGAGTATGCGAAGAAAGTGAAAATATTTTGAGTGCACAGAGCACATATGTGTGTATACTGAAATGAAATAATGTGAATGTGAATAATACAGGTTTTATGATATATTTCATATTCGAAATTTGAAAATAATTCAAATGAGAGTTTCAAGTTTGTTGCTTACGGCTTTAAACAAATTTTGTCTCTTTGATGTTTTAGATCCTTTTTTTTTTCTCAGATAAAATTGTTGAAATTTTAGTTCTGTCACAATTATAAAGGTGTTTAAGATCAGTATGTGTAAATAAACGATTTCATGTTAATTATATTTTGTTATTCACTGTATAAACACTGTTGTCGTTACAGACATCAAATAGCATGCACGTATACAAACCTACACAATATCATTTAATTTTTTATTGCTGTGTACATGCATATTACTATAATATGTTTGTCGTGTGTATGTTTATTTTACTTTGATCGTTTTTTTTATCATTTTCAAAAAACAAAAAAATAAAAATGCATTTTCTGATTTGCTTTGCTATATATACATAATTACTAATAAACGTCTAGGTAATCTAAGTTTTGTAAGAAAAAATGTTGAGTGATAAAAATTTTAAAAAACTTTTCATATCAAACCAAAAGAGTCTATATATGTACATTATTCTGATACCCTCATATCCCTGTATTATATGTCTGTATAGTGTGTTGGTAAAACTGATCTGGAATTTCGAACTAGTTTTGTGTTTAAAATGTATTTTAGTTTTATTTTTATTTGTTTTACTTAACACTTAAGCGTGTTATATTTGGTTACAATGTAATTATCTATAAATAAAGAAATAATTTTGAAAAAAAAATGTAAATAAATGTTGGTAATATACATACATTTTTTTGTATGCCTATACTATTTTCAGAAATCGAAGTCAGTATTGTGCTTATGGAAAAAGTTACCCGATGAGTTTCTGATAACTTCACATATAATATTTTGTATGAAATTCTGAATAATATATCTCTGTCTTGATTGAAATTGAGATCTGATCACCCCACACACGAGACAGATTTATACAAACGCAATGTGAAAGAATATAGAAAAGCATGCCTATCTTGCCTGTACTGACTTCAATTTCTGAAAATAGTATAATTGATTTTTCACATTTTAATTTTTCGATCATGAATTTCACTATCGTCCCACACCCAATAAGAGTTAATTTTCGTAAATGAGAATTTTTTGCAATAGAATTTATATAAAATTAGTTTAAATATGAATATATGTATTTATTTATTTTAGTATTTAGTACACAATATCCTTTATCTTATCCTTAATATTCTTTTTCTCTCTCTCCATGTTTTTGTTTAATAAATTTCATTTCAATAATAAATAAATTCCGTGTAGGTATATAAGTAGTACATATAATGGCGATAAATGAATTACAAAATCTACTTAGACCCGCGCTTTCATTATATACACACACGAGTAATCATCAACCTATACTCTTGATAGGGTGTATTGTGTATTATATGTATTTTTGTATGCACATTTATATACTAATTGCATTTTCGTAAATGTACACTGAGCAAAATTAATATAAAGGCACCTGCAAGTTTAGCATTTGTCTACCGATTTTTGCAAAATTTGATACCCTATCACTTAACTGTTATTAACATTTTGTTAAATAGAGGATTCTGTAAAAACAATAAAATCCTCTTTGTGATTTCTTGTTTCTAGCGCGATTTTTGGAGAATTTATCAAAACATCTCTTTGACAAAATGTACAATTTTTCGCGAAATTAATATAAAGGCATCAATAATTTTCTCACGTATTTTATCCTCTTATATTCTATATTTTTATAATTTTAACTTTAAAAATAAATTAATTTCTTAATATGTACATATATATAGGATGACTTCCACAGTTTTGGATGACTTGATATATCCGGTTTGGTATGGAATCTGTCAGCTTTCGGAGGACTTCTAAGTCGATTGTAGTCCAATATGTTTTTGTAGCTTCTTTTAATGAATTGGAGCATTATTGTGCTGGAAAATAAAATTTGGCCCTTCAGCAGCATCACCTTACTCATCTAGAGCAAATTCTAAAAGCCATTCATATTATTGCAGTTTTGTTGTTGTACCCAAAAGCTACCCAGACCATCACACTGCCGCCACCCGAATTCCTACTCTTTTTTATTTCTGGAGCATTACGAATATCATGCCAATAATACCGGCAACCATCTAGACCGTCTAAATTGAACTTTTTTTCATCGCTGAGCACGATTCTATGCAATTCTTGCTTACAGAATATATAATAATACTCACAACTGCCTTTTTATTAATTTCGCTCACTGTATGTTCATCTATTTCATCGACATCAGCTATATAATAAATGGTTATAGTTAAGCTCTTCATTATAATTTTACATGAAAGGAATACATATATTTAATATAGGTGTATTACATATTATTATTATTACTATTTTACTACATATTATTATTTGTATATTTTATAAATTTTATATTTAGATATGTATTGTACACTATACGTATCTTTAAGTACATATTGCTATACTCTATTTTAAACAGAAATTTTCATATAATTGTAATTTGATTATATATTTGAATTACTAATATGTATATGTACATATACCTACGTACAGAGTATAAATTATTATTTCAAAGATATACTCATTTATATATGCATATATTATATATAGTACTTATAATGTTAAAATGTTTAATGGATATATGCAATCACATAAATAAAATAAAAAAAAAGTAAACAATTTAAATAAAAACTATACATTATATTTTATTTATAAATATTTGTTTTAATAAATTGTATTGTTTAAGGAAATTTATTAAATAATTAAAAAAAAATGTTTTCGCAATAATAAATGATAATAATAAAACAGAAAAGCCAATATATGTAATAGGTATAATAGTAGTAATTGTGATTAGAAATTATTCCAGAAATTATTTTCATGTAATATAGTAATTGGTTTGGTATGTATACATACGTATAATTATGGTATGCTCTATAAACATTATTATCATGTACATACACAAACACACATATATACTTATGTTTGTATATATATACCCCTATGTATTTATACATACTTTTGAATCTTTATACATATATTTTTTGCTTAAAAAAATTGAATACATTTTTTCATAATTTTTAACTTTGATAAAAGGTCATTTACATTGTTTTGTGGTTTTATTTATATTTTCTAATATGATTTTATTTAAATTTACATAAATGCGTTGTATATTATTTATATGTATATAGAGACTAAAGACCGAGACAGACATCTAGTATCGATACCATGGTATGAATACCATGGTATGAACAATACTAGCATGGTGACAGACATGTAATCTAGTATGAACCCAGTATCATTTGACATATTTTGTGAATTCTGTTGTGTTGTTGTCATACAGAAAAATTATCTGCCTTATCATGATATTCGAAAACGAAACGTTTCGTATCGTCTTGTTAAAAACGCGATCATGATATTCGAAACGTTCCAGTTTCAAACGATTTTCATCGTCTACTCAGTCGATAGCATTTTGTTTATAGTTTAGATATATTTTGTACGTTTTGTTATTGTTTACATAGTTCTTTGTTTAAAAAAGAAAGAAAGAAAATATATTTTTTTTCTTTTTCTTTTTTTCTTTCCTTCTTTTTTAAACTAATTTTATTAAATATTTATAAATAATGTCAGAATTAAATGTTTTAAAAAACCAAGAAACACAAAATATTTTAAAATAATTCCAATCAACTGGAAAAATTCGTTTGTGTAAAAATTTTATATGTCACTGCTAAACGTTCGAAACGATGAAGTTACATAATAGCAATTTTATATCGTATAATTTCGTTTCATCGTTTCATCATTTCATCGTCTTCGAATATCATGATCAGGTGGCTAATTTCTATAATTTTCGCAGCATTAAAATGGCGCTACGTTCAGTAAATTTTGTGAATATTAGATTCATACTAGACAAATCATGCTGGTTTCAATACATCACGTTTATACCAGCTTGTTTTCCTGGTATAAAGCTAGTATAGGGTGACGACACACATGTAGTATAGTCAATACCATGGTATCGATACCACGTTTATACTAGATGTCTGTCAATGACATAATATATAATTCATGGTACTATCTACGTGTATATAAGTATAACGACATATAGTACATTATTTTCTTGTAAAATTTAACGTAGTTTAAAAATATGTATGATGAAAAAAAAAATTTTTTTTTTCAGCGCCATCATTTAATTAAAAATTCAATAGATTTTTTTTTTATTTTATTGTTTTCCATAGATATTATATGCGATATTATGTTGTATATACGACAATAATTATGTATGTTTTTGTACATAATATTTTAGTATAATTTTTTCATTTATTTATTTATTTTTTTTTGTTTTCAAATAAATTTTATAATTGTCAATCAATCAAACCGGTTTGAAAAAACATTTTTTATTTTTTAAACTATATTATTACTATACATATTTACGTTTTTTTTTTCTTTACGTTCTCTTATCTTAGCTTTTTATATTACTATAGTAAATTATAATACTGCTATACTATTATAGAGTGCCAGTCATCAGTTAAAAGTCATTTTATTATACATGGGGTATTTGTAAATAGTAGTAAATATTTATAACACAAAAATAGATGCGAGCTTTTTATTACATAATATTTTATATTTATTAAAGCATTAAAGTTTGTCCATTAAAATGAACTGGTCAGTTATTTGAACCACTTTGAACTTATTGAGAAGAAAACAAAAAAAAAACATAATATTATGAACATACATATGAATATGTAAAATATCAATTTCAAAAACAGTAAAATTATTTATGTAGATACATGTGTAATATACATATCTGTCAAATGTTACAAAAAATATTTAAATTTTACCAATATTTATTTTATTATTTACATCACTATCTATACTATATGTCTAGTATGTATGTATGTATGTATATCTGATGATGGTGATGAGAGTTCATTGAATTCATATTATTGTTGTATATATGTTATATACTCGTTACTCTTATGAATAGTAAATTATTATTTTTTTTGCTTTATTGTTTCAATGATATTTTGAATATGTACATAAATTTTCAGTTATTGTTTTATAAAAACATTATTTTTTTCAATTTTTGCAAATTTAAATTTGATTTTTTTTTTCTATTTTTATTTTGAAAAATATACAAAAAAAATATATGTATATAGGTATTATTACTTTTTAAACAGCAATGACCCTTATTCATTTCTATCTATCTATACATCATATATTATAGGTATATATATGTAGTCATATTATGTACTCGTATTTGTTATGTGTACAATTAATTGTATAAGTACATTTATCACAATATGAAATTTTATATTTAATTTTCATTAAGGACATATTTGCTTTGTTTTTTTTGGTTTTTTTTTTTTCAAATTTAAATTTTAATTAAAACAATAATTTACATATATGCATATTTATGAATTTAACATGCGTAATATTATTATAATGATAACATTAGATAACAATCTAAAAATAAATCTAAACATATAAAAATATCACATTTATTTATGTGCGTATAAATTCAATTTTTTTTTTTAACATGTTTATTAAATTAATGTTGTATTTTTGAAAATTGAAGTGTTCTTTTATGTAAGTATGTATTTTAAAAATTGTATAATTGATTACATATATTTCTAAAGAGTTTGTATATACGCATACACTTGTATCTAGTATGTAGCTATACAAACAAATATACAATCCGCGAAACAATCTTAAATACCTACCTATAGCTATAGTTTGTAGTGTAATAACATGTTACAATCATAACATAGAATTTGAATAATTTGAGGGACATACATATGATGGCAAGGTGGTTTTTTTTTCGCTTATTTACTTGTTTGCTTTCGATTAGATTTTTTATGGTTTTTTTTTTGTGTGCGATTTTTGTTTTTAAATCTTAGTAGATTTTTTCTTTAGAGTTTGTTTTCAAAAATAATTAAATGATAGAAATAAAAATAAAATATTTAATTAAAATACTTATATACAAAAATTTAGAAAAGGTCGGTCATTCGACTCATGTTCATAAAATATAAAGTCGGTCATAAGATGATATGTTGTTATATACAAGCATTTGTCTGATGATGATTTTTTACAGTGTAATGAACTAGAATTTTAATTTATATTATTTTGATTTTTTTGACTGTATGAATGTCTAAAGAGTTGCTCTCATTTACAAACATTTATTTATATTTTCCTTGGGAAATAATTTATTTATTTATTTTTTTTTTTTAAATTGAACAACAAATATAATTACAGTAAAAGGAATTTTAATCTGAAATTGAAAACGTAATCGAAATATTTTTGTACTGATGCCCAATTTCCCAGTGAGAGTTTAATCTTGAACTTATTTGAACCTGCAGTTTTAAGGTTTAAACTATGCCTCAAACTGTCGGTTTTACGACCTAAACTATACCACTGTAAAATCAAAATATCTCTTAAGTTATTTAGTTAAGGTCTTATCAGTTATAGATTTATTGCCAAAAAAGAAGAACAATGATTATTAATGCTGACTTTTATAGTCTTAAAAAACTAGTACAATCATTTTACAATCATTTCTTAATCTAGTACATATGTGCTATGATTACCAAAATCTTAATTGCTTCACTATTTTTAGCGTTACCAGGCCTACACGTAAGTTAAAACTTAAAACCTTATCCTGAGTTTAAGCTTTCACTGTTAAAGTGGGCATAAAACGAATTGAAATGTTTTGCTCCCGTATATATTCTACGCCCTTTTTTCAAATTTCATTATTTCTCTTAATTATATGGATATTCGATATAAATGTTTGTTCTGGAATTGTTCTTTTAAAATAAAAACCGATCATGTAAATAATTATAGGATCCATAGCAATAAACGACTGTTTATAATTGTTCATATGTCACACTGGCGTATAGTTGATATTACCTATATAATTAGAAAGTTCAATATTGAAAAATGTTACCTCAAAACAAAACGTTTCATCCTTTAAAAAAAAAATAATACAACAATTGAAGGAGAAAATTATAAAAAGGTCCTTATAATGTTTAATTGATCATGTAAAATTTATTTTTTTTTTCTTTGTTTTTATATACAAATATAGTTCATCCTTTAATTGATCGGTTGTGTTCTTCAAATAAATATTTAAATTTCAATAAATTTTTGTCAATGTAATAACAGGGTATTATTATTTTCATTTAAAATAAAAATTGTTTATACATATTATGAATGTATTATGGTTATGTATACGCACGAATATATGTATGTATTTTGAAAATTTTTATATTGTTTATAACAATATATATACACATGTAATCTTATAATATTCTTGTTTCTTTTTTTTTCATTCGATCATGAAACAGAACATAATTTTGTTTGTTTATATGATCATCAAGACAACAACATCATTAAAATAAATATTATAAATATAAACAAAATATAAAACAAAATTAATTCTTTTCATATGTATGTACATATATGTACATATGTAGGTAACAAATTAAAATCATTGTAAATTCAATAAAAAAAAATAAAATAAAAATAAAACACATGTTATGTCTACTCAAAAACAACCATCATAAATATACACACACAGAATACGAGAGAAGAAAAAAAATATATACAAGAAAATTTAAAAAAATCAAATAACCTGACATTGATATCCATCAATTTGATCGTGTTATGATATTGATCTTTATAACGCACAAGCCCATCAAATTCATCACACCTCTAAAACTCAAAAAATCATAATTTAAAAAAAAACACATATACACATTTTGTGGTGGTTTTGTTTTTGTCTTAATTTATTTCGATCCTGGTGGAAAAGAACATCTTCGTCATCATGATCAGAATCAGAGAATCAGCATCATACATACAACTTTAGATTTCTGTTTTTTTTTTTTTTTGTTCGTTTGTTAGTTACATACACATATAATATTCTTGTTTCCTTATAAGTAGATATTCGTAATATCAGACAGAAAGATCATCATCATCAACAACGTTATACACATGTCAAAAGGAAAGACTATACGTACTTCAATTGATTGGCGTTTAGTTACATAAATTACAAATTATATATGTGTAGGACATATGTACATATGTATGTATATAACATATAAATGATGAACCGAAACGTTTATAACCGAATATAATATTTGTAAGTATTATGTGTATAAACATTATAAATGCAAATAGGCACATGTGTACAGATACATTTATACTGAAAATCATTTTATTACGTATAAATGTACGTACTCAAAATTTATATGAACGGGTGGTCTTAATTCATTTTTATCCTTATTATTATTATTATTATTAAAAAGTTTTCTTTATTTTCGTCTTTATTACACTTTTGCTTTTGTTTATTGTTATATGAGTGTGTGTTTTCTTCTATATACAGACACTTGATAAATATCAAATGAAGAATATATGCATATGTAAGTATGTACAAACGTATACATATATTGTAATTTTAGTAGGTCTTTATATAGATAAATGAGATCTAGATACTATATATTCGTGAAGAGGATATCCTCTTGTTATTTGGAGTACCGTATAATCTTATTCATACCATATTGCATTAATAAATTGATGTGTACGACCGTACGAGTACACACATATAGTATATACCTACCTACTTGTACTACTTTTATAAAATTTATGTATTTTCAATCATTTTATTATGATTTTTATTTGCTGTTTTGTCTATAATGCATTCATTGTATCTCTTCATATTAATGTTCTTTTATAAAAAAAAAAAAAAGAAATTTTGCAACAGTTTTCCTTTTTTTTTTTTTTGCATTAATTTGTAAGTAATTCGCTGTATTATAAAAGACCAAAATAGTATGAATGATAAATAAAATGATTGAATTTGTTCATATATTTTTTGACAGATGTGAAATTAATTTGTTCCTTTGTTACAAAAATTTTTCGTTTTGTCATTTTTTTTTTATTCTCGTTTTTCTTTTTATTTTTGTGTATCAATATAATTTTTGTATACTTACACGTACACATACATAGCTATATCTATAAATTCTCGTACATAAATCTCTGTTGTACTATATAAAATGAATTCATATGAATATTGGCAAATAGTGAGACGAGTATGTACCAAAATGCAATGATAATTACAGGGAATCTGTATTGACTATAGACCACACACTTTTTTTTTCGTTATTCTGTCTGTTTATGGAAAAAAATTTTTCTTCTTCTATAACATAACTTGATGGTTTTTTGTTTTCTTTAAATGCAGTAGATTGATGTTCATTGGATCGTGAACACAGAACGCACTTAAATTAAGTAACTATTTTATTTTTTAGTATACATATATATTTGATACACATACAGACAAATTGTAAATGAAAATTTCCTTTTGCGGTAATGCAAAATCAGAAAATGATTTGAGAAAAACCGAAAAAAACTATTTGAAAACAAGAAATCATTTTTTACTCAAACTCTATAAAGGATCTGTTAGTTATGTATAACTTCCATTATGAAAAAGTAGACATACATCTACATACATATATGTACACTAGGTTTAAGGTGGTATATAAAGTTATGTACATTACAAGAGAAATAGTTCACATGTTTGGGTTACATATTTTTAGTGATAGCTATACTTTTAGTTCTAGTCATTACCACTTAAACCGATGTGTGTATCTGAATGGTGATGACAATTTCATTTAAACAAAAAAAAAAAAAATATTTTTTGTCTTCAAAACTAGGACTTCATTTTTATTTATTCGAAGGATAAAAAAATACATTTTTTGGAATGAAAAAAATTTTAGAATGGAGAAAGAAACAAAAAAAAAAAAAATGAACTGATATTGTGTATGCGGTCGGGTCGGGTCGGTATCTTTTACTGGATTAGTGTAGCGTACAGGATAAGGTATATAGTCTTATCGCTACATATATGTTTAAGTGAAAATTTGTCTATTTTCGTGTTGAAAAATTTCCCAATTTCACTACTGTTATGTATCAGGATAAAGTTAATAGTAGCACAATATTTTCTATTATGATTTCGAAATTCTGTATATATATATAGGCTTATTACCTATTTTTGGAATACAAAGAAATTATGGAATGATCAACAACAAAAAAAAATATTTCTCATTCTTCTTCATTAAAAAGAACGAAAAAAAAATCCACGAGAACTCAATCTCTTTTCTTTATCATTTATTCATATATATTTTTTTCAGCTAATCTTGGTAAAGAATTATCTCTGTATACTTGGAAAATATTTTAATTTGTATTTAGGTCTTTAGTTCAGTTCAAAAAATGTTCTTTGTTCGATGTGTGTTTTTATGCTGTCTTTTATCTCTGCCTAACAGGTAAAATACTGTTTATCTATACATATAGTATACGTATACACGTAAATAGTGCAAATTTTTTGCTTCATATAGATTTAGATAAAATGCACTGTATTTACACATGCATCTAACGTATGACTAATACTACTTGTTTTGTTGCTAGTTCAAAAACCAACAGAAAAATTTAGAAAAAAAAAAAAAAATTATTTTTCTTACATAATTTCTAAAAATAGACGAAAAATTCCAAGAAGTAATTAATCCGTAAAAACCTACACATTGTTATATTTATTGTCCACTATATAGAATTTTTTTATAAATATAAGGATAATAATAAGGATCTAAAAATAAATAATATAATATATATTTTTTTAATTATTATATCCTTGTATTCATATGTTATGTACCTACCTACGTATAGAGCCACTAGTACCTGTACCTGTCTATAATATGGTATACAGTATTGATTTTCGGTAAAAAGAAAACATGTTCATCAGAAACATTCAAATATAAACATCGAATTTTCGAAAAGTTGATTAGAAAACATTAATGCGAATGTTTATATTTTCAATTAAATTATTTTGTTAAAAGTTATTGCCATATTGACTTCATTGACTTCTGTTAAAAAATGAGTTCTTGCAACCACATATAATTTTAGGCATTTTGGAACGAGAATAAATTTAAAAATGTGTCCAAATTCACACTGAAATTTTTGTGACTACGAGTATACTACAATCTCAAAATAAAAAAAAGGATTACATAAAATTTAGACTATAATTTTAATATTTCTCAATTTGTTAAGTGTAGAATACAGAATAATGGTTACCAAACAAAGAAATTAAAATCAGAAATAATATAAAATTTGGTCTTTTCTTAAATATTTAAGATTACGAAAAGTATTAACAAAGTGTCACAAATTTAAATGCAAATTGAGTGAAAAAAAAAAGCGAAAGGAGTATTCTGATTTATATTTTATTTTTTCATTTAGTATTCCTTACAAACAAATTAATGTCAGAAACGACAATGTATAAGAATTTGTAACGCTTTTTTTTTTTTAATTTTTCATATTTTTTTTTTCTTAAACAAAAATCTGTATTGACTTCTGTCTGAAACTAATTTTAATCATCTTATGAAACACCTACACAAAGATCATCGAATTTTTATTGTTTTTTTTTGTCTTAATATATTTTAAAAGCATTTTTTTAATGATTTTTTTTTTTTTATAATAATTTGTGTTTTGTTTTTGTTTTGTGAATTTTGTCATACATAAACACATAAACGTTACACACACGATACAAAAAAAAATGCATTATCGTGTTATCACTTTTATAACGTTTTAAATGTTTACATAAATAAGTACGAGATTTAAAAACCGTCATGTACATAAATTCTATGACGTATGTAAGTGTGTTCGTGTGTCTATACAGGGTGTCTTTTTTATAATTGCCATTAGCTGATTAATGATATTTCATAAAAATTGTCATTCGAACCTATTTTCGACAGTAGAGGGCGCTGAAAATTTCAAATTTTATGTACGTCATTTTAGCGCAAAAACATGTGTAACTTTTTATTTTCTTGTTCGTATGTTGTTAACGATACGAAACAAAATTCTTTCTTTTGATATACTTAGTAGGTATATACATGTTATTAAAAATTCAATTCTATACACAAAATAATTCCTGAAGTCAACATCTAATGGCACTTATAAAAGAGACACCATATGTACACACTATATATAATGTGTACATAATTATCTGCAATATTTTCTATATTGGTTTTTATTCAGGTGGGCTAGGTCATTTTATTGATTATTCGCATGATGGACCATCCATATCCATACCGTCCATTTTTGTATTTATCATTTCTCTACTAAATACGTACATATATATGTATATGTCTGTACGATTATAATAAATAATATGATAATAATAATTATTAGTTTCTTGTCATTTTTGACGAGAATGACAGCCATAAAAGATGTTTTCTAAATAAAAACATTAGAATGAAAAATAACTTTTTATTATTGTTTCTTTTTTCACTCTTTATTTCATGTTTCATTTCAAAAGATTTAAATTAAGAACTCGTACAAACACAACGGTGTTATAGTGTACAAACACACACACGCACACACACAGATTATATCGGTTATCTTATATGAGTATATGTGTATGTTTATTATTTTTATTTTATTTGTTATTCATTTTTACTTTTGGAATAAATAATTAAAAATTTATGCAAATTATATAAGATCCGATTTAAAAAGAAAACAAACTACCTACATGCATATATAAGAGTAAATCTAGAATTTTTATAAAAAAAAATTATAAAGACAAAATCATTCAACTGGCTATTCAAAAAGCTGACTAAATGTACATTCGAATACATACACATGTGCACATGCGTTTGTAGTGGACACAGAAAACAAAAAATTTAAAAGAACTTTGGTTGGATTTTTATGAATTTTTTATTTAAAAATTAGGTAGACATTCAAAGCTGATTAGCATATGTACATAAAAATGTAAAAAATTCATGTAAAAAATTTGAAGACAAAAATTATTATGAATTTTATTGAAATTTAATGTCTCTGCGGAACAGAATATGTATTCATAGAATTGAATTTTTATTTTCTTTTTCAACATTGCAATCTTGCACTGTTGTCCTTCTTCTGTCGTATGTGTTACATTTCTTTAATAGTGATCATCAAACAGTAGCCTTAATGTACAAAAAAATATTAATAATTAATATTTAAATAAAATCTGTGTTTTAGTATTTGATTTATATTTTGAAGAACAAAAAGAAGAAGAACACGATAAAGAAGAAAATGAGAATAAAATAGAAAGAATAAAGATTAAAATAATTTAATATTTTATGGATAATTTTCGTTTTTTTTGACCTTCCTAATTTTTCAATAATTGAAAACTTGAAAATTTGTTTATAAATGTGGATATGTATAGATATTTTTGGGTGATACAATTAAATATCAGTTCTTTTAAAATCATTTCTTTTTCAACTCTGTACTTATATATTACTGTAACATTATAATGTTGAAATTATTAATATACATAACTAAAAACCGAGAATTGTGTAGTTTTGAATGTTTTTACAAAAATATTTACAAACATAATTTGTTTCTGAAATAATTATGATTATCAAAAATAAAATTTAATTGGATACTTTTATCTCATTTCATCATTCTACTGCGATAGCTTATAGCAGTTGATTTTTGATTATGAAAAATAAATTTTGCTCACCTTCAATTCGTTAAATACCTGATCCTGAGACAGACATGCAGTATTGATATTTTGTGTTATAGAAAACTGATCACACAGTATAATTAGAAAATTTATTTTTGTATACTTGTACAATAAAATAGGATTATGTGATTCAATAGCTGCTTTCGATTTAGCAATTTCAAGTACTTGGGAATACAAAAATGTATCTAGGATAAATTGTTATATCGAACCACACAAAAATAATTAGTAAGTACATACGCATCTACTTGAAAAAATATTCATGAGTATAGCTGCGAGTAGATGGTTCAGCACAGACATTTACCTTCAAGTAATTGAAACTGCTAAACCGAAAGTAGCTAATATTGGGGTATGTACAACATGTCTGTCTCGGGTATAAGTAATGTATCCAATCGTATAGAAAATGACTTAAATTTGTTATTGTAAATTTCTTTGATTCATTTGAAATTACATTACAAAATGTAACCAGCACTCTTGAATACTTGAATTTGAAGCTTGCGCACTTGCGCAGTTGACAATTGTGTGATTGATTTGAAAGAGAAATTCTAAAAATTACAAGAAAGAGAGAAATTCAAAATTCTGAAAAAAACGACAAAAAGAAAAACAAAACTAATACAATGCTAATGTGAATTTAAAGACAAAAATTGACGAATTACTTTCAGAAAAGAAATATGTATGTAAAAATTTCCTTCTAAATTTCATATTTCAAACTGAAAGATAGTTTTATTTGGTTTTATTTACATGAAATATGAAATGGATACGCATTGATATATTTAAGTACATGCATTCAAACAAAAATGCTTATAGTTTGTTTGCATGTACTCGTATAAGAAGAACATTTTAATGAAAGTAACGCAAATGAAGTACAAAAATGAGAAGAAGAAAAAAGAAAAGGTAGTGAAACGATAAGCAAAATTATAAATTTTTGTCATAAGATAAATGTGTCTTTTACTTTTGATCGGTCTATCTTCATTAATTTTACGTTTAATGAACCACAATTTTATATGAAACCTAGAGAATAATATCCACTAAATATTCTGTATAGTATCTCTGTATGATCGATATGATGTAGTATGAACATGTGGGTACTATGGGTACTACAATCTAATGAGATTCCAGAAAAAAATTCTTAAAAAACATTCTTGATACCTGTTGCTTTCGTTGTCTTTTTTTTTTCTTTTTCAATTTTCGATTTGGTTGTTGTTCTTGTTGTTCTTGTTGTTGTTATCGTCATTTGTCGTCGTTGTTAAATTTTTTTCTCTTTTATCATTTACAAATTTATCATTAATCTCATTTTTATTTTATTTTAGTCGTTTTGGATCCTACTACTCAGTTCTGTCGTTCTGAATCTGAGTTGTATAGTATTTGCAATGGTATCTGCATACGTATATACGAGCGAGCGTACGTACGAATACCTATATTGTGAAGGTTTTAAGGATTGAGTGTTTTGTTATAGTTTTGACGATATCAGTCGTACACACATCCATGTATACCAATTTAGATTTACATGTACGCATGCGTGTATACATAATTATATCGTAAGTTGTAAAAATTTTAAAGATCATTTTTTTTTTTTTGCATAATGAAAAATAATGTAGAAGAGATCCATAACATTATATGAAGAAGAAGATATTAAAGTAAGAAAACAAACGACATAAAAATTCGATTTTGTAAAATGATAAGAAATAAAACAGGAAAAAAACAATTTATAGACATTATGTATGTATGTAGGAATTGGTAGGTAGATAGGTAGGTACTCGTTTTGTACAACAAACAAACAGTAGTTACAGTATAATTTGCATTTAAATTTAAGAAATGTCAACATTTAGAGAAGACAAAATGAAAACGAAAATAAATAAGAAAAAAAAAAAGAAAAGAAAAATGACACTTTACTAAACTTGAATTTAAAAGAAGTTATTAAAATGAAATTAATGCTTAATGTTGAGGTAATTTTTGCTACTTATATACTCGCATATATGCATAAAAATCTTTATTTTAGAGGTAATATGTGTAACCCATTTATGTAGATATGTACATATTTAAGATTTTTGATTCTTATAAGTAGATAAAAATTATCAAAAATCAAAATCTTGAATAAAAACCAAATCTTTTCTTTTTATTTTGGGAGTTGAAAAAAAAAAATAAAATGAAACTTAAATTTAGAAGAAAACAAAAAATATTCAACTTAAAAAAACGAACAAAAAATAAATGACAAACGAATAAACAATAAAAAAAAATTTATTTTTTCACTAAATTTTAATGCCGTCATAAGAAATATTTGAATGCATATTTTTGTTGAGAAGCAAATTGGTTTCACACTTTTTAAGAGCGGAATCACTTTGATATTTATACATTATAAAACCGCAAAATATGTATGTATAATGATTGCATATACATAGATGGATTTGAATAGATATCCTCCAGTCCACATATGTATACGAGTATTCTAACTAAATAAATCATCTATATTTATACAAATACGCGAGTATGTATGTATTATGATGGGGCTCTCGTATGTGTATATAGGATTTGAATATAGAATTTCGAATATTTCTTAAAAATAAAATCAAATGACAATACAGAAGCGGATGTTGAGAATGATCCATGGGTGGTAGAATAAAAAATATATTGAAAAATGAATAAGCGAAAAACAAAAATAACATGTAGGCACTTTCGTATACACACAAGGAACAAGAAGAAGAAGAAGACGATCAACATCGAATCGAAAACAACAAAAATTAACAACAGTATTAAAAAAATGAATGTAAAAAATCGGTGGTTTTATCCTGTGGAGTATATTGATGGATGACTAATTTTTTTAATGACATTTTCGAGTGACCTTCTTTCTGGTTGTTGTTGTTGTTGTTGTTGTTGTTTTTTTTTCGTTAATGCATATATACGAGTCTATATAGATACAAAATATTATGTCCAAAATTATTTATTTTTAAGTTGTATTTTTTTTTCCTTTGTCGTTCTATAGAATTCGTATGTGTGTGTATGTGCATATTTAAAACATTTAAAATTGAATAAAATCGTCTCCGATTTCGATTAAAAATTCGGATAAATACCCACTATGATACTATACTTGTTTCGATCGAATTTCATTGTGTTGCGTGTGTTACGGATCGATTACAAAAAAAAATTATATACATACTTATTATACATTATGTATATTATTTGTGGAAATTTTTCTTTACCTTTTCTATATGGATATGTTATATACATATGTACTCGTTTATATACATATATAAATACCCTTTCAAGTGTTTATTTATTTCAATCAAAAAAAAAAAAAAAAAAAAATTAAATAAACGAATATTTTAAGTGTGGAAAATTTTTTAAGTGAAATATCTTAATTTAATTTTCTTTACAATATGCGCGTCCGTTCAACAGTTCATTGTATTGTTTGTATTGCGTGCAATAATTTTCTATATTAATTATCGCATGAACATTTTATGTTCGACATCAGGCACGCGTTTAAGTATGTGCACATTGCGTGTGTATTCATTATTATTATTAGTAATATAGTAAATAGTAAATATTCGAGTAAACCAATAAAAATTATCAAAAATTATAAAACGAAAAAATTCCTTCATTTCGATAACATACCTATAATTATTTTTATTATTTTGATATACTTATTTATCGGATAAATGAATTAATTTCTTTTTTTTGTTATTTTTCAATAAAAATACCTTTTAATTGTATAAGTGGAGTGATATAAGTAACTGGTAACATATACGATGAGTACAATTCGAGTGAAACATTTTTAACTCGTGCCAAAAGTATAGAAAAAAATAAAACAAAAAATTTTTATTTAAAAAAAAAAAACGTATTAATCATCGTAATCCATATAAGCATTCTCGTTTCTTTTTCAATTTCTGAGTTCTGTACATCATCATCATCATATTCATCATCATCCCATTTCATTATGATAATGGGATGCTAAATTGCTGCTTATGGATTCTTTATTATTCGTATTTGATGTATGTGTTATGTGTATATGTATGGTAATGTGTAACAATGATAAATATAAGAAGCACTTAACAATTATTTTATTTCATTTGAATGAGGGAGTTTCACATTTTTTCTGCAGATATACTCATGTAGTATTATCAAGTGTTTTTCTAAAGACGCGTATACATTCAACAAACTGAAGTGCACTTAATGTTAAAAGAAAAAAGAAAATATTTTATTATTATTGTTATATTTTTTTGACCTCATATGTATCCTTATAATATACATGCGAGATGATACACGAGGAGTATACCTATATATATCATTATTATTTTCATTTTTAAGTGGTATACATGATACATATTCGAAAAGTACTATAGGTACGTTAGGTAGATATAATATCAGTTATTTTTCAAGTATTATAGACCGCACACTCTATACTGTTTATACAGTACAAACATGAAAAAATTACACATACGCGAATAAACACAGTTAAAAAAATTAGAAAAGAAAAAATGAACAGAAACAAAAATTAAATTATAACATTATTGATTTCATTATTTGTAGGATGCGATCAACATAATAATAATGTGAAATGTTTGCTTTCACCTTTTTTTTCTGTTTTGTTTTCTTTAAATTGACTGATATAGAGAACATCTTTATTTCAATAGTTTTATTGTAATTTTCTGTTTATTTTCTTTGCCAAATTTTGATTCTATCTACATATACCTATGTATACACGAATGTGCATGCTCATTTTTTAAACAAAAAAAAAAGGAAAAAAATATTTCTATATTGTATGCTATTACGAAGCAATACTATCCTATTCTATTATTGTTATTAAATAGGTTCTAGAAATTCTAAACACATAATTATATGCTACATTTTAGATTATGTTTTGATATGATCCATTTAATATTTTGATTCCTTGAAAATTTTATATAGTACTATACCTATCCTATCCTCAGGTTATTGGCTCAAATAATAAAACAATTTCTAAAAACTAGAATAAATAAATAAAAAAAAAAGAGAGAAACGTTTTTTTTTTTTTCAATATTTTTGTTGTTCATTTCATTTTTTTTTTAATTTGCAATTTGAAACCGTCGGCAAAAATTGTTCATTTAAGTTGCTTGTCAATTTTTTGTTGTTGTTTATTTCGTTTCTTTTGAATTGTTATAGTATTGAAAAGAAAATAATAATAATTTGTAAAAGATGTACCAAGTACTGATGTGTAAAATCACGTAAAAATTATCTAGCTATAGAGTGTGTGAGTTTTTTTTTTTTTTCACTATATCTCTGATAGAAAATACAGTATATCCTGATGTGTATATCTATATGCAGCGATATAATAAGGAATAAAAACCTTTTCGTATACAGTACGTCTCTATAGCTATGTATATGTAGTAAGTATTCCTATAGATAGAGGATGATGACGTGTTTTGATTGACTTTTGATATTCATACACGGCAGGAGGAATGGGCAACTATACAGGAGGTTACAATATTTTGTTCATATTTTTGTACGGTTTTTTTTAGTTAAAATCTTAATTATTATTGAATATGTACATATATATCTAATATTTTTCTATTGAAATTCTCATATTCCTCGTTTCATTCTCAGTCTCACTCCTCTATCTATATCATGATTACCCGATATGATGATGATTCTATTTAAAATGATGACAATTACAGCAGCTCCTCATATTCATCATCTTTTCTATACACTCTGACTACATTGATCCCTATAAATGATTTATTTATTTTTTTTTTCAATTTGGAACAGAAAAAAATATATTATCAGGTGGGTGGATTTTTTTGTTTTGCTTTACCTTCTCATATTCATCTTCATATGTCATTCTAAACTGTATAGTAGAAATCCTATTTTTATTTTGTTGATTGCGTGTTTATTAATTTCATTTTATTTATTTTTTTTTTTTTTTTGGGATCGAAATTTTTAAATTTCAAAAATAAATACACCTTATTATTTGACAGTTTTTGATTTTTTTTTTGTTTTTCTTATTCGAATGGAATGTTGCGTACACATGTATATATACATATATACACAATACACTATAGAACTAGATGTATATGAACATTTATACACATCTGTATGTCTATGTATGGTACCTACATAAAATGTTTGATATTTTAATGAACAAATAAATAAATAAAAAATAATATAAAAATCAGTAAGTAAAAAAAAAAAAAAGTGAAAAATTTATTTTTCCATATAGAAACACACATACTCGTATAACGTAATGACAACAGCATACTTGTAAACAGATTGAGAAAAAAACTTGTCAATCGAGTACCGCAGCATTATACTATTTTATTATATACGCTACGACGACTACATAAGTAATTATATAAAAGACGCTAACACCATCTACTATATATATAGCTGAAGAGTAGAGCTAATCTAGCTAATGAAAAACGTATATGCATACGTTTGTAAGAGTATAAACTGTACACACTGGTAATTTGAAACTTTTGTTACTTTTTTTTTTTTTATCAAATATTAGTTAGGGTTTTCAATTTTTTTTTTTTTTTCTATTACTACATTACGAGTATGTACTGTATATATATTTATAGCAAGTGATAGCATCGATATATTATATGTATATGAATTGGCCTTATATTCTTTAGTTTTGATTTGAAAATTATTTTTCTTATATCATCTATACATATACATATGTATCTACCATTAGGTACATTATATGTGATAAATATATTTTACCAGTCAATTCTAAATGATGATGATGACTATGATGATTCTAACATGAGAGAACAAATGGATTGTCAGTTTGTCACTTTTGCTGTTTTATCTGTGATAGCCTCTAAAGTATTTTTTATATGAGTGTCTAGAGTTGTTTATTTGTTTATTTATTTAATATATGAGTACCTACATAAGCGTATATAAATATACTCGTATGTTATATATACTAATAATCAATCTTAAATAGAGCTGCGTATATTCACATGCTATAGAATAGCTCTATAGCAAGAAAACAAAAAGATGATTGTTAAGTATCAAAGTGGAAAATTTAAGTTTGTTTCATTTCTATGTATTTCTTAATAAATTTTTATCTTGATAGTTTATTGACCTAAGATGATTGGTATTTTTTTTTTGCTTTTCAAATTTCATATTCCTGTTTTCTTTGCTATAATACACTAATATACTCGTAAATACGAGTACCTATATTTTACATTTTTTTTTTTTTAACAAAAGTTTTCAATTCAATTAATGATTGAAAATTTTTTTCGAACTAATAATAATAACGAGTAAAAAAAAAAATTATGATAATATAATTAATATAATCGAGATAGAACCTTGAAAGTTTATTGATTTATAATTTTTGAACTTATTTTGCGTCTACTATATAAATAAAATCAACATCATCATGTTAACGAGTTATAATTAAAGGGAAATAACTGATTGTAATTAATTCAGTTATAAATTGTTAATTTTTTTATATAGAAAAGCAAAAAAATTTGCATGAATTTATTTTTATTATTCAAAATTTGTACACATAAAACGAGTTAGTTTAAGGTTGAAGAAGAGAGGTTTTCAACTTCTCGGAGATAGTTCAAGGGAAAAAAAGGTTTTTGTTTTTACGTTATACCCTTATAAAATTCAGTATGGAGCTACATGTATGTACGTATATATGTGCGCTTAAAAATGTTTTATAGATATAACATCATTCAGACTAGATTTAATAGTTTTCTATTTTCATTTTCAATACATACTTATTGTATGTGCAGAATGTATAATTTCGCAAATTCTTTCCACTTGTAAAATTTCATTCAAAACTAACATGAAATGAAAAAAAAAAGAAAAAAGAAAATGATTAAAAAAAACTTTCGATCTCAGTTAATTTGTATATATACATTTTGAGTAGGTATATGTATAATATACTTACGTGAAAATGAAATAAAAAATTTGTCTTTTATTCAATTATAAAATTCAAGAAAAAATGAAATAAAAATCATAATAACAACAAAAATATAATATAAAATTGAATGCCTTAAAAACATAATATTCGAACATGCATTTAACATTACAAACAAACATTAATATATTATGAACATCCATTAAATGATACAAAAACAAAAATAAAAATAAAATGTGAAGATGGAAAAAAAAAAAAAGAAAACGAAAATGACAAAAATCATTAACAACAATCATTTGAAAAACATTTAAGAAACATCTTTTAAATTAGATGCTTTTTAAAGTGAATATTAGTATGTAATGTTATATCATTTATATGTTATATGATTATATACACTACAACAAAATTTAAAATTAAAAATGAAATAAAATGAAAAAAAAAATACCAAAAATATATACAAATCTAAAATTTGTTTTTTATGCTAATTTAGCAAATTGATTTCTCGTTTTCGATTAATGAGTTCCATTTTTATTTAGTCACAATCACATCATCAGAATGTAATTTTTATTAATCTCTATATAGGATATACAAACATATTTATGTACATACGGGAACGGGAATATGTATACTATATATGTATAGTCAAAAAGAACTGAACCATCACATTATATATCATATGTGCTTATCATACTATGTATACGTAAGGTCTATAGTCAACGTCTGATCTATAGCTTATACTCGTATGTGTATTCAATTTAATAGAATCTCAGTTATTTTTTTCAGAATTTTTGTAGTGTGATGATATGATGCTGGATACTAAAATGTTATGAATGTTTTCTTTGGTTAGAATTCGAAAAAATCTTGTTTCAAATTTTATATATTTGATGTTCTTGTGCTACATACATACATACATATGGTCATGCTTCAACAGGTAATCAGGCCAAAAATTTCATCATCATTATACGAAGAATAACGTTAGCGTTTAGCACAGTTTTATTACATATACATATGATTGGATTGGAGTACTGGATGTTTTAAAAATTGATAAAAATCATCAAAATACATTATATGCACATATGGATATGGACACATGGATGTAAGAATGTACGTATACGTAAATTTGTAATGTTTGAATTTTATTGACAATAAAACTTGCCCTTTTTCGTCAAATATTTTTTAACAGTCTTTTAACTCTTGTCTTGTATTATATGGTATTGACACCTCATCTGTATGTATGATCATATACATATATTTCATGTGTTATATTGTATTGGTTGTATTGGTATTGGTAGCAGTTTTGTAGTTACAACAGCAATAAAATAAAATGATTAAAATTGTATTTATATATTTTTCCTGTCTATATGTTTGATTCACGTTTTTTTGTTTTTTTTTTTTTTTTTGATAATTTACATTTTCACAACTTAACAAAATTAAAGAATCTCAAGAATTTTGTCAAGAATTAACAGTTTTTATGTTTTATTTTTTCTTATTTTCGATATTGAATGTATCATTTTTTACAGGTAAAAGGTAGAATATCGTATAGGATTCTAAATACATATGCGATCGTGTGTAGTTTTTTTTTTGTTTACTTTTTCTCTGTATGTTGATGATTTCAGTTACATTATGGTATGGTCTGGTCATATATAACTGATCGTCGTTATCATCATCAGTGGTCGTGGTACCATATCATCATGATTGTAATTATATTCACAAAATTTGACCTTATGGCTTCTCTGACTGCGACTGTGTAAATGTATTAAATTAAAGGTTTTTCATATTTCACTTCATTTTTTCGATTTTGATATATTTATTTTATTGCTGATGAAGACGATCATGGCGATGATGGTGATGCACAGTAATGGTAAAATGATGATATCGATGTTGTTGTTGAAGACGATGTTATGATGTTATGATGGTAAATGGTGTGGTGTGGTGATCATAAAATGTATTTTATCTGCTGTTAAGTTATTTAAAAAAAAAAAAAAAATCATTTTTGTTTATTCTATCGCACTGACCTCTGTATGTTGTTGTTGTTGTTGGTTTTGATGTTTCTTATTGTTGTTAATAAATGATTTAATGTGGAACATTTTTTTTTCCAATGATTTTTGTTGTTGTTATTGTTGTAGTTGGAAATTTATTGTCAAAATATCATTTTTAAAATATCCGTGTGTGTGTTTTATTCTTCGATGAAATTTATTTGACGATCATGAATTTCACTATACTACAAAAATATGGAAATATGATAGAAAATAATTTTTTTTGTAATTTTTGTATATATGTAGTTGTCATCATATCATATTAAACAATTTTATTTTATTTTTTTACAGTTTTACACCACGTTTTACATTGAAAAGAAAACAAAAAATTGATTAAAAAAAAAATCTTTCTCTGGAAATCGATAAAATGTAAAAGTGCGCATATACACATCCGCATAAATATGAACATGGGTTTATCAGATAATATGAATCTGTTTATGTAAATGAATATTCAGAATTTATTTTAATTTTTAATGGTTTGATTAGATTTGATATCATATTCTGATATACCTAGCACTAGAAAGGTATTAGTTCGTTATTGTAATTCAAGAGGTTGACATTAAGATGAAAATCATAGAATTATTTTCTAATAGAAGTCTAATTTTCATCTCATTTCAGCATTTTTTGAGTTTGAGAAAAAATTTTTAAATTTTGTCTCTAAATACCTACTAAATTTTTATTTGATTTTCTATAGAAAAAATACAACCATCATTTGTTTCATTTCACTTACTATGTATAAAAGTACGGTGACTATAGTCTTGTAACTGTTTTATGTATCGCAAGGTAATTCCTAAAAATAAATTTAATTTTGTTTTTCATTGAATATATGATATTAGGTTATATCTACAGTTGAATAAAATTTTTTTTATCTAATTGTTATTTAAATTTTTGTTCATTTTATTAATTAAATATTGTCAAAAATTTAATATTGAGTATAGATAACAAGTTTTGGTTTTGTTTTATTTATTGTAATGTTTAATTTCAAAATTCATTTATGCCATTGACAGACATCTAGTATAAACGTGGTATCGATACCTTGGTATTGGCTATCTATACTACATGTCTGTCACCCTATACTAGCTTTATACCAGAAAAACAAGCTGGTATAAACGTGGTGTAATGAAACCAGCATGATTTGTCTAGTATGAATCTAGTATTCACAAAATTTACTGAACGTAGTGCCATTTTAATGCTGCGGAAATTATAAAAATTAGTTTTTACATTAGTTTTAGCATCAAGTCGAAAGTAATTAGTAGGCATAGTAGGCATAGTAGGCATTAAGTTGAAAGTAATATAATGCAATGACATAACACAACAAAATTCACAAAATATGTCAAATGATACTATAGGTTTATACTAGATTACATGTCTGTCACCATGCTAGTATTGTTCATACTATGGTATTCATACCATGGTATCGATACTAGATGTCTGTCTAGGGCTTTAAAGTTATTCTCATAATGTTTTATGTACATATGTATGTGTGCATGACTGAATATGATAATTTTTGTTTTTGATAAATTATTTGTAATTTGTCAAATGTCTTGTTAATTGTTAATAAATATAATTTTGTTTTTCAAATTTTCATTTAATTTTTTTTTTATAAATAATTATACCAAAGACACTATATAATATTAAATATTGTCTTTGATTATACCAAAGTAGATGGCCAAGAAATATTCATTGCTATTTTCTGAATATATACATATGTATGTATGTATGTGTACGTGAAAAAATAGTTCAATAACGATTAAATTATATTAAATAAAATTGAAAGTTAAATAATTTCGGAATATTTTATTGCATATTAGTTTTCGAATAAATTGTACCTATAGAGATTTTAAATTGAATGAATTATTTTTTGTTTTGTTGTATTTTTTCAAATTATCATGAGTATTCACAATCAATTATTAGGTACATATGTATATTAGTTTTCGGATAAAGTTGCTATATATACTACATAATCGTTATATTGTTCGAAGACATTTCATATTTTAAAAATTTCAAATAATCAAAAAAAAAATAAAAAAATAAATAAAAACAAAAAAAAAAATGTATAAACTATAGATGATGACATGAAAAGATGTTATGTTACAAAATGTTTACATAATAATTGTTATTTTTTTTTATTATTATTCTATGTAATATGCATGACTGTATTGTAGATGTAATTTATACTAATCATTTTTTCTTCTTTTTTCATTTTTTTTTCAAAAATTTTTTATTTGATAAACGCGAAATAAAATTTATATCGTCTATAATGGCATTAGTATTTCATTTATATATATGGGTAGATACACGTCTATATAATATAATATATGTACTATTGATGTACTATGTCTATAAATGCATAATTAGATAGGTACATAGTTATGTACGTCTGTGTGTGTGTGTGTGTGTACATTATAAACAAACTGTATTATTATATTATATTATTTTACATTTATAATAGGATTGATAACATTTAAAACAGATTATCACTATAATCATTTATGTGATTTTATTTTCACATTATTTAAAGGTGTAGGATATAAAACCCGTAATTATATGGTTTGAAATAGACATACAAGTAGGTATATATACATATATGTAGCAATAGGTACCAATAAATAGTATATAAAACGCATGTAGGTATAAAAATCACATTAGCATTGCATATACAGAATTAAAAATAAAATAAGAAAATGTATTAAAATTTTAATTTAAATTAGAAAATGAAAAATAGGAAAATTATATCAAATCTTTATGTATAGTATATAATTATTATGCTAGTATGTAGGTCGATTAATTTATTTTATATACTACCTATAATGTAGTAGGAAAAAGCATATCAAGATTAAAAGAGTATCGTATTTCGTATTCGAAGTTTTGTTTTGCTTTCATAGGTATGTTATCTAATTTATTATAGTGTAACCATAAACAAACACATTACACATATTCACAAATTAAAATTAATACTCAAATATGTAATCATTTTATTTACTCGTTTATTTATTTTATTTTTTTTTTTGCTTTTGATTCAAATTCGAATTTCTTTTCTTTTTGGATATTATTTTCCTTAAACATTTTTCAACTTTAGGTTTAGGTAATGAGTTCGGTATATATAGAAATTCAATTCATTAATATATTAAATTAGGTGAAGTGTTATAAATCACTTCGCCGCAAATTAGCCTTTATTAATTAATTCATTATAGTATGATTTGTCCGTATTGGTGGATAATGAAGGAGATCTTAATTAAATACATATAGATAAACGAGAATAGAAGATATAAGTACAGCAAACTTATGTATAATTAGCTGTGGTGTCAGGGCTATCAATATCATCTATTCAATCCTATAACTTTATTCATAAATGCGTAAAATGAGAAATACGATAATTTATGTGAGAATTTAATAAACGCATTTTAAATTATTTACACATTTTTCTATGGTATTCCTCAATACATTTATAATTTTATTAACAAATAAATTTGTGTGTGTATTATATTAAGTCTAAGTAGAAAAAAATATAATAAGGGTATTCACTTAATGCATTGTAAAAGGCATGTAAGCCGAGTATAAAACATGTAAATACATGTATACGTGTAATTTTCACTCGGTTAACATGTCTTTTACTGCATTACGTGAATAGGTACCCTTAATTATTCTATTTAGCAGTTTTATAATGGTTATACGCAATCATGTTAGAAATAATAAACACATGGAAAAATTATAAAAATAAAAATTAGTTTATTAGTAATTAAAGTTTAAAATTAATTATTCAAATTTTTCATTCAATAAATTTTTAAAAATTATTACATCATATACATATTTTACAAATGTTTTCCAATTTTATTTATACATAATTAATTCAATTAAAATCAGGAATATTTAGAAGGAAAACATATTCGATAACATATTACAGCATTATTTTTGTATATATTGAAATTGCTAAATAATTTCAAATTAATTAAAGTTGTGAAAAATCGCCAAATGGAATACACTTACACGTCTATATAACGAATTTTATTTGAAGAAAATAAAAAAAAAAATTTCCTATATTGTGAATAAGAAATTATTTAAAATTTTATTGAAATATTTAATATTTAAAAAAAAAATTTTTTTTTCCGATTGGAATGAAATGATTATATTTGGTGCCGTATTATTATATTGTATACTGTACCTACAGACAGTTGTTGTTTTTCTTTAGCAGTTTTCAAATAATTTCAAGAAATAATATTACATTATTACACCAATATTAACCGAGTATGTATCGTAATCATACACGGCAATATTGCTCCATTAATATCATATATGGAATATGCGGTCATAAATCAATTTATATGGTATAGTTTACATGGCATTTAAATGCTTCTCTCTGCGATCTTATTCTTATTTTTTATTTTTTCTCTTCGCTTTTGTTAAAATAAATGTTTTATTATGTCGACAATTTAAATTTTTTCACCTTTTTATCATTTTATACTCATATTCGGAGTCGTATCTCTTATTCATTTTGTACATAACACCTATATATACTTGCTATTATATTGGTACCTGTTTACATTTTAACATGAATATCTACAAGCAAATAAATAAAAGAAATATGTATGTACATACATATGTACAAAAATGTATTTTGTTAAATTCAGAAAAAAAGAATAAACACAAAAAATTTTAAATTTATGTGATCACTTCTATAATGTTGTCTTTCATTTCAAATCAATAAAATGAAAACAGAGAATAAGAACTTAAAATGAAAACAAATCAAATTTTGTTTTTTTTTTTTTTGTGTACGAGTATGTATGTCTATACTTTACATGTTTCCTTTTAGTTATACACGTATATTTTTTTGCCTTTTTTTTTACAATTTTTTTTTGTTGTTGTTTGATTTTTAAATATTTTTGCATAATTTATTAAAGCTTTTAGATGAAGCTTCTTATATTATTCTTCGTCATTATAACATTTGGATGTGGAGGTAATAGTATATACCTATATAATTCATTTTATTTTTTACTCATTTTCCATTCATTCATATATTATATATTTATCATTTACAAAATGATACAAAATTGATTGAATAAAAAGAATTCATAAAAAAGGAAACATTTTCACAGAACAAAATAATTTAAATGAATCAAAATAAAAGTACAGAATACATTCAAAAATAATTATCAATCGAGTATAATATTAAGATATGTATCATATAAAGTATATCTATATAATTATACTTAGGGGTTTCATGTACATATACATAGCCTATGTATGTACATACATACGTATATACACACGTATACATTATGAATTATTATATGAATATTTTATAGCGTGTTTTATATAATGTCAAAATAATGTGCAAGTATTAAACCTCATAAATGTATCTATAGAAGAACACATTCATCATACATATAATGCTACATTTAGTATTATGGTATTATCTAAAAAATATATAATGTACCTACTACGTACTACTAAAAAAAAAGGAATATAATATTATAATGAGGCGACAGAAAATTCAAAGTGCAACATTTCATAAACAAAACAAAAGACAAAAAACATTTAAATAGAAATAAAATTTAGAAAGGAATAAAATTGAAATTTAAAATTAAAAATTTTTTTTTCAAGAAATAATACGTCATCAACATATCTATACATATTATAGATAGATGCATTTAAATAACTGTACACATATGAGCTATTCTCTTTGAAAGTGGTGTAAGTCCATTCCAAGATATAATATATGCTTTTTTATTTGAATATTGTAGTGTAATTTACGGTTACATAACGCAAAATATTGATAAAAAGATGAGTATACTTTAGATAGGAATTTTTATATGAAAACGGTTTATAAAATGTAGGTATATGCATTAATTTTGTATTAAAAATATTGACTTATACCGTTTTCAAAGAAAACGACTCGTATGTGATTTTTCTTATCACTCATAACAGAAAAATGAAAAAAAATATATAATGTATATACAAATTTTTCATTAATAAATTTTGGAAAAAAAAAAATAAATAAATAAATTAAAAAAAACTATAACATCAGAACAAAAAAAATTCCTGATGAGAAGCTTTGTCGCATATGCATAGATACAATATTTATGTATATACAGTGAATCAATGTAAATTGATGAAAATTAGTGTTCGATTTTGGTGGTGTTTTTGTTTTCAATTCTGTGTACACACATAAAGAAAGGTACTATGGTATATATATATATGCGACTTATATTAATTCTGAAGTCGAATTTAAAAGAATAAAAAATCGAAAAAAAATAAAAAAAAAACGTATATATGTATAGATAAAATAATAATGTATGGAAATTATTTATTTTAATTTGAATTTATATAGGTATATATGGATGCGATGATGTGGTGATGTCTTTTTCTTATTATTGATGTCTGAGAAATGTATAATAATAAATGTATCTATAAAGATATGTTATCTATTATGTGACTAATTGTGTCTTGTATATAAATACAAACAAATATACAATTTTACGTTACGTACACACGGAGACTGAAGAAGTAAAAAAAAAAATATTAATATATACCTATACATGGGCTCCAAGAACTGTTTCTAAAAAATTATGATGATTTATAATGACTTTCAGCAGACAATATTTACTATTCTATATGCATATAACGATTAACGAGTATATATATTTTATTGAGAAATGCTCTTAAAAATGACCTATAAACTGCGTATACACTATAGTGTCGTATAAATTGTATACTGTCTCAATGTGAAGATGATGATAATTTCGAATAACAAATTTATCGAAAAATGACGAGTATAGTTGATTGAAAAATACATATATTGACAGTAGTACACGTGTGTTCTCTCTATAGATAAAATTCGAAATTAAAACTAAAACTCTATAAAGTAATTGTATATAGATCTATCATTTTTATTATTATATTGTAATTGCATCATATTTTCATCAATCATCATAATCATCATCATCGTAGCATTTAGTTTTAGACTTTCTAAAATTTAATGATAAAAAATATAAAAAATAATAATAATTCAATCGATCCCATCAATTTTGGTACAAAAATAACTCATCAAAAAAAAAAAAAAAATATAAAAAAAAGTATACCTATAAATCATTAAATTTTTATGAAATCAATTAGTAGTGTATAGGCTATAATTAAGATTTTAAAGATTTTTATTACGTTAATCCTTGTTTTATTGATAAATCTAATGCTTCTTGTTTTTCTTTTCTGTTTTTTTGTTTCAATAGATAAAATTTTAATAAAATCTTATGTGAGATCTTAATAAATTTTGGATTTATTCACTTGTTGACTGATTTAGATATTGTAATGAAATAATGTTTAGTATAATGTATAGGTATTATGACAAGTTACACGAATTATCTGTTGTATATATGCGATGAGAGAAGAGATGAGAGGATTTTATTTTGTTTAATTAATGGCTATCATATAAGATTAAAAGTTGAATTTAGTAATGGAAAAAAATTAGCAAAATTTAGTCATTAATTTGTGTAATTAATAAGGATTATGATGAGTATTGTGGATTACAACGGTCTGAGGTTTAAAATTGTTATGGAACACAGATAGCAACTGAAAAGTGATTCCAATAAAAATTAAATCGACCCAATAATATTGATGATTGTAAAGTGAAATTGTATATGAAATATTTGTTTGGTTTGCTGATGGATTGAAAATTGTTAAAAAATATTGAGGGAATACCGCAGAAATGTTTTCAGTGTCAATGCTTAAATTAGTCCTACTTTCTTTGTAGACATATGGATGACAGGAAATCGGTAAACTATAAAATGACAATATTGACGTGCATAAATTGAAGTTCAGTGTTGTTATAAGCTTCCACATGATAACGGATAAATGGAAAAAATTTGTTCTTGAAACTTACCAAACAGTACGATGAAATTACTTGACTCCTTATTTCCTTTTAATTAAAAATTGAGATAATTTTTTTTTCAGCTTTCTTTACACGTACACACAACACTTTTTCAAATGCAAATTTTCAGAGACACAAACTATCTATCTATAATATGCGACTAGATACCTAGTTAATACAGGTATACACTTTTCCTATTTTGTTAATTTCAATGTTGATTATTTTAAATGACATGAGTATAAATGTATAGAAAATTTCCTACACACTAACAAAAAGAAAACTTCAAAAAGTTTGCCAGTTGAGTTGAGAATTTTGAATTCCTCTTGATTTAAACTTTTTAGTTTACCTTTTTTAACATTGAGAAATTATCACACTGTTTTTAGTTTCCTTTCAAATTAAGAATGGCAAAATTTGTAATCGATAGTAATATAGCTACTAGAAATCTTTTGAAAATCTAGCTAATTTCGAATTTTACAAAATTTAGTTTACATGACTGTTGTATCAATTATGATTCAGACACGATTTAAAAATCTGTATGTTATTATAACGTACACGTATAAAAGGCATAGTATAATAATATACAGCTTTCACTTAATGTAATTATTCACTTGACTGTTGTGGCTATTTTTTTAATATTATTTTTGGAACAAAATTCAATTATTCACACGTTTTTCAAAATTTTATTTTAAAAAAATGAAACATAACCAAGAACTTTTTGATACAAAGATAATGTAGCCTTAAAATTTAATACTTAAAATTCAAAAGCAATTAATTTCAGTTTTAGTTGTGCTTATCCTTATTTCTTTTTATTAATTGCACCGCACTAAACATAACTTGCTGTAATCCATGTAGGTATACCTGATATTAATTAGATTTCAACACACAAAAATTTTTAAGTTTTTCTAAAAATTGCAGTTATTTTAGAAGACGTTCCGTACCTATACTTTATTTTATTTAAAATAATAATTAAATGTCATATCAATGTGATTACAAAAATATCCAAATTTTATTATTCACTATATCTATATCCGATCAAATTATTACACTAACGTTACATATACACATCTACGATTTAAATTGAAATCAAGAAAATTACCAAAAATATATTAAAATCGGTATCGAAGTTGAAAATTATAATCTGATAAACATATGATCTGATTGTAATCAATAAACGAAATACGAAATCTACAGACACAATAAATTTTCCACACTTTTTTTACTTATTTCCACAAAAACAAAATTTCAAAAAGATTTGATTTGATCTAGGTAAATACAGCTTAAGAATATTTTTTATTGTTGTTGTTTTTTTCTTTTTATTTTTTAAAATCGGTGTATAATACCATGGAAATTCTCTATAATGTATTCGAACCGAACGAACGCCACTTTCGAACTGAATGTCGAATCAACACACCTATCTAAAAGTCTAAATAAACAAAACAGAAGTGAAAAAAAGGCAACTTGGTGGTTCGGTCAGAAAAAATGACTATACGAAGAAGAAGAAACAAAAAGGTTTTTTGTTGGTTAAAATAAATGGCGGGGGTAAAAGGTAAGAAGAGAGGTATGTTTCGTATTTAATGTGTGTATAGATAGATAGAGAGATATGTACAAAAAGTTACATGATATTCGAGGAAGTGTACGAAGTGTGTTTGAGTATGCGTTGATAAATTGTTGTAGTGGTAGTAAAAGCGAAATTAAATTCGAATGCTCGATAACCGCACAGAATGGAAAAAGAAAAAACGAAAACACAAAAGAAAAATGGAAAGCAAATATGAACCTGAATGGAATCAGACTGGAAACAAACTAGAAATTAAATAGATTTTTTTTTGGGAAAGATTGTTACAGGGTCAGACGCAAACGTAACGATAAATTATTTGTTGTGGAAAAAATAGACGACAAATTGAAACTGGTTTTAAAACCTCGTTTTGTTTTATTTTTTTTTTTTTGCTTTTTGAAAAACAGTGTGTTTAATATTGCGCGTTTCGGCAAACACTATATCGATCTCGAGCGAAAAGAGATCAACAATATTATTAAATTTTTTGTTAGTTATATATTTGATATCTTCTAATTTGTCGATATTCAAGTCAAATACATTAAAATCAACCACAGTGTATGATTTGCGTGCGTGCATGGAATATAATATAATATACCTGTCGTATCTCTAGCATAGATGGAAAACGTTCAAAACTTTCGGTCTAAATATACAATAATATCATGAAGTTGTTCAATATTATGTATACATAATGGCTATAGGTAAGGTACAAGAACTGTACCATTTCATATTCGTTTCGCTTTTAATGAAAAAGACAAATATATGATGTCTTTATGATTTTTGCCTTTTCGGTGAACTGAACAACAGTAGCGCATGCTTCTTCCGACATAGCTAGCTATATGCACACATAATCTTTGTATTCCATGGAAATGATTTTAATATTGCTGATAACGATGAGGCCATCGCACAAAAATTCCTAGTGGGATGGGCAGAATGAATTTTATATTTTAAAAACGACTCTGTATGAAGAGGTTTTAAGCCACACCTCTCGTTAAAACAAGGGTAATTGTGTTTTAGTTTCTATGTTCATCGTAGCTACACATTTTTGTATTATTTTTCACATTTTTTTTTCTTTTCCAATAATTTTTGTAATTTTATCTCGTATTTTTGTATATGTATTTTGTATTTAGGTATTGGACGCAATACAATATCTATATGCGTATGCATTTATAAGAATGCTAGAATTATTTTGAACAGAATTTTAAATAAGGATACTTGTAATTTGTAATGTATATCTATATGTATGTACAATAATATGCATGTTTGCAATAAAATAAAGGAACATGTACATGTATGTACTTACATATCGTATACAAAATAAAAAATAAATAACAAAAGTCCTTTATACATGTACTTATGTAATGTATGTTTTCATGTTGATGTAAACTATCGTGTCATTTTTTTTTTTTTACCACACACGAATACAAATAAATTTATAAAACAAAAAATGAATTTTTTTTTCGCAAGAAAATTTTTTCGACATATTTTCCAGTATACTCGTACAGAGCCATCAAAGTTTATGATGTGTATAAAATGAAACATGAAACATTATAAACATTAAAAAAAATTACATGGCAGGATATTCTGACTTTTCTTTTCATATGTAAAATATACGTGTAATTACATATAAAAGATATAGAAAGTCAAAAATAATGTTATTTCCTTTCATTTATTTTTTATTTTCCATTTTTTGTTTATCTTTTATTGAATTTTTTATATTTGACTTCATTTTCATTGTTATATTTTATCCGTCGCATATATTAAATGGGTATAGGTACGGAATTAGGCGGTAGATATAATATTGAAGGAAAATTTTTGGAAATTGATTTTTCATAAATTTTAACAATTTCTTATGGTACCTATATAACTACTACAGGACAGATTGTAATAATTTGACTACATGTGTATGTTCTAATATGTATGTTATATGTAAATATATACAGAAGAATTTTCTTTTGGAATTTGGATTCCATATATGTTTTCTAATGATTTATTTAACTTGAATTAGTCAAATATTTCAATTTTTAAATTCACAAGTTGGTATTTTCCCGTGTTCCATTTTCAGATCATTTTTCATTCCATTTTAAAGCGATTTTAAACTTTTTTGCTCTTTGTAAAAATTTCTAAATACTTTTGGATACAGAATAGATACCACACCAAGGACCAAGGTGTATTTAATATTAAAATAAGCAGAATCCATGGTTAGGACACGTCGCAAGAAGACCGCAGCATGACGTGATGAAAAGATTGATGACTTACACCCCTGATAAAAGCAGAAGACTGGGAAGGTCTAAAGCACGCTGGATAGACAATGTTCAGAACGACCTGAAAAAAAGATGAATGTCAGGAACTGGAAAATAACAGCTAAGAATAGGGAGGAATGCGGCAACGAATCCTGATACAATGCCAAGGCCCATCAAGGACTGTCGAACTAATGATGATGACGATGATGATGATAGATGCTCATAATGTAGTAAAAGGCATGCAAACCGTATGTAAATACGTGTATTTTACTAGATTTACTATAGGATTTTTACGATCCTTTTACTGCAATAAGTATAAACACCCTCATTATTTTCATTTAGTTAATTTTCCAACATATGTATTTTCTTTCAATTTATGTATTTCCCATATAATACCGATATACAAACAACCACATATAAAATGAGTATATAATGTATACGAGGTGCGGTTCAAAAGTAATGTCATCTTGTGAATGTGCCTTAATTTTTTAAAATATGATGTCAAACGTCATTGTGCTTTGACATCTATGTTGTATACATCAGATAGAGAATTATTGCTACTATGCTTATTTGACAAATTTTCGGTCTGTTGTTTTAAAACAGCGTGAATTTTGTTGTCGTTTTCGTCGTCGTTGTGTTCCATATGCGCGCGACCAATTAAGCGTTTGGCTGAGTGAAAACTGGGTCCACTAAGGATGACACAAAAATTCAAAATGCCATATTAAAACGAGCATAGAATTGTGCATCAATTCAGGAGGTGTTCATTTGAGCGATATATAATTTTTTCTATATAGCTATCTACTTAATATCATCAGTTTTACATGTTCAAATAAATTTTTCATAAAGACAGATCTAATGTTTTTTTCATTTCTAACAAAATGGTAGTCAATTCACATTATGACATTACTTTTGCTCCACTTTGTATTACATCGACATTATTAGGTGCTTTCGATTTGACAATTTCAAGTACTTGCGAGTAGAAAAGGTAAATGTATGATGTGCTATACCATCTACTCGCAGCTACTCATGAGAAATTTTTCTAGTAGCTGGAAGTAGATGCAAGTAGTTACGAAAAATATTTGTGTCGTACGTTTTAACAATTTATCCTAGACACATTTTAGTACTCGCAAGTACTTGAAATTGCCAAATCGAAAGCACCTATTATGTACAATATAATGTAGGTACATATACTACTCATTTTGTCGTATGAATTTTTTAACATAAAATTTTCATGTATATAATTACAAATTTTTTTGTTTTGTTTTTTTTTGTTTACATTTTCTACAGGAATTTATATTTTTTTCTGATCTCATTTAAATGTACATAGTAACATCAATATCATATCTACACAAGTGTACGTACATATGTATATATATATTCAATAATTTATATGAAAATATTTATTTTTAATTCATTTTTACATTATTATTATTCATTTAATTATTTAACTTTATGTAAAATAATGCTACAAAAAATATACATATAAAAAAATAAATGAAAATATTTTTTCTTACTTCATATGTATATATACTTGAATACCAAAATGCATGAGTATTTACAAATACATAAGTCCAAATAATGTCAGTATAAATAATGTTTGTATAACTCTTTTTTAATACGATAAAAAAGTTCCTTAGAAAATCACGAAGAAAAAAAAAAAACGATAATAATTGCGATGCGGACACATATTGCTTGCGCTCGTTGAAAAAACTCAAAATATTTTCCTGAAAAACCGTGCATTTGCATACTTTATATTCACAAAACAAAAGCAATTCAATTTTATTATATGAAAAAATTAAAATTATTATACAGTGAGGATTCAGTTCATATATAAGTACAACCACAGATAAGGAATTTAAATATCCAAAACTCGTATCTGGACCTAACATTTAAAGTATAAGTCCATTTGAATTTGATTTTGTTAGGTATACATTTTTAATATATAATCAGTGCAACATTCGTAATATCCTTATTTGTGGTACAACACATGGAAATTTAAATTGAAATTATATGGACAAAAATCAATTTCGCGCAACTATTCATCTCTATATACTTGATAAAAAGCGTGTATATTTTTTAAGGACTGGATTAGCTATGTCATCATCACACAGTAGATATGTAAGATAACCTACATAATATCTATAACACAACTGTCACGGGTGTGGTGTGCCAGATTTTTTTATAGAAATTCGTATACTGTATAACAAAAAATTCGTGCGTATATAGAAAAGTATGCATTTGTACTTATATTTGTGAAATGTTTTATTTCAAAATCGTGTAAAAAAAAAAGAGTTGGGTGTATTTTTGCATATAAAAATTTAATTCATCATTAATATTATATCTATGTATATTTCTATGTACCGAAATGTCATATGTATATTTTTTTTTTCATATATGATATAGGTATATATAATATCAATATACATATGCATATATTACCTATCCTATACTTATTTAAATTTATTTTTTACTTTCTTCTTTTCGTATATGTGTGGTGTGTGTTTTTTTTGTTATATATTTTATTCGTTTTACGTTTTACATACTAATAGCCTTTCATCAGATACATAATATTTACTGTCTGTCTGTTAAAATTTTCGCAGATATTTTATTTAAATATTTGTGCATTGAAACTTATGTACATATATACTAGTATACGCACATTTATCATTTATGTGTAATGTATACATATCCTTTTTGCATCATTATATATGAATGTGTGTATATCAGATATTTGTACATATATGTATATGTACACCATCAGCATCAGTGATATATAGTATGTAAAAATACACAAAGATTTTAAATAAAAATGTTGAAAACATGAAAATTTTCCCAAATAATTATGCATATATATATAAATATATATATACGAGTAAATATACATTAATGTATACGTATGTATGTGTTGCAAGTGGTACGATGTAAAAATTTCATGAAAAGTATATTTCATTCGTTTTCGATTCAGATTTTTTTTTCATTATATATTTCTCTTTAGTTTTTATTTTCATTTGAAATGTATTTTTCTTGCAGGAGGATTTTAATTAATTTTTTTATAATTTTTTTTATATTTTGTCACTTTTTTGTAAAATTGTAAAATTTTTCAATTTTTTTTTTTTTCGAATATTTCTTTTTGTATAGTAATTTTTCCACTAATATATATACATATATACGAGTATATGTATATACACCAACAATACGTATATAATTCCAATTCATGAATAGTTGTGCTGTGCTGGTAGTTGTTCTGTTTTTTATTTTTTTTTTAAGTATATTGCTGAATGACTATTATACTATTCTATAAAAATGAATAAAAAATTAATGGAAAAATATGACATTAAATGAAGAAGATGAAGAGAATATTTTTATATACAAATGTGTGCTTGTATCTCGTGTCGTATATATAATATGCGAAAGGTGCGGTGGGTGTTTAGCAGTAGAGAATGCCATATATGCGAGTATATAGGGAGTCTGCGAGTATAGTGCAAGTATATAAATGAATACATTCATTGGTTTACATACAAATTTGTGGTTTATTGTAATTAAAATAAAATGAATAAAAAAAAAGTTAAATGAAAATTAATTTTACATTCTTTTTTACTTATGATTTTCATTCTGAAAATCTGAATATACTTTTGTGTGCATATATATATAATACATGTACAATTATTTACACAAAATACATACCTATATACATTTTTGTCTATATAATTTATTGTTTTTGAATGTACATTATATATACTGTACATAGCATATAATATGGTAATGATGTGATTTTATTTTATATATTCATTCAATACATCAGATGGAGATGCGTATATGTGTATATGTATATGTATAATTATTTTTATTACTTTTATTTATGAAATTTTAAATTGTATCTCCGCGGATATTATGACAAATTGTAATTAAAGCGTAAGTATCGCAATATTATTATTTTATTTTTTATAATTTTTTTTTTTGATTATTTTTCTTTATAAGCTTGTTGTCATTTTTAATTGAAAATACATTTTAATTATATATGTATAGGTATCTATATAACTTTTTGATTTCATTATATATATACGCGAATATTGCATTTTGGAATTTCAAATGAACATTACCACGAATAACAATTTCAATTTCAACAATTTAAAAATATGTAAAAAAAAACGCTTTAGAACATTTTATATTTCCTTCTTTGAGGACATACATTTTCATTTATTTTGAAGAAAAAATTTTAATTATCAATTAAAGTATACATGGATATTATGTATGTATATAAATAACATAAACTAAATATGTAATTACAAGTGAAGTGAACATCAGAAAAAATCTTTGTGTATAACAATAGATATATAGTAAGTAGTGTATGAAGTATGCAAAGAAATGTAATTGATTTTCAGATTATTTTGCAATCTATATAGATTTTTGCATATAGCACTGGTGAGTGGAACTGGATATACGTTTTCATATTTTTGTATATTAATTTATGTACACACATACACGTATATAAGTTATTTATATTTATATACATGTTATTGGTATTTATTTTTACAACATTTTTAATTAATTTTTAAGTTATTACTATATGCACAATACTAAGGATATTAATAATTAATAATATTGTTGGAGGGAGGAACTATTATGAAATTCTTTCTGTACTGCAATGAAATTCTTTCTGTTTGTTTTATTTTTATGGGTATATAATGGGTCATTTAGTTTGATCTGTTTAATAATTAATGATGTATTAGAGTTCTAGATATATATATACTTTATATCATATAATAAATGCATAATGATGGAGTAAAGAAATTTTGAATCTTTAAATATGTTCTATATGTTTCTATTTTTTATGTATATACGTGCATATATTCATTTTCAGGATTATATTTTATGGTCGGATGTGATAATTTAAAATAAGGATTTTTGTAATCTTTTGAGACAAGCTTCGTAACTTCATATATCTATATAATGATAAATAATTATTTTTCCTTTTGATCTTGAATCAAATTAAAAATGGAATGTTTTGATAATAAAAAATTCAAATTTTGATTAATTTTATAAAAAAAAAATTTTAATTTCATACTGGATATTAAATTTTTGTGGAATAAGGATCAAATGTGTAAAAGTATTTATATAATTTATTGATATATTTTACATATTTCTTTTATATAGTTTGTTTCAGTTTGGATATTCTATAAATCTAAACTAAATCGGTTATGGTATATACTATATTTACAATCGTAATCAATAATTCTATCAGTTATTGTAACAATTCTATCATCATCCAGAGTTCCTTCCTATAGTAATCATATGGCAGTAGCATTTGAATTCGATGCTTTCTTTATATGTGTATTGTGTATTTGTATATACTATATTTTAACGTATAAACTAAGGTATAATAATTGAAATAATGATGGTTTTTAACCGATGAGTAAACATGTAAATCGTACGTGTATTTCACTATAGATTTACTCGGTTTATACGTGCTTTTTACTACACTTTTGAGTGAACTTGAAATAATTTGTAATTTTAATTTATTGTAAATATTTTTTAATTATAGAAGAAAAAAGTATCAGGAACGTATACGATGCGGCATCAATGAACAATTCAGTTTTAGAGTATATTGTGTACTATAAATTACATGCATTGAAACTGGAGAACAGCATCAATAAGTCGGGATCATTGGAGACAAAGTGTTGATTTGGTCTGTATAGCACCATCTGAATGATGAAATTATGAATTGAAACCGCATCGATATATTTTGAAATTTTAGCACTCTATTTGATATGATTTTGGTATCCTAAAAGATACGAGATACGAGAGAGTTAAAAGTGGTCAACTATAAGGCTAAGGCTGTTATTGCATTGCATATTCTTTATGAAATAATAGTAATCTAACAAGGTTGCTATGTCGTTGGTATATATTTCTTCGAAAATATATGTATGAATAATCATCAAAGTCAGGTTAGGCATTGGTTAATATATATATTTTTGGAAGTAATCATCTGGGACATATAGTTTTTCACAAAGTGGTTGGCAAAAGAAGGAAAGACAGACCACGGAAAAGATGCTTGGACAATATTGAAGACGATATAAAGTTGATGGGAATTCATAACTGGAAAAGAAGAGCACGAAGCCGGGAAGAATGGAGGAAGCTTCTATATTAGAGGTCAAGGCTCGGAAAGGGCTGTAGCGCCACTGATGATAATGTATGGGGAAGGGGACATATCATATATATAATGTAAACAATTGCGTACTGTCAACTTGTTTTCTAATAGATATTAGATATCAGTAAATAAATGTAAAATAAAAAAAATCCGATTGATGTGTATGAAATTTAGATGTTCAAAACCAGAACTGTTCATTTTTAAGAGTTTCTTGCAGATTATTCACACTGTCATACATAGTGTGCTATAGTGAATCTTTTTCAGATGAACCCAGAGATCCTCGATTGAGTTCAGATATTGGACTCATTTCAATTAACAATTTTTCAATACTTTTTTGAGTTGGTGTATATGTATATGTATAAATACGCATCACATACAATGCATATAAACACAGGTGTATAAGGAGGAAACAACAAATAACAAATTTTCTTTCTTTCATTCATCTATTTCTATAAAATGTTCATATGCATACTTTTCTTTTCTATTTATATGTACTCGTATATTCAAAATTTGAATATTTAACAAATATTTTATATTATATTGAAAAGATGCCATGTCAAAGTTTTCATGCTTCATTTATTTAAATTTATGTTTCTCGAAGATATGATATTTTCATACCATACATACATATATATATAGCTTTACGCTCTATATATTATATCATAGTACATACACGCAAAACATATATTTGTAAATGTATATGCATTTTACATTTTACTTATACATACATATCTATACATATACATATACATTCATAAGTATAATTTTTATTTTTTTAAACTTTTTTTTTTTCAACAATTTCACACACATTTTAATCGCACATACACGGAGAATACATTTTTTTCATTTGGTTTTTTTTTTGACATTTTCCTGTCGACTATTTTTTCTTTTTTTTTTCTTTTTAAATTTTGTGTTAGATAAATATTATCTAATTGTTTTGTGCTACCATATACAAATTTCATGGAATATTTATGTCCTGTTGAAAATTTACTATGAATATACATGCATATATGTATGTATACGTATTTGTATACCTATGGTACGACATAAAATAATGTTTTGCATGTAAGTAAAATATGTAATGTATAGAGCAAACGTTAACGTTATTTTATATGTGAAATAGTAAAAGATGTGCTCATGTGTGAAAATAAATGAGAAAATATAGAGAAAAAATTTATCTAACACATCATTCAATAAGTCCCTGGTCTGACACATATACAGCAATACTATTGACAATTCCATATATTTTCTAAATAAGCTTCACATATTATTATTCTGTGATAGTATAACAACCTTCAAACGATATGTGTCAAAATTTCATGACACTTTGATAATTTAGTTTACAAGTTACAGCGGTTTTAGTGACATCATTTTAGTGCTTTTCAAGAAAATGGATAAAAATGAATTTCGTTTGCTGATTAAACATTGTTTTTTAATGGGAAAAAATACTATGTTGACGTCAAAATATGGCTTGATATAAGTGTTATGAAGTGAAGACTCTGCGCACCAGGAAAATTCACAATAATTGCTGAGTTTAAACACGGTCGTATAAACACCGATTATACTTAAACGCTCTAATGGTTACCCAAAATCGGCAGTTATTCCAGAAAACATTTCAAAAAATTTTGTTTTTCTTAGCTAGATCTGAGACTTACTGAGTGCAGTGTGCAGTGTTATATGTACATGCAACGTACACACACACACATCAGCAGTGTATCACATTATCACCGTATTCATATATGTATATGCATAACACAAAGTCATGAGAAAATTCATAAATCAATGTTATAATATTATTTTTCTGTTCACTTACACGTGTGATATCTAATTCAATTATCATTCATTGAAGATTGAAATTGAAGATTTCATATTCCATAAGATAAATACACATAAGAAGTAAGTGAATAGGTGAATAGCTATAAATTGGAAGGGCTAATAAATAATGTGCATACACCCATTCAAAATTTATATACGAGTACCTGTATATGTACACATATTATATGTTCGTGTAACGTTGAAAATTACAATTTTTTAAAAAAAATTTATTACGAAAATTATTTGTCTCGCGCGTCTATTTCTATTTCAAATATTACAAGCAAATGCACGCGTTTATTTATAGAGAAAAAACCGTGGATCATATATCATTGTTGTGTGCACTCTTCTACTCATCGTATACATGAGTATATTGTGTATATCATTTGAGTTCATCACTTAGTACATACTATATATAATATAATGAAAATAAAAATGAAATTTCCTTTTATTCTGTTTTTCGTAATTCAATTAATTATTCGTGTAATTAACCGCATAAATGTATGTGTGTGCACATTTTCACAACAAAAAAAACACACATACACACACTTTTTACATATTTAGTGGTAGCTGAATGTATATATTTTTCATGAAAATAATTTATACTCTTGTATGGATATGAGTACCTAATTGAATATTAAATTTTTCTTTTGTTTTGGCTTCATTTTAATTTATCATTTTGTTTATTTGTTGTTCATGTGTCTTTTGTATTTAATGTTCGGGTATAATACTATATACATATACTCGTATGCTCATATGTGTGCTATTTCATCGCGTATTCAAAAGCGAACATCACATAATAGAGTTTCATGACATATTATGTCACAATTTTTAAATTTATTACATTTGATGCATTTGCTGAATTATATTATCAACGTAATATAGTGAAACTCCTAACGTATAGAGGTTTCATATAGTGAGGAAATGTTTATGTGTATATGTGATGTGAATTATGTGCATTATATTTATATAACTGATAGATAATAGATATAGGAGGTACATCATATCTTCAAATTTGTATAATTGTAACAGGTATTTATTTGAGCATATTTCGTGTATTTCGGTATAGGTGTACCATATGATGAAATATTATTATTTATTTCCTTCCTAAAAAGTTCTTCTCTATATATTCTTACAAAGATAAACACAGGAAATAAGATCATTTTATATAAACAAAAACTTTAGCAAAAATATAAATAATAAAATTTGAAAAAATATAAATGAATTATGTAATAAAAATAAGGATAAAAATATTGTGTCTCTGTCTATGTATTGATATCATGATTGTGATTATTGTGAGGGAAGATAATTTCTTGCAAACATAATAGAATTCTTGCATAACACTTATATTTGTATCTCGTATACTACGAGCCTACGAGTGTATATGGTTAGGAATTAAAATTGAACAATGCGAATATGTATGTATGTACATACGTAGCTGGAAAACATATCTTCAAATCAAAAATGCCCTTATGAAATTATATAGAAAATATTTATATATTTTTTTCTTGTTCGTTCGTTTCCTATTTGACTTCGGAAATACACATATTTTCGGGTACCTATGCAATTTATCAAAAATATATACTATGCATATACATATACAAGAAAACAATGAAAAGAACTTCTCGAAGAAATAAGAGGAAGAAAATTGTAACAATACTATACACAGTGATGACAGATTTATATATTGCGACGATTATATTGCGTTCCAGGATGTTTGGTTTGGTATATAATATATTGATAAAACGGTGATTCAATTTGTTACCATTTTTTATTAGATAGGTATATAAAAATTTTTTTCTTTTCCATATTTTTTTCGTCCTTATTACGTTCCTTTATATCCGTTTTATTTATTTATTTTTGTCTTTCATTTATGATTTATGCGTTTTCTTATCTTTTTATTTTCATTTATTTTGTGGCTACTGTTCAGTAACTTGTACCTTGTACATACAAAAATATGGATGTAGGGATTTTTTCGCAATTGCTTATACATATATGTATACGAAAAAAATTAGAACATTGAATTGAAATCAATTTGTTGCACCTGATTTATCAATTGCCTATACAATAAATATTGAAAAGATTAAATTTGAAATAAAGGACAAAGAAAAAATATATTAATAGTATTTATACGGATAGAATAGTGTAAACAACGATAGAAAATCTTGATGTGTGGGAAAATTTTTTTAATTTTATATATTTTTTTGCAATCTTTGTATATAAATTAGACCTCTACTCGTATAATATCTTTGTGTATATATACATATATTACAAAGTACAAAATGAAAATTGAAAGAAAATATAAATAAAAACACGATTAAAACTATTTTTCTTAAATTTTGATTTCAAATAAAAATGAAATGATACGTATGTATGTATTTTGGATTCGTATGCTTGTTTCATGTTTGTATATGGATATACATATAGATGGCATAATACCAGGTAAATTGCATCTGCGATGTTATTATTTATCGAAGGAATTAAATTTATGTTTTTATTTCATTTCATTTTTTTTTACAAAATTTTACAAAGTTAAAAACTCTTTTTTCTTAAAAAATAAATAAGAATGCAAGTATATTTATTGTAAAAAGGATATATACCATTGTACTTCTATATACATATATGCACAATATGCACATTTAAAGAAATTTTCTTTAAAATCTTAATGATAATTGTTTTTTGTTTGTTTCTTCAATTGTTTTCTCTTTATATTTCTATTTTCCAACTGAATATTAGAAAAGAAAGTGGAAAATATATGTATATTATTTTTTTTCTTCAAAATTTTCATTGTTATGTTTTATTATTATATTGTTTGTTATATTAACCGTGCAGTACAAATATGATGTATGCAGTTGCAGTATATATAGTATTCTAAACAAATATCACGCTGTGTTTGTGGTCTTAAAAAGAAAATTCCAAGTAGACATCAGGTATACTCGCCTCGCGTATATAGAAATAACTTTGGTATACATGGTTATAATGTATGTTCCTTATAACACATCATTTTTGTAAAACCAAAAGGATATTATTTTCTTAAATAATGTATCAGTATTCTTTTAAATGAATTTCATTTTATCATAATATATATATACCACAATTGCAATTTCATATTTAACATGCGCAAGGGATGCAAATTAATTCTATAAGCATATATCTATATATGTATATAGTATTAATTCTTTTTTTTTATCCTTAAATAATACTATACTTGTTTATATGATTTCGTTTAAAATGTATAAGTAAATATATAAGTGCACATTTTTATAACATGATGCCCAAAAAACTTATTATGTATATAGGTATATCGTTTTTGTTTTTAAAATGTCCATTTAATTGTTAAATTTTTAATGAAGAAAAATATTTATTGTTGTTTCTAGATACCTATTTCACTTTTAGTAGCCAAGTTTACTGTATGTATAGTTGTATACAAGTTGTAAAAAATTTTTATTTTACAAGGATATACTACCTTTGTTTAATTCTTCCATTTTTTGTTCATTTTTCAGTTAAATTTATTTTATTACCATATATAAACTATTTGCTCCTTATATATGTACGTATATGCCTATGCACTTCTGTTTTATTGCTAATATCCTTTCTAAAAAGGAAAATGAACTAAAAGATATATGCTTATACATACTCGTATAAGTATTATAGTGAAATGTATGGAGAAGAAAGTTAATGATGATGATAACTTTATAACTTTATTTTTTATTGATCGAACAAAATGAAGTGAAAAAAGTATGAAGAACAAAAGAACAAAAAAAATTATTCAGGACTAACGTAGTAAAGGGTATTCTTTTACTTTTGTTTAAATTATTAATAAATTTAACATAAAATTGAACACATATATATTCAAGATATATGCTTGTTCAAAATGTATTTACGAGCAAAGAAAATTAAAATAAAAGATATACATATGTATGTATACAAAACTTTTAGGATAGATAATCCGGTGATCTGCGGTCGCATTTAACATTTTTCATACCTTTATTTAATATGATAAGATAATATATAATATATACATACAAACAAATGTATATAAATGTAATGTAACTATACTCTGTTATATATATAGTTTATGGTAGCGTACATACAGTATATATATATGGGAGATTATAAAATAACAATAAAAATATATTTACGATTACTACATAAAATAAATGATATACATCTAGGTATATATATTTAGTTATATGTTATATATATAAACAGTACCATTAGATAGTACATAAATATAGGTATCCTTAGAAAAATATCCTTGTATCTATTTAACCTTATTGCTTGAATATTTTATATATTAAAAAATTATATTATATTCATCATTTTCTATATATATGCTCCTACATAACAATTCGAATATGTATTTGACAGATGGTATATTTACATTCAAATTTATAATATCCTTTTCTATATATAGCTATATATGAAGTAGATAAAAGTATATATCTAATATAAGTTAAAATGAAACTGTTAATTGGTAAGGATTAACCAGAAATATAGTGAGATGTTTCAAAAAAAAAAATGTATAGAAAAATAAATTTTGAATGTTTTCTTTCCACAGAATTATCTATGCCTTATTCAAACATACATATAATGTAAACGAATAAGAGTACATTATATATAAGTCGGATGTAGTCCTTTACTTAATCCTGTTTTTATATTATTATATTTGTTATATATAAGAGTTGTACGTAAGTATAATTGTATAAATAGCAATAACAATAACAATTATAAGGTAAATGCCTTTTCAACTCTATATACATATGTGAATATGATGTTAAGGAGTACGTGTAGAATGTGTGCCTATATATTAAATAAATGAAAATTTAAATAAAAATTTATTAATTCTATCGTATTTGTACATACATATCTATAAGCATATATAATTTGTAGATTTGTAGGCACTTGTATCAGTTATTTAAAAATTAAATACATTAAAGGATTCATTCGTACACAAAAATATTAAAAAAGTGTATACTACATACTTATTTATGAGTATATTTATCTACACTTTTTACAAATAATTATAATAATATTGTATTTTATGTATTTCATAAATGAACTGTTAATAATAATTATTGTAGGTGTTTTCAAATATAATATGCGTATTAAAATAAATTATCCTCTTATACAAAATTTTCTTCTACAAATACACCAATATACAGAGACATAAGTACATCCAGATATTAAATCTTACGTATATTATAAGAAATATAAATAAATAGTATAGGTCTATAGATATTACATATTATATATCTACGAGTATTGTGGTTGTACAGTTCATTCATATATGAAAATTTTAATTGTATCAATCGCAAAACATTTTAAATCTACAAAAAGCTTATAACTTAAATGTTAGATAAGTATTTACAAATATTATAATGGAATTAGACTTAAAATTTTATATACATTATGTATATAATAGGCATAATAGATCTATGTATATAGGAATATTTTTTAGCTTATAAAGGTCACGAATTATTAAATTTCAAGAGCATATCTTATGTTCTATACATACTCTTAGATATAAGTATAATATTGAACGTTAAAATGTGAATTGAATATAAAATCTTAAAGCAGATGAACTATTACCTTTTTTTTACATATTTTACGAGGTAATTAATGTCCATTTATTTTATTTTTATTTTCTTCTTCTTCATTTTTCTTATTAAATCGTAGACTAAAATGTATAGAAATTTCTTTTTCTTAGTATGTCTGGAATTTGTTTCGATTTTTCTTTTATAAACTTCGATTCATTGTTATCGTGCGTACATTTTATAGGTATATACTGCGGGTAAACATTATACAAAATGACATCATCCATTGAACGAATAAAATAATTTATATAAAATCAGGCACTCTTGATTACAAAGAAAAAAAACAAATATACTAAAACAAACTTGTATTAAATTTTTTTTTTTTTTTGCTAATTAATTAATTATTCTGAAGGCTAATTATTCATATGTTTTTCATACCATAGAAAAAAAGATAAAACACAATACAACAAATTCAAATACACAAAAAAATTTATATATATATTAATTTAAAACTTAAATTTAAATCAACAATAAACAGAAAAAAGAGAATCATCTTAGTAGAAAATAGAATCAATAAATTCGCGAAAAATGTGTGAATTTGACAAAAACTCCTTTGACTATAGATGCATTTAATTAATGTTATATCATACGCAGTATACGAGCAGTACGAATATACATTTATAAAATATAGGATTGGACAGGTTATAGCAAAAATTATAGAAATATAACTATATATAGAGAAGAGTTCTATTATCGTCTTTGGTTATAGAGTGACTTTGATGGTGTAAGCGAAGTATACAGTCTACTGTTATTCAAATTTATTATAGAAAATATTTTTTTTTTTATATTATTTTTGAATAATGATTTTTGTTTATTGTGGTGGACATAAAGGACATTAATTTTTATGTCTTAAACTAACGATGTGATATACATACGAGTATATACAATACGTATACATACACACACCTATATTTATATTTATGCAATATCTATATATTCGTATAGACGTATACATATAAATTGAATTAATATAATAAATCACAGTATTTATAATTTCTATTCGATATCACAGAAAATATATATAAAGACGAATTTTTCATAAAATAACAAAATCTATAATATTTTGTTTGTATATTATGCAAAAGCACAAAACAAAAATAACAATATTTTTTTTTTGTATACATTTTCTGAATTATTTATTTTCATATTTATATACATATGTACATACTCGTATATATATGTATAGATTATGTTCGTGTGTAAATGTATTCTTTATAAATATGAAAAGATATTTTACCGTGAATCGTTCGTTCTCTATAAAATTCAATTTTTTTATATTTTATTTCATTTATTATTTTCAATTTAATTTTTTTTTTATTATTATTTTTTAAATAAATTCATAAATGTCAAGATTTTTTATATGATTTGTTATATACTTGTTTTATTTTATATTTTATTCTTATACATATATACTTATATACTCTTGTATATGTATAGGTGTATATATTTATTTTATTTTTGTTCTGTAAAGTTTTCGTTATTTCAACAAAAAATCTTAATTAAAATGGATCTCTCAACAGACATAGAGTGTACATACAATATATGCATATATACATTATTTTTATATATACGCAGAGTCCAAAAAGTATTCGCTCACTTACAAATTTCAAAAATAATTAAATAGAAACATATACAATAAAATAAGAAAAAATTCAATTTTACAAAATATTTGTCTGTTTTATTTAGTTTTATACAAAATATACGAATTTCAATTATTTACTTAAATTCTTTACAAAGCTAGAACAAAAATATATATAAAAACTGCTTTTTTTATCAACAAAAAGTATTCGCTCACTTTGAAATTTGTACTAAAATGATTGTAATAAAAACTGTAGAAAATACGTTGAGAAATGGTGACCTGAAGTATATTAACTTCACATTGAAGAACGTTATTTAGTTTGAAAACTAATCCAAGAATTTATTTATTTATTTATTTCAATACGTATTGAAAAAAATTTATATTTTTATATTTTGAATTGGTGCTTCAAAAATAGTCACTGATGAGTTTAAAATGGAAATTATTAAGGAATTAACGATGTTCCGGCTAGTACTGTACTAAGTAATAATAGTTTTATGTAAAGTAAAATTTCATGGAAGATCTGCTAGAAAAAAACCTTTTATCAATAAAATTAATAAGAAGAAACGTTTGAAATATGCCAAAAGTATTTAATTCATGGGGATCACAGCTTCGGATCAGAGTTATATTTACGTCTATATGGTTCAAATGGGAAATTTACGGTGTGAGATATAAGTAGAAGAATATATTGAACTTAAAAAAAATGTAAACCCAGTTTTCAAAAGCGGGAGGTAGCTCAGTGTTCATTTGGGCTATTATGAGCGCACAAGGCTAGGAAACATAGATATAGTGGACGATATGATGGATCATAAAATGTATACACCAGTACATTGAAGCAAAACCTCCATAAATTTGTTAGGCAAATAAATCTTGAAAACAATTTTACATTTACTCAATATAATGATCCACAAAACACATACCTAATCGAATTCTAAGATGTGTCTTTTACACATTATCGCTAAGTGAATAGAAAAACCTTCAGAACCTTCGGATATAAAAATCCAATAGAAAATATTAACGATTTATTAGAAGAAAAAGTACCTAGCAATATCAAATTTGTGTGAAAAAGCCCTCAAAAACCATACTAAAACAAGAATGGAGTCAAATTTTCCAGGAAGTTACACAAAATTTGGTGGATTTTGTTCCTAGAATATTCTAATGTATAATTGCTAACAAAGCACATTCAACCTTATCAGTTAACAGTTTTTATTACAATCATTTCAAAGTGAGCGAATACTTTTTATTTATATAAAAAAGCAGTTTTTATCTATTTTTTGTTCTATAGTTATGTGATGGATTTAAGTAAAATAATTAAAATTTTCATATTTTGTATAAAACTAAATAAAGCAGACAAATAAATTGTAAAATTAAATATTTTCGTATTTTTTTTTTTGTAGATATGTTTCCCTTCGATTATATTTTTAGAATTTGTAGGTGAACGAATACTTTTTGTACTCTGTGTATTGCCGACACTGCGACACATGTATCTGAAGACAAAAATGTATACGAACGTACGTTGAAAACATTCAAATGTAAATACACAGCGTTATTCTATTCGTGTAATCAACATTTTTTTTCTTTTATTTTGCTGTTAAAATTCAATATTAAATTATATATCTTATATGCTATGTGTATTATTATATAAACCAGTAGCTAAATGTTTACTTTCGAAAAAAAAAAATTTCTGTAAAATAAAAAAAAATCATTTTTAAAAAAAATACAAATTTATTCAACAATAAACAGAGTGCATAAGAACAACAATAATAACAACAAAATTTATCATCATTTACATATATACTCGTATACATACTGTATCTATTTTTGTGCGCATTTATTTGTGTGACTTCGTTGGTATAATATATGTACAAATATTATTATGTTGTGTTTGATTATATATACTATAACAAAAATTCTTTATTAACTTACCTTTTATTCGATTATTACAATAAAAAAAAAAAACGAAACTAAAGTAAAAATTCATAAAAACTAAAAAACTTAAACATGCTTAAACCGAATTTCTTTGTATAAAAATTTCAACATAAAATGAAAAAGAAGAAGAACGAGAAAAAAGTACCTACTAAATTTAATAATAAAAAAAAAAATCATAATATTCGGGATAATAATAATTTTTTGAATATTTTTCATGAACTTTTAAAAAATTAGCTTTTCATTTCAAAATACGCGAGTATATGCAACGTATTTCTATACAGAAAATTTTTCAATTATGTACATATATGTCCGCAGATAGTGTCGCTGTATAAATATATATGTATATGTATACAAATTGTATGTCCTTAGTTTTATTTTTCTTCAATTCCTTAATATAAAAGTAAAGTAAAAAAAAAAAAAAACCGTAACCGTATTATAAATGTCATTTAAATGAGGAATATATATGAAACTGAAAAATAAACGATATTTGAAAGGAGGTGGCGGCATATCTTTGTGTAAATTATTAACTCTAAAATAACATTTAAACATATGTACAATAGTATACGAAAAGAAAAATAACACACATACATGCGTATACACAAAATACGTAAATACGAATATGTATAAGAATAAATGCATATACGTTATACGTTATATACTTTATGTTATTAATCGAATCGTCTTCATAGAGAATCTACAATATGCCATCAACAAAAACAACAAAAACAACAACAAAATATCAAAGTAAAGAAAATTAATTCAATTTAGAAAAAAAATATCATCATCAGAAGAAAATGAAAAAAAAAAATAATAATAAAATAAAATTAAAAAAGAATAAGGCATCAAAAACAGAATACCATATATAAACTCGAATCGAACAAAATGATCCAAAAATTTATGCTCATAAATAATTTCTTTTACTTTGAAGTAAAATAAAAAATATAAAATAAAATGAAAAATATTTTCAAAAAGAAAAAAAATAATAGAAAAATAAAAATAAAACACACATACATATATGTAGGTACATAATTTTATATACGTTCCTGGATTACAAATTTACTGGTATATCGAACTTAAAATTTGAATAAAATAAAAATATAAGAATAAAGCTATTTTTTAACGTTTTCCTTTTTTTTTTTTTTTGTAAACTTTATTTTTTATTTATTTGTATATTTTTTTTAATTTCTAATATTATGCACATGTATGTACATATATGTAGGTACATGTATTTTTTTTTTAATTATATAATGAACCAACAGCGAAGATGTTATGGTTCATTATTATATCGTCAGAATCTTAATTTTAGATATTGTCCGGTATGTATATACAAGTGTATAACTCCTTGATTTTATATATATCACTAGACATATTGGTATGTTTATGTGTGCAATGAAAGTCCATACAAAATACAAATCACCTTCGATAAAGATATGTTGTTATATAGGTGCATACAATATACATATAAAAATATACTCATACACTTTTGGTTTTGATGTATGTATATGAAAATAAATGTTTAAAGAAAAAAAAAACAAAAAAAAAACTATTCGAAAGGAAAAAAAAAATGTTGTTTTTATGGTGTTTTGTTGTAATTAAGTGTTATGAGCATGCCCAGTAGCCTAATCCCAAAAAATCAGTAGAGGTTAATCACATTGTCCAAAAATTTTATGATTTCAAGTTTTATTTTTTATGTGTGTTCATATGCATGAGCATGTGTGTACCTATATTATTTATAGTTAATATATTTCATGATGTCGTTCATTTATAAATAACAGAGATGTAGTTATATATGTATGTACTACGTACTAATATTCGATCATAAACATATGTACAATCACAAAATATATCTAATAATTTTTATATAGCAATTTATAAATACATATACCTATATGTAGAGTTTAGTTAGTTAGTTACGTTATAGATATTTAATTTACATACCAAAATATACATAATATAATCGTACATTGGTACATTCATTATATTCAGTAAACAGATTCGAGAATGTGGCATTTATTATAATGTATTTTGTATTTAAAAAAGAACAAAAATAAGAAGAAGAAGAAGAAAAATGTTATATCTTTTTTCGATTTGATTTGATTATGATACGGTAGCTATGCTATTTATATTAATATTTAAAAAAATTTGTTTAATATTTTACACTGGAATATGTGCGCGCATTATACTAGATTGAAAAAAACAAATCTCTACATATGAAAACATAACATATAGAATAAACTAAAAAACAGATTTAAATAAAAATGTAAAAAAAGTAAAATAAAATATAAAGAAAACTTACATATTATAAATAAAAATAATAATCATAATCAAAATTCTCTTTTATTATATAATAAATGATTGTTTGACTATATTTTCAGATATGAAATATTTTTTTATATATAAGTAGGTACTGCGTATATACCCTATAGTATATGAATTATATGAAATTCATTTAATGAAAATTTTATACTCTATTTTTATATGCAACTTATATAGGTGTGTGTAATACAAAATGAAATTGATTTAGTTAACAATGCATTTACAGTGCGTTTCACTTGAATAGGGCCACCTTTTTTCAATGAAGTTTTATGATTTATTCGTATTTTTTTCTCGATAATTGATTTTTTTTTTAATTCAAAACTAAAGTACAACTTCATTCTTGAATTTCAAAACGAAAAAAATAACTGGTTTTATATGTTTAACGTTAATTTTTACTGTTTATTGTCTGGTACTTAAAAAAAAGCACATTTTTGCTTGCTTCACTTGAATAAGGCCACCATAAAAATTAATATAAAGGAGGAAAGTAAATGATTGCAAACACATAGTTTTTGAACAAAATTGTAATTTTTTTATTATTATTAAATTTTAGTACTTTGTACATCCTCCTTTTTTTAAAATTACTTCATATATTCTATTCGGCAAGGAATTGTATATATAGTGACTTCAAATAACTTAAGGAAATTTCCTTCCAGGCGACTTTAATGGCCTGAATTAATGACTCCTTATCATCAAACTGTTTGCCACCTTCGTACACTTTTCTTACTAACCACCCCCATACGTTTTCCATTATGTTGAGGTCTGGAGAATAGGGTGGCCAATCGAGGGTTTCAACATTTTGGCTTTGAATCCAGCTTTTAACTATCTTTGCTGTGTGGATCGGTGCATTATCGTGCTGATATATCCAAGGTATGGGTCCAAAAATGTCGTGAAACTTCGGAAAGGCATTTTCCAATATATTTTTATATGTAATTCGAGTCATTTTTGTGGACTGGAAAACCAAATCGATAGTTCCATAATAAGAAACTGCTCCCCATACCATTACACCACCCTCTTTACTGTGATGTCTATCTAAAAACAGTTCGTCTTTTCGTAAATCGTGGAAATAATGATTAAAATTGTCCGGGCCCTCAATATTAAATTTTTTTTCATCTGAAAAAACGACTTTGTACCATTGCTTTTGCCATACCATATGGTGCTTAGAAAACTGTAATCGATTTTGTTTCCGCACTTCATTAAGTGGTGGTTTTTTTTTAATTTTTTTGTATTTCAAATGTGAAGCTGCTTTAATTATGCGCCGGACAGTCGAAACACTTGCTTTAACCTTACACTTGAACTTGATTTTGACTGCACAATTACTGGAATTTGATGCTTCACGAAGAATTAATCGTTTGTCTCGGGGAGTTGTTGCTTCGGAAGTACGTCCTTTCATGTTTTTTCCATATTCATCAATATTTTTTAAAAAATTATTTACTACCGTTTTGCTTCTTCCAATTTTTTTGCCTATATCACGGCTAGAGTATCCTTCATTCTTATAAATTTTTACTTTTTCCTTCTCTACTACAGATAACACTTTATTTCGTCCCATTTTAATAAATTTAATCAAATTTTTGTGCTTTATGTAATATTGATAGAAACAAAATGTCGAATATTTAATAGAAAAACTAATTTCAATTAGAAATGCAAAGCCTACTTCTTTAATAACATCAAAACTACAAGTGGCCTTATTCAAGTGAACCAAGCAAAAATGTGCTTTTTTCTAAGTACCAGGTGGTACCAGACAATAAACAGTAAAAATTAACGTTAAACATATAAAACCAGTTATTTTTTTCGTTTTGAAATTCAAGAATGAAGTTGTACTTTAGTTTTGAATTAAAAAAAAAATCAATTATCGAGAAAAAAATACGAATAAATCATAAAACTTCATTGAAAAAAGGTGGCCTTATTCAAGTGAAACGCACTGTATATACTAGTTTGTATATATGAAAAAAGAAATTTTTTTAGGTTATGATAATCTTTCTTCTAAGATGATGATATCAATATGTGTGGTATATATACAGTTATCACATTTATATAGTTTCCTTTTAATTGTAAAATATTCTGATTATACTTGTATATACTTTATATTAATAAATTTTTTTTTTCTTGATCGGAATTTAAAAATCATCAAAGATGTTTTTGTGTACATATATCATATACATATTTTCTAAATATGAACAATTTGCATAAATGTATAATGCACAATTTCTTACATTCGAATATGTTATATGCGTGTATAATAAAATATGGTATTTTTAAAAGAAAAAAAGTAATCGAAATAATATATCAAAAATAATTTATTAATATTTTATATTCCTGCAACTACTGTGTATGCAGTTTATTCAGTCCAAAATGAATACATACATATATCGTTCACATTTTGATTAAAAATCAATTATACGATAGTATAATTTTTGTTTTCTTAATATCGATTTATGGTAACACAAATAAATTTGTGAATGTTTTTTAAATAATTTCCTAAAGAGACAAGAATATTATACGAATACGCATTATAGTTGGAAATTTAATTGGAGATTGTTTTTAATTTTATTTGAAATTGCTGGAAAATCGATATCAAGAAAGAAATTGGGAATATCTATATAGTTGGCTTAGATTATAGATCGATCCGTGTACATTATAAACTGAAAATCATTTTTTTTTACTTTTTACTTTAATTATAGATACAAAAAGATAATCGAAAATATGATGCTTTTTGGAAACTTTTAATGAAATGTGTCATCTATTTTGAAAGTGATGTAAGTCCATTGGAGAAGTATAATATATTATCAGGTTTGTCAAGTTTCATTTATACGATGGCTAGATCATTTAAGTTGTATGCCGCAATATAGAATGCCAAAAATAGTGTACACAAAACGATTTACAAAAATATTAGAGCCAGAGCAGATCAGAAAAAAAGATGGAGTAATCCGGTGGATGGTGACCTGAAGATGATGAGGAAGGGGATTAATGGGTGGAGTACGTTGGCAAATAGTAAGAAGCTCTAGAAGGATATCGTGAAGGAGGCTAAAATCCGCCCCAGACAGGACTGTAACACCAAGGATGATGATGATGTATAAATCCATTTTCGATTGACATTATCTTGTATATTTTTATTGAATGTCATGCGAGTAAATGAGTTTATGAGTCAGAAGAGTCTTGTAATTTTAATGCGACATTCGAATAAATCTTTCAAAAAAAAACTTATATTCATTCAATCATTTTGAATTCATATTCACACACAATATATAGATACTGATACTGTCATGCATGGAATAAGATGGAATTGATCAAATCCTTTAAAGCATCTTAGAATTTTTATTTGTTGTTAAGGAATTCGCTATAAGTTCATGTACAAGATGGAAAAACTCTATACGACCATTACCATATGTACCATATGCGACTATAAATTACGTTTCATAATTAAAAATCATTTTAATCCTTAAAATTAAAAAATTATTTAAAATAAAGTTTTAGAAGTTATAAATTATTTGCTTGGGTAGGCATATCCGTATAGAAAATTAGAAAATCTTAATCGAATTATAAAATTTTTGAACAACATTTTATTCAAAGTAACAAAATTTTTGCGTTTGTTTTTTATGTAGCATAGGTTATTGCTATTGGATACATGTACTCGCATACATTTCGAGATTGCTTTTGTCGCATATACGTGCATATACACATGTACGTGATTCATATAAACATGTATTCAGTGAGATTGTATAGATATTGAATATTGTATTATGTATACGAGTATGTGTACACTTTATGCCATTTTTATTTCATCGCTTTCCGTTTTTTACTGTATAGACGTTTCAAATTTTATTACTTTGCATTAATGATTTATTACCATATAAATTAACGTCTTTCTAAATTTTCTTTTATATCGATTTTATTTTATTTCAACTTTTTTTTTCAGATTGTGACAAAGAAAACAGGTAACTATTACAATAGCTATATATTTTGATAATTTTATTTTTTATTTTTTTATTTATTAGTTTTTTTTATTTTATTTTATTTTTTTTTTTTCACATAAATGTTCATTCATTCTTCATAAAATTATACTTGAATAAAGGAATCTTAAAATTTCACCGCAAATAAATGTATTATGGCTAGCTAAAATAGGCTACATGAATATTAAGTCGGGGAAAAAGTATCGAGTCTTTAATAGGTCCTAAACACTAAAACAATTTTTTTTTTAAATCAATGATTTTTTGCCATATTTTGTATGGTAAAATAAAATCATAATTTTATCTTTTGGATTGGAAGAACTTTTGCGATTTTTGTGTGAAAAACTATGACTAGTAGGGTTCACAAGCTTTTTTAGAATTGAGTTTATTATTGCTGATCGAGTTTCGTAATAATCGAAACAAAAGATAATCAGATGTCGTATAGGGTCAGCACTTTACGGTGGGTGCATTAAAATTTCTCAGCCAAACTTTTTCAAATTTTACAGAATAACCAAAGATCAACAATGTTTTCTGTTAATCAATGTCGGACTCTTTTTTTCAATTTCATCAATTTCTGACAGTAGATTATTGAATCAATATCGTATAATATACATATATATACTACTCTGATCAAAAATAACCCGGAATCGTTCATGTACAATGGCTACTGAAACTGTAGGAGGGATTTTTTTTGTTATTTATTTATATATTTATATATTGAATGGCGCGCTTCGCACGAGCCGAGACCCAAGAAAATTCGTCAAACTCAATCGAAAAAGAAGATTTTGCTCACTGTTTTTATCAATTATCGTGGTGTTGTGCATCACGAATTTCTACCAACTGGGCATACAGTTAATAAAGAATATTATTTAGGCGTAATGAGGCGTTTAAGTGAAGCAGTTCGTTTGAAAAGACCCGATTTGTGGAAAAATAATTCGTGGATTCTACACCACGATAACGCACCTTCTCACATGGCCATGGTTATTCGTCAGTTTTTGGCCAAAAACTCAACAAACTACTGTTCACCAACCACCATATTCACCAGATCTCGCTCCGTGCGACTTTTTTTTTGTTCAGCCGGTTAAAAAAACCACTTCGTGGAACTCGTTTTGACAGTATAGAAGCAATCAAAGAAAAATCGAATGAAAAAAGTGAGTACGAAAAGTGTTTCCATCAGGATTGGATTAAACGGTGGCACAAGTGCATTGCATCAGATGGAGAATACTTTGAAGGGGATAAAATAAATATTGACGAATGAACTTATATTTTGTGTTTTACTGAGAAAGTCCGGGTTATTTTTGATCAGAGATACATTTCAAAACAAATTTTTTTAAGTGAATTTTTGCCCATATCGAGGTTAAAACTATGTTATATCGATTATTTTCCAAAATTTTACCAATTTTCATCAAAACACTGTAATGATAGTTTGAATTAACAAAAATCACATGTATTTTTCTCAATTTGATTTATATAAAGGGAAAGGCTTACCTCTCAAATTCAAAAACTGTATACAGTTAAATATTGGGGTGATATCTAGTAATAACAAGGATCGATACTTTTTTTTCTAATTTAATATATACATACATATTATATTAAATAAAATGAAAAAATAAATCAGTGAAAAAAATTCCACTCCATTATGTTCCATTTTTTAATGTTAATTTTAATTTTAATTAATTTATTTTTTTTTTTCAAGGACTAGTAATGTGTTCCAGTTTTACTTGCTTTTAGAATTATTCAACATTTAATGTACGAGTACGTATAGTTTATGTATACATATTACTCGTTTATGATTAAAATTATTATCATTTAGAATGTTGCTTAAAATATGTTGCTACTGTAAAAAATGTTTATGTGCTTTAAATTATTTATTGAAATTTAATTATATGAACTTTGATATTGTAATACAATAATGAATGAATATATGTGTAAATTTTTCATGTGTAATTTTTGTGATATATATATACATAAATATTTATATAACAACATTGTTTTTTTTTTTTTTTAACGAATTGATTTTATTATTTTTCTAATATCTAAATTTTTAATTTTTTAATTTAATTTATAATTTAATATTTTTTTTTTCTCAATAAATATTTAAATTATTTCTGTACAATTCTTATTTCATAGACGGTCATAGTCATTTCTATAGTACTTATATATAATTTTCATATTTTAATTGGATATAAATTGATAATTAAACACCATATTGAATGTGAACAAAAAAAAAAATTACAATATTCCAATTAAAACAAACAAAACTATATGAAATAATTATATTATTCATATATTATGTGTGTATATAAATGTAATTTATTTTAATTTTTAATTAATAATTTGTTTGTTTTTATTTATATTTTTTGTCGAAAATTGTATTGCTTTTCGTTTAAATTTTATTACATATATTTGATTTAATTTAATTCTTTATTTGTTTGAAATTTTGAATAATTTTTTAATTGTTATCTGTCATAGATTTTTTACATATTTTATTGCCTGTATCGAAAAAATAAATTCATATTAACACATATGTATATCAATTATATTTATCTATAATATTTAACAGTTTTATATACATAAAATGTTTATATTTATGTGTACATTATGTACATATATATAGTATCTAATATTTATGAAATAGAAAAAACATTTTCATATTTAAAATTTATGTAAATGAAATATTTTTGTGGTGTTTTTTTTTGTTTTTATACATTTTTTTTTATCGTCTCAATATTTAATTCACTTTAATTCACATAATAGACCGTGAAGTGTATACATTCTACACATAACGAAACGAAACGACGCATAAAAAACCCTATAATAATAAAAAAAAAAACAAAATTTTAACCACAAAAATTCACATTTATAATCATCATCAGAATTGGAATTATATATGTATATTGTATAGAATTTAATCATTTTACGAGCATTTATGTATACATAATTTTGGGATAGTCTCTTTGTTATCATTTTGTTTTATGAATTTATATAAAATTCCTTCTTTTTCTTCTTTTATTTTTCAGTGATATGTGATGTGTTGGCTTTTTTTTTTGTTGTGAAGGAGGAGCATTATTCCTAAAAGTAATATAAAATTTTTATATATGTTTCTTATTTTATTTCAAATATTAACAAATTGTACGCGATGTCCATATAATACATACGTATAGATGTTCACCGTTCTCGCGTAAGCATGCACGATCAAGAATAGATGCATAAAATGTGAATGCGATCATTCTTTTACTAGCTATATACCAACTGATGCTTTGGTAGTAGCACAGATAAGGTGGTAGTAGGTAGTAAATGTAAGTATAACTATAAAATGTTTTTCGTTTTATTTTCTTGGAACATAATTTTATAAATTTTATGAGAAATTTATGCAAAAATCAATTTTATTATTTTTTTAAAAGAAATATCAAATTCACATTTTTTTTTATTTTTTTTTTGAAAAAATGGATTCCATTGTTCTTGTATAAATGATGCGATGTGTATAATAGAAGAAGTGATAAAAAATAAAATATATTCGATAAACTATAAAATGGATCCTATTATATTTTAAATGAAAATCTAATATGAAATCTATTAAAATATAAAAATTAAAAATTTTTTTACAGTATTTTTATTTTTGCTTTTGTTTTTAACTTTCATATTTTGCTTCGCTACATTTCTTTTTTAAATTTTTTTATTCTTAATTTCATTTTGTGTGGATCCCTTTTTCCTATATACTCATAGATATTTCAGTTGGTATTATAATAATTATGATATCGAGATATTATTATTTGGTCGGATTTTATTAAATGTTTCATATAAATGAAAACAATTCTGTACTCTAAAGAATTTTTATTTGAAGCAAAATAGGTATACCACGTCACGTTTTATTTATACCAACGTACTACATATTGTTCATATTCAAAATTTGAATGATACTATATGTTTTTGATGCATATAATCATTTGATAATGTATTGAATATAGGTAAAGTCCATCAGAAATTATACACTTTGTATCTTCTGGATCTGTATAGTTCATTTTATGTATACGATTATTTCTGTATAGGTAATATGGTAATGCATCTATATATTTTCTTCTATAGTTACTTTATATATTTATGAAATTATTTTCTTTACAAATTAATGGAATGGATTTTGATATCATAACATTAAATAATAATATTCTTGTTTCTTTCATGAAGAAATCGTAAATTCCAGAAGCTTGTTATGGAATCAAACATTAAATTAAGATTAAGAAAATCTTTTTATTTATTACATACACAAATACATACGTACTTATGTATATGTATCTATAATTTGTAAAGGTTATACTTTGATACTTTGTACAGTATAGCATCTCAGTAGCAGTATAGAATTAAAAAATTATTCATTTTTCTTGTCGTGTTATATAATGAAATCTATTTGGAATTTTATAGATTATCTTTAGGTTCCTTCACAAGATATAGTATACTGTATATGTGTATAGTGTGGTATTTATATAACTTCTAAATATTATAGTTTTTAAATCAAAAAAATATTTATTCGTCTATCAAAATGAAATTTAGTTTTAAGAAAAATTTTTTAATATTATATGCGCACATAAATTTGAAAATAAATTGAAAAATTTGACAACAGATTATACAATAAAACAAGAGAATTTATAATTTAATTTCAATTTATATGAATTTTTAAAAACATGAAAATGTCTATTCCATAACGACAAATACAACAAAAATGTACCAAAGACTGGAAATTCTATAACTGGATAACTATACTAATTATATAAAAAGAAGTGATTTGAATGTTAATTGATGATCGATTAATTGCTCAGTGTGGTTAAAATGAAGGGCCCTCTTTGGAGTATTATGAGTGATAACAAAATGTTTGTATATAGTATAATGAAACCTCAGCACTTATGGGTGATAGCGAATGTTGGGTAGGAATCATGGAGTTTCAAAAAGAAGCTGCAAGAAAATTGATTGCTCTAATATAATTGATATGCGCAAAATACAACAACTTTCAATGCAAATTTCGCATAACGGCAATGTCAACAGCAGAAAGGAATTTATATGGATATGTCAAAAGTGTTAAAATTATTTTGAAGAATCGATAACCCATAAAGTCAAAACAAATGTGGTGAAGCGCATGAAGATCAGAACATATAGGCTCCAGATAAACGGGAAATAGCTTACGGAAGTCTAGAAAGAAGTTAATAAATATAATATGACTTCAAATTTCTAACTTCACTGTATCTATACGCTTTTATCTTTTATGTAATTCCGAAATTATAATGACAGCATCAGAACTTAACGAAAATTCATTACCTGCCTATATTTAAAAAAATGTATTTTCAATTCTGCAAAAAAATATTAGATAAATTTATTTATTTTTTCCAAATTTCATTCACATTTTAGTTCACATATACATACAAATACATATGTAGATAGATACATATTTATTTTTTTATTTATTTCACATTCAAAAATTTTTAAGCAACCATGAAATTAGACATTATTATTTGCTTGTCATAACTCTAGAGAGAGGTATACATAATAATGTACAAACTGTTATTAAAAGTACATAAATGATCACTAAACAAATACAATGCCACTATATGTATGTACTTAATATACAATCTGTAAACATACAAAATAATAAAATATTTATATGGAAAATAATGAAAGAAAAATGAAAAAAAAAAGTAGATACGTGAACTATGAATGTGCATTCATCCATCTCTTTATGGTTATTATTTTGTACAAATTTTCATGCATGCATTATAAGCTAGTATATAGTATGTATAGATACTGTACATGGTATTTACTTTTTCGTTTTGTATATACACAAACTCTACTCTATAATATACGAACACATTCTGTTCTTCTTCACAGCAAGACATCATTTATTCATCTGTCAATTATGAAAAGGAGAAAATTCATTTTCTATCATCGAGAAAACATTTATTTTTTTCTTTTTCTATTTTTCAAATAACTTTTTTTTTTCTTTGGTTAAATTTGGTGAAAGGTGAAAATTAATTTTTTTTTCTCATTATTTCTCTATTTTAGAATTCTGTGCTATTATTATTATTATTATTATCATGTTTGTTGTTGTTAAATTTTCTAATTTTTTGCTTAACATCTTTTGTTATATACCATTTATAAAAAAAATTTCTTTCTTCATTTATAATTTTTATTTTTTCGAAATTATGTATTCTTCAGATATACAGTGAAATTGATCAGTCACTTAAGCTTAGAGTTTATGAATGAACTTAGAATTATATTTTTATAGAGTATGTATTGAATTATTCAGAATATTTTGAAAAAAAAAAAGGTATTTGATCACAAACTTCGCTTCCTTCCTCCTTAAAATGCAATACATACGGTGTATGAAGATCATCAGAAAAAAAATCTAAATACAAAATTCAAATTGTAAATTCGATACGAAATACCTGCACAACTAAATGTGTTAGGGAATTGCATTTTGGACAATTTATGAACATTTTATCTACATGACAATAATTTTTCATTATTTTCTAATGAAAATGACGGATAACTTAAACACGTATACGCACGCACCTTATCCTAATTATTGCCACACTTTTTCAATAAATAAATGCATGTCATGTTATTTTTTGTTCATTTTTAAATGTGTATACGAGTATGTGCTCATTGTTATATTTTTATTTTTCTACTATACATGTTTTGAATAAATAAACAATTTAAAATTAACAAATAAAATAACATCCCACACTTTAATACACTCTACTGTTATATATAGTTTTATTTATTTTATGTTTTTTGATCTCTATGTATTACATAACTATGAGTTATATGTGTATTCATAATGAGCAATTTTTAAAATGACGAAAAAATAAAGAACAAAACAAAAGCATTATGAAGTTTTTCCAAATTTGGTTATTTTCATATTTTCTGTATGTACACATACAAAAATGAAAATATTTCAATGGGCAATAAAGAAAGTAAACAAACGACTGTGAGAATGAATGAGTAATGAATGAAAAGCTTTACTTTCGCAGGCTTAATTTTTATTTATTATTTATTTATTATTTTGTGTATGTAATTCTTACAATTTACTTATTTGTAACAAGTAAATGAATTTTCTTTCTCATTTTTTTTATTTTTTTTTTACTCTTTCTTGTAAACGCGATCATTTATTTATGGGTGTGATGTAAATGGTGCATATTGTTGTTACTCGTAGAATGAATGATCGCATGAAAAGTGTACATATGGAAAATATGTAACTCGTGCATATACTAATGAATCGAAAAAATGGTTCATTTCAATAATTGTATACAAGTCGAGAAAAATTAATTTAAATTTCTGTACAATATAGTCGCGTACAGATGATCGCGTTGTCTAGAATTCATTTTATACAACGAGTTTTTTTTCTCTGATCGTACGTACAATTTCATTTCATTTATTTCAATTGTTGAATATACACACGGTTACCATTTTTTATTTATGTTCATGTACAAAAAAAAAAAAAAAAAAAAAAAAATTTAACATTATGACAACTATAGGTCTAGCACCTGGTTAAATAGATGCCATATAAACAACAAAAATGTATGGCGCACACGTAAATAAATTTCAATTCAGTGTGTGGGTGGATAAACGTGTATACGTGTTTTTAGTATAAGAATGTCACTTTATTTCATTTGTAAAAAAAAATATATACTCGTACATATATAAAAAGTGATGATGAATAAAAAATGGCGAGACTATATAAATGTATATATTTCCTCCAGCATTTCATAAACTCTATGGAAAAGATATAAAAAAATATTTTCTTCATATTTTTTTATAAATTTGAAGTTTTTTCATTTTAAAATCTTGTAAAATGTGAGATATAAAACTTTATATATAATCTTCTACACAATTTTATGTCCTGTCTAATATTAATTTACTTGTTTTATTTTTTTTTTTCAAAAAATTTCAATTAAATATCAAGAAATGAAACAAGAATTTTATTTTTAATCCATTATGTGTACCAAGTAATATATAAAATGGATATGAAGAGGCCACCAAAATGTCGATATTATATACTATATATAACAGAAAGATGAAACAGCTTTAATCAATTATTATTTAGACAAATAAAATAAAATAGAATAAAATGAAATGAAATACCATCAGAGAATAACATGCAAATAATATGGAAACCAGAGAAATAAAATACAATATAATAAAGAAAAAAACAAGAATTATATATTATAAAAATTTGTAATTTAATCTCGAAAGGAAACATACAACAACAAAATATTGAAAAACATTGAAAAATGTAAAACACGAAGTCAAGAACATAGAAAAGAAAAAAATTGAATTTCTAAAGTCCATCGGACAACATTGCCTATACTACATGTCATACATTCTACAGATGTATAGTATAGGCATATAAATATAGACATACACTGGTATAAAAGTAAAGTAAATATAAAAGTTAATAAAATGGGAGGCCCCTTTAACACCTACCACCAGATACCATACAATGGATTGATTTTGCACAAACGTTAGTGTATTGTACGATGTACTATAATACCAAATTGTATGATTACAACATAAGTGTTTGTGTGGGGTGTGTTGTATACAAAAGTACCTGTGCTATGAGAGCACCTCTATCCTCTATCATACTTTAACAAAGTGAAAAACTATACTTATGTCATTCGCAGTATGTACATATATGTATTCGTATAAAAAGTATCTACTATAAAGGCTTTTGACAATTTTGATCGGTGGCGCTTCAAATTACATCTAATCCCTACATGTATGTAAAGAAAAATAAAATTAAAATAATTTCTGTTTGTACAAGTGTGAGTTAGAAATTTGAAACAACTTTTAAAGTTAATAATAATAATAATAAAATTACTTGTATTCGTATTTCACCAGACTCTTTAAGCAAGGAAAGGTATATACGTTTTTTAAGCCAAAATACATCATATGTAACATACATAAGTTTGAAAAAAAAAATGTATAGATAATAAAATATATATATACGCAAATATCCTTATTATTATTTCTTTTTTGGCTCAAATGTTATTGAATATGTCAATGAAAATTGAAAATTGCACGACCGCCATTATACTAAATACAATCACTTACTCGTGTATATGTATTGTATATGTACGATGCATGCCTATTTCCAGAAGTTCTACCCAGTTAATAATGTATTCTGAAATAAAAATTAAAAAAAAAGAAATAGAATATACAAGTACTTACCTTTATTATTCTATATGGTACTATATACTCGTGGCTTTTTAAATTTCTGCATTTTGAATTAAATACAAGTACGTGAATCATGAATGTATAGATAGATATATAATATGTATGTACAAATTGAATTAATGATAATAAAAAATGAAATAATTATATCTATTGGTGAAAATATATGCATTAAGCATTACATATATGTATAATATTCATTACATTTACTTGCGTGTATAATAAAAGTTTAAGGACGAATTCTGATATTAATGTTGTTAATATTATTCGTTTTATTTTATTTATATTTTTTTTTACTTAATTTCAGTTTCAACTGAAAAGGAAATGAATGACATTTTAAATTTCAAATAAAAAAATATATTAAAATAAAATAAAATTTCAAGAATCACATATCTATACATATAAATACTATACGTGAATACCAAATCAAACTCATATAGAGATGAAAAGAGAAATACGAGTATACCTACATTTTACAATTTACAGACTTGAATTTATAATCGATTTTATTTCGCAATAAAAATGATGAAGGTAATAAAAATTAATAATTATTCTATACGAGCAAAGTAAGGAATAAAATTATGACTACTCTTTCAGTAATTTTATGTTGTGAATCTATATCTAATTCTGCAATCAAAAAATAAAGTGAATTTTTCATTTAAATTTCTCGAGTACTATATATATGAAATCATCAGACTATATTTTTTTGTCGGTTAGTATCACCAAAGACCATAGAACTATAGTTTTTGTTATCATTATCTTTGACATTTATATGCATAGAGTTTCATGTCGATGTATAGAATTCAATTATTCTCAAGTGGCCAGAATTATGGTCAGAAAATTCATAGATTTTGCACAACGATAATGCACTGTTCCATACTGCATTGGTTCTTTAACAGCATTTCGCCCGAAATTCGGTCCTTATCGTTCAACAACCAGCGTATATTCATCTGATTTAGTACTGTTCGATTTCTGGCTGACCAATAAACTCAGAAGACGCGCTTCCTTAAGCTGAAGATAAAAGCCGAATTAAAGAAAATATAATGAAGGTCATTCCAGAAAAATACTTTTCTGAATGTTTCGAGGATTATAGAAAACGTTGACATAAGTGCATTGTGTATACTACTTAAAATTCGATAAAATTATTTTGGAAGAATTAATAAAGATTTTTCATTCTATAAACAAATACTTATACCTAATTTTTTGATCACAGAGTAAATCTAAATTAAGAACTTGAGATTTAAAAATTTTACATAAAATTAGAATTTAAAAACAAATTATATAGCATTCACTGAACCGTACTGTTTAAACATAAATTAGCAGGTCATTAATTTTGCTCGCCAAACAGATTAAGTGTCAGTTATACTATGATTTTAAAAAAATAATAAACACGTTTTTATTGTAATTTTGAGGTACAGTTTTACCAAAAATTATTCTTTAATCCAATTATTTATTATGATTTGATTGTTTTAATTTCGTTTAAATGCATTTCACATTCACATATTGAATTATTGTTTTGTCTTATTCAATTTAAAAATTTATTTTCATTCATATAAGTATGTGTTTTTGTTAATTTTTTTTTTTTTACTACAATTTCCATATTCGATGACGATTGATTAAATTACGAATGAGAAATATCTATACATATTAAAAATGAAATAGTATCAATAAATTTTACATTTTATGGTCGATTTTATTGTAATTTATCAAATCTATATTTGTATACACATTCAAATGTCTGTAAATATGTACAAGATATACAAGTAGTGTAAAATAAATAAATTATTTATATATGACGTGCATGTATATATAATCATCATTATCTCCCACGCTATTGTCAATAAATTCGATATCATCTGATGATTTGCTACCGCAATGTCATTCATTATTTTTTAATAACGTCTATATAGTGGCCGTTTTGGTGTAAATATTTAACACATGAAAACATCAAATAGTTTGTTATAGCTTTTTTTTTACAATATACATACCAGTCTTTCAATTGAAAATGTGCTGCTCATGCAAAAAATTGTTTAAAACATTAAATCTCATTAAATTAAATAATAATCAAATCAAATTATAGCAAATTTTTAATAATTATTTCATTTAAAAAGACAAAATTCAATTTAATTCTTTGATTTCTTTTATTTTTTGTTTATTTTTTTTTATAAAAAATTTTTCATGGAATTTATATAGCTTTTGAATGAATTGTGATTCAATAATATGTATATGTATGTGCTTGTATATATATGTATCATGCTTGTTTATATACGTATATATGTGTCATTGATTTATTGAACATTCGAAATGAATAAAAATTGACATTTAAATGTGAATTTAAAAATTATGATGAATTTATTTTTTTCTAGATATTTGTTGTACACCTGTTTGTGTGTGTTAGTGGCATGTGAATGGTTTTCGTTCAAAAATAAAATACCATATTTTTAGATATTAAAATAAGAGAATGATTTGCAATATAAATTATATACCTGTGTGATGATTTAAAAAAAAAATGAATTACACATGAAACACGCGGGCATTTCTTTTGTATTGGAATTTTTTATATTTTTTTTATTCCTTTTTTTTTTTCATTCACTTTCATTTCACTTTTCAACATTTTTTTTTTTCATGTTTTAATGTCAATTAAAAATCTTTTCTATAATGATTGGGTCGTGTTCAAATAGAGAGAAAACATTTTGAGGTTCGTAAAATTGAAATTTTGCTAGTTTACGTCTGTTTTCAGTTTAAGTCTGTTTTTATTTTTTATAGATGATTTCTAATTAAAATGGCGATGAAATTTAAATCTTCCTTATCCTAGAATGAGACCTAAGTATATAGAAAATTATAAAATTTAGGTGTAAATCCTGTATACAGTACACTTAAACCGTGTATCGCACATTTCAATGGATGTTGGACGTTATATTAGTACCGAATAAAGTTCGATTATTCGATGATTTTGTTCAATTTTACTTTTGATTTAGAAATAACAGTGACATTTGCCATCGTTTTTTTTATTGAAAAGACAAAAAAAAGAAGAAATAGGGAAATCTAACAGTACACAATGCAATTATAAGAGTAATAGTATTACAGATTTGATATTCTGTGATTTCGATACCAAGGATTAAATACCAAAAATAATTTGCTGTATAGTATACCCTGATATACGAGTAGTATATCTGGATGACATGTACTGGATGACATTTTTCACATACTGCAAACGCACACGTATACACACATACACAAGTCATAAATCCGCGTATAAGTTTTCATTTACTTGTTTATTTTTTTTTTAATTCAGCACTGAAATGTAACATTTTTATCCTTTTTCGATCACATCTATGTGTATAGGTATAGGTATATTAGGTATATTAGGTATATAGGTATTAAACATACTTCTATTTTTATGTATAGTTTTTATTGCAAAAAAAAAAAAGACTGATATATGGGCCAAAATGCGTGTGTTATATTCACTAGTCATTATTGACGTTAACTTTTTAAGCTAGGATTTATGTTTATGGTTCGTTATAAACGGTTCAAAATGTCTGCATATATGTATATACACGCATGTATCGCATACCTTATTAACGTTTTTATTAGAAAATATCTACAAATACGAGTATGTTACTAATGTGTATAGATGAAGTTAGTTCATGTATATAATGAGGGAAATTTGTATAATATGAAAATTCATGCGTATGTGTATACGAATCTTAGATATTATTATTATTCAGTCAGTCATTGTTTTGAATTTTTTTTGTTCTCTCTTTTTCCTTGCAATTTTTTTTTTAAAAAGTAATTCTAGTATTACATATACGAGTAGTTTTTGCTGTTCAGAAACATTGCATCATCACATGTTCCATATAGCTAAATAATCTTTTTCGACTTTATAATAATGTGACAATACAAATACAGTACTCAGTACATATTATATACTTACATATACATGCATACATATATAATGTCCTCTTCTATGGTGTATGTATAATATTTTGATTTTTCGATCGTTTAAATAAATTGGATCATAAGGAATTACATGTTCATTATATTATTTCTAATATGTTTATTTGTTGATGAGTAGGTACTCATACATATGTCTGTATAAATACATATAGTTATGCGCATTTTGGTATATATAGATACGTTTAATATTTTTAATGCTTATACCGGATAATATGTGATATATTCTCTCTGTTCGTTTCATAATATCATTTTAAAGCTTAACTTTATTGTAATATGCGGATCAAATAAAAAAAAAAATTACAAACAAAATACAACAAAAAAAAACAGAAGATAATTTTGTATTTAAAAAAAAATTTTTTTTTTTTATTCCATTTCTTTACCAATCATCCAATCAATAGAACACTGAGTCTATTTATGATAAATGGTATACTTGAAATGCAAGAAAAAGAAAAAAAAATGAATTTAAAAAAAATCGATATTATGCATTACTACTGATGTACATTGATGTAAATGTATAGTTTTTTTTTTTTTTTTATCTGTTTACATTATTTATAATTTGTACGAGTATGTATATTTTTATACATTTATAACATATGTATATGTACTAAAAATTTTTAAATACATTTTTACAGATTTTAATATTATTTGTACATGAACGAATATGACATTATTGCATTATTATCAGATATATACAAAATACATATACGAGTAACTATACATTCTCGTACTCATATACACACATAAGTACTATACTGTATTTATAAACGATTGCAAAATGAAAAAATCATTTGTGGGTTATTTTTATATATTTATTTTGCTACTGTATAACTTAACTTTATGTACTTATATATAAGCGAATATAAATATGTAACTTCTTAAAGGCTTACATGATTATCCTTCTTTGTGAGAGAAGACTTTTCAAAAAAAAAAAAAAAAATGAATAAAAAACATTTTTTTTTGTTGTATTAAATATAATATTGTGCTCGTATAAATTAGATAAATATCGCATCATACACGGTATACATCCATATATACAAGTAATCATATCATCATCTTCATCGTCATCGTCATCATCATCGTCATCATCGTCATCGTCAACATCATCATATTGTCGTCATTATATTATATTATTTCAAATTCGAATCTGCTTACTTAATATTGCTTATATAGTATACGGATATCATCTATATTCATGCATGTATATTTATGTATCTGGACGTACATATAGTATATGAAATACTCAAATTTTACACATCCATACATTAATACATAATGTACATATGTATAATCTTATATAAAAATATATTTATTTATTTATTTATTTAGACTTATACCGAATTACGAGGGTATAAGGTTAACATTTATATTGTTTAGTTATTGCAGATTAGAATCAGATTTAAATTATTATGATGAGTACTATATGAGTGCGTCATATATATATACTTACCATATAATGTAAGTATGTATATAAAAATAACACAAAATCTATCTATATTTTTATTTATAAAAAAATGTTTTTTTTTTTTTTATCTTTTTTTTCGTCATATTATGTCTTTTATATGTCTGCCTAAGACTAGTGATTATATACGTTACATAGTATACTAATGTACATTGCATTATATTGTTGTGTGAACTTTTCAGATAATTAGGTTAACAACAACAATAACATAAATGAACATATAAATAAAAAGAGTTTTAATAATTACACATATTATCCGTGTATATGTATAGATATTTACATATAATGTTTAAATAAAATACTCGTATTTGTAAGTATTTATTTTTAAATATTTTCACAGTTTTATAAATGTATATACACTTAAATATTTATATAGATACACAGACACATAGGTACTTATCATTATTGGCGTTTATTTGTGATTAAATGAATAAAATAAATAAATCTGAGTATAAGTACGAGTAATACGGTAATACCTACATGAAATAGAAAATATAATTTCTCCTATATGAATGAAATCAATGAAAGAAATGAATGAATTAAATGAATGAATGATATGAGAATGTAACTTTGTTAATAAGATAATTTCGAAGAGAAAGAGAAAGAGAGAGAGAGAGAAAATGAAAGGATAAAAATAGAAATAAAACTGTTGGAAAACCGATTAAAATTTGTAAATAAGGAATTGTTGAATACTACATACTACTTAGGTAATATAAAGAGGATAATATAATATGTTGCTTCATTCATCTGTGTACATTACGTATAGATTCGATAATTATTGTATATATAAATGTATCTCTTTAGACAAGATATGGTGCGGTCTTTAGTATGTATATGAATCCAATTAACTTTTAGACTTTCTTTTTTCTTCTTCTTTTTTTCATATAATGAAATTTTAACTTTTGTATTAATGGCTTAATTTATAAATTAGAGTACAATTCAAATGAAAAGACATAGAATGCTTCATGATTTCACACAAGTACTTACATAAAAATGTCCTCTCTATAAGTATCCATTAAGAAAAAATAATTTTTCTTAAGACAACATATTATTTATGTTATGTTTCTAAATGCTTTTATTATCCGTTCTTTATACAAATGTCAAATCTCTATATACACTCACACACGATCTCTGTATAAGATAAAATATTTTGAGTATTATATAAAAACGAAAAAATTGACATATCAAAAAAGAATGAAAGTAAAATTCATACCAATATACAATCCACAATATTTATAAAAGAAATTTTGACAGGTTTTCACTTTTATAAAAAATTTATTTATAAAAAATAATAAGAATATAAAAAAGAACATTAAGAAAAAAATAAAAAAAAAAATATTGACAAGAGAACAATTCAAATTCATATTCTGTCTTGATGTGTACAAAGTGTTTATTTACTTCTTATTTAAAGTAAATGCCCACACGTATGAAATTTTGGAACATTAAGTATGAATTAAGTATCAACAAAAAAAAAAAATTTTTTTTTAATTTTTATTTATTCTATTTATGTATTATGAATGTGTATGTACTAAAATGATTAAGAATATTAATACATAATCCAGGAAAATTAGTTGTCAATCAATTTTTTTTTAATTTTTGAATTATTTTGAACTGTAAAAAGTTTTTTTTTTTTAAATAAAAATTTGACATCGTGTTAAGGAAAGTATATACATACCTACTTATCTCATGTGTACTTTTGTTCGTATTTACGTGAACACTTCTTCTTGTTGACAATTTAAAAAAATATTTTCAATACTATATTATAGAATTAGAATGGTTATTATTGGAATGTAAGTAATACTATTGACACACTGAAGAGATAAACCATGGTTATCTCAAATGGTATATCGATAACCTGGTATGGGTGATACATTTAAATTGAGGTGAACCAGTTTATGTATTCATACGACATCTGTCGAAATAAATTCCAACACTAATTATTTTTCATCTAGTTAGCATGTTAGCTGAAATTTGGTTTGACAGTTTGTTTAAATATAATATAAAAATAAAAAAAATAACACAAACGTCAAAGATAACTGAGTTCTAGCTTGGTTAACAACCGATTTCTGAAAGTCGGTTATCGCAAAGATAAACCAGAAAACTGAGATTACCATGGTTTATCTCTGCAGTGTGTCAATAGTATAATAGTGGTAATATTTTAAATGAAATTCTAATATTTATAGAATTTAGATAAAATTCCAAAATATGCGTATACATCGAAGTATTTTGCAATATTTTAGCAATTTTTTCGAGAGATTCAAATATCAGCTAAAAAAATTCAATAAAATATTCAAGCGAAAATGATTAAATATTAAATACAGATGTATATATACCTATACGGAGAAATGTTAATATAGTATCAATTTCAAAAATACATAAATTCTAAAATATAAAATGTGTATAGATATAAGCAAGGACTATGAAACTATACAAGTCTATATATAGTCTTTGCTATAAGCAAAAGCTATGTATATGTTATGTACGTAATCGAATGTTTGTAAAATTTCAAATCGATACAGTTGAATAGATTCAGCCATTTTAATTGAACATATAAATAATTTTTTTTTTTTTGAATTTATATTATACGATTTTGTAATGGCGATGGGTATACTGTATAGCCATACATTTTATAATTTATCATCATTTTTGTATGTTCGTATTTCGAATTTCAGTGATTTTTCATTTCATGAAAATACATAATATATGTATGTATATAAACCGTTCCATGTATATAAGAGCATAAAAATTCTAAAATAATTTTCAAATTTTAGATGGCCGTATATGCGTATAAAGCAGATGATATTTTTCACATGTTTTTCAAAAATCGATTGTATTTACTATAATGCAGATGAATTTTTGCAAATTTTTGAAGAAGCAAAAGTTAGCTATATACTCGTATGTTATATATGTTATATATAAATATAACCGCGATAGATGTGATCACACGCATATATTTTGAAATTTAAATGAACAAGTATGTTCGTATATATGAGTATTAACATTTTTATTATTTATTTACGATAATATTATGTGTAAATATTATTAAGAGTAATGTAAAATTGTAGTGAAAATTATTTATGAATTTAATTTAGAAATCATTAGAATTAAGTATTATATGGATGCATTTTATATGTATGTATACTATGCGCTATAGAAAGAATTTATATAAATGTGTATGTAAGTCGATATACATATAAGAGTGTAATTGCATTCAGAAAATGAAATAATTGTATATGGATTAAAAAAATATTTTACACGAATATTTTTGTGCATCATATAGTTAAAATGATATACAGTCATTCAAACAAAATGTATTACCATATTAAGTGTACTTATAAATTCTATGGTTATTTATTTCAATTGGAGCAATAATAATTACTTTTTTTGGAAAATTTTGAAATTTATTCAATTCTATGAATTCATATTTCGATTAGTATTCACCGCATACATATAGTCATATAGAGTATTCAAAATAAATTTTAAGCAGTTAGTATAGATGAAATTGGCTAGCAACAATTTTTAATCGTTTTTTTTTTTTTTTTTTGTTATTCGCGTTCATTTTCATTTATTCAAATTTAGATAAATTCATGAGAGTATATAAAGTACTCAGAGAGAGAATAAATGACTCAGTAGCACATTACACCATGAAAATGAAAATTCAAATAAGCTATCTGCAATTTATTGAAATTAAAGTACATTTTCTTTGTTTTTAAATCAATATTATCATCATCATACCTGGCTCTATATCCCTTTGTGAGCTTTAGTCTCTTACTCTCTTCCACAATTATTTGCCTCCACTTCTCACGTCAGTAAGTTTCCAATCTCACACAAAAATTGTTTCAAATGCAAGATAAAAATAATAAAAAAATTCAGAAAAATTATCTACCTACAGTTATACTACCAAAACTCTGCCTTTCTCTCTCTTTTTACTAAATCAATTGACATTGCCTGTTTTTTAATTTGTCACTAGATTTATTGTAAAAGTAACAATAAAAAAACGCAATGAAAAGACAATCTGAAAGAGACTAAAGCTTTGGATGGGCTGTAGCACTATGAAGTAGGAGACAGTAAGAAGAAATATTGTCGAAAAGAACGAAGCAAATCCTAAATAAGATCTTGTTAAGATAATTGCCTAAATAAGCTGAATTAATAGAATTAGTTCTAATACATAATCAGAAGAATATTGAATAAAATGTGGGTTTCATATAAAATCAGTCGTCATCATTTCAAAATTGAAAATAAAAACTGATAATAAAAACGTCAAGTAAATATACTTAAATGACAATACAAATTTAATTTAAGCATTTAAATCGAATTTTGATTAATCGACAATCCTTATGAAACCTTTGCCTACCAAATAATGGTCCTCCCACCTCCTGCCATTACTTCTCAGCTTTTTAATTTTAGTATCCTTATATAGTTTTCGATAATGTTTAAATATTGTTTTCTTAGTTTTCCTGGGATTCCCTGTCCATCAGTAATACAACTAGCAATCATCTTTACAAAAGATCAAATACAGATGAATAATTTGCATTTTCATAATTTGCATAAATAATTTTGACTCTCACTGTACGTTTCAAATACTAACATTTTAATTATAATAGACTTTTTGCCATTATTGGAAATAAAAAAACTTCAAATTAATAATTTTCTATTCTATTATTCAAAAATTATAAAATAGTTCTCTTTACACAAATTAATTTGCAAAGGGCACAAAAATCTGTTGTACAAAATGAACACTGAATTTTATCAAAAATTTTTTGTCATTTCTCTTACTTGTATACGCATTTAGAAACCTTATGTTTCATATTATTACAGTTTTCTATATGCTTTCCATGTGAACTAATTTTTATTTCAGTGACCTACTAAACATTTTTCACTACAGATCAACATTTCAGATTACGAGTAAAAAAATTCCAGGATATAAACATAAAAAATTATAAAATTAATAAAATGAAAATAAAATATTTCAAATCGATTTCACACGAAATAAAAAACGATTGCATCTGTATCAATATTAATTTTCATGGGTATTTAGGGACATCGTTATTTTATTTTTTCATTCAGCTTAGACTATATATAATATTGTTATTGATAGTGGAAAAAAATAAAAATGAAAATTGTACAAATTTATTACAAAAATACAAAATTAATTTAATTCAGTTAAAAATATATAAAAATATCAACAACAACAACAAAAATAACAAAAATGTTATTTGAATTCGCTTCCTGTATAGACACACACAATAACAATAATAAACTATTAATATTAAATTTTAGTCCTTTTTTTTCTATTTTCTATTGAACGAAAAATAATTGAAAGAAAAATAAAAGAAGAAGAATTTAATATTAAAGGATATTGTATAATTGTTAACAAAATGTATAGTATACTTTATGAATAGTGATGTAATAATGAAATATACACCTGAGTTTCATCCAGACAACGAATAAACAATTATACGCTAACTATCTATAGTTATGGGTACACCTACCTTCTTCTATACTCGTGTACAAATAATAGCAGTACAGACTACATAGTATAGAAAAATGAACCGTGAACCGGTCACATAAATATTTTCTATTGTGGTTAACTCTAGGGAGTCATAAATATATTTATAATGTGTGTGTCTACCGGAATATTTTAGTTAAAAAATTATATTCTATAGTGTCTAGTTATTATGTGAATTTACTCTTATGGATGGTGTATACAGTTGCTGTGTATGTACAAATTCGAATATGTCTCTCATATCATAGAGGAGTAGTAAAATTTTTCTTTTTCGTTTTCAATTGTTTTTTTTTTTACGGTGTAATGTCCTGTCAATAATTTTTCTTCTTTTCATTATTATCATTTTTTTTTAATGTATGTGTGTATGTGCGAATGAATTTTTTACATTCACATTTCACATTACACAGAGAGGTCATTCACAATAATTGGTGAAAAGATCTTCTGTTCGATTTGAATATGATGAGCACATATAATATGGTGTACATACTTACATAGAGAATGTGAGTACCTCTTCTACAAAATACATATTCATGAATGAGCACCAGGACTGACTCTATTAATAAAAATTGCTTCGTTTTTTTATTTTTATCTAATTTCTTTTCTTCTCAATTTTATTCGATTTCAAAGGCTTTTTTCGGATGGTTTCATTTTTTTTATACACACACAGACATGCGACATTCCGAACTATTCTAATTACGTATACATGTATAACTCTACAAAATCTTTAAGAATGAAGTTCAATGAGTTATGTATATGAAAAAAATAGTCAACTATAAAAAAAAAAAGAAATGAATACCGTGCTGGATATTTGGAAAATGTAAATGACCCAAACAGACAGAATAAAAGAACCGTCCGTCATATCAATTTCACGCACTTTCACTGAAATTTTTATTTATTTATTTTCATTTTACACATGAATGTTACACTGATGTGGAGTTTTTGTTATAAAATTCACCGATGTATGTATAATGTAAATGTATATACATATATAAAAAGTCTTGTATAAGATACATAGCAGAAAATATATATTACTCTAAGCAGTTATAGAGTTAATTTCTTTATTTATTTTAATTTTTATTTATTTATAATTTTTTTTTTTTTTTGGTTTGATTCAGTTTTTGTGATACACCTATCCTATACAATACGAATACCCGATACGAATACAATGAATCTTCATTTCTGATGATGATGATGATGATGATATTCTTTTGATCGAAATCAAGCTGAGTTTGAAAAATGAAAAAAAAAGAGCTGTAAGTATATAAGTAAGAATTGAAGTAAAAAAAAAAATTAATAATAATGATATATAATATACAATAAATAAAGAAATGATATTTTTTAGTTTATGAAAAGGAACCAGTTTTAAATGTTTGGAATATTCAACAAAAAAAAAAAAAAAATTAATTTTCTTCTATGTGTATCCAGTGAACAGACAAAAAAATGACAGAAAAAACAGTAGCTCAGAAAATAAAAAAAAAAAAATAAAAAAATTTTTTTTCAAAGGGTGTGGAAATAATTTTCAATGTTTATTTACATATATTCGTATGAAGCTTAAGTATATGTAAAATGTAAATGATTGAGGTATGTGTATACATATACTATATGCGCTTTTTTCTTACTTTTGTTAATATTATATTTTATACTTTGGATGCTTGATTGAATAATGCTAAACTTATTTTATGAATTAAAATATAAAAAAGATGAATTGAAAGTCAAAAGTGATATGCCGAAAAGAATTTAAAATTTTCTTATGAATGTAAAATACGTATAATGTATGTAAAAATGTGGCAAAAGAAATTAGGCCTATACAAGTATAAGAAAGGTAAATAAATGTAACTATATAAATTTCGGTAGCTAAAGGTAAGAAAAAATAAGGCTATCAACATTTTTTCGTATATGGAAAACCGTATAATAATTATTTACAAATAAATGCATCAGACATATTTTAAAATATTCTTGATTAATTCTCACATACGATAATGAAGAAAGAAAAAAATTATTTTTGATAAAAAATTTGTTCAAAATGGAAGAAAAATTTTCAAAAATTTCATGGAATTTAAATTTAAAGTCTGAGTTTTTATTCAGTTGAATATCATTATTTATGAATATTAATACAACACACTGTGCCAAGTGATAAAATAAAATATGAAATTGAAATTGTGTGTTTGTGTAATAAAAATGAGCTAAAAATTTCATAAGATACATACATTGTGATATTTTTGGAAAAATGTGTATCAATGTATGCGATTTATTTGTTTTAAAATGTATACAATTTTATTTATTTATTTGATAATCATATTATGAACTTCACATTGAAAAACGATCGAATGCAGAATAAATTCTCTTCAAGAACATGTTTCCGATTTAACTTTGCAATCTTGCAACTTGTTTCATCAAACGTATGCAACATACCACCAATTCCAACTCATGAGATGCAACCATCCAACTGCAAGGAGATGATTGATTGAACATTTTTTATAAAGCTAAATATTTTTCTGTTAGAGTATTTATTCTATCTTTCGCATAATGAAGATGAAAATGTAAAAATTTGCAATCTTTTTTTCTCGGATGCGAAGACATATAATTTTATATGTAACACTCATAAAGTTACAATTATTTACAATTTTCTATAAATATATGTACTGATACTTGCATTTTATAGCATTTTGTTGGTGCTGGGTAAATTCTGTCTTCCTAGTCCTAGTCTTCTGATTACAAAATTATACAATCTCGAATTTTTGTGGTATTTTTTATTACTTATTTCCAACTTTCATTATCCTTAAAGTTAACTAAGATTCGAATCAGTACCAACATATTCTGAATGAGTAAACATTTTTTTTCCTCGATGGCTTTAGAAAGCATGCATACTGCTCTCTACGGTACAAATCGTCCCTCCCTGAGGCTCCAGAAGTATACTATACAGACAGTCAGACAGACAGTTCTACAAACGCCATTTATTTTCTTTTCATTGTTTCTTGATTTCAATAACATACGGGAGTCTCTCGCAAGCTCTCTTGGTCTGCCTCTAAGTCGAATTACACTCAAGTGGATCCATGTTTATTACTCTCTTTGAAACTATAGCGTCATTTAGCCTTAGTAAATGGCCAGCACATCTTAGTTTCATAAGTTTTATATGAGTTGAGAACGGTGGCGATTTGAATAATTCATGCAACTCGTGGCAGCAATTAATGCCACATCATACCATATCCTTTCAATTTAATGTCACCATTAATGATGACGTGTATTGTAGATTTTAGGAAAATTTTCAATATATTGATAATTTTTTTTGCTACCTAGCTAGATGGCTTTCTTATTTTCAAATTTTCTATTTAACTATTACAATTATACACAAATAATGTAACACACATACATAAATGGATATATGCTATTGGTATATAAATCAATTCTTTCAAATTTCACAAATTTACTTATAACACATACACTGTATGGGTATAAGTGGTATAAGCAAATAAATAAGATGAATGCCATGGTGATGGCATTATGGCTTTTTTAAATAATATGTATTAAATGTAAATCAATGAATATATTAGCAAATCGTTAGTATCTATACATATAAATGTATATCAGTGTCGTAATGCAAACTTCAAATATGTATGAGCAAAACATTCATTATGTATTGAGGTATTAAGGTATTAGATATGTAATTTTCAATCAGATATGCATGTACACATCATGTGTATAATGAAATATTAGGTGCTTTCGATTTGGCAATTTCAAGTACTTGCGAGTAGAAAAGATAAATGTCTGTGCTAAGCTATCTATTCGCAGCTACTCATGAAAAATTTTTTAAGTAGCTGCTAGTAGATGAAAGTAGTTAGCACGAATAATTTTTGTGTCGTTCGTTTTAACAATTTATCCTAGACACATTTTAGTACTCGCAAGTACTTGAAATTGCCAATTCAAAAGCACCAATTATAAGTACTACGCACTACTAGATTTGTATGTAACAACAAATGCTCGTACATAAAGTTTATGTAAATGCATATTTAAAGATTATTTTGTTTATTTATTGTCTATATTTATGACAACAAATAGTTTTAGGAGTCTTTAGAATATAATGTAAAAGCCAATCTAATAAAATGTATATGCATACGCATATAAGTACATATACAAGAAGTATAATAATAATAAAATTGAAAACATTTTAAGTTATAATTTTACAGTTAATTTACAAACAGGGATAATACTAGATAATTTGAAAATAAAAAATAAAGAAAGTAAAAAAAGCAAAAATAAAATAACATAATCGCATTTAAAGTTAACCATTTTGTGCTCATTTCATTGATTTTAAGAATTCATGAAAACATACATGTATATGTACGTATGCAAGCATGTAGTATGCTCGTATGTGTGACATATCAATACATAATTTGTACATAAATGTACTATACATACATGAATATATAAGAAGTATTAGTTTTTAGAGAAAAATATTTTTTTTTTTTATTATTTTAGAAGTGCTGTAGATGTAGTACATATACTCGTATGTATGTGAAGTAAGTACATGATGTCAAAATCAATATACACAAGACTTTTATGAAAGCGTTAACTAAATCTTTTACTTTTTTACTATTAAAAACGTTTGATAACAAAAAATAAAAGAAAAGTGAATAAATTAAAAGTCAAGGAATATCATCAGGATATTAAAAAAAAATGTACATTCTGTTAAACCATTTAAATTTGATAGAACTCAACAAAGTTGAGACACGTATAGAAGAAAAACAAAAATTAAGTATAAAAAAAAGCAAATAAAAGTACAATATTACAAAAAGGTATAAATATTCTTTTCAACAATAGAATTTCCATTATCTATCATATTGTTTATAACAATTTCTTACATGTACATACATATATATCAGTGTATTATATCCGTATTTATCCTAGAAACCATCTAATTAGATAATGCGTGTAACTATCATCCTTATATATCCATATTATACCCTGTATGATTGTACATTGTGTACATATTATACTTCATCACATATTAAATTGTATCTTCTTCGTGAATTCCTTTTTCTATGTAAATTTTTTTTTTTTTATACTTTGTTGGTGGTAAAACACATAAAACACACATCTCCTGTTGTGTATCCAATAACCTTATACATGCATCCATATACATTTTTATGTACTTATATAGTTTGTTAATGGTATAAGTATTGTAGCTATTTATACTTATACCTGTCGTTCTCTAGTTAATTTTCATTCTTTTTTTTTCGCTTTTTGAATTCATATATGAGTACGAGTATATGTCCGTATTCTTGTTATTTGTCACTCAGTTTGCGGTAAGACTTAACGATGTTTTTGTTCATTGTGCATTCAAATGCGTTACATAGTTCACAGTAGCAAAAATAAATTATTTTATACAAACTGAAAAATAATAATATAGTAATACACACTCAAAGCATATAGATTGTATCATCAGGTACACTTATATGTGTGTGTTTGTAAGTATAGCAAATTATTATAAGGATGAAAATTTCCTGTGAAAAATTTTTATGATAGTTATAAAATTATATTGTGTGGTAAATATGTGTTCATATGCATTGTAAATGGGTACCATGTATACATATATATGTTTCTGTTTGCATATGCGAGAGTGCCTATATGGTTTATGGTGTATACATATGTAAATGGAATAGAATTTTGTACATTGGAAAGTTGCAATAAATGAAAAAAGAAAAAAAAAATACTGAGATATGGAAACGAATCATTGACAAAAGGATAAATTCATCATGAGTATAAGTACGACGTACGACTATAATATAACCAATATACATATAACCATAAACATAAGGTAGCCATATATAAATCTTTCTAATCATCTTGGATTATGTTGATCTCGTGTTAGTTAGCCATTTTCACTGAAAATTTTCTAATGACCGTACACATAAATATTGAGCAAATATACTTGCACATATACCATGTAAGTATATAAGAGTTGTTCAAAGGAATTTCAAAAAAGAAACAAAAAGGAGAGAAAGAAAAGAACGAAGAACAAGAATAGTAAAACTAAAAAAAAAAAAAATTAAAAAAGGACCTTATTCGGATTTTATATTTTTACGTATTTTGTGCGGTTTATATATACATGTATACATACACATAGTACATTGCATATGCAAGGATTTAGACAACGAAAAAACATTTTTTGTTGAAAGCCAAAACAGTTGAAATAGATAAAGTTGTTGAAATGTGGGTGCGAATGACATACATATATATAAGTACGTAAAATGTAGAGAAAATTAAAAAATATATTTCGTTATCGTTTAGCAACGAGTAAAATATATATATATGTATAGATGATGAAATGGAGAAAGCAAAAGAAAGAAAAAACTAATTTGAAAAAAATAAAAAATAAAATAAAGATAACGATTTAACGCATAAAATATGAAGCACTTTGCGGAAAAGGATTAGTATCATCGGATTCTTTTGTTTTTTGTTTTTTCTTTTTGAAAATTGTTTTTGTAATGCGGTTATTGCTGTTAGCTGTTTTAGTGCTATACTGATTTCATTCTTCAATTTCAGCATATCCTATTGTTTGTCATTTATTTTATATGTTTGTAGAACAAATTACTGAAAATTTATTACTTACCTACTTACATATTGTACTGTATATATAACATGCGAGTGTAGGCGTGCGTACATAGTACATATAGCACTATATACAATATTCTTGCGTGCAGGATATAAAATGGAATCAAAATTTAATTTTTTTTGAATTAATTTCAATTTTAATAAAAAAGGATATCAGATATCAGAGAGAATTTGTGTTGCGTGTTTTGCGTATATTGAAAATTGGATTAGAATATGCTGGAGGGTTGGAAACTGTTTTTCATATGATTAGCTTTGATCGATTGATGGATCACATACAGGCGTAACGTGACGGAGTTTTGATGTAGTCATCTTGAATTGAGAGTGTATACAAAAATTCCATAACGATATCGTTGTTTTTGCTGTTGCTGTTTTTTGTTTTTTTTTTTTAAAAGATTATCTGATTGTAAGCCTTGAGTAACAAACAGAGTTTCATTTCAAGGTTCTATAAGCCATACAATATTTATGTGATGACTGAATATGCGGTTGTGACATTCTAAAATTCTATATGGATTTGTAAATTTTTTGAAAACAAAAAAAAAATTTCAAAATAACAAAAAATTTGGTTGTCTTCCATATATAAATTATATTATCCTTAACAACTTTATTTTTGTTTTGTGATTACTTAAAAAGTTTCAATTCTAATTTATTCTATAAAAAGTGATAAAAAAGTATAGCCAAAACGTATATACAGATCGTAAATACTATTTTTTCTATATACTGGGCACAGATTTAAAATGTCAAAAGAAGTTGACAAGAACAAATTGAAAAAAAAAACATGATTTTTGCCACATAAAATTACGATCGTAGTAGATAATCGTTTAATGGCAAATCATTTATATATACGATACTCTGTTCATATAGTAATATGTATAATGAATTCTCTTTTTGTATTTGAATTTTATTCGTTTTTGAGATATTAAAATCGATCGGAAATTCCTTTTTGTATCGCGCATTTAAAAATTACTAAACTCCAAATCAAATCTGACCACCATCAGTATGGTGAATATACTCGTATCATATAATATTCAAGATTCAAGCAAGTTTAAATTTAAAAAATTTATATCCTTTTATGTATAGACTTCTGGATACAAATAACACATTACTATACACATGTATTTGATTTTAGACATAATTTGTTGTTGTTACTTGTATTGCTATAATTTGTTCAGTTTTTATTATTTTTCTTCTTTGCATACTCCATCAGACATATACTACACCGAATTCATACATATACATATGTATGTACTTGTACATATACCCGCTATGGTATAAAATGACGACGACAACTTGTAATCTTTTTAATACATACTCTAGTATCCCTTGGTATAATCAATATTTTTTCGATTGAACAACACATAAAATTACCATCTAATGAAAAAGAAAGAAAAAAAAAAAGAAGAAGAAATATTTTCAAGTTAACTACATATATACATATATCAAATACAACAGTAAAACAAGAAAAACATGAAATGAAAGAAAAATTAGCAAAACGACACTGTCATATTACATCTCTAAAGATTTTTCAATGATATAAAAAATCAAAATAAAATATCCATCCAGAAAAGTAACCCGACTTGGACTTCAATATGTGTGTATACAAAATATGTATGCATACGATTATGTACGAGTATATATGTTATGTATACCTATGTATTTTTTATTGTTTATAAGCAATAAATTATCTTCAAGGAATGTGTCTTTGAAAATCGCTTCTGTTCTGCACAAAAAATATAATATATGTGTATATAAAAATTTTTAACTTCTTGTCCTATGGTGAGTGTTAAACACATCCATAACGAGTTGTTATATATTCATTTTTATTATCATTATTATTATATGTATTATTATTAATGAAAATAATATTATAACTGGATAATAATATATGTACATATAACTATAAACTATATAATATACTAACATCCATAGATCTGTACAGTTTATTATAAAAAACAAAAAAAAAAACCAAACACACACATTCGACCTGAGAATGATAATGTTCGGCCATACGAGTATCGATATACAAATTGGTATAAAATAATATGATAATAACACCAAGATACGAATGATATTACATTTGTACATATGTATATGTAAAACTTCCCCAAAAAAAAACAAAATAAAAAGAATGAGAATATGAAACATGTACAAAAAAAAAAAAAGAAAACCAAAAAAAAAAAATAACAACAACAAATTTTAAACACAAACAGCTACCAGCTACCATTTTTTTTTACATTTTTATCATCATCTTGATCATCATCATCGCATATGCATCACTATCATATCTTGAATCTTGATCATCATCATCATCATCATCATTATTATTATCAATATCATCATGATACCACATCGTGTTTTATTTGATCATATCGTTTTATTATGTTATCTCTCTGCACAGTATACATAAATATCAGATTGAATTTTATACATACTCGTATATGTGTACATTTTATCTATATACGAGTACATCATCATCTTCATGATCATGATAATCATTTTTGCGTATACATACCTATCATGGAAATTTTGTTCTTTCTTTCATATAAAATACAAGAGTATATGTGTACCTGTATACTGGATCTTGTTTGTTGAAGCTTCTAATTTATTTATTTTTATTATTATATTTTTTTTTAATGTTTCTGTTAAAAAAAAAAAAAACATTTTTTTTTAATGTAGAAAACGGCGTGTGGTAAAATCGGCTACTTTTTATATTCCCAATAGGGGTCCATAATATATTTATAATGCATATTATAAAAATTTGTGCTTTTATATGAATTTCAATCAAATCTAAAGCGATCATTTCAAGGTAAATGAAAAAACAAATAATTCAAAAATTCACTGATCATAATATACATACATATAAGCAAGGTAGAATAGAAGATAAAATATCTATAGAAGAGATCATTCACAATTAAAATCTGTTTATGCAATATCCTTTTAATTTGATCTCTTTATAAACAAGTACTAGATATACTATAGATACAAGATCACCCAGATTACGAAAAATTACAAATGTAATTGAAACTGTGTACATAAATTCTAGAGTGTTTATTCTTACTTTATCCTATGTTAACTTCAATTTTATTATTGTTTACGGTATACACGCAATAAAAATTAACAATGCAACAGGAAAATGCTCACTGTCAAGTAGCTGTCGAACACGTGAATATGAATATGTAGTGTTCACATCAATATATCGATCGGTATCATCGGTACCATCAGAATCAGTCAGTCATTCAGTCAAAGTCAAAATGTATCGATTTCAATATCAAATTTGACATTATTTTTTTTTTATTAATTTTTTTTTTCTCATTTTTTGAAATTTAATCGATTGTAAAATGATTTGTGTATAAATATTTATGTTTTTTGCCTATATCCTTATTTCGGTGTTTGTTTTTTTTTTTTTTTGTAAATTTTTTTTTTTTTTAGTTCAGTCAATGCATATTATGAGTACGCATGCATGTATACATTATTGCATTTTCGATATTCAATGAAAGAATTCACTTCCGTTCATTATTGTGTACGAGAATTCAATAAATGTATGAACATTATATGGATGTTATTGGGTTTTAAATTTCATATAAAACTGAAAAAGAAAGTCCTTTTTCTTTTTTTTCCTTTTTTTCGACATACATTTAAAGGGGTTGATTAGTGTATTGATTTACATGCACATTATATTAATTTTTTAAGAAAAGAATAAAAGAATAACTTGAAAAAATATTCAAATATCATATAATTATGGTCAAGGTCACATAAACATTTTTCAAGGTTTACTTCAACGTATTATTTGTTATACGAGTATTTATATTGTTTACAGTGCACGTGGAATTTTTATATCAACATGAGACCTAAAAAGACCTTACTGAGTTGATTGCCTCCATATTAGATAACGTCTGTTTCTATACATAACTGTACACTGTATGGTCTTAAGTCGTGGGATTTTTTGTTTTAGCTTTTGTTTAGATTAGTTGATTATGTTGGATAACTGAAACATGACACCATTTAGAAATTAATTAGGTATCAGAATAAATGCCAATAAAATAATTATTTGAATTTAAAACATTTAATAATATCTCATTATTTAAATTTACGTTTCGTTATTTTCTTTTTTTTCATTTGTACAACAATTAGTAAATTTACAGTGTGAACCAAAAATAAAAGATCAACTTGAATAATTGAAATGATGAATGAATGGAATAAATGGAAAATATATTTTCTTAATACCATAGAATGTGAAATATCGTTTTAACTGTCAGTGTAAGTAACCGTTTCAATTCAGGAATATAGATGCATTGAAAACATTTTGTCGTTTAATTGAATTAATATCCAGTTTTTTCTGCGTGATATTGACACTAAAATTGAACGTAAGGAACTATTGGACAGAAATTTAGAAGTCTATTGAATTACCAATCGAATATGTATTCTTTTTCTTGACGAATCTTAGTAGTACCGTAGTACTTAGTCTATTTTTTTAACAAGGATATGGATTGTTACCCTATCGCTCAATTATTTGAAGAAAGTCCACAGAATCAACACTTTGTACCTGAAATACTTCAGCTACTATAGACGTCATCACTGAACGGCGAACTGAGCTCTTGGATAGAACTTCAACAGCTGTAGTAGTAGCTTGTTTCCAATATGGTGTCCCCCACAGAAAATCATTTTTAACCGTGTCGATCTCTCTTGTGTAGTAACTGTGTTGAAATTTAACTAAACTTACGGTGCGATTCTGGATAAGAGATCTCTTATTTCTCTTATTCCTATTATCGTTTTTAGTGCAAATTACATACTTTTAGGAGTTAAATTAATTTAGATAAGAGATGTGAACAGCTGATCTCTTAACTTCAGTGGTGAATTTTTTAATGAATTTTGACATTCTACTTTTGAACGTTTATAACCGAAAAATTCTGTTTTAACGGACAAAAATCTCTAAACTTTAGAGGTCATCGATGAGGACCTCTCATATATCTTATTTATTTTATTTATATTGTTGATATTCAAATATTGTATTCGTGTCGTGCATATTGTAAGTAATTTGATAATAATAATAATAGAATTGTACTAATAATAATAATAATTATTATAATTATAAATAATAATAATAATAATAATAATAATAATAATAATAATAATCATAATTATAATAGTAATAAAATAATAATAAAAATTGTAATAATTACTAATAACAAAGATGATAATACAGTGTAACTACATTATCTTTTTGTATAATCATAATATCTAAAGATAACTACATTATCTTGTAATAATAATAATCATAATAATAATAGTAATGAAATAATAATAAAAATTGTAATAATTACTAATAAAAATTGTAATGATTACTAATAACAAAGATGATAAAACAGTATAACTACATTATCATTGTATATGACAAGTAGTAAATTGAATAATGTGGGTTTAAAACCTATGGTGAATCTTATGTCATTTTATGAGGTGAATCTCTTATCCAGAATACCGATTCCTCTTAAAAAATATATTTCACCAAAACTTTAGAGAAATAAGAGGAATAAGAGATCTCTTATGCAGAATCGCACCGTAATTTAAAATACATATAAGAGAATTTCATATTATTATTATTTTTCTTTTTATTTTCAATAAAAGAGAATGGGGAATCTATTTCTCATAGATGAATTTGTTATTGTTTTTTAATAATAATTAGTGATTGTGGTATGTACACATGTATACATCATATGTATGTTGTTTCAATTAATTAACAAAAATGGGGCATAAAAAAATATTGAATAAAATTTGTAAAACAAGATATCAATTTATAGAATTAATTACTAGATGGTGGTTTTTTTCTCAGATATTTTTCTTAATTTTTTTTTATATCTTTAAGTTACTCGTTATTCAACAAATTGAATCATTAATAAATTTTGACAAATAAATATAAAGAATAGAAAAAATAAAATGCAAAAATACCATACGTATTATAGTTGTACAATTTCAAAAATATATGATAAACGATCGAAAAAATCTGTTACCAAAATTTGTTTTTTGGATTTTTCGTTACGCTTGTAAGTTTTTTACTTAAGTGTGTAAACATAAATTCAAGATTGGAATTTAATTAGCTATACATAAGTATATTTTTTTTAAAATTTTTTATTAATTTTTCTAATTTTTTAATTTTTTTAATTATTTTCTTTTTTTTTTGTATTACAAATATGTATGTCTACTATATACACGAGTACACGTCGTACTCGTATTTATACGCTTTAGAAAAATTTCTAATTGAATTATTTTATAAATAAAAAATTAATTAATATGTACACATATTATAATATAACGCGCACTTATAAAGGTTGATTCTCACCTACTACTCGGCAGACACAACCTTTTAGGTAAACGACACGGCAAAAAATTATTTTAATTCTCAATACCAATGCTAACCATATACAACACCAATAGACAATGTCAGAGAATTTTGTATAATTTTTCCAATATTGTTTTTGCTTGTGAAATACAAAATTTATGCTGTTGCCGACAATAATTCAACTGTCTGTTGAATATTTTCTGTCCGACAGATAACAGCATTGCCGTTATGCGATTCCATTTTCCATCGGGTCGTTTACGTTACGTATGCATGATGCAGTGTATACATTACTATTAAAATGCGTGTGAGAAATTCACTTTTGTGTCGTTGATGTTACGCGTATCGTGTCATAGTCGAGTTATAAGTGAGAATTGACCCTAACATTTACACATTATTAATTGTGATTTTTTAATAAAGTTGTAATAATTTTCCAATTAGTAACGGATAATTTTCATTTTAAATGTTGTAATAATTGTTTTTTTAAAATGTTCCAATTAAAACTCTGATATACACATTCACATATACTCTCATTATATTGCGTATATGTAGATTAATATATGCACATTCCATATGAGCATAAATATGCATATATATGCGTATAATATTAACGTGTTAATTATATAAATATGATGGTATATGCTGTCAATGCGATTACGATGCTACGATCAACGATTATCATTATCATTATTATATGATCGCATGATATAGTAAATACCTAACTATATAGTTTCGTTAGATTACTGAATAGTATGTATACAGAATGTGACATAATTACATTTAATTCGTAATTATAATCCTTTAAATATGAACTTAATATACAAAATATGTGCATATTTAATCTCATTTTAAATCTATTAGAAAGTATAGAAATTTGTATATTTTTTTTTAAACTACATACTCTAATTCTCAGACATGATTTTCTCATTTTCCACAATTTAATTTTTCATTTCGATTGATCTCGAGCTAGAGTGTAGTATGATCTAATGGAGTGTTTAATACTGAAAATAATTTATAGATTCATTAATCAACGAGGAAGGACCTTCACAATCTTCCGCATAAAATTATTTGTATTTTTAACATTTTTTTTTCTGTTTGTCCTTTTTAATATTAAAAAAAAATGTATTATGCGTTTACCTACATCATTACATGCTTATACTAGTTATACTATAGATCATGCTAAGTGGATGTATGGATGTTACATTTCAAAAGATCTCAATTCATAAAAGACATTTCCGGTCAAATGGTGTTCAGTCTATTGCTACAATGTAATTCTGGATACGTTTTTATTTATTTATTTATTTTTTTTTTTGATTAAATCAATTCTAAGCATTATTTCGATTGGACAGAGATCAACTCTGTGATCTGGAAGAGAGCTAAATAAAATAAAAAAAAAATAAAAAAAATAACAATAATAATGAAGAGGAAAAAATAAAATTGAATGAATAAATAAATCGCGGCATTTTAAAGATATTTACTCATCGATATTACGTTGGCATAGTACTCACGAACTGACGTACATATGCATTTTACAATACATTACCTATAAACGCTAGTATACTTATGTGTTCACTATATGCAGTCATCCATAGAAAAAAATGAAATTGAAATTTTGACAGGTTCGAAATATAAAATACCTCGTATTTTTTTTCTTTCTCTCATTTTCACTTTTTCTTCTTTTTTGGTACACATTTTTATTGATTGAAGTTTTTTTTTTCTCTCATTTTTTTTTTCTAATTTTAATTTCAATTTTGAGATTATCATTTTGAGTTAGGAAATATTTTGTTTTTCATTCATTTTGACAATAAATGATATCAAAAAAGAAAATATTTTTTATGAAAACGAATTTGAAGTAAAAAAAAAAAAGTAAATCAAAAACGACATAAAAAATGAAATGTTGGACACATCAGAATGACATCAAATATCAGATAAAGAGGAAAATATTTTTAATTTTTATATTGAAAAAATGGTGGTACCTACTACATAAAAATTGAGAGTATGACTATTTCTACACTCGATATAGGACCATAAGACATACATATAATTTATGGTACTAATATATACTTGTTCGTAATAACAAGTTCGAGAATTTATTTTCTGTGTGCAATGCTTATTTTATAGAGGTTTCTCTCAATCTACTTGGTTTTCAAGTTTTCAATATGAAATATTGAGGCGAGTTTTATCATAAGATCTTATAGTTGTTTGACTGAAGTGAATCCTTAATAATTATCAATAGTTTATATTGATACCTATATCTTCAAGCAATATCTACCGGCACCGATTAACTTTGTCATTTGCAATTGTAGTCTCCGATATTTATTTGACTATTTTATATTTTGTATTAACAAAAGCACCCTGTTTAATTTTAAAGACTATTCAGAGCATGAACTATTTTTGTAATACTCGTAAATGTGTACAAACGAATATAAATACTTTTTTCGTAATTTATTTTTTGTTTTTTAATTTTTATACTAAATTCACATCCATTCTCTATCTTATATATATAGACATTAAAATTTCATCGAGCAAGGATTAATGTCAAAAATGTGTTAAATGGACTGAAGTAAATGACTTGAAAGTTACAGTTTGATCAGCTGTCGTTTAAATATTTTCACAATTATTTTATTTTTATTTTAATATTTTTTTCATTAATTCATATTCACTTTATATGGTTACGTGTTTGTACATCTTTGTAGTAGTACACACTCACTCGTATTAATTTTGTTTTTAAAATATATTACGTATACGTTTTCATTATTTGAAAAGTATTTTGTTTGTTTTTCATTTTAATTGAATTTTTTTTTTCATTAATTTATTTTTTTTTTATTAAAACATTTGTAGTATGAATGAGTTTGAGCTTGTATATATAGGAATCGAATTTTATTTTCTTTTTCGTTGTATAGGTATATAACTCGTATTAGTAAGTATATACTTATAGAAAATATAAAATTTCTTATTTGACAAAAATGATTGTCATTTGACATCACAGTTAATGGAATTTTTTATTTTCTTTTACGAAAAATATTACAAAAACTAAATATCTAGATAAAATGTGTGCTATACATACACCCACACCCACACATAGACGTGTGCATACATACAGAAAAATATTATGAAGAAGCAGAAGAAGAAGAAGAAGAAGAAGAAGAAGAGAAAAAGTAAGAATATTATTTAATTTGTAATTAATTTATTATTCATTGGTCAGTGTTTATATTTTGTTACGTAGGTATAAGTATAAGCAAATGTACATGCATATACGTAACATATATACATATGTATATAACTTAATCATATCATAGTGTTTTATATTATACTTTAGTATTGTATAAAAGTTTCTTAGATGACTTTATTTTATGCAGGTACATCACACATGATGAAAGATTAATAAAGAATTCAACGTAACAACATCTAAAAAATAAATTAAAAAAAAATACTATCGAACATTTTGTGGTAAATGTCAATTAAATGTCATTTTATTAATTGATATAATGTTTTAAATGGAAACAATGTAATAAATATGATAATTTATTATAAAAAAGTATTATTAAAAAGTGTATCTGTTTGTATAGTACAGCGTATACACAGTATTTTTAATGCTGTTTATATATGATTTTTTTCGTTATTAATTTTATAATAATTGATGTGCATCATTATTTTTTTTTGCTTCATTTTCTCCTTAGTATATTATGTATGTATTTATTTTTCGCAGTTTTTTTCATTTATATATTTCATAGGTATATTTAACTATCATAAATGACAGACTTGTTAAGTTAATAAAATGTCATTAAAATAAAATCACTCATAGATATGTACATACATACATTTACATATGTACGAGTATGATTAATAATTTAAAATATATTTATTCAATTATTTTAATTACATACATACGAGTATAATGCATCTTATACATATGCGTAATTTTTATATTATAAATAATTATTATCTTTGTAAATTAATGCAATTATATTATTATAATTAGTTCAATTATAATAATTGCATCATTTTTTATTAAACCCATATTTTGTGAGAAATTGTATAATACATCATATTGGATATAGTATACATATGTACATTATATGTTCTTGTTGTACGCACATATACATATTCATATGTACATTACATTACGCACGCTTTATATAGTTTTTATGTAATACAAAATTGCAAAAGGTACATTTATAATTCAGCGCGAATTTCGTGTCAAGACTAGATTTATCAAACCTTCTTGATTTGAAAAGAAGAAATTCTATTGCGCTATCCTTCTTCTGCCATACACCTTTCAGTGTAGATTTCACCAGATTGAGATAAGGTTATATTTTTAATTTCCTGTTGTCGTTGGTAATATCGAAAGTCATATATTGAATACTTTTAAACCAATGAATAAAGATACTATATAATATTATTATTTGTTATCCTTTGGTTTATGCCAGTGTAGTAATATGCGGCAATCTACTTTAAATTGTGAATAAAATTCAAAAATCTTAATTTACTCTACTAAATTTAGGGTGGGTTGTAAGTGTAACTTCATGTTCATAAAATGTATCATTGTTGCGCATCATAATCATCATTAGCACTACAGCTCTGGGTGACACATTACTATCATGCGTGTTCAATGTGGATTGCAAACCTCGGAGTTGCTGATAGAGAAGCAAACATTTTTACATGGCAGGGCTTAAGGCCTAACTAATAATCAACATATCTGACACAGGCTGTGACATAAATCGTGCTACGAACACAGCTAAATCAATGAGTTCAACAGTAATAATTGAACACAAGCTTGACATAAACAGTGCGATAGAAAGCGTACATGACATACTTAACATAAGCACATAACTACATAACATTTTTGTGAAACTTCTGTTGTTTATTGTTTAGTATGTGATCTATGTCATTATAATTAACCAAATGTTATGTTTTAACATTCGTTATTTTTTCTTATGTTTGTTATGTCATATTATGATGTCGATTATGGTTAGGCCTTTAGACTAATCTATATTTTTAGAATGATGTAATGCTCTAATGTATTACTTATTGTCAGTAAGCAGACTACTTATCTGCATTTCTAAGCTCTTTTTTAGATCAAGGTAGTACTACAGATCTAAATAACTATAAAGAGCCAACTGTATCTATTTAGATCTGTAGTAGTACCCATTCAAATCTGATTGGACTTTGTCGGTAATGAGTTGGAAATGGGCAGAGAAAAGTTGGAAATTTGTTTTTCTTTTGCAGTGGGCAGGAATCGAATCTGAACTTCGAAATCGGTAGACAGTTGCTCTATACCACTTGCACCACCGAGCTCTCATACAAAACTATTTAATAATGCATCATAGTAGCAAACGATGTGCAAAAATTAAGCAAAAATAGATGATGATTACGATGATGCTAACTTGTGCCACTGAACATACGACTCGATGTGATCTTTTTTCATCCACATCGATTCTCTATCTCAATTATAAATTTCACTTCCTCTCATGATTAATTCATTACTTTGTCATTTCTTATTTGCAATCACCATTATCATCATCTTGGCGGAACAGTTCGTATAGAACCTTGGTCTCTCTGAGATCGCCTTTCCATTGCTTTCTGTCTTTCGCTCTTGTTTTCCAATTTTGGATATTTAATCTTTTCATCTCTTCTTTTATTGAATCAATCCATCTCATTCTGGGTCTTCATTGTTTGCTTCCAACCTTTACGGAAGACAAGGGAACAAAAGAGATGAGAAATGGCCCTTCAATTATAAGGGGGTTTTACGAGAGCTATCAATAACCTCAGCAAGTAAAAAAAAAAAACACACTATTAGGAAACTCAGCGATTTGCAACCACAATTCTTCTAAATTTATAAATAATTTCAGAAAATCTTTTTTGACCTTGAGGATTCCACTCCTAATAAATGTATTTAAAGTAATTATGCTTTCTAAACTTTCATTTACATATTTTTTTCTTTCCATGGCTCTTTTATTTGCTTGAATTAACTCAACAATTTTAAGTAATTTTCGAATATTTTCTCATCGAAAAATACACAAAACAAGATAATAAAGAAATGTTTATAATTGCTTCTAAAACTAGAAATTTCATATGATCAAATATTTTCACATTTAAAATTCTAACTTAAACTTTTATTACTCAATTTCCTTTTTTCTTTAATGAATCAACCTTAATTTCATTTTCTAATTTTATTGTAAATACACACAGTATGTATATACATATACCTACATTGTCTCGTACAAAGAGTTCAATCTTCTTCAGAAAGAATTCTATTTATGAAATGATATAATGAAATAATACCAATCTTAATGAAGAATTTATTTCACCGGCTACTGGATTTTCATTTTATTTAAGAAGTTCTATAATTCAAATAATTTACGACTACCAGTACACAGTAGATGAAATGGAGTTGTATTGTAAATTTATTTGCTACTGGATCTTATAATTTTCTTTTAACTTTTTATTATTTAAAATTTATTTTATTCATGCAAACAATGTATTTAAAAACTAAAATACTCGGGAAGAAAAAATTATATAATACATTATGACTGTGCTCGTAATTTAAAAATAAATAAATATACTGAATTATTGTATTTGAACAGTAACAAAAATTTTCAAAGAACATTTCATTGTATCAATGCCATGCTACACGTTTATGTACATACACTTGTGTGTGTACATTTGTTATTTAATAAAATGCAATCAAACCAATAATAATCAAACTCTCTGATCAAACATTAATTCAAGTATTGTAGAAATAAATATGTTAAATATGTCACAAACTGCACGTATAGCTACTGTATAGTATTTCTCATCAAGTAATGTATACTCATACAATACGAAGAAAACAGTAGCAATGATCAAATTTGTTATCGATTCATTTATAAAATACTCGTATAGAGTGAAAAGGTAAAGAAAAACTGAACAAATAACAATAATAAGTTGTATTATTTTGAATGAAAATTTTATTAGATTTTGTTGGCTACTGTTTAATAATTAAGCATTTTCCGTGCATCTGTCAATACTATTAATATTTTTCTGATAATTTATTTCTTATTTTGTGTATAATATCCTTAATATATATGTTTGTGTTCATGTAAAGTGAGTCATAACGAATAAAAATGATTTTTATTGATACGAGTATATTTTGATTCTTCAAAACGAGTATGTATATGTATATGTAACATACACATCATTATCTATGGAAAATTTTCATTTTTCTGCATAAATTATTATAAATCTTTTATGCAAAGATAAAATTTTTCTCTTTTTTTTTATCCTTTTCATTATTATTTTATTATTATTTATTTTATTTTATTTTTATACATTTAACTTTGATTTTATTTTTTTTCTATTATTATTTTTAATGATTTTTTTGTTAAATTTTATTTGTACACAAATCTATTCGTGTTCTGCATACACCCAAGTTACCAACATATGTGCATACGTATTTATAATATCATTGTCATAAAGCTGAAACTTAATTTTAATGTTTTATATAATACAGTCGTATGTATTCATATACAAAGAAAAAATAAAAATAAAATAAAATATTATTTAAAATAACAAAAAACTTTAAAAAAAAATCAGTAGTAAAAATGATCATAAATGAATCTGATAAATCGATATTAATAAATCTGATCAATAAAAATTATATATAGCTATATTTATACATATATGTGTGAGTTTCATATCTAAACATATACGTGAGTACTGTATTTATGTTGTGTGCCATCATATAAAAATTTTTCTTAATTTTTTATATGTACTTACATAAATTCTGTATAGTACACTGTCATTTTACGTATATGTAATATCTATATAGTATATGTAGATATATATGATGATGCATAAACATTGATCATAAAAACTAGGAAAATAAAGAAAAAATTTATAAAAAAATTAAATGAAATAAACACACAAGAAAATAAATAAATAAAATTCAAAAATAATAAATTGTAATACAGGATTGTCTATTTGATGCGTTCAGAAACATGCTCATACGATTAAATGTTGTATAATGATTCTTACACATTTACATGCATATATATATGCATTCGTGATGTGCATATATGTTTGAACATTTATGATAAAAATTTTTCTTGCAAATATAATGATATTTTCTACACACAAAGTTTTTGAGATTTTTCATTTTATTTTATTTATTTCTTGTGTGTGAATATAAACAACAAAGATATATGTATTAAATATGAAAACGTTTATGGGCAATATCTATGTTTGTGTAGAATATATATGTACTTTTTATTTTTATATCTTATAAATAAAAAATAAAATTGCATCAATAATAACAACTAGCTCTATGTAGAAGTAGTAGATGGTTGCGTTGTAGTTACATATAACACACACATACATTCATATGAATAGTTTATATATATGAAATGAGCAAAAGAGCGTCACACGGTAGCAATTCTATATCCTCTAATGCTGGTCATAAGTTATCATTAGAGATCTTTTTGTCGGGACCAATTCAATAATTAATGTTTCTTCGATTTAAAAATATCAAAAAATATTATAAAAATACACATATCAACCATACCATATACATATGCATGTATATAGGTGCTTGTATATCTATCAGCCATTGGTATATCTATCAGAAATACCTATAATATGTATTAGCTACGTACATATATTTGAAGATTCTTCGGTAGCTATGGAATAGATCATAACGATGATCATGATGGTGGAATTTTATATTAAACGAATATATATGGCTGGCATATATCCAGCATATCCATATTGGTATACGCACATATGACATTCAATGTTTATATTATGAATTAAATTCGTGAAGAGAAGAAATAAAAGAAAACCCTTTAAACGTTATGTTTGTCTTCATAATTTTTCTTGAGAAATTTTATTATGCGTCATTCATTGATACGAGTGTACATATAGATGATTTAAACTTTTTTTTTATACTTATTTTTGATGTTGCAAATTGAACATTTACTTAAAGTTTTATAGGTTTTAGCGTTTTAGCTTAATATGCAAATATACGAATGTCGTAATAATGTTCATATGAATGTTAGTCATTTTGAAGGTTATCTAAGTCAAAATTTTACATATGATATTTGGAATTACATATTTTTAATTTGAAAGAGGAAATTATGGTTTGACTTTGTCTAAAAGTTTTCAAATTCCTCACCTTCATGAAGCTAAACGGAGAGTCTAAAGCATTCTTTCTCTTTTTTTTTTGGAAAAACATAAATTTTTAAAACTATTTTGTAAAGTACTTTAAAAAGGCAACATTTTGATTAAAACCTCTTTCATAATTTTTAGATCCTTTTGTGTTTATTCAATTTATTTTATTTATATAATCATTTTCATGCTGGCTGATCGTCATCGTTGTTGTTATTCTCTTCATCATGGTTGTTGTTAATAAATTTTCGCCGTTTATTTATTTTCTCTTTTTCACTTCTTTTCACTGATATATTAAAGGTAATTTTCGATCAGTGCGGCAATAACAATAAGTACTGTTTGTACGTATGTAAGATATATGTTTATATATATATGTACATGTATGTATTCATGATTATTATTTTGCTATACGCATTTTATTACATATTGCAGTGTACATATACATACGTGTATACATTTTTAAGTGAATTAACATTAGGCACGTTACATTGATATAAAAGCGCGATGCGTGTATATTATTATGTTGTAGCAAGAGGTAAAAATCATTATTAAATCATAAAAATTTTTATTATAAATGATATCCAATCTAATATTTTGTATACAAAAAATTATACTTCCATATAACATTCTGTACAAATTTTATTAAATCTTATCCTGTTTATACACTCCCGTATTACTTAGCTTTTGATTATGTATTTCTGTTTTTCATTTGTTGCGGCTCTATTTTATGATTAAGCATCTATAATCAATATTTAATGACAAATAATAAAAGTAGTCATTTTTTTTTCAAAGCAAGGCTATGCTTTATTATACATGTATGGTTAACATAAAATCACTGACAAAAAAAGGATAAAAAATTGTTTATAACTTCAATTTTTATAGATTTCCTGTTCTTCTCCTTTTTGTGGCGACATTAATATTGAAATTTTGTTAATTTTTTTCAAGGATTATATTCATTAGTAAAATGTTAAAATATCACAAGGTTAAAAGTTAATACTCAGAGAGGGTGAGAAAGAAAGAGAGAGTTTCGTCGCAATGTATACGAATGTTCAAGAATATGTCTATGATGGAATATACTGTACGCGTTTTTATTGGAAATTTGAACTTCTAATGATACTTATACTTATACTCCAGTATTTATCGTCTTTTACATTTTATATCTCTAAATTTAGCACAGATATAGTTTTTTTTTATTACATATATTTTCCATAGGTATTCCCGCGCATATTTAAAAGGACTAAGTAAAATGACATGAAATTAAATACTCTGTGAATTTTATTTCAAAAGTATATTCATTTAATTTTCATAATGATATAATGGCTCACAAAATATGATACTGAGATGACACGATATTTTTTAATGCTAGCAACGAATCAACCAGTGAGAAAATTTTCTGCATGTGTTCCTCTCTACTCGTACACATGCATACTCGTATATGATGTATTTGATCGTGCATTAATTTTTTATTGCTGCTGAAATATGTACATAATGGATGGTCGCGTAATTTTTTTTTTTTTTTTTTGGCACATCTGATGATGATAGAAGTATATCTTTTAAATTATAAAACAAAGCCAAAAAGAAACTTAATCAATTAAAGATTATATGCATCCGTTAAAAGCCACATTATCACATCATATCAGATTATAGTTCTCAAAATCAAGGTGGCCTAAAAATTTCATTTTAAGACAAAACAAGAAAACCGAAAAAAAAATACAAATAAACACACATCTAACAGCATTATAAATTCATATCAATTTAGGTATTTGAATATGTTTAGAGGTTAGAGCTTTATATTTGATTAGTCTGAGATCCTTGTGAATCTTAGTAGAAATATTTTCCCAAAATCCTAATCGTATATGTATATGTGTATATTTTTTTAACACTTTTTTGATACACAAAAAATATTTTATTTTTATATTTTTGTCAATATATCGTCTATATTCTGTGTATACTCATTGGTATACACCTTTATATACATATTTCGATTATCATTACCCTTTTTCTATTATATACATTCACATTTGGTAAAATCTTCTTCTTATATTTTTGTGTATAAAACACACAGGGATCTAAAGTAATATTATTGTTTTTGTTACAGTTTTATTTTTATTTTGATTTTCTATAAAAATTTTTATCACAGGTTGATGCACTAATCCGTTTTGATCTAATTTATCAGACTTTCATTTATATTTTTATATATTAACAAAATAGAAAAAAAAATAATACTAATAATAAGAAGAAGCAATGCGATTATGTGTGTAAATATGTGCTTTTAAAAAACGAAAAAAAAAATACATTTTCAACATATATACACACATACAAAAATATATACAAATACATATGATACATATAGAATAATTCTTATTAAGTAAATAGAAAAATGACCGGTAGCCCACCGCGTCACACTTTTCAGATTGATAATAATAATAATAATAATAATCATCCATCGCCATTATAATGACCGTCGTCATCATCATCATTAACATCGCATTGACTATCTTTTAGCTTTTAAACAACTTTACTATATACATAAAAAATACTCGTATGTATACGTGTAACATAAAATATGGATCCATCACATCACATTCACATTATAACATCGCATATCATCCCACAATTTTCTCATCAAATTTTGTATATAAATTTAATTTGGGTGTTTTCATCTTTTATTTTAGAAGAAAGGAAAGGTAAGTATAAATGATCAGATACTCTTATGCGATTACGATTATATGCATAAGTGTATCTGTGTAATGTACTGAATGTATATAAAATTTAGAATGTAAACAAAGATGGATGAAATTCTGTATATTATGTGATGTTCTATGTTTTGTAACTCTATATATGTATATATACAGGTACCTATACAACGTGATTATTTTATGAAGATTGGAAAATTAGCAGATCAATTGATATAGAACTGCAACTATGATGGACCCTTATCAAATGACAAATAAAATTTTTTTTTTTGTAATCTCATTTTTATTTTTATTTTAATTTCATTTATTTATTCATTTTTTTTTTGAAAATTTTGATTTTCTACGTGTAACTGGGATGGTGTGTTCGAAAATTAATTCAAAAATAAAAATGAAAATATAAAGAAAAAACGATTTAATGTCACCATGCTATAGCTCTAATAAAAATTTAAATTTCGAAAAACATAAAACACACAAAACAATCTAAAATTTTATTATAATATATATAGCTACCGAAATATATATTGTTAGTGTATATATGTTTACCAATGCTGTGTTTATGCGTGTGTATTCATTTTGTCGTTTTTATTAAAATGCTATCTCATGGATATGATGGTTCTTTATTCATAAGCATTTTTATATCTATACGCAGTCACATATTTTGATTACGAGATTGTTTTTCTTTTATTATTTTTTTTTTTCGTTTTTTTTTATACATATTATTATTCAACATTCTTGTTTCATATGTATATACCTTCAAAAGGTAGGTTTACATTTTATGTATCGGTGTGTATGTACATAGAAGCAGAAGGCCGTATTTATGCCTTCGAATAAAATATGGATAAATTCCTCCTAATGAAATGTACAAGGTGTAGTGCTTGTTGTAGTACATACTCGTATATACAGAGTTGCTTTTAGTTTTGATATCAGCAATAAATGAATGAATATACAAAAGTTAGTGTTATATAAAGTTCGGTACTAAAAGAAATAATGTCCATTATTACATCCCGGATAATGATATACGAAAAATTTGTATCTTTTTCGTAATTTTATTATTTATTTCGAATATTATTTTATTTTTCTTCTGAATATATACATGTGTAGTGTGGCTTTGTGCATACATTAGGTAATGTAGCAATATAGGTTCTCGAGCACATTACGTATATGTGCATATAGTATATTATATCTTTCAAAACATCTAAGATAATGTCCCTGATAGGTATACCAATATGTGTGTATGCATATAGATACATAATTGCATATAGTATTTTACCTCGAAATTTTTATTCTCTAAGGAACTGAATTTTAATTGACAAATTTGAATATTCGTACGCACAACAATCCGTCGTATGGTAGTGCTACTCATAAAAGTAAAAATATTTAACTGTTCGATTGGTATTGAAACGACAAAAGAAAAAATCAAAATTAAAATTAAAATCATGATATAGTCAAAGTGAGATAATCATTTACGTTATGTATATATACAGATATACGCATAGAAGCATATAAAGCCAATGTATACATTGTTATATTAAGTTTTCAGTTCCAATAAAGTTCCACACCATAAATGAATATAACCGCGGGCATTCACAAACCTAAACATATTTTTGTGTAACATATTGAAAACAAAAAAAAAAAGCGCAGCAACAAAATTTAGGGAGCGGAATATAAATGTATTATTCACTACAAAAATTTCAAATTAAAAAGAAATTCCAGAAGTTCTACCACCTTTGGGGACTTTTTAATGGCATATATAATTGACGTTCTTTTTTTCTTTTGAGATTTTTTGGACCATTTCGTATATATACATTTTTGTTGATGATATTCTTTACGATCTTTTTATGTATATATTTTTTGTTGGACGGCATGGCATGTATACAAATGAATTTATGATTATTTTATTAATATTTTTAATATACAAATGTATATACGTATATGCATATATCCAGAATGAAATGAACAAATAATCAAAAAGTATTTTTACGATACAAAGAACGGTATTGCTGTGTTGCTATATAGTGATGATCATGATGATGATGACGACGAGAAAAATGACAAAAACAACGAGAACCATATATAATATGTATGTATAACGACAAACGCATCAATGATGATGATGCAAATTTGACAGGATTCTTTTGAAAGATCTTCAATCTTTTTCAGAAGTAGTTTTATTATGATTATGCCAGTTTTAAGAATGTGTAGTATACCCATTCAAATACGTATGTGTGTGTACATATACATACATAAGGAGCATAATGTATTATGTTTTGTAGTAAAATTTTTAATAAATTTTATGTGACGTTTAGAGGTGTGAAGCTGTAAACGTGTCAAACAGGTGCAAAAAAATAGGGTTTTCATTTATAAAGAAAAAAAATTTCCATGAATCAAAAAATAAGAATGAAAAAAAAAATTATAAAAATGAAAACATTGTGATTTCTGGAACAGACGTGCAGTTGAAAAATAAAAATTCTATAAAATAAAAATTATCTTTGCGTATGCTAATTTTTAAAATTAACAAATAAAGTTAAAGGGAAAAAATAATAAAATGAAATGTCACAAAAAAGTTGCATACATTTTGTTAAGCATAAAACACTTTTTATGTTACAAATAATTGCATTGTTGATGATGAATAGAATAGTTACTGCGTCAAGTCTACAGTTATGACATGCTAATACTTCCTTATGGCGTCTTTGTCTATTCATCTTACCTATATAGGTTCTAAGTTCCAATACCAAAATCCTTTAAACGTTGGTGGAGTTGTGATCGTTTTGGCCGTCCAACCAGATTAATTTGAGATGCAGATAAGTGATTGGTCTATCGCATCCTATCCCAGGTTATGTTCATAGCCACCCGGGAGAAACTTTGGTTTCTATAACAGCCGCCTCTAACATATGAGGAACCTTCGCTGACATGGGCACTGCTCACTATGCGTCCAACGTGTCAGGATTTTAAATTTTGCAGTGCTTATTTAATGGCGGCACTTATACTCGCTATGCCACAAAAGATGTCAAGTGGATTTGTGTCACTGTCGCATGTTGTTCACAGGACTGTTTATTGATTATTCACAGCTATCCTCCATATTTGAAGGTTTTCCATTATTCGACACCAGGGAACCCGCATGTTAGCAGTCTGCTTTGCTCCATGTCTAGATATTTATTTAAGGACATCAATATGAATCAAAAATATACGAGTATCTGATTCTCAATAACATTTTCTTACAAGTATACTGGTGTTCATAAATTTTCGTATGAATTTTAATGTTTTTTAAATTTCAAAAACTTTCAAAATATTTTCCAATTTTCATAATTGCTTTACTTGTTTTTTCCCACATTACATTGATTTAATTTTAACTTTCCATGATATATATATATATATGTTTTCTCTGATGTTGCGTAAATCCTTCATATAAAATCTGACAAATTCATGATTGATTTAAATTTATTCTGAACCATATATACTAACGTAACCGTAACATAAAGAAATATTTTATTCTATATATGTATGTGCACACCACATACCATTGATAATTTCATTTATAATAATCGCAATCCTATACCTTCGTATACACCTTTCATTTATTGTATATATGTATTAGGTATTTGAATTAATAATCGAATAACGTTTTTGCATTGTAAATAAAACATTTTACAATGAACATAGTGATATAAAATCGCTGTGATATCCACACATTAAAGAATGTATGTATAGACAGTAAAAGTATGCAATGCCTGGTTAAATTTTTCATTTATTGATTATCGTAAATCAAAATGTTTTCCTTCTGTTTTTCAGTTTTTCATTCATTTCTTTCCTTGATCAATAAAATGAAATTATTGCAATTTTTTATTATTATCGATCGTTCGTATGTATATGTGTAATGGGCATAGATCATACATAATATGAAATGTTTTTTTATTGACACAAAAAAAAAACAAGAAATATGCATTCAGTAAAAAACTTTTGTACAAAAAAAAATAAGAGAAAAATTATTTTTTATTTATATTTATTATTATATACATACATACACACATATGTACATACATCAAATAATGTTTATTCACGTGGGAAATGTGTCTCTATATAATTTTTCAGAATAAAAAAAATGTGCAAAAAGTTGAAATAATAATATTTTGTACTTTCTTCATGTGGACATTTTTCTTCTTATTTTTATTTATATACTAAATAAAAAACTCCATAAACTATATATTACATTGTGCATACACATACGTACATATATACGTAATGTACATGCATCATAAAGTTAAAGAAGTGTAAATAAAGTTTATAGATATATGCACTTATGTGAAGCGCTATAAAAAAGAAATTGATTTTCATTTAATATATATGTACACGTATTTCGTATATTATTACTACTATGATGCATATATGTATATGTATATATGTATACGAAACGAAAATAAATTAAAAAAATTATGAAAATAAGAAACGTGATGATAATGACTTATTTATGCTGTTTTAACACGTACCGTATACATACAAGTTAAGGTAAATGTACTATATATGACTATTTTTTTATATTTATTTTAATTTTTATTTTTTGCTTCGTATGTATAATTTTAGTATAGCATTTTCTTGGTTTAACACCCTCTCTTTGATACTGTATATATAGTATTGATACACATATATATGTACGTGTGTTGTGCATGTTAGTATACGTTTTTATTATTATTGTTATAGTTGTGTTGTTAAATTACTCACCTTCATCTATATATAATAGTTATGGGCTCTAGATATACGAGTACTTAATTGTATGTGTGTATGTGCTTATCAGATGTTCGTTGTGTGACGGTGTTAAAATAATCATAAAAATAAAATTATTTTAAATCATCTTCATAAAATATTTACGTTCATTCGCGTAATATAATATTTGCATCTTGGCGCGAATATACAATACAATATATATAAAAGCAACAAAAATACATCAATAAATGCCAACAGATATATAAACTACTTTTGTATATATGCCATATATATAATACAAGCTATTTATACTATAAAAATTAAATACACAACCCAACAATATGCAAAATATAATAAAGGAATCATTAAAAATGCTTATATACATATACGTGTATCTGTATATGCATTTCATTTTATTATTACGATGACTAAATTTATACAGAATGTTTGGACTTTATTAGGTATTATACATGCGAGCAAATAAATTCTTCAAAATATACATAACATATAAAATTGTGTTGATTTGCTGGTCGTGGTCGTGGTAAACATACAAGATACAAGTGCATATATAGTATGTAGAATATATACATAGGTAGTAGTAGTAGGTAATGCATTATATTTTTGCAAATTAATGATGCGATTTCATAAATGAATTATTTGACATTTTCTCAATAAAATTAATTGCATTCGGGAGTTAAATAACATGAGAAGATTCGCTTTCTGTCTTATACATTTCTATATACATACTCTGCACTCTACAGTTTCTATATAAATGTATGTATGAGTATGAGTATGCCTTCATGTCTTCATATATATGTACATACATATAAGGATTTGTGGTATAAGTAATGCATGATTGCATGCTCTATGCTCATCAAATCGAGTCAATATACATAAATATATATGGGAATTTTAAGTTTAATACAAGTTTTTGTATAGTTATAAATATACACATATACTTAATATGCATTATATAATATTTTTGTAGTTTATTATATTGTAGTACGTTGAATTCAAAGATTTTTTACTACTTTTTAATGAAGATTTTTCTAGTATTTTATTTAAGTAATTTGTTACACACGGTAAACAATGTTTCCTTTTAATGATTGCAATTCAAATTATTAAAGAATCTAATGATATATAATACGTATGTATATATGAATATAATGCTATCTAACTAAGTAAATATACTAACTAGGTGCGCATATACATTAAATAGTCACATAAATCCTAATACATAATCAGATATACTAATAAATGCATATACGCAAGCAGTGAAAAGAATAATTATATTCATGTTCAATGATAAGCACAAATGTGCACCTATAAAAAAGTTTATGAGTTTATGAATCTTTAAGTGTACCTATATAATGTATCCATAAAAATATCATATACAATAACAAGGTGGTCTTTGATACCTCCGTACACTTATACATATACTCGTATTTATATACGTAATGTATATATGTATAATTGTATACCCGCATACTATGTATTTGAATTTATTTTTTAATCATATTAATTGTGAAAAAAAGTACAAGTGCATCTAAATGATCTTTAATTGTAATAAATACATGCATGTTTATTTGTAATTTTAATTAACGGAATTAATTATATTATATGGATATAAGGTGTTTTTATATTAATTTTTTTTATTACTTTTCTTCAATTCTTCTCATATACTCGTACTTGTTTGTGCTAAACAGATGCTATCATTACATAATATCACGTTTCTATTTCTATTCTAAATGGATAACATACTGTATTTCTATATAAGAAAAAATTTATTTCAAAATTTAGATTCTCATTTTAATTGCAATTTTCGATTAAATAATCTACCTATATGTACCCATATAAAACACATAATTCATAAAAGGACTATGCGATAGAATTGCAAAAAAAAAAAAAAAATATTTTTCTAAAAATTTCTGATTACATGTTTCTCCTGTTTGCGTAATTCTTAAAATAATTTTGGCTTTCAGCTTTCAATGATTTCATTAATCTGTATTCTATAAGCACAATGAATATTTTTTAAAGCGTTTCATCAAATTTTGTATTATATATGTTTAAGGTTTAACATGGAACATTGACGTACCTTTGTGTATACATACTCGTACTGTTGTATAATTACAATTTTCCTCGTTATACACTCAGCTATTATTTTCTCTTTAAATTTATAAAATAAAATGATGAGAATGTAAAAAAATAAATAAAAACCAAAATATGTATCTGCAACAATCAATGCACATTACACAATTTTTGAAATATCAAAAAAAAATTTTTATTACGTAAATACTATGCACCTATACATATATGCACGTTATATCTAATTGTTTCAGTGTCAAATAATCAACAAAGAACAAAACAAGAACATCACCACCACCACCATCGTCACCATCACCAACAATAACAGCATAACAGCTAATGACAACAAAATGGTGAAAGAAAATTTATTGAATATTGAATAAGAAAAAAACAAAAAATAAAATAAAAGGTAAATAGAAATGAAAATCTGACATGAGTGTCATATAGATAAATAGATATAGATAAAAAAAAATAAATATAAATTGCCACTTTTAAGCATTATTTATTATTGCAAATAATATAACCGAAAAAAGAAAATGTAACAAAAAGAAAAAATGGAAAAATCACAAAAGAAATTCGTCCTTGTGAAAAAAAAAAAAATATGAACCTTGGAATTGTGTAATTGATATTTGTTATTCTCTGTTGTTTTTCATGCAATTTTTTCGTACTAATGTACATAAGTACATACATATAGTACATACATACAACATATATTACGTAGAAAATTGATGACGATTTTTTATGAAATATATAAATTGATGAATATCTACGCACATTTTAATTTTTTTTTTTGTATACACGTAAGGTCTTAAAGTGATTTAAAGCTTATTGCAATGTTATAGTTTGATCACGTTTGATATCACATCAGTAATATAAAATGTTAAATAAAGCCAAACCAAGGATAATGTTGTTAGATCTTACGAGAATACGAGTTATATCTTAGAAATACGTGAGTAAAATACTTTGGAGATATAGAAAATCCTAGATTTGGAGGAACACTCTTTGGAGTTTTTAGATTTGTTAGACAAAATCTCTTCTAAAAAATGTCATACTCTATATATAAAAGTAGATGATGATGATGATTATGATATCGTATTTCCTTAGGAATATAGGTTTTCTACAAATTTTCTCTGTTTCGTCCTATCCCTCGCTTTTTTTTTCATTCCTCTTCACACTATAATGTTACTAGTGTCCTTTAAGGTTGCTCTCTTCCGTGTGTATTTTTTTGTCGCTCTCTTTTTTCTTACCTTGGGAAATCTATACACCAAGACATTATGACATATCTGCGTTGCTGGCTTGCGTATAGTGTGTGCCCAATCCAGCCAAATTTCCGCTTCTTATTTCTTTTTTTTTTATCTCTTGTTGTTTAGTGACTCGCCATAATTCGGGATTTGAGATTGTGTAAGGTCACCATATCTTTAAGATACATCAGAAAAATCTATTAACGAAGCTTTGAAGTTTTATTTTATTTCGACTGCTTGGACATCAAGTTTCACACCCGTTACAGTAAAATTGATTTGTAAATGTATATATAGATAATTGCTAATTATTGGATTAAAAATTTGAAATTTATCCTACAATGGTTTTCCCCTAAAAAAATTAAATAGCAATTTGGGTATAGGTATTAGGCTTCAAGCTACGAAAAAAATATTAAAAAAATTCCATCACGTCCTTTTCCTGAAATAAGGTATAAGGATGTGTACATTTTCAACTCTTCTGCGGATAATTGATTCTAAATAACTCGGTAACTAGCCATCCAATCGACCTCGGATTTTGTTCGTTTGGAAGAGAAAACTTTTTCCTTTGAGGTTAAAAAAGAAAAAATTTACCTATTGAACTTTTTTTTAGGAATCTAATTATTTCTCAAAATTTTTCAAAAAATTTAACATAAATTTTGACTTCAGGATCTCTTTTTGTTTAAAATGGAATTCTAAATTACTTGTTGTATCACATCAAAAGAAAAATAATTTTTTCCTCTATCATTTGCTAGAACATTAAATTTTACTGCGGAGGGTGTATAAGAAGTTACACGTGATTTTTTATTGGAAGAAATTGAACATCATGCTTTATAAATTCAAAAAAAAATGTTTTGCAATATGAATATAAAATTGCATATTTTATACATTCGCTTATCGATTTCTTTCTTGAAAAACTTGATGCAGTTAGTGAAGAACAGAGAGAAGGTTATCATCCAGTATATTAAAATCATAGAGAAGAATTATTAGATGGCTGACTATTGCTGAAATAAAAGGGATGAACCATATGGCAGTTATACAGTATAGAGAAACATACTGAAGAGAAGTTTTGAAGAAAATAGTAAAATATATCATAAGTCTTCATAATTTTTCTTGTTATTTATCCTTGTGCAGAATTTTATTCATTTTTATATTTCTACATTTTATTTTTTTCATAAAAACTGTTACAAAATGGGTAGTAGTTCTGTATACATATATGCGAATATCCTTGATAAAAAGAAATCCTGTCGTGGTAAAAAAAAAAAAAAAACTAAAATGTGGTACCTAAACAAATAAAAAAATTGCATAATTATTTGAAGGGGAAAAAAAGTTAAATTTTGTAGGCCTTTGAAATCACTCTTATATAATATTTTTCCATAAAAATACAGAGCAATTGGATATTTTACATTTTACATAGATATATACATAGATCATTATTGTATGACTTTTTTATTAAAGAAAATATCCTTAGAAAAATATCGAGTTTGAAAGAGAATTTTCAGATTCATTCATCAATCATACAGGTTAAAAAGTAAATTGATATGCTCTTCTGTTATGTGCATCATTCTGTTAAAAAGGATATGAATGTAAAAACTTTCAAATTAACTTTTTAATCATTTAATTTAGGTATATGACTATAGGCAATAAACGTTAACAAATCAATCAGCATTTTCTTTTTGAAAAATTAAATTTACTGTATCAAAATATCAGTATACATTTATATCTTTTCAATTCAATTTACATTATTATTTCTATATTTTTCTCATCCAACTCTATTCATCAACAGACAATAAAATATATATGTATTCGGATATGTACTAGGTACTAGGTTTCTTAAATGCATATGCATACTGCATATACATGCGAATATAACTACGTGTATCATTTCCAAATGATTTAATCTATTTTCTGGTATTTATTTAAAAATATCTATTTTTGCTAATAATAATTTTTGACCTATAAATATTTTTGTTACAATAAAAGAAATTTTTCTTTGTATGTATTTATATATAAAAAATGTTATATTAATTTTTCAAATTATTATCTGAACCAAAAAATAAAGAAAAGAAAATTATATTTTTCGGTTTTATTTATATCAATATCAGTAAAAAATTTTTTTCTCTGTTTATTTTTTTCTTAATTTTTTTTTTTTCAGTGGTGATCCACCGTGAATATTTTATTGTTCGAAAATTATTGCACGTATTAGTATAAACGTATACCTAAAAACATGTGCATATATATATATATATATACATACGTGTATAAATGAAAAGAATTAAAGTGAAATTATTGTTGAAAATAAATTGCAATATTAGGATATACATATATACGTATATTGAACATTATCCATACACATATTATGTTCTATGCATATTCTACTATTATTTTGTGTTCTATATATATAATAATGCAATCATAAAAATATGAGAATAAGAATATATTTTTTCTATATTCGCATAGTACACACCTTGTATTAAATTGAATTTGAAATTTTTGAAGAAAAAAAAACAATACAGATTAGATAGTTGCGTATAGTGAGAAGCAGAAGTACTCGTATATAGTGTTCAAAAATCAATTGGAAAATTGAAAGAAAAATATAATATTTGTTTGTATAGATATGTACTATATTGAATATATGATACTATAGCACATGCAAGATTATTATACTATGTATATAGAAAAATAAATCAAGCAAACATTAAAAATAAAATACCTAAATAAAAGAAATTATAATATTAATAAAGAAAATTGAAGCGTAAGAAAAAATGAAAATTTTTTTTTTTTTTTGATTTATATGAGTACATTTGTATGACGTACGAGTGTGTGTATATTCGTATTCACACGTATATGTGCGATTATATACTTTCTCCATCATATGTACATCTATTATCTATATGTGCGTCTATTTATGTGCTCATATGTATATATGCATGTTTATAGTTATATGCTATTTATATGCATATGTATAGAAATGATTCACGAAATAATATTTATAGAAGGTACTTTTAATGTTCATTCATCAACTATTAATTGAACCAGAAAATATCTTATATACGGTTGATTTTATATTTTATTTTTTTTTTCTTTTTCTTAATTTCTTTTTCATATTACATACATATGTACATAAATAGCTAAGTACCTATATATTTTTTTTTGTCTCAACATTTTTCTTGTATATACAATGCGTATACACACAACGTACATTTTAATGCGGCATTACATAAAAAGTTAAAAAAGTGATAATAGAGTGTGTTCAATTTTTATATTAAGTGCGTATATATACATATATAGCTATGTATAGATATATTATTTTTTGTAAATATTGAATTCTAACTTATATACGTAATAACTAATAACAAAACAAAGTAATAAAAAGTAATTTTTTTTTAGAATTTTTTCTTTTTTCGTTTTTTCACTTCAAAGTTTTGGACTTATTTTTTGGAATTTTTCTGTACTTTGATACAGCGATATGACACTGATAAAATGGGCTTGAATTCAATAATATATAAACGCATGTGTATATTGTGAGCATTGTGAGTATGGTGGTTGTGCATCGAAACATAGATATACATATATAATTATATTATATGATTAGACATATAGGTAAAATAAACAGGAGATATGTATAGGTATATAATTATGTATATGTATATACGTATGAGTATACATCAGTATTTTGCTTATATATACTAGTATATGGTGCACTCGCACTATCCTCCTAATTGGGGCTTGAATAGCTCGATGGTTATGGTGTTGGTCTGGTGATCTTGAGATCGCGGTCGAATCCCAGCCAGCGCGCTACTTTCTCCCAAATCGATCATTAATTCCAATCAGCAATGTACACCAGTAACCGATTACTGATGATAAACTGAATGATATATGTATCTGACAGAATTACTGATTAGTGGTGTCGTAATGTACTGAGTATCCGTGTGCACTTAAAATATATACTATATAGATATTATATTGTATGTATGTACATTTGTAAATAAATAAATTAGAATAAACTATCCTCCTTATATGTAAATTGAAAATTCTCGTTTCATATACACAAAGATCATGGACAAAATGAAAATGAAAAATAAAAATTGAATATTTTTGAAAAATTTTTTTTTCTACACATAAGTGCATACATATATGTAGATACAATACACGTCGTATATATAGTAAATCTAATCAGAAGAAAAAACTAAACGAATTTAATATTAATATCCTTGAACCTTGAACCTATACCCACTACGCAACATACAGCACGTACGTATGATATACGCAATAAGTTAATATTATATACGTATTTTTTTACATATACATCCTACGATATTATACATGACACATGAGTATTTATACGTACATATATGTAAATAAGTTTGCCAATATGCGAGAGATATTTTGTCGAGGGTTTTTATTTTTTTGGGTGCTTCAAAAATTTTTTATTCTCAAAAAAGTAAAAAGTGAAAAAATCTAATAACATCCTATATTTATATCATCACAGTGTACATATACATACATATATTGTCCCTTTGATGGTATACGCCACAAAGGATATATGTAAATGTATAGGGATATACATATAGTAAATCAAATAAAAGTGAACATATGTAGGTATGTATTTACTATGTGTATATCAGTTGAATTCGATTCTGTAAAAAGATTTACGATTTAATGTACCAAAATACATACACATATGCGTATACGTATATATACACATAAATTCGATGTGACGAAGGTGTATTTCATTAAATTAATAAATATCCAGATTTAATATAAAATAAAAAGATATTCTACATAGGAAAAAAATTGTTTTTTACAGAAAACAATATATCATACAAATGAAGAAAGGATATTATGCTGATGGTGTATATATATACATATATACATATATAGCAGTTAGGCATACATAAATTTAAAAGTAATGTAATTTTTTTTTATTCTCAATAACAAAATACATATAATGGCAACATATAAATAAATGTATATATATACTCATCGTATATGACAGAACAACAAAAATAACAAAAAGATATACCTATATACATATAGTAACAAATACCATATTGTAGTATAGTCGTATGTCGTATAGTTCTTATTTGCCTTTATGTATACTCCTTTCTTATATGTACTATAATATTGCATTGCTTGGTATCCTTTCTTTTCATTTTTAAAAATTTCTCATATATAACAAGAGTATATTTACAGAAAGCTAAAAACAATTTTTTTTATTCTTATTTTATTTGTTATCCTTCATTTTTTTTTATTTGTTATACATATATATATTCATTTTTTTTTTTGTTTTTGTTCATTGTGTCTCCTTATAAATTTTATTCAACGAATTGAATAATACAAAGAAATACATCAGACAGATTTACATTCGTTTCATTTTTTTTAAAAAAATTTTTTTTTCGTGTGTATACAGTGTACTTTTTTTAGGCGATATTTTATTCTCTGATGCTATACTAAATAGGTATACACCACACGTCATATATTTATATGTACAACATATACATATATACATATTATGCATTGCCTAAGGTTACATAAGATACAAAAAATATTGTGTGGTATAGGGTTGTAGTAGGAGTCTGTCAATATTTGAATAAATGAATAAACAAAATGAATAAAATGAAAAAAAAAATAAAAATAAAATAAAATAAAATAATAAAAGAATATTTTTTATTTTCCTTCTTTTATATAATATTTGAAGTATTTATAATGTACGACTCCTCCATCATGACTCTATTTATAGTATATACGGATATCATAGCATGATGGATATTTAAATATATAAAAGGAAAAAAAAACAGAAATATACAAAAATGAGAAAAAAAAAATGAAATAAATGGAAAAACATGAAAATAAAAAACTGAATACAGAAGATGGAAAATTTTCTTTATTTTTGCTTCTTAATTTCATGTTTTTTTTTTTTCATTTTCATTTTCATTTATTTATATGTTTTTATTTATTTAAAATTTTTATTTTTATTTATTTATTTTGTTTTGTTTTTTGTTTATTTATTTTGCATTTAATGTATTCTTGAAATCATTGTTTTATACGTTTTGTTTTTCTTATATAATTTTTTCATTTCATTTTTGATTGGTATTTTTTTTTTTCATTTTGTCTCTCATTTTTGTTTTTATAGTGTGCGTTCTTATTTCGTTGTAATCTCTTATACAATAATTTTGTGATTATTTTTTTCATTGTATAATTTCATTTCTTGTTTTTCTGCAGTATGTGTAAGCCTATAAGCATACATATGTATATGAAAGAAAATATATTTTTTTTTGTTTCTTATTTTTATAGTATTATGTGTTTATATTATTCTATACATATTCAAGTTAAATACGCATACACAGTATTACGTATATACATATACCTACATGTATAAGCACTTATATATGAATATATGTGTTTATTATTGAAATCATTCATTATATTTATGTACATATTTCATTTCACTTTAGTTAAATTTCATTTTTTTTCATCATTCGTATATACATAGGGTAACAGTCCCTATTACCGGCCACTTAACGAATTTGCTAAATTGAATTTTATTTTTCATGGAAAAAAATAATTTTGAAGAAAATTAAATAATTTCGATAATTAAGTTTAAGTTTTAAATTTTTACTGATTAACAGTTTATTTCATAATTTCAATTTTTTTATTATTATTTTATCATTTAAACCAAAATCGATCCTTTTTTCCAATTATCGGCCACTTTTTTCCTATTATCGGCCAAATTGGTTCCCATTATCGGCCAACAGAAAAATATGAATCTATAGTGAATATCAATAAACCAAACTTTAAATAAACTTTAACAAATTTGGAAAAAAAAACTTTATTAAACAAACAAAATTATGTGAATGTAAAAAATGAATAAAAAAAAATAATGAAAACAAACGAAACAGTAGCAAATAGAAATACAGTACAAACTGGACAATTTCAACCCCCATAGTTTCAACTCTGGATCTTTTCAACACTTAAGCGTTCAACATTAACTATTCTATAGTTTCAACCACAATCAGAACTGCTCTGTAGTTTCAACTTTCGTGATTTGGTACATAAAAATAAATCTATCTAAACGTGTCTGAAAAAAATTTGGAGAATGAATTGAGTGAACTAATTTTTGACGTTGAAAATGATGATAATGACAGTAATTTATATGAAGATGAAGAAGAGGTGGAAGACCTTGAGAAAATAAAACATTCTGATGCCGTTCAAGCAATTGATATGGGCATTAAGTGGGCTACACAAAACTATATGTTTCTTACGATATCACAGTTATTCAAAAACTCAAAGAGGATGCAATCAATAAAATGAGCTCAATAAAAGCCTGGAAAACATACCTTATAGATTTTTTTAAAGAAAACACCCGATAAAAAGTATATCAACATTAAAACTTAAATGTATTAAGATTTTCTCTCTAAATATTATATTTATATTTTCAAATATTATATTTCTTTAAAGTGAATGTACAGTTTGTTTTTTCTTTTATGTAAACATATAGAAAAAAGTCAAAATAAAGTCAAAAGTTAAAATAGTGGTAATGATATGAAGTTTTCACTTGCCCTGTGATTTCAACTGTTCTGAAATTTCAACAAGGCTGGTTTTTATTATTTGAAATTACCGAGCATGTACTGTAGTTAGGTGGCCGATAAGAAAAAACCATGGTTTATATTATCGGCCACCAGCGGCCGATAATTAGAGAGCACTGCTTATTTTATTTTCTATTACCGGACGCGCAAAAATTAATATAATTAATAAAAATTTTAAATATTTGAAGAATTACTTACTCAATTTAAAGTATTCTTTACCTATTAAAAATTATAAATTATATTTATCACTTTGCAAAACACTTTTGAACTCTTTTTGGTGAACTTATGTATCTTAAGAAAAAAACAATTTTTTACTACTTTCTATTAATCGTTCATATAGATTGAGCCAAAAAACGCAAATGAATTATTGCACACGGCAATTTTTTATTATCTAATTATTAACATGTTAAATGCCTATAGTTAGAAAAAAACAGTTACAAATAATTCCGTTATCCTTAGAATTTTTTTTCGATTTTTAGAACTGTTGGCCGATAATAGGAAGGTGGCCGGTAATAGGCTTCGTTACCCTATATATATATCTACAAATATCAGAGTATATGTCTTTCGGTATATTACAATAATTACACTTAACATTTTTACTTTATAATGTATACATATAGGTAAGGTAAGGTATACAACAGGCAGAGTTGCTGTTACATATTTTGTAGATATATACCTTTAATGTAATATTTTTTTAAAAAAACTTATATTTTTTTTCATTATATGAACTTTCAATTGTATTTATTACATTGTATATGCGCTAATACTATATTCATATATTGATACACAGAAATTAGAGTAGACTATACATTTTTGTATATTACATATTAATATACTCTATATCATACACACACAGTACATACTTATATAGAAATACTCATATCTTTGAGAAAATGTTGCCTGTTAATTTGAATTGACGATGCGGAAATGTCGAGTAGATCCTTCACTTAACATTAACACGTTTATTTATTTAATTTTATATACCTTTATATAATGGAAGTAAAAAAAAGGTTCTGTTTTCTTCTATACTTTTGCTTCATCTGTGTGTAACCATTATATACCTATATATATATATATATATAATATATACACAATTTTCAATTTCATATTTTTTTCAAAAAGAAAAAAAAATTTTCTTTTAAAGATTTTTTTCTTCTGACTCAAAATATCAATCGATATTTTTTGGTTCTTTTATATGTAGGTATGCACATATATACATCTCTACCTATACCTACCATATACAGTTTATTAAAAGTATTATGTATATAAATAATACACACAAATTACACAAAAAAGTTCCGAAAAAAAATATATTATTAAATGAAATGAAGAGTATCACAAAGAGAGGAATAGGCATAGTGAGGTTTTTCTTTAATTGAGCCGATAAAATGTTGTATGAATACAGCGCATATATAGCATATAATAGATGTATTCGAGCATTATGTATTTGTATATATGTACATATAACATATAGTATGTAATATCCTTTTTGAAACTATATTATATACTTTCATCGGTATATATGTATACATGGTATATATTCATTAATTGTGCGGTTTTATCATTAATGGCTTAAATTAGTTGCATCAGTATCAATAACATGTCACACACAAATGTATATCTTTTGTAAATATAACTAGTGTATGTATGTATAAATAATACAATTCACGCATATATATCATATACCAGTAACAAATATATATACATGTATATGTATATCGATTATTGAATATCGATATCATTTTATATATATACTATATATGTATAACATATAGTAAATTGTATAAGCGCTTTTATGTATACAACCGCTTACATATATGTATATATCTATATGTACATTCCAATTCACATACATATGCACATATATATACATGTATGTTAATAATTGAAACTGATGTTCAATGTGTGAAATATTTTTTTCAATTTTGCATGATTGCATATTAATAAAAAATTAAAAACTATATAGGTATACTATATATTGTGCATCTATATACAGAGTATATAATAATGCTCGTATATAGATCCATACTTATACTTACAGTAATTTTATTATTTTTATTTTATTTTATTTTTTTTTTTTTTTTTCAATTTTTTGTTAAATTTCATTTTGTTATTTTTGTTGTGTTTGGTTAATTTATAATTGATATCGTGGGAAAACATATTATAACGAAATATACATATACATATAATTTGATCTGATGCTATGGAAAAAAAGTCAATATAAAAAGATCTGCGGAAAAAAAAAAGAAATGAGAAAAAAAAAATTCGATCATTAAATGAAACAAGGATTTGCACTTAAATTTAATATTTATTACAGAATTGTGTACAGATATACTATAAGTAATGCAAGTGTATAAAGGAACAAGTATAGATATATCCTATATATATACTTATATTTCCATATAAAATTTTGATTCATTTGTATACTATTAATATTAATTTATATATGGTAAGACAAAGAAGGAAATTTGTTTGGTGTTCCCAAAATATATACATATGAATTTATCTTTAATTTGGTTTTTATTTCAAGGTCTATTAGATGAAGAAATTATTTCAAGATTTTATGCTCAATGGTATATGCTAAACCTCTATACTGTTTATATACTATAGGTTTAGGTATAGATATCTTTTCATATTTCTCGTATAGAAGTAATAGGAATAAATTCTATTGAATTGTTGGATGAGGGTCATCATTATTTTTCTATTTTGCCCTTGTTTGTTTTTCGTTTTTTGTTCTTATAATTTGTTGAAGTTGCTCTTGAATATGTAATCTACATTCGCAGTATAAATGAGTTCAGAACATTTAGATAATAGTCTTGACTGTGTGTGTATATATAAATATTGTATATATATTATTGTATATACACATAAAGAATATTACCTATATAGGCTAGCTATAGGTACATAATTATTGTGGAATAATCAATTACAATATAGATTATTATATAGAATTGTGTTTGTGTATATATAGTATATAATCTGCTAAAGAGTACCTATTGCATATAGCCATATCTACAATCTATATATAAATGTATTATGTATATAGTACAGTATACTTAAATTGTAGTCATGGTTATGCTACATCCTACATACTATATATATTGTCGTTTTATAGGAAAATTATTAATTTTATATAAAATCTATATGAAACATTTTTCGCAGAAATTTAACGAAAAATTCATGCTCATTCTTCTTTGATTATTATTAGACAGTCTGACATCATAATTTCGAAATTTGTTGAATTTTATCTATAGAAATAATTGTGGAATAGGTACATTACCTATATACATATTACCATTACATTACAATAAAATTAATCAAAACTATATAACAAATCAAATATCTGACTTTTAAAATTTAAATACATTTGCCATAAATTTCACTCCATTCTTTTTCATTTTTTTTTTTCATTGGTGAACAGTTAAATTTTCTCATAATAGTTCAGTTCGATCATAAAATATACATACATACATATATGTATGTACATATTATATGACCAATTTTTTTATTTTATTTTATTTTTTGTTGTCCACAGTTTACTATTTTCATGCGTATCAAAATGGAACATGAAAACTTGGCCCCAAATTGAAAAACAAAAAAAAATCAAAAAAAAACAAATAAGATTACATGTATTTTCAATAACAACTTTAACAGGCGGATACAAAAATTGAACAAAAAACATATATGTACATAACTTGTTATATAATGGAGTAGGGATTTAATTCAAATATGGCTTCACATCACAATTATTATTGGTTGAAATCTGTGAAATAAACTATGGATGAAATGGAGTATGATGAAAAATGGAAGTAAATATTTTTATCTCTTTTTCATCTTTTAGTTTTGTTTTTATTTTTTGTAGTTTTTGGAATGGAAAAAAATGGAGAAAAATTTGTGAAAATATGAACAGGACGGAGGATAAATTTTCGAGGACAGTGACAGATAGAGTTTTATAGAAAAAATGTAAAATTGATGTGAAAAAGAATTGAATAACGAGTTTTTTTTGAATTATTACAATTTTTAACTTTTAACGTTTTAAATTGTGGAACTATGGAATTAGTGTGGATAGTGTTATAAAATTTTGTGAGCCGAGACAAAATTTGGTTGTTGGAAAATCTGTTTTGAGTTAGGTGAAAAAAATTTGTGGAATATTATGGTATAGCGGATTTTAGAATCTTTTGATGTTTTGGATTTGAATTTTAAATTGTGGTTAATGATAAATTTATTTGATCGTTTAATTAACGAATTTGTTAAGGATAAATTTTGATTGTGAATTACCTATTTTGAAACGATTATTCTATAAAAATGTATTCTGCCAACATAATCAGAATCAGATCTCATTACATTTGTAGAGGTAATAGAAAAGATAGAGAAAAAATTAAAATCTCGCACGTTATATCACCTGTTCATGATATGAAGAAAATCTGAACATCTTCCAAATTAACGCTACAGAAACGTAGAGAAATTCACTTAAAAATAACATTATTATAACATTCAACTTTGTACTCAGAAAGAAGTTTATATATAGCGTCCTTATTGTTTCTGCATCCGTATATTTATTATGTTGTTTTAAGACATCATCAATGTTTCGTAGCTGATTTAGTGCATTTAATTTTATTTTTTTTTTTTGATAATAAAGGTACCGACAGACAGTTATTTGTGAGCGATACGGTGACACTGATGTTGAACGCGCCCTTCAAGATTCTGGTTGTTACGACTCTTTATGATGTACAAAATCTACTCTGTTTTTTTAGCAAGCCAGAAGCAGGGCCTACAAAGGGCTGTAGAGCTTATGATGATAATGATGACTCTTTTAGTGTAATAAATAGTTTTCGTTAATTATTTAATTATTGTTCTTCTATCCTTTACTCTTTGTTTTGTCAGAGAATATTTCTTGAAAAATATTATAATAATATAATTCTTAACTGAATTTTATATCTCAGTCGTCATTTAATATTAAAGCGGGATTCAAGTTCTATCATTACTATTCGGACAAAACAAAAAAAAAGGCTGGAACATTCTTCAAATTTTGAAAGCTTGTAATGAAAATTGAGTTCCCGTTTTCCATATAAACTCCTTCAATTCATTTAATTTTGGCAAAAATTATGTTCGAATGGAAAAAAGATGAATACTATTTTATAATTATGTAATTGGATATTTTGTTATTCTTTGTCCTTTTTTATATCTTCTTGTACAAAATTATGAATTTATGAGCATTTTTTATCACCACTGTCCGTAAAATATTTTCACTTGGAAACATTAAAATCCTGGGTATAACACGAATTAACTGGAAAAAAGTGTTCTTCGCCTGTGTCTGTAAATGTGTGGTGCTGATAGATGACAGGTAGTTAAATCCTAAAATGATTTGGAAATTACTTCATGTATAGGGACGAGTAATTGATAAAAATGATATCACGATGGGATTCTTGTATACATCTTGTTCTTCATTTGTTATGTCATGTATACAATATTCGAATGTGTTCTTTTCCTTTAATCTGCGTGCACTCTGTTTGTCAATATGTACGAAAAATACACACATAAAAATGGGGGTCAATGAAATTTTTAGAGACATGAGAAAGATTTGATTATGGGCGAAATTTATTAAATAAAAAGTGTATCAGAAATATGCGGAATGAGTCAAAGGATTATTTAGATGAATGTGAAATATTTTTGAGGAATGCACATACGAATATTATTATTTACTATGTTTTTTTTTGCGGCAATATTAAATTTTATATTTGAGTAAATATAATTTAAGGTTGCGTGACTTTGAATGGCATCAAATAATAAAAAATATTAATGAAGGGTGATATAGGTGCTTATTATGGTTTTCGATTCGATGGTTGATCGAAGAATCTTCTTCGATTCGATTAAATTTAATTTTGGTATTATGTAATTCGATTGAACGACTGAAAATGTCAGATGTCATTATTTTGAATTATTGTGAATATTTTCTTGATTAAGTGATATCTTTTTTAAATTTTTTAAATTTACTTGGCTTGCTTGTATAATAAAATGAAATTTTATAAATTTTGAGTTTTGTACATATATACATTTTATAAAAAAAACAAAGAAAGCTTTATACATATACTTACATTTTTTTGAACTATCCATTTTTCTAAATGTTCTTTGTTCAATGTTGTTATACGTAAATATGACAATTCGTCAGTAAAAATGTAATCGAATAAGCTGTTCGATAAAATCGAAGGCTTCGAAAAAAATCGAAAACTATAATACCGAAATTTGAATTTGACAGATATTCGATAATTTTACGAAAATCATAATAAGCACCATAATGAATTTTCACTTTCATCAGAACATATTTCAACTTTTTTATAGTTTTTTTTTGTTTTCATGAATATGGGATGTTGTTTTGTTTGGTTTTGAAATAATTATTGTCGTTGTTATGCAATTTTTGTTCAACTTTAGCATAGAACCTACAGATTATACTCACGGATCGTGCAAATTAAATGGTGATGTGATGGGTAATGGTTTCCAGCTATCTGTCAAACGAACGTACATATACGTGTATGTAGATGCTGTACTGTAATTGCGTATGGTATGTAATACGTAATACAATACATTATATAATTTTGTAGTAACACATACCCCCCGATTCTGAAGTTATGACTAGTCATAGATCACAGTTGCTTGTGACTATTTTTCTGATATTTAAGTTGTGACTTTTATTATGACTAATCAGCTGTTTCGTATTCTGATATTAAAGTCACAAGCATAGTCACAAATTTTCTCCAAACTCTGTGTAGACTTGTTAACTGCTATGAAAATATTAAACATCAAACAGTTTGCATTCTGATAGTTTAAAAAAATAATATATTAATAAATATAAAAAAAAGTGAGTTCGATGGAAAATTTTGAAAGTAAGTAGCTACCATTATATAAAAAAAATAACAAAAAAAATTACAATCGAATAAAATGTAAACAATGCAATAAACTACACTTTTACTTTTTTTCTTTTTCTTCTAAAATAAGACATAATAATAACAAAACTTCTTCCATAATTTACAAAAAAAAATTTAAACGCTCACTTCACTTCTTCTGAAACTCACAATTTATAACTACTGTGACCTGCTATTTTGATGATCACAACTTGTGATTCATTCTTTAAATGTCAAAATTGTGACTTTAACTTTAACTCAGAATACGAAAAGTCACAAAAAATGTAAAAAAGTCACAACTTGTGACTCTCCATTATAATTGTGACTTGTGACTTGTCAGTGATTATTTTCAGAATAGGGGGGATACTTTTCTATACACCTGCTCCCGAAAATCTTTTACTTATACGAGTATTCATTAATTTTTTTTGATTTTTAAATTTAACACACTGAAAAAAATTGTAGAAGAAAAAATGTTAAAAGAAATAGGATAAATGAAAGGATATACATAGTATATTGTGGATGTAATAATGTTAATATTTTGATGACATATAACATATAAATACCATCAAACATACACTACAGCACATATACCAGTTTATTTTTCATTTATTTTTTCCTTTTCTGTTACAAATGTGTGGTTTTGGTTTCATTTTAAATTAAAACTTTCCGGAGATGGAGAGATTGTGAGAGAAATGATAAAAGCAGAGTGAAAAAAGAATGAGGAAAAGAAAAAAAATGACATTTTTAGTTCTAAAAATTTGGGTACCGGTAGACATTTGAGGGTATATACGTACATACATTCATGTATGTAGGTAAAAAGACATGTGGAAAATTACATTTTTTTTCATACATCTTCCATTGTAAATAGGTATATATATTTTTTATTGAATAGAAAAATTTTATATACATGATTTTTATCGTGTTAATTTCCTCTTCTTTTCGTTTTTCATATCTTTAAAGTTAATAAAAGGAATAATGTGATAGGTTATTTAAAAAATTAAAAGAAAAAATGAAAAGAAAGTAAGAGATTGACTTTTAGTGGGTATGTATATGGTTTTGCATGCGGTTACAGATTGAATTCAGCTGACAGTCAAAAATTTAATGAGTTAACAAAATACGAAACAGAATTTTGGATATATGTAGTTTGAGGATGAGGAGAAAATAATTTTTTTTATAATTTTTCTTGGAATCTATTTTATTTATAAGGAAGTATTAAAGGAAAATTTTTGTCTTAAACAACTCTGGATGAATTTTTATGACTATAAAGGTATGACACGATATGTTCATTTAAAAAAAAATAATCATTGTCATTGTCTTGCACTAATTACGTTAATAAGAAGAATAAAACATAACATAAGGAAAACATTTTTCTTTTTTTGTTGCACTATTATCAAAATATTTCAGCATATGTCTTTTATAATTAAAAATTTGATATCCCAATATTCAATATTTGTCTCCAATATAGTTACATATATTCATTCTAATAATAAAATTATAAAATCCATATTTCCTTATTTTTATGGTTCTTTCTGTTTTTCGAACTTGAAAAATTATAACTTTCCTCTTATCAATTATAAAGATCCTTGATATTGGTGTTTTTTTTTTTTAATTTATTCTTCTAACATGAATTTGTGTACATATGTATATTACATGTATGTTTTTGTTTGTATTTATGTTTAATTTCATAAGAATGTGTTTGAAAATTTTTATCCAAAAAATATTTACTTACATATACATATGTACGAAGCTATTGAACATCTCAAATTTAAAATTTACATTTAAATATAGAATTTATATATGGGCTGGACGTCTATGTCGTAGACCGGAAAATGAGCATACATAAAGATAATGCAACAAACTCCTGTAGGAACGAAAAAAGTAGGCAGACCAAGGTTAAGATGGATCGATTATATACAACAAGATATCAAAAAACTACAAATAAATAATTGGAAAATGTTAGCTAAAAATCGAAATGTCTGGAGCCTCATCTTGCAGCAAATCAAAACCCATCCAGAGTTGTAGAGCTGATAATGATAATAGAATTTATTTTGAATCTGGGATTAATTCATATTTCAAGATTTGTGGTTTTTTAATGCATGTTTTCCAGTTGGTTATACACCAAGTGTTATATACTTGAACAGCACATTTATATACTTATATTCAATATATATTGAAAGTATTTACTTATTAATGTAGTAAAAACATCGTAAATCTATAGTGAAATACACTTAAACGGTTTACTCGGTTTACATGCCTTTTAATACTATATATATACGACGGGTGAATACCCTCAATATATTTATATTAAATATCTGTCCGATGATATAAAATTTTGGATTTTGTTTTGTTGTTGTTCATTATTTTACCTTATATAAGAGCCTTGTTTAGTATTATAATAATTTTGTAAATTTAATGAACGTTCGATAGATAGATACGATATTCTGTTGTAAAAATTTAGAAGTGAAAAATGTATAAATAAAATATAATATCATGTGATTGCTTATTGTTATATATAAATTTATGTATATGTATAATGTATATTATATTATACTCGTAACTATACTGAGGAGAAAATTTTCATTTTAGAAGGACTAGACAAATTTTCATTATTTATGCATTATTTGTTGCCGATATATATTATATATGTTATATGCTTATGTATAGTACATATGTGCATGATTCATAACGTTATGCTCATTATAAAATTATGTACGTGTGTATAGTGTGTCTACGCACTACTCGTATATGTGAATGTAGTATGTAATAAAATGAAAGTGTGTATTTTTTCGCATTTTTTTGTATATTTGTGCATTAATTTCTTTTATTTATTCAGTTTTTACACGGAAATGTGATATCATTGCAAAGAAGACGAAAAATCTTTCGAATGATATAATAAAACATATATATGCTATCCTTCAGATTTTGAAGTTATACCGTTATCAAAATAATTAAAAAAAGTGATTTATAAAAAACACGAAATTTATCCTTATATCTCAAGAGCCGCTAATCCAATCAAAGTAAAACAAACTGTGACAAATATATCAGGAAGTTCTCTTTCAAATGGTACGTTAACTAATCTGATCCAAGATCCTGACACGGAGAAATAAGGGTTTTTGTAAAACACGCCAATTTGGACCAAACATTTTCAAGGGTAGGTTGCGTCCTTAAAATGAATTTGCGCCAATAAAGACATGTACCGCATGTTAAAGAGAACATTCATTTCAAAGTATCATTATCGAAAGGTCTCGTTTCAAAAGATGTGACGGCTCCAATTCGGAAATTTCTCCAGGATTTGAAGATGATTTCTTATAACACAACAAGAAATCAGCCAAAAAATACAAATAAAATTTTTCGATATCTCCTTTTCGAGATACTCATATTATTAAGGATTTATATGTGTAGCTTTATTATCTATGGTAATATATATTAACAAGAACTATAGGATAGATAAAGTATTTATGATGTTCACGAAACTATATATTTTTGCAGTGCACATCTGTACACATTTATAGATGTGCATATAAACTATTAATATAAATACATATTTTTAAATTTGAATTCTTAAAGAAAGATTATAATATACATATATGTACATTAAGTTTTTTAATTAAAAATTAAATCATGAACTTAATGAATTTACCTTACAATATCTAATTAAGCATTTCTTTTTCTGTAATTAATTTCAATCGTATATACAAGAATATCTACAGACATATACGTACATATATTTATATATATACATATATACCTGACAGATTTACAGTTTAAATTATTGGGTAACCAAAATGAAATAATAATACATAGATGAAGGAAAACATAAAACAAAAAGAAAATATAATTTATGGTTATAAATGAAATAATTAAAAATTTTTCATTATGAATTTTCTTCTTAAACAATATTTTTATAATCCTTTCAAAATCTAAGGTATATAATATAATGCATATTATTATTGATTTATTTTTTTTTCTGTTTTTGTTACTTATTTATTTATGGTAATTTTTACTTGTCTCTTAATTATACAATGTTTTATTTTTAATTTTGTTTAATTTGACATTGAATATATAAATACCTGCCACATATTATACATAATCACATATAATATAATAAATAAATAAATGTCTCGGAATAAGTTAATATTTTTTACTCTTCATAAAGAACCTTTAAATCCTTTATAATATTTGTATATGCACGTATGATATCCTTATCTCTTATCGTTATCATATGTCGAATAAATTATACGAAATATAGTAAGAATAGATGGAATAAAAAGGATTTATTTTCTTTTTTAAAGTTTTAGGTATCTAAGTATGTGTATACACCCCTATAAGATAATAATACAATAAAAAAAATTTAATATACGAAAGACAACGCAACAACGTGTATAATGCATGCAATATGTTTCTTGTAAAAGAATATGCAAATCATAAAAATATTTAAATTGAAATGATAAAATCTAGGATAAAATGTTCAAATTAAAAATTGTTATTTATTAAAAAAACTTAAATTAATTTTATCAGATTAAGTTTTATTCCTTTTTTTTATGATCATATAATAATAATAGTAGATAGTATAGCAATTAAAACAATTAATAGAAATCACTTATAAAAGCTAAGTAAAAAATTAAAAATGTACGATAAGTATTCAATGGAATTAAGGATGAGGGAAGCTTCCTTCTCGTTTGGCTTTAATATTGATGTAAGTATTATTGTTATCATAACCAATCCGTTCGTCCTGAATATGTTTAAAGCTGTTTGACAGTTCTAGTATTTCCTGGGCAATGTTGACATTCAGAAGCAGAAGTAATTTGAAATAGATGTCTTCATCTATAGTTATAGTGACTGAACTATGGCTCTGCGGTAATATGGCAATATAGAAATGTGATTTTCTGGATTAAAATGGGAAAAGAAAAATTTTCCTGATTTGAAAATTTCATCGATAATTGTGTTGCGCATTATTTTGTGACACCACTTTCTAGCACACTTGAAGTCTTGTGGCACCAATAGTACCACCGGTGATTGGCAAGTTAATTTTCACTTTCATTGCTGTTCATGGCATAGTGGGCGGGCACCAAATGAGCTTAATCAAATGACTTTGATTGAGTATTTTATTGATAGCGAAAATTATTGGTATATGGTTGATAATGTTGGAGGTGGATCTTATCTTATTACAGATAAGGAGCCTGATAAAATCAGAATCAATGTTGGTTGATTGAGATGAGCCTCTATCCTACACTCCTCCATCAACGCACATATTTTCGTTTTAAAGACGGAACTTCATTCACTGGGTATCTACCCCTTATCATCTGCAATAACAGAGGTTGTGCTACTTGCCGTTTTAGATGCATCTGTAAATAATTCTTCTATGTAAAGAAAATTTTTAATGTAGGAAAAGTAGTTCGGAAGAGTCAGTCAGAGTATGTCATTAGCACCAGAGTTTAATTACAGTCTGTGTAAGGTAATATGTAATATTAAATCATTGATATTTTTCATCAGATCTTTTTAATTCAGTCTTTTTAGAACGGTCCTGATTGATTATATATGTAGTAGACACGAACATAAATTTTCATTAATTAATATTTTTAAATTTAATATACACTCAGAACAAAAATTAAAATAAATCATTATTTATAACCCTGAAATGTAGGGTCGAAACGTTTTTAACAAAATTAGATACAAATGAAAAATGATCTCATAATCAAAACAGGTAAAAAACAATAACACTTAAAACCTAAAACAAACATTTCACAAGCAATCCGCATTTAATGAAACACGTAGTCATTTAACATTGAACAGGGATTGGTCGAAATTGACACGTCAGCATGTTTCACTAGAACAATATAAATACCATTGCTGCTAATTACTATACGAAATACTATTCAAGTTACTTTCAATATAAAATAAATATCAGCCGACGGACTTGTCTTTTTCGAAACATTTGTATTTTATACTTTTAGAAAAGTGCATTAGTAATCGAATTGTTTTTATCAAATTCTACAGGCATTAACATTATAAAGTGAAGTAAAGTAATTAATATATTTTGCAAAATGTTCCTGAAAGTAATTATTTTCGCAGTGATTTTATCGTTGCCAGTTATATCTGGATTTCTTTCAAATTTCTCAAAATTTAATGATCTAGTTGAAGACGTGGTATCTTCCTACAAAATAGATACAGTAATTATTCTTTACAAAAGTGATTTAACCAAAAACAAAAATATCGATGTGAACGATTTAATTTTGAATAGTAACACAAATATTACCAAAATAATTTTAACTGAAATAAATTTCCATAATGCATTGGAAATGAGCATTGCAGAAAACTTAAATGCAAAGACATCACTTTCAATTGTATACTTTGAATTTTTCCAGCCAGAACTGTATGACAACACATTATTACATACATACATTAACATATATTTCACAAATTACGTTTGATAAAAACAATGTTTGTTCATTTTGGAATATTTCTTCCTCGACCAGCATACATGTCAAAATTATCTAAGGCAGTGATGAACTTTCATTTTATAGAATCAGTTATGATCACAATAAATAATAATGGAATGGAACTATAATGAAATACGGTTATAATCCTTATTCAGCAATGCAATTTATATATAGCATAGATGACATATCGAATAATCGCCTATTTGGAACGTACAAAAATTTTAAATCACAAAATTCTTATAAATAAGTAACTGGATTGAAGACTCTTATGCATTTTTAGGAACAATTAATTTGATATTTGATAGAATTTTATTTGAAACAACACGCACTTTTGAAACGTCAAAAATATCGAATATCAAATATTTGTACTAATTACAGAGCATTTTCAATGTTTTTGACTGATAACTCAAAATTTTAAGATCCGTTAGATATGTTTATTTTATATTTATGATTGAGACAGGCTTATACGACTTCTGGAAAGTGAAAAGTTATTTGGAACTGATTTAGCTGCGCATATATTTACAAATTTAAGAGATAAATAAGAAGGCAATGGACCAGTTATAATGAACATGGAACACCTAAAAGTGATCTGGATTATTTGGGGAGTTGGTGTTTGTATCAGTATCATTTGTTTTATCATTGAATGCTGTAGAAAGAAGATTAAAATAATTTTTCAACAAATTAAAAGATTAGTAATTCGTTTGTATAGAACTTGAAAACAGAGATTCAATACATTTATTATTCGTATACTAATAATGTTTTACATACGTACTTTTTCATATCAATGGGTACATCATCAAGTTGAAATTTTACATTTATCTGCTATGCATATCATATATGTATATGTGCATATAGTAAACACACTTGTAATTACATATTGTATATACAGCAATATTGAGATAAAAACGTATGTTATGTTAATAATCCAAATATTCATTAGCGAATATTTCAAATTTCTATTCCATTTCATGTGCTTATACGAATATATGAATAGTTTTGATAATAAATAATAATGCAATTTTCATAATAATTATCCTTTCAATTTAAAAACACATTCATTGGTTTACATACACAAGTAAATTTGTATAGTGAAAATATTGAAATTTTAGAAATAGATTTTCAATTTTCTTTCAACATTTTGAAATTATTATTTTATACTGTAGATAAATGATGATGATTAATGATATTGTACATAGGTAAATATATTATTTTTTTCCTTTTAAAAAAAAAATTACGTATATTTTATAATGTGTATACCGTTTATTTTATATATTGTATTCTATAAAAGTATATTTATGTAGTTTCATATTTTAACTGAAGAATTTTGCTTTAATTTGTTTTTTTTTTTTTTTTTTTTTTTTTTTTTTTTATATTATGTGCATGCATCAAGTTCCAAACGTACATATTCGCATACTCATATTTACAGATTCTCTTTCAAAATTTTAAATTAATTTTCCTTTCATATAAATATTCGCATAAAATGCAGACGTAAACATACTCGTCGCATGCATATATAGCGATTTATCTTCATATCAAATGTATATGTTAATGTACACATGTATACATAAAACATTACATTTACATATACCTATAGTGTAAGTTATTTTCCAATTGAATTATAAATACATAAGAATATATTTAATAAATGTGAAGGTATGTACGTATTTTATACAGGAAGTTGTGCATAACATGGCATAACATTCATACAAACATTTTTGCTACTTTTGGTTGACTTAGGATGACTTAGAGCTTTTAAAGTAAAATTAAACTAAAATCGTTAGACACTAAACAAGATGTATGTTATATAAGTATATGTTCTAATTCTAACTAGAACAACATAAAACAAGTAATTCATTTCTGTACTATCTCATAATCAGTTGCATTTTTTTGTCCGACACTATATGTACATATTTGTGTGTGCACATAAAGTGATATGAAGTGTTGTATTAACGTAAGTATATACATACATACATATATGCATGTATAAAAGGCATAAAAGTTTTATAAAACAATTTTCATTAATTTCGTTTAGATTCAAATTTTAAATATTTTTTCATTTATATATATATTAACACATACAGTTAGTTTATGCAATACGTACGTACATACATATGTATAGTTGTATAAACATTTAGTTGTATATATAAGATGTGCATTTGTATTAATAATCCTTAAGGAATTGTTTTTAGTTTAGTTTATTACTTAGAAAGGCAAAAAAAAAGCAAAAATGAAAGATTCTATATAATAAAATACAGGGGAAACTTCCGAATTGGGGCCGCCAGATTTTGAAACGAAACCTTCCGATAATGATACTTTGGAATGTCCTCTTTAACGTGATATATGTCTCTATTAGCGCAAATTCATCTAGAGGACGCAAACTACCCTTAAAAATTTTTGGTCCAAAATGGCGGGTTTTACGAAATCCGTTATTTCTCCAGATCAGGATATTTGATCGGATTAATTGATAAACCATTTGAAAGAGAACTTCCTACTCTATTTGTCACAGTTTATTTCATTTTAATTGGATTAGCGGTTCCTGAGATATAAGGACGTAAATTCAAAATTTCGTGTTTTTTAAAAATCACTTTTTCAACTTCTTTTGATGACGCTATAACTTCAAAACTTGAAAGTTGACATATATGTTTTATTATATCATTTGAAAGGTTTTTTGGTCCTCTTTTCAATGATACTACATTTATGTATAGAAATTGCATAGATAAAAAAATAATTGTATAAGTGTATTTTTTCGCATTTTTTTGTATATTTTTGCATTTATTTTTTTTATTTATGCAGTTTTTATACATAAATGTGATAGCATTGGAAAGAGGACAAAAAAACCTTTTAAATGATATAATAAAACATATATGTCAACTTTCAAGTTTTGAAGTTATAGCGTCATCAAAAGAAGTTGAAAAAGTGATTTTTAAAAAAACACGAAATTTTAAATTTAAGTCCTTATATCTCAAGAACCGCTAATCCAATCAAAATGAAATAGAGTAGGAAGTTCTCTTTCAAATGGTTTATCAATTAATCCGATCCAAGATCCTGATCTGGAGAAATAACGGATTTCGTAAAACCTGCCATTTTGGACCAAAAATTTTTAAGGGTAGTTTGCGTCCTTAAGATAAATTTGCGCCAACAGAGATATATACCACGTCAAAGAGGACATTCCAAAGTATCATTATCTGAAGGTCTCGTTTCAAAATCTGGCGGCCCCTATTCGGAAGCATAGCCAAAATACATACATGCATATACACATTTATATTATGTATACAATACACATACATATATACATATACCCATGTAATTGTAAAAAAACAATGAGAGGGTGAAAAAACAACATTCGGAAAACTTTTTTACCATCATAAATTTACATAATGGCATAAACCTTTTAAACGTACTGACGTACATACATACAGATATATATACAAAACGCATAGTATAAGTATACACATATGAATTGTACGAATACTGCAAATATTCATCTGTTAATATTCATTTACTATCGCGTCTATTTAAAGATAATTATATAAAAACATAAATGTCAAAATTTTATATTTTAACATGTACATTATGTACTACTTAATTTGCATAACATGTATATAGAGGGTGATTCGTAATAAAGTGTTCTAACATATACAAATTGATTCTTTAAAATGTTATGATCAGCTTTTACGATTAGCCATTTTTCCGAAAAATCTCTCCTTCCCTCCTTTAATAACGGTTGAAATTTTTTCGTCTGTGCAGGGATGTGAGCTCATATAAAACGTTATAACTTCTGTTCAAAACAAGATAGGACTTATGCTTTTGACTCCACAAAAATGTTATAACTTTTGAAAGACCAAAGATATTGACATGATTCTTTTTTTTGGAAAAAAAAGGATAAAAAGGAAATTTTTTTACCAAAATGTTTTGAAATTTCAAGTTTTGAACGCTCGTATCTGTCACATTTGGCAACAGATCGGGACATTTAAGATATACTGTTGGAAAGCTCATAATGCATATACTTTTTATCGAAACCTTATTTTTGTCCTCCCATCTTATTTGAACAGAAGTTATAACGTTATATATGAGTTAACATCCTTGCACAGATGATAACCCTTAAAAAAGGGGTGAAGGAGAGATTTTTCGGAAAAATGCCTAATCGTAAATACTGATCACAACACTTCAAGGAATCAATTGGTATATGTTGGAACACTTTATTACGAATCACCTTGTATGTAAAACGTATACAATTATTTTTTAATCTTTTGAATGTAAATGTGTCAAATTTCAAAAACTAAATGACTATCTATAATTATGTACACTTTATGTATAGATACTTAAAGATGGTGCATACTTCAATATTTGGTTAAATTTCTAACTTTTTATTTTCTTCTATTTGAAATGTATACTCGTGAAAGAAGATATTTATGCATTTACATGTATATATAGGTACTTGGGTGTATTTGAATATACGTATTTGAAATTCAGTGAAAATTATATAAAGTTATTTATAGTTCTTTTTTTCACAAATTTATTGTTTTTTTTTAATGATATTCATACATATACATTTATAGGATCAACTGGGAATATAGGTAATGTATTTTATTTTCTTGAATAATATTATCATTGCATTTAAGAACTAAGACTACATACTCGTACATGTGTAGATCAGTACGTCAGGAGTATTTTATTTCCATTTTAATTTTTATACATTTCTTAATGCTGCTATTATGTTATATTATTGTTGAAGATATACACATACTACATATATACGATGAGTATATACAGTGAAGATATTGTACATAAAGGGTGTTTTTTTTTCTTTTTCTTGAAACTATTTCATGAAAAAAAAATCTACTAGCAAAATTTTCTATCGACTTAATTTTCGACGCTAGAGGACTTTTTTGAGTTTTTTCCAAGACCTTCTAACATAAAATCACTTTTAATTTTTTGTACACCCTAACTATCAAAATTTAATGCTCAAGCAAATGAAAGTAAACGAAATTACCTTTCTTTTGATATACTCTAACCCACAGGTAGAGTCACCTCTACTATATAACATGTAATTAAGAATTCGAGTATAAACAAGAAAACATCCTACAGTCAAAATTAACAGTAACATTTTTTAACAGTTTTGAGCGCCAATTGGGTTTCTTAAAAAGAAAAATTGTTTATTTTCATAAAATTTAGAAAAAAAAAAATAATACACGATATTTTCCTCAAAATATTTAGGAGATTAATTTCACGTTTCAGTTTGTCGTAAACTTCGTAATCTTCGTAGTTTTTCAGTTTTCGTAGTTCATTTCCATACATTTACAAATTACGAAAGTTTTGAAAAATTGAGAAGGTAAAATATTTCTAATATTTCCTAGATTTGTAGTTAATGTTTGACAGTTCTTAGTTGGCTGTTGGAATAGAAATTAAAATATTAGAAAATTAGGATTGCGTTCATAAACATTACTTTAACCATATTCATGGTTTAGTATAGTTTAAGCAAAGTTATGTTGTACTACAGCCATAGTTATGTTAACTTCAAGTAGTTTTTGAACGCGATTTTTACCACAGTAATATAGCAATAAATTGTAATTCAGCTGTCAAGTCAAATAAATTAAATTAAATTGAAATTTTCACAATTCACAAATTCCACAAAATTAAATGACAAACAATTTTTTTATTGTCAATACAACTTAAAAGCTTACTATCGTTAACCATGCTATCGAGCATGGTTAATTTTTGACATCAAATAGTTAAAAATTTACTTTCCTACAGATGTTTATGAACGCTTAAAAGTTATGTTGGTAGTTATGTTTTAATATACCACCACCATTCTGAACGATGTTTATGAACGCATTCATGGTCGTTCATTTCAACAGAGCTACGAAACTTGAAAACTGAAAAATGACAAGAATCCCCCAATTATTATTTTCTTCATGAAATAATCTCAAGAATATCATGGTATGTACCTAGTTGTATTTATTTAAAGAAAAAAACACCCTGTATAAAAATCCTATCTATAGAGTTTCCTTCATTTTTCAGAATATTAGTTTATGTATGTGAGTAAAATGTCGTAAATATGCTAATTATAAGACAAATGGTCGAGCATTAAAAATTGAACTTATTCTACATACATAGAAAATTTTGTAAAAAAATGTGTAGTTGGATGTATAGTGTAGCATTGCACAAGAACAATAACGTCATTTTGACTACTGTTTTGCTACAAATGTAATCTATTTACATTCTGTATACACGCAACAACAATTATTACAGTACCTAAAAAGTGTATAATACATTTTATTATGCAACAAAATAATATACATATATAGTATACGTACATTTTCAAATACATACGCATACCTACATCTACATAAATATACAATAATGTAAATATTGCTGATGATGGTATTTGAATTTTACAATAATAAGGACTATGTACATACTAATTACTTTACGATACAATGAAAATTTTTCCTTTTATTTATTTATTTATTTATTTTTTTTTATCTATTTTTAAAATTCAATTTTATTCGAACGTATGTATAATACAATTTACATTGGTATACGTACAAGAGTATGTATAAAATGAAAAATTCCTTTCTAAGAAAAATTAAAATAGTTTTCAAGAATTTATTTATTTTTTATTGTCAACATTTTTATTTTCATTTTACTAATTATTTATTGAAGGATATGAACTTTTCATAGTTTATATATACTCTCGTGTATGTATTCTCTTATACATATATACGAGTGCTCTATGTTTGTATAGGTACAATTTTTTGTGAGATGAATCTTGATGTAATTAAGCAAATTTTATGTTAAAGATATACGAGTATATAATAATGAATGGTGATGATAATGATGATGATGACGATGATAATATTATTCTTGAAAAAAAAAAAAATAAATAAATAAAAAAAGAAAATACAAAAATACTTAAAGATTATCATCAAAAATGTAAGAAAGAAAATAATAATCAGAGAATAAGGGAAATAAAAGGAATGAAATCCTTCATTTTATATGTATTTAATTTAATTTTATTTTTATTTTTAATTAACGTAAAAATTCAGTATTTATACAATATACGGTGTAACAAACTACATACGTATATATAACATTCAAAATGTTTGATTGAACAAAAGGACTGAAGAAAGAAATAAGGCAAAAACTTAAAATTAAAAAAAAATCATTGTGTTTTTTTATCTTTTTTGTGATGGCACTTCAGAATAAACAAAAACAGGCTGAATTTTTCCATTAATTTCTATTTATACGAGCATATGCAAATATATTTATGATTATGTATGCATAAAAAAAATAAATAAATACAACAACACCAAATAACAGCGAAAATAATAGCAAAAATTATTTATCATTGAATGAATGATTCGTATATAGTTTTTAAGTTTGTTTTTTTTTTCTTACATATATTTTAATTTTGCTTATGTATACTATGCGGAAAGATAAGAAAATCATCGAGACGAGAAGAATATAAGTTCCATAATAATGAAAAGATATATTTTCCGTATCTTCGATTTTTTTTCCATTTAACTTTGAATAATCCTTTTTCTTTTTTTTTGTTACAAATACAGATTCGTCATAATTTTAATAATTATGAAGCCTTATTGAAAAATATCGTATATATTTTATATGTAAGTATCATATATTATATTTGCATGCAAATATCCTACATTTGTATATGTTCATAATGCACTATATGAAATATATATATATACGTATATATGTATATTCATTCAGTGCCTTTTATTTGAATTATCATTTCAATAAGTGTGCAAAGAATCCTTTCCATATTTTCTCTATACATATACATTTTTCTTTCATTTTTCTGTTATATTAACCTCATTTTTCTTTTTCTTCTTTTGGAATCTATACATCATATTTCATTTCTTGATAAAAAATCAAAACGAAAATAAAAAATATGTTTTTCTTTCTTTTTTTTTGAGATTTTAATTATTGAAAGATTTGTCACAAATTAGGGCAATGTTTTACTCACAATTATATAAGAAGACAAGATAAAAAAAAATTTTTTTTTATATAAGAAAAACGGAACGAAACATTCTATTGAACTTAGGAAATTAATTAGGGAAAATATTTGAATAATAATTTGAAGAAAGAGAAAATGAAAATTATTTAAATATGTAGATATGTGGTTGGTATTTTGATTTTTATTATAAATTATTGCCCTAGATTTCAAAATTAATTTTTGTTGTTTTGTTTGTATTTACAAATTTTTCATAAATTGAAATTGAAATTGATTCGATCCTATCCGATTCAGATCGAATGTACAATTCAGAAAAAAATATGGCAGCATTTTGTGTCACTTTTCACTTTCTCATCTTCAATATTCGAGTATTTTTGAAAATGAATTTTTCTTTTATAGGTAAATGAAAAAAATTTAAATATACAATAAGGCATATAATAAGATAAAGCGTATAGAGTAGAGCTAACTATTACATTACTGATAGAACAGAAGGTGTAACTGTAGTTACGGCTGAAGCATGTAGCATAGCGCGTAGCATATTCTGAAGTGCTAATAAGCGGTTGTGATGTACAGCATTTACTGCTGACTTAAGTATTTATGTAGCTGTAGCTGATTCAAAACTGTCAAATTGAGTGATCAATTAAGTGGTTCACAATTCTTCTACATCTATATTAAACTCATAATGACACCTTATTTCAATCACAAAAACTGAAATGTCAATCTGCAGCTCTGTAAAATAGAAATTTGTTAAAAACAAGCAGCATCTATACACTCTATTGTTAAACATTAATTTTGTATGATTTCAAACTTTGTTGCATGATTCAGCCATAACTACAGATACACATACCCATTCAAGAAATTAGTAATGCTGTGTTATTGACAACTACTTTGACTTTGACATCAGACTTACTAGACGATTGTACACATATGATATGATTGCATTATATTATATACTCTCTATATCTAAAATTTAGCAGCTCTAAGCTCTAACATGTACACTCTAGTCTACGCTATACTCCACTATACTATGTTGTTGAGCGTAGGGAGAATTTCTCTTGCGGTTCTGCTTTTTTGCGATCCGCATATTTGAAAATTTTTTGATATTTAATTGATTAAAAATATATAATTATTTTTATTTTAATTGGAATATTTAAGTGCTTTTCTGTGTCTCTACTTAATGCAAATATTGTGAAGTATATACGATTAAATTTTTTTGAATTGAATTGAAATTCGATTTTATTAATTTCCCAGAAATTTCAAAATTGAATATCTAACCACAAATATCAAATTAATTTTAGATAAATGAAAACACATATAGTGAATATCTATATATGTACATACATACAATTAGATGTATCAATTCATTAGGCGATTAGATGCATTTACTTGACTTCTTCTACTCAGACTATATTATGTTATGATAGAATCGATATTCATGTTTTCTAAGTACACAAATGTTTTTGTTATATTTTTCTTATAATTTTCTATTCGATTCATTCTACAAAATTATGTGGTTCATGAAAATTAAATATTTCAATTATAAATGTTCCTTATTATAATTACAAAAGTGAACCAAGCAATATTGCAATTTATATGTAGGTATATGTATGTAGAAGGAAATAATGAAAATTTTCTTCTGGTGTTACCAAAATATAAAATTAGAATTAATATGGAAAAAACGAAAAAACCTTAAAAATAATATCATAATATCGAAGGTAGTTTTTATTGAATTTCTATATAAATTTTCTATAAAATTGCATTTCATTGAAAAGTAGGTACTTGTATATTTGTATACATATACGAGTACCCGCAAATGCATTTACTCTATAAGCATAGGTATGACTGTATTGTATGTACCTAGTACAGTACGTATATACGACTAAGTATTTAGTAAAATTAAAATTAACATTTTACCATATGTATGCAAAAAGAAATGTATTAAAAATGCAATTTATTCATTCATTAAACATATGCTCTCATACATTCATAACAACAGGATATTTTTAATAGGAACATGTATGTAATATGCATATAATATGTAATACAAGTATATACTTACAATCGTATATAAATATCGTGTATTTACATGTAATACGATATGACGGTAATGATGGTAATGTTTGCGATGTACACCACAAAATAATTTAATGCAGTTCGATATAATTTTAAGAAAAATTTACACACACATTACATATACATACATATACATACAAATACATACCATACTGTATGTACGATAAACAAAAAATTAATAAATAAAACGATTAAAGAGTATAATATGCGAATGTAAAATTTATAAAATATTAAAATTGTATGCGCATAGGTATACTGGTATAGCCATGCAGTAATACAGAATTTTGGAGGGTACCAAGAATGTATACAAAATGTGTGAATGACTCTATGGAGTTTTAACCTTGCATCTTACGCTTTTATTTATTTCTTAGAATTTTGGTTTCGTTTCATTTAGTTTTTGTTTTCAACGTTTTTCTTTTTCTAAATTGTAATATATATAGTAAGTATAATGGGTCCTATTATGAGTGTCGATAATATCGACTATCGACAAAATTGAGACGAGACGATGTGAATTTTGTATTATGTAAATCGGTCGCCTCGACAGTAAGATATTGCCATAACAAATTTTATTTTCATTCAGTTTTACCATGTAATTTCTAAAAAAGTTGTCAAATATTTCGATATAAAAATTTATAATTCAATTTTTTTTTTCAATTTTGAATAAACATTTAATTAATTTTTGTAATTTTTAATAAATATTTGATTAATTTAAATAATTTGTAGCTAAGTAAGAAAATATAAAACATATTAATTTAATAATGACTTTTTTTGGATAAGAGAAGAGCATTAAGAGATGCGTTCATATTTTATTTTTTCAAACAGCTCGACCACCATTTTTGGTAATTTTTCTTTAATTAATTAAATTAATTAAATTATACTTAAATAAATTGAGCAGAATAATTAAATACACCTTATATTGCATACAAAGCATACATAAAATGTCAAATCACCATAGACTACTACTTATATGCCTGTCGATTAGTTTTAGCTGATCGACTCAAAATGTCGATATTCTCTCCTCAAATCGACACTCACAATACAAAATTTGTTGAGTCGAGGCGATAGTCCATGACGAGACGATATTATCGACACTCATAATAGGGCCCAATATATTTAAAAAAAAACATAATGTAGGAATATTTAAAAGACTTGTATAATTTCCTATACTTTCAAAATTTTTATCACGTTTATTAATCATGTATACAAGCCAGTACAATAATAAGTAAATATCTAATGTGCAAGTGTACTCGTATATTATATAAGAGTTCTATACACATACAAAAAACTGTGTAGATATATTTCAATTTCAACAAATTTTCTATCATTATATAATACACATAAAAACCATAAGAGTATAATGTATAAATAATGCAAATAAATACATACAGTGGCTCAATTAATTATTCGGGCAAAACGTACTTTTGTGTTTATTTGAATATAAATCCTGTAATTAAAGGATCTATTTCAAATGAAAAATACTGTGTTATGTTTTGACTTTTGTACTTATGATTTAACACACAAACAATTTTATTTCTATTCATTTATTTAAAAAAATATCAAAAAACAAAATTGCATTTCGATTTTATCATCAAAAAAGTATTCGGGCAGAAGAAAATTGCAATAAAAACAACAACAATTGAGCATATTCAAAATTTTTAAATGTTCAAATTTAATATTCAGTTGTCCTTCCTCGTCTTTTTATAATTTTTTGAATCCTATATTTTACATCGAACACACCAATTTTTCATACAATTTTGGATCAATTAGAATTCATTCTTTTTGTAGCTGGTCCCGTAGTAAGGTTTTAGTTGAAACTTAATTTTCTTGAACTTTCTGTTCAAATAATTCCATCGGTGCTCTATAGGGTTTAAATCTGGACTCTGAGCAAGGGTGTTGATAACCTTTGGGCAATTATATAAACTCCACAGCTTGCAAATACCTGCATTTTGCTTATGCTTATATGAAAAATATACGTGGGCTGTGGGGGCATATTAACAAAATGTTTACCGTCTGTTATAAGTTCATTGGTATCTGGGAGAGGAAAAATTCATGAAACACCAGTGTTATACAGGAGCCACAGCCAATATATTAAATTTTTTGGCAGCGAAGCTCATAATTCTCTAATTACTCAATTTTACGTGGAATAATTTTCATTTATCGCATCTATACTGTATGTATTAAATACGAATGTATAAATTATACAAATTATTCTTATATACATTTTATATTTGGATATACATATACATAATTGTGTGGAATGAAACATACATATACGAACACGCATTCGTTCGTATGCATGTGCAGTACAACATACATAATTTCATTTTTCTAATTGCATAAATGAATTTGAACTAAAACCAAACCGAACCAAACTAAAAGTTAAAATTTCGAAAAAAAAGTAAAATAAAATACGAACTAAATGTATGAATATAATCTTATATGTATGAGTAGAATAAATTTGAAAAGAAATTTTAAGAAGATATGCGATCAAAAATAATCTAAAACAAAAAACAAATACATATATATTTTATAATTTATTTAAAACTTTAAAATTTTATTTGCACAAATGAAAAAACATACATAAAACGTACACTCATACATGTATTCCAAACATAATTCCATTTATGTTTGTAAAATTAAAATTTATTATCTAATATTTAGCACATTACATGCATAATGAGAACAGAATTGAGTATATGTATGTACATTACATATAATGTAGAGTCTGTGTATTCATATAATATCCCGCATATATGTATATACATAATATCCTTACATGTGCATTACCACCATTACCACATACATTTAATATACATATATGTAATGTACTTTTAAATTAATCTCAATTTTCGTAAAATCATTTAAAATGACCTTTGGGTAGTGTAAATTATTTCTACACACATCATAGAGTACAATCTATATTATGTACATATAGGATTAATTCATATATCCTATACGTATATATAAGGGCATATTTTATAAGTTTATATTATTCATATATACTATATGTATAAATGTATAATAAGTTACCACCACACATCGGCTCGTATACATATTTAATAGATTTTCTTTAGTCTGATTCTGTTTTCTGATAATAAAAAAAATTTAAAATATTTGTAAAAAAAAGAAAATATGGAAATATATATGTACTATACATATGTATATAATCTACAATATGTATAAACGAAATACCTACATACGAGTATATATACGAGTAACTAGCTAGCTACATATATAGTATATTAAATATAACAGTAGAAAAAAAAATCGATAAAATGAAAATCGAAAAAAAAAAAATATCTTTTTTCTTTATGATATGATCTGGTCGATGTACATATAAAATAAAACGTACACATACATTCGAAAATTAATTTGAAAATATTTATTATTAAACGAGAATATTGGGAATGTTTTCTTTTCTTTTCGTTGTAGAAAAAGGAACATAAAAGAAAAAAGAAAACTGGAATAGACGCTGATGATGGTATTCTGATGTACCTGTACATATACATATGTATAAATTCATATCGAGGGTTAATATGTGATACCTTTTAAATGCAATTTTTATGAGATTCTGTTTTTAACATTTTATGGTTTAAACTAAAAAAATTCCTAATCCGGTATTCAATTTTTACTTAAATAATATTGATAACTTCCTATTGTCATCGTCATCATCAATGAAGTCTGAGCTTTCACCGAATTGATCTCTAGATTTATTACTATCATATGTGCACCTACAGTTTAACGTTGATTGCGAACCACTGAGTTTCTGGTAGAGAAGCAAATTCTTTTACATGATAGGGCTTAGACTGATTTATTATTAGAATGACGTAATGCTCTAATAATTCTTTGTGTTTCCAGATAGCATTTTGGTACTGATTCTGAAGCATCAATTAGTCTTGAATATTTCTTTCCCTTTTTTAATGATGATTTAATGAAGATATTTTGACTCCTATCATCAATAGAGTTGAGTGTAATGGTGCATGCAAACTGCAGTACATGTAAGAAATATGAGTATATTGAGTTACACTTGTTAAGAAACTATTTTACACGAACAATAATTATATGTACATTTCACAGATGATATCTTGCTGCAGAAATTCTAATCTCTGGAAGTTGCTTTCCACATGCAGTGAAAAGTGCTGGTAAAACAAACCAGCATGATAAATTAGGTTGTGTGCTTCCTTGCTGCCGGAAAAAAAAACCCAATTTAGCATTTCTTTCACATTCCCCCTAAAAGAAAATGAAAAAATGCTCGATTTGGAGGAGTTCGTTCTTCAAAAGGAAAATCAGGATAAATTCGTAGTAAAGTTTTCAATTATTCTTATGATTTCTACTATAGTTAATCTAAACCCATTTGAGAAATAGTGGATTGGACAAAGAATTGGAACAAAGGGCAGAAGAACTTAAAAATGTTTCTGCCCTTATTCGTACACCCCAACGAGAGAGTCCGCATAATGTAGACGTGACACCAAAGAAAAAGAAACGCTTATGGTGTACAAGAAAGTTTGTGTCTACCTTTTTGGTTTGTTTTTGGCTTTGCTTCACCCTTCACAGTTCTTCATTGTTAAATTTCCAATTTTCATTTCAGATTGCTTTTTATGACATATACTTATGGATTACTAGAGTAAGATAAAGATAAAGAATTAGATGAAGCACTTCGGGCAGGCAAAGTGAAAGTCAACAATAGTCCTTCAAAAGAAAGCTAAAAAAATTATTGAATAATGAAATAGATTATAAGAATAAATATATACATATGTATAATAAATAAAAAAATGTAGAATATATGATAGTTTATTTTTAAAAGAATATATTCCTCATTGTTCGAAAAAGGAATCTTTCTTGTACTTTTGTGAATATTGCAATTATTTTATTATCAAAAATGCAAGAAAGACTTATTTGATTCCACTCATCAGTACAGTGCCAATACAGAGGATCAATACCAGATTAATAGAAATCTGCGACATGGAATCGAAGAAGTACTATTCTTTATTGATGCAATTTCCTTTTATAATTGAGCTACACTTCTATCTTTTATCGATTTATTTTTCATGGAAGGTAACACTGTCAATTTCTACTTTTTCAAAATTCAAACATTCATAATGCTAGAAATACGGAGATAGTCCATATAAAAAAACATCATTTTTATATACTGAAAGTTGAAAAGTATTGATTCTTTTATACTTGAAAATCAGTCCCAAATCAGTTTTTCATCATTTCTGTGCTCCTATCTGAATTACATATGTTGTTGGCAAGTAGACATACTTACTTATCAGGACAGTATTATATTGTAAGCTCTTTTTTCCAGCAAGTTGGTACCCTGGTACCATCTGGTACTCATTCAAAGCTGAGTGAACTTTGGGGTTAATTTCATATTGTATTAAATGTAAATCCTAAAAACTACAAAATTCTAATAATAATTTTAGTTCAATAAATCATTGTTTTTCTTTCTCCTCTAAAATTTCATTTTTGCAGTTACGAGGTATCACATATTAACCCTCGATATGTAGGTATAAAGTGAATCTATACCGTATATGTAATACGTGATACAGAGAAAAATTTTATAAATTTAAAGAAAATATTAAAAATTAATTTCAATACTTGTGAATAAACTTACACATACTGAAGATTGTGAACAAAAAGTTAAAATTATTTAATAAAAAAGTATGTATAGAAAATAAAAGGATATTTCATATGGATTGAATCCAATAGAGATAAAAATAATTGCATATGCATGAACGATGGTTTCAAATAAGACCTATACATATATGTACATATATGAATTTATTTTAAAATGATTTTCACTTTTTATATACATATATATGATTGATATTATCTTTTCATTTATTCACCTTACTTTGATTATTATATGAAATGAATAATAAAACGAAAACATTTTGATTAAAATTTATTAGGAAAGTTTGATTAATTTTTTTTTTTTCAATTTCCTAGTTCTAAAACTAAAATTAATTAGAATCTTGTAGTATTTGTGCAATAAAATACAGAAATATGTAAAATTTAAAGACTTTTATATTTATATTATTTATATAAATTTAATATAAATAATACATATAAATATACAATATCTATTGTATAAATATACAATATTTATACATTGTATGTGGAAAGAAGAATGCCTACCTAAGGAATGTCAAACGAGTAAACGGAATGCTCTATAAGTAATTTCACTTTTATACTCTGATGGATATAAAGTTTTCACCAACATCTTATATCTACTCTCGCCCCGCCCAAGTCTATCATTAATTCCAATCAGCAATGTACACCAGTAACTGATTATTGATGATAAACTGGATGATATATCTGACAGAATTACTGATCGGCGGTGCCATAATAGACTAAGTATTCGTGCGCACTTAATATACATATATAATGTATATACTAAAATTTAAATATGTAATCAGATTTACAGAACATTATACTAAGGCTGAATCCGGAAACATGCACTTAATACAAAATACTTGCACTTAGCACTAGATTTTTTCCGAAAATGACTCCGAAGTGTCCGGATAATAATACTATTACTTGATACTAGCACTTGTTTTGCTGTCAAAAATTGAGTGTTGTGATGAGTACACTTAACACTTGCACTTGATATGACATCAACTGTTTGCTAACTTATGTGTAGTTGATGTAAATAGGTTTTATATTTTGTGAGTGATATTGTGGTATTATGTGAGTGGTAAAATTTGTTCAAAAAATGGAACATAGTAGAAGAATTAAAAAATTACGTTTAATAAAGACTATAGTTAATTTATTAATTCAAAATAATAATATATTGACATGTACAGAAATGGACAATCTAGTTTTAACAAGAAGTGTGAGTAAAAAGTCTATCGAATTGAATTGTTTTTTATTATACGTGTGCATTTATTATACATCTATTTTTTTCAGTTGAAAAATCGTTGTGTTTCTAATTTTCATCATCCAGACATTAATGATATTTTAAATGGAAATGAGATTAAGTGCACCAGACATTTAAGAATAAGTCAAAGGAGTTTTAGAAAATTAATAAGAGAAATTAAACCTAAATTTCACGGTTGGTCAATTGAACTTGAAATAGTTACATTTTTACTGTGGCTTTCAAGCGGAGCAAGCTACAGAATAGTTGCACTCTGCATGAATATTCCTAAATCAACCGTGTTTGATATTACCAAAAAAATTTTAAATAAATTGCTGGACATAATGTCCAAATTCATCCACTTACCAGCCAATGATGAGCTAGAAACTATTGGCGAAGGATTTGCAAGATTAGGTAAGTGAAAGGACTTTGTGTATGTATTGCAGTTAAATACATATATGCAATTCTTTATTTAATTTGTTAATTTTAGGCCATTCTCGCATATTTTCCAAAGCTATTGGAGCTGTAGATGGAACATACATCAATATAAAGTGTCCTCCTCATTTACACGAACAATATATAACGAGAAAACTTAAGTACTCTATTCAATTACAAGGTTTGTGTGACCATACAGGAAAATTCATTGATATTTTTACTGGATATCCAGGAAGTGTCCACGACCAAAGGGTTTTTACAAACAGTGTTTTATATCAAACTGCTGTGTACCCACCAGAAGGTACACATAAAATTATTAATAATTTATTTACAAAGGATCATGATAATTCATTTTTAGATTTTTTCCTACTAGCAGATAGTGGCTATCAATTGATTATTAATCCCATAAAAGTTCTTACACCATACAAAGAAAGATGCAATACACAATTATCAAGATGCCAAAAAAAATTTAACACGCATCACAGCTTGGCAAGAAATATAGTAGAAAGATCGTTTGGAATGTTGAAGACAAGGTGGAGATATATTTTTAACAAAGATTCCGAACTGAAAGTGACAAAAACAACAAAAGTTATAGGTGCTTGTTGTATTTTACACAACATTTGTTGCTTAGAAAACGATATATTTATTCCACCTAATGAAGAAGGCAACACACAATACAATGCGAATACGAGTATAATCAACTCACAAGAAGGCCCAGACGCTCAAGAATTCAGGGATCGCTTATGTGAATTGTTGAATCGAAGCTCAAACTCAAGCTCAGTTGTAGCATGAACTCAGTTCAACATATAACTCAAAATGTTTGAGTCTCACGTTCGAATTTTGTTTCAAGTTCAATTGAACTAGGTTTAAAATAAAAAATGAACATATTTTCATAGATTGTATCTACTAGATTGGTTTTAGTTATCAAAAATTGTTAATAATGTTAATCAAAAGCAAATCAACGGCGTTTGTTTAAAAAAAATTAATTGAATTTAAACTAATATGAGTAATGGTCGTATGTTACATGTGTATGAAAATTGAATAAATGGAATTTCAGGAAAAATTAGTAAAATATTATATTTTTATTATTATTTTAAGTATAACTTAATAAAATACTTTAATTTTTCAAACTTTTTTTCATTAAAACTTTAAATTATAATTTTAAATGTTAATTTTTTTTTAATAATTTAGATGTTAATAATTTTTAATGTTTAAAATTAAATGAAAAAATAAAATTTTGTAATTTTTTAATTTTTAACTTAAACTGAACTCTTAAAATCCTGGCTTCAACTTAATTTGGGCGAGTTCAATTTTTGAAAATTATTATTTAAAAATTTAATAATTGATATGTGGAAAATTATTTTTTTTGTTGACTAATCATCATCGGAATTATCAGATACATCTGACACTATTGTGCCTTCACTTTCTAAAGATTTTTTTAATAACTTTATGAGCATTTTGTTTTGAGATATTATTTTCTTATCTCTTTTTTTCATATAACTTAATATTTCATCGTTGGGTCTTTTTCGAGGTGTTGTAGAAGCAGTAGTTTCAGAACCAAAGTATTCAGTTGCTGACATAGGTGAGGATGATGGTGATGACGGTTCTGTATGTATACACGCACCAGATGTACTTTGCTGTAGTGCTGATGTACTTTCATCTGGTGATGTAGTAGAATTTATTGACGACACCAAGCAAACAGGCTGAATAATGTGCTTTTCAGCGTAATATTTGTCAATAGCGTCAAAGTACTGCCATGTCGTTGGCAAAACTTCTCCATCTTCCGTACTTATTCCCGAAGAAGGTTTTTTTAAAGTCTGAATTTTGAAAAATATGAAAAGTGAATACTTTTAAATAAATTTGTAGACACTACTTACTTTATATTTCTGTAAAAGATTTTCCCATTTTTTCTTCACTTTCTTAAACATATCTTCTCGTATACCTAAGTCCCTTGTAATTTTTCTGAAAAAAAAGAAGTGAATAAATCAAGATTCAATCACAATGAAAATTATAAATAGAAAACTTACTTCCACCCAGAATTACAATCAAATTTTTTGCCAGAAAAAAGCAATTTATATTTGTCACATCGCAATTGAATTAAACTATTCACTTGTTCTGGTGTTACTACAAAATTAGTTGAATTATTATTATATATAAAAATTGAAAGTTTTTATTGAAAAATGATATAAATACTTACATTTTATTTGGTCACTCATTTTTAAAATAATTTTTCTAAAGATTGTAAAGAAAAACACTTAACAAAATCAACACAATCAGTATAAATAATGAAATATGTCATATTATCAAATGTCAAAACAAAACATATTTAGTACATTTCGGACAATATAAAACTCCGAAACTAGTATGTATTTTTAGTGCAGTTAAGTAAGTGACAAGTGTCAAGTGTTAGTGTTTAGTATAAGTGCATATTTCCGGATTCAGCCTAAATGTCAGCCAATGTGTTTTCAGACCAAATAGATCTTCAATAAAGTATCAATAGATACTCACCATACAGAAGATCTCTATGGTGCAGAAGCATGAAAAGGACATATCGAAAGATCTTGTGAAAAATATTTGAATCAGTGGTGCAAATAAGTAACAATGAGTTTAGAATACGAACCAATATGGAATTAGATCAGTTAACTAGAGAAGATAACGTCATAAGATTTGTCAAATCCAAAAGAATTATATAGTTGTTGAGATACCTGCAAAGAATGCCGATGGATCAAATGTCAAAAATAGTTCTCACTAAGACAGTATACTAAATGCAATGCTAGAAGGCCCAAAATGAGGTGGATTTATAATTTAGAATTATTTGTCATGACAAGAATGGAAATACGAAACTGTCGTGAGGCTGCAGAAGATGGGTCGCGATGGGGGTAAGTTATAGAGAAGGCTAAAACTCACCTAGGGCTATAGAGTTAGGAATGATGAATGATGATGTTTCATACGTATGAGATGAGTGTACATTTGTATGAACATTTTATTTTGTTTGTGTTATTGTGGTGATACATACGTGCATTCTTACATGATAATTTGAATTTTAGCACGTAAAAGGTTTTCACTTTCATCATGTGAATGATTTCAACAACATTCTCAACATAAATACGTCTGCATACTTACTCGTACATAATTACATCTTCAAGTAAGTAGTGTCAAAAATGATAAATTTTGATTTTCATGATAAATTGTATATTTTTATGACAATGTTGATAGAATGTATAAAAAATAAATTTCGATAAAAAAAATGTCCTTATACATACATATTAATACATGCTCGTAACAACACATAAAACACATGCAGTATGCATAATTCAAAATACACGTAATGTAATACATTATATACAATATTGAAAATATAAAAAAATAAAGTAAAATAAAATTTAGTTTTTAGTTTCATATTTTGCTTTATTTTATTCATTTTATATTTTTATTTGGATTTTTAAATTTAAAAATTTACAAGTGAAGATGTTGAAAATCATGTACAGATGTAACGTACATAAGTCGAAAAAAGTTTTTTTTTCATTAACACGTATACTTAAAGCATTCACTTCTCCGTATATTCAAGAAAAAAACAAAATCTATTTTTTCTTCTTATATTTTACAAAATGTCCCTTTCGTCGAATACGACATAAACCTGAATAAAAAAAAAACTTGTCAATAATAATAATAATAATCATAGCAATAAAAATTATTGAAATGAATGTCTATTGTAATTTTTGAACTTTTTAGAGTAAATAAATAATAAATAACTAAATTCCTTTATACATATATACTCGTACATACATTTTTGACTAAATAAAAATAGTAAATAATGTATATGAATAACATGAAACATTTTCTTTAATTTTGATTTCTGTTAAATTTAGAAAAAATACATTTTTCTTTATATGTCTTTCAATATAAAAAGAATCAAAGAATTAGTAGATAGTTAGGTTACCCACACTACAAAAAATTTTTTTTTACTAAAACTTACAGTAAGAAAAAGGAATATAGGGAGGATAAGGATAAGAGAGATTTTGTATCTCTATGTAGAGACAGACAATAGGTAGTCACAATTTGCTTAGTTATACATATGTCAAGCTTTGGTCATGTAATTGGAAAATTTTATTGCGCCCGAGCAGGGACTTGAACCCTGGACCGTTGGATTAAAAGTCCAACGCTCTACCAACTGAGCTACCCGGGCATATTTTGAATTAAGAAAAAGAGGAATACAAAGAAAAATATTATTAAAAGTGACTGAGGAAAATAGTCCAAAATGAGGTAGATTGGAGGCGAATTGTAGAAGACGTTATGATGACTCATCGTGAACTGTAAAGCTAAAAAACCAGAAAAGTATTTTTGTCTTTTATTTTATGTCCATATAATATACCTATAATATAATATGTAATATCGTTTCGATTCATTCGATTAGCAACAGTAAATTCATTCATTTGTCGTGAAAAGAGTGAAAAAATTATAAAAAAATTTAAATTCTTTAACCGATTATACTTATAATAATTTAGTCTTTTTACAAACAAAAATACACCAATTACTCATGCCATTACAATTGTATTGTAATGTCTTAAGTTTTTTTTTAATTACACACATTCTATATCTTCGTATGTATATGTAATGTATTTGTGTCATTTTTAATTTTCTTTAATTCTTCTTGTTAACACATCTGTATATAAAAAATGAAGAAACAGTACATATACTATATTCAAATACTTATCTACAATAATACCACATAAAAACTAGCAGACATGTACATATACATACATATGTATAGGAGATATGGATCTGTATGCTTTATAATATGAGCAATTTATCGTAATTTATATGAATAATTTCAATTAGAAAATTTGCATTTATAAAGTGATCTAATGGATTAATTGTGTTTTAAGGATGTATTCTATAGAGAGTTATTAATATGCTATACCTTTTCTAATATGATGTATATTTAGGTATCATGTGAAATACATACATCGGAATTAATGTGCTGTATTTACATAATATACATATGCATGTACAACCAGCACCAATATACTATATAATACTGATAACACATAAGAGTACATGAAGAAATTTATTTAAAGACTTTAAAATGGTTTATATGAATGTAACGAAATATCTGTACAGTACATATGTACATAATGTGTATTTTTGCATAGGTACATGTATTGATAAATGATAAAGTAATAAGGATATATGCATATGTACATACACATTAAAAAGGACAAATTTAACTTATTGTTGAATATCAAAGCTTAACTAAAATATTCGATATATTATTCCAGTATAATTTGTATAGTTTAGGAGGTGCTTTGATTCTGATACTCAGGCATAATAGGATACGTATAGATCTTGTATTATTATAAGAGGTAGCATGCTGATATGCATACATATGTATTGTTAGGTACGTGTGTATATATTAATAACTATAGAATTTCATAATTTCAAATGCTACTGTACTGATTTGTTATTGTTTGTTAGGGGGGAGGTATGAAACCAGAGCACTCAGACATAACGCTGTCCATTGTACTCGAAGCCCCCGTCTAGTCAAACTTCTTCGTTGCTCTGAGATAACGAAGGAGTTCCACTCGACTTTCAGACCCAATTTGTTCGGGTCTAATGACATCAGTGCCGAAAATGCGCATTCTAATAGCGGAGAAGGCCAAGCACTCACACAAGAAGTGTTCCGTGGTATCCTCCTCCTCTCCACAAGAAGCACACAGTGCATCACTGACGATTCCTATGGTAGCGAGATGCTTTCCACAGGAATTATGCCCTGTAAGAGCGTTGACCATAGCTCTGCAATCTTTCCTTCCCTGTTTGAGTAGGAAAGCCGCTAGAGCCCGGTTTGGCTTTTTGATAAAGCGCTTGGTTTGCCTGCACATTGGGAGATTTTGCCATAGACTCTCATGCAGATTACCTGTGAGTGCATCTACAGCATTTTTCACCACCGTCGTGGGAACACCAATTACTGGTTCAGGGCCTATGAAATGCGTTTCGGCGCCTTCTTTAGCAATGCTATCGGCTGCCTCATTGCCTTCAAAGCCCTGATGTCCTGGTATCCAAATGAGATCCACGGAATTATGTTTTGCAACATAATTCAACCTAGATCTGCATTCGAGAACAATTTTGGAGGAGACGATTGGGCTGCTCAATGCTTTCAGCGCAGCTTGACTGTCGCTGTAAATACAAATGGACCTGCCCTTCCATCCTCTTTCAATTGTCCAATGAGCTACTTTAAGAACTGTACTGATTACTGTTCAACAAATTGATAAAGGAATAAGATAATATAAAAATATCTTAAGGAAAAATTACGATTTGTTACCTTATGTGCATTTGATTTCGTATCTATAAAAGCATTAGAGCATTTACATTACGAATATTTATATAGTCTCTGTTTTTGTAATAAACATATAATACACAAATATATGTTCTATCTTATGTCCTTATGTACAGTAAATTTAAGATAAATTTATATTTTGTGCTATACTTTGTCGGTATGTATATAGTCCGTATTATATACATGATAATAATTGTAAAAGGATGTAATATATGTACACAATACTCTCATTTACAGATACAGAGCAGAGTAATATACGAGTATGTACTTAGGTATAAGTACGTGCATACCGATTGACTGTACGTGATTACGTGTAAAATGAATAATTTTAGTATTTAATAGTTTCAAGAATCTATGTACAAGAAAGGAACTGATATTTATGATGAAAATTATTTAATTATTTACTATCAATGTACCTACATGTAAGTGGTTCAATACACACAAACGAGTATATATGATGAAATATAGAAATATACATATATTATGTACTTGTATTTATATAGTAAATGAATGAATATATATGAATAATGTACAACATACAGAGAATATATGTAACAGATAACAGGTTAAATTATACATTTATCTTTATATTACATGCAGCCAATATATGATATGTAACAGAATAAAGTATATTTAGTCTACAGGAAATATCTATTACCGAAAATCTTAAGAAAATTTCTTAAAATACAAATATAAATATTTGAATAGAAACATTTTATATGGATGTTCTTTAGACATTATGAAAACAGGATCTTTGATAAACTTTAAAATTAATTTTAATGAATTTATTTATGAATTTTCAAAAATTTGCATTGAAAAAAATTATAGAAGCTCAAAATTATAGAGAATGGGGGTTTTCAGAAATTATAAACTGCTGCATTTCTTAATTGCAATGCGTCTAAAACTTCAAATCTGCCAATGCAACTCGTCTAAAAGTGAAACTGCAAGCTGCAAGTAAGTTCTTTAGCAAGTCTAAGGCAATCACGCAGTTTTTGTTTTACTGATACATGTACTTCAAAGATAATAGTAGTTCTTCTCAGTAGGACTGTATTATCTTTGATGTACTTAAAGAACAACATAACCTGACATCTTTTGTTGTAAATATCGTTCACAATTCACATTATTTATTTTTTCCATAATAATATTCAATTTTGAACTAATAATAAAAATATATAAAGAATTCATTTTTATCTTAATTTCACGTCACTTTCATTATTGAAATTTGTTTGTTTTAATTGCTGTCAACGTCAAATTTGTAAGTTAAATGCTACATGTGAAGTGTTCAGAAACGATAATCTGCAAAAGTGTTGTCTGCATGCTGCATAAATCTAAAACTGTATTAGCAATAAGTAAGTTCTGCGCAAATGTTTCAAGTACGATATGAATTTCTGAAAACCCCCCATATAATGAAGCAACCGATTTCGTACACTCTAAAGCTGCCGGCAACATAGTAAACCGACGTCTCTATAAACAGTGTGAAAATGTGTTGAGACAGACAAATCTAGCTTGAATATAATCCAGCTTTCTGAACTTTCAATCTTGTAGGGAAAAACTGTCAGGATATTGAAAGAATAACATCAATTCAGACGGGCAACTGTCCAATTAGTGCAAATATGCAGTCAAGTTAGATTTGCCTTAAAATATAAATTCCAGTTGCAGGAGGGTTACGAATAATATTACAGGAAGAAATTTTTCCTCATTAAATATTTCAAATGCACCACTTTATCCTGGACAAAATGTAAGGCGTTTAACGGTCATTTTCTCAATGGTCCCAGATGTATCATTTAGTTGAGTTTAAGTATTCTGAGACTACTTGACATAAACTTGATTTGATGACTATAACCACCTATAATGCACGGAATATAAAATCCTTTGGCCCATGAAATAGTGGTATCAAAACAGTTTGTTTAAATGCTAATTATGCTGTTTCTCATTCTCTTACTTACCTACTTATACTTACTTACTCATATAAAATCATTAAATTGTAACTATTCGTGTATTTTCTCTGCTGGAGGATATAAATGTTGGGATAAAATGAAAAATTAAAAACATTAATTATATTTTTTTTTGTTACACATTTATTAAGAGATAAATACTTTTTTTTTCTTCTTTTATACACATATTAAAAAGTTTTGTTTTTTAAGTTTTTAAATTTTAGTTTTTCTTTTTTATTTTTTTAGTTTTAAATTAATTTTTTTGTTAATTTTTTAAATTATACCTGTTCAATATTTTTATTTATTTTTAGATTTTTTTTTTTTTTTTTTGAATTTTAACCATGAAAAATAAATATTATTTAATAATTTTGGTTTTCACTGAAGTTAAAGTGAAGGTTTTAAAATCAAAATGAAAAAAAAGAAAACAAAAAATTAAGAAATATTTTTATTGGTTTTTTTTTTTTTAATTTACTTTAATTTTAATTTAATTTTGATAGACAAAATTATCAATTATCAATAACAAACGATTATTTAATATGATTTTATTTAATTTAAATTGAGCTTCTAATCTCTCTTGCCAAATCAACATAGTTTTTAGCTTTTAATATGTACACATTTTTAATTTCAAAACATTCAAGTTTTAATTAATTCAATTTTCAACAATTTAATCCAATTGAATGAAGAGAACATTTTTCATTTATTAAAAGGTAACTAAAACTTTTAATAATTAATCTCAGTATTGATGTAGGCAATTTGTTAAGTAAAATTATTGCTAAAACATTTCAAATATTGGGCCCTATTATGAGTGTCGATAGTATCGACTATCGACAAAATTAAGACGAGACGAGACGATGTGAATTTTGTATTATGTAAATCGATCGCCTCGACAGTAAGATATTGCCATATCAAATTTTGTTTTCATTCACTTTTACCATGTAATTTCTATAAAAGTTGTCAAATATTTCGATATAAAAATTTATAATTCAATTTTTTTTTTCAATTTTGAATAAACATTTAATTAATTTTTGTAATTTTTAATAAATGTTTGATTAATTTAAATAATTTGTAGCTAAGTGAGAAAATATAAAACATATTAATTTAATAATGACTTTTTTTGGGTAAGAGAAGAGCATTAAGAGATGCGTTCATATTTTATTTTTTCAAACAGCTCAAACAGCATTTTTAGTGATTTTTCTTAAATTAATTAAATTAATTAAATTATACTTAAATAAATTGAGCAGAATAATTGAATACACCTTATATTGCATACAAAGCATACATAAAATGTCAAATCACCATAGACTACTATATGCCTGTCGATTAGTTTTAGCTGATCGACTCAAAATGTCGATATTCTCTCCTCAAATCGACACTCACAATACAAAATTTGTTGAGTCGAGGCGATAGTCCATGACGAGACGATATTATCGACACTCATAATAGGGCCCCTTGTAAGTTGTGTGTTTTCTTCAAATTTTTTTTAAAAAAAAATTATTTTTTTTTTCATTTTTATATCATGGTATAATTATTAATTTTTTGATTATTTTTTGAAAATGACACATTTTATGTAACTTTTCTCATTAAAAAAAAAATCAAGTCTTATATTCAAATATTTATTGCAATTTTTATCAAAAGAAAAAAAAAAAAACAGAAATCAAAATTTGATACAAGATAAAAATATGTAAATTTCATAATTTTCTCAATAAATTACTTTAACAAAAACAAAATAATAATAATAATAAATTTACTAAATCAAATCACCATTCTCTTAAATATAAATGATATTTATGTGTATATATGTATGTCTATATATAAAAAAAAAATACAATTAAAATTTTTACTAATTTTTTAGTTGTTGCTATAATATTAATAAATACTCTAATCTCTAGAAAGAATAAAGAATAAAGAAAATAAACATAATAGTACAAAAAATAAAGAATGAAAATATTTTACAAATAGAACACAAAAGAAAAATTATAAAGAATCAAATAAGATAAGTAGCTACGGAATACACAGAAATTATAGAATTAATGAAAAACAGTAAACATTTATAAATAATTACATAAATAATAATTATTGTTCAAAAAGAAAATCTGATTATATTTATTGAATTTTCTTATTCTCCTCTTCATTTTGTTCTCCATTTAATTGATTTTGTGTCAGTTGCTGTACATTTTCATTATGTTTCTGTTCCTGTTCATGTTCCTGTTGTTTTTCCTTTTGTGATTCTGATGATGACGACGACGGCGACAATAATGAAAATTCTTTAATTTTATTTAATTGTCTTCCAGCATCACCACTATCATCATGAGATATGTGCTGATGATGATGTTCAACATCATTATCATCATCTTCAATATCTATGCTGCCTTCGCCATGTTCCTGTTTACGTATGACATAATATGATACTGATTTATAATCAATCGTAAATATTGCTCAATGAACAAACGCCAAAAAAAAAAAACAAAAAGTTAAATAATTTTGATTAAAAAATTTCCTACCTTGATATGTTCCCGAACTTTCATTGACCATGACATACTCATCAAACGATAACGTTCCTTTGCTCTTTCACGAATCTTCTGTGGTATCACCATTAATGTTGTCATTGTATTACCAACGAATAATATCGTGAATAGACCACTCAATACAGGAATCTAAGAATTTTTGTTGTTTTTTTTGTTGTTATTAAAAATTTTGAATGAATGAACAAAGATATTGAAATTTTTGGTTAATAATTTGTTATGCTCTTGGCAAATTGTTTTTTATTTTTTTTAATTTACCTGCCATGTTGCATCTTTATGGAATGATAATTTATATAAAGTCAATGCATTGTACGCTTGAAATATATAACCGACAAATAAAAATGGTAAAAGAAAACTTAAACCACGCCACATCCATGAGTGAAAACCTTCGATTGTTATATCCATATTATGACGTTCACCTAATGCTTTTAATCGATAAAGGACACCTTTTTGATATCGAAATTGTAAATATTGTACCATACCTAAAGAAAAACATATTAAATAAAATTACAAAATATGAAATTTACAATTAAAAAAAATATATATATTTTTTTTTTTTTTTTGAAAAAGAAAAGAGAAAAAATAATTAAATTGAATTGAATATACATATGTATGTATATGTATACAGTTGTATATATCTTACTTATGTATGCATTAAAGTACATAAATTGAGTTCTAAATAGCTGCCAAGGTTCACCCTGTGGCCATACTAATAATACACTAGCACATACAGTTGATATGAAATGATGAGCCCTCCACCAACCTTTAATTCGTGAACCATTCACTTTTAATATTGATTCACGTATCGTTAATGTACAATAATACCATACCAAAAGGAACATAAAAGCTAATTCAAGAGCTCTGTAAAGAATTAAAATTAAAATTAAAAATTAAATTAAAAAATTAAAAATATGAAGAAAGAAATGAATCCCATATTCATAATTTTACTAACCTGAAATTAAACCATAAATTAATAAATGCCATTGTTAAACCTATCACATTTAATATTAATTTGAACTTTTCATAGTCATCTTTGTAACGTACTTTATCGTTTCGATTTAATATTGATACATTAACATCGCCTAAAATTATCTATAAAAAAATGTAATCGAAAAAAAAAAAATAATGATTTAATGTTAAAAAAAAGTAAATCAAAAGGATTTTATTTTTTGGTGTTCGAGTTATTCAATAATTAACACAGAATTAAAGTTTAAAACACTTTCACTGTTCATGAGTCACATGCGTCTCATAGCAAATTGGTAGGAACACGTCCATGAGTCACATGTGATTCATTTACTGAGTTTTATGATTTATATATGTATTTGATTATAAATTTAAAGCTTGTGCAAGAAGTTATTTCGTTTTTTCATTTTGAGGTGTAGCTTATGGCCAATAATGAAATTATTTGAAGAATTTTGTAAAATTTTAATAGAAAAATAAATAAAAATAAAAAAAAACTGACTGAGGGTGTCAGTGTTACTGGACAGTGAAAGTGTTAAACATTTTAATTTTGCTAAGTATAGACTTTTTGGGAATTTGAATACCTAACTCAAAAAAAAAAAAATTTTAAGGTTATGTCAATTAAGGTTATGTCAATTTAAAGTTAAGTCAATATTGTAAACTTGCCTGTAAATAGAAACCTGATTTTTTAGGTAATGACTGTTCAATTTCATGCAGTTGAGCTTTCCTTTTTAACATATTCTTTTCCAATTCTGCAACAGATTCTTGTATTTTTGGTTCTTTTAATTTTTGAAATCTATTTAAAAAAAAAAACAATTGAAAAAAGAAAAAATTAGTTACGTAATATTATTAAATTATCATTTAATAAATTTTGAGTTAAAATTTCTCAATGCACTTTATCGTGTTCATTTACATAATATTATACACAAGTGGTGTTACAATGAATTATCAATCTATTATAATATGATGCGAATGTAAAACGTCATGATATGCACTTAGATATGCCTTCTATACTTATGTAAATGAGATATAATATCACAATGCAAAATATTTCAAAAATTCATGATTACAACAAACCAACAAAAAAAGAAAAACAAAGAAAGAGAAACAGAGATTGAAATTTGTGAATATTCACGTACGTACATAGGTATAGATATGTAAAAAGTGTGAATATATTAATTTCATTTTTCGAAAATTTTAATAAATAAAAATATACACTTCACATTATTGGGTCTGGGTATGTAATGTATTTTATTAGACTTATAAATTTTTCTCAACTCAACCTTGACTTTGACTCACTGTATAGGGAAGGTGATGAAATAGTAATATGTAGTAGACTTGATATAAGATTGAAATTATTATAAACACATATTTTATGTTCAAGTACAATTATAGCTTGTTCCAAATCAATTGGCAAGTTCATAGGATACTAGATTGCTATACGTATAGAAAAAAAAATACTTACGCATGCACAAAATTAAAAATTCCAATTTTAGGGCCGGTACTCACTTCTAAACTAAATTATCACAGTGGAACTTAATAGCGGAGAGTTGTGGGTGGAATTCATTTTTCACAATCATTTTATATGGTCGAGTATATAAAAGGCAAGCGAAATATTGACAGCTCAAATATTTATTTATTTATTTTTACTTAATTTATTTTCATAGCTTCCGCGATTTTTTTCAAAAAATTTCAAAACTCTACGTACTCTACACACGTTTCCTTCCACAATTTTTAGCTTGTAGAATTATATATATGCAACAAGCGAAACATTTCACTGGAACTGAGTACCAGTCTTTAAGATCAAAATCTTATTCATATTTATACAAAAATTCTACAAACGCATATACAAACATGCGCGACATTTGCCAATTGATTTGGAACATGCTATTTTGTTTTAGGTTTTAGTGTTTATCAATAACGAATATAACGAGTTCAAAATTCTCATAATTTTTATATTTTTATTGTAAATAATTTAATTAAAAATTCATTGATTTCGTAAACATTTTATTTGAATCATTTGATAGCTATATTGTTATAGTTTCAATAAATATTTGTGAATTTTTATGCCCATTTTTTTCGAAATTGTATTAAAAAAAAATTAATAAAATAAATTCGTACCTATACACTGAAATGAAATGTAAATTAACTGCAAAGTTATTAAAAACAAAATTGGGAACAATCGATTTAAAATTCTGAGGGAAAAATAAAAATTCTTTTTATTTTTATTTTTACATTTCAAAAACAGACATAAGTCATCAAACAAAATTTAGGTAATTGAAAAAAAAAAATAAGGATTTTTTTCAAGTTTGCAAAAAAAGCATTCAATCTTTTTGCAAAAATTAAATTCAAACAGATACTTAGACGCAAAATTGTAAAAAAAAATTTATTTTATCAAAACGTTATATAGTGTGCGTGAATAGTATAGCAAAAGTAAACCCAACACAGATGTGGGAATAATAATCATAAAATAATTAACATGAATAACATTGTTGTAATCTAATCATAAATTTAAGTAGTTTTTCTTCAAAAACTAAAAAATAAAATAAAAATGATTTTTTGTTTTCCAGTAAATTACTGAAAATTTGTAAAATCAACATTTAAAGCATGTTATAATAATAAGAGCAAACATTTATACATAAATCGAATATAAAATCTATTCTGACGTCACAGCTCACAGATAAACTTTTATACATGTAATTAGTATGCATAATATATGTACAGTATGTGAAATTCGTATTCATACACAGCTATAATTATTTAAAGATAAGAAAATTTATGTACCAGTAAGGAAAATTGAGAGAAAAATATTCAAGTAATGATATTTACAAGCAAAATAACAAACTCATTTATTTATTTTTTCATTAAAATTTTCAAAATCTTAAATAACAAAAACAAAAAATAAATATTTCTTACTTAATTTTAAGAAAAAAAAATTAATATTCTTGTACTTATATACTATAAAAATGTAAAAATATAATAAATAACTGATATTATAATTAGTACGGTTTTTCCCTCCGATTGTGGACTTTATTAAGACATTACATGGTCGTCCAAAAAGTTTTTGTTGTAAATTTATTGTAAAATTGAAACCATTCAGTTCAGTTTTAAGTTGTTTTTCTTTAAATTTTTCCTAAAATTCATAGATTTTCGATGGAATTTGTATTTGACGATGGTGTAATTTTGACAAAGTTGCAAGCATTCGTTATCGTAATGCTCATTAAAATTAACTTTCAAATGCTATACATACTACATATATTCATTTATTCCAGCTTAATCAAGATTTTCAAGGTTAATGATCGTCTGTCTTATCTTGTATTGCAGCAAAATCATTTATTTCATTTGATCACAAGTTGACAAAGTAAAATTTTGAAACTTTGAAAACTGACTTTATTTTTTGTTTGAAAATATCATTTTTATTTGTACAAATTATTATCTTTCAATAATCTTTTTTTTTACATAAAATTTCTTATTTAAAACACAGATGTATGAATATGAATTTTGTATACTGTACATCATACCTATTTAATTCTTTTTAATGATTTTTCCTTGTCGAATTTATTTATTATGTTTACCTATTGTATATAGCATAAAATACATTATACCATTTGTACAACATGTGGGTAGTTCGATAATATTTAAAAAAAAAAAATGATAATAAACAATAAATTATTACAATTATGTACACAAAAATAAATAAAAATTCGTTACGTATTTTAGTAAATTTAAGATTTTACACGTTCATATGTAATGTAAATGCAAGTGCAATATTTTTGTTATAATCTAAGTAGTACTTTTAAGTGTATGTGAGAATTTCTCGTATCAATATCATTGATTTTTATCATCAATAAAGTTTAATGACATTCGCAAAATCCAAAAAAAAAAGTGTTCATTTATATAAAGTATCACATATCAGATCGTTTTTCCTTTAGTTTAAGCTCATAAGATTGTTTGAATGCTAAATTCTACATGCTACTCATAAAACTAATTATATAGCAGAGTCGCGACAATAACGAAATGTTAGAAAATATGTTGTTTTCGAAAGTAATTTATATACTTTTTCCCAGTGGAAACCAACATTGTTCCAATCGAAAAAAAACATCGTTTCAAACAAAAACAACATTTTTCAGATCAAAACCAGTTCGAACACTGTTCCAATCAAAACCAACATGTTTCCATTGAGTTTGATTGGATTAGCAATGTATAGTTGTTCCTAGCTAGAAACATTCATACATATTTTCCAAGAATATTATACTGATTGAAATGAATTTTTTATATAATCTGAACATTCATATTACACGAATATATACGCGTGATTATCAATATTATTTTTTTTTTATTCATAATTCGAAAAAATCATACTTTATTCATTGTACACACATGGACCATGGTCATGAAATAAAAATTATTATCTTTTAATGTTTTGCTTTAATCTGAAGTCCGACATGCATATTTAATTGTGTTATGAAATAATGATAAAAATAATAATATGTAATATGATTCTTAAAATTTATGATGATAAACAATTTACAATTTAATTTTATTATCATGTAGGTAACTACTACAAATGTATTCATATGATGACTACAACTAAGTAGGTACATACTAACATAGTATTTGCATACATAACGTAATAATAATAATAATAATAATAAAATTTTTTGCGATTATCTTTATCTGTATATTGGTCATTATATTTATCGCAAAATTATTGTACTCTATTCTCATTATCATTTTATAATTTCCTTAAAAGAAAAAGAAAAATACATATATTATATATATTTTTGAAATAAATTAATCAATTTTGTTACCTATTTTATATACTTTCACATGCACATATACGTTACGTGTACAACATATAAGTATCTATGTAAATATATGTTTATCAGTCTATCAATTTTTATTAAATTTTTTATTTTATGGAATTTTTTTTTTCTTTTTTTTGTAGATATCAAAAAATTGATATTTTGTATTTTGAACAGAATAATACGTAATTATTATACATCAGCATCATCATATCACATAAAATACATAAGATAGGTACTCTTGATAATTTTAAACCTGAAATAATAATAATAGGTATCTACCTACATTACTTTTAAAAAGAAAACAAAACAAAATATTATAATAGAAAAAAACCATAAAATAAAAATTAATAAAAATATATATATATGTACATACATAAATGTAAAAATGAAAAAAATAACTTGACTTGACGACAGACAACAAAAACAAAAATTTCCATTCCATTTTATATTTTACTTTATCTGAATTTCTTGTTGCTGCCATTGAATTTGCCGGCTATGGAGCGCATGTTCATCACTTCTTTAACGTATGATACATTGATATAAGTATATAGGTACAATGGTACAATGTACTACACAAAATTATAAGATTAACGATTAACAATCAGCTGACGTTATAAACTTGTTCAAATAGCAAGCAAAGAAAATAAAATATATCTACATAATATTATTATAGGAAAAAAGACTAGCATAACAAGAAATATATTTTTGATATTTTCGAAATTTTGATAATACGTCATAATACAATATACCTAATACATAATACATTATAGGTAAATAAACATATAAAGTACCAGTACCACATTATTTCATTATTATATGCATTTACGAGTAGCTATCCATAGAATATAAAAAAATGTTGATTTAATTTCACCTAAAAATAATTAATCAATGATTTTATTATTTTTATTTATTTCCGTCATAGTGGAATTTAATTTTAAATTAATTATGTTTTAATTTTCTTTCGTTAAATAGATATGTATGCCTGTATAAGTAAGCACCAAAATATACGTAGGTAGTACAGTGCTTTATACATTCTTAATAACTACTACCAAATGTGGAGTGGAATATTTATTTGGTTGGTTGAATTTATTGTAATATTATGTAGGTACTGTACTCGTTACTATGTTACACGTTGTGAAATTTTTTAATTATACCAGAAGCTAGACTAGTAATTTTATTTTTTCATTTATACTCACGGTTTTAATGCTGATGATATTTGACCCATACGATAACGTTGATGTTTTATTTCACTGAAACATTTTTGTTGTTGACCATGTAATGATTCCAATAATTCAATGTATTTTTGATTTGTATTCTAGAAATATAGAATTTGAAAAAAAAAAAAAAATGAAATAAATAAATAAATAATGATACTTATATTAAATTTTAAGTAAACATAACATAAATAACTTAAGGAAAATCAGATAATACTAGGTAGGTAGATAATTTGAAGAATATACAAAAATAATATCTACCGACATATGATACAAAATTTTTCATTTACGTAATTAAATTTTTAATTATAATTTTGTTATACATTATAAATTACATATGTATATTATGTAGGTAATCTCATTTATAACCTTTGAACTACATACCTCCAATTCTTTATATTCCTTCGAAAGTTCATCCCATTCTTCCGTTAAAGCTCCTATATCCATTTTTAATATGATATTTTAATATAATTTTTTTGCTTTAATTTTGTTAAAAAATTTTGAATACTGATGTTACAAATAACTATAAATTTACTCTATTGTACAATTCTCCTACAAGGGTAGGTAATACAATATTTTTATAAACAAAATATTATTCAATTCACAAATTTTTATATAGTAAATGTACACATGTATATAGAATAATTTGTTTTGGTTCAATTATAGGTATTCTGTTTTAAAAGTATCTAAGATGATGTGTACTGTATAAATGTTCCTCTTTCAATCGTAAAGTAAGTATAAGAACAAGTAATATCCAACTGTTGGATTCTATAATATCATGGATGAAGTAAAGTTTTCGTATGGATTCCTCTCTATAATTATCTTTCTAGATATTTTTCCTTGTATAGATTTTCTAATAATAATTTAAGAATCGATTGCTGTTGATTAAACTGCTTATTGCACCAACCAACAATACCAACCGAATCGACCGACCCGACCGCCAGCAGTTAAAGATGACCACGAAGTCAAAATTTTTTGTTGATTTGTTTTTTTCTTGACTTTTATGATGTTTCTTATTAGTATTTATAATTATATAAATATATTATGTATGATAGTATACTCGTTCGTTATACACTCACAGTTTGAAGGTTATGTTTGGTTGTTTACCTTCAATCAATGTAGTAATTCATAAAAATGTACGTATACATATTATATGTACACCCTATAATATATGTATGTAATATTATGAGTTATTTATATGTGCTTTATATTTCGTTTTCGTTTTCTATCTTCGAAATTTTTTTTAATTATTACAATTAATTTTACTTAACAGAAAAAACAAAAAAAAATTCACATCACAACATAAATTTTGAATTAAATTTCTTCCAAAATGTCGCACTAAAAAAATAAATCGCGGATAATTTTTGAATTTGCACAAAAACCAATAAATCAACAACAACGAAATCAACAAAAACAAAATAAATTGAAAACAATTTCTCAATTAATGATATGAATATGAGTACTCATCATCATCATTATCATCGTTTTTTTCATCATGACGATTATTATTACCTATTTGTTATTATTGTATTTTATATACCTGTATTATTATATATGATGATGATTGTAGATTTTTATTTGTTAATATGTAGTAATTTTTTTTTTTTTTTTTTTTTTGCTGAATGGATAAATATTTCAAAATGTAAAAAAAAACTCGGTTAAAAATACTATAATGCACATTTATATGCTATAGAATGTATAGTGAGTGAGCTATATACATATATGTATACATAATATGTATTTGAACAAAAGCAGTATGCAATTGCAATGCAATACAATAATTCACAACTCAACTCAAACTCATTAATGTAAATTTGTAGGCATGCATACACGTAGTATATTATATTTTCATATTGCTACTTACGCGATATAAATTTATAAAATAAACTCAAACTAATGAATGTAAAACAATAAAAAATACTAGAAGAGGGAAGGTTTTTAATTTACATTAAAAAATATATATATATATATGTACATATGTAGTGTCGTAATGTACAGGTACAGACAATTTTTAATAAAATTATTATAAATTACACTTCACGTTTCACGATTACAACAAAGATTGTACTAAATAAATACTAAATGTAATGTTTAATCGTTTAATGTACTGTAACTGTATTACACTACCTAGACCTACAGTGATTAGATTTTTAATTGGAATTTGATTTATTCCGTTCGATTATTTTTCATTTGATAATTTTAATTAAATAGCTACATTTATGTAAATATTTTTTATGGTGTAATGTTTTTCACTGTACTTATGTACATACACGTTGACGTAGAGGTAGAATATTTAAATATACAAAAACAAATATACAAATAAAAGTTTATTTATTGTATAGTAAAAAAATGATTTAACTTTTTTACTTTAATCTTTAATAAATAAAAATTTCAATTGATAAGGGGAAAGAGAATCACATTTTAAATTATTTTGGTTGGCAGCTGTCAAAAATTGTAAAACTAAATACATATATAATTGTGTTGTTATTGTATTCCCAATTGTTGTTGCTTTTTCATTTATCAGGTAAAATATCGTATGATTTTGTGTATTGTCATTGTATTTTGTATACATTGCAGTTTGCAGAATACTGAACTGACTGTGTATATGGGGTTTGATTGATGACAGCAGCTGTTAATAGTGGATGATAAAATTTGTTTTGTGTATAAATGTGAAATAAATGTGTATAAATATTTGATAATTGTGAATGATTATAGGAAATAATGACTATTGTGAATTAATTCAAATTTTAAAATTTGAACCAGACGTTACATTTTTCATTCAGGCGCATTAAAAGGAGATAAGGAGATAGGTACATAGAATGTTTTGTAACAATTTTAATTATATTTTATAAAATAAATTTTCTTTAAAAAATGGATGTGAATATTATAAAGGATATAAATAAATACATATTTTTTTTCAATTCTTTTATTAATACATATTATATTAGGTACATAAATTTATTTATTTTGTATTTTATTCATTTATGTATGTATATGTATGGATGCTTATTAATGTAATTTAATTTTATTTATGTGTAATACAAAATTACATTTTTTTGTGTATGTGTATTTAAGATTTGTTTTTAATTATTTTATACATAATAGCTATATATAATTATATCTATGCAAATATAAGAAGAAAAATAACTAAAATGTTTTAGTTGTATATATAATTACAAAGGAAAAATAAAGGATAGAAAAAGTAGTAATATAAATTTCTTTGTTTATAAATATTATTGTAATTACATATGAACGATTTAATTATTACGATTAGGTAATTATTATATTATTATAAAATCTAATCCTTAATTTTAGTTTTACATAATAATGAAAAATATGCAAACATACGAAAACCAATTATTAATAATATTAATCCAAAAAAATCATATACCAAATCAGTTTCATTAAAATTTAATGTCTCTAATATAACATGACCAGAATTTGGACATGTTGCATTCGATCTGGTACATTTTATTTCACCAGGTTCAACATCAGACCATTGATTTATTAATAATCCTTCATTACCGTAACGAAACCATGACAGATATGATAACCATTTAAAGTAGACTGGTACAGAACCAGAATTTAAAAAGAATCCACCAAATAATAAGAATGGTATAATGACGGGTGAACCAACTGATAATGCCATTGATGTTGATGAGCTTGCACACGATATCAGATAACCGAATGATGTTGAAACATTTGCCACCAATGTTACAATACCCAATGCAATTAGATAATGACTTAAACCTGGCCGTAATCCAATTAATGGATATGCGATCGTAGTAAAAACGAATGGTACTGCCAAAAATAATGGTAATTCAGCTAATGTTTTACCCAAAAAATATGTATCGCAACGATATAATCGACTACGAGTTTCTCTCATAAAAACTGGCAGTTCTGATGAAAACACCTAAGAAGACACGAGAGAAGAGAAATTATATTTGATTATAATGATAAATACTTATAACATTTTATTAATAACATTAACAATAATAAAATCGAAATTCTTATACATTAATAACAGCGAAAACATTTTGAAATGTCATATTTGTTAGAAATAAGAAAATTGCTCCATTTATATTCATGACACCATCCTGTGTTAGATCTTGATTCAAGAAAATTAATCCAATTAGAACAGCTACCATCTATAAAATAGAAATTTTTCCGGAAGAATAATGTTGAATGGGGAAGAAAAAAAAAATTTGATATTTGTTTTATTATATAGTTTTGAAAAGTTTTTAATTTTTAATTTAATTAAAATTTTGTATTTTTTAAAATAACGAAAATTTTATACCGTTGTTTGTATAAGTCGAACTTTGACTAGAAGTGGCTCCTTTAATACAGTTAACCATGCACGCCAGAGAATTGCTCTTAATTGCATTAGCCATGATGCTTTATATTCTCGAAATGCATCATCATCGACTGGTATTAAATGTGATGATTGCCTTATTTGCTTCTTAAATTCTTTTTCCATTTCCTTATAAACGCTGTAAAATACGGGTATTATAGATATAGAATTTATATGAAAATGAACATACATATTATGTACGTATAAACAAACAAATTATAATCTACTATATATACAAACATATAAATGTGATATGTATTGGAATGAATTTTTGCTACATAAAATTTCAAACATGCAATAAAACATTTTACACTTATAAAACTTTAAATTATATAAATTTTTTGTGTACATATTACATTTTAGCTGCACTATACTCTACACATCTGTGTGTGTGTGTGTGTGTATACTTGAACTATCGTGTGTATGATGTACATAATATGATATATACATTTATTATATAGTAAATTATCATACAGGGAATAATAAAATAATTTAATATCTCTATACAATTTTCCTATATAAATACATATATGTACATACATTTCAGTGTAAACACATACATACGTAAGAACACATATTATTATTATTATATGATTCATATTTATATACAAACATACAAACCTTCCAACTGCAAAACTGTCACATATTTTTTGTATACGTTCACGAGATTCAGCTTCTTTTCCTGGTACAATAGCTAATACTTGAACATAAAAGTCAGCAGGATTATAATTTAATGGGCAACGAGCTCCAAGTCTATTAAAATAATAACAGTAAAATAATATATAAATCGTTCATTTTTATTTCTTTGCTTTTGTTTTTTGCTATCCTGACTACGATTCACTACGATTATGTTTATGATTAGATAAATTCACTGTTGAATATAATATAATATAGATGAAGCAAAGAAAAAAGAGAATATATATACAAGGACAATTTTAATCTGTCTAGTGTGGTTAATTTAATATTTAATATTTAAAAGATTTAGGTTAAAGGTTCAAAAAAAAAGGATACGATACGATAACACGATAGTACTTAAATGAAATAAAATGATAAACACATTAAATAGTTATCAATTGTCATAAAATTGTGACAGCATAAATGTTTTGTTAGTGATTATTTTTTTTACTCGTGATCAACTTATATAAAGAATAAAGGATAATTGAATGTATAGGTATAGGAAGAATATGTGTTGCTACAAGTGGAAGTAAAATCTCATCTCAATATATATTTTTTTTTTGTGTTAATAAAACTTACTGTGAAAAAAAATCTGCAGCTTCATCTGGGGTACCAAGAAATGCAACACGTCCTTCAGCCATTAATAAAATTCTATCAAATAGCTCATATAATTCAGATGATGGCTGATGTATTGTTAATATGATTGTTTTGCCTTTTTGTGATAAACCTTTTAATACTTGTAATATACTGTTTGCCATAAATGAATCTAAACCGGATGTTGGTTCATCACATAATAATAATGGTGGATCTGTTAATGCTTCAGATGCGAATGCTAAACGTTTACGTTCACCACCCGATAAACCTTTAATACGACCTGGTACACCGATCATTGTATTCTGGCATTTACTTAACGATAATTCATGTATAACTTGATCAACTCTTTCAATTTTACGTTTATATGATAATGTTCTTGGCATACGTAACATTGCTTGAAATATTAAATGTTCTCGGCATGTTAATGAACCAATAAACAAATCATCTTGCTGTACATATGCACATCTAGCTTGCATCTCTTCTGTTTCGACTGGACAACCATTTAGCATACGTATAGCTGATGGTGATATTTGTACACCAGATGGTAAACGAAATGCTAATGCATTTAGAAGTGTAGTTTTTCCAGCACCAGAACTACCCATAACTGCTAATAATTCACCTGGATATGCTACACCTGAAACTGTTATTATTTGTTTTTGTTATATGAAGAGAAAAGAAAAAAAATATGAATAGAGGAAAAATGAAAAAAAAAATATATTATGTAAAAAAAATCTTTTTTTACATTATCGTATACACACTTGCATACATGTTAATTGCATATTGGAGCATTACACAAGCTTAAATTTATTTATGCATTTTTTTTTTTTTTTGTTTTATATAAACTTATACATAATATATTACGTGAGATAAAATGTTAGAGAAATATTCCGCATATATTACATGCATACATATTATTATGAACATCCATACAAACAAAACTATTAGGTATATGAAATGATTGTATATACTATATACACTATATACGTACCACTTTTGAGTAAATGTTTTCTTGGATTCGGTATACGTTTTTCACCGCAAATGAATCCTTTTATACGTTTTAACATTCTTCCAATATTTGGTCCTGGTTGATGTACTAAACCGAATACATCTAAATTATACCATGTATATGTAAGTCTTTCATTTGCTACTGATAATGATGATGATTCTGTGACTGTACCATAATTTTTTGCTTGTGAAAAGAAGATTGATGTTCTTTCTGTTGAAATATATTTATGATGTTCTTTTTTTGATGATGATGACTGCATTCACATATGTATATGTTCATATATATGCAATTTGTGTGTAGATATAAATTACATACATACACATATGTGAAAGGAAAAGGATGAAAAAAATGAAAAAAAAAAAAAACTTAAATTAAAATTTATTTTCTAAGAGAGTTTGTGGAACTTTTATTATTTTTTTCTTTTTTCTAAAAAATTCTTCCTTTGTATATATAGAAAGCTGAAAAATTACAACCAAAAAACACATGTGGTGGTATTGGTGTATAGGAAAATGCATTTTACGTTGGCAGTTGGCACGTAGATATAAGATAATAAAAATATAAATTCATACATATATATATATACGCATACATGCTCACGTATATAAATATACTCTTACATATATGTATGTACATATGTGTAATAAATAATACTAGAGAATATATAATGGTAAATTGAGGTTGAATAGAACAGTTAATTAGATGAATTTTAATTTAGAAGAAAATTAAGCTATTTATTGTGTGAATGATTTTATCTTATGTGAGAGAAAAAAAAACAAAAAAACAAAAACTATTTATGGATACAAATTTGTACAAATTTGATATAAAGTGAGAAGGAAATAAATGACGTGTATCTTTTGAATTGAAGAAATATTGCTTCAATTTTGTATATTTTTAAGTTTGAATAAAGGAAAAATGGATTTTTTTTTCTATTTTGTTTGAAGTGGTTTCGTTTAGTTTTCTCAATAGATATGTATGTAACATACTTATACGAGTATTGTGGTCATATTATCTTCAGATATACTTTTCTGTGACAATACAGGTATACTCATAATTTCTTCATAAACACATGAATAGTACATAGTACACACACACAGTGTGAACATTAGTCTAAATATCATTCATGTACACACAGTTATACGAGTATATATTTACATATAGTACATACATATTTAATGTATGCAAATATGAAAAAAATTAATTTTCTTCGATTTGAATTCGATTTCATTCTTACGCGACGCGACGTACATATTATTCATTTCTGACCACGGAAAAACTATAGAAATAAAACAAAGCCACAAAAAAATATGTATAAAATAATAACGGACTTTATTACACCGTTGAAATGTAGAATGAATATAACAATTTCTTTTTCTGTTAATTTTCAAAAACTTTTAGCCGACTGATTGGTCTCGGTAGGAGATAAAATATAAAGTACAGCAGCAAGTATACATAAATACGAGTATATGTGCGTCTAAGTATTAATTACGTATTACGTATTACGTAATAAGTAAGTATGTATCCATATGAGGGGACATTCTTTCACAATATATGGAGGTTTTAATGTGTACATTAAATGTGTATAAAATATCAATATTAAGGTATTTGGAGACAATTGAATTATTACACATTTTATATGTTTACGTCAAATTTCATGTTTATTTATATCAATTTTTAATTAAAATTCATTGCATTAAATATCGAATTATATAACAGATACATAAATCAATAATTCTCTAGACTAACTACCAAAACGAAAATTTTTTAGAAAAATTATTTTTTATTTCTACAAGTGCGATCATTGAACTCAAATCTCTTTCTCTTAAACATCTTTTTGAAGTCTACGAACAGCCAATAATCTCTGAAGGCCAAAGATAATATAGTGGCTGTGGAAGTGTAATTCAAAGCTCAATTCGTACAATTTCGCCATTATCGATTCGTTGTTGTTTTTCCTCCATTGAGAGAAAATGCGGCACCTATTTGGAAAAAAAAAATTTTCATTTCAAACGATTTTTTTATATAGGATGTCAGCTATCCATTACGATTTTCTTTATTTGGTGGGCCAGAGCGTTCAGCATCTACTGTGACTGTACGACCGCCTTTAAAATTAGTATACCATTAGTCCGGATAATATAGTTTTCGATCCATTGCAAAACTTGAACATAGGGTTTTGGAAAATAATAAAATTAACATCACTTAAACCACTGTAGCTTTATACTGCAAATGATAGAAACTTTGTATAATTTTGTGACATGACCCACAGAAGACTTATGAAATAAGGAAAAAAATTATATTCGTGATTTTTTAATATTTGAAGTTAAATTATTGTATAACTCCAAGTTCCAAGTAATTGCAGCTTGTATAGGTAAACACATTAGAGATAGAAAGGAATTTTATAAAAATATGTTTTTGTTTAGTTTTTATTTTTTTTTTTTATTTTGATCTATTCTTTAGTTGAGTGAACAATAAATTAGTATTATAGAAATAAGAAAAGAAGTAAGTTGTTCTACAAAATGTCATTTGATTTCTCTTATGATTCTGTATAGGTGGTAATGGTTTTATGATTGACTGATAACAATAACATACATTTTGTTGATTTAAAAATAGATAATATAAGATGAAAAAATAAAAAATCAGTAGTTCATTGAAGATTAATTACTACGACAGAAACACCCACATGTATAATGTATCCATACTTAATACCTAGTACATATACTAGTATTCATACATTTTTCTTTATAGAATTCAATTTGATTTTCTCGTTAAATATTTTTTCTAAGATAAAATTTTCAAAAGTATTAATTGTACAGTAAATAATGTATGTACCTATATATATTTATAGAGAATACATTATATACGAAGTGAAATGTATAAAAAGAAAATAAGTAGAAATTCAATTATTGATTTTATTCGAAAAAATAAAAATAAAATAAAATGAATTTCATATGTGAGTGCATGTAGTTGTAAATATTATATCTATTGTGAACCGGTGGAAATGTAATATGATCATACCTTGTTATTGTATACATTTAATGTAACCTACTCGCTACTCGTACATACAAGATAAACTTACAAATAACTATACTAAGATAGATGACATACAGTGTCGGACAAAACAAATGCATACTGATTCTTATACTATATAAAAATGTCCATTTATTTAATCACCATTATGTAGTAATAATTTTTCGTGAGACAAAAACAGTGTAAAAGAAACTTAAATTTTAAATGGACAAAACAAATGCAACTACTGTGTAAATGCAAAGGCATTCCTTCTTTAGCAAGTTTTTGTAGTGTAATCCTGTCATAATGACTGTAAATCGAAAAAGTTAAACCTTCCCCAGACCATTACATGGTTTTGTTCTTCGGTTATATTCATTATATGGTTTTTGTTACATATACTTTGAATGAAGTCTTTTACCTCGTGGTCTCTACACATGATGTGGACCATCAAAATATTTCAAATAAAATTTCAATTCACCCGAAAATAAAACAGTACGCAATTTTTGAATACTCCAATTGATGTGCTCTTTTGCGAATTATTAAAGTCTGGCATTCAAGTTATTTTATGAAACGAATAGTTTTTTGTTATTACAAAATAAAACTGGAGAAGCCTCCTTCTTTATAAGTCTTCGTATTACTATCCTGGCACAAATATTTAACTCAAGATAATAAATTACAAATTTTTCTGAAGAAATTGAATAATCCTCTTTGACTTGTTTTTATTATTCCTTTATTTTTCTAGTGCTTCTGTCAAGTAAAATTTTCTTAAAATTCTTGAAACTGTTGATTTTTCTATAAAATATTATTTTGGTACTAATCTTTTTGATTAATTCGACTTTGAAAATCTTCAATGACCATTCTTTTAAAATCATTATTACTTTCTTTATACATAAGTATTAAGTAGTTGTGATTATTTTTCATTTGTAAATAAATTTTCTTTAATTTTTTATGTCCTTTGAAATTACAACTATACATGGACCCAATATTATTTTAAAATTAAATCAGGGAAACATGGGAGAAATATGGAAGAAGTAATCACTTCTGTGAAAGCCCTGGTTCACTTAGAGCTGAGTGCTGTGAGAGAAAAAGAACACATATGAGAGAAATAAACAAGAACAATAATTTAAATATTTTGAATTCATTTTGTTTATACTGTGTAAGAATCATTTTCATTCGTTTTGTTCGACACTGTATATGTAAATAATAATCAGTATAATATTGTAAAAAACAGAACTGTGCGTGCAATCATGTAGAGGGAGACGAAAATTGTTGATTTCCTTCTTACATATACGAGTATTTCATATAGTGAATAAGAAAAATTTTACATTGCATTTTCATTCAAACGGAATAGATACACATATATTTATACATTTACTATATACTTGTGTATGTGCATATATTTGCATTTATGTGAATCAATCAACTGTTGAAGGATCGAATTATATTTCACAATTATTGAGATGTGTGGTTATAAATTTTAAAAAATAAAAATTAAAAAACTATGAATGACTTTATTATTTTATTGAAGTTGTGCATTTACACACATAAATATACGTAGATGCACATACTTAATTATGTTGTGCCAAGTTGTGCACATTGTGGAGTTTTTAGTTTCAGTTTATGCGTATGTGTGTGCAATTTTCTGTGTTTTTATACAAGAAATAATATGAAAATTATTTATTTATTAATTACTGTTAGTATTTTTTTTGTATTATTTTCAGTAATGTTGTTGTGATTGGTATTTGAGGAATTAAGGCGCACCAAGAAATATGAAAAAAAAAAAAAACTCGTTTTATGACTAGAAAATAACAAGATTTTATTATTTTCTATACTACATAACTGTATATTATTACTGACTGATCATAGGTATCAGTTTTTTTTTTTTAATTTTTCAGTGCAGTTTTCTTCAATTTTCCTTCGGAAATTGTGTCATTGTCTTTTATTATTTATATAAAAACAGAGATTGAGAGAAAGATTAATGGAATAAATCGAGAAATATATGTATAGCTCTTAAAGATTTCTATTTTAGATATTTTTAGATCAAATTTTTATTGGAAATTTTAGATGTAAAAATTTTAAATCATAACTGTATGTTCAGGTAGATAGTAGTAGCAGTCTATCTATTCTGTCTGTAGTCCATCTATGCGTGGATAGATTCAAATAGCACTTTGCATGCCGTTTTGTTAGGTGGTTGTTCAGACTTCAAATTCTAGACTATGGCCATTTTATTTTATTTGTTTTATTGCCAAAGGCCTTATGTTTATTTTTTTGGCTGAGGCTGGGCACTTTCAGTGGTAATTAAAGAGAGTCTCCATTTCTAATTATATCCCTGTAGGTGGACAAATTTTTTCATCTGTTTTTGGCTATCCATAAGTAGTATAGCCAGATGTAAGTATATTCTTGTAAAGTGAAAAAAAGATTAGGTAATTTGAAACTTTTTCCCTGGCTTCTCTAGCTCTTCCCTGCACCGTTTCACTAGTTTTGAAGTGAAAGAGACTGCTACTAGAGCTTTGATTGCGGCTTCATTTTAAGTACAAATGGCAATGTTTTTTTTATCTTATTGTATAGTGGACATACTTTAATTTCGCCTACCCTAAATATTACAAGTATCTATATGTATGTATGCATATCTGAAACTGGAAGACACTTGCAAAGACTGATATGATATGGGTGTGCCCATATAAACTTCAGAGCCTATACGACAGTCCGTATTTGATCCATATTATGTATATTATTAGATCGTAGTCTTAACCATATTAAATAGCTGTACATACATACTGATATTGTAAATGAAAATTTTTATCTTTCATTTACATCTGAATTATACGAAATTTTCAATAATCCTATATACCCTTATACCATCTCATATATATTTACTCTGTTACATACGAGTATGTGGGCATTTTTAAAAATGTCACACATATTTTAAAAAATGTTTTCAATTTTAAAGTGTACATACTTTGATGAATATTATAGCATCCAATCCATATACACGTATTATGTATACTCTTTACACACATAACTTATTTTGGATTTTATTTAAATTTAATGTGCATTTTTTTCTGTTCAAAAAGATAAGAAAAGCAACAAAATCTCATAAACTGCAAAAAAGAAAAATCTTATCCGCGCGTAATCCCGATTTCATAATATAAAAAAAAAAAAAACAAATACGATAATAAAGAGATAGCACAAAAAAAAATGAATAAAGTTATTATCATGATAAATATTTTATGTTTTCACACATTATATACAGAAACGTATTATATGATATATAATATATGAGTATTTTCATGTTATTTTGTAAATATTATATTCATATGAAGCATTTATATGAATGTATGTGTGCATAAAATTTTGAACATAACGTGATAACAATTTATAATACATAATTCAAATTTGTATATGAGCATACATTATACATTTTTTTTTTTTTTTGGAAAATATCAAAATAAACCTTATTCTTATTTTGATTTTATTTTTGGCGCCATCAGCACCAATTTTTACATTACATCCACCATTCGAGAGAACATACATACATATATGTACATACATATAAATTTCTCTTATTTCTTAATAATTTCATATTTTTCATGAAATTGATTAAAGATCCGATATGAAGATATATAAAGGGAACATAATTTTTGGGGTTTTATTTTTCTTTTTCTTAGTCTTCTGTTTCTTCGAATGTATTAAATTGAGCATTGAAAGCCATTTATCGTTATTTACGCATATACGAATATACATATATAATTGTATATAGTTATTCGCACGAATACATAAATATGTACATACATATATGTACGTAATTGTGTAAGAAAATAGGCAATATTTTTGAAAAAAAAAAAAAAAATAAAAAAAATCATACAACTATGAATTCATATAATCCATATACGTATGTGTGTATATTTGTTCGAATTTATAAAATATATAAAAAATATAAGCGATTCAATTTTCATAAAAATTTTATCGAAAAAGAAAAAAATACGAAGAAAAAAACAAATTGAGAGAAAAATCAAGATCATATTACATTTTCTTATTATCAAAAATTTAAAATGAGAAAATATAAATAACCAATGAAAATGTATGCGTAAAGTATGGAATATGCATCAGCACCCTATATATGTCTATGCTATGTTATGTATGTACATATGTACATACATCATATTACAGAGTATAGAAAACATGAAAATCAGATAATTTCATCATTTTATTAGCACGAACAAATAATGAACTGAAATGTAAAAGACTGATGTTCACATGTAGTATAATAGAGGAGTATAGTACCTTATTTATGTACCATATTTTTGTTTTATTTAATATGGTAAATGCACACTTATATGTGGTCTACATATGTATGTATATAAATATACTCAAAAGTAATCATATTTTAGATTTATTGTAATATAAAATTAAAATTTCCTTTAGTGGATGTATTGATATAATGATGGCTGATAATTTTATTGAATTGAATTTCAAATTGTAATTTAAATATTATTGGTATTTTTTGGAACATATATACGAGTATAAATATTATTTTTAATTGTTATTACAGACATTTTTATCTGTATGCAATTTTTTTTTCAGAAAATTCACGAATTTTGGAAGTAGAAAATTGATGAAAATTTTTTTAAAACGATAAAAATACACCATAACATGTACATATGTATGTGGGTTGAGTATATGCATGAATGAAATATTTACATGATGTTTTGAACAAATTTATATCGAAAAGAATATATTAACATACAAAGATCTCGTGTCGAAAATTTATTATCGGAAAAAAAAAACAAAATTTAAAGTTGAGTATTCACTAAAATATTTGTTAAAATGAAAATTTGAATAATGATCTGGTGTCCCATATTCAAGAATTTAAATAATTAAAAAAAAATACACATGCGTCATATATCCAAATGAAAATTTTACATTTTTAAGATAATTTACGATTTAGTTTTTTCTTTCGTTTTGTTTATTTTTTTAAAATTTTTAATTTACTTTTAAATGAATGAAATCATAAAAATTTGTATGTAAAACTTATTGTGTTGTGCCTAATTTAAATGTCATACCTGAGACTGAGACAGACATATTGTTATAGTATTGATAAACTGCATATAATAGTACAGAAATTTTAAAACAAAATGGCAACAGACAGAAGAAAAGGGCGCCCGAAAAAAAAGATGGATGGACAAAGTAAGACGAGACGTTGAAATAATGGGAATAACAGCGTGTACAGAAGTTGTACAAAACATCAGGAATATTTGGAGATTACTGTATATAAGACGAAGGTCTACAAGGGACTATAAGATAAGGATCACATGTGGTATGTATATATCCATAAAAGTAATAATCACTGTCAGGCAGCACTGTATGTAATATAATTGATTCGATTTTATTTAATACAAGCATGATTTCTTTAAGGATTCTATATGATCAATTTTTTATATACAAGACAGTATCAATACAAATATGTATACCTCAAATATTCAGGGGAATTAAATGTACAAAATTTATTCAGATTGTCTTTGTGTCTGTGATACAAAATTTAGTGGTAAAATTTCATTTTTAAAATTTTATTTGAAATTTTTATTTATTTTGGAAAAAAAATAAAATAAATATTCGCGTAAATTTTTATATGTACGTTGCATCTCGTTGTACACGAGTATGAACATTGTATTCAATCCAAAAAAAAAATAAAATAAAAATAAAAAAGATTAAATAAATAAATAAGCAAATGATAAATTTCTTTTTTAAAGATATCAAAAATATTAAAAAAATTAAATAAATATTTAATGAAATGAAATGAAGAAATATACGCTATTAATTTGTATACGGGAGCACATTTTATCTAGCGTTTACAAAATTACCCGTATATACCGTATGCATATACATACTACATACTATACTACACATTATTAATCATAAATCAAAATTTAAATCTTATGATAAATATAAATATGAGCGTAACCTTAATTTCGTATACATAATCGAGGTAAAAAATAAAAATAAATAAATATGTAAATAAATTTATATTACATTATTTTACTTTTGGATTTTGAAGTGAAAATGAAACTTTTCTTAATTAAATATCCCACATTTTTTTTATTATCAATTTATTTTAAATAATTTTTTTCAATATAGAAAAATTACACGTTCATGCGTGTAAGACACCAATATTGTATTCGCATACAACGATATGAATATCAAGCAATCATCAGATATATAGTATTCAGATATACTTAGATCGTATTTTTTAATCGGTAATATGATGCGATCCATCAAGGATATTAAGAATCAGATAAGTAAAAGCACATCGTATTAAATTTATTTATATTATTTAATTGTGTAAATGATATTATGTATAATACCTTGATCACAAAAGCGTGTAAATATGTGTAGAATGTACTGTATTACCTATACTGCATATTATTAATTTTTTTTTTTCAATCCATAAATTTTTAATATTATAAAAATCATAATAAGGGTATTCAGTTAAGAGAGTAAAATTATAAACTCGTATTAGAGTAAATTTACACATTATTTAAAAATACGTGATTAATTTGAAGAGTTAAATTTACTCGCTTCGTGTAAAAATTTTTCATACAAAATTTTAAGAAGTCGTTTAGGCAAATCGTGTTAAGAGTAGTATACGTTTTATGCCATTGACAGACATCCAGTATAAACGTGGTAACGATACCATGGTATTGGCTATACTACATGTCTGTCACCCTATACTAGCTTTATACCAGGGAAACAAGCTGGTATAAACGTGTTATTGAAACCAGCATGATTTGTCTAGTATGAATCTAGTATTCACAAAATTTACTAAACGTAGTGCCATTTTAATGCTGCGGAAATTATAGAAATTAGTTTTTACATTAGTTTTAGCATTAAGTTGAAAGTAATTATTAGGCATAGTAGGCATTAAGTTGAAAGTAATATAATGCAAACATAAATTTTCTATATGACACCACAACAAAATTCACAAAATATGTCAAATGATACTAGGTTTATACTAGATTACATGTTTGTCACCATGCTAGTATTGTTCATACTATGGTATTCATACCATGGTATCGATACTAGATATCTGTCTAGGGCTTTACTCGGTTTACTTAATGCATTTTGTTACATTAAATAAATACTTTCTTTACTTTCAAGAAACAAATAATATTATGAGTGCATATACAAGTATGAATAATAAACTGTTAGAATAAAACATAAAACTTATAAATTTATTTAAAAAACTTGTATTTTTTACATGCATACATATACATTATGTACATACATACATTATTGATAGATAGTTATATAATTCAGATCATTGAACTTACGTTACATAAACTTTCGTTTGAATTATTTGTAGAAACAAGCTGTTCCTGATCATCCTGATTATTACCATTGACCATTTTTTTAATATATATTTATGTAAATTTTTTTATATGTAGATGTATACAATAATAATCCAATTACGTTATTGTTGAGTATTATAAAGCAGTAGAAAAATTGTATGTTCTTGTAAAAACTTTCAATATATATGATTATAGAATATATATGATACAGCACAAACGTTACATGTAATGTATAGTAATTTTTATTTTATTTTCTTTTCAATTATTAACATATTACTTTTAATTATATATTATGTATGTACATGTATTTCACTTTTCACATAAATTATTCACTTCCTTGTTTTGAGGCTTCTATAATAAATTCATAAAATTTTTATAATGAAATAAATAAAAATATTTTCAAATTATTTATCACAAAAACTCTACTACAAGTGTGTATGGAAATATACATATATAAATATACGAGTATGTACAGTATTTGATCAACAATTATATCCTGTTAAGTTTTAATTTGAATTATAATTTAACTCAAGCTAAGTATAAATTTTAATTTTAAGTTATAAATTCATAAAAATATAGTAAGAAATTAAATAAAGAAAAATAAAAGTAAAATCCAAAAGAAATTAAAAAGGATTTTTTTTTCTTTTTTTTTTTGGAGAATAAAATATAGATTTAAAAAATATGTATTTGAAATGTATTTGATTTAATTCAATAATTTGTAAAATTTTCTACTTTTTCCTCTTTATTTTATTTTTATTTATACTTTATTAAAAATACACAACAATCATATCGAATGTACACGTTACGACTGATTTCTAATATTAATTGATATCGTGTTAACTTAGTAAAAATGAACATAGGAGAAAAATTCAATACGTGGATAATGATACATTCATATATGTATGTGTGTGTTGCATAAACCTTTAGTAACTTTTAACATGCAGCATTTGTTTGTTTTTTATTTTTTACATTTTCTTATATGTAAATACATACTCTGTTATGGGTATACCTTTAAAAAATACTATACCTATCGCCTATCCAATGTACCATCTACATAAAGTCATACATCATGCAGTACATTATGTTGTATATTATCCGCGGATGGTTAATATACTTATATATAGGTTGTTTAACTAAGGTTGTAGAACCTTTAATAAATAAATAAATATACAAATGTGTAGCATGTGTAGGTACGAGGTACTAGGTACTAATAATGCAAAAGTACATGTAAAATATAAAGCTTTTGCAATAAAAACGATACGCAATTAACATAAGTTCTGTATATAACACCCTATCTACATATGTACATATAATGGTACACTATTTTTTGCACATAAAAATTCATGCATACTATATTTAAAGATTTTATTTTTTTAATTCATATGATAATATGCGGATATTGTTAACCGTGTATACATTTACGTATGCAAAAGTATTTTACGAACCAACTAGTAAACATTAATTTTTAATATATGCAAGTACTATACGTTAGTTACAATAATGATTGGAAAAAACTGAAAGAAAACTAGAAAAAAAAAAAATTCACGTATCAGTTACAATACAAAACATTAATGAATAAATACTATACTAGCTTCTTATATTTTTAGTATAATAAACTACACATCATTTGCGTATACTCTTGTTCACTATAGATTGATGAATTTTTAATTGAAAATCACGATAAAATATTTAAAAATAATTTAAGTAACGCAGCAACGAGAATTTAAGTAAAAAGTATATGGTATAACGTATGTATGTATGTATTTCTTTATTAAAGTTTTATCTTTTTCACATAAAATTTATGCTACTTGTATACATATCAGATAAAATGTTTATTATCTCTGTTCTACTGTTACATTACAGTTAGATTTTTTTGTTAGATACTTTTTGTAAAAAAATAATCACAAAGATAATATGAAATGAAAAGCTATTCACATAACAAAATATACGATATTATTATTTAAAAAACAATTAAAATACAAAAAATGTAAAATAATATAATCAAAAAATAAACAAAATTTATTTATTTATTTCTAACTTTTATATAATGTAGACTGTGTACATTTGTACATATTTGTATGTAGGATAATACGTATAGAGTAATTTGTTTGTGTAAACAATAAAAATTAAGTGAGGAAAATTTGCTGTGTATTCTGTATTATAATTATATGTTAGGTACTATACACGCCGTTTAATACTACTGGAAAAGACAGACAGATTTAATTTGAAATAAAATGAATGAATAATGGAATGATGATTAAATTTACATCAATTATACAATGTACGATTATACTCTCGTATAATTTGTATATTATATACAAACAAATATTAAGGGTATTCACTTAAGATAATAAAATTACAAAACAGAGAGTAGTAGACAGACAAAATAAAATCAATGATCATATTTCCAGTATTCAGTCGTGTGAATGATAATTCAAAAAATCCCTGACACATGAAACTTTTTCGATGATCATGCTAGATGTCAAATATTTTTAAATTTATATCACGGTTTTTGCTGTCATTTTGTTTTCACCACTGGAAATTTCCAATTCACCATCTTAATTGGTCGCAGAATGAAGTTCCTGAAACTTCATTAGAAATCACTTCAATGAAGCTAGAATAAAGATGTAATGATCATTTTAAATAAATTTGGAGTGACACACGGCAAATAAATGATTATTCGCAACTAATCATCATTGATTTGTTTTTATCTGTCTAGCATATTAGACTATAATTTAATATTATCTGCCTTCGATTTAGCAATTCCAAGTACTTGCGAGCACAAAAATGTGTCTAGGATAAATTGTTAAAATGAATGACACAAAAATTATTCGTAACTACTCTTGCATTTTCTTGAAAAATTTTTGATGAGTAGATGCGAGTAGATGGTTTAGCACAGACCTTATCTACTCGCAAGTACTTGAAATTGTTAAATCAAAAGCAGCTGTTAATACGTACATAATTATGTTTTGAATGAACACAATATGATGTATGTATGATGTATCTTGTTGTGCAATTCAGTAGATTGTATTTCAAATTTTCTGTCATTTTCGTGGTAAAAAATTTCATTTTAGGATCAATCCTAGAACAAACTAAGACCAATCTACAAAATTCCAAATTATAACTACTAAACTCTGAGACAGCTGACACAAATGACAACAGCTTTGACAGCAAATATCGTATACAGTACCTCGCAAAAATGAATTACGCTACTAATTTGAAGAGTTAAATTTATTTACAAAATTTAATGAAGGCGCGCAAATCATGTGAAAATGAACGTTTTACTCGGTTTGCATGCCCCCCTTCACTTCATTGAATGAATGCCCTTATTATAACAATGTTGAGATCAAGAGAATGAGTATGTAGTTATCTATAAGTAAAGATATAATTTACGTACACACATATTATATAATATGTACACAGCTAGATATAATATTATTTTAAATTTAGAATTATTTTATAAAATTTTCTAAACTTTACGATAAAGAAAACAAACATAAAAAAAACAATTGAGCAAAAATTAATTGTGTATTATCACATCATTGTAAAAGAGACAAAGGTGCAAAAGTAGAGAGAAAATTTTGCATTTGAATGGCTTCTTCTTATTCAAAGTAAAAAAAAAGTTTATGAACTTTATTTTTGTTCATTTTAACTACGTACAAATGTAGTATACATAAATGTAATCTATGAAAATTATACACATACTTAGTACGAGTATATAAATGCAGTATAAACACAACCACATCACATATACGTAGAATTTACCTGTGATATGATTTAAAATTCATATAAATACACGTATGTTTATGTAATGTGTTTTCTAAGAGTGATGTATGATGTATGCTTATTTTATTTTATTTTATTTTTACTATTTCTTATTTAATTTATGCATTCAATGTGTTTAAGTGTAACGTATATATGTGCACACAAAGATAATGATGCATAGCTAAATGTTCTATATGTGTGAGAGTATATGAATAACAAAAAATGTAAATAATAATAAGATTCACGGTTAAACAACAGGTAAACCACGTGTGTTCTTGTATTATTAGTTGATTATTATCAAACAAAAATTTTATAAATACTCGTATGTACACATAAATATACAAATGAGTAAATGTAATGTATACATTATGTATTTATATGTAAAATTAATAGATAATGATGAAAATGAAGATGATTATGATGATAATGATGATGAGTAAAAGCAAATAAGGTTTGAAGTGGTATTGAATAATTATAATGCATATAAAAATGTATATACGTATTAGTACATGTAGGTTGAAATATTAAAGAAACGAAGTTGCGGAAAAGTAGAATGAGATACTTCTTAGAACTTTAATTTAAATTTAATTATTTATTACCAATTTGAAATTGATAAATTTGTTAACAGATTAATTTCAATTGAAATTTACATAATGTATAGATGTTTTAAACTTTTACAATGCAGACAGAAAATTGATATTTAACAATTGATATTTAAATAATTCCACAATATTGTTATTAAAATTTAATTTAAATTATAAATTTGAAGTTTCATTTCAACGATAACATTTATTTATTTTCTTATGATAAAATTCTGTGCTTATATTTTCTTCGTTAAAATTTAAATTTTTCATTATATGATGAAATCGTTAATTTTCATCGTTAATGAAATCGTGACCACTTGTATTGCATAATTTAAAAAGTTTTCACACCGTTACAGCTAACACATACTATAATTTATTTATAACTCTCTACCAAATGTTATCTCTATTATAAATTTTCGTTAAAATATTGAAAAATATTTCAACTCAAATCTTAAAGATATTAATTGTTACAATAATTATATACTGTCAGTTAACATTTCAAATAATCTTTGTATGTAATACTTACATATGAACATGTATTCTATGTACATACCTCTTCAAATTATTTTAAATTCTTAAATAAAATGGAATTCACTTAAAATTAAAATTTTATTAGCATTTCCGTAAAATAGAAATCTAAAAGAATTTCTTTAATTTATGTTACATATAAAATTTTGTATATTCCAAAGTGAAAAAAAAATTATTTTCAGTTTCATCATTTTTCACTCTGAGAAAAAAAAAATTGAATAAAAAATTAGAAAACTATTACACCAACCCTAATTTTTATGATGTCAAAACAAAATGGTAATTAATTTTTGGTTTTCTGTTTGAAAAAAAAAAAGAAAAAGTAAAAATAGTACAATCACTAAAAGTTGTTGAAAACATTGAATAAGAAAATCAAAAAATAAAAAATTCCTACCCATGATATGTATTTATTTTTTGTAAAATAGAGAAAATGATTTTTCAAAATTATTTTCAAATAGTATATTTACTCGTATCGGGTTTTCCAATAGGGACATAACAATTTTGTATTTTAATACGAATGAGGCCTTGAACATTTTTCATAATCCGTCAACTTCAGAACGTCAGTCAATGTTAAGATTTTTACAATATTGTGAAGTTCACGAACGAGCAACGTTTGAAAATTATTAAAAATTACTACCACAATTACTTATTCCAATTTTCGGTCGTAATAATCGTACCATCAGACAGGCTGTGCGTGCTATAGTGGATAAATTCGAATCAATATTCACTATTGGATGTTCGTATGCTAGTGAGGCAACGCATGGTGCCACATGCCACACATGTGGTCAAACAATTGATCTGTTGAAGGGGAAGTATACAAACCGTGTAATCTCGAGAAATGGTCCGATCGAATAATCACCTCGCTCATGCGATTTAACGTCATATTTCGGATTCCTTTTCATGGGGTTACGTTAAGTTCGTTGGTTTATATCAACAAGCCAACAACGTTAGAGGAGCTTAGAGGCAATATCGAATGCGAAATTTCCAACATTCCAGCCGATATGCGTGAAAAGAGTGCTAGAAAATTGGCTCCAAAGAATCGATCGCTGCAAAGGTGCTCGCGGTGGTTATATGAATGAGATCGAATTCCATAATTAAATGTATAATATGTGTACTTCACTTGGAATAAATTTCAACCTTATATCTTAATTATTCTGTATTTTACTTAAATATAAAATTGTTATGTGTCCTTATTGGAAAACCCTTTATTTTAAATAATTTCCTAAAATATCGCTGAATAATCGAATTAATATACATATGTAATATAAAGCAAATGTATTCGTACACATATTTGTATGTAAATAGAATAAATTTATTTTTGTACATATGTATGCATGTACAATGTTTGCACTTGAATTGAAAAATATTTTCAGTCAGAGTATTAAAGTTATACGAGTATACCGTAACGACCGTAGCCAACCCCTCCTCAGTGACAATTTCATTTGATTAATGTATAAAATTTTTGGGTTTTTGTAGAAAAAGTATAGAAGGGATGTATATGTATATGTTAATTGTTAAAGAATGTATAATATACATATGCATGTACGTAAATAATTGTAATACACTTATTATATAAATATAATTTTTGTTTTATTAAAAAGTTGAAATATAAAAATGAATTTAATTTCTCTGTCTATGTCCTACGTTGTAGTACCATTCAGATTAGTTGCTATGGTATATATGTATATGAAATCGTTTTATTCATCTTAATTCTATTAATTTTATTTTAACTTTTCATATTCAATAAAATTAAGGATATTTATTTTTATAAATTGATCTTATTTCTGTCCTTTTATTTTTTATCATGATGATAAATAGAATTAAGGTACATACACAGAATTTCACAGAATTATTAATAAATTCTGAGTATTTTAACGTTTCTGAAAATATGAAAACATTTTTTAATATAAAAATAAAATAAAATGAAAAATTCAAAAAAAATTAAATTTATCTACTTTTATAAATATCATATAAAAATCATAAAAAAATATTTTTCAAGAAATAAAATTTAAAAGCAAAAAAAAAAAAAAAACGATACATTGAAATGGTGTTATAAAAGTGAAATATTTACCTTATTATCACATAATTCTCGAAAAATTTTTTCGAAATGTTTAAAAGTGAAAAAATAAATAAAACTTTATTTATTTTATATAATTTTTAAAAGGCCATATTATTTGATTTGAATCACCCTCGAAGTTATTTATTTTATAGCTTTGGTTGTATGCAGAAGGAAAAAAAAATGTCCTCAAGTTTTTCATTTTTATATATTTTATGAAAAAAAAAAAAAGAAAAAAGAAGTACATAAATACACAATATTTTATGTTTGCATATGCGTTTTTTTATTACTATATATTCATCTATCATCTAAATGCTATCTGATGAAAATATATATATTAAAAATAATATGCGTATACAGTAAAAATGATACACATATACGCACTCACCTATATGTATGTGGATTTTGTGTTAAAGACCTTTTAAAATTGATACCTTAATATTTTCGATAAATATTCCAACTTTATTATTTTTTATTTTTTTATATTTTATTGACATTAATATAATGTTATACAATTTTTATGTGTAACACATCCATAAAATATACGTTTTATGTTTTATTAAATTTTAATATGACATTTTCAAGATTGTTTAGTGTATGTACACCATTGTACATTACGTGAAAAGTACTATGTACCTTTACAATATTTGTTTTTTATATTTTTGAATGAAAATATTACGTGTACATACATGAATATGAGGTGATTGTTGAATAAATTGATGTTTTGTGGTGGGTGATATTAGCATAGTATACAAGTGTATAGCACAAAAATATATGTTCATTACTTACAAGGATGATATTTTAAAATCAATGTCAAATTTATGATACCATTTATACCATATGCTTTGAAAACATTTGAGAGTTATGCTCGATTTACAAATTTTCGATTAAAACTTGCATATTTTATAATGAAAATAAATATCAGAAAGAGAATGAAAAAATTAATTTTCAAAAAATATAGTAGAGAAAACAAAAAAAATTGAGATTTGTGTAAAAAATAAAAAGTTTAATAATTTCTGTTGTTGTGTGCGAACTGCGAAAATTATTGTGGTGTATAGTGCTAATGAATATGACGATCAATATTGTAGATGAATGCCAATGATCAATTAACAAAAAATGAATGGACAAATAATTCGAAAAAAGATATATTGACAACATTTATGTACATTTAGTTGTCAATATACTTTGAATACGACCTATATTTCCATTTGTAAACAAAATAATTGCTTTTGTGTTAATTTGAATGAAGATGAGTTATGTAGCCTGAAGGTGAATAAGGAGAATGATTTAAGAATGAAATGAAAATTGGGAATATACGAAATGAGCTTATAAATTATCTCTTCTATCTATATACTTCCCCAAACGTCAATAAACTATGAGTTAATTATTAACTAAGAAAAATTGAGACAGAAAGAGAGAAAAATATTCAAATAAGTACAACAACAAATAGTGATTTTTGAGATCGTGTAGAATGAGCGACAATATATAATCGATTTTAAAAAAAAAACATTATTCACGTTAACGTTAATCTTTTACAATTAAACATCACAGCACATTTTTAAAGCGTTTTGAAACTCACCCTAATATTCAAAAAAAAAAAAGGGAAAGAAAGAAAACTATTATTATTATTATTTGGCTTCTATTTAACTGAATATGAACTTATACTAGAATTTATACATAATAATTCATGAAATATGTATACTCTAATATTTATTTATTTATTTATTATTAAATTTGCACTACAAGAACAAAGATATTTTATCGTGTACGTGTACTCCATATAATAAACTATATATAGGTTGAATTTTTAAGCATTTGGTTTTTAATCTTCAAAAAAAAACACAGGAAAATTGTAAAAAGTATAAAATTTTTAATGGGGATTAAAAATCAATCCTTGCCATTTACTTTTTAAAGATTATTTGATGTAAATGTTGGCTACAACTACGTTTTAGATGATCCATACGAGAAGTAATCCAATTTTGAGTTACTTTTTCGAGCATATCGGCTGGTATCTCACCTGTAACACGTCTGATGTTGTCTTCTAGTGCTTGAACGGGTGCTGGTTTATAGGCATAAACAAGAGATTCGACGTACCAAAAAAAAAAAAAAAAATAGTCCAACGGCGTCAAATCGCACGATCGCCAAAGGCGGCCAATTCCAAAACGAGAGATGAATTGTTCGCCAAATTCATTGCGCAATAGGTCCATCGTTTCGTGCGCTGTGTGGCATGGTCTGGTGACACCGTCTTGTTGAAACCACATATCAAGCAGATTCAGCTCGTGTATTATGAGCTATAAAAAGTTGGAAATCATTGCACGATACCGATCACCATTGACAGTAACGTTGTTCTCATTATCATCTTTAAAGAAGTATAGGCCAATAATTCCTCCGAACCACAAACCGCACCAAATAGTGCATTTTTCGGGATGCATTGACAGCTCTTGTATTGCTTGTGTCTGCTTATAGCACCAAATATGGCAATTTTGCTTATTAACGTATCCGTTCAACCAAAAATGTGCTTTATCTCTGGAAGTGATGATAAAATGGTTGAAGTGCGCGAAACACATTTTTCACAGAGCACTGATCTGTTTGTAAGTCTTTTCATGATGAAATGGCAATGCAAACTGAACAACTTTGACGTTGACACATGGCACAAATCAAGTGTGATCTGTTAAAAACAGAGTCTTAAAAACCAACCTGCAAAAAAATCACCCTTTACTATTTTGAATACATTATAATTTATATACACATACGTATTGTTATTTTTATGATACGTGATTTCCTTAAAATTATATAGTATTAATTTTAATGTTAATTAATAAAGTTATATGATAAACTTCAGCCAACCATATTTAAACAGATATGTAGGTAGATTGAAATAATGAATATATGTACATACGTATGACATTTATTTATGTGTACATTTTCATATACTTATGTTATTTCTGTATAATATTAAATAATGATAATATGTTGTTATGTGATTCATAATATAAATTAAAGTTATATTTGCAATAAGATAATTTGCATATATATAAGTATTATGCATATTAATATATGAATATTATGTAATATAATAATATGTATTCTATATTCTATTATAATGTATGTATGTACATTAAATTTTCAAATAAATAAATATAGATATAGTATATAATAAGATTTATGCATGACTAAATAAATAAATAATATTATAGGTCAAATGTATGTACATATAATATAAAGAGTTAAATTATTACCAATATTGACCGATACGTATACAAAACATATTTATATTATCAAAGCATATGTCCAAATATGTGTATTTACATATATACGACCCCATAATATATATAAATATAAATTTTCATACACATATTTATGATGTTGTTTATATTAAAATTTCATATATACGTATATATGTAAGTATGTACATATCACATATCATTATAACATATACACAGGTGTATGTATTATTTTAAATCACATACATACATACATATGTATTATTGGTCGATTCATCACTTATTTTATTTTTTATTTATTTATATGCTGTACTACTCTGATCAAAAAATATAAAGTGAATTTGTTTATAAAATTAAAAATCTTTATTTATTCTTCCAAATTGATTTGATCGTCTTCAAAGTACATACTTCCCTTCCGACATAATGCATTTATGTCAATGTTTTTTTTTACTCCATGAAACAGTCAGAGAAGTCTTTTTCCGGGATGGTTTTCAATAGTTTGTTCGATACGGCTTTTATCCCCTTAATCGAATCAAAACTGTTTCACCGGAGCGGTTTTTTGACATAGTGTTAAATCAGGCGAATATGGTAGTGTTGTCGAATGTTGAATATGGGTCGAATTTTTGACGAAATGTTCATAAAGAAGAAACAAAAAAAAAAAAATCAGACATAATAAAAGTCGAATAAACTCACTTTTGTATGTTCTAAAAAACATGTATAGCTCTACAGCAGTATTGAATTTTATAATAACCGTAAAATTTAAATGAAAAATTCACCATTTTTTTTATATCACAGCATTAAAAGTATGTATGTATGTACATTGCATGGGCATACTAGAATACAGTATAATATACATTAATATAATGGCAAAGCGTAAGATGCAAACTCTGTAGAGAATTTTAAGAAAATATATTTTAATTTGAATCATTTGTACGCTTCAACTTTAAAAAATTGAAATAATATACAATTATGTACTCTACATTCATCTTATTTTGAAATTTGTTGAATATCACATCGTAGCTTTTAATGAAAAATTTGAAAATTTTATTAAAATAATTTTTGTGTTGCTCTTGTACAATTTCAATTTTTCTTTTGTATGTGTGTTTATAATTTGATTTTCAATTAGTAATTTATTGAGTTTGTTAATTTTAATTTTAATTTATTTTTATAATTTTATTTTTAGATTCAAATAATATTCATAAATATTTAATAAATACGTGAGTATCAGTGTGTAAATTTTATGCGATAAATTAAAAATTCATGTAGGTATAATTAGAGAGTTACGTGTACATGTGTACATATCATATAATATACTAATTTTGTACTCGAGAAATATTAATCTATACAGGTTACTATATATACGCTTATATTTATTATTATATTACGATTCGATAACTATACTATGTGTATGTAGAGATGTGTGTATAATATAGAAAGGATTTTAATCAAATCATAATTACTAATTTGTAAATTATTTACGAATGTATACGTACAATATATTAAACGTACACACATATGTACATGTAAAATGTAAAATTTTTTATTTTCATAAACATAACATACATTATAAGTATATGTACCAAACTGATATGAAAGATTGAACACCTGCCTAGTGCCTTTTATATATTAACCGAATAAATGTGCGTGTATTGTATATATATGTGCATGAATGTATAGTACATAATATGTTGTTAAATCATTATAAGGATTATTGATTTTAGGTCATCGAAGATAAATACAAAAGTTTATTGTTATTGATATTATACACATATGTACATGTGTAGTATATTATATGTATATGGTATAGGGTGTAGGTGTACTATGTGTGGGCATTATTAATTTATAAAATGTCGTGTACATACATATCTGTGTAGTACAATGTGTATATATGTGAGAAACGTAATGAATATTAATAAAAAATTGACGAGAATTTCAAAATAAATTTTCTTTGATATTATTTATGTTTATGTGTGCATATAAATGTTACAGTATATTATAATGTGTATACAAATGAACTAATCGTTATAAATTAAAATTAAATTAATATAAATACACACAAATTAATGTGCTTATGTGTATCTGTACGGGTACAATTTTGAATAAAAACACATGTTTTTATGAAGTTGAAGATGATTTTGAACAAAGATCATTGTCAATTTTCTTATAATATTCACATTATGTACATATTTTAGTAAGAATTTGCCAATAAAGGAACATTTGCCAATAAGATGGACGTTTGTACAAGACAACGATCCAAAACACTCTTCGAAAAAAACTAAAGATTAAAAACTTATGGGCTCTTATAAATTCTTATCAGAGTTGAAAAAACGGCTTGTAAGTAATTTAAAAACCAAACAATATTAAAGCGGTGTGGAGCGAAGTAAATAGATGCTGGCGATTCAATACGTGGGAAAAAATGCTGAAACTTTATTGGATGCAATTCTCTCATAATGAGCAAAATATGTGCTTTTAAATATTAATATAATTATTGTTAATTTCTTATTATTTTTAGTTCTTTTATATTGTTGAATGAGTTATTTTTGATTTTTAGAAGTAAAATTAAAAACAAAAATTTATGAAATGCTATTTATTTCACGGACAAAAACTGACTTTAGACAAGAAATGTCATGTTACCTCTTGAAAACACTGTAATTATAAACTCGTGTTACTATGCGAATTTGTCAAGTACATTTCGAACAATGTTGTCAACATAATATGTAAATACTATATATTGTTATTTTTGTTTTCGGTATAACAGTGTGACAAAATTTTTTAAAAATTATTATGTGCAATTTAAGCACTGGGCATTGATATTTCATTATACACATTTGTGAATAACCAAGATAACCAGACTAAAAAAAGGATGTATGAAAAAAAAATGTTTCAAAAATTTCAATAATTAAATAAAATTAATAATATACATATTTTTTAAGGATTTACCTATAGGAAAAAATGAAAAATTCATATGCATTAGTATAGTATTCGAATTTGTCGGATTTGATTCAAATTAAGAATTTCATTCCTCCTTAACATCTTCTTATTTGTTGTTGTTATTGCTGTTATAAAGTCCTTTTTTATTTAAATTTTTTGGTTTATCAAGTTGCTTAAATAATTATTCTTGATATCCATCCAGTTATACTCTACACAAAACTTAAGATATTAGATTTGTTGAAATTTTAATATACGCTCGACGCTCCTTGTCAGGACAGTCAGAATGATGAGTAGAAAAAAGTTTTTCCATACTTCAACAAATTTCAAGTCTTTTAGAATTAAATTAAGGCCTGAATATGGTTAACCGTCACCGTCATTTTTCAAATATACAAAATTAATGTTAGGTGACGGTGATGGTGAGAGTTGATCAACTTTCTACTCTTTTGACCGTCACCGTCACCGAGTATATAACCCAAATTCTAGTACATTTATCGAAGGTTTATCGTATTTACTAGTTCGCCGGTGACGGTGAACCATATTCAGATCTTTAGTCATTAATAGCTGAACTACTTCATCGTCTTTATTATCATAAGCTGTCGCACATTTTTTTTTTCTTTTTTGTTTGGATTCGTATTTGGTCTTATTAGTGAATCATATTATTTCAAGATCCTGTAAAAAAAGGGCCATGCACAAAAAATCGGATTCAAAAAATTATACATATTCATTTTTATTCATTATTTTTTTTTCTTTTTAAATGATATGTACATATGTACTGTATCTGTATGTATGTACGTCTATATCATATGAGTTATTCGTAATTATCAATAATAATAATAGTAATAATAATAATAATAATAATAATTTTTTATTGATAAATACTCATATTTATGAGTATGTACATATAATATTGATATTTAGCCGTATAAAAATACTTAATTTAATTAATTTATTATGGCTTTAATCTCTTTTTTTGTTTTTTGTTTTTTTTTTTTTTAATCTTTTTAAATCAGAACTTGTATTATTAATTCAAGTATTTAATAATTATATTCTTTATTTTGTACATTTTTATAAAAACCGCATATATAAATCCCTTTTTATATTACAAACATTAGTACATACCTCTATACAGTATATATGAACGGTATACATACGAGTATATGTATGTAATTTTGTTTTTGAAAAATACAAAATACAAAAAAAAAAAACAAATAAAATTGTTTCAATTTAAGCATATTATTTAATTTAATTAAAAGAAACTCTCTATAAACAAGAGAATAAAATATATATTTTTTTTTCATATTTAATAATTTAATAATTTACATATGGGTTGTACGTTCTACATATACACATATACAAAAGTGAGTTATTCGTTTGTATTATTATTATTATTATTTTTTTTTTTGTATTTTCCTTTTTTACTTTTTGTTCATTTGTTTGTTCGTTTGTTGTAAAAGCAATATGTAAAATGAATTTTTTATATATAGCTACATAAATGTATTTCTCAAAAATTTATTCAAATGTATTTTATTTAAATATGAATTTTTGTTTGTTTGTTTATTTGTGTTAATGATATACACGAATAAATACAATAATATTACAAACAAAATTTTTATTATTAACTGAAATGTAAAATATATTATCATTTCATTTAATATGTAGAACAATTAAATGGCTTACTGAAAAATAATAATTTGTATAAATATTTAACGATTTATAATTGGGTGTATAAATGTATGTACGTATGTATATGTACATAACATGTATGATCCAAATGAATGTAGTGAGTATATACATATGTATTTATATATTATATCCATATAATTGTAAGTATATATGAATTTTATATAATGTAGAACATTTTAATATGTTTAAAAGTAAAGAATAAAGCAGTAAAATGAATGAATAAACAATAAAAATTGTAATTGAATATGTACATAGGTATAATATATAATATTTATGGAAAAAAAAATGCATAATATGATATAAGTAATAAATCCATATTTGATATATGATGATATCCATGCAATCATATTTGTTTATTTACTTATTTCATTTATATTTTATTTTATTACTTTTATTTTTTTATTTTTTTATTTTTATTTTTTATTTTATATTTAAATTTTTCTTTATACGTAGGTCACTCTATAAATTTTGAGATACAAAAAAACAGCTAATGATTTTGAAAAAAGAACTTTATTTATGTTCAAAGTACTCTCCTCCAACATCAATACACTTTTGCATTCTAATTTTCCATGAGTGGAATGCCTCTAGCCAATCGTTCTTCGGGATCTCGTCAAAAATTTGATCAATTTCATCTTCTGATACAAATCTTCGTCCGCGTATGCTTTTTTTGAGCTTGTTGAAAAGCCAGAAGTCACACATAGCCAAATCAGGCGAGTATGGTGGATGTTCATTTTGGCGCAAATATTGAACGGTTTGCTGAGCGGTGTGAGCCGAAGCTTTATCTTGATGGAGAATCAAGCCTCTAATTTTCACGCGACAACTCCATCATTCACTGTAAATAATTTATTATGACTTTGGTTGTAACAAGTTCAGACAAGAACTGAACATGAAAAACGTGTTGACAAAGAGTAATGTTTCTATTTATGCAGCGTAACCAGTTGTAAGTACTGTTAGTTTTCCGTATCTCAAAATTTATAGAGTGACCTACGTATTTAACATTACTTACCACCTACTTATGTATGTATGAAATGCATCCATATAATGTGTATTAGTTAAAAATTTATTATTTTTCAGAATTTTGTATTTTTTGTTTGATTGTGATATCTGTTATTTTTATTTTACAATTCATTTTTCTTTTGTTTTGCATTTATTAAATGCAATTATACTTGTAAATTATGCAAAAACAAAAAAAAAAAAACAAAAACAAAAAAAAAATAACGTAATTATATAATAATATGAAAAAAAAAAATTTTTTTTTTTAAAATGAAAATTGCAAAACAAAGCAAAATTGAAAATGGAAATGAAATGTAAATGTATAGAATAAAATTATATAAATTACAAAAATATATTAAAAAAATTTATAAAAATTATTGGATTGAAAATTTTATACAGATATTTTCTTCTTTTTTTTTTTTCTCTCTGAAATAATTTTTTTTTCCTTGTATAATTTTATATTTATTTTGAAATGCATACAATACACAGAAAATTATATATTATATTATTATATACTTTTTTATTCCATGAAAATTAACGTTTTTCGTTTCAAAATTTAATTTTTTTCATTTCAAGATTAGCTTTTTTCATTTCAAAATTAGCTTTTTTCGTTTTCAAATTAACTTTTTTACATTAACAAAACATTAACATAAAGTTAATTTAGAAATGAAAAAAATTATTTTTGAAACGAAAAAAAGTTAATTTTCATGGAATGAAAGTACCAATATATTGATGGTATTCAATTAATGCAGTAAAATAAAAGTAAACCGAGTAAACTGAATAAAATACACATTATGATATTTACAAAGTTTTACTTGGTCTTCTACAATGTTTTACATATTTTTTTACAACATCAAGTGAATGTCCTTATTATGATTACATTTCAGATCTAACAAATTATAACCTTCCTGAATAAACAGAAAGACGGATGTGAAGTTGATTTATACAAAGAAAGCTTTTGCGAAAAATGCTTCAGTTTTCATATAGTATAATACCAGTATCAGTATGTGAAATCGATTTTAATTTGATAATAAAGTTATTTAATTATTCATAAATTTTGACAGAAAGTTTTAGATATTTTAATGAGATAAAAATGTTTTCAAAATCCTTGTCTATCATCAATGTTGCTTTTTTCATTATAGTGAATTTTTTCAACAATATCAAATTTTTTAAATAAAATATTAAAAACAAAATTTAAAAACTTCATAAATCAAAACTTTGAAAAATGTTGATTTGGATGGTTTATATTGGAGACTGACTTAAAAAATTATCTAAGATTAAACAAATCTGAATTGTAAAAGCGGATCATCTCTGATACTATCAGTTGATCAATTTGAATTTATGTAGGACCATATAGTCACCAGCACCACAGTCATTTTAATGTTGTAATTTTTTTGGTACTTGTGATTTTGAAATGTGTTGAATTGGTTATCAAAAATATTTTGTTTGTGCTGAGTTGTTTGTTTGCAGTGGCAATCTGTTCCAGCTTCTTGAAACAGACTGAATTAGCACTTTGCGTGTTATTTTGTTACCAAAAAGCTTCCTCGCGGTTAATGGTTGTTGACAATAGTAATTTTCATTTCTTGTTCAGTTAGTAAATCAAACTGCCAACACGTAGACTACCAATACAGCTACCACTTACGTAAGATTGTCGAGGAGGGGCTTACTGAAAGCCTTTGGTCTGGTTTTGGTCAAGGCTGGGCACCTGAAAAGATGATACAAAAGAGTTTATTTCTCTAAATTCTTCTTGCGGTTTCTGCAATATGTATTAAATTGTAGACCCAACCTGCGTGTTAGGATTGCCGTTATCTTAGTGATTTCTCGTCATATTTTAGTTAATTTGAATTTTTTTTGTACTTTTCAGAAATGTGGAATTTGGTAAGTTACGATTTATAATTGTTCTATTTTAATAAATACATATAATAAAATTTTCATGTTTTCCATATTTGTTTGCGTATTCTTCTTTTCTTCCTGGTGGAATTGGATTTATTGGTCTAATTCAGTTTAACTACTTTTGGGTGATCTATGTAGTTGTATGAGTTGTCGACTGAATCACCTAGAAATTGTGATGATCACACAGCCATATTGATCAAGATTAACGACTTAATCAAGATTAAAATACTTTTATTCATATCACAGTGTATACGGACATATTTACGAATATAATAGAGAGGGTGTTATGAATAGATTTTATGAAATGTATCTATATACAAAAGTTGAATAATATAATGACTAAAATAAGATAAAAAAATTACACACAATGTAGAACAGTAGAACTCATTATGTACGAGTATATGACTACAGATATGAAGTTATAGTAATTAGAAATTATTATAAATAAATAATTTGTTAATTAATAAAATTTGAATTATATATGTATTATTGTTGGTAAAATTCAAAATAAAACGGAACGAAAACAAAAGTATGGACAAAAACATAAATAAAATGAATAAATCAATACAATAAACGAAATAAATGAAATGAAATATAATTGAGAGAATTTTAGAGAAAATGACATTATAATATACTCGTATACTATCTACATTAATCTGTACTAATACATACATATAATACATTTATAAGTTATAAACAATTTAACTTTAAAGATTATTCAAATAATTGATTGGATGTCAATACAATAGATTTCTCTGATACTGTTATAAATACATCAATAAAATAAATCATACTATACAAAAAATATACTTATTACTTATATAACGATTAGAATTTATATTCAATAATAATAATATAATACGTATATTCCTAAGTGTAACACATATTCACATACATATTATATAAATGCAAGTATATAATAATATAGTATTATATTTGTATAATGGTATATGAATGTCAGTGATATAAATCTGGATAATTATCTGAAATTTTGATGACATTTAACAGTTAATACGATATTTCAAATTTAAATAATAATTATTTAGATAAATACGCTACCTATACATATAAATGTTTATATTGTATATTTTGTATAGATAGATAATAATAATTTGTATATAGGTATCCTGCCAATAAAAATTATAATAAATTAAATTAAATAAATCTATCGAGAATACCGATATTATTTGCATATGTACGAGTATATGTTTACGTATTTATATCTATGTAGGTACATAATTATATTACTGACATTATACTAGCTAATATAATGTGATATTTTGTGTGAAATTATGTATATAATTATAAATTGTGTGAATATATGTATATAATAATACACATTTGAAATTGATTTATGTAACAAATTAAATTCATTTCATTTTATATTACTTTGGTGTAGGTAATATTACTGTATCAGTAAATTGATTATTTTATTGGATGTGCATTACCAATATTATGATTGAATATATAGTGTAAATAGTATATAGATATGCATATTCACGCAAATATAAATGTAAATATGTACGTATACCTATACAAAAATTAACCAAAATCAATTATTAATATAATTTAATTAATTTATTTATAATTTTCTATATATGCTCGTAATTACACAAATCATAAAATTTTAACACCATACATACCAAAATTTAAAACAAATCAATTTTCTGATGATATATATTATACGTAATGATGATGTAATGTACTTATATGAAATCAATGCATATGCAATGTATACATAGATAAATTTAATTAGTAAATCCCAAACTGAATTAACAGAATGTATATATAATTATTATCATGAACGAATTATGAATTTGGTAAGAATGGTTCATTTCAGACATACATAAAATTCATTTTAATTTATAATTAAATGCAGGCATATTGGTATACATTATTTCAATTTTTCTATTGCTAAAAATGTATAATTAACTATTTATGTTTTTCTATAAATTTATCAGTTTGTTCTTTTTTTGAATCTTTATAAGGAAAAATTTTTAATTGTTTGCTTCCAGTTTATGTTAAAATTCAAATTTATTTGAAAGTATTTTTAATGCTGACTTTATTTCATTATATTCACCTCTGAAAGAGCCAAGCCTTGGCCAAAACTAAGCCCAAGACTTCGGTAGACTTTTTGTCTTGAAGATGTGGCCAATTTGAATAGTCTGATTTATTATCCAAATCTATAGTCTAAAATCTAATCAACCACCGCCCACCCACGAGGAAGTTCTGCGGTATCAAAACGGCACACAAAGTGCTATTGAGTCTATAATCACGATATGAGTTTTAGACTGTCACTGCTACCGACCTATCTATGATTGGTAATACTTGAAATTTTCTTCAATTAAAATCTATATAATATAAAAAGGATTTTAATAATCAAACAATAGAGACAATTTACTATCTTAGAATCCTATTACATTTCATTGTGCATTCAATACATTCATGTTCTTCTTGTATTATTCAATCATTTATTTATGTTTTTGATATTTTATTATTTATCTTATGATGTCTCTATATAAATTGACGATATTTACATTGTATTTATTGTAAAAATTATGAATACACTAGTAGTTGTACGGTATATATGTATGTACATACTTATTTATCATTTTCAATAAAATTAAATAACATTTTACATTTTGAATGCAACAGAGACGATTGAATTAGAATTATAGAGAGAAGTGTTATGATTGTGCATTTTGCCTATTATACATATAAAAATACATCCATTCATACAAATTTGTACATCCTTAAATGAAATAAAGTAGATTAGATAATATACACTCATGTGTATGTGAAGTTGTACAAAACAAAAATATGTTAACTATATGCATTATGTATATGAATGTAGGATTTATAGTCATATATATATATGTATTGTATATATAATGCTTACAGAATTCGAGCGGGATTATTTCTGTTATACTGTAGATATTTTTGTATATGTAAACTTGTGTAAATCTTCTAATATTTAATAATGTATCAAAATACTTACATACATAGATACAAGTAATACTCATATTCATATTGCAATATTAAATGGAATTCATTTATTATTTACATTGAAATTTTGTATTTTATACGTACTTACAAGCATTTAGATATATGATTTGAATTTTACATGTAGTAAATGCAGAATGAACATTGTTATTGGTATTAATAACTGGGTTTGTGTGCCTTTTTTATTGTAACTATAAGATTATAATTTAATTTGAATATCAGCACTAAAATTAAATTCATATCACATCTGCTTGAGTTATCAGGTATTGTGTACTGTATAGATAGATCATAAATATATTTATTAATACAAATTTTATACATATGTAGGTGTACATACATAAGTATGTATATTATATAAATGAATATGTGTATTATGTATAAAATTAATGAAAATCTAATAATAAATTTAGAAATGAATTGTACATTGATTTTATCAATATAAATAAGTGAACTCATGTACAAGTACATTTATATGTATATACATAGAAAACCTTATATCTACACAACTGCATTTTAATTTTGTGTACGAATATCTAATTTATAATACAATGTATCTATGTATGTACCTGCGCATATATCTATACTCGTATTATATGTAAAGCAAAATTTTTATTCAATTATATAAATATAAATTTTCTATATAATAATTTAATAATAATAATAATCAAACAATGAAAACAATTTTGAAAAATAACGAAAAAGAAATTTAAATCTGCACTATTTCACACAGAACATTCGTTAATTTTCTTATTCATTTTATTCTTTTACATATATGTACATATTCCACTATAACTATGCTATATATCAAAATTTCAAATGGAATACCTAACAATAATTGTGGATTTCAATCAATAAAATAATTTACTTTAATATAAAATTTTGTCACATTTCTTTATCAATTTCACTATTATTTATAAATTTTTGAATGTCAATGTAAAATTTCTAATAAACTAGGTCTAGGACATAGAAAACTTTACTGAATTTGCATAATAGCTATATTCGATAAATGCACTTGTACTCATACATTTACAGAACAAATCAAACAAAAATTTTCTCATAAAGAGAATTTCATCGAATCCGCATTGAGGTTTTATTGAATTTACTTATAATTCAAAAATATTCTATACATATGTACATGTATATACGAGTATTTAATTTTATGTGTATATTTATTTTCCTAAAGAGTATGATGGTATTAGTGGTAATTTAAAGATGCAATCTGTAAACATATAATCGCATACATAAAATTTGTTTGTTTTGTGTATTTTTGTAAATAATAATTGAAAAACTATTTTTTCTAACATTTTTCTTTTAAAAACGAAAATAATCTTATTTTATAATTTTGTCATTATACGAGTAAGCATTATGTAGCTTCCTTTGAGGACATATAAAGTTGGTACATATGAATAACTTAAATCAAATGATATACAAACACATATAAACAGTGAAGCAAATATGTTTATATCATGTATAATTATTATTTATACTTTTTGTCAATATTTATACAAATGGTACAGAGCATTATTTGTGAGAGAGTTCATATTTATTCAGAGGTTTTGGTAAATTTCAATGTTTATTGATGGTTTCTTTTGTGAGGTATTCTAAATAATAGGAGTGTACTTGGTAAAAGACTGTATGACATACAAAGTGGTACTTATTGCATGTCATGTAATTAGGTCATTTAAAATTAAATTAATGAAATTTCGTTAAGAAATTTAATTTAAAATATTATACTCTAATATATTATAATTTATCAAAGTTTTTGTTTAATCTTATTTTTTCTAACATGTCTAAAATGCTTAACAAATTTTGTTTTAAATAATCTCCTTAAATAAAAAAGGAAACAGAAAATATTGAAGAGAATTTAAATTTCCAACATCAGACACTCGTATATATATGTATAGGACAATTAAATAAAATAATTTATTTATTTTTATTAAAATTTTTTTATACTAAAATTAAATTTAATTTACAACTTTTCACTTATGTACTCGTATATTTTAATTCACTGACTTAATTTTATTTATTTATTCATGTGTGTGTACTTTATATATACGCATACACACAAAACATATACCTAAAATGTTTTATATGTAATGTGAAATGATTATATGTATGTACATATATTTTGTAAATATTTGGACATAATTACTTGGAAGTACTTTACTGGGTCAAAAGGAATGCAACTATTGTATGAGTGTATTATATTGGAGAAAATTTAATGAAATAAAATGTGAATGTGTAGACAAACATTTTTTGTATCTCAATGAATCTATGTACATACATACTGCATACAGTGTGGAATATCAATTTTAATTATATTTTTGTTATTCAATATAATTAGATCATACATGAAAAAACGATTATATAAAATTTTATTACGAATATGAAGCTAAATTAGTGATTACTGAGTTAAGTTAAAGATAATAATGTAAAATTGATACAAGCACTGGAATGCTAGAACTGGATTGTTAGAATTTACCTATGTAGTTTCGAAGTTGAATTATTCAACATTCAACAATTCCAATGCATACTAGGAAAACTATGAAACACGTTGATGTTACTAACCATAAACAACACGAAAAACATTTTTTTTTAAAAGAATTTATTAATTATTCAATTTCCAAAAGGGAACAGATTCAGAGTTATTCACAAAATTCACAAATTATTTTTCAGACATTAAATTATTGCCGCATTACTTGTGGTTTAAACAATCTGCTGCAAATGATTATTCATTTATCGTCTATCCGTCTATCAACATGAACTAAATTAAAATGACCATTACATCTTCATTCTAACTTGATTTAAGTGAATTCGAATAAAGTTTCAGGAATTTCATCCAGCGACGAATGGAGATGGTGAATTGGAAATTTCCAGTGATGAAAAAAAAATGACAGTAAAAACCATGAAATAAAAATTATAATAATAATCAAAATTTGACAGTAAAACCTAAAATTAATAATAAAAATTATAAATATATGGTAGCCAAAATGATCATTGAAACATAGTGTTGTGTCGGGGGTTTTTAAGTAATCATTTACATGCATAAAGACTGGGAGGATGATCATTGAGTTGCTACCGTCTGCCTACCATATTAGCTGACAATCTGACAATGACAGAATAATTTATTCAAGTTGTGTCTTGTATCGTGGGACTTTTGAACGATCATTTACACGAATGTACAATTAGGAGAATGTTCACTGAATTTGAGCCATGTATCAGTCATTAATATAATGCAACTGAATAAAAAAGGCATTTTTTACTTTCGTATATTTTATATTCAACGTTTTCTTTCAATATTTATTGTTCACTGTTCTCGTAAATTGATTTCCCAACTTTTTTTTTTCATCGCATAGAAAATTTAATTTTTTAAAAATACATTTTTTTAAACGAAGATATTTTTCATGAATTTTCACTTGTGCAAAAAAAACAAAAGAGTATTTTATTCTTCTTTCATAATGCAATAATTTTCAATTTTCATTTTTCTTGTTGCTCATTTTACAGAATTTATTGTTAAATTATTTTTTATTCTTTTTTCTTTTATTTTTAGTTATTTTTAATTGAATTTATAAATTTTTGAATACCAGGACAACGAGAAACGTGCATAAAAAATCACAATAAAAATATGACTAAGGTAATGAGAAAAGATGAAAATACAACCACAATAAAGATTAAAAAATTATAAAATATATAATTTAGTACAAATTATGAATGCAAAACTGCTAAGAATCGAAGAAAAAATAAAAACTAAAAATTCTATATTTTTTGAAAATTATATGAAACACGATAATCATACAGATACAGCACAGAAACTGTACAACGCATGGGAGGAATTTTTTTTTTTTTTTTTTTTTTTTGAAAAATAACTCGAAAAAACATAAATTCCGTTCATATTCTTATTAAATGTTTTTCATCTTTTTATGAAGAGATTCTTTCTAACTAACACCACAATTACGTATACAAGATACATCTGTCTATTTCGTAGTTGTTGGTTTAGCATAAATGATGAAAATGATGCAAAATAGCAAAATAATAAAGTGAAAATGAAAAAAAAGGAAAAACATTATTAAAATTGCAGAAAAATATAATTTTATTCAAGGAATTGAAAATATTTCTTTAATTTTTTTCTAATACTCGTACCTATCTGTGCAGTGTGCACATTAGATATAATCATGTGAAAATTTTCAATGCAACTAACCAGATAATTTGCATAGAATTAACGTGAAATAAAAAAAAAACAAAATTGAATGAAAAGAAAGGAAAATTGAAAAACGATTTTTTCTTATAGTTTCTCATTTTGAAAAAAAAAAGAAAAACATATTTTCCATTAATACACGTATTATGAGAACATTATTTTGTACAGCGATTTGTAACATAAAATATGTCGGTATTTGGAATTGAAAATGGCAAAAAAAAAATGATGCTTTTTGTTCTTTTGTTATTAGAATGATGGTATGCATGGATAAGGAATATGAAATATGTATAAGGAATCATTTAGCCGTAGAGTTAGCAATATGGCATTGAATATTAAAAATTGCAAATGAATAACAAACAGAGTAAAAAAATGTGAGAACGTACATATATAAAAGGATAAAATTCAATTAGAATTATGATGTTACTGTGCGATGAGACAAAAAAAAAAGAAAAAAAATATGAAGTAATATTTAAAAAAAAAGGAAACATTGAAAATTGAACAAAAATGAATTATGAAAAACTATGCATCAACAATTACATACATACATTACATTACAATGTTTTTCTGTATCCGGAGGTGCGTTTGTAATGCAACGAAGGAAGCTTTAGCTTTAGCTAAGGCCATACACCTAACTATAAAACTGAATCTATAAAAATTGCATATATAGGAATTAATAAATGAAACATAAATACACATGCAATGTGCTTATGTACTATATATCCACATTTAAGTTTATGTGTACATGTATTCAATATACACAGATATTATAGCTACCTGTTAATACTTATTTATGGTAATGCAGAAATTTTTTATAGAAAACATTTTTTTTTCGCTTACTCGTATTCTCTTTCACGTTACTAATAATATCGTTTAGCAATTTATCTGTAATACAAACAAAACAAAATAAAAGCAAATTGAAAAAAAAAAACTAAAATTAAAAAAAAAATGAAAAACTAAAATAGAAAATCCAAAATGAATTAATGATTACCAGGAAAATATCTTATCTATACCAACATTATACATAGAATCGTTCGTTTTTAAAGCCATTCATTATGATGAAAAGGATTTATCCATAATTTTATATACGAAAAAAGCTTCTGGTATTAGTGTTAATTGAATTGTTGTAGACATAGTGTTTCAATCATATACACATATGTATATGCGAAGGTAGTCCCAGAAATATCGGCCTAACCAAGAAAACAAACGAAAAAAATTTCATTTCTCAATATAGCCCCCTTTTAGCCTGATATACTCTTTCCGCGGTGATGTTTAATAGCTCAGATACTCTCAGTATCTCTTCAAAATAGTCCACTTCTACAATCCACTTCTTCGCTGTTAACGAATCTTTTATCATCTAGTCATTTTTTCAAGTTAGGAAATAGAAAATAATCTGAGTGGCTTATTCTGATAGGATACGGTACGTGACAAGGAAGCAATTCGAAATTAAACTTATTGATTTTGACCACTTAATTGAAACATTCTCTTAACGTTGTTCTATTAAATTGCGAGCAAACGCAGCACCCATTGTATGCACATCTTTTTCATGTTCAAAATTTTCAGTCAATCTGTAATGTCCGATATATTTTGATATGCCTACGATTTCTCCTAGCTTGCACACTTTTAGTCCAATATTAATTTATGAGAGGACTTTCAAATGAAAAGTGTCTTAAAACATTAAAAGTGAGATTTACAAGACCTTTAAACATCAGTTCGGGTACTTCTGGGACTGGTTGATAAATTCTCGTTACATACACATTATTATGCATTCAAGCATATATGACACAAAAGAGTTAGTTAAGTATAGAAATTTTATTATAGTACAGCGTGTTGGTTGTTTATGCTGATTAAAAAAAATATTAAAAAAAAAAATTAATTCAAAATCCTGCCTATTCATATAATGAACGGTTCCAATGTTTTGAAATAATTTTTGCTTATAATTTTGTAATACAACTATATAATAATATCCACCTTTATGTATGTATGTATCTACATATTTATATCAGTTTACCTGTAATATTACTGTTGTACACATACATACTCGTACTTGCATATTGTAATAAATGTTAAATGACTGTAAATTTATGCAAATTATTCGATTTGATAACAACTTATTTCTGATGGTCTATTTTCGCATCAATTTCATAATGAAGAAAATTTTCAAATTAATTAATTTTACGAGATTGTATATACTATATTGTATGTTCAGATCAGTATTTGTGTGTGTGTGTGGTATACCTGTGTATTTTATTATGGGATAATGAGAATGTATATTTAAAATTCAATTAAATTTATTGTTTTTGTTGTAGAGATATATTATGTAGCGGGTTTTAAAGGTAAAAATAATAAATAAAATTTTTTATATTTCTGGATGTGATATAGTAGATATAGACCCTTTCGCTGCGGCTATAGATGTAGGTTCGTAATTGTGTATAAAAAGTATTAGGGGAAAGTTTTTTTTATGATAAGAATTTTGAAATTTCATGCCTTGTTTTTCATACATTTACTCCGTAAGTGATTTGTTTCAAAAACAATATTTTTATTTTCTAATTAATTTTGATTTTAATGCATGAATATTCGTTTATATTAAATTTAACATGTGAGGAGCTACTTTTCAAAAGGAGACATGTCACATTTATGTAATTTAGTGAAAATGCCAGAAAAATTGCTTGTTCTTACTGAAAAGGAAAATGTAGAATCCTTTTGCTGGATCAGTTAGGGAATCGGAAGGTGAATGAAAATCCATTAAACCTCTGATCCTGTGTACATATTAAAAAAGATATACCTCTGATTTTCTTCGGGACTTGTAAACTTTTGCTACGGAATAGTGGACATGTTTCTTTTTACATTCTCATTTACATACAACTCATTTTTATTTTTTAGCTGTATTTAAAATAATTATAATTTTGAGTTTATATAAATGATGCGTCTGCTTCTAATTATAAATAAAATCAATAATAATGCGTGCATAGAAAACTTGTTTCATATATGATGTGAATTGCAATTTTATATGAATTTTGTTTCTTTTTGATGCAAACAAAGGACTTGTTTCTATTTGAAGCAACTATCTTCAGTGACATGTACCCTTTTGATCCAACTGAGTAAATATATAAATTGAAAAATACAAATTATTTAGTTTCATTTCCAGTAAACTAAGTGATTAGATTTGTGCACATACTCTCCTTTAACATGATTCTGTAACTAACTCAAAATGGACTGACATAAACATGTCGTCTTTTGAAAGTAGCTCCTCATGTATGATCGTAATAATGATATTCGTAACAAATTTATCAGTTTTTCATTGTTTGATAATTTGTCAAATTTTCAACAAGATTTCACACATTACATTATTTTAATTATAATGAAAATTTTATGTAATATGAAACGTTTTTTGCATTATTTTGCGTATTTATGACAACAAATAGGTACACATTAATGCATATGTTTATTTACTTTTCATCATTGAACCACATACAACGTTTGAACTATACAAAAATGCATGTTCATATTAGCCATAATCAAATCTAAATATTAAGTGCATAATAACTCTTAATAATTGAGGGTGGTATAAGTCCATTTTTGAACTAAAGTAAATTATTATTCTTTCAATTTATTGTACACTAGAAATACTTTGATATTTTTGAAAAAATTCGTTCAATTAGAATTCATAATTCAATAATTGTTTTCTGAATTTAAGTTTGATGCATTGAAGAAATAACAAAAAAAAACACAAAACATTATTTGGACTTATACCACTTTCATTATTTATACATATAATGACTCATATTCAATAATAAGTATTTTCACTGGGATTCATTATACGATTATACCAGATTTTCAGAATTCTCATCATTACTCTTACATAAACTTCAAAATATTGATACAATATCATATTAATTTTATGATGCATTTATATCAAAATATGTTTATTGTACACATTCTCGTGTGTATGTGCGAAAGATGAAGATGCAGAAAACAAAACATTGAAAAAAAGTTTCATATTTTTTTATTACCTAGAGAATTGCTAATAAAATTCTTATCATATATTTTTTGTTTTTTTTTTTATTTCGTTATGGTAAAATTTTTCTTGTTAAATTATCGGTTTAGAAAAATGCAAAATAAAAATAAAAAAAAATATTATGAAAAGAAAACGAAGAGATAAGACTTGATTATTAATGTGTGTGAATTATTTTACATGGATGCATTTGTGAAGAATTCAGTTTTAGAGACAGACAACGAATCAAAGGTCTCCAAAATTGTATGTAGAGATTGAAATGATAAAAAAATTTAAGAAAATTTTAAAACATAACGTAATTTTGTAAAAGAGAGAGAGAGAGAGAGAGAGAGAGAGAAAGTTCAAAAACCAGATAAGTTGAAAATTTTTGATATCAAAGAGTAGACAAAAGTTTATAGTGTATACACAAAAGTATTTATAAAAATTATCATAAAATCTCGTCATCTTGTTGAAAATTTTTGGTTGAATGTGGTTGTTAAACTGTAAAAATACTCTACATGTCGACCGACATAAATAAATAGTTCGATGCATACAAAACAACATTATAGAGCATCTCTTATCCAGAAACAGAATACAAGTAAAATGTTTATGTGTCTATATGTTCTTATGTTTACAGTAGTCTCGTGAGAATTTATTTACAGACTTAGATAATTTGAAAGTTTTTCAAAATTTTTTTTTTTTGTTAATGTAACGACAGTTTTGTGAGATTTTTATTTTATTTTTGGATAATGCAAAAAATTGTATAAAGTCAAAGTTGGAATAATTTTATGGAATATCATTTTTTTTTTAATATAAAATAATGGAGTGCTGTAAAATATTTTCTTGTTTTTCAGTCATTTGGTTATTTATTTGGTAAACAAAATAAAATGCAGCGCAATCTAGTAGATTTATCTTTTTTTTTTGCCAGTTATGATATGAATTAGACTAAAGAGCTCTCATTAACGAATCTCTTGTTTTTCATTTCTAAAGATTAGATAATAATTTAATAAATTTCTACATAGTTACCAGGTCGAAATAATTTTGAAATTATGTATTTTCATTTTCTCATAAATTAACAAAAAATAAAATTTATTTTTTCATTTTGATTTTAACTAGAAAATCTAATGAAAATTAATTAGAACCAATTTTTGTTTTGTTTTAATATTTTTTTTGTTGTTGATTGTATCCACATCGTCTAGAAACAAAGAAAATAACAATAATTTGAAATTTGTTTTTGTATGAAAATGTTAGATTTTTGTTTTTCAACTTTTATGTTCAGTGATGGGAATAAGGTTAAAATAACGAAAAGAAAAAAAATTGATAAAAAATTGTGTTTTCAGATAATGTGTAAATGTATTTTGAATAAAACGTTGAAAATAAATTGATTTCTTCTTCTCATTTTATACAATTTTTTTCTAAATATTATATAATAATTTTGTTTTATTTTTTATTTTATTTTATTTTTCTTATACTTCTACTCATATGATATATGTAATATTTTGGTCGTAAATGAATGAATTAATGTTTTTTTTTGTCGGTTTTATTTTCTTGTGTTATGAAAAAATATTTAGATACATATAGCTATACGATGGTTACATACAACATATTTTCGTGGTATGTGTGTGATTTATTTTATATTTGGGAATTCAATCGTAATAAAAACGCGTATAAGGCTCGACACGATTAAGCTATTATCCAATTACATATATAATGTACGTTATGTTACATAGATATGTATACATATAATATTTATAAGTACATAAGAATACATTAGTCAGATACATACAATATTTGTATGTACATACTCGTACATATATACGGTACACATATAATATTCAAATAATTTGAACATATATTGTATCACTACAAATTACTTATGTACATATATTCGAATACAAATATTTACATATATATATAATATATAAGTTAAATTCAAATAAAAAATTATATGCAAAGAATATAAGGACTCTTACACATATGAACATGTAAGTACAACCGTACAACATATTATGTTATATATGTAAAGAGGATAACAATTATTATTCATTTACATTTACACATTTATTCTGTGTAAATGTATGTAGCTGTACATATGAATGAATATAAAGTATACATATACATATGTGTATAATTATGTGAAAATATTCAAAGCTATTAAGGGAATTTCTCATCATAAAACGCTAATATTTTTATTAAATATACATATGAGGAAATATATTCATATATTTGTGATGGAAATAATACACATACATACTATATCTTATATGTACGTCAAACACATGCACACATTTATTATTTATACGTTATTATACACTTAAATATCTTATTTTTGATATAAATACATATCCACACATTTATACATAAGCATTATATAAATGTGGGAGGATGTGTATATACATTTACATGTAAAAATGTATCGTGAAACCTTCATGTACATATAGATATTTATAGTTACTACTGTGATCAAAAAAATAAGATAAATTTCAAAATTGATTTTGTTCTCTTTAAAATACTCCCCGTCCGACCCAATGCACTTTTGTCAATATTTTAGGTCCACCTATCCGCCAAAAGGCCCTGGAGGGTCGTGGTGTGGGCAAAAGGGAGGCAGTCTTACTGACCTCTCTTCTTAATAAATTAAATTAAATTAGGTCCATCTATGATCGACATAGCTGGAATAAGAAATATGAGAAAAAATAACGAATGTTAAAAAGAAACATTTGGTTAACTTTAATAACATAGAAAACATATTAAACAATAAACAATACAAATTTCATAAAATGAGGTTATGTGCTTATGTTACGTAATGTCATTTACGAATTTTTAACGAAGGATGGCAATGTCAATTATAGTTTAGATTATTGATTTGGCTGTGTTCGTAGCATATGTCATATTCTGTGTCAGATATATATTATATTATAGTTGGGCATTTTTTATAATCCACGAAACAGTTACAAATGTTTTTTTTTTCCGGATTAGTCTTCAATATTCAATCACCTCAATCGAGTCGAGACAGAGTTGTTGAACAGCCAAAAGTAGAACTTTACTAAATCAGACGAATACAGTGGTGTATTATCGAGGTGCAAAAACAAATAATTCCCTGCTAATAATTCTTTCCTCTTCATGTGAATAGTTTCAAGCAAACCACTCACACAATTAATCCACCAAATAATAATTTCAAGATTTTATAATATCCGAGAAATATAAATGAAAAATTCACATTATTTCTGGATCACAGTATTATACTTACATTCAATTCAACATTTATCGTTAGGTTGAAGGTCGATTTTATTTTATATAAAAAGACAAAAAAAAAAAAAAAATTATATAAAATATAATAAAATATTTTATAAATATGAGGACGAAAATAAAGTGGCGGCATGAATGATAATGCATTTATATTATTATATATAAATATGTTACATACATTCACATACATAGGTATATCCTTTTTCCATATAACTTGAAACGTGATAAAACTTGATATAATTTTCGTAAATTAGATTATTATATGTACATTATTATTATTACTTCTATTGTGTGTTATATATGCACATACATATGCTCATGTGTATAGGTAAATATATGATATTCAAAAGCAGTAAAGCATTGAATAAGTCGAAAACAAAAACGATATAAATATATACATAATATAATACATATTTATATACATAGGTGTTTCATGTGAGTTAATAGAGGTACATATAAATTCTGATATGAAAATTTTATTTAAATTGAATTATTGATGTGAAAATTTCGTTAGATAAAACGAAACAAAAAATATTGTGTTTACGTGTTTCGTTTACAGATGATATAGTACATAAATGTATGTATGTATGTGAATGTGAAATTGTGTAATACACATGTAAATGTAAATAAACACATATACACAGGAATAAAAGTATATATTAATGTTTTACAAGTAATTAAAAAAGCGTACCATGAAATTATTATGGTACTGATATGTGATTTGTAATGGAAAGAAAAGAACACGAATTATCGAATTCTTTAAAATTTAAATTTGCAATTTTCTTTGTCAAGGAAATAGAAAGAGGAGGAAAGGAGTATTGTATCTCGATGTATAGAGACAGATGAAATAATATTTTTTAAAATTTTCTTAAAGAAAATTATTATTGTGCTAATTTCATGATGATGATGAAGAAATTATTTGAAAGATGTCATTCACGTCTATACATTATTTCATGTACTTATAGATTGATGTCTTGCGTGTATGCGAGATATTGTGATTGAGAATTTCTATATTCAGTTAAAATGTTGAAATTCATTCTTCTAAATGATAGTTTTAATCAGAAATCTCGAAAAATTAAAAAAAAATTTTTATATTACTCGTGTGGATTTGAAGAAAACATTGAAGAAACATACGGTGCGATTTTGGATAAGAGATCTCTCATTCTTCTTATTTCTCTAAGGTTTTGGTGAAATATATTTTTTAAGAGGAATCGGTATTCTCGATAAGAGATTCACCTCATAAAATGACATAAGATTCACCATAGGTTTTAAACCCACCTTATTCAATTTACTACTTGTTATGTATATAATGTAGTTACACTGTATTATCATCTTTGTTATTAGTAATTATTACAATTTTTATTATTATTATTATTATTATTATTATTATTATTACAATTATTATTATTATTATTATTTTATTATTATTATTATTTATAATTATAATAATAATTATTATTAATACAATTCTATTATTATTATTATCAAATTACTTACAATATGTACGACACGAATACAATATTTGAATATCAACAATATAAATAAAATAAATAAGAGATATAAGAGGTCCTCATCGATGACCTCTAAAGTTTAGAGATTTTTGTCCGTTAAAAAAGACTTTTTCGGTTATAAACGTTCAAAAGTAGAATGTCAAAATTCATTAAAAAATTCACCACTGAAGTTAAGAGATAAGCTGATCACATCTCTTATCTTTATTAATTTAACTCCTAAAAGTATGTAATTTGCACTAAAAACGATAAGAGGAATAAGAGAAATAAGAGATCTCTTATCCAGAATCGCACCGATAAAGTATTCCTCGAATTTTACCCATACGTAAACAAATTTCATCGTTTTTAACCATGAATTCCAAACTCTAAACGGAGAGGGCCCATATCGATAAACTGCAAGAGTGTTTATTAGTAAATGTTTTCAAAGATCTGTGTAATTTTCTAGCTCAAGGACTAATAAAAACGAAGAGTTGTTAACGATGCTTAGCCGCAGCGAACAGTAAAGCATTCGATTTAGAAAAGAAAATAAAGATGAAATATTTATAGAAAACTGACAGATGTTATAACGAAAAGGACACTGGAATTGAATCTGACCAAGTAAACTTGACAAGACATGACCCAAAGAAACTTGATAACAAGCAGTTAACAAAACCTGTCAAGACATCAAGGGACTGACGCCAATAGAGTAAGATGAAAAGCGCTTGTGAAGGCGCTAAACTTCTGCGAAAGTAATATATAGCCAACAAAAATAAATGAAATATTACAAACGCAAACACAAAATGAAAATAATTTATCCATATAAATCATATTACATGTTAAGATAGAGCTAATTTTAAATAAAAAATGCATAATGGAAGAGTGACAAAAAACAACAAATATACAAAATCAACGATGAGGAATAAAATTTAAAAATTTCAATGACAAATGTCAGAGACTTAGATTTTTATTTTTCAAATTTCAAAGAAAAAGAAAAATAAACACACAATAATAAAAGAAGCAGAAAATATAAAATGCAGACAGGAAATATATAAAAATTATTATGATATTTCTTAAGAATTTTTTCGTTATTTTTGACTTCATTTACACAATATATGAAAAATATATTTATGTAAGATCACAAACATTTACTTTTGTGCATATACGAGTATGTAAGTAGTATGTAGTGTAGTACATTATCACTACATGCATTTTGTGCACTTGAATGTTTTCGAATAAAAGGAAAACGGAAATAATGAAAAATAATATATAAAATCTGTATTCTATTGTAAATAAATAAAATATAAATGCGAATTCCGGTTGTATAAATTGTACATAAATGATCGTATACTGTATAATACACGCATAATAAAATAAAATAAAATATATAATAATAATTGTATGTATAGATATACGTATATATATGCACTTTTTTATTATATTTACTCTGTGTATTTGTATAAATGTATTCATGTTTGTTATTTTTTAATGTTTGATAAAGATATAAACTAAAAATTTTATTTTATATATAAAAATATGTATTCATAAATTTTATAAATTATTCGGATGTATATGTATGTGTATGCATTTATATAGACACATAATATACTAGAGATATCTTATGAAGGAATGAAGAAATTCTATTTATTTTTATCTCTTTATACAGTTTTAATACGGACGTACATATGCGATAAACTCACTATTAAATTATACATACGACTGCAGTATCCTTTTTAAGTTTTTTTTCGATTGTTTGTTTATTTATTTGTTGTTGTTGTTGTTGTTGTTGTTGTTGTTGTTGTGTTATTGTTGTGCTTTTCAAACTTTCACCACACCTGTTTTTCTTATATAAAAAAAATATGTAAATAAATACAGAATTTACCAATAAGCGCGTCAGGACTTTTAAATGAAACACAATGTTAATAACTGCAAGTAAAATTCACATGGTTTTTTTATCATTTTGAAGAACATATAATTAAATTACGTTTTAAAAATAATATATTTAAATATCCTATTGTCTTTGTCTGGCCAAAAAATCGGAAATGCACTTCATCCGAAAAGTGCATTTTTTTTTTTCAAAACCATGAACAAGTTGGTTTGAACGTGTTTGAGTTCTTGTATAAGTTGAACATTGTCATAGCTTTCAAATAAAGATCGTGATGGAAAATTCTCCAAATTCTCCATAAATTTTTCGGGATGCACGAAACGTACAGCCAAATGAACATGGATTTTGATGATAGGTTCGAATAGTTAATTTCTATACCTCATTGAATCGTATACATTTCCATAATCACTTGTCAATCAATACTGAGCACAGCAATAAAAGTTTGAGATTGACATTGTAATTGCTGCCAAGTTCGACCTTCCTATTGGTAAACCCTATATGTAGCAATTTCTATTGTTGCATATAAAAGTGTTTTCTCATGTGGTATAAGTGTACAGCAGAAGTACATGTACGTAGTTATATATACACACTGGTGGTATATATGTATATGTACATAATTCTGTATATTCTGTTTCTGTATAAGAATTAGAATCAACATGAAGTATATGTATGTATATACTATAAGAAGGACAGATTCCAAACTTCTGTTTTCCATAAATGTGTATATGTTTATGCATATACAAAATACATTTCCGAACGAAGCAAACAAGTATCCTCTATAAGTATCTTCCTGATACATGAAAATTTTGTGCATAATACATGCATATATCTACCGTACCTATATGTAAAGTATTCAGGTGTTTATCATAAAAAGTTGTAGCCAAGCAGTTTAGTATCTCCTGGAGTATATTTTGTTTTGTTTTCCACCTTCTTGGCGATAATGATGAAAGCCAAAGAACTAAGAAAAAAGGAAAAATTATTTTAAACATAGTGAAGAAAAATATAAACAATTTGAAAAAAAAAAAACATTTATTTATTTATTTTTCATAGAAAGTTGGTTGACTTTTGAATGACTTCTTCGGTTTACGTGATAAAAGTGATAGACAAAACTGAGATAGGGATGAGAAAGAATACATATTTTGAAAAACTTAAAAGAGAAAAAAATAAAAATAAAAACATACTTTTCATATTTTATTGCTTGCATAAAAACACATAACACAAACACAACAAATAGACGTGAAGGTTGTGTTTTTCTTTCGTGTTTTCATTTTATTTTATTTTTGTTTTTATGTATAGATGAAATATAAATTTATTTATTCTATTTTTATGTTTATATTTTTATTATATTCGTGATATAATTCTTACGAATTTAATAACAACTGAAAAACATAAAAGAATTATGACTCAAATTTGTAAAAATCTAAAATTTACATTTGATTTGAAGAGTTGAATTGTTCTTAAAAAATTTTCTTCTCATTACTTAAGGTGAAAAACCATAAGAAATAAAGATAATATAAAAAAAAAACCGGCAATGGAAGAAATGGCAATATTGTGTTCAGTATTTCGTAGAATTTAGATCAATTTTTTTTAGATTTACATAATTTTTTCATCCAATTTTAAGATATTTTTGGTGAACAATTTTTTAATTTTCTTTTCTTCCAGAACTTTTATGATAATCAATTAAAAAATTATATAATTAAAAATGTTTATTATATGATTAAAACTTGGGGGAAAAAATATTTGGGATAAAATATATTTGACTTTAAAAAATCCAGACAGCAACTATGACTTCCAAAATATCCAATAGTAAGTTTTGATACAGTTTGATAATTGTAGTAAAAATAAATTGGAGGGCTCAGTGGCTCAGTGAATGGTAGAGCAACTAGTTTACTGATCTTGAAGTCGTGGATGGATTCAATTTCCGTATCAAGGCAAAAGTTGGAAAAATAATTTTTACTTTTTCTTTGCCTATTTCCTACTTTCATTACACCCTAAATTCACTCAGCCTCGAATAAGTACCAGCTTGTTACGAAAAATAACTTAGAAATGCTGATTAGTGATTAGTCTACTTGCTGATGACAAGTATTATTAGAACATTCTAATAATAAATCAGTCATGTAAGCTCTATCATGCATAATTAGTTTATTTTCGCAAAAGCTTTTTCGAAATTTGCGTTTCAGTCTTGAAGTCTTGCGAAATCTTGAAATCACTTCGTTAAAAACCCTGGCTCACTTAGAGCTTTAGGGCTATGAAAGAAGAAAAGCAGAAGAATAATAATAAGAAAAAGAAGTGAAAATAAACTAAAATAAAAAACTGATACTGTTTTAAACCTATAACATTTCTGAAAATTTGGAATTTAGTGTTAGCAGCATAGCAAAAATAACACTAGTCTCATTTTTATATTAATTAATTCACTCTTAAATCAATTTAAATTCGATTTTAATTTAAAATTGAATTATTATACTTGCGCATCTAAAACATTTACAATGCACAGTTTGCTTATTTCACACTCGAATTGTATTTTGAAGAAAGCAGTTTGCGTAGTTTGCTTGGAATGCACAATTTTCACTTTTACACTCAAAATTTGTTTTGAAGAATGCGATTCATGGAAACGACTTTACATTTCAAATAGATTCATAAGAAGGATAGAAATATAGGAAGATAGAATTTTCGAACTGGCTGTAGAAAAAATGCAGCCTATATCAAAAAGATTGAATTCGCAAATACTTCGACTTAATATGGATACGTAATTCATGCTCCAGATTATAAAGATCCGTTCTATGCATCGCTTCCACATTTATGATTTTTAAAATTCAGCTTAAATTATTTATAAATCTTTTTGACTTTAAGGATAATAAATTTTTCTTCCTTTTTCATTTTTAAATATATTACATCAAATTTTAATTTTCCAAATTCATATAAAATAATGTCCAAGTCCATTCAAAGTTAAAAAAATTCTTAAAATATTTCATTTTCAAAAATTTTCCATTAATTTCCACAAATTTTTTACTGTATTTAAATTTTATTCACTTATTTACTATATGTAAATATATTTGGAATGCTCATAATTTGTCATTTTCAAATGTCCTAGATTATATCTTATTACTTTGAAAATTTAACAAAATTTCCAAAAATAATCGAATTCTCAATAACAAACGCAGTACTACTAATTCACTATTTATACACGATTTACACTCGTATAACATAATAATTGGAAAATTGAGGACAAGGTCAATTATTAACAAAACAAATACCAGTAAAAAAGTATAACGACAATTTTAATTGAATCTAAAATTTTTTTATTTTATTATTTTCTTCTAATTTTTTTTATTTATTTGAAATGAAAATAATAATATGCTGCAAATTTTACACACATTTTTTTTAACAGAATTCAAATATTTTATTTAAATAATACACAGTGATGTGTAATTAATATAAACATTTTTATTAAAATATCGATATCATTTTGTTAAACAAATACAATAATACATACTTTTTTTAATGAAAATATTTCACTACTACTATCTATAATATAATTTTAATTTTCCTGGATTTTATTTTTTTTACATTTTGGTATTGGTATTTTGTTATTTTGTGAAAAACAAGTCAAATTTACAGCGGAAAATTCACGCAATAAACAAAAACAAATTATGTACACAAAATGCGTTCCAATTAAAAAGCATTTCACATCATTTTAGATAAATAAAAAAAATTCTTTTTGTATTTTTATTTAATTTTATATAGTCTGTTTCATAATTATAAAGCCATTTGTTAAAAATAGGTGGGAGGAGAATTTCGTAATATTGATCCAATATTATTCGTAGTCAACGAGTTATGCAAATATTTTATAAAAAATCTTAAAAGACATGGTCAGAACCAATGTTTTGAAAGAAACATAAATGAAAACGAACGAAAGCGAAGTTCACATAATTTGAAACACCGGAAACAAACTCTAGCAAAAGTTTGCAGTAGTTAAACGACCTGTCATTTCAAACCACAGCCAAAATAATGAACATGAAAATGTAAAAGTTGTTCCTTGACTAAGTGAAGCACATAAATAAACGAAGTTGAAATAACTTGAATAAATATGTGTAAACAGTAATTGGACCAGCAAAATGAAGTAACAAACCAATTACTAGATACTTTAATTATTATATGAAACATATTTTCAGATGATATTTTCTCGTGAGAAAAATTTAACTTGCATAAATCGGAGGGCTTCAAAAGATACCGCCGAAATATGAGTGAAGATTGTCAATATTTTTAAAACAAAATTTTATATTCAAAACTCCAGTTTACTTCTTCAAAACTGAAGCGTAAGGGTTACATAGATATATTTTTGCTAAAAAATTTTGTTCATTTTATTGAGCTAAGCTGGATATAAAAACAGGAAAATACCAGAATTCATGTCAGCCTTCAAACCAAATCCTGGCTTTCCACTAAATCAGTTGCGACTTTGAATTGGCCTATATGGCCTACCATTACTAACTTTTGCTGACTACTTAACATAATCTTCTCGAATATTACATCTCTAAAATCAAAAAACCGATTAGAAATCTTAAAAATTTAGTGGCGCCACAAATATGAAACGCACTTTATATACATATCGTAGATTTTTTTTGAGTTTTTATAGTTTTACATTTTGCAATTTATGGATATTTTAAATTCTATTTGTTTTTTTTTATTCGTTATATAAACATTTGAATTTTAATTGTTTACAGAACGAACATAAACATATACGATATGTAAATACGTATACACAAATTCACTGCATACAGAATTACAAAAATTGTCAATTTGGAAATAAATTTTTTGGAAAAAAAAAATAAGAAATACAAAAAAAACAGATAAATAAAATAATCAGTATAGAAAACCAATTGAAAAAGGAAAATATTTGAAAATTAATCAAAATTGAGTTATTGGTTTTTATTGTTTTACACACATGGCTGCCAAAAACAACATACATATACATATGTAATTTTTTCCATTTATTTTTTTTTTTAGTCTTAGTTTATGTAATTTCATTTACTTTTATACGTCTAGTAGTGTATGTACAAATGGTGTTTTGAAATTTTTTTGATTATTTTTAAAAATCAATTTAATTTTTTTTTTTTCAAATGCAATTAAATATTAAATTCGGACAAATTGGGAAGAAGAATGGAAATGCCTATAACTACAATTTTCGAACGTTATACGTTTACTTGTGATGTATATGAGAAAAATTGTTCTTTTTTTCGAATATTTGACCGAGTAAAATTTAATTAACTATATGCATTCTATTTTTGCCAACTTTTAGCTTTTTTTATTATGTCGTTGTACAAAAAAAAATTGCTTTTGGCTTGATGTGGTGTATAAGTTGGTTTTCTTAATTTCAAGTATTCGCCATTCATTTTAAGTAGCAATACTAATGCCCAGTCTACGAAACTATGAAGAACAAGAAATATGGAATATGATTTCTCGTGCAAAGGTTTTGTTAGCTCCATTCTGCCCTTTAAGTTTTCTTTTTCATTTAAAAATTGCCCACCATTTGTGAGTTTAGAATAGAAGATTTAAATTAATTTGACTCACATACCCATACAAGTTGACATAAAAAGATTAATTTTTCGAAATTAACTTTGTATTCAACTTCATTTATAATATATGTATAATCGAACAGTACCACAATTAAATAACGGCCATACATTAAAAATAATCTTAGCTGTAGCTTGTGAAAATTATATTTTCGATTTTGAACTGAGTTTCAATTGACTTGTGTTAAATTTGACTCGGAAATAGTTAAATCAGTTAATGGTTATCGACATTAAACTCTAAGCTTTCACTTTGCACTGAACGTAAAAGGTACCGATATATTGGGCCGCATGAATAAAACGAGAACCAATGCTTGTGAGCATGAGCATGAAATATAAGCATCTGCTCATGAGTATAATAAGGTCGAAATCGAGTTATGAGCATTTGCTTTTATTCTTATGAATAATCTTTATCTTATACTTCATGCTCACACTTCATAATCGCACTTCATTCATATACTTTTTGGTTGTTTAAAATGTAGTTAGGGAAAGTTCCTTGCTTTTATATACAGACACATCGTTATTATGCATATAAATTGTGTAAGTATAATTGTGCCACAATTTGAAATTGGAGGATAAGATACAATCATTAACTGTATCAACTTTTCGACGAACCGAATGCTGTGAATTGCATCAAACTAGGGAAGCTAGGATGGATGAGGCATGTTGTAAGATTAAGAATAGATATCCCAGTTAGCAAACTTATGGAGTATATAAAGTCGAAGGTAAAAGAAAACGAGGAAGGCCAAGGAAGAGATACATGGACGATTTCCAAGAAAACTTGAAGAAGCAGCAAATTCAGAATTGGAAAACAAAGACACAAGATCGAGTAGACTGACGGAGGAGGGCAAGGCTCGAAAAGGGCTGTAGCACCAATGATGATGATGATAATAAATTGTGCCAGATAAATGGTGATAAAGAAATAGAAATTTCATCCAAAGATACTCTGATGTTTATGGCTTCAAATTTAAGAAAGTGGAAATAATGGGAACGTACCTACATGACAAAATATTGACACAAGATAAGATTATAATAATCTGGCTATTAACGTGTTTTATACACTTTATTATGGTGGAAATTTGAAATAACTCATGCCATATGCAAACCTAAATCTGCCACTCAGTAGACTCATGTTTTTTAAAGCATTTTGCACATATTTTTAAGCACGTTCACCGTTTTAAGCATGTTCATACGTATATGTATAAGCAAATGCTCATACTCTTGGAACAGATGCTCATGTTGAATTTTCAGCAATAGCATTTGCTTATTTTTATTCATAGAAAGCTGAGCATTTCCTCCGAAAAAGTGATGTAATAAGGTAAAGCCCATTTTTATTTTTACGACCAATTATTTTTTATCGAACAAAGCAAGTATATTGAATGATTCAATATACATATATGCACGCACACATACACATACATAATTTCATGTGAATATTTTTTTTTTTTTAGACGAATATGCAATTAATTTTTTGTATTACGTCTAAAAATACAAACTGCCTTAAGTTATAATTAAAATCAATGTTTCACATGCAAAAAAAGAGGATGATTTTATTTTTTCAATATTTTTACTCGATTTAAAGGCAGCAGCGTGCTGCTTCAACACATACATAATTATGTATGTCTGAATCTGAAAAAACAATTTTAAAAACAAAAATTTTTATTCAAATTTTTTCATTTTTTTTTTTAACTCACTTATAATTAATTGATCACATTGTACTATCATTATTATTATTAAAATTATTTTTTTAATTCTTTGTATTGTTTTGGTTATATAATATCGTGTTTTATTTTTCCATTATAAATGCATTTATGTATGATTTTTGCATATAAAATTTCTCTTTTGCTATGCTCTATGCTTTTCATTTTTTTGTTTTCGATTTCACTAAAAAAATTATTCAAATAGAAATGTAAAAGAGATAAAAAATTTTTATTATTTATTCATTTTTTTAACAAAATATTTAAAAAAGAGAAAAAAAAATTGAGAATAAATTATTATTTTGAATAAAAATGAAATGTTTATTAATTTACTTTTTTGTTTTTGATTTTTTTTGAGTGAATTTATAAGGACACTAGTATGTGCACAAAAAATGATATTACCTATACAATCGTATAGAAAATTATGTTTCATACTACAAGTATTTATTAATTTTCGTATTTCGTATTTTACGATATTTTGTATTTTTCGTAATTAATAATTATGTATATATGCGAATACATTTAATTTAGAATTCTGATTTTTTTATATTTTGTATAAATTGAGTTTAGATAATCGGAAAATTTTAGGAATAGCACAAAAAGTATTGTTGAAGGTATACGACTTCTGGTAGTTATGCGGATTCTACATTCAATGCAGTGACTTCAACATCGACTTTTTATTTAATGGATATGTGTTAGAACTTCTACATTTAATGCAGTAGACTTGACAGCTACTTTTACATGTTAAGCATGCTGTGAAGTCGAAAGTCGAAGTCCTTGAAGTCACTGCATTGAATTTAGAAGCGGCATTATTTACTTAATAGTCTTGCCAAATTGTGTTTATCTCGCCTGAGAAATGAGCTTGAGTGGATGATAATGACTAATTGGGTGCAATTTCATTCAACTTACGGGAAGATGGTCTTATGACAACATGTTAATATGCTAATAATTCTGATCTAGCGCGACTAGGCGTGAAGAGTAGGCAACTAATACTCAATACCTATAATACTCATCATTTTTGCATTAGGATAAGAAATGTATTTTTGTTTGTCAAAGGATCGTTTGTTTAACAGAGGAACCAACTGTACATTCCAATACGATCATGAGTAGTTATTTAAGAGCATTGTATTCCAATAATTTCACAAAAATGGTCCACAAATCTTTGTATTCATAGCTTTTCAGGTTAAATTCAAAGGTTTAAATCAATGATCAAATCAAACTCACTGCCTCCCATGTGAATAACAATTGAATTTCTTTGGATTTGATTTGAACGTTGATTGATTTCACGTGGTAAAGTATATTTACGAAATACGTAGTGTATCACGTTTATGAAGAATTCAAGATTTATTCGAAATTTATTGAATACCTCACGTTTTTATGATAACGAATATTGATACACGATTAGTGTAGGAGCACCTATGTATATACATATCATAAATTTTGTATATGTAAATTTTATTCAATTAAAAATATGCACATAATCCAAGCACATTTGGTCTTTACGATATACGATTATTATGCTCGTATAACATACACTGTTGTAGTATTGACTGAATTCATAATATGACGCAAATACTTATCGTTTATACTTCGTTTTATATAATACCGAATCATTTTCGAAGATAAAAATAAAATAAATGAAAATATGGTAAAAATGTACACACATTAGTTTTCACTGTGTTATATATATATTTTTGTCAGTTTTTTTATTATTTAAAAAAAAAAAAATTTTATTATGCATGTGCGATTTTTCTTTGAATGAATTTCATCATTTCAGTTGTTGATGATGGCAAATTCATTTACATAAATTTCTATAACAGCATGAGTACAAATAAATATAAATATGTGCATATGTACATTATGCAAACATTTACACACATGCATAGATATGAAAATATGAATCATATGTACATACATACATGTGAATGAGCTTCAGTTTTTATTTATTTATAATTCAAGTTCGAAGTAGAAATGAGTAAATAAATATGTATGAAAAAAGAAGTACAAATATAAATGTATATTTAAGGATAAGGATAAGGATTTATACATACATGTATTGATAATATACTCCGATTATGTACTTATAATATTTATGTAGTATTAAGGAAATAATAGTATTCATAATTTTCCTTTTTTTTACTCCAATATATTCATTCATAATTGTTGCGTGGTAAAATTTGATTTAAATATTTATAAAAATCCTTTTTATATAATTCATCAGATATTAAAGAATTATTATTATTATTAAGAGGATTCGTGAAATGAACTCCCTTATTATGTTCTTTGATGTTTTCCATTCATTTTTTATGTGGGAAAGGGATAGTGTGGCCGCGCTCCACATAAATAGTATCACAGAAACAAAAATGTAAATAGCTATACAGAATTTGTAAATAATGGTCGCCAAAAGGCCCTGGTGGGTCATGGTGTGGGCGGGGGTGAGGCAGTTTACTGACCTCATTCCCATAATAAATAATAATAATAATAATAATTCATTTTTTATGGGAAATTATAAGAGCAAAAAAAATGATTTTAATTGAAAACATTTATCGGTGCTCTATGAGAATAAATATGCTAAAGCTTTTGATCAAATTTTTTAAATTACAGTTCATACATGTGTTTATATAAAATCTTATAGATTCATATTTTGTCATTGAAGAGATAGATTTTCTAAAAATGATGAATCTTCTTCTTCTTCTTGGCGCTGCAGTCCAACTCGGACCCGAGCCGACCTTAATTTTGACCTCCAATTTTCCCGGTTTAATGCCTCGTCCCTCCAGTTGCTGTACTTTAACAAATTGGCTGCATCTCTATGTATTTTATCTGCCCATCTCTCTTGTGGGCGTCCTTCAACTCTTTTTCCTCCGTCAGGTTTTTGCCTATCTAGGATCTTCTTCGGTATTCGATTCCGAGGCATTCGTACGTGTCCTGCCCATCTTAGTCTATTTAGTTTAACGACTGTTGCTACATATCGGAATAATTATATATGTTGTACAATTCCTGATTGTATCTTGCTCTCCAATGATCTCCTTCACGTATCGGTCCTAATATTTTTCTTAGGAGTTTTCCTTCGAATATGTTGAGTACGTTTCTCCTCCATAAGTCAAAATTGGTCTTATTAGCATCTTATATATCTTTATTTTTATTTTTCGATGTACGTCCTGTTATTTAATGATAGGGAGAAGAGCAAAGTATGCCTTGTTTGCGTTATTTATTCTTCTATTGATTTCTGTTTGTTCATTATTCTGATCTGTTATCATAGATCCTAGATATACGAAAATTGTTATAATTAAGGTATTTTCATATGATTCTGAACCACTTGTATACTTTTCATTCAAAAATTTCACCGCAACTAATTTTATAAAAATATAAATCGAAATATCCTTACAAACCTATCGACGTACATATTAAACAATAAAAAAAAATTGGTACTTTTCTGAGTATATACTCGTTTATCAAAAATGAATTTTTCAAATCAGATAAGTATTTTTTTCGTCCTCGCAGTTAAAGCATTACATTACCCTCTTTGATACACAATGATACTGACATATACCTCCTAGTTCAGATAAATAAAAAAACTTAAAAGTTTTTCGATTTTTTTCCAAAAAAATGAAAATTTTTTTTTTCTATCACATCTCTGTACTTTTCATGATTTTTTTCTTCATTGTTTTTATATTCCCTTCAAGTAAAAAAGTACAAAAAAATAAAACAGAATAACAAAAAAAAAAAAAATAAAAAATACTACTTTAACAATAACAAAAAACAACAACAACAACAACAAAAATATAGAACATGAAAATAAAAAACAAATTCATATCAAGTGTTAGCAAAAAGGCTAAGCTTAAAATTTGTTTTTGAACAAAAAACAAATGACAAATACAAATTTTGAAAAACAACACCAACATCAACATAACAAATATGTAATAACAAAAACGATAACAGAAAAAGGAAGATGCAAAAGAAAAAAAACAACAAACTTTAAAACGAAAATAATGACTTAAGTGTAAGATGTGTGTAATGGTATAAGAGTAAGAAAATAGATTTGTGTGTGTGTGCGTAAGTGTGTTGTGAATGAAATGTCTTTGTAGATGTGTAATGTATTTTTCATTTCTGTTTTGTTTTATTCTCATCCATCCTCATCTTACTTTTTCTCTTTTGTTTTTTTTTTATTTCTTTTGATTCATTTTGAATTTTTGTTTCTAGTTTTCCTTTTTTCTTCCTTTCATTTTGTTTTTTTTTGTTTTTTTTTTTAGATTTTTAACTAAAGATATCAGTTTCAGTTACAGAAAAATGCTTTATATAATGTACCATAAAGTGAGTATAGTGATATCTCTAGTATTTAGTATCGTATGTGCTTTCCTCCTTTTTAAAAAACAAACTTTTATATAGAATATGTTTGCATGTACAGGAGCACAATATATTTAACGATCTAACGTATTAATAAGTGTAAATGTGTGTGTGTGTGACTAAAAGTTCTATTAGTGAAAAAAAAAACAAAAAAAAAAATGATAAACAGAAATCATTTCGAAAGATACATCATTTTTAACTTTTCACTTTTATCTTTCATATTACTCGTACATATCTCGTATACATTAAGTTTCTTTTTTTTGGTGTGTTAGTCATTTCTTTTTTATTTATTTTTTTTTTTTTGTATTTACATTTTTGTAGTTTTATTATGAGTTTGTGGATGGGTGGTACTGGGACGATAGTAACGAATTTTCTTCTTCTTTTATATTTAAAATTTTATATATTTCTCACGATTTATTATTGTTATTTTTTTATCTCGATAATCGTCCTATTTTATTTTATTGTTTTTTTTTTTTTTTTTTTGGGGAGGTCTTCATATTTTTACTGTTACAACTGCTATTAAAACTCTTCACCTATTTTTTTTTCTTTTTTTTATAAATCAAATATGAGTAAAAAGGGATGAAATTTTGTTTTAAAAAAAATTTTAAACAACAAAAAAAATGTTATTAAAGACATTAAAAAAATTGCATCAAATGTAAGATTTGAATGAACAAAATGAATGAATTTTAAGAAAATTATTATACGAAAAATATTCAACTTTTAAGATTCAAGTTTTAAAATATTTACGGGTATTTCTATTATTATTTTTGCTTTTGTTGTTGATTGTATTATCTTTAGGATATTGACTTCTTTATGATTTGTGCTACGTTAACGTTATATTGTAAATTAAATCCTCCTGTTCCATGGAAACTAAACAAAATTTCGGATGATTTTTATTTAATTTCGTTTTGTTTTTTTTTCATTTTTCTTTTTCTTCTTTACATTTTCTCTTTTGAACAAGGATAATCACATAAATTTAATTTTATTTCATTTTTGCTAATGTGTAAATTAAATGATGAAAGTCATATACTCGTACTATCAATGTAAACGTGTAATGTACTTTGAGAATGCGGCCCTAGACTCCGATGTAGCTCTATTGTTCTCTGGATTTTTTTTAGTGAATTTTCAACTTGACAAAAATATTATAAAAAGAAAAACAAAACACAAATCAAAAGGAGCATTAACAAAAACATAGGAATATCTTCTTGTATACACTCATTTAGATACATAGATATTTATGCATGTATTCATTACACACTACAGTTACACCTTGTATATGCAGTGATATGGCAGTTAACATTACATTTATGCTTTCCAGAAAAAAAAAGAAAAAAAAATATTTTAAATGAATGTGTGTACATACATATAATTTACTCGTAGACGTATACAGGGTGTCCGGTTTCGGATGGTCATCCGGCACACAGTAGATAGGTCTCGCCGAGACAAACAAAAAATCGTTCTAGAGGGAGGGGGGTAATCTCAACCATTTAGCCGCTAGAGGGCGATGAAGATTTTTCGCACTCAATCTACGAAACACCCCCTTTAATAACTACGGTGTACTAGCTAGAAGAATCTGGTCTGAGAAAAATCTGAAGGAAACTCCCCCCTCTCTTCAATGATACCTAATATGCTTCTATACGTTCTTTGTTTCAAGAGTTATTGTGTTTCAAAGACAGAATTTAGTGATTTTTTGCCATTTTTTTTAGAGATAATACAGGCCTATCTACTGTGTGCCGGATGACCACCCGAAACCGGATACCCTGTATACTGTATACATAATAAGCGTATAATGTGTATTTTAGTGAATGTCTACGAAAAATAAAAATATACAAAAATAATAGGAAAATGTTGAAAAAGAAAAAAGGAAACAAAATAAAGATAAATGATTCAAATTAACTTTTTCTATTACCTTGTACTACCTACAAATGCTTTTATAAAATTATACATAATGTCTGCGTTGTGCACTTTATTTCACACAAACATATACAAACAAATACAAAATTATATGTATGTAAATAATATCCTTTTGAAATTTTTTCTTTGTGTGTACATTAGTATAACATCGTTTTATTATTATTATTTTATTATTATTTTTATTATTATCATTACTATTATCGTTATCATTACATTACATATTCGTTGACAGAGAGAACTGGATACACACATAATATTAAAGGACGAAAATTTATAAAGCGAATACAAATATGTATAATAAAATGGATAATAATAATAATAAGTAATATTTTTTGAAATGTGTTAATGTGTTAATATTTATATGCATGTGTGTGTGTATATATTTGTTATGAATTTATCAGAATTACAAATCTAAGGTAAATGTGAGTATGTTTTATTTTTATTTTTTTGTTTTTATTTAGAAAGAATGATAAGCTCTGGAGATATACTCGTACATACAGGGCGTTCCAAAACTCAACGACAATATTTAAAGGGGTGAAAGTAGAGTGCATTTGCAATCGAAAATGTTGTATGACATTTTTTCGTTTACGCTTTCTTTACAACGCTAGAGAGCGTTTAAAATTTTGAGTTTTTTGCAACACCTTTCAACACAAAATCACGTGTTACTTTTTGCACATCCTACGTATCGAAATTTAGCATTCTAGACAATGATAAAGCACAAAATTACCTTTCTTCTGGTATACTATAGCAGGTAATTGAGAATTTGATTCCTAACAAAAGAACATCCTGAATTCAAAATTTATTATGCATTTTTTAAAACCACTATATTCTGTATGAACAGATTTATCTGAAAAAAATTGCAGTATGGCAAATGTGGCAAACCTAAAAAAAACTGCGCGAAAGTGTCTTCTTTCACACGAAAAAAGTTTGATGTCGATCGCTTGAGCCGGTTTTGAGTTATTAAGGATTAAAGATGTGCAGAAAGGTTCAAAAATGTGCTTAAAATCAAGAATTTGGGATACTAAACAAAATATTTGTGCAGAAATTGCAAATTCAGAGTCAGAAGCTTTGTGTGCTTCAAAGCAAAATCTCCTCAGATGAGCAATTATTTGTTACCAGAGAGTGAAGGTCATTCAAATGATATCATTTTTCACACATAAATCAAAAATAACTTTAACAAATTATCCTTTCATTTGAACCTTAAAACTGCCATAATAGAATAAAATCAAAAAAAGCCATCATTACATTTCACATCAGTCAGTCCAATTCGGTCCGCTTTATATAAATTAGAAAAAAGGATATTTTTTTTTGTTTTTTTGCATAAATCCTTACAATACGTAATACATGAGTATCTCTGAGGACTCTTTCAGTTGGATTATTTTGTAAAGAAATTAAAAATTAATTTTCAAAACTATTCGTTATGCTAATTATTTTCCATAACAAATCACAATATGCATAATATTGTTGAGGATTGCTATTAATAAAAAAAACTGATATCCGTGTTGTATATGATGACGGAATTTTTAATTTTTTTTTTCTTTTGTTTATTATTTGACCATAGAATTTTAAATAGAAAATAAAAAGATAAAAAAAATTTAATTCATGAATTGAAACGATTATTTCCAATCAATCTGATAGTGCGGTTATGAGGTTATAATATCCCAGAATTTATTATTTATAATACATAAAACGAAAATAAAAAAAAAAAGGAATAAACAAAGGTAATCAATTGAATATATTTGATAACAATTTTATTGTGTTTTTATGAATGTACGTATTTTATTGATGAATTTAAATAATAATCATTTTTTTTTTTTGATTATTTACTTTTTATTTAATTTTATTACTCAATTATTAATGTTTGAGTAAATTTTAATTTAACATTAAATGATGCTATAAAATTATTTGAATTTTTATGGTAATCGATAATATAAATTTTGTTTTAAATTTATAATTTTCACAGGTAAGACATTGGCCGTTTTCGATAATTCAGATCTGATTTAAATCTGAAAACTTATTGTATTCGGTAAATGAGATTTGAGTATTTTTGATCTAAGTAACACATACATACATATATCATATAATTTTTTTTCAGTGTCAAAATAGTTAGAGCTGGATGGAAAGTTAGAAAAGATCTGAATTACCGAAAACAGCCATTATCTTCATAGGTCATAGGACATATTACAAGAGTTTTCATTTTTGCAAGCAGCTTATATGCATTATGTTGCTTCTACATTCAATGCACTAGACTTGATGGCTATTTTTGTGTCGACTTCGATTTTGAGAAAATTCAATGTTGCAGTGTACTGCATCTAGGATAACATAACATAAAATAAATGAAATTTTTTTCTTTTGACATGACAACAAACAAATTATACTTTCAAAATTTCAACTGTTATTTTATACGTCAAGTCAAAATTCAATTTACTGCACTTAAACTATTTGATATGTGCGTTAAGCATGCAGTGAAGTCGGAAGTCGAAGTTTAAGTTGAAGTCACTGCGCTGCAAGCAGCTTATACTTATGTGTTAGTTTTAGGTTGCATGCAAGTTATTAACCAAAAGCAATCAACTTAGACTTAGACCCCAAACACAATCGAAATAGTTAGTATCCAGCAAGAGCAGAAATATGCTGTAGTCTATAAAAAAGATAAGATACTACTTGTCATACTTATTCTTGTACTTCCTATATGAAGCAAATTTTCGCTGGCTGCTATGATTTTGTTAAGTACATCAAAGTAATTGTGTAGTTTGCGTCAATTTAACAGCGAGCTTGATTAAATAAACACCTTACCTGACGTTTACATGGTCGCAAAAATGAAGACTTTTGTGAATGAAAGATTTTATAAAATTATGCAAAAGTAAAAACAGCTTGCCTTACTTGCCTTGCTATATGGATTCATAAATGGTAAATGAAGGATGACATGATATCTGTCTTGAAATAATAATGACCTGTGTTTTGTGTAGATAACCACTGAAAGCTTATCATGAATTAATAAAAATGTGTTCGTAATTAAAATGAAAATATGCACATAGGTCTTTAAAATTTAGAATATGACAATCGATTCGCATCATTAAACATGACAGAACTTTGAAAACATACTGATTAGTCTAATTTTCCGATGACAAGTATAGCTAGAAGAATTATAAGATCCTTTTAAAAAATAGATCATTCCACGCTAAATTGCTGTCACATTGATATTCTGAAAAACATAGTCAATGTTTATAGAGTTTGTACGTATACGAAAATATGCAAATAAATTTTAATTACATTCTATAAATAAAACAAAAAAAAACAATTTATTTCATTTGACACACATTCAATTTATTAATACAAGTAATTCAATAAATAATTTATGTATTCGTTTTCAATTGCAATTCATCTGTAAAAAATAAAAAATAACTTGAAAATAAAATTAAAATAAATCGGTAGGTATATAAATAAATTAAAAATAAATTTAATTCGAAATACATATTTGGAAGTAATGCTTACATGTCATTATCATTATCATCATCATCATTTAATAATGAACAATTGAACTCGACACGAGAATGGCTTTCATTTACACTCAATATCCAGATTTGGATCAAAAGTGTGAAGTACGTGCAACACCATTCATCGTATGTACATAGATATAATTAAAAACGAGTGTATAAGATATGACATCCCACTATATGGTGTGAATGTAAATATATATTTTATGTTTGATTCTCATGATAATATTTACATATACGTATATGTACATATGTACAAATAAAAGTACATAGTTACATGCATGTATAAAATTTTGTATAAATTTTATTATAGAATTTACTTTATATGTTTAATATGAAAGTGTATATAATGTATATGTACGTGAGTGTGTGTTTTGTTTTTTAAATGTGAATTTTAATTAAATTTAGTACATAAATTAATTAAATGAATAAATATTAATATTATATTCGTATGTGCTCTTAAAAAAGTACATGAGTTCACATATACTCGTACGAGTATCTGTTTATGTTATTATTTGGTATTCGATTCAATTTAATATCACTAGAATATGAGAAATTCAAATGTGCATTATTAACAGATATATTTATAGATTAAATTCATTTTAAAATGTTACAAGAATTTAAAATTTTTTTTTATTAATGGTATACGTACGTATACATGCAGACATATTTGCTTAACAATAAATTCATTAAATGGAATATACAACACTTAAATATTTATTTTGGAAAAACATTTACGTTTACAAGGACATCGTACAATAGAAATTTTCAGCTAAAACTGAATTGGAAAGTTGGCTTTACATCCCAACGTGGATTTCGTGCAAGAGTGGATTTTTCATACCTTCAGCATTTTCACACAAGAAATTCTGTAGGCTATCCTTTTTCCGGCCAGCGAAGATTTCAACAGGGTCAGAGTGAGATCAGATCTAGTATTTCTATAATTTTACACTGGCGACGGAGAAATTATATATTGAAAGTTTTGAAAGCAGTGTACAAATTCTTAATATGTTTCCTATATAATAACATACGGTAATCTATATTATGAATTGTGAATACCGTCTACTCTGGCACGAAATTCACGTTGGGATATAAATCTAAATTTATGTGCGCAACAATCAACAAAATGGCATTTGGACGTTCTTTCGATTGAAGCCATTTTTTTTTTTTTGTTAGAATTTATAATTCCAGAGACATTAACATTTTTCACTCTTCAAATTTTCGTGACACTTGCGATTTTCCTGACAATTTTTTAAAAAATAACAAAATCAAACATTTTTTAAATAAAATCCGGCATAACTTTTAAAAATTTTTTTGTATTGTGCCTATACTATTTTCAGAAATTGAAGTCAGTACAGGCAAGATAGGCATGCTTTTCTATATTCTTTCACATTGCGTTTGTATAAATCTGTCTCGTGTGTGGGGTGATCAGATCTCAATTTCAATCAAGACAGAGATATATTATTCAGAATTTCCTACAAAATATTATATGTGAAGTTATCAGAAACTCATCAGGTAACTTTTTCCATAAGCACAATACTGACTTCGATTTCTGAAAATAGTATAGTGAAAAATTAAGAGTGCCTGCTAAACATCCGTAAGAATAGCGTGTATACAAACCGAAACAATGACGTGTACCAAATCCGTAAAAATGGCGTCTTTAAAATCCGAAAAAATGACGTATTTAAAATTCGTTAAAATGGCGTATAAAAAATTAGTTATAATAGAGTGCAAAAAATCTCTAAAAATGGCGGTACAAATATTTGAAATCTGATATGGTATTTGTTGAATATAACCAATATAACTGATATAACCAACATATGTAAATACATAGTTAGTTTGAAAAATTTAAAAATAAATCAGCCAATTAACAAACTATTTCAAGTGTATGTATGTATAGGTATAAATTTTTAATTTCAAAATGTCAAAAATACAACGGCAAATCAACATCAATATTCTTTTTTTTTTTTTTTGAAAATTTTCAAGCATCGTGATAGCATCAAAAATTTCCAATGTGCTATGTGCATCAAGGTATATGATCACTTTCAATGATTTTGAAATAAGAAGAAAAACTAAAAACTATTGAGTTGTAAAATGCAAAATATACGAAATTTCTTGAACATCATCTAATACACTCTGTTTGACTTACCTATGCTAGGGAGATACATAGAAATTTGTAAATAAAAATTTTTTTTGATACTTTATACATTTTGAGAAAAAAAGGAAAAAATCTTTCAGAAAAATGAAAATGAAGAAAAAAAATTTAAAAGAATTACGAGACAAATTTCACTGCATCATAGAGTCTTTCGATAAGTGCGACGAATGTATAGTGTATGTAATGTGGATGAGAAAAATACACAAAATTTTGTTATCGATAAACTAAGTATACTTACGATTAAGTCATGCATGCATAAAAGAAATCCAAAAGAGAAGGATAAGCATAAGGTGTACATTCACATATCTACATATATGTAAATAAATATGTACGTATATGCATATAAGATATAAGTCAAATAAGATATTAAGACAAAAATCCAAGAAAAAAAGGAGTAAAAATATGAAAACTTATTTCGAATTTAATTTTATAAACACAAAGTACAAAATATTTGGTATTTTTCTCATACAGAAAAACACAAAAATTGCCAAAAAAAAAATAAAAAAGAAAATAACTACCAAAATAAAATAGAATATGATGAAATTTAAATTCTATATACGAGAGAAAAAAATATTTAGTCGAATCAGTTATTCGTATAATACGTACATGATACACTACAGCTATACATAAAGCTGAAATGTAAGTAAACGAATTTCAAAATGCACATAGTAAATGCACATAAGTCTGTATACTCTTATACATATTCATAAATTTTATATTTTTATACGTAGATACGTATATGTATAAAGGATCAAACAAAATCATAAATTCGGATGATGAAGGAATTTTTTAAGATATTAAGAATATTTACTTATTTTTTTTTGTTTTTTTTTTTTTTGTATCATATATTCCGTATGCACTTTGTACATGAATAATGTTAAACGAAATTTATTCAGAGTGCATAACATGACATCTAAGGATTTAAAAATGAAAAAAAAAAAAAAAACAAGAAAAGAACAAAAAAAAAAATTGAAAAGAAAATAAATCCATTATACATACTCGTATTTACCTGAATTTGAATTTGATGAAATGACAGGAACAACAAGAAACATTGTACACATAGTACATATACCTATACATATCCTTCGTGTACATCATTTACAAATTTCTATTGCATATACAAAATATTATTATGTTGAAGGAAATTCATTTAATACTTTTTATTTAAATAAAAAATTTGTAAAAGCAATTGATATACAGGAAATCAATAAAATAAATAAATAAACAATAAAAAAAAAAATTCAGGATAAAAATTGTGTAACAAAAAAAAAAAAAAAACAGTAAGAAAATTTTCTGTTATGATGATGATTTATCTACATGTACACACATACATACGTACACATGTTACATTATTTTATGATCACAACAAGATGAATCCTTTTTAGTTAGTTTTTTGTTTTTGTTTTTCAATTGAATGATGATGAAAAGATATAGTTGAAGTAAATTTATGAAAAAAGCAAACAAAAACGGCAACAAAAAAAAAATTTCATAACATGATAAAAAAAGACAAAAGAAAATTTTGTGTAAGAAAAAAAAATCAATTTTTTTTGTTTTCCTTTGTTTTTTTTTTCTTCTTCTTTGTTTCTAGTTAAACATAAATAAAATTGCTTTAATTTTTCTTTTTCGTTTATTTTTCTTTTTATAAATTTTGCTCTTTTATTTATCTTCTGGAATTTATATATAATTTTTATGTGATGTCTGGAAATTGTTTTTGATTCTTTGTGTGAGTATAGCATCAGAGAGAGAGAGAGAGAGAGAGAGAGAGCATTAAGCAAAAATTAAAAAAAAAAAAAAACAAACATTGAAGGAAGAAAAAAATAAATAAAAATAAATATTAGTACACACATATTATCCTGTTGTTAGGATTTAAATGTACATAAATATTTTTTGGAATAAAATACAGCATAAAAATATATTTACTTTCGTATGTAGGTATGTGTAAAAGGAAAATAATATACAGAATGAAAACGAATTTGTTCAGAATGTATAATATAAGATAAGTTTATGATATACTACATAGATAATTTTTTTTTTCTGTGTCATCCTAATAGAAGAAAAGGACAATTTAGTAAATTGCAAAGGAAAAATAAATAGTAAAGAAAAACTAGAGAAGGAAAAAAAATGAAATACTAAACAGAAGATTCACTGCAGATTATCATTTTTACTGTTATTAGAAAGTATGTACGAATAACGGTATGTGCGTATGTATACAGAGGTGTATTTAGATGTATGTGTGCGTGTGTGTGTGTGTTACAAAGAGAGTAATTCAAAACATTTGACAAAATAAGTACATATTATGGATAAAGGACAATAAGGATAATGAAAATTGTACGAGTATGTGTATATTTATGGTTCAGATAACTATACATATATACATACAAATGTATACAGAAAGTATGTAAAATATGGAATATAATGTATGAAAAAAAAATTTTTTTTGTTTTGCAGAAAAATTGTTTAAAATATAAAAAGGATATATTGAAGTAAAATAACAGACTGAAAATGCTAAAATGATGAAGAAAATATCATTTTTTTAAGCATAAAATAAAGTAAGGATATGTATAGATATGTTCTTTCAAAAATGATGTAAAATAATGAGAGATAATATACACAATGAAAGGATATTTTTGTAATAATGTTAACAATGATAAACAAGATAAACATTTAAGTATTTGTGTGTACATAGAAGTTGTGGATACTTTTTATTTAATTTATAGAATAAAATTGAAGAATAATTTTTTTCTAATGTCCTGTTCGTTTAGTTGAATTTTCTTTGTAGTTTATTGTTTCAGCTTGAAAAAAAAATAAAAATTTAATATCATAAAAAATTTTAGGCATTACAAATGAATTGAATTTAGAAGGATATGCTTTCAAATTGTTTTCAAATTTTTAAACGAATATCAAAATATGAATACTACATATTTGAATTACCCGTAAATGTTGTTCTAGTATATTTTTATTTTATTTTTATTTTTATTGTAAAGGGAGGTCAGGTGAAACCTGAAAATTTAGAAAAGATTTAAGGGTTTTGTGAAGAGGAAGGTTACAACAAGGACAGACCAATGCTATTCTTCCGGCTGGAGGAAAGCGGTGGGTGAGCCTTGTATGACTAGTCCAGAGGCGAATGATGATTATTTGTTTCACCCTACTAAGCATAGGGCTGATCCCAAGGTACTCGAACTTCCAACTGAAATTAAACAAAGCTTAAGTACAATTTGAAGGAGTTTTTTCAATCAATGTAAAGTATGGTCGATACCATTAAGTATGGAATATAACATCATTCAGGTGACCACCACGGCTCCGTTTCGTAGCTTGGATTCTTTGAACTCAATTTTGGATGACTCTCTCACATAAATTAGGCTGTATTTCAGCGATAACACGTTCAATGTTGTCTTGTAATGCATCGATTGTTTGGGGTTTGTTGGCATAACACATTAACTTTACATAACCCCATAAAAAAAGTCCAGTGGTGTTAAGTCACAGGATCTCGGAGGCCAATTGACTGGTCTATTTTTTGAAATAATGGATTCACCAAACTTTTCCTTTAGTAATTCGATTGTTTCGTTAGCTGTATGACATGGAGTACCGTCTTGCTGAAACCACATGTCGTCTGCATTGATATCATCAATTTTTGGGAACAAATATTGATTTATCATTGCTCTATAATGAATCCAGTCAACAGTAACTGTGACTATTGCATCATTTTTAAAGAAAAATGGATCAATGAATTGTGTTTTCAATGCGTCGAGTTATGCTTTCTGCAGGACGATTGTTTCGACCACAAAATTCACAAAGTGTTCTTACTGTTTCTCGCACAGATTCATTATTTCGATAATAAATATTAATAATTTGCACGTGTTGTTCAGTCGTGTATCTATCCATGATGAAATGGTACAATGCATTGAAAATAAATCTGTCAAAAATTTTGATGGACGGTTTTTAGTGTTGCCACAGTAATATATCAAAGATCGAGCGTATCTATTGGAAAACATATAATATATCTACATATGTACGAGTATATGTATAGCTATCGTGTAATCATTTTTTTAAATGAAGTTAATCAAAAATTAATTTTCCTTCAATCCTATACTTGAACATACACTTTGAATACTCGCACATATTCTGAGCTACTTATGTGTACAATGAAAAATACTGATTTCATTCAAATTTATATTAAAATTTAAACATTTTTTTTTTTCTGTTGAATTTAAATATATATATAAATAATTTCAATTGCTTTGTAACATTAGCTTGTAAAAATTTTAATTTTTATTTGTTCTACAAGAAAATAAAATTTTTAATGAAAAAATCTTTGAAGCATGAATGTGTATGCATGTATGCATCTGTAAAAATTGAATGAAAAATTCTAATCCAAAATAATGAAAAAGTACATATGTAATGTACGAGTACATATATACCAAGTACATTATGTAATATCTAATAAATGAAAATTCATCGTTGAAGTTTTTCTCATTTCTTCGTATATTTCATTTTCTTATATACATGAGCACATATACAAACATACATACATAGTAGCTATATTTATTTATGGATGTGTAAATATAAATTTTTTTTTTTTTTTTTTTTTTACCGAATACCTCACATACAATACTTCCAGATAGTATACTTCATATGACAGTAAATACAAGTTCGTATATGTGTATGTATGCATGTGTGTATTAGTGTGTACGTATATACTCAATATGTATTAATATATGGAAACGAGTAAATATCTTCAATAAAGCTCAGTAAAGAAAAAGTGAAAAAAAAAGCATTTTTCTTTTCTTTCGACTTATGGAATAATAAACAAACAAAATGAAAAAAAAAAGTGTTTTTTTCAATAGATCCTTACACATGAAATACACAATTGTACATTATATTCTTGGAACATATTTATGAATCTTGAAGGGAAAAAAAAGGATAACCTTAGGTAATCATTTTGTGAATAACAAAACAGCAACAAAATAAAACAAAAAACAACAAATGAATTTCCTTTCTTATTATTTTGTTCCCTTTTTTTTAGATTTTAATTTTTTTTTTTTTTTTCGATTTACCTTATCGTAATATATGTATAGTATATGCCTAAACAAAAGGAAAATTATCATCAAAACTTCTTCGGAAAAACAATGCGAAATAAAAAATGTGAACGCAAAAAAATAAAAAAAAATAAAAAAAAAAACAAATCACAATAATAATGAAACTGAAAAATACAATAAGAAAGAATATATACACGTAGTAGAATCCTTTTATGTACATATATTAACGAGAAACGTATACAAGATTTTTCTCAAATTTGATTTTTTTTTCTACTCCTTCTTCTTATACTTATATTTGTTTTCTTATTATTTTGTTCATAAAACTCTTTGTTACTATATATTTTTTACTTAGTACTTTACTTGTTACTGCTTACTACCTTCCTACACAATTACAAAAAAGCATGACTTGCAGAAATATAATGAATTTATATCGAGGAGTAATGTGTGTTATAACTCATTTAATATGAACTAATATTTACTGTTTTTTATTTCCTATTTCTAAAAACATCTCATTCTCATATATTGTAGATAAAATATCACAAAAAAAAAATTAAATTAAATTAACACAGTAAAAATATGAAAAAATAATATTCATAAAATAAAATATTAAATTTTACGTGTGGGGCTGTATGCATGCGTGAATATGTAAGTACTTAGTTCAAATTGAAAACAGAAATAAATTTAAAAAAAAAAAATATACGCACAAGAAATTTATTGCGCTAAATGAAATTTCTTTTCTTTAACGATGCAATAAAGACTTATTTTTTATGTTACACATATTTTTAATTTAACATTTTTTTATTAGATCCTTTGATTCGTGTACGTCAAACTAAAGTGATAGGTGAAATTCTTTAAAATAAAACAAATTAAAGATGAATTTTTTTTTTTTAAAAAACAACTACTACTCATTATGAAGAATATCTTCAAGACTTTATATACAAAAAGATGACGTAGAGGTAAAACCCCGTATGTCTTAAAGATTGGCATATGAAGGATGCCTTTTGGTCTTATTGTTCATCACATGAACAATTGTTTTTTGTGCAGTCATTAAAGATTTCAAAGTTGACTTGTATGCACTTCCCCAACAAGAAATACCGTATTTTAATATGGACTGAACAAAGGAATAATATAAGGTCTTCATTATGCTATTTGGAAAATACGATTTGATGAAATAGAGAATTCTTAAGATTGAATACAGTGAGCTGTTTACTTTCGATATGTGCGAATCCCAGCGAAGTTTGTGATCTATGGTGTGGTGATACCTAGATATTTAATTTTTTCAGTACATTGCAGCTGAAAGCAATTGGTTGTGCAACAAGAGTTCGATAAATTTAATAAATAATTAAATTAATAAATATTGCTAAGGAATAATTTAATTTCTAACGATAATAAGTCTTCTGTTGTAAGTTTTCTGTCTTTTTATTTTGGTCGATGATTTCCCTTTTGATTGATATTTGTGATTGAAATTTGCTCCCATTAGTCTTGTTTTTGAAGTTTGATATTTTTGTTTGTACTCACGATCATTATTTCTATGATAAATTTGTAGTTTCATTGTAGTTTCATTTGTAGTATAATTGTTTTGATGTGTGATTGCTATTTTGTTCTTGCTGATTCCTCTTCATCTTGTTTTTCATCATATTCGTCATCATTTTTGTTATCGTTATTTTCTTCATCATCATCATCGTCATCATCGACGTATTCATTATTCAACATCTTCGTAGTCCTCACTATCGTCATTGTCATGATTTCCATTTATCTGCTCACCTGGTTCTTGCTCTTGTCCAGATCCCTGTTGCTATTCCATTCCTTGTCCTTGTTCGGAACCTTGTTCTTGTTTCATTCCTTGCTATTTTTCAGACCCCTGTGATATCACCAAACTTTGTTCTTGTCCCAGTCCTGGTTTTTCTCCCAGTCCTGTTGTTCCTTTAGTTTGTGTTCTTGTTGCTTTACAATTTCTTGTTCATGCACCAGTCCCTGTTCCTGTGTGTTATTGTTTTCAAATTTTTTTAAAGAAATCGGTTTCTTGAACGAAAATTTTGAATTCGGATTTTTTGTTACATTTTTCGGTATTTTGTTCATTTTTTTGAAATAAATTATCGAATTTTTGCGGTTGATTATTCCAAGTCATTCCTGCTTCTATACCATCTGGACAAACCATAATATTATTACCATCACGACAGATTATAGGTTTGTCAATATTATCTGTTGGTTTCACATTGTTTACATCTCTTCCAATACTTTTCGTATTGTATCTAATGTATCAATGTATCTAAGAAGTAATCTTCGCCAACATTCAAATCGAATTTTTTGTTCTGAGATATCTTCTTGAAAGTGATTGGAATATCTTCTGTGATTTTTTACTATCTTTTCTCTGATTTCTTGAGTGACTTGATCTTTATTATTAACGTATTCGCCGAGCAATCTAAATCCCTCTAATAGGGATTGTTGGCCATCACCCACATAAACTCTAAATAAACGTTCACTTCTCTCTTCTTTTGATTTCTCAGTATGTTTTTCTCTGGTAGAATTTCTTGATCAACACCCGAATAGCTGTGGATTATTTTCAATTTCAGTAACATTTTCGTTTTCAGCTAAAAGATGAAAAAAAAATTTAGAAATGAATTAAATCTTTTCTGAATTATTGGAAATCAAATATGAACCAACATACCATGAACAGTGATAACTGATGAAATTGTGAAAATCAAAACACTTCCTAATACTAATGTTTTTATTTGTGCTGATGGCATTACAAGTCAATTATAGACGATTTGATTTTTGGTTTGATCGCTGTACAATCATCACTAAATTAATCATCTGTCTAGTGTGGTTTTGAATTTTATACGAAAAAATTTGATCAAATAACAGAGGTAACAGAGGTAACAGAGAGGTAGATTAACTTTGCAACAGACAACTATTGGCAAAAAATTAAAAGTCGGCGACTCAGCAATACAGAAATACTAATTCAATTATTCATAAGTGGAACATTATGAATTCAGTTTCTATCTATAAAACTTTCTAAGATTGATTAGAAGATTTTTTTTAAACATTATTTCATTAATCTTTAGATTTAAGTAATGGAAGATCTTTTGAATCTGTGTCATTTGCAAAAAAAAAAAAATAATGAACTCAAAAACAAATTTGACAAAAAAAAAGAACAGAATGAAAGAAATTTATTCCCCCCATCTATAATTGGAAACGAAAATGAAAAATTGCAGTTCTGGTTTTGTTTTATACACGCTGATGAGACAAATTTTAGATCAACATCATTTATTTATTTCTATTTTTTTTTTTTTTTTTTGCCGCAAAACTCTTTTATCAAAAATGTATTTTACGATACAAAAAGCTTTCTCGTGGAATAGAAAACAAAACAAAAACAAAAAAAAAAAAAACAAATATTGGAATTAATTGTTTCACGTCGAATTTGTTGAACGATGAGTACAAATCTGTACATGTAGAAGAGTTGTATCAAAAGCGTAATGTCATAATCACACAATGACAAAAAAAAAAATAAATAAAAATAAGTGAAAGAGTGTTCGAGTTTGAAAAAAAAATTACCGTAAAATTAAGAAATTTTTCATGTATCTACCACCTACACGGTTAGATACAGATTTATGTGTGCACACATTCAATGTTCATTATCAAAAAATATCGTACATACTCGTGCACATATAAATTATCACATGTGATGCAGCACGTAATAGATAAGATACTATCGTAATCGTAGATAAGGTATCAATAATAATATCTCCAGCTCTTTTACTCATTTTTCTTAAATCGGGCTGAGCTGATGGTAGTGGCTAGTGGGTGAAAATTCGTTTTTTGTTTTCCTCTTCTATAGAACATAGAACCTATCACTGCTATCACGTTTCAAGCTATCATTCTAAAACTGAATTTAAAAGGGAAATAACCTCTCTAAGGTTTTTTTTTTGTTCACTTTTTGAATGAAAATATTCATATTACGAGTACACATTATGTGTTAAGGCCCAACTATAATCGACATACCTGACATAACAAACATAAGAAAAAATAACGAATGTTAAAACGTAACATTTGGGTAACTATAATAACATATAGATAACATACTAAACATAAGCAATACGAATTTCACAAAATGAGCTTATGGCTTATGTTACTTATGTCATGTACGCTCTCGATCGTACTGCTTATGTCGAGCTTATGTTAAACGAATTTTTAACGAATGTCGGCAATGTTAATTATAGGGTGCGTTCAGTTCAATGCAGCGATGCAAGTCAGCGATGAAAATGCAGCGATGTTTAGATAATCGCTGTATACAATTAACTGAACTGTTTACAGCGGAAAAACCCGCTGCAAACAGTTGATAGTTGGCTTTGTCTGTTGTTTTAACATTTCTGTCACTTCAGTTTATGTTGTGTTGATATAAAGAGTTAATTGTTTTATTTTATAAAATGTCAAAATAAAAATATTTTTTAAATATGTCAAAATTTGTTTACGATGACTTTTAAAGCGAACTTTTTTTCAGCTGCAAAATATTTACATCGCTGCAAAGTAGCAATTATGCAGCGAAGCCGTTCAGTAAGAGAAATTATTGCAGCAATGGAAAATTTTACATCGCTGCGTGGAACTGAACGCGCCCATAGTTTAGCATAGTTTAGCTCAGTGATTTGGCTGTGTTCGTAGCACGACATATGTCATAGTCTATGTCAGCTATGTCAATTATAGTTGGACCTTTATGGACATAGAGGTGATATCTACATTTTTATTTATATTTTCGTATGTGATAAATTTTTTTATATGTATATTTTGTTATTTATTTTATGATGGTGGTGCTGCTACTATATATACAAATTCTTTCATTATTTTCCTGTTCCTTTTTTTATTTGTTCATATGTATATATATAAGTATAGGTAATTTTCGCAATTTTGTATTGTTCCAATTTTTATTATGTGTGTGCTTTTGTTGTTGTTCGTTCTTTTTTTTTTATATTGTATTATTTCTGTTCAAAATAAAATCAATGATTCATGTACGAGTATATTGCTTTTAGTTGTTTATGACAAAAAAATACAAATTTTTTATCGTTTTTATCCTTTCAAATATTATATATATATTTTTGTTTTTTTTCATTTAAATTTAAATATTATGCCAGGCGATATTACATAGAGTACCTATATTCGCTACATACAAGTATGTAAATGCCGGTATGGGTATTCATTTCATGTGAATATTAGCATATTAGACAGATACATACATACTCGTACATAAATGAGAAAAATGTTAAACCAGGTTAAACTTTATGAAAAACGTGAAACATTTTTTATGAAAAAAAAAAAAAAATTACAAGTCAAAGGAAAAATTGTTATTATGTGGTAATTTTTATACGCATCTGTCCTAGTATCTGTACGTATGTAGGTGCGTCGTATACATGTAAAAGTGTGTACATAAGGTAAATGCTTTTCTGAGAACAACAATAACAGCAAATATTCAAAAATACATCGAAAACGTTTAATAAATAAATTTACAGAAGGGCCATACACAACTCGTTTAAAGTTTTATGTACGATGTAAAAATTTTATTTATTACACAATATCGAACCTTTTTTATTCATTTTTTTTTTTTTCAAAATAATAAGATATTAAAATAATAACAAAAAAAGGATGACAAAATATACGAGAAAAAAAAATATGAAAGAAATCAAGAGAAATAAGAAAAGAATCTATCCATAGATAAAAATATACGTTTACATTAAATTGAATCTGTTTCAAGTGAATTTGAAATTTTTGATTTTCTCAAGAGAAATGATATGGAAAGAAAATAGTCGTGAAAAATGAAAAAAATTGAAGTGAGATATATAGTCTTACGTCTTACTGATAAAGGAATAAATTGAACGTTATGGAATGAATGCAGTTTTTTTTAAGTTACAAGAACATTAATGCGACTCTGCTTGATTATTTCTCTTCAATATACTTTTCTGATAAAATGAATTATAAAATTGTGTTAGAAATTCTTTTATGAAAATAATATTACATATATCGAAGAATTGTAAATGGAGTGGTTACAAATTGTTGAAAAAATATTAAGTTAGAAAATAAATTTTGAAAATTTCAAAGTCAAAAAAATGTTAGGTATAAAGGCAATAAATGAAAGTTATAATTCTTGAAACACATAATTTGAACTTTAAATTTAAGTAAATAGCGAATAATAATGGACACAGAATTATGGTTGATTGGTTGGTTGCAGAGCAACTGTCCGTTTAAGTTCCTCGAAATAGACTCGATTAGCGCTTTGCGTACCGTTTTTTTACTACAAACTCGTAGTTGCTGGTTGTTTTATTCTAGACCATAGCCATTTTGTCTTGTTTAGGTAGTACCTCCGCGAGGTCGTCTAGGAAAGGATTACCAAAAGCCCTTAATCTGGTTTTAGCTAATGCTGGACACCTGCAAGGGTAATGTAATAGATCTTCCTTTTCTGAATTGTCCTGGCAGTTTCTGCAGTGTGTGTTGAACGGTAGACCCAGTCTGGCTGCGTATGTTTTCCCACAGGCCGGTGACCTTTTAGGATCGCTATGATTCTAGCGATCTCTCGTCGGTCTCTACATAGAATGATACTTTGGTTGGACATTTAGATAACATAATTGAAAAACATTTTTTTTCAGTATAAAAGTTTGAAGGTTCATTAACACCAAAATAAACTTCCCAAATGAATGAGAATAGAAAAGTGAATTTTCATGTATAGTAAATAATTTTACAAAGGCACAGACATTTTCTGCACATATTTCATAATGAAATTTACAGATCATAAATAAGAAGTAAAAAAAAAAAGGAAATAATTTTTTTGCCATAATTTTTCTTTCTATCCCAAACTGGCGTCATGATTTTATTTTCTTTTTCGCTAACATCATTATTTACTTTCATTACTGCTCCGTACGTACTGTAAATGTTCGTGTTTAGCAAGTATAGTATACGTACTCGCACATAATACTATGTACTTACATTCTACATACAGTAGGTACATACATACATATGTATGTCTATGTAGGTATTTTTATATGTAGCATGTACACATGATGAGCATGATATATTCAACTTTTTCACATCTGCATACGGTAAAAATGCATAAATCTGAAACTTTTTAAATTATTTAAATAAATTAAATTTAAGTTTGTACGTAATTCATTTTTAGTCAAGTTTTTTTTTTATACTCAAAAATTATATATGTATACACAACGTTATTTTTTGTACATATACTCATTGTATACGGGAAAACAGTTAGGTAGTTTGTGTTTTTCAACACTGAAATTTCTAATTTTTTCTTTGTTTTTATTTTTAAATTTTTTTTCATGTTTACAACTTGTTTGCTTTTATTTGTTTTTTCAAATTAAATTTTTTGTGCTTTCACATACTTTATTTTAGGTCGAAATTTTATTCAAAAATAAAAAATCTAGAAACGAAATTCTTTCAATCAATTGCGAGGAGAAAGAAAAGTCTCTTTTAAAAATCAAAAGAGATTTCGATCTCAAATTCTCAATGTATGCATAAATGCAGAGGAGACACAAATACTGAAGGAAATTTCGCTGAATTGTGGAAAAGGCAAATTTATATTCTCCTGAACCCCTTATACAGATATTTCCAATATGGTTAAACTCTTATACGGATCCTATATCTACAATACAAATACATTTTCAAATATTTTCGTCAGAGGAATTTTTAAAGAGAAATTTGTTTTATTCCTGAAATTGTGTATGTAAAAAGCAAAGGACCTGCGTGAAATATTCTCTCCAGCTTGATAAAAATATAATTTACATACATACATACTAGTTCGAATCCTTTTTTTTTTGTTTTTTTTTTTAAATGATATTTTCATTTATTATGGAATATGTGAATATTTGACGTTAAGTAGGAATTTTTTTTATATTCTTGGTTAATTATATTTTTCAGGATATTATTATTAATTTCATAAATCATTGTAGGAGTTTTTTTTTTTGTTTTCATATTTGACATGATTCATATGCAAAGATGTTTTTAACTGTTTGAATAAACATTTTGAAAAATTAATTATTTTTACAATTTTTTTTCCTTTCGATTTGTATCCTTTTTGTGAATTCAAATGAACAAAAAATTATGAAAAAATACTGAAAAATACAAATTGTAAATTATTATAAAAATATTTAAAATTTTTACTTTTCATAACTTTGTTTGTTATCCTTATTTTCCCTCCATATTTGACAACACATATATACATACATATATATTTCTTCCGTGAGCCTTTATATATTAATGTAATAGCATGGAAAAATAAATAAAGGAAAGAAAAAAAAAATGTTTACTATAAATTCCTTTACATACCTACTCTTGATTCCATGTACACCACATTAGCTGATATGTATATGTACATATGTGTGTATATTCTTATACACGTAACATATACCTACACAATCATGCATACATTCTAGACCTATACTTATTTCATAATATTTGCGGAACTTTGTACTTGTCTCATGACCGTGTAAAAAATCGATATTACTATATGTTATAATATTTCGAGGCTTTTTTTTTGTTTTGTTTGTTTTTTCTTTTTTTTTTCATCCGTTTTCATATTATTTTTTCTCCTTTTTTCTTTTTGTATTATTCTTTTACATACATTTTTTTGTCCATAACAATAATAAATTGTAAGAGAATGTGTGTGTATATAATGTATGGAAAATTTTTTTTATATATATTCTTTTTTTTTTTTTTTGCTGACTGTATGTACACATAAATTTTCGGAACCTCCTGTACACCATCCATTGTCATAAAACTAAAACTTGTGCTGTGAAAACTATATGTATATTCACACATATTTGTACTCACATATAATATGTATATATGCATACACTCGTACTAGTATGTATGTACATAGTTATATAAATTACATTTCGTGCACTATAATTTTGATGTGTGTGTTTGTGATTGACTGAAAAACTGAAAAACTTTCTTATGTATCCTTATAATTTCTCAGTTTTTTCTGTTTTTTATTTCATGTTTTTTTAAGGAAATTTTATACACTGTACATATGTACATATGCAGATACATACATAGAAGCTAAGTATATTTAGTTATCGGTCGGTGTCCTTTTAAACATTTAATCATCTAAAATATTTTTATGTATACATATTTACGTGTCGTATAACATAACACATAACACTGTGTATACAGTTGTATGTATGTTGGTCGTAACAACTTTGAAGTTAATATAAAGTTATTTTTATTCTTTTATTTTCTTTTTTCATTTGATTTGTCTGAAAATTATGATTTTACTTTGAATTCGGATCGTGAACTATTAATGTTACACGTCAAAAAGGATGTTTTTCAATTTTCCATTTGTTTCAATTTTATCCGACATTTTTGTATTTTCAAAACAATAAAATTACAAATAAAAATATTTGTTTGTATTTGAATATATATTTTTTATATTTTGTTCCATTTTTATTTGTCTTCTCTTAAATTTATATCCTTGTTATTCGTTCATAATTCAAAAATAGTTGAGAAAAATAAAATTATTTTTCTTATTTAAGTAACATCAATGACTATATTATATTGTAAAAGATGAAATGGTATTGTTATTATTTCTTTGTACAATTCACTTGTATATACGAATAATACGAGTATATGCGAGGATATTTTTCGTTTATTAAAATTCATATTATAGATTAAAGGATATGTAAACTCTATGAGTATACAATACATCCTTATATAACAATAATTTACAATACCATACAATTTTTAGCTTATATACTATAGTACGTAAATGGCTGTGTAAATCGACAGTTAAAGTTAAAATTTTCTTTTATACAATGTACAATGTTATCCTGAATGTAAATAGTACACTTATATATAGACACACTTTTGTCTATTGCATATTTTTTTATGATGTTCGGATGAAGAAAAATTATTATTTTAGAATCTGTACATAAAAACAGTAAAGTATGATAGTATTTTCGTGTGTATACAGCATATCTACAGTTTATATTTCTTTTGTTTTATTACAAGCTGGTACAAGAAAATGAATTGAGATTAGTGGCGGTGTCTTTTCTTTTGTTGTTTTTTTTTTTTATCGTTGATGAGTTTAATGGCTCGATGTAGATACTTAGGTTGTTGTAAACTGGAAAACTTTTAAGAAGGGAAATTATTCAAATTGAAAGAATGTAAAAAAGAAAAAAAATATATAAATCAAAGGAAGTATATGACGTGCTAAGAAAAAATATGACGAAGGATTATAGCATAGTGATACATTTAATTACTTACTTGTTAAAATGTAAAGAAATATACAAATAGAAAATGGATATTGTTCTAAGAATTTACATTTTTCATCGTCATTTGCTTAGTGTTTAGGTGTTTTGAGTATTATTTTCACTTACCATGATTAGGATTATATTGTTGATTGTTTTGGATAGAAAGTTATTGTACAAGAATATTTTTAAGGTAATTAAAATCACGAGGATATACTAATTTGAAGAAAAAAAAATTAATCAATTATCATAATTCATATGATGAAAGAAAATATTGCATTTCCATTGATAATTTGGTGATCATTTCTACAAGTGTACCCGAATGTAGTGTTTGCGTTGAACAATTCACTATATTCTGATAATTGAAATTTCATCCAAAGTTTCATTTCTTATTAGTACGAAAAAAAAAAACAAAAAAAATCCGTTAATTTCTCTGATTCATATATTCTGTTCACTTGTAAAAACTTAAATTTTCATAATCCTAACCTTAAATATATATTTTAAAATTTAAATTAAATTTCACGCTTAATCAAATTGACATTCCAATCTCATTAATTATGTGGGAGTATATATGTACATAACACACATACACATTACGTTATCCTCTTATCTTATGCACATACTTGTTTAGTGTTACATATACATATTTCTTTGAAAATCTGCATTTTCTTATTTCGTGCACTTATGTTTGTATTTTCCTGCATGTAATCATAATATCAGGGTTGTTATTGTTGTGCATGCATTCGGTAATGAACCAAAAATTGAAACGTTTAACATATTTTCAGGTGTATCTTACATCTTACATATTTACTTGCGTATATATAGTAGTATACAAAGAGCAGTATATAAATAATACTTATTTTTATGCAGTATGCCTTGAACTTTCTTCCACCTCTTCAGCATTATGAATCTATGCACATATGTATGTATTTGTGTGAGTATTTATGATGAAAATAAAATTTTTCAATAAACTTTTAAAAAAGTTTTACTTCAATACCGTATCAAACATCATGTATATATAATATGTATGAATATGTATTATGTAAGTATACATAATATCTACCTGTATTTTGTTTCTTATGCAATATTATGAAAAGTTGCTAAAGTAGTTATGTAATGTCGTCGTTGTAATCTATACAATTCACTATATACATATATTTATATTTTAAAAAAGTATCGTAATACATATATTTATAAGAATTTAGGATACATTATACATTGCAAGCATAACATGTGTGCATATTTACTCTTATGTATCTACATATGAAAATGTGCAATTTCATATGTACATATATACTTATTTGAAGAGAGACTAAGAAAGAAAAAAACAAATGAAAGTATTCCATTAGATTTTAGTATATCCGCAATTCATCAGCATCCTTATCCTTTATTTTGCATAGTTTTCATTTTTATTGCTTTTATTATATACATATTATTGTTATTTTTATTATCATTGTAATATAGTTTTAGTTTTATTTGTAGTTGTAATTGTAATTTTTGTTGTTCATTTTATTGACGATGATGATGATATTCATTTCGTGCAATTTTCTTAAAGTTAAGTTTTATTTTTGTACATAAATTTATCATTACAATATTACAATACTATATACAATGTTTAGATGTTTTTAATGTCGCTATTTTTTATGTGTAGGTGTATGTGTACATATTCATTATTTTCTTGTTTTTATAAATAAGTAAGTAAGAAACGATTTATTTTATTATAAAAGTAAATCGTACTTATGTACATAAAAATGTATGTGTGCATATATAAAATGAACGCATACATTTGTTACACAAAATATAGTATGTGAATACGAATATATTTATGTACTTTTATATGTACATATATCATATACGTACGTGAATACCAACAATGATGATGGCTTGTATGACATATGTTTCGGTTAAATTATATGTAAGATAAAATATAACAAAATATCTAAAATACGGTACAAGCAAAATTGTACAACGTAACGTATCATATTGTATAGTAGTATAAAGGGTGTTATTTTTAACCGTGATAAAACTTTAAAATTGAATAAAACGCAAGGTATTAATCGAACAATAAATTTATTTTATTTATTAAAGACATTATTATACGACATTAATATTTGAAAATTATTTTTTTGCAAATGTGCTCCAGGGCTGGCTGAGAAAGCGAATTCGTTCAGTAAAATTTTTGACACTTTTTTGACCAATTGCCAAAGTATCTCAACAATAAACACGAGTTATGTTTGGCTTCCAATGCATTAATTGTTGCTGGTTTGTCAGCATACATAAGATAAAATCACATCATCTCACTTGGTCGATCATGTCCTCTATAAATTTCACGAAATGCTCTATAAGTTCGACGAACAGAGAGCACTGATTTTTGAAATAAAACTAAAGAATTTGCAAGAGTTACTCATCATATTTTTCAATGATGATTTGTCAAAGCATAATAAATAAATTTGTCCAAGAATGTCCTTAAATTGCCTCATAATTTGACCGCTTTACCTGACAGAAGTTCTATCACGCTTATTAAAAAAACACCCTATTATAAATGAATGAATAAAGTGTGTGAATATGTTGTATGTATGCATGCAAATTTTTTAAAGAAAAAAAAAATATATATATAAATAATAACAAAAATTTCATGTTATAAAAATGATCATGATGATGTCAAAATAAGAAAATATTTAGAATTCTAAAGATTTTTTGAAGATTTTTTTTCTCTTTTTCTCTCTTTTTCTTTCTTTCTGTATCTGTAGTTGTTATTCTGTTGCTTTATATTTTGTGTTGTTGTCGTTATTGCTGCTGTTTTTCTTTTATCGTTTTTCATAATTTAAAACTTTAATTTAGTGATGTGAATTGAATGCAACTAAAAAAAAAAAAAATGTGTACATTTTATACGTGCATTACATACAGTGCATACAACATACGTATATGTACATACACATATATGCACATGAGTTATATAATTTTTCTTATTCACATTATGCACAATATTTGTATGTAATGTACATTACACATAAGTATACATACATTTATATATTATGTAGATGATTATGTGATTCTTGATCACATATACATATATAAATATATACATATAATTTCATCTATATGAATACATTTTAATACATCATTTTATATATTATGTATTTTTACATTCTTAAGCAAAAAATTATTCTTGTTATTCGATATGGTATATTGCATATCATTTTTCTTATATGTAATGTATTTTTTTAAGTTTTCTTTTTTTTCTACAATTTATTTAGATCGTTGCAGTTTTTCTTTTTCATTTTTTGAATTTATTATTATACACATATTCGTCGCCTTCGTCCTATTACTTACTTACTACTACTACTACTCCTACGACACTATATGTTTTTTCTCTTGTTGAATTTTCAAGATGACATATAAAACGAATGAAGAAAATTCAAAAATTCCTTGTCGTCTAAGGTAAAAAGAAAATATATTTATCGAATAAGTTCTGTATATTTTGTGAATACGAATGAGTGTGTGTATGCGATTAGATGTGTGCACTTAAATGTGTAACGTATACATAGCATAGAGTAAATTGCATAAATACAATAGTATATATGTACATACATACTTTTATGTGAATTTTCTTCTTTCGATGATGATGATGATAGTCGAATGCTTTCAATTGCTTTTATGTAAAATTTTCATTTTGTCGTTTTGTTTGATTTTTTTGGTTTTTTCTTTCTACATTTTTCCGAGATTCATGATGTTGTATGTATGGATGTGTGTTATCAGTAAGTTGATTTTGGTTGTGATTTATTTTTTGTTTTGCAATTTTGTTTTTATTCCCTAATAACGATGATTAATATCACCAAATAAATTCAGAATTTCGTAATTTTCGTAAATGAATTTCTTATATAAATTTAATTGATTGATTGATTTCGTTTTCTTTATTTTGGTATAATTTTGATATGGTGATTTTTTCGTAAGTAAATAATTTTATGTGTGGCATGAAATTTATACATTTATAAAATTATTAATATTGGCCCTTGCATTGATATCGTCAATCGCCAAAATTAAGATGAGGCGAAGCGATTTTTTTATAATGTAATGTAAATCGGTTGCCTCAATAGTAAGATATTACCATATAAAATTTCACTTTTACTATATGTAATTTCTAAAAAAGTTGTCAAATATTTCGATATAAAAATTTAAAATTATTTTTTTTTTCAATTTTGAATAAATATTTAATTAATTTAATAATGGATTCAATGCAGCTTGTTTCAGTAATTGAAAAAGCAAATAAACAAAAACTTATGCTTTTGCGTAAAAGAAGAGTATTAAGAGATGCGTCTAAATCCTTTAAAATTAGATAAAAAAAGATAACTTGTGAAATAAAAGGTAACATATTAACACGTTTCTCATTCAGATAATAAACTTTCATGTTTCAAAATAATTTTAGAATTTCTAAGGAGATATTTATACATCTAATGAATGAAATTGATTCGAGGATACCTCATCCTGTAAGAAGAACTTTTGTTCCGAATATTATAAAACTATAGCTGCTTTCCTAAGATTTTTTGCTAAAGGGTCATAATAAAGAGTAACCGGAAATGATGTTTTGTAGTTGCCTCTCTCATCCAACATTTTTGGTGATTTTTCTTTAATTAGTTAAATAAAATTTAAACAAATCGAACAAAATAATTAAATACACCTTATCTTATATACAAAGCGTATACATATCGCCATGTATGGGAAATTATAATAAAATTTATTTCGAAATGTGAATCCGAAGAAAATAATGAGGATACTGTATTGCATAATCAGCTTTTTTATTTTTCAAAGAAAACTAAACTGTAAGAATATTTGTCTTAAAGTTATTACACGTAAAAACACAACAATAAACTCAGAATATGAATCTTTATATTACCGGTTTGCTTAATTTACAATCTTTAATAGAGAAAGTACAAATTTAGCTTGAATACATTTAGGCATATTGTAAAAACTATGATAAACGATAATATTTCAATCATCATTTATGGCGAATCATCTATTCTTTTCTACATCTACAATTTGAATAAAGAAATTTTAACGATCATAGACATTCCTCATTCTTACTTTATTTAAATACTTAGGTACAGATGAAGTTTTTAGAACATTCTATGTGAAAATTCTCAATAAGAAAAATAAACCAACAGTTCTGAATGACAGTAAAAATTTGAAATAACGATTATGTGAAGTTGTAAGCCTACAGCAAAATAAAAGCCTAAGATTTAATTCACAATTTTAAAACAATTTCATTTTCGAATATATAGGTACTATAATAATTATTTTGTAATTTTTCAATGCAGTTTATCATTCATTAAAAAATTCATTTAATTTCATAAAATTGTCCGATACTGCAATTAAAAAAAATTAAGTATTCACGAAATTATATTTTATTTTTTATTTTTTAAATTTCCATATCCAATCAAAAATGATAAATTTAATTTTATATTGGGTAAATTTATACATCCCAATAGTCAAATATTTTATGGTATTCTATATAGATTGCATACAGTTCATATTATAAACTGAATGCAATTCCTTTACGTATACTTTTATGTTTTGGGGTATATGTGTACAATAAATATTTGCGTACAGATGCGCTTTTATAAATAAATAAGTAAATAAGAATCAATGTGCATTATGTACATAAATATACGTAAGTATGTTTTTAGCCACATACAGTACAACGATACACCGATACAGATTATATCACGTGCAATAGTTAAATCCGTAAATAAAATACTCATTCGTATATGTTTGTACAATCGTTTTTTATCTATTTTTATACATATGTATGTGTTTGTGTATCTTTTTATGATAAATGCACAATGAAAATTTGAATTTATTCGGATTATAAAAACTGAATAACTATGAGACTGAACGGTAAAGCAAACCTAATATAATTTCATACACATGTGTACACATGATTATTATGTACTCATGTATATCATGCATGATGTAGGTACTATGTACTATATATGATACAATAGAACATTTAATTTTTTTTCCACGGTACACACGATTATAATATGTTTGTCTGAATATATGCATAAATTTTATTATTTTATATTTTTAAGTTTGGACACATATGCACATATACAAATATATATTTTTTTCATTATTCATATATTTAAAATAAAAATTTACTATAAAATGCATCTCATTCATATATGCACATATTCATTTTGATAATCATATTTCATGTATGAATTAAGCTACAAAATTTGAAATCAGCTGAATACAAATCGAGCTTGCGTTTAGTATGTATATATTAGGATCATTTGAATGAAAGAATATTATATTTTATTTCTTTTCTAATACGAACGTATTAAATGTGTCTCGATGGTACAGTGGTAGAGTAATTGGCCTATTAGTCTCAAAGTTGAATTTTCGATTCCCGCTTAAGGCAAAATGTGTGTAAGAAAAATTATTTTCAATATTTCGTTGACATTCCCACCTTTCATTACTCCAAAGGTTCACGTTCACTAATTCACTCTGTCTTGAATTAAAAGAGCTTAGAAACGCTGATAATTGAGTCTTCTTGCTGACTCAAGCAACAATATTATAACACAAAGTATTATTAGATCATTAGGTCGCGTGATTAGATCGTTGTAATAATAATATATCAGCTTAAGCTTAATTATGTAAATGAGCTTGCTTCTCTACGAGCCTCTCAACGATTCGCAATTTACCTTGACGTGCCTTGACTGAACTTATGATAGTAGTAAATCAAGAAATATATTAAGTAGATATTTTCTCGATGTTAAAGATATATACGTTCAACTGAAGGAACGGCACATGAAGTAGGCCTGGAAATAAATGAGAATAAAACGAAAATAATAGTTCAAAACAGAATGCGCAGGTCACGAATCAGCCAGAATGTCACTATTGACAAATATAATATAGTGAATGTAGACAATTTTATATACCTAGGAGCTGTTCTTACTAAAAATACTTCAGAAAAAAAAATGAAATCAAACATAGACTGTCGAAAGCTTATAAGTCATACTTCTCACTCATTGCTACAGATAATAAAATCTAGAAAAATGCACAGAAAAATCAAACTCAGGTTATCAAAGCAATTATACGACTCGTTCTACTTTATGGCTGTGAAACCTGGGTTCTTAACACTGATATGGAGAGACAAATTGACTCATTTGAAAGAAAGATACTCCAAAGAATACTCTTACCAGTGCAAGAAGAGGGGTTGTGGAGAGTGAAATACAACTCAGAGTTGTATCAAATATACAGTGAACCACCCATTAGTGAAGTAGCAAAGTTTGAAAAGACTGCAGTGGGCAGGTCATGTAGCAAGAATGAACGAAGATAGAATACTAAGAAAAATCTTAAATTGCTAGGTGGAAGGTAGAGGAACGGTAGGAAAACCGAGGAAAATGTGAGATTACGCAGCACGAAAAGATGCAGAAATAAAGCTAGGTAAGAGAAATTGGAAAAGAACACCACAGGAGCGAGAGATATGGAGGCAACTTCTGCTGGAGGCCAAGACTCGATATGGCTCCCAACGCCATCAATGATAATGAAATCTAGAAATCATTTCGGTGAAGTAAAAAGAATACGATTATAGTATTTCGAAATTTATATAGTTTCTCTATATTTTTAAAATTTGTGCTGTGGTTTCGAATTAATTCAATTCAAAGTGCAAACATTTAATATGAATTTTTCCTTGAAATTTGTGTTAACGTTACATAAGGATTTGTATTATTCCTCATTTTTGAACATGTAAATCAAGTGATATAACTAAGATATTAAAATATTCATGGCTTAATCTATGAGAATAATGAAAAAATTAATGTTTAATGAAAATTTAAAATTTTTAATTATCAAATGTATATGTAAATAGTAAAATAATTTTCATTTAAAATACTTTATTTAGGAATTTCTTTAATTTTTCTGTATGGATATGAAGATTTTTTAATCACATGCAGGATAATTAATAATTAAGATACATTATTTTATCCTTGAATTTTACAGCCAAGCCAACAAATATTGTACATACCACGTGTGTTGTCTATTAGTACCTCATACAGATACCATAAACCGTAGATTTGTGTAACGAAAAAAAAAAAATATACATTCATATCCATATATAAATTTTATTAATTTCTTTTAATTATACGTTTCCTAATAGTCCTTTTAAAATATTTCACACACAAGAAGTTGAAAAATTTATACATGTACATCAGAAACTATAAATAACATACACGTGTATACATACCACCTTAACTTATTATGTTTAGGTAAGTACTTATAATATGATATGCGTATACATTATACGAAAGATATGTGATCTATATCTGTGTTATTAATGTAAAGTTTAGAAATAAGAAAATATTTCAATTATTTAGTCCTTTTAATTGTCAACAAATTTTATGGCACGTACATACAGTATACGAACTCAGTTAGAATTTTTTTTACATTATTCAAGGATTATCATGAAAAATAAAAACATGTACCGTAGATTATAGTATGGAATTTTATTCAAATATGTATATATGCTTGAGTAATTCTCATTTAAGCTTTGTTATGATCTTATATATTTTTTATGATTTTTTTGTTTGCTTAACATTTTTTATCTGTTGTTTTTTTTTGTTATTTAATAAAATGTTTATTTTTATTTTTATTTTCCTCATATTTTTTTTTTTTTTTTTTTTTTTTTTTTGTAAATTATGACTATAATTAAAAATAATAATAATAATGAGAGAAATAAAAATGAATTTGAAAAAGAATTATGAGAATAATTAAAAATAAAATATTTACATTTTAGAAAATTTATATACAAACAATTACATATACATAATCGCATCGTTACGTACATGTTACGTTATACATACGGTTAAACATAAAGTCAAGAAATTAATCTCAATTTGTCTCTTAAATCTAAATACGAGTAGAATACTATGTAGTCGTGTTTGTATGCATATAAATATATACAGAAGTGTGTACGTTTTTAGTTACTTTTATGGGAATGTGAACAAAAGAGTGTGTATGAGATGTATATGTGACATATGTATGCTGTATGCATATTCTTTGGTTGCATGATAAAATTTAGAAGACAAATTTTTGTCCACTATAACTTCTTCATTCTTATTCTTTATACACATGCTCATATGAACACATTTACGAACACGATTAACATTACTAACAGTTAGACTTATACATACGAACTGTCAAAAAAGTAACGACTGTTTTCCATTTAAAAATGTCACTTAAAACTTATTCAAGATATTTTTTGTGGCTATATCGATTAAAATTGAACAAACAGACTCACGAGAGATGCTAAGGTCAAGAATTATCTTTCTTATTAGCCATTATAGAGCTCAATAATTTCTTTCACTTTACTTATATTTTTACCGGCCGGTTGTAGAGTCTTAAATAATCTCTCAACTCTCTTTGAGTGTTTTATATTACTCATAAAACTGGGTTTTTGATACAAATGATTCAATAGAAACCGTTTTTCTTCTTCTATGGAGAAACAGTCCTATGTCTAACTTTGATCTCCTGTAAGACTCGCCTCCACTTTTCTTTGTTTTGTGCTATATGTATCCATCATCCAATTATTAATACCTTACTCCGTGTCTTTATTCATTATATCAGTCCAATGCGCACCTGGTTTTACTCTATTTCAATTATTTTCTGGATTTCCAGCAAGTTGTTTATTATAATTGTCTTTAAATACTCATGCGAGGAATGTGTCCAGCCCCTCTTAATTTTTATGAATATAGTTGCCGATTAATAATCAATTTCTTTTCAACAGTTATTATCCATTATCAATCAATATGTTCCATCCTCATTTCTTACTAACCCAAGGATACTTCTTAGTTCTTAGTATCTTTCTTTATAATACTTCAAATTTATTCTCGTCTGTTTTTCTCAGTCCATGTGTCAGCTGCGTTAATGCAAATGAATAAGAATATTTATGCCGCTTCTACAATCAATGCAGTGACTTCAACTTGGAATTAGACTTTCGACTTCACAGCATGCTCGACATGTAAAAATAGCTGTCAAGTCTACTGCCTTAAATGTAGAAGTTCATATCCATTAAATCAAATTCGAAGTTGAAGTCACTGCATTGAATGTAGAATCGGCATTACAAACATTTTTAAGGGAGATTCAGAATCGACACACGGACTATTGTTTGCAACACAAAATTTAATACAAACTCTTTGTTCAATAATTTGGTTTACTGTAAAAATCGTCATATTCTATACTGGAATAATTTAATTTAAAGATCTGCTGTGAACTGACTGGTTGACGCTGTCAACTTATGGACAAAATTTTATTTTAAAAATCCTAGCGCAGACTTTTAAAATTATGTATAAATTCGAGGTACTTTTTTGACGGTATATATTGAGTAATTCTTATGTGCCACAATTTATTCACATATATATATACACTTACATACTTAATCATAACCAATATCTTTTGTTTTTACTATGCGAGTATACCTACTTATATGAATTATATATAAAATATAAGTAGAAAATTTACACATACTCTTACGTACATGTACACATACATAATGTTCATATGTAGATACGTGTATGAATAGGTACTTATGTAATTTATCAGAAACATAAAAGGATATTAATTTGAAAACAACCATGTACAGATACTCGTACAAATAAAATATTTTTATTTTTCCTTCCGAATGTACGCATACACATATGTAATTATTTCTTTTTGTTTTATTCATTTAATGAATGTAATTTAAAGGTGGCAATTAAAATGTTAAATTAATATAATTACCTATAAATTTGTAATCATAAAAGGATAAAGAAAGCCACATAATAATTACGAATGTAAGGAACATGAAAATATTAAAAACTGAACCGAATATGTCAAAAAACAAAAATTACAAATAACGAAAGAAAAGGCTAATGATTGTCATTTCATTGTGTTCCCATTTTTCCTGGATTTTTATTTTATTTCAAATTTTAATTATTGTGCAATTGACCATAGAATACCCGATTCGAATATTAAATTACAAAAAAAAAGAAATATTTGTCTACATTTAAAAGAGTTGATTTTCATATGTGAAATTGATGGTATAAGAAAAAAAATAAACCAATTTGAAAAGAAAATGAAATAAGGATAAAAATATAAAATAAAAATACCTACGTATTTCATCGATCATGTTTTTTATTTAATTTTATTTTTCTTTTTTGAATTTTTCATTTTATTTTATTTTATTTGTCTGTTATTACTATTATTATCATTTTGTATGTGTGTATGTGTGTGTTATATGTTATCCTTAATACGAATGATTTTTGTTTATTGTCTCTATATAGTTCGTTGAATTGCAAAAACATTGCATAAAAAACAAAATAAATTACATTCATAAATTGCGTTGTGTTTTTTATAAGTAATTGAGTCCAGTCGAATCGAATGCCAAAATTTATTCTTTACATCAGGCAGGACAATAAGTAAATAAACGAATTTTATAGAATCTAAGAAAAACAAAAACAAAATGAGAAAAAAAATGGAAAATTAGAATCGGAAAACTGAATTTTTTTTCTGAAAATTTAAAGTTTGTTTTTTCTTTTTGTTGAAGAGTGTCTGTATGTCCAATAATAGATAGGCGACTAAAATTTTTTTTTACAGAAATCACGTATTTGAAAGAAATTTTTATTTTGGAAGAAAACATTTTTTGTTATTCCAATTTCGTTGAAAATTTTGGAAAATCTTCATTCGATTTACAAATGCATAGTCAGCCATACTGTAAGTACAGTCTGTTTGACAAGATCGTCCGCTCTACCTTTCAACGAAAAAGGAATTACCTGAAAAAACGTAGGTACAGGATTAAGTAGAATACCTTGTAGTAAAGCGCGTTATAAAAATTAGCCTCATTAGCTATTCAGTTTTCGTGGTGATAACAAGTTTCTGAAATGAGTGCAAAATACTTAAAACGATTCGAAGCAGTTTTCTTATGTCAGCATCCGAAAGGACCTCAGTGGAGTGCTAAAAAGACAGCAAAATATATTAAAAAGGATGAGTCATTTGTGAGAAAGTGGTTTAAACATTATACGGAGCATAAAAACGTGGACGATTTTTCTGGAAGGGGTAAAACGAAAACCACATCAAAAAAACAGGACAAAGCTATACTGGAGTTATTTAAGAAAGATCCTCTCATGACATTACGAAAAGCAAAAGAGAAATTTGCTGAAAAGGGTATTAACATATCCGTTTTCACAATTCGACAACGATTGGATGAAAATAATATAAAGATTAGGACCACCCTCAGCAAACCTCTACTGTCAACGATCCATATGCAAAAACGACTTGACTGGGCTACAGAAAATTTGGGTCGTGATTGGAACAATGTCGTATTCTCCGATGAATCATCCTTTTGGGCGTTTCAAAGTTCTAAACGTGCATGGTCAGCGAAAGGTGAAAGAGTTGTCGTGAGGACGGTGAAGCACCCGATTAAAGTGCATGTTTGGGGATGCTTCAATATTCGTGGATTCGGTCATTTGATAATTTTTACTGTAAATTTGAATGCACCTAAAATGTTGGATATTTATAAAAAGGGTTTATTGAAGTCAACTGAATCCTGGTTTGGCAGAGAAAATCGATCATGGCAATTACAAGAAGATAACGACCCAAAACACAGAAGTGATCTTTGTCGCACCTGGAAGGAGAAAAATAATATCAATGTGATGGAATGGCCCTCACAAAGTCCTGATGCCAATCCAATTGAAAACGTATGGGGCTTAATGAAAGCCAGGTTAAGAGGAAAAGATATAAGAAGTGCGAAGGAATTAAAATCAAGAATTAGGAAAATATGAAAAAATTTAACAACAGACTATGCAGAAAATTTAGTTTTAAGTATGGACAAAAGATGTCAAAGTATTATTGACAATGATGGTGATTTTATATGCTATTAAATGTATTGCGCGATAGATATTGAAATAAATTTTGTTTTAAAAAAAAGTTTTTTTTAGTTTTTTACTTCTTATTAAATTTATAAGGCGGACGCTCTTGTCAAACACACTGTATGTATATTTGTTGTGTATAGGGACATATCTTTGTATGTAGGTATGTACTATATACATATATATGTTCATTTATTTTGAAAATAAATGAAAAATAGAATTGATAAATTGAGATACGTGAAAATTCGTAGAAGTAAAAATGAAAAGAATTTGAACAATAAAGAAAATAAGAAAACAATTTTTGTTTTTGCAATACAAATTTTTTAAAGTTTGTATAATATGCTTCCTAATTTTAAGTTTGCGTGATATTTTTCACAACCATCATATGTATGTATGTACGAGCATATGCACAGTACTTATGTATTTGTTGTATTTATGTAATATTGATGTGTGTTAATGTGCATATATCGAATATTTTTCATGAATTCTTTAATGGACATGTACATACGTTTAAGAAGGATAAACAATAAATACAGAGATTTATCATACCGATTTTTCGATTATACGAGTATGTAGTACGAATACGACTGCATGCATACGCTTCCATATATGAATGTAGGTATTTTATTGAGGTAATGTACGGATAATCAAATGTATGCACACTATGTGTGTGTTTAGCAAGGACCTACTACAATATTCGTGTGTAAGTATAATGCATATGGATCCATTTATTTGAATATAAGTAAAGATTTTTGTTTTTTTTTAGTGCATATACAAGTACACAGTATGCTTGTGCTATATAAAAGAAATGTAAGGTTATGTTTTTAAGTTTTTTAAACTTTTTTTTTATTACTTTTTATTTTACATAATGCACAGTAAATTGCATGCATACATCCGTCTACGTTATATGTATGTACATATGATATGAACCTAAATACTTACGTACAAAAATAATATGTACATGTGGATATGTGTCTTTTAATTCATTATTGGACTCCATACGAATAAAAATATACAATGTACATATATACATATACAATCGCATTATACTTACATATTATATCTAAATACGATATAAGTACTTACTACAGAATACAGAGTTCATGTTCATTTATCACTGAACCATTAATTTATTTCGAGTGTATATTAATGGTAATGCCTTCCTATATTTTTTTTCTGCAGTGTATGTGTGTGTGTGTGTTTTTTTTTTTAAAAAACATTATACATTCAGTATAATATATAGGTGTTGTGAATGTATATACGTATATACATCAATGCAAACATGTTTGTACATTTATAAATTATTATTATACTGTACATTCGCGAATCTATAATATTGAGTGAGATATTGCTAAATGCAAGGACTTAAAATTACAAAGAGAACAACAACAACAATAAAAAACAAGAAAAATAAATTATATACATACATATATTGTATAATACACATGTAAGGTAAGTAGTATAATTCAGTTTATTTCTTCTGTGAAATCCGTACACATATCATACATACATATATGTACTTGTATATATATCGGTATAACTAATGTATATACATTATGTGCTCGTATATGTATATGAATACAAAAGGATAAAATCTGTATTTAGTGTAAATGTGTGAACAAAAATAAAACAAAAAATATAAAAATGTAGAAAAGAAAAATATAAAATGAAAGAATTCAACATGTAATTGAATAATGATTGCGTTTTGAATAGATTAATGTGCATTTACTTAACGAGTAAAACACGAATGCAATTATATGCATGTATGTTCACATATTCACCACACATATGTACATATATATAAGGAGCATATATATGTAGGTAACGTGTACCTGTATGTATAAAATTATACACGAATTTGTACATATATTTGTATATGTATTTGCATTTAGTATCCACACACATACTTAGCTATACCTACAAATAATTACATCCGAACATGAACGTACTTGGACTATAATGCACTATTCGGAAAAGGTGAAAAGTAAATTTGATTTAATGTAAAATTGAATATGATAAATGCATTGTGGGAGTATATATGTATATTATACTTATATGCCTGTTTTAATATTGCATGTTGTTATATACAAATTTATATCACTTATATGCTGGCATGAATTCACATAATGTACATTTACATAATATTGTATATAATGTATATCATATGTACAGATCATGTACATATATATATGCATTTATATTCTGTCAAATTTAATAAAATATTGAAACATATTCTCTATATGTCTATATAATATACAAACACATAAGATGTATCTACTCATATATAGGAGTACATATTAAAAAGTCGAATAATATTATATCAGTGTGTACAATTTGTAATACTGTATCATACTGTGCACATAAATACGAGTATGTGAATATATCGATGGTTGAATTGCCTTAACCGTCATCCTGAAATATGGTAAATTTGCAACATATCGGCTGACTACGACAAGGTTTCGTTTATTATATACTCGTTTATAATGCACATAACGTGCATATAAATACATGTAAAGAAGTACATATAACTGTATATAAAGCTATGTATATGTGGTATATTGTGTTTACATATGTGTTCGATATTTTCGATATTTCACCTACATACAGACGTGAATACTTATACAAACTGTATTTTCCTAGATTTTTCATTTATTTATTTATTCATTTATTTTTTTTTTATTTTTGCAAAAAATTAAATGTAAAAATCATTATAAAATGTGTAATGCGATAGACAGACTGCACTAAATCAGTGATCATTCTTTCAGTCTTCATTTTGTGCAAATGATCATTCAAAAACCCTCTGATGCACGACGATGAATGGGAGTGACTTCAACTTCGACTTTGATTTAGTAATAGATTTGTATTAGAACTTCTATATTCAATGCAAAAGACTTGACAGCTACTTTTGCATGTTAAGCATGCTGTGAAGTCGAAAGTCGAAGTTCAAGTTGAAGTCACTGCATTGAATGTAAAAGCGGCATTATTCTGGTCGGAGTTAACTTTCATATAAAATTTTGATAGTGTTGTCGAAATTTTACATGAAAGTTTGCAGATTGTCAAGTTAACAAAATCTATTAACTTTGACTAGAATAAATCTTAATGTTACAGTGATCATTCAGACTGGGATATATTTTTAATCTTTATTGTCAATTTTTTATTACAATTTGTATGCCGTGATATTTGATTTGTCATTTTTTTATCAGCATTGGAAATTTCCAATTCACTATCTTCAATGATCGCTAAATGAAGTTACTTCAATGAAGTTGAAATGAAGATGTAATGATCATTTCTACTTAATTTGGGGTGACAGACATTCGCAACGAATTATCATTGGTGTGGTGCCATCTATCTACGATGTAATGTAACATGAATACGTATTTGGTACTGCAACTACTGTGTGTTATAGGGTGTAGGTTGAAAATGAAATTGAAATCCTTCTACACATTGTATGTAACATATGTGTATTACTTACGTACATTATTACGAACTCTATATATACTTATATACTACACCTACGAATACTTTTGCTATTCTTACACCCACACATATTTATGTAATAATATATGTTAGAATTGGATGGATCCTTATTTATATTGCAAAATTGTTATTTTAGAGGAAATAAATTTCAATGGAAATTTATTTTTGAAACATTTTTTTTTTGTGTTATAAAAATTAAATTACAAGTTATTAAGGTGAAATTTTTTGTAAAAAAAATGTTTCTTTCTTTTGACTTCGAAATACATATTTCGAAATATCAAAAAATAGTCGTAAATTTCAATATTTTAATTTCAAGAAATTTCTGAGAAAAGAATAAAGATAAATTGTTTAAAATTCTGTTTATACTAACAGGATAATAAATGATAGAAAATGTATTTTTGTGTTTTTAATAATAATAAGGCATGTCTTATTTGTAAAAAAAAAAAAACGAAATTTCCAACTTACAAAATATTTGTCCACGCCTCGGTAGCTGAAATCAAAAAGCGGATATATTAATTCGAACGAAACCACAGAAAAACACAGAAAAAAGAAACAACAAAAAACGAAAATTTAAAAAATTTTCAAATTTTTCAAATGTTTTTCTTTTGATGAAATGATTTCAAGAAAATATCCTTTTTCTCTAGCATGCGTCTGTGTTCAAATAACCATCAGCATTTCACAGAAGGGGCATTTTTCTTTTGTAATAGAAATTGAATTCTAAGAAAATAAAAACAATAACCAGAGATTGTTAATTTTTTTCTTATTTTGCCTTGAAATTAGACAATTTTAATATTTTCCCAAAAATTTCTATTTACGTATATATAAGGAAAAGAAAAAATGTAAACGAAAATTTAATTGCAAAAAAAAAACATTTTTTTCCAATTAAAATTTACTATGAAAAGGTAGATCAAAATAAAAAATATAATTATTTTGTTCTTTGTATTTTCTTATTTATCAATTTATTTAAATTCCTAGGAAAACTCTTTTATAGTACATCCTCACAAACGTTTAAATATAATCGTGTTCAATCTAAGTTCAATCTACAGCATATGAAAACCATATGAAAAAAAATAGCAAATTGAATAAACATATAATTATGTATTTTACTTTTGGAAACATTTCATTTTAGATTTTTCTAACGGTTGCTGTTGTTGTTGTTTTGATTTTCCTCCAAAGTTTTCATTTAAAAAAGGATATTTCAAAACCAAAAAAAATTAAAAAAAATCGACAAGAAATAAAATGAAGAAAAGATAAATAATTTATTGATTTTCATTTTTTAATTTATTTTTTTCTTTATCGTGAATTTAGTTTTTGTTGCTGTTTTCTTTTTCTTTAAAATTTCTTTTTAGGAAAAACGGAAATCAAAAAAGTAATGTCAAAGAAAATTTTATATGTATTGAATAAAAATATGAAAAAGGTGCAGTTTAAACCCAAAGAATACCGAAATTCATATATTTTCGTACACTTGCATGTAGTATGTAGTATGTACAATAAATTGAAAAAGGAATGCATATCGAAATGTACAAAAAATGTACAGAAGTATTTGTGTAAAGGTTAAAGTTAGAAATTTACTAATAATCTTTATAAACTTTTATTACAATTATGTATCTTTTGAATATACAATGTACTAGAAATTCGAAAGAGTATTGATACAAGTACATAGGGTAATGGGTAATGGTATTGGTCAGTATTGGAAGAAAAAAAGAAATGCAAACACAATAAAAAAAAAAAAAGATAATAATAACAATAAAAAACAGGAAAAGTTTTCTTTCTTTGAGAATATATATATTTTTTTAATATTTTATTTTCCTTTAAGAAAATGTACTTTCAAATGTAAGTAGACATTGAAGTAGACATTAAGAAATTGATCGTTTACAGACATCGCATTGCGTTGATAACATTTTATATACAACGATACAAATACAACACAAAATCAGAGACAGATATCATTCTGCTGTTAATATTTTCAATAAGGATACAAAACGAAAATATAAGCAAATGAAGTAGAGACAGAAGAACAATAATACATTATAGAAGAAAAATAAAATTTTGTTACATTTTCGTAAAAAGTTTTCACTGTATGCCGTGGTACATCTATATATGCATACACTCATAACAAAAGAGTTATTGAACAATTTTCATTTAATACATATACGTATACCGAATTTATTTTATTTTACAATAAGGATATACCATGTATATAATATCAAATATTTCTCTGTATTCCGCACATTTACTGCACATACACCTATGAATGGACGTATCCCTTTGTATATATTTTTTTAATATTACTTTCTCTTACAGGTACAATGGTACATAAATGTACGTGTATTTGTATACATATTGTTTTAACTATTAACAATGAAAAAAAAGTTTTTCTTTTGGGTCTTGTTTTTTTCTTCTTTATCATTGCTTATTATAATTTCCTGCTTTATTTTGCTAAAAATAAAAAAAATTGAAATTCTCCCAAGATATTTCTATGTATATCATATCACTGTATACTTATATCTGAAACGTAATAAAACTTTTCGTAAGGTAAACGCATGTAAACGTATAAAGAATGGTAAAGGTAGATGTAAGAGATTTTCGATAGAAAATTAATGAAAGATATCTATATCTGCTCAAAGGTATTATATGTAAAGTATACACACGATATATACACATAAGAATATTGTATAATATATATTATGTATTTTATGTACATTAATGAAAGAGGATATAGAAAGTGGGTAAAGTTTTAAATTATGAAAATAAAATAAAAAAAAAAGCAAAAATAAAAATTTATCGGAAAGAAAGGAAAATATTACAAGAATAAAATAAAATTCTATTAGGTACATATAAAATAGAATATGGTTAAAAATAAATGAGTATATATATATATATATATATATTACACATGAAAATATGTGTAATGTGTAATAAATGTGTGCAGGTGGAAATAATGTACGTGGTCGAATATAAGTGTATTCTTTATATAAGTATGAAAATAATTCTCTTTTGAGACGATGAATACACATAATATGTGAAATATTATAATGTGATTTTTGAAGTTTTGTACTACATTAATGAAATAAGAAAAATCATAATAAGACATTAAGGATATGGGCTTTGTTCCAATACGCAATAATGTATCTATATAGCTACGGCGAACATCAAACAACAACATCACATCAAGCCTGTATTGCTGAAGAAAATTGAAATGAAAATGTAAAAATTAAACAATTACAATACAAATATGTACATTATTGTTGTAAAATTTATTGTGAAAAGCGGTAACATAATATTGTATATGCGGTATTGGAATCCTTCAAAAGATTTCGAATGACCTCCCTAATGCCCGGTTGACATTTATGCTAGTACCATCGCGATAGTACATCATCTGCTAGTTATACTATCGAATGGTAGTTGATATGGTACTAGCATAAATGTCAACCGGGCATAAGTGGAGGTTTGGTGAACGTCTCTTAAATATAAGCATATAAGTAATATTGAAAAAATGAAATACTACAGGTGGGCTAAAACTGGTATACCAAAATCCTGTTCAACCAAACGGTACTCAGGTCACAGTTTAACTTTTAATGGAATATAATATAACAGTCGAGGTAGAGCAACTTTCTACTGATCTCGAAAGAGCCTGTTAAATTCCTGCCCACGGCAAAAGTAAAAAAAAATAATTTTCAATTTTTCGTTGTCCACTCTTTGAGTGAGTAGTGAGTACCAGATTGTTGGGAAAAAAGCTTAGTAATGCTGATAAGTAAGTAGTCTACTTGTTGACAACAAGTAACACAAAATATTATTATTTGAGCATTACATCATTATAATAATAGATTAGTCTAAGATCTATTATGTAAAAAAAAGTTCTCTACGAGGAACTCTGTGGTTCGCAATTAACTGTAGGTGCATGTGCACATATGGTAGTAATAAGTCTAGAGATTACTTCAGTGAAGGTGCAGTTTCTACAAGAACTGCAGTGCTATTGATGATGATGATGACGATGAAAATTTTCAGAGGTCTAAAATTGGCAATTCTACCGTACCGTAGATGTATGAGATGACAAACTTTCTCTATGCGGGATCATACAGTTGGATTGAGATATAAAGAGTGGAAGATGTAAAAATCAAACCGAATTAAACATTAATAGAATTTCATTTATAATCGGATTATTAAACTCAATAATCTCAGTGGCCACTCAGATTCAGAGTGTCGCTCAGTTACGGAGGTTGGAAATCATTGCGTTAAGTTCTTTTTTATTTGTTACTCTTCTAAACAACTGTTCAGATGAACATTTACACCAGTCAAATAAATTCTTTAACCAAATAGTCTTCTTCCCATATTTCTCCTCTTGATAATTTTGTCTTGAATTATAACTTGTATAGAAGCACATACTTTTTATTTCTCATTACATGCCTTATATATCTTAGCTTTCTTTCTTCGATAGTCATGAATTCATTCTTTTTATATATCTGAAAAAATAATAAAAAAAAAAGAGATACATATTAGTAATTCACAATCAAACGTGTACTCAATACATGAATTATGATCTTAGTAATTATGATAAATGAATTAATTTAGATTGATTACATTCATTCATTTCGCTATGCCTGCATAATAAGGATCAATACGTTTTTATTCTAAAACTAAATTAAGTTTCCTTACAAGTTTATAATTTTCTAATATAATTCAGTATTCAATATGATTAAATTAAATTAAATGATAATGCCATAATACGAATAGCGCAGCTATAAATTTAATTTTGATGATTACATTATCGAATAAAATTTTTTCTTTAACTTTATACAACTGTCTAGACAAATAATTTAACAATAATGCAATGGCATAGAAATTTTATTATGTACATACATATATGAGTATCGATGTTACTAATTTATCAAAATATTCTATTCATATATAAAATAATAAAAAATAAATAAATCTAGAAAGCTATAGATAAAAACCAAAAAGGATAACAAACTTTATTTAAATTAAATTTCCGTTCATTTGTATCTGATACATATAAATGTGCACATACATGGATCTTATATGATATAAATATCGAAATAGTTTTATAAAGATATGAAAATAGAGAACATATACAGAAACGATATTATTCTATACCAATAATAACAATTTAAATTATGTAAGTACATTTCTACGGCAGTAATAATTTCAATTTGAACATCAATTTATTGATTTCTCCTATATACAAATTTCCATATGCATATCACATAAGGATATAAAGGAAATTAGGTATGGAGTAATTTTAGCTTATGTGTTTTACGAATAATATATGTACTATATGTATGTATGTATGCGAGAATTTTATACACATATGTATGTGTAATAGATTCAGGAGTGAACTCATTCAACCAAAATAATACACAAGGTACGTGCATATATGTATGTATGTATATAATACATTTGAATGCGTTACGCTATCCATATATTTTGTGTCGAGATATTTAGTGCTCTTATTGCTGGTTTAAATTTCATGAAAAAGCAAATATGAATTTGAATGCAGTAGTGCATGGACACTTTATGTATAATCTACATACATATGAACATACACCGTGCATGTGTATGGAATAAGAACATCCGAGTATTCCATTTAATTTCAATTTATAAATATTGGGATGATATTTACGTACATTATGTATGTACGTAAATTTTTCTAAAATTATTTAGATAAATACATTGGACATCTGACATATCCTTAAAGCTTTTTATAAATCATACTAAAATTTGCTACACTTTCGATGTGTTAACTATTACTATTTACACTTATACTTACATCTTACCTTATACATTAATCTAATAACAAATTTGCCCATTCTTGTATCGTATCCATTTTTTTCATTTTGTTGTAACGGTGGTCGATATTGCTTGGAACATGTATGTAGTTTATGCAAAAATAGTACACTTCATTGACTCTCTTACATGAAATTTTATGTAGTTCATTGATTTTAATGAAACAGGATATAATTAGGTGTTAGAAGTTTCTTAGATTTTTTACAACTTTTTAATAGTCCATGATTAATGAACATATTATATTGTGTGTAGTACATATTAATTGTAAAGTTGTAGTTGTAGACAATACTTTTAATGGTATAAAGTTTTTCGGAAAACATTAATCTGTAAAAATTTCGAAAATAAAAAGAAAAATCGTGAAGTTAATTAATTAAATTAGATAAACCCTTGCATTTTTTTTTTCTTAAAAATTTATCAAATAATTACATAAATGGAAACAGTCGAATTGTCATCTAAAAGATATTGATAGATAATTTTTGTTTACAGGATTTAAAAAAAAATTCTCTTTTTAAATAATTTAAATGTGAATTCCTTCAGAAAAACGAGAAAAAAAAATGATTGCAATTATTGTTGATTTTCTTAATTGAAAGGATCCCTTTTTCAGATTATGTTTATGTTCGGATTTTTGACATTATCTTTTTTTTAACTTGTATGTATATAAGTAAAATCCTTACATAAAGTACTTTACATAATAACAAAAAAAAAAAAAATGATTAAATAATAATGACATAGGATATCCTTTATAAAATATTATGTTAATGGAAAAAAATCGTACCTAAAAATATTGAAATGTCAATTTTAATTCATTTTTACTCGATGGCGAATAACAAAATTGAAAATAAAAGAAGAAACAAAAAACATGATGAGGAAGAAAATAAATTAAAGGCCAGCAAAATAATTCATCCTCACAACTTGTTACTTTTCTTTTGTATGAAAAAAAAGTTAGTTCAGAAGCTCATTAGCATTTTGATTTATTGCTTCAAGTTTTGTGAAAGCTACCCATCCATTCATAATGGTTGCTTATACCACCTCCCCAAAATGCCAATTCGATATAAGACCTCCAGAAGGTTAAAGGTGTGGTAGATATAGAATATAAGCAGAAAATGAAATTGATTGTCGCGTATATAGTATTCGATTGTGAACCAACACATTTTTTTTTTGGTCATTCATAATACTTCCACATAAACATATAGACATACAGGCTATTTGTATACAGCCTATGGCAGTATGGCTATATATGCATACTCGTGTATACTCAGCTACATTCATTCATTTTTGATAATGTGTAGTATTTTTAGGTTAACTAATGAATATCCCTGTATGTATGTTTAAAAGGTGTTTGTTTCTATTTAACTAAAAATACGATTCTTACATCATATACTTTATATATATAGAATCGTACTTTTGTATAAGTATTTACATTTACATAAGTATATTTTATACATTCAGGACTGTATTACGAACAAGAGTAATCACAGCTATAATAATCGGAACTAGTTGAACATTTTCGACATTATCTGTACACGACTATATTGATTGCGTGTATGTGTATATGGATGTTTCAATTTTACAACAGAATATTTATAGTTTATTTATTTATTTTTTATTTGTTGTTCAATGTGCAGGTATACATCACGCAATCCTTTCTTTTTGTCCGATTTAGAGCATAGATTTAATTATAAAGTGTATTGAGACGTTTCACAAGAATAATTTAAATAAATTTTTATTTTTCATTCTCATTGTAATTTGTTTATTATTTTTCTGTTGGATGATATATTTTCAAATATATATTTGTTTTTGTAAGATTTCATTTTGATTTCGCTTCCGATTTTTTTTACCATCAACATAAATCGTTATAATATATGTACATATCAAAACGATATTAAGTAATTCTTCATTTTAGTTGGATATCTTTTTCTTTTTGGATTTTCTTATCATTGTGATAGTAATGAGGAAGGAAGGATGTGATAAATGATTTTTTATAAAGTGTTAACGATTTCTTAGATAAATAGAACAATAAACTAATAGAATAGCTAATAATAGCATATGCGTGAGAGTGATTAATGCCATTTTTATGTCACATTTTATCGCCAAAAGGCTCTATTGGTTAGTGATGTGGGCAGGTGAGAGGCAGTTTACAGTCCTTCCTTCTTAATAAATAATAATAATAATGTCATATTTTACTTATAATGAAGTGTAGCGATCGTATGGCTTAGATGTATAGTCGATGTACTCATATAATCGTATACACACAAAGACAAAAGTTAAATGATTTACATATATAATTGTAATCATTATATAATGGATATATTCTCATACTGATTTCGTTTGATCTGTTTTAATTCATTCTGCTGAAAGTATTTAATCTATAATTATATGTTGAAAGCAAAAATCATTGGATTTAATAAATCTTCTTAGGTAAATTTTTCTTTTTAGACTCTATATAAATTACATATTCTAAGAGTATTCTGTAATTTTTACATACATATATAGAAGTGAAGTAATTAATAAATTGATGTATGTATATTGTTAAATGAGTTAAACTAAACATCATTGAACACCAAGAGATGGAATTTTTAGAACGTTTTGAGAGAAAGGTTCTCCTTATAATTTTTGGCCCCGTTAGAGATAATGATGGTTGGAGAATCAGGTGGAATGATGAAATCATGCAGTTGTATAAGGAAGCCAGCATAAAACGTTTCATTAAAATAAATAGATTAAGATGGCTGGGCCACCTAACCTGATAAGAATGAATAAAGAAAGACTTACAAGAAAGGCCTGGGAGAGTAGACCAGAAATGAAAAGACCTATGGGGAAACCAAGGAAACGTTGGTGGGATGATGTGACAGACGACCTACGAAAACTAAAGGTGAAGAATTGGAAACAGACAGCTGCGGCTTCTGCAAGAGGCGATGGTTCTTCATAGACTTTAGTGCCAACATGATGATGATATCGTTAAATGTTTTTAACTTTCTCATTATTATTATTATTATTATTATTATTATTTTTATTATTATGATAATGATGATGATTATAATGCATATATCATCACAGCAATACACTTATTTGTAAGTGTATTTATCACATTCTATAAACTACAAAAAATTTAAAACTAATTTATGTGTATTTATTTATCATCTTACACAATATATAGGAAAATTTACATATGTAAATATGAATGTAAATACGTTACATACACGTCATACAAAGTGCATTTATCTAAATTATAATGTAAAACGCATTAAAATTGAAGATGAAAATATGCCACATTCGAATAAATGTTAACACAAACAATATGCACTACTTGTTCATAATGTATAGTAATTATGAAGTAGATATGTACATTATGCTTAATATGTTTTAGCAATACATATAATATAGATAAGAATATATAAACTTTTCGTACACATACACAAACATTATAATGTTATTTTAGAGTATAAACGTAGTCAATGTGGATTGTATTTTATTAAAGTAATTTATATTATTCTTTTGATAAAGACTCTTGCATTATAACAATTTTGTAAATGATTTGTGGCTAGTGCTTATATACCTCGATTGTATCACAAATTATACAAAAAGCATTATGAATATAATATATAAATGCATATGTATTCAGATTCATATATATGTATGTATATATATACGTAAGGATTTATGCAATATTATATATTTGTATCTAAATGTATACATATAAAGTAAAATAATATTCTTTATGTATTTTCTGTATAAATAGTAATCATAAACCACAATAAAATTGAGACAATAATAAATAAAAGTATATGAAAGATATGAATACATAGTAGGTATATAGACATTAATGTACATACATAATGTACATGCATACATTAATGAAATATATTATGTACATATACAAGAAATAAAACAATGTTTTTAATGTCATTAAGAAGGATAAATGTATAATACATACTCGTATGTAAAATAATCGTACATACATTATGTACACATATGCATATGTGTTTCTTCTAAAAATTTATAATAAAATGAATTTTAATTAGTTTTATTATTTATCGAAATGTCGTATAGAAATTATATTTTATTTGTATAAATTATTACAATGAAATTCATCATATAATACAAAATATATTCATAAATGTATATGTAAATACATTACACATCATGTACTATGTGCGTTCACATGAAAATGATAACACAAAGATATGTATAGCTATATGTGTAAGTTACTTACGACGACGAATAAATATTTACTGATACATATTATGTGTGTGATAAAATTTTCATTTGATTTAAGTTAAGTTATATTTTCATCGATAAATTCATTTAAATTTACGCTGTACATGCATGCACATTACTACTCTACTAGTTACATGCATGATGTGTATAGCTGTGGGTGTACGTATGTACATTTGTTAATCAGATTTATTTTTTAATATTGATATTATTTTACATTTGGTAAAGGTTTACATTTTAATAAACAATCTGAAAAAAATTTGAGTCGCTCACCCCCCATAATACTCGGATTCTACTCGGATTCTACTCGCTTGATTAGTGTTAATGTTTGTAACAATTACAGCGTGTTTGACAAGAGTGTGTCTAAGAAAAAAGCAAAGCAGAATTAAGCATTTTTTTGTATATTTTTTATTTTGCTATAATTTCATCGATACCTAAAAGTATTTTTGATCTTCGTTGACCTTTGTCATTTATATTGTCTAAAATTTGTCACGTTTGCAAATTAATAAAATATTCAATACTCTGTTCATTATGTCTGTTTAGTTCCTTGTATTTAATCATTAATTTATGTTATCGGAAAGCTATTTCCTGCATAATTATTTTTAACCTTGTCCTTTATAATCTTCATTCCAGCACTAGCATTTAAGCATTCTAATCCCATTTACTTGCTGCCTAGCACGGCCACACGTACAATATGATAGATCCTATTTCAGTTTTATATATTTAACCATTTCATTTATTATTATTTTTATTTTTAAAAAATTCATGAAATTCTCTACCTAAAAATAGTTTAAAAATTTGTCTATAAATAATCTCCGGACAGTATTTTATTACATTCAACTAATTGTGAATTAATTTCAAAATATATCCTTTTTCTTCAAATCCCCAAAATACTTATGTACAGTCTTAATTTATATTTTGTTCATCAAAAATAACACTTGAGTATATATATTTAAACATCATGTCCAATAATAAAACAATAAATTTATTTGTTAGCTTTTAATTATCCTATATTTTTTTTTTATTTTTTGTTCTTTTACTATCGACATTTTCTTTTCATTCGTAAACAAATTGTAAGCAATGAAAGAAAATCGATTGACACAATGACCCAAATTATTATATACCAAATGACCATTTCACTTTTCTTCTATTCTACAAAATAATATATATGAAGTATTAGTACTATTTATGTACAAACATCAGTATTCTTATAACATTATAATAATTATGTATATGTTTCAAACTGATATAAAATATAATTTGATATTATAGCATTCAGCTATTAATCTACATTCCATTCACTGTATACGTGTACAGTTTGTGATCAATTTTTAAAGCATTAAAGTATCTGCTATATAATGCTGCTTTACTATAATATAGCTGTGTTCCTTTCACGTGAGCAAAGTACTTCTAATCAATTATTTTAGCAATGACTCAAACTATTCAAAGAAACATAAATAAATTTGACAAGTGAAGCAAAAGATAACCTTAAAATTATTTTACTTTAAATTTGAAAAATTTATATAAAATACTCCATATGATATTTGTTTATACCAAGAAATCTAACCTAAACAGTCAATTTCCATTTGTTGGATAATATGAAACTAAAAAGACATCTGGTAGAAAGAAATAACGTAACTACTTACAAAGTATGAGTGAACCACTTTTGAAAAAATGTTTGAGCAGTTCACACATAAAAATTTAGTGAAGTATTAAACCAAACTGATTTTTAAGTACTTTGCTCACGTGAAAGGAACACAGCTAATATGTCATGCTGTCATTATTAAAAGAAAAATACGAGATACGAATATGCATGTACATACTTTTGTAAATATAGTGAATAGAATACTATATACCTACATACATAGAATAAAAAAGTCATTAAAGTCAAAGATTTTCAACAGAATAAAATTTATTATACAAAATGGTTATTACAATAGAATAAAATTATTATTATTAGAAAGGTGATGATGATATAATGATAATGACAAAATATTACAAACTGTACATATTTACTTGTCATTTTTATGTATTTTCTCTTTTTATTTTTACTTGTACATATGTATCTACAAACATCCATAATGTAACATTCAGTCACATTCAGTGTATACTAAATGGCTTTCGATTCGTTTCACTTTTATGTTGTTAAAGCCTTTTTATTTATATGTCTTTCATATTGCATTTATATTAAATTCATTCTTATTTTTTCGTTATGTTTTTTTTTATATTTTAATTGAATTTATCGATGTGGAAAAGTAATATGTACATTAAGTACATTATGTATGAGTATTATAAAATTTTTTGAATGTATAGGTACAATGAATTCATTTCTCGAATATAATATTGAAATCTAACATAATATTATGCAATATGTACGGGTATTTGTGATGCATGTGATGTAGTATACGTATATGTGTGGAAGTATTAAAAATGTAACGATTTCGATAAAATATCGTTTCTTTTTTAGATTTTTCATTTTTTTATGTATTTTCTAATACTTAGATACTTTGTATATCACCAACATATACAAATGAACGTACATAGAATTTGTTGAAAATTCATATATTTATGTATACATACAACCATTGTATGTTAAATAAAATTTATATAGATAAAATTTTTATGAATGGACATGAACAATGCGAAAATAATTTTAGCTTTCTTGTTCCAACTTTTTTTTTTTTTCCTTTTTCAAATGTAAATATTAATACAAATATAATAAAATGTAGATTATTACATACTTGTATGTATATACAAACTATTAAGAATGTATACATATATAATTTTGAACAAATGTACTGGAATAATGTTTACATATGGACGTAATTTTATCGTTTTAATGTTAAAAGTTATGACCATTATTCGAAATAAAAAGGATTTTAACATTAAGAAAATGAATTAGAATGATATTGTATAATGTTTCGTTAAAGTAAATTTACATATAAATTTATATATGTATATAGATAATATCCTTATATGTATATGTAAGTATATATACAAAGAGAAGATTTTTATTTATTTTTAAATGAATTTATCGTTGTGTATAGTGTTTGGGTATTCATTCACTTCTTTTGTGTCATTTATTTTTAGTGGATCAACATTAAAGTTTAAGTTTTTGTTCACATTTATGGCATCTATTTTATTTGCTGAAGTCGAGTGATATCAACTAAAAAATTCTATCGCACTATCTGAAAAAAAAAATATCTTTGAGATTTTGTTTGAGTTCTATTAATCATTTTGTTGATATCATCGAGATGATCCATGCTAAAATGAAGAAATTTTTCATTAATTGAAAATTTTATGTTTTTTTTTTTTATTCAAATTTTATACATTCTGTTTTTATCATCTTCAATCTACCTAATTAGTTAGTCAAATTTTTTGATTTTTAAAAATTAATTTTTTATCTTGATGTTTCACATTTTTTTTTTTTTTTTTTTGGACACTGAAAATGAAAATAATTTTTCACTTGATTTCATTTTATAACCAAAAAAAAAAAATTAATGAGAAAATAAAAAAAAAAGATTTTTGTTTTTCAATCGATCATTAATTTACTGTAATTTGCTGTAATGTACCTTTAATCAATTAACGTACACTTCATTTAAAATGAACGAAAATCAATGAGTGTTACTGATTGAAAAATCAAAATCTTTTAAGTAGAAAATCATTCAAAAGTAAAATTTAATCAAAACTACACACATGTACGAGTATATGCTACATGTATAGGAGGAATAAAAATTTTTGAAATGATTTTCTAGATTGTCTAAAGATTTAAAAGAAAATTTTATTAAATTTTTTGTTTTTTTTTTGTTTCTCTGCTAATTGGATGAGTTGTTATATCCTTTATAAATGAATATGCAAAGGCATTCATATATGATGTTTAACATACACAAATACATATGCACCTAAATATATTCAAAGTGTGTATTCATATCTTATTTTCTGCAGATACTTTTAGATGTGGTTTTGAAGTTATCGTTTATAATATTCTCAAATGAATTTCGTTAGTTATCTTTTAAATAGACATACATTACATACCTTTATGTTTTTGTTAATAATATATATTATAATATCTCAGTGTGTATTTTTATGTCTATATAATCGATAGGTAAGTCAAAATATTACACCATCAAAATATAATAATGCGGTGAGTTAGTTATCAATTTCATTGAATTGACTTTTCAATCTAAAAACCTCTACACCTACGTACAGATATACCTAATACTTCATGATTGTGTGTGTATATGTACATAGATATGTATGTATATGTAATACATGTAAAGTATTAATGTAAGTGCATATTTTGTGTAAAAGTGTAAAAGTAATAAGCAAAAATATGTGCCTTATAGGATATCATATCATAGCGTATAATTGTAAATATGTATGTACTGTATATATTATTTGAATATTTTTTCATATACTACGAGGGTAATTCAAAAAATTTCCCGTATAAATGAAATAATATTCTAGTTGTTGATTTTACGGATTAAATTTTCTACGTATAAAGTGGTATAAACCACCAAGTTTGATCACCAGTCACTATACGGTGCGAAAAGTCTTCAGGATTTGAATCGTATTTGTTCAAAAACTCAGTGAAAATTCGGCACGACTTTCAATGTGTTCTTCGCGCAAACACTTTATACTAAGTATTAAAAATACCTAATTTTTTTGATATCTGTATCCTTTTAAATAAAAACAAATGAATTACTTTTTTTATACACAGCAGTTACGCTTTCAAAACACTCACACAAAAACAAAATATAACGAAACATCTTGACTGTTGGTCTGCTAGTTACTTACTGACGCAGATATTCCGGGAATTTTTTGAATTACCCTCGTACATACAAGTATACTTACATTATATGGGTTCGTATAATACTTTTACGTGGATATATTTTATATCAAATGTACATACATTAACATATATTCCTGGTGAATTTTGTTACTAAATCATTTACCTTTATATATCAAACTTAATTGGAAGTTCGATTAGTTTGATATCGGATGCATTGATTTTGGCAAAAGATTTCATTGTAATTTCTCTTTCTGTTTTTCACAATGTATACATGTATACTTTTGTATGCATAAACATCAGAATCAGATAGATATTAGATAATTATCATTTATATTTTAGAAATGTATCCTTGTATCCTTTTATGTACATTAATATTATAATACAGAATATATGTTTGAAAAAATTTTCATATGCATAGTATTGTACTCTTGTATTGTAAATAAAATATGTAATTATTTATTTCTGTCAATTATACTTTAGCATACATATGTAATATATATATGTATACCTGTATATGCTTGATTTTACAATCATACGTATTCCCAAAATTTTCAACTAATTAAAATTCAAAACTTTATTGATTACGTATACACACAGCAAAAAATATTTTAAATTGACAGTTTGAATTATATTTTCCTTATTTTTACATATTCGTATACACGTATACTTATATGTAAATACTTTTGAGTACGAGTATGTATATACGCAGCTACTTGTAAAAGCAAATTCCATTTTAGGAAATATACCTAAGTATGTATGTTGTTAAAGAGTACTAAGTGTTATTCATTTGAATCAAAAATTTATTTCAAAATTAAAGATGAATAAAAAAATATAAATGAAATTGAACATTTGAACTTATGATTTTAACTCAAAAATTTTGATTTGAATTTTTAATCATGTCCATATGCGGTAACATTAATAATTAAAATTCTCTGTAACACTGTTGGTTCTCGTAATATTTGTTTAGTGGGTTTCTTTAAAAATGTCAAACGATAATTTTAGATATTATTACTAGATCGTACATAAGAAAGACAGTACCTTTCAAAAAATTTCATTTCACATTAAACATTTCATTTCTTCATTACAGCAGATCGTTCTCTGAAGTTACATAAGTTAATTTACTTTTTGATTAAAATATTGAATTCAAATGGTACTAGACCAGAAATTATCATTTTTTTTTTCTATTTAGAAAAAAACAAAATTTCATAATTATTACAATTAAACAACGTTATAGACAAATGCACACATAATTATGTATCCACGTAGTAAATTTTTCATATTTTCCAAATACTCGTACACGTAATATCAAACATATTTAGTTGAAAATTATTTCATAAAATTCGTTATCAAGATTTATGTGTCTATTAACTGTATCATCAGATGTACTTCATGCACTACACATATGTACATTAGTATTTTATGTATAAACAAAGTAAAAAGTAAACAGAAATTATATTATTATTTGTCATTTTGTTTTTCAATTTTAATTTCTGTAAATAGAATCAAGTATGGTACATATGTATGGTATACGAGATACGAATATTATCATTGATTTTTTTTTCGTTTACATAATGTACGTGCGAGTATGTAGAAATTTTAATTATAATTTTGAAAATTTGTTTGTTGAATCATTAAGTCATTACTTCCTCTGTATGTAATGCACAAATGTTCATGCGAGTTGTATTCATTGTTTACATTATAGATTTGAATATACGAGTAAATATTTGAAAAAAAAAAAAACAACAAATTTTGTATCGATAATATGATATGAGAGAACTGATTGAAATTGATTTATTTGAATTACAACATTCTAATACAGTCATTTATTGTAAATAGTCAAGGGAGTTAATGTTCTAGACCAGAATGTTTGCATGAATAATTATTAAAACATAGATACTAATCTATTGGTTATAAGGGAAAGTTCTGTCGTTTTTGAACACATGCATTGTTATGAGTTGTCGATCCTTAGCAAGAATTCTGATCCGACTGAAAACAAACTGAGCCTTTTAAAGTGATTCAAAGTATAGTTGTTTTATCAATTTCAAGCTTGAAGCCCACTTTTGTGGAAATTACTGTGGGATTTGTCCTGATCATAATGCGTATAGCGCTTTATCATTGATATCTGATGGCCTTTCTGATAAGGGTTTATCTTTCAAAGAAAAATCACCAGAACGAAATTTCGCAAACCATCTTCGCATGTTCGATCTGTTATTTCGTCCTCTCCAACACGAGACACACATTTTTTTTTTGCCTCCATTGCGTTATTCATTTTTAGGAACTCATACAACATACAATGAATTGCTTCAGACAAAACTGAAAGTTTACCTATATATGAGAAATCGTTTGCTTTTTTTTTGTTATTCTGTGGATCGTTTATACTACTGTTACCGAATACTGCAAATACTAAATGAAAATTGATTCTAAATAAGTCAGTCAGGAATACAGGAATACAGAGAGAGGGCAGTCTATTTTTACCAAGTGTTAATGAGTAAAATTGATAAAATCTAGCTATCAAATTGAATCAAATAATTGTTAATAAAGGCTGCTCGGTAGAGCAAATGGCTACTGATCTCGAAAGTGTAGGTTAGATTTCTTCTCACGGAAAAATTAAGAAAAATAACCAACTTCTATTAGCCCCAAAGTTCACTCAGCTTTGAATGAGTACCAACTTGCTGGGAAAAATATCTTAGTAATGCTGATAAGTAGTCTACTAGCTAACAACAAGTAACACAGAGTAAGTATTTTTAGATCATTCTAGTAACAGATCATTCTAAGTTTTATCATGTAGAAGAGGTTTATTCTTTACCAACAACTGAGTGGTTTCCAATCCATGTTAAACTGTAGGTATACAAATGAAAGTAATAAAGTCACGAGATTACTTTTATAGTCGTAATCATAGCTCTAGTGCTATGCAAGAAGAAGAAGAAGAAGAATTATTAATAAAATAAATTAGAATTTTAACAAAATAATCATATTAAGGATATTTCATAAAGCAGAATGTAGAGAAAACAATGAAATTCAAAGCTTATTAACAAAAATTGAGCTCATTGTGGTGTGATACGCTTTCAAACAGATCCTACGTTTTAAAGTTGGCCAAGAAATTAGATGAATTCCGAGTGGAAAAAATTTTGGACAAACGATAAATTTTATTGCTCCACAAACGTAACATTTTAATTATTTTCATATAAAGTTTCATTTAAAATGAAATAAAAAAAAAGAAATTAACTGTAATTAGTCTTGAAAATATTCTACTGCATTGCAAAACCAAAAGAACAAAAAAAAAATGACTGCTAGAAGAATTTAAAAAAAAAAAACTAAAAAATTTAACAAAGAAAAAACTTTTATTTATTAGCAATAATGATATTAATAAATTTTATTTTTCTTGTATACTATACTAATACTTACTACCAATGAAACAACTACCGTATAGGTATGCATTTTTAATTTATGTACGGTCTATTACCTTTGAACTTATTATACGGTCTACCACAGAATAAGAAAATGAAGAAAAATGAAAAAAAAAATTATACGAAAAGTAAAACTTTTTCTTATTAATGAGTGGATAATTTGTTCAACGTATATGATGTACATACATATGTACGTATTTATGATGTAGTCGTACGTATATCTGGCTGTATCCTTTTTTTGTAATTTTGTCTTGTAAGAAAATTTTCAAACTTTTAAAGTTTTAAATCATAATAATTTTTAATTTACATGTTTGTACTTGTTTGATACACATTGAAAAGAAAACGAATAAAATATGAAGAAATAAAAAATAAAAAACAGAAAATATATGAGAGAAAGAAAACTATAGAACTTATTTTTTTTATATATGTATCTAATATGAAAATTTATAAACATAAAGGAAATGTTACAGTGTTTGTTTACATGCTATTTTTCCTTAATATAGTAAAATGCACGAATAAAAATCAGGGCATAAACTCGTATGTGCTAACATAAGTATACAGAATATACATTGGATATGCAGGTTTGAATGTATCTACTGTTTAAAACTATGAAAATGTTTCTTTTCTCTGGATTTTTTTTTTATTTCCTCACATTTTTTTTGTTTCTGTTTTTAAAAAAGAAAATTTCATAAATTTAATGGGAATTTCATTACGAGTTACACGGTAAGCCTTCTTATATATTTAAATATCTGCTTCAAAATGAAGAAAAATTTCGGAATTTTCTGTATAGAAGGGTATAATATTTAAAAATGCAGAAAATATTGCAGCAAATTAGCTTATAACTTATTTTTAGTCAGAATTTTCTGTTTAATTGAACGATGAATAAATTTTATTGTCTGTTCGAAAGAATGTATGTACACAAAACTTTTTAATTGAATTTCAATGAAACAGAATTTCTAATTAAATTTAATCATATTTTAGGGATCAGATTACAATTTTTTAATTATCTCTGCATCTGGTGAGGTCTGCTCGTCTGAAGAATTTGTTGTTGTTACTTCTGCAGAGTTATCTGAGGCAGTTGAAGATGAAGATTCTGTTACAAAATCATTGGTAGTAGTGGTAGTAGTCATCTTTACTGTTGGCATATTTGATGGTGGTGTAAATGATGATGTAGTTTCTTGATCGGTATCGATATTTGGCTTTTCTGAAGCAGGAATTATGGTGACGGTTTGAATTACATTTCGAGGAAATGGAGATTGTCCTTGTGAATCTACAGTTACTATTTTCATTTGATACAAACTGCCATTTTTACAGGGTACCGTAATTATTCTTTCAATTTCACGTGATCCATTTGATAAACGTTTAACAGTCGTTATATCAGATCCCAGAAAACCAATAACTCCCGTTGATCTTTGCTCAACAGATCCAGATTTAGTGTGTGAGTCAAAATAACCATAACGTTTACCATCCGGTCCAATTTGTGTAGTAGACAGACTCGACGATGATGAAGATGTAAATGGTCCATTATTTGAAACGGATCTAGAACCAGAATAACCAAAATTTGGACTGTATACGGGATAACCGTTTGGGAAAGGATAAGGATACAACGGGTAGACATTGTTCATGACAGTGTATGCATTTGTGTCTGGGTATATCCCAATGAGTGGATGGACGTACCTGATTGGAGGATAAATTGATTGAACAAAGAGATTATTGTTCATTGTTGATGGCATACTTGATGGTAGACTGTTATCTATTTGTAGAGGTGAAGTTCCTGTTTGATAACACGGAGAAACATTGGTTACTTCTTCTCCTGAATCGTAATTTTGATTTCGATGTTGTTGTTTATCTTGCTTTGTAGTCTTTTCAATCTTATGAGTATCACACTTAGGAATCGGAATGGGATTTTTTGAAACTTTATTTGGCATTATCGGAGAATAAGGAATTTCTGGAATGTGTTGGCATATTGGATAACAGGATGGGGTAGGCCAATACGGATATGGTTGACAGGGTATGATTGGAATACCAGGAGAAATAACTGGTGGAGAGGGAGGAGGAAGTGAGGGTGTGCATGGAGGTTGAGGACAAGGAGGAGGTGTTGGATTTAAAAATCCGTTAATAGCATCAATGATAATATCAAAAGTTCTCGCTTCTGGATCATTATCCTTTTTCTGTTGTAGTCGAATAAAATTTGAAGCACCGTTTTTTGAATTCATCGATTTCAAGTTTTCTTCGTACGTCATAAAGTTTTGTACTCTTGGTAAATTTTCAACATTTCTCTTGAATCTTAGAAAAGAAAATGGTTCTGCCATAGACCCTGGTTGTGCTACAAAAATTTAAAATTGACGTTAAATTAAAGTAAAATATCTGTCCACCGGACTTTTAGGAGATAATCATTTTAATTTAATTAACAGATTTACAAAATGTTAAAATAAAATCAAACAATTTATTTTGCATTACCTTTTCCATTAGCTACCGCAATTGGTCCACGTTGTCCAAATCCTGTAATAGCTATAGTTTCAGCTTGATTGCCGATTGGACCATATCCAACAGGATTTGTGGTAATCGATTGACTTCTCGATGTACCATAATTGGTGCCAATGGAAGTTTGTGACTGGGTATGTGTCGATGGAATTATTGGCATCATTGGACTGGCTGGAAAAATAGGACTAATTGGTCTTGATCCTATTCCAACTGGAATCATTTGCCCAGCAGAGCTGACTGGGAAAAAAGGACCTACAGGCGATACAGGAACTACAGGAGTTATTGATGCAATTGGGCTGATAGAAGCTATGGATGGTATTCCGCCTGATTGAGCAACTCCTTGACTAACACTTGACGAATGACTTGATGATGCACTACTAACCATTCCGTTTGGGTATGTTATTGTTTGTGAATTTGACCCACTTTGGCTCGTGAAAATACTATTACCAATACCAGGCGACGGATATATAGGTGGCGACTGAGGTACTTGCGGATATGTCGGATACATTGTGTAAACTTTAACCGGTTTTCCATTGACTATATCTGGATTTTTCAATATTACAGGCCTAACAGTGGTAGCCTCTATATCTCGTTTTGTCGTTGTTTTCGTATTAAAAAGCAGGTCAATAATTGGTGCTGATTGTTTTGAATGTATAAAATTTGCAGTTTTATAGTCATCTTTAACGATTTGTTCTAAATAAATGTGAGCAATTTTCATGTGAATTTCTGAATGATTCTTAAATTCTCAAGGAATTTAGAGTGAAAATTCACCTCATAAATAAAACGTATTATCCCTTACCTGCAGTAAGACCATTAACAAACTCATGAATAAATAATCCAAAAATGATAGATCGTATTATTTGTTGATTGTAATCCATTTTATTATATGCGTAGACAAAGTTCTAAATTTCTGACAATAATAGAATAGGATTACACTCAGAATAAATTAATTAACAAATCAATTGATTCCTTATTGATCTTTTGCAGAAAATAAACAAATCTTCTATTTAAAACGAAATTCAATCAAAAAAAGGAATTATTCAAACACACATATAAATATAAACACAAACACATTATACAAGTTAAACGTGATGCAAATTTAAATTTGATTCTAATTGAATATGTATGTATGTAGGTACTATACGAATGTTCGTGAATTTGATTTGATTACGTGATTTTATAAATAAATTCTATGTTATGTTACAACAAGAGCTTTTGTTTGGTGTACTATACTATTATTGTACTGTACTTTGCCTACAAAAAAGTAAGTAGTAACTGCTGTTGATGCTGCTTTACCCAGTTGTATACTATTTGGTTGAATACTAAATACTGGATTATCGTTCACTAAATTGATAAAATAAAATCATCATTGATGTTAGGTCACTATGTAGCTCTAGCCGAAATTGTTTATTCCTTGTGAATATTATTATTAATTTTTAGAGCTATTATAGCTATTATTATACAGATTTAACGATCAAATCAAATAATCATTCACATAACAAAGGTAATTTTTTGACCGTGAAATACAGATTTAAGTGATAACTAAACTGTGGATGTCTATATGTTAATAATATACTCGTATAGAGATTAATTATATATGCATAAGTGAAAAAAAAAAATGTTTGTGGGTTAGTATATTCTAATGTAATGTAAATAATTTTTGAAAAATTTTTTCAACCGAATAATTTTCATTCAAGAGTAAAAGTTATTATTTTCGTTTATGGAGGAATAAACTGTATAGTATGCGTAAGTGATTGTGTGTGTGTGTAGGCTGTAGACCAGGCATGTCAAACTGGCGGCCCGCGGGCCGCATGCGGCCCTCGAACTGATTTTTTGTGGCCCGCGATCACAATGAATAAAAAAACAGAAGTTTCAAAATTAGAAGTTTCCATTATGAATTGCGTTTTTTTTACATAGTTTGAGAGTGCTCATATTTTGATTTTTTTTATGTTTATGACGGTGCGGTGATGTACATGTAATATATTTCTTTCATTCACGTACAAAGGGTATTTCGTTCTAACTTATATATATTTTCTCTTACTAACGTGTGTTAAAAATTGCTTATATTTTACAGCTGTTCGGTTTTACCATGATTTTACCCACGTTTTATGATGTCATTTATGGTAAAGTAGAGACAATGTCCATGTTCACTGATTATATGTATGATTGTATGTATGGATACACTGTGGTAGAAAATTTAAATTTGGTTACCTACATATGTAACTTAAAGGTCAATTAGTATTAATTAGTTTGTGTCCAGCTGCAGACAAGCATCTAATAATTATATATTTATTGAATTTCAATAGTTCTATTTCAAAGATTTTTATTAAGCCATTGCGGTAGTTTGTTTGGGTTAAATTTTTCTGTTGTTTAGTTTATATTTAAAAAAAAGTGAGTGTATGTAGTTGCAATTTTTTGAATTTTCAAGATTTTAAGAAAATATTCGGTTTTTAACACAGAAAATGCCGCTTCCAACAGTAAGTAAAAAACGGAAGATTGATGACGAAAGAAGAAAATTTCAAGAAAGGTGGGAGCTGACCTATTTTTGTGTGGAAGTGAATAATAAGATTACGTGCTTAATTTGCAAAGAAGGGATAAGTGTCGCTAAAGAATACAATATCAAACGACATTATAGCACTAATCATGAAAAACAATTTTCATGTTTCGAAGGCAAAGCAAGAGAAGAAAAATTAAAAACAATGAAAAATTCACTTATTGGGCAGCAACAATCTCTTACAAAATTTATAAAAAGTAAAGAATCAATAACAAGAGCTAGCTATGAAATAAGCTATTTATTAGCAAAAAATTCAGAACCATTCACCGATGGTTCTTTAATCAAGGAATGCATGATAAAAGCTGCCGAACTTGTCTGTCCAGAGAAGACGCAGGTATTTCGAGACATTTCTTTATCAAGAAATACGGTGGCGGAAAGAATAACCGAAATGGCGGATGACATCAGTTCCCAACTACAGGAAATATCTACCAAAATCCAGTTCTTTTCTATTTCGATCGATGAAAGCACGGATATAAGAGATGTTGCACAAGTTGCTGTTTTTTTTCGTGGTTGTGATAATAACATGAGGATCACTGAAGAATTATTGGAACTCATCCCTCTTCATGGAACAACATCTGGTGAAGATATTTTTGATGCCGTATGGTACATTTTAGAAAAATATAATCTCGACAAGCTTGTATCTGTTACAACAGACGGAGCTAAATCGATGACGGGTAAAAATAAAGGTTTTGTTTCACGACTGATAGAAAAATTAAAATATATGTATCCAGATAAGCAGAAAATCAAAACTTTTCATTGCCTCATTCATCAACAAGTTCTTTGTTTAAAATTACTGAAAATGGACAAAATATTAAAAACAGTGACAAAAGTAGTCAATTTTATCCGATCAAGAGCACTTAACCATCGCCAATTCACTTCATTCCTCAAAGACCTAGAATCTGAATTCGAAGATCTTCCATATTACACAGAAGTTCGTTGGTTATCCTGCCACAAAGTTCTGAAGAGCTTCTACTTCCTTTTGGAGGAAATAATATCATTTCTTGAAATGAAAGATGAAAATAACGAAAATTTATTATTATTAAAAGATCCATTGTGGGTACAAGACCTTGCATTTTTAACAGACATCACATACCACCTAAATAATCTCAATGTTACATTGCAAGGAAAAAATCAACTAATAACAGACTTGTACGATGCAGTTGCAAGCTTTGTAAAAAAACTGAGTTTGTTCAAAAATCAAATAAAAAGTAACATTTTAACTCATTTTCCAACGTGTGAGCAGTTTCAAGCACAAAATCTAAATTGCTCGTTTTCGCAATATACAACTAAAATTGAGGATATCGAAAATGAATTCAATGGACGCTTCAATGACTTCAAGGAGTTAGAAGAAATTTTTTCTCTTTTTATTGCACCTTTTTCTTTTGAAGTTGAAAAAGCTCCAATTTATATTCAATTAGAATTAATTGATTTTCAAAATGATTCATTTCTGAAAAACAAATTTCGAGAAATAGGAAGTCCTGCAATATATTCATATTTAGGAGAAAAATATACAAACATCAAAAAATTTGCTGCACAAATATTGTCATATTTTGGTAGCACGTATTTATGCGAGCAGTTATTTTCTTATATGAAATTAAATAAAACGGCGTATAGATCAAGATTAACTGATGCACATCTTTCTGCGATATTGAAGATTGCCTGTTGTCAGTCTTTGAACCCAGACATTGGAAAACTAGCAGGAGAAAAGCGCTGGCAAATTTCCGGTAAAAATAATTAAACTTTAATATAAACTTAGTTTTAGAAATGTATATATATTCATATGTATGTATAAAATAAAATAAATATGTATGTAAATAAAAGCTATGTATATGTATTAAAATTATTAAACATTTAAATAAATTCTTCAAAGATTATATACATAAATATGTTTTAGTTACATTATCTATATTAGTAATTAATTGTGGCCCTAATAAATATATCCTATATTATAAAATGGCCCGATATTCAAACCAGTTTGACACGCCTGCTGTAGACTGTAAACTTGTGGAATTTCAATCCTTAAAACTAATAACTTTCGGTTATTTCACACCTATACAGTTATTTGTCATTCCAATTTGTAACTATCGATATTACAATTATTCATTTTTTGTTTAGATTTTCATAAAATTGGAATCGGATATACATTATATGTACAATAATCACTCTCTCAATAATAATAAAGAGATAATTAATCTATTTTTTTATACTTATATTCATTATTATCAACCATAAAATATGTTTATTTAATTTTTACTTAATTAATCTATCGGGTATATACAAATAAGTTGGAACCGCCACACCCATATAAGTTAAGATTAAAATTGTCAGAGATGTAAAACTTTATTATCGTAATTTACGACATCTGTGTAAACAGAATAACCTTGAAATATTAGTGAATTTTTATTAGGGAACTTTTGAATTACTTCTTTAATTTGATAAATCTGAAATTTTTCCATTCTTTCACAATAAATGCCCAATTTTTGATAGAAAATAGCGGAAACTTATTTGAATACCTATTATTTCAATTCGACTTTTATGAGTATGTGTATCTAATACATTTCCACTATCATTTTGTTCCGTTGACTTTATCAAACGCACTATCCATTTATAGGTACATGGTACATATATTTATTATAGTGTATTCAAGAACTTTCTTGAAAATTTCTTTCCGGAAACTTGTAGATATCTGTGTAGTGTGTACATAATATGTTTAATGTGAAAATTTCATTATTGAATTAACATAGTTACCATAATATGTATACATATGTATATACTCATTTTGTTATAGATATGAGTGTGGGATACATTTAATTTAATTATTTTTCCAATTAAACATAATAAATTCTTATATTTATTCGATTATGTTTGAGCTATATATAACAGAAAAATAAGTAGAAAACAACAGTAACAACATCAACATGTATATAATAGGTAAAACAAAAAATATTCGAATGAAATGTAAATAGATACAACATTATCCTTGTACAATTTATATATACGATTATGTATATTAAATCAAAACACCTCTGTACACCTACATATCTACAATAACTTCTACATAAATATGTATACGAGTATGTACATTTTAGGAAAATATGGTATTTTCCAATATCCGTATTCAAGGAAAAATTTCGAAATTTGATATCAGACAATACTAAATTTTCTATGTATCAAATTTTCTACATAACGAACACATGTACTAACATACAATACAACTTGAATATGTATGTAGGTTCAGGAACCTTATAAAAAATAGAAAAAAAAAATGTTATACAAAAAATATATACATATATCCTATAGTTGCTATAGAGTTGAATGATTTATCTTATCGGAATATGTCTGACACAGAGCATAATTTCCCTTCTAGACTTATACATAAAATGTACACCTACCAAATCTATGTATTTATATGCAATGAGTATTTCTATAATGAAATGAGAAATAATTTACAAATTTTTGTACGAGTGAGTATGTATGTACGAGTATATAGTTATTTTTGTATATCAGGAATGGAATGTATATGAATATTATATAACACCATGAGCATGAATACTTTTATACATTTGATATCATCAGAACATACTTAGATATACTACTTAGATACATACTATAGATGTGTGTATTTATTCGTGTATTATATTCTGTTGTTATTCTTACGAGAATATCATTATAATCTTTTAGGTTGATATGAGTATGTATGTATATAGTAACAATACGATGATATGTTCTCGTATATTTTCATACCACAAAAACTGATGTAAGAAAATTTCTAAACAGATAAAATTTGGTTTCGGTAAATTTTGACTCATACATACATAAGTGCATGAATCTATAGATCGCCCGCCCTCATATACATACTCGTATATACTTGCATGGGATACAGTTCAGTTTATAAATGAATATAAATACAAGGATACATACAAATAATATTTTTTGAGAGGACATTTTTCTATGTTGTTTTTTTATTCGCATGAATTTGAAAAAAAAAAATTTTTTCTAATTTCAGTTTTTCTTCGATATTTAGGTATATTTTTTTTTTTAGAATCGTAAAAATTTATACAAAATACATTTAATAAATAAGAAAATAAAAGTAGAATTAAAAAAATAAATAAATAGAAAAAAATCTCTTTTTATTACGGTTATCCAGATTAACTCCATAAAAAAAAAGGAAAAAAAAATGTAACCGTACGTTTTTAAAATGAATCGAATTTATATTCTCTCACGACCTCCTCTTTCCCAATCATATCATATTCAGTCGCAGTTTATGTATGTATAGAGCAGTCTATGTGAATGAATGCATAAATAATAAAAGAAAAGAAAGAAACGAATTAATTGTTTTGATAATCCTTCTTTTATTGTGAACAAATTCAGATTAATGGACATTTTATGTTTGTTTCTTATTTTTTTTTTATTTTATTGCGAAATCGTATTTTTTTTATATTTGCATTTCATTTTTTTTTATTTTCCTGAATATGTACTGTATACTTGTTTATTATATGATTTTTTTTCCTTTTATAAATCACAATAAAGCAAATAAGAGAAAAAAAAAAGAAAATATAGACAATTTCTTAATGTGTAAAATGAAAATTGAAAAATTTTATGATTGCTTTTATTCATAAAATTAATGTGAGAAAGCTATATTGTCGAAAGAGATTTAAAGAAAAAGTTAGACGATCGTTTATTGGGAAGCTATGTACATAGAATTGAAAGAGAAAGGGATTACTTCTATCCTATGCTTTTAGCTTTTAGACAGTATAGAATAGCTTTGATATTTCTGTGTGGCATGCATGCAAATACCATTTTGAATTTTTGATATGAGGGTGAAATGTTTTTTAAAAAAGGAGGTGTTTAATAAAACTGTGATTTACTACCTCAAGCTCCTAAATTATGCTTGTTTAAGTATATATAGTATAGAGGTACCACCGCACTTCAGTTGCGACAAATTATTTCATGAGGAAACACTTGTCTGAGTTTCAAAAATGTGAAAAGATTATTTCAGCCCAAGGTTTACAAAGGAGAAAATACGCCTGATCTATCATTGATTAGAGTCCAAATAGTTCAAAACAAAAATTTTCTCTGAAAACAATTTTAACTTTTCAGATTAAATTAGTCATAAAAGAAAAACATTTTTTTTAGAGTCCTTTAGTAAAAATTAGAAAAAAAAAATCTGAAAACAAAAATTTACCTAAATTATAATGCTAAAATACTGTCAAATATTTAAATTTCACCAATAATCAAGTAACTACCTTGAATTTTAATTTTTTTTTTTTTCCCATTTTTCCCATAAGAGTTTCCCAATTAAAAGAGAGATTTTTATCTCAGTGAATATTTACGAGTACTACACAGTGTATGTATAGGTAAATTTAGATATCATATTTTGTGTCATAAATTTATAATATGTATTTTTCATTATTTTGTAAATAAAATGTTTTAAGTAATAACATAATTTTAAGAAGACAAAATTCATCTTTATTTCGATATTTTTATATCTATAACGAAAATCAAATTAACGTGTGCAACAATAAAAACTCATTCATTCAACTTCGCCACCATATTGTTATTTCGAACAAACGAAAAAGAAAAAAAATTTTTTTTGTAACCATTTTGTTTTTCTTCTTCTTCTTCTTCTTCTTCTTGGCTTTCATTCTTTTTTTTTTTTATTTTTCATTAAATGTGATAAACTTTTTTAGAGGAATAAATTTTCGATATATTTTTTGGTACATAATTGTAAAACTTATACATACACATTTATTTGTATTTATATGTACTCGTATCTCTATGTACCTACTATGATTGTGTTTGTGGAATCTATTCAATTCGTATATTATGATAGTACACGAAAGCAGCAGATAAATGCTTAATAATTATGGTAATAAATTTAAATGAAATTTATTGAAAGAATTTTAATTAGATTTATACGAAAAATGAATAAGTTGAATGATAATTAGAATAGAAAAGTAATTTTCGAATTATTGTTAAATATAGTACAATGGGTACAGGATGATCATTGTCAAATTCACATATGTATATTTCATGAAAATTTCTGAAATATTCAATAATAGTGTGCATAAAAAAACTAGCAAAAGAAAAGTAAATTGTGTCTTTAAAAGTTAACAACTTCAAATTACTTGTTATAATATTGCGGTATACTTTTGTCTCAGGGATATAGAAAATACATATAGCAAATTACATACATATTTGTATAATTTCCATTTTTTTTTTTTTGTACAAAGAAACTTTCAAAAAATCAGCACTTTACAAAGCCATATACAGTGCAATGTCAGATCCAGATGCAATAAATTCACTACTCATTCACCCAACTTACCATACACTCTGTTGTAGATGTCAAAGAATATCTGCCTTTCCTCTGCATATGTATATAATTGTGTATATGTAGTATACTGCATCTCTGAAAAATTAAAAGGCGAAGAAAAATGAAAAAGTGCAAATTTGATAAAAGATAAAATTAATAGATGTTTGAAAAAGATGATGGTAATATTGTTATACAGAAGCACACACATTTACATCCTTATATACGAGTATATAGGAATAATATGGCTACTAATCTGACTAACTAACTAGCTAAAAAATATAAGTTAACTTTTTTAACTAATTTTGTAGAGTATTAGTGTAATTTAATGAAAAATGGGAGGAAAGGAGGAAAAAAATAATAATAATAAAAGAATAAAGAATATAATATAGGATGCTATTTTTCGATTATTATTTGTCTAGTGGCTGACCAAACTGACAATATAGTTGATATAAGAGGAACTTTAATTACAGTAACAATGTATCCAATGTACATCTGCATACATACATCTCAACATTTTCGTACATGAATGCGTTTGTTTTAATGTACATAAGTACAAAGAAATTTTATTGATTTTTCTTATTTTTTTTTTTATCATTTAAACTTTTTAATTGGTTTAACAGTTCTAGAGCTAAATAGAAGAAAAATTTTTCAGTGAACTACAAATTTTCGTTATAAAATGATTAATTAAATGAATTTATCATTTTATTCACTTTTTATGTATATTTTACGAATTTTGATTTAAACCAAAACACCATTCATCAGAATCAAAATCACATACCTACCTACTCATTCAAATTATTTTTTTTTACATTTTTCTTATTATTTATTTTGATTCGTTAAAATATAAATGCCAGGAAATGGATAATATTCACTTTTCATTCTTCGCTTGCATCAATACAACATTATGTGTAGTGTATATTTTTGTACTCGTTTCTTAACTTAACTAAAAAAAAGACGAAGGAGAAAATAAAACTGTTTGATTGATTCTTGTGAAATTATTAGCAAAATTAAAAATCTTAAGAAAATGATTTGAATAGCAAATATTTAGTAAATGCAAAATAATAATAGATTAAGAAAAAATGTTCTACAAAAGAAAAACAAAATTCTGCTTCTTATTAATTTTCGTTTTCTTTTATATATTTTTTTTTGTGTTGAAAAAGTGCAAGAAGACAACAATAAATTATTAAAAAAGTAAAATAAAAATTTTTTCGGGTGAATACAACAAGGAAATGCCAGACTGAAAAAAAGAAGAAATTGTAGCACACATATCACACTCAAGTTTCAATGCCTTTTATTTTATTTTTATTTTTTTTTTTTTTTGAGCACAAGATTATAATAATACTGCCCTACTTCAGAAGCTCGAATTGTGATAATGCATAAAATGCATTATGGGTTGAGTTCTCTTATTTTTCATATTAAATGATTTTTAAAAAACAAAGCAACAGTCAAGTAAAGCAAAAAAAAAAATGACTGGTAAAAAAATTAAGAAAAAGATGATAAGAAGATACATTATTTTTTCATTTCAGTTTTTTAATTTTTCCTTTTTTTTACTACAAATTTCGTTTGTTGTTGGTTGCACATCGTTATCAAATTAAACTTTCCTTTCTTAAATAAAGTGTACATTACTCAAAAGTTTAAGTGCAGATTAAAAATTAAAATTTCTCTTGTACATATTTTTTTTATTTCATGTTCTCTCTTTGAAACATAAATTAAATGTTCATAAAGGAAAATGTATTTTATTTTTCTTCTTTTTTGTAGACGAAAAAACGCTATTCACTGTTTGGTGTTAGTTTGCTTTACTGCAACTGTACTGTGATGTTATTTCTTTCAAAGAGTTTCCATAGTTTCTTTTCATTTTTTACAAGTTTTTTTTAAAAAGTCTTTTGATCTTATTTTCTATTTTTATTCCTTTAACCTGCTAGCTGCTAGCTACTACTCGTACTATTTTATTTCTCCATAATAGATTAAAAATTAAAATTTAATTGTGATTTATGTAGGATCAGTCATTATTAAGTTATTAGTTGTTGGTTTTTGGTGGAAAGTTTCGAGTATTTATTAACGATATTCTTTTGTTTTTGTGTACATATTAACGATGAGGATTAGTTAGTTGAGAATCAAAAATAAAAGTATTAGTTACTTTTTAAATAATTGAAATTGAAATCCGTTAATAATTCACGAAAAATTTAAATAAATTTTTGATTATACTATTTTCAGAAATTGAAGTCAGTACAGGCAAGATAGGCATGCTTTTCTATATTCTTTCACATTGCGTTTGTATAAATCTGTCTCGTGTATGGGGTGATCAGATCTCAATTTCAATCAAGACAGAGATATATTATTCAGAATTTCCTACAAAATATTATATGTGAAGTTATCAGAAACTCATCGGGTAACTTTTCCCATAAGCACAATACTGACTTCGATTTCTGAAAATAGTATAGGTTTTAATCGCTTATGAAATTTTATTTGAATCAGAAAACAAAAGTATTTGGTCGTTCAAATTAAAGGTTGACGTTCAAAAGGAGGACTAAAACTTTATGATACAAAACTTCGATGTGTATTTTATTGGTTTTAAATGATTTGAGTTCGAGTCAAAAACTACCAATCACTCTACTGCTCTAGATTAACACTGTGATATCGTCGACATCACTGCTAGATTTTATTCCTAAAAGAATCTAGATATTCACTAATAGAAATAAATTATCGAACCAAGAAATGATTTAAATTTTCCATCATTTTATTTTCGATATTTATATGTACCTACATACAGGTGCATATTTGATGCCTGTGGCGTCGGTGTGTTATTAAGCGAGTAATTTGTGATTTTGCGATTGTGATGTCAAGAATAAAAATTAGATAATAGAATAAGCTACGCCCAACTCCAGTGATAGTGGTGATAGCGGCAAAGCGATGGACAAAATTGAGTAAATGTATGAATTTGATTGACAAAAAGCAGCCTTCTTCGTGAACATACCATCATCATCATCAATGGCCGAAAATCGGACCTGAGCCTCCTGCAACAAAGATCTCCATACAGTACGGTCGTTGGCGACATTTCTCCAATTCCTTGTTCTCAGAATCGACTGGGCATCTTTTGTCACTTCGTCGTTCCATCTTGTATCTTGGTCTGCCTCTTGGGCGGATAACTCTTTGTGGATCAGCTGAGAGCATTTTCTTAGACATTCTATGGTCAATATGTGCCGTTGCACGTGACTAGCCCATATAAACCGCATAAATTTTACATGAGAAGAAAGCTTCGGTGATTTATATTTACGGCGCTTCCTAGGTGGCGGATAAGGGAATTTATTCCAGATATGGGTGATAACGAGGAAATGAAATACTCTGGGCGGACCAAAATCAGCATACCGAAGATATAGATATAGATTATAAATACAATTAAATCATATTTTTAAGTCAATATCTAGCATATTTCGTTTAATTGAATCTGCCTCCACTTTTTGATGTTGTCATTATCGGTATCACTGGGCGTTGGGAATAGATAGGATTTATTTCGTTTTCCTATGATTCGTCAAACACAGATTGTTTGCAGTGAATCAATCGACATAGCCAGAAGTTTATTGTTACTGAGTTAGATGAGTGTTAGTTTACTATTTAGCGTACGTGTACAGCGTACAACCGATCCATACTAATCGAAAAATAATTAAATTTTGTCCTCAGAAAATGATTGTTGCATAAAGTCAGCAACATTTGCTGTCATAAAATAAAACTGACTGCTCATAAAAAGGCAAATATACTCCGGACATTGCACTGGTACCGGCACATCTGTTTTCAATTATTTTCACACAACTAGTTTCCAATAACTGCTTCACATTAACCAGTACAAATATAATAGGAAAATCATGAGAAAAAAAATTATAAAAATTACAGTTCGATAAACTATTCTGTCACCATTTTATCTTTTTATTTTACAAAAAAAAAAAAAAAAAAAAAAGAAATTATTGAAAACGGAAAATAAAATAAAAGAAAGAACAATGTGGCAAAAGAAAAGTATAATCTGTGCCTTATGATGGTTGTTTTTATAATACGTCTTCATGATATTTTATTTTTTCATTCTTTCAAACAAAACTCTTTATTGTACAAACTACACATTCATAGTTACAATATTCACAATTTTCTTCGTGTCATTGTTGTGCTATTTTATATTTTTTTCATATTAATGTTTTGAATAAAATGACATATCCTTTCTTTACTTATTTATTTCGATAAATTTAACAATTCAAGCTTAGTGAAGTAAATAAACTTTTTCTGTTTCACTTTTGTTTTTCTTTTAATATTTTTTTTTTTTCGGAAGAAAAGGAATATAGAATCGAAAAAAAGGCAAAATTCTAATAATATTTCTTTTCTTTTCAAAATATTCTAAGGACAAAAGAAAGAACATATTGTCAAATTTTCAATAGTTTTTCTAAAGATTTTGTTGTTGTTAGTGTTGTTGGTGCTGTTTTAATTGTGTATCCTGTGAAATGTCATCATAACATGAAGTTGAGTTTTATTTATTGTTCAAGATTTCAATTTGAAGTTAAAATGAAAGATTAAAAAAAAATTATTTTCATTCAATTTTGAATCGTTCAAATGCACTGAAATGAAATATTTGAAAAATTTTACAAGAAAAATAATTGAAAATAGAAATGCTTGTGTGTAAGAAATTTGAAGATATGTGCATAAAAGGGTGTTTGATCAGGTTGTGAATTATTGTGAAAAATGTGTTGAAAATTTGAATTGCTGGAAAAATGTTGAAGAAATGAACAAAATAGCTATGTGTGGAATTAATACAAATTCGAAAAATTGTCTTTTATTCATTAGAAATATTTGATGTAATTTATTTTATTTTTTGTTTAACTCAAATACTACTGTGTGATAGGATTTTGGATATTCATCCATTAAAAGCTTATCACAAAATCCTTAACCTTATAACAGATTCAAAAATAAAAAGATTTTATATTCACACAAGCCGATTGGAACAATTTATAAACCAGACCAGATATTCTCGAAATTAAAAAAAAACAAATTTGACTGTTTCTAACCACATAGCGATTTTCATGAAATTTAGATAAGGATTTTCAAGATCATTAAAGATTTACTATTATCAACAATACAAATACATACATTCGTAGTATATGTACATGGGAATGTCTATAGAGTTTGACAGATTATTTTCTTTTCGAAGATTTATTAGCTATTGTCACAATTAAAGACCAAAAGTTCAACAAATTCTCAATATATAATGATTAGTTTTTCATTTGGCTCTCTCGGAATGTATGGAATTTTTTGTCTTGTTTTTGTGTCATTATAGAATGAAGAATTTTTCATTTGAGCATTTTTTCATTGTTTCGATGTCAAAACAAATGAAAAAAAAAATATAAATAAGAAATTATAAAAATTTTCTGAGATTTAATCTTGGTTAGTGATTTTCACTGTTTTTCTGTTTCATATTATTTTGAAAAAAAAACATAAAAAACAAATTTTCGAATTTTCGAAAGGATGATTTTTTTTATTACTCTGTTTCTAGGTTTGATAATAGTCTTCTGTTGCAACATGGGTACTGTCCTCAGGTCAGAATCGTACATGTACTGGCATATGTTTGTTTTGTCTTTATATAAATGTAATATGACTTATACAAAATTTTTCGTTTTTATGTATGCTTTTCTACATTTAAAATACATATATATAATATCCTAGAATGTACAAATGTGAAAGTGAAAAAAAAGAAAACAGAAAATATTCTTTTTTCGATTGTTAAATATTATTTGAATAAATTTGATTTTTTTATTAACTAAAAATTAAATGAAAAATGAAAAATAATATTTTCGAATGTCGTAATGCTAAAAAGAAAAATATTTTACCAAAGTGAAATTTTTATAAAGTATAAAAGTGCCCAAGAAATAAGCCCAGAAGGGGCTATTAAAACATAAATTTTATTGTTTACATTTTCGGTAAAAGGAAATAAACATTTTTTTCGTCTAGTATATTATCTTAGAAATTTACTGTTTTATGGACTGTAAATGTTGTTGAAAACTCGTATACGATCTAGAAAATACTTTTTTACTTCTGCTTTAGCTTTAGATAGATTCAAATTATTATTACACTACCTTTACCAGTGATTCTTACCATGAGAAGTAGATTATGCTTATATCAATTATGTCTTTCTTTTCAAATGGTAATTCTAAAATAATCTGTCTGAAAACTTCCGAATTGAATCACTTCGAAAGAAGAAAAAGCCTTTAATTCTAGGAAAATAGACATTTTTTACTTTGCTTGCAAATTGTTACATTAAATTATTGATTATAATTTTATTAGAAAAAAACATACAAACTACTCGATGACAACAAATACAACTTGAATTCCTTTTAAGTGATGAGTAATTGAATATTCGATTATTCTTAAATTTTTTTCAACTCGAAAAAACAAAACAAAGATAAATAATTCAGTAAAATAATGTTGGTAATAAGTATAATGTACAAGGTTTGATCAAAAATAACAGTCATTTTGAAATTTTGTGGGCTGTGTGAATCCGATCCGATTGCCATAAATTTTGTTTATCATGTTGGCACACCTGTTCTTAACATTTGTTCACACTTATAACCATTTTTAAAGTCTAGAAGGTGCTAGAAGTGTATTTAGTTTATTTGTTGGAAGCTGAAAAGATTAAAAGTGTTTTGGTTCGATCGACGATTTGTTACTTCCGAAAGAAATGGATCAAAAAGTTTGCATTAACTGGCTTTTGGTGAATCTACTATTAGTAAAACAAAAGTTTACGAATTTTATGATCGTTTCCAAAGTGCCAATACAAAGGTTCAACCTGGATGCCTCAGAACATCAAAAAAATGAAGACAATGTTGAATAAGTAAAACAAATGATTATGGGAGAAAGGTTGTTCGTGATGTAGGCATTAAACTGAAAGCTATGCGTCATTTGAGTGAAGCAATTCGACGAAAACTACTAAAATTAGGAGCAAATCGATTTGTGGAAATTGCACCTTGATAAGTCACTCGCTCACACATCATTGCTTGTTCGTGAATATTTGGCCAAAAACAATGGCATTATGATGTCTCATCAGTCACAGTATTTACCGAACATGGTCTTTTGCGATTTCTTTCTATTTCAAAAGCTGAAGAGAACCATGAAAGGATGAAGTTTTGCCATCGGTAATGACATAAAAGTAGAATTGCTAAATTGCCAAAGAAGATGAAAGCTATATACCAAAATTTGAGTTTCAGAAGAGCTTCCAAGAATGGGAAAAGGCATCCATACAAGTGCATTATATCTGAGGGAGAATACTTTGAAGAGGACAAAATTGATGTAGATGAATAAATAAAAATTTTTCTTTAAAAAAAATAAAATTACCGTTGTTATTTTTATCAAACCTTGTATGTATTATATATTTTCTCTGATTTCAATTCAGAATAAAACTAAAAGATGTTCATGAATAAATAAAAACAAAACACAAAACATGAACAAAAGAAAAATTTTCCAGATTCACAGATAATATTTTTATTCATTTTTATTATTATTTATTTTTAATATATCCTGTATGTGCATATAAAATGAACGATAGTACATAATACTGATAATACACAATCAGATACAATCCATAAATTATAATTGACGATTTATGTCAGGAACATTTATACTTGTATTATGCTTTGTGTTTGTGTCTTTTGTTTTTCATTTTTCTATATATGGTCGGTAGGTACTTTTGTTCTTAAATAATTTCCTTCTTTTTTTTTTAGTTTTCACATTCATTCGAATATATTTATTATTTTTATTTATTTGGAATGTAGTTAGTGAGTAAATGGAAAAATATTACCGATCATCATCATCATCATTATCACCATCCTACACTTTCGAGCAGATAATACGTACACATACAGCGTACGCAGAGTGTCCGGCCTCAGGGTGCAACCAGTAGAAAGGTTTCATCGAGACAAGCAAAAAATCGTATTGTAAGGGGAAGAGGTAATCACAACCGTTTAGCCGCTAGAGGGCATTGAATATTTTTCGCACTTACTCTGCGAAACACCCAATAACAACTACAGTGTACTAGCTGGAAGAAAGTAGTCTAAGAGAAATCTGTAAGAAACTTCCCTCTCCCTATAATGATACATGCTCCTCTACGTCCTTCCTTTCAAGAAATATTGTGTTTCAAAGTGAAAATTTAGTGTGATTTTTTGCCATTTTTTTTTTTTTTAAGAAAATACAGATTGTGGAAGTAGAGCGCCCTCTAAATTAATTTATAATTACATATCCAGAAAGCCCAAGACACCAGCTATATTTTTTATCTTTACATAATCGTAGTTGTTATGGGTTGCTTCGTAGAGTAAGCGCGAAAAATATTCAACACCCTCTAGGGGCTAATTGGTTGAGATTACCTCGCCCTGCAAAACGATTTTTTGTTTGTCTTGATGAGACCTATCTACTGTTAGCGGGTTGACCACACAAGTCCTGACACCCTGTATATACATGTAAGTAAGTAAATATGTTGGTAGATAACTTATGAGTAATGATTATAACTTCTCTATTCATTTGCTGAGTTTTGGTCTTTTTCGGCATATAGCATGTATATACAACTGTATTCGTGATCGTACAAACACATAAAGCAAGCCAAAATGATATTAAACAAGAAAAATTCAATATAAAAATTGGATTTATAAAAACGCCAGAATATTAATGAATTTTATTTTATGCACGTATTTGTATTTCTTTTCTTTTTGTAATATTTTGATTAAACATAAAACGCGAGAAATATGATTTTTGATTATTATTTTCTTCGGGTTTTTTCTTTTTTTTTTCTTTTGTTATTATTTGTTATTAATATGAAATCTGTTTCATTATTCGATATTCTTGAAAGGAAAGGACTTGTATATCTTTCACAAAACTTATAACCGAATAACTAACAATCTACGGAAGATTATAATTCATTATTACTGAAAATAAAAAAAAAGCAAAAAAAAAAAAGTAACAGAAAAACAAAACAAAAAAATGAACCAAAAATAAAAGGATCTGATGGTAAGATTTGCTAAATTTATAGATGGGTCAATAATACAAGCCACTAAATAAATTTTATGTAAGTACAGCTATGTGGGTGAGGATGGATATGATGTTATATAGTGTAGGCTCAATATTACATAGTATTCTCTTATTGAATGTCCAAAAAAATTTGTTGGTGTTGCTGGTAATGGTAATAGTGGTGGAAATGAACTAAATTATATTTTATTTGAGAATCGTGCTTGGTGGTAGGTGCACGCATTAAATTGTGTCCCACATACACGTACATTGACGTACATACATCGAATTTTCGTTAAATGTATATACGGCGTTGTCAATAAATTTTGTTTTAGTTGTTGTTTTTGTTTTTCTTTTGTTTTTTTTATTCGTTTTTTTTTTTGTCTTTTATTTTTTTGGTTTCCATGTTCGCTCTCAAAGGAATTGAGGAATTGATTGGAAAGGAACGAAAATTTTGAAGATTATGTAGTATAAAAATATATAAAAATGCCCACAATAAATTTGGTATCATTACAAGAAATAACAATAAAGCACAAAAACAAAAAGGCAAGAAAAAAACAAAAAAAGGAATGCGTACGTGAAACAGGAATTTTTCTATATTTTTAAGGTTCCTTCAATTTATATTTTTCATTATTTATTGATAATTATGGACATAATTTAGTGTATTGTGGTCGGATTTTTTGGTCAATAAATTTAATAAATTTAGTTTTAGTAGATTTTCTGAGAATTTGTTTTCTTGTTTTTCAATAAGGGTCATTTGTAAAAAAAAATTTATTCTATCATAATTTTTTTGATTTTATGGCCCCACTTTTATTATGTATTAGATATATGTACTTGATATTCTTGTATAGGACTAAATCACAGCATATTTGACCGATAGAAATCATTCAATGTACTATATATAGCAAAAGAAGAAAAGCTGATATTGTACTTTTATAAAATTTAATGGAGATTTCGAACTGGTCTAATAATGCCCAATCTTACGAATTATCCACGTATTTGAGAGATTTTTTTATACAATTATTTCAAAGATTTAAGGAAATTCAAGTATTTCAAAGATTTAATGAAGTTCAAGTGTTTATTTCAAAACAAAATACAAGTTGATTTTTGTTCAAAATATTTAACTGACTAATGTAGTCTTCAATGTTAAACCAGAAGGACAAAGACCTAGAGGAAAGCCAAAACTGAGGTGGAAAGACTGTGTGGAGAGAGATGCATGGAAGCTGCTGGAAGTGAGAAATTGGAAAACTTGTGATGCGGATTGGAGTAACTGAAGAGCGAAACTGCAGGAGACCTTGGCTCGATATGGGCTGCAAAGCCATTAAAGAAGAAAAAAAAATGTGACAGATAAAAGCGAATCAATGATAATTTGTCTTTTGTCACATCAAATTTTGTTAAAGTGGTCATTACATATCTTCATTTTAACTTTAAATTAAGTAAGTTCGAATGAAGTTCGAATAAAGATCGAATGAACTTCAAAGAAGTTCAATGAAGTTTCAAAGAGGAATGAAGATAGTGAATTGGAAATTTTCAGTGGTGAAAAAAAAATTAAAGTTGTCAATAAAAATTAAAAATATATGACAGCCTGAATGTTCGTTGATACGCTGCCGTTTGTCGACCAAATAAATTAAAAATTTTAGAAAGAATATTGAAGTAATATGTCTTGCACCGGGGGGTTTTTGAATGACCATTGACACGAATGAGGACTGGGAGAAATTCTACCGCATAAAAGAAATTCGATTTTTTCTGCATCTATCTTTATTGAGTAATTTGGAGGTGAGTAAGTATTTATGTTGAGGTAAGATATTCACATGGAAAAACCAAGTTACATTATATAAAAACTGCAAAAATTATTGGACAAAGTTTTAACACATTAACACATTCGGTAAAAAACATTGAAAAATGATGTTTCTAAAATTTTATCATCAAATAATTTTTAATTTTCATTTAATTGTCATTATTACTTTTCTAAATTTCAAATTACGAAAAACTTTTTCTCACAATCACAATGGAATTTTTTTTTTTTTATTAATAATATGAAATATTTAATTATAAACATAATATTGCTTTGTTTTAATTTTGCTTTTGTCCATTTTTTTTCTTGGAACAAAAAAGGAGATTTTAATTAAAAATATCCTAGCAAATATAAACAATAATCAAATTTTAGTTAATTAAATTACACATCGTAGAATGAAATTACAGAATTAATGTACAATTTCGACCACAAAAAAACAAAAAATAAAACAGAAATATACGAGAGGTAACCAAAAGAATTTTTTTTCTATTTTATTTTTATTTTTCGTTCATCTAAAAATACATATATCTACCACCTACCAGTAACCATGTATGTGTGTATCTATAAACTTTCATAAAATAATTAAAACATTAGATAAACATGAATATTTAATTTTCCTTGTTTTAGAAGGAACAAATGAAAATACTCGTACATTATGGAACTGAAAAAACAAAGTAACACCGTAACACCAAACACACAAAAAACAAAAAAAAAAAAAACAAACTGAACATTTTAAAAGTTAATGTTTTTTTTTTTCTTTTCAAGGAAACATTTCAAAAATATGTTATTCGTCAAAAGGACTAGATGAGGACTACACTTCATATACATATGTTATTTTATGTGTATGGGTATGATATTAACATTGTAGAACATGTGAAAAAAATAAAAAATTAAAACAAAAATGAAAAATCTGTACACTGAATTCAATGCTTACTGACGGTTATGGTTATCCTACTCACTTTACCAGTTCTTACATATAATTCTGTGATTATTACTGTACATATATGGAGTTTTAGAAAAATTAGGAAAATATCATTACAGTGTCGACTATGATACCTGTCTGTGACCCATGATACACATGATTGTGCTGCACAAACTACATACTTGTGAGTTGTGACTTGTGAATAGAGCCGTAGAGCTTCGAAATTTTCTATAGTTATTCCAAAGTTTTACCACACTGTGAACTACACTGAAAAACAACTGAATTAGATTTTTTATTTTCTAGAGTTAATGAATTACTGTCAGCTGATAGAGTGAAGGAAAATAATGTTATGATTATTATTTATAAATTTTATATGAAGTTCAAAGACTACTGGCTACGGTAATGCTCAAATGAAAATGAATATGCAGATGAAGTGAAGCTTCTTCAATCAAACACTAAGGCTGTATTCACTAACATAGATTATCTTTTATCTGAGATAAAGTGTATTCATCAAACTGGATAAAACACTACTCGGATATTTGTAAGACAACCTCGGAATGGTATTATAAATATCGTTCGAACATAACCTTGTTATTAACAGCAACAGCACAAATAAAGATAATGTAGTTGTATTGTATTATCATCTTTGCATATAATTATCACATCACAGAACTTCTTTTTAATTTTGTATTATAAAAATACAATCATCTGACATGTTTGACACACATGTTCCACCCGAAAACGAAGTTCGAGAACAAATTTTATCTAGGTTGATGAATAAGCTGAAATTATATCCGGCTAAAATATATCCGACGGATATGTCCATGTTGGTGAATACCACCCTAAATTTAAATGTTATGTATTGCTATACTAGCTACGAAAAGTAAAAGTGTGATTCATTGCATAACCGATTCCGAATACTTCCGAGTACGTCCTGCAGTCCAATGGATCATGACTATAATGTGTAACTATGTACCTAGAGACCTAGATAAACGTATTGCGTATTGCTTAGAAAATATCCTGTGAAATTAGAGTCGTCAATGAAATGAAATGAAATGTTGAATGATCATCATAATAACTGAAAATTACTTGTATATATTACTATAGACGTACATAGTATATACACATACGTCGCAGAATAAAAATAATGATAAAATATAAAAGGACTTGAACATTTGAAATTGACTCTACAAAAGTCACATTATGTACATACTTGTTGTTTTATACTTTATATACGATTACACCACCTTCGAAGCGAACATGGTTACATAATTCGGACAGTAAATTTTTTTTCTCTTCCGGTAATATTTCTATATCTCACACAAATCTACTACGTGTACCTAAATGTACATCTGTATACGTGTATCATATTACATACTTAGTGTACATATGTAGACATGTTAACGGTAACGATAATGATCCTAACATTTTTAGTGGAAAAATTTGTACGAGATATGTATAATGACAATTGGGATATTGGGATTACATATATCCAATCCATATGTATGTATAGTGTACTCGCACATTCGGTAAAATGAACCTACAGAGAAACGTAAAACAAAAAGAATTAAATCTAAATTGTTACCAAATAAATTGGTCTGTGATGAGAATGAAAAAAAAAATTTTTTTTTAGGAAAAATAAAATAAATTCATGTAATAACTCGCAATTTAGTTAAGAATTTAAGAGTTAGAACTAAAAATAAAAATACAATTTTTTGTTTTGTATAGGTAATAGGATATAACCATAACGTTTTTTTTTTTTTTTTGTGTCGTAAATATACGCCATTATTATGAAGGCGAAAAAGAAAAAATAATTGAGATAATCTGGAAAAGAAAAACACGTATTCACTTAACATTTTCCAATTATCATAATTTTAACCATTCACATAGGATAAAAACGAACAATATCAAAGGGTTTTTCAATTTGAGACTCCGTTCTATTTTACATTATTATATTTCATGAATGATAATGAATCGAATGATTGAATTGTACTCGCACGATAGGGGAGGTGTTGACCGTTCACCCTAAGGTGGTATTCCAATGTTGTAACTGTGCAGCTATTCATCAAGTATCCGTAGAACCTCCACTTTGGTAACCACCGGTAATTTTAAGTCCCAACTGGTAACAGAAAGGGCTTAGGTCAATTTATGGATGAAAGAACTGGTCCTCCAGGTTGGGAGTTTGCGATAGGCTGATTCCTTATCCCCGGAAAACCTTACATATTAGCAGACTAGTTAGAAGCTAAGGATCTGTTTAGGACTGTATAGCCGGAGAAGAAGAAGAATTATACTCGTAAAAAGAAGGTTGTTACATGTTTCCCATTTTCATTCTAAACATTTATTCCTTTGAAAAAATTGATTTATCGAAATCACAAATAAATTCAGGGAAATTGAACAAATTATCAAGGATATAAATTTAGGATGCAGATAATTGAACATTTTTTATAAATTTGAATGGAAAATTGATATGAAATACTTTCATAAAGTCTGACACAATATTGTCGAGTCCAATATAATAAGTTCAATAATTTATTTTATCATTTCAACAGAGAAAGGAAAATCTAATTAATCTTTGGAATTAATTTTCGTTTTCTATAAAAGATTTACATACACTACCGTACTGTCAATGCACATTTTTAAATTATTTCTATGAAAAAAAAATTTTTTGTTTTATTCAAATTCATCCATTCTATTAATGAAATCGATAATTTCTCACCAGGCCAGGATATTAAAGTCATACGAATCCCCATTCATCAAAATATTCTATTTTTTTTTTAACGGTTTTATTTGTGTATATTTTTGTTCTTTTTTTTATGGTAGAGAGAAATTGAAGTTCAATTAACGTGGTATCAATCAAAATGATATAAAGGATGTTACAAACACACGTTATCACATTATTACACTAGAGCGTAAAACGTTGGTAATAACCATATATAACCGTATAATCAAGTATATAACGTACTGTGTGTATGTATTATGCAGATTAGACGAGGGTATAAATATGTAGGCTTTTGGAATTTTTATTCTATATATATATATATATATTTTTTTTTTTTTGTAAATAGAATAAAACACATTTAAAGCTTTCGATCCTTTTTTCCGCCTATTTTTATCGGTGTTTGTATTTATTTTTACTTTTTTTTTTGGCTTTTGTTTTTTTATTTGTATTCATCATCGTATCCAAAATGAACTGGGATCATTCAGAAAAAAGAAAAAAAGAGAAAATCTTTTTAGATTGATTCATATAAAAATCCAAATGGACAAAATAGAGTCAAACAAATATACGAGTGCATATATACATATGTATGTATTATAGCATAGCAGGCAGTAAATGGATTACAGATTAAATTTCTTTTACTATACCCATATCTACGCATACACATACGAGTACGAGGATAGATATTGTTCTCTTACATAAAATTGACTTGTATGTTTACATTAATCAGAAATTCGATTTTCGTTTATTTTGCGTTTATCGTTTTTTTTCTTTTCTTTTGGTACTGTTTTTGTTTTAATTCTTTCAAAATCGATTGGAAGTAATTTTTAAAGAATTTTCCAACAATTTTTATATAGAGATTGGATTAAAAATTTTTATATTTTGAGGATTTTTCGGTTTTCGATTTGCTTTCTTTTTTTGTTATTTTCTTTTTTATTTTTCGGTTTTATTCTATTTCATTGCTTTTTTTTTGTGAATTTATCGATAAAATCGCGTTTTCACAGAAAAATATAATCATGTCCCGGAAATTTTGGTTAATGATACAATCGAATAGAACGTTAACATCGTCACAGTCATGGATTTAAGTCTTCAATATATTTTTTTTTTTTTAAATGGGTCAAAATTCCCAATTTTTTGGTTTTTTTTGTTTTTTGTAAACAAATTGAGAACTTTTTGAATCAAAAATAATAAAAAAGGAAAAAGAAGAAGAATTCAAAGAAGAAGTGAAGAAATGAAAATTATTTAGCAGCATTTAATTTAATGTAAACGATGGATTGAAAATGATCCATTCATCTCTATGGAGATAAAAGGACAATTATTTAGTTTCGAATGAATAATGTTCAGAATTAGATATATTATGTTGTTTTTTATTTTGCTCAACAATAATGTATTAAAAGAAATTTTCCGATCGATATAAAATTTGAAATTTTTTTCGCAAAAAAAAAAAAAAATTGAAGAATTAATTCGAAATGGATTACAAGCTAGATTTGGTTTTAATATATTTTTATAAAATTCTGAAAAATTTTAATGAATTTTTGCCAACGATTCAATTTCTAACAAAATGTATTAGGATCAATGTGGATTTTAAATATTTGATCCTTATAATAATACTACAAGAATTTTTTATTCTGCCAATGGGCTTCTTTATAGCTTAATATTATCAACATTATCAGAAATAATTCTGTATATAAGCCTTAGGCAGGTTCATACTTCTATTTTGATTTTCTATCGAATTCTTTTTGATTTTGAAGATGTCTTTAAATTTATTGTAATTGAATCACTTTAAAAATATAAGCGAAATAAATGTTCAATATTGATCTATGTACAAGTAGTACACAAGTGTGATACAAGCTTAATATTTATATCATAGCTATGAATCTGTATTTATTACTTAGTTCATCAAATATCATATCAAATGGATGTGAAATAAAATTTTGTCATTTTCCATGGTAAAAATTGTAAAATGACATTTCAAATATTAGAATCTCTTTAAATTATTTGATTTCATTTTCTGTCAGTGAGAGGAATATTAAACAAAGAAGGAACATTATTATCGTGTAGAAAGTTATGAATAAAATATTGAAGAAGAAACGTCACTTATTTTCTCTTTCTAATTATTTTACCTTCTTTACCTGATGGCATATTGTTTTTTTTTTTTTTTTCGTTTCTGATTTCAGAATCGTAAAAATATTTTACAATTAGCAAATGATAGGTGCGCGATAACTGTTGACTGTTGAGTATAATAACAAACCATTCACAAAGATCCAATTATTTTCTCTCTAACTGAAATTGCATACACTGTATACCAGGACTGAAGCACTGAAGGCTACTAGTATAGCCAGTCGTATTTCACCATTTAATGTTAATGCTCCTCAGAATTTTATATTGAGTTTTCAGTTTTTATGTATTCTGTCCCTAAACAATCCTTAATTTATACACGATACAGTTGTATAAATGAAAACAATTAAAACTTTTCTTACCTTATTTTCTGATTATTTACTTTTTTTTTGTTGTTGTTCTGTTTTTATATTTTTATTTCTATTTCAGAATCTGAAATTTCAGAATACACTGAACCTCTTTAACAAGTAAGTATGTATAGAAGTGAACTTTAATTATTACGTATTAAATATCTCAAAACGTTTGTAGAATACACAAGGATGCACGATAAGTTTGCGTAGGTGAACAAATTACTTACGTATACAGTATTCTACTCTAACTTGTTACTCTTGACTTTGTTTTCTTTTTTTGTTTTGTTATTTAGTTCGATGTTGATGAAGATAATACCGTAGGGTTTATAATTTCTATAATTTCTATTTTATAAAAGTTACAAGAGAAATAGAAGATAAGATATTTCTGCTCTAGATTTTAGCCATTTAATATGAAGTCTTTTTAGCTTTTCAAAATTAATTGAACTTTATATCCTCCGTTCAAAAGCTGATTGTATTGGAATTTGAGTCATCCATTTCCCAACTTTTTTAAATTTATTTATTTTTTTTTCAAATTATTAAGAGTAGGTTTTGATATATCTGCTATCTTGTGCACCAATTATCTCCGAAGTTACATAACCGATTTATAGCTTGTTTAAAATTCCCAGCGAATAGAATATATGCGCAGTGAGAGTATGGCGTCATGCTTTGAGCGAGGTTATAATTGTAGTGGTTACACTTTTTCAGGTTTATATGGGAGAAAAACACAAATACATATAATCATTTTATGTACATATTTAATTTCAAGAGAAACATGCGCAGATTATTCGCTGGGAATTTTAAACAAGCTATACATAAAATTTGAAATAAAGATACTTTGATAGGAATTGTTGTGCTTAACGGAGCGCTTTTTCTAAAAAATGTCTTTCTTTCCTTTTTACAGGGTGTCAAAATTGTCAAAATTGCGATTTTTCGGCTTCCAAATGCACCTCGTACAGCAAACACTGATTGACTAATTTCTTTAAAAATTTTGAATAACGGTAGCCGGAAGTATCCTTGTGGTGCATGAATATAGCACATTTTTGATTTTAGGTCCTGAAATTTGGTTATAGTTCTTAAAAAAGGAGAGAGTTTTTTTTTTGAAAAATCATTCAACTTTTATTTCTATTTTCATACATTAAATCTTCATATATCTATATGATTTTGGTATCAAAATAAAATTTGGACATTTCTGAAGAGTTCACAAAAAATAGTATAAAATTCTTTGTTATATTTCGATTTTTATTAACAAAATAAAATGATGTTCTTTTTCATCAAAATATTCAAAAATCCATTTTTATTAGCACCTAAAAGGTATGCAAAAGCTTTTTTTTGCAGTTTTTATATGTAAAATCGTTGTTGTTGTTCTCGAAATTTTTCAAAGTCGAAACCTACTCTTAAGTTCAAAATTAACTTTTTTTTTCTATTTTTATTTTTTCATATATTTTTATTATTCCATTGGAGTGAGACAAAAACGTACGTCCACTGCTACTTTCAATAAATTCCACTCTCTCAAAGAAAAAAAAGAAAATTTTTTAATATTTTCTTTACAAATAAAAATTTATAACATCGTACTATTAATTCGTTTGCCTTATTACAAAATTCTACCACCGCTTTGTGAATAAAAATGTCATCATCATTTTAGTTTGTATATACGATAATTTTCTACTATAAACTCTTCAACTACATACTCTGGCATTTATTAGCTCCTATATATACATTTTATACATGCGCTGGCTATATGCACAATCGTACGTAGTTGGCAGTGTTATATTGGTTATATCGAATCGTTCGTTTCATCTCTGTACATTTATAAATAGAAGTACACAAACAAGGGTATAGCTATATACAATACAACAGATGATAATGTGAAATATCTCTAAAATCTTAATTAAACATTGAATAATTTGTCCTTATTTGTTTCTGTTTATTTGTTTGTTTTCATTTTTGTTTATTTTATTTTTCATTCGATTTTCTTTGCTTACTACAATGCACATATAACAACATATAACAACATTCCTCTCCGTTCATTGTTTTTCTTTAATAAAGCATAACAAATCAGATGAAAATATCATTAAAATTAATGGTATCAAATATTGTTGTTATTTTATTATTTCTATAATACACTTACACATACTCATTATATATGTACGGTCCATAGTATAGTACGATTATTCAATACATTATGTATATATGCATACGAAACGAATATTTGTACTCGTATTATACGATAATAATTGTATGAAGATATCAAACGTATAAAGATATTATTATAAATCTGTATGTGTATTTGAATGTGTATGTATGTGTGTCAAAAAAGGGACGATATGGTGGTAGCGTGGTAGTGTTCAATGAGAAGATGGAAATTTATGAAAAATTTTGAAATGTTTTCCTTGTAATAAAATATTATAGATACTCGTATATTATACATAAAATTGTATAGCAGTTGTTTTCATTATGTATTTCGTCGTGTATTCCTTGTAATATTAGGGAAATAATAAATTGTGTAAATATAAATATTGTAAACAAGTGTAAACATTTAAAAAATGAACAAAAAATAAGGAAAAAATGAAATACTTGAAAACATTGACAAATAGATGAAAAACATAAACAACGACAATTTATTAAATAAATTAAAATTGAACAAAACAAAAAAAAAAAAAACAAAAATGTAGAAATTCCTCAAAGATTTCAAGGAAGAAATTTTTTTTTTAATTTATTATTATTATTTTTATTTTTGATGTTTTTATTTTTGTGAAATTTTAATTTTTTGCTCTTTGCTCCAAAATTGATTTATCGTCATCAAATTGTCAACTACTGTTCTAATAATAAAATGTCAAAATATATACAGTGATTGTTTTTGTATGTGTGTGAGTGTGTGTGTATTTTAAATGAAATTATAAATTTTCCAATAAACAGTGATGAACGAATAAAATAAATCTTGCAACAAGATTGCAATAAAAATTGAAAAAAAAAAAAAAAAAAACAAAAATGTGCTCAAGTATATGATGTTGGATGTATGGTTTATGACTTTTAATAAAAGAAAAAACGAAAAAAAAAAAAATATGTAATGTGACGACATCTTGGATTAATTTCATTTTGCGGTGGTACAAAAAATATATACCAAAGTATACCAATTTGAAAAAGGTTCCCCAAATTATAATTCTAGAACAGAACTTTGTTAATTTTATTACGGTCATTGATTGAATACTTCACACTTCACACATACTCGTTATCACTTTATTGGAATTCGAATTCAAATTTATTTTTTCGTTATTCGCCATTAATTCGAACTTAGCATTCTGATGAAATTTTTTGAATTTAAAAATAATAATTCCTGCATTCAGATTCAATGAATCTGACACACCACAATGCTTTTAAAAATTTTAAAGCGAAATGATTCTATCGAAATTTGTAACGAAATTTGTGTCATTGACCGTAGTAAGTTTTTCTGATAAATTTCAGTTTTTGTAGGCCAAGGTGAGTAGAGAAATAGATTTGCAGTTTTTGTATGAAAATAAGTTTTGCATTTTTTGTTGCTTTTATTTCAAGTTTTTTTTTTTGTTACCGTCTGTTTTAAATACTGTCAGTTATTTTTTTTTTTAATTATTCGTTTGAATTTTTTATAAAATTCACCTACAAACAACACTTCAATTTTTTTCAATCGAAATCACTTTTGTTAATAATATGAATTTTAGCTTTCATAAATTTTTGCAATTTTTTACGAAAATTCTTTCTTTTTTTGTTTTTTTCCTTGTTTTTAAAAGAAATTTTTGTATATAAATTGGATAAGCAGTTAGTCATTTAGCTTCATTCCGATCTAATAATTCGAAAGATCGATTCTTTTTTAAATTATTATTCCGGATCATTCTTAAAGATGAAATTTTCAGTTGGAGTCACATTGATATTTTGTCTTGCATTCTTTGCAACATTAAATGGTAAATGGATGTTTAAATTAAATTTAATAAATAATTTTTTGACTTTAAGAAATAAATTTGATTTTTTTTTTTTTATTATTTAAAAGCTGAAAACACTGAAAATTTGGACAACTTACCAAGTGAAATAAATGCTGATGATATCGAATCGAATGAACCGCTATCAGTTCGGGAAGGACGGATTATAAAAAAACTCAAACACTACAAGAAGAAGTTGCTTCGTTTCAAAATTAAAAAAATAATACTGCCACTTTCTGTTTTACTCAAAGGCAGATCAAATGATGAACTAGTTCCAATTATTCATTTTGATGAAACTGCCATTGGAGCATTACCAATTCTTGGAACGACCACAGATCGGAAACTTCTGACCGGTCATCATCACGCAATTGATGCAGAAAATGATAACGATACTGAAAATCAATTTCAACAAATTAAAGTAGTCGATTTGCTGACATCACATACTGATCGTATATCGTTAGCTGACCTTTTTACGCGTCTGTCGCCATTAACAGTCTACACAGTTCCACAAACTGAAGAAAATGCTCATTAAATTTAAAGAAAATACACTGATCACAATAATTTGAAATGTTATCCTTTTCAGAAATCATTTAGATTCATTTCACATTATTTATTTTCACATTATTTACACACATTGAATTCATCAATAAATCAAAATTACAATAGAATCACTTAAAATTTATTAATTTCTTCTCTCTTCCGTCTTATTTTACTTCTATAAATTTCTTCTTTTCTTTTTTCTCATAATTTTTATTACTAATTTTTGTTAAATTTTCCTTAAAAGAAAAGAATAAATAGAAGAAAAATGAAACTTTTCTAATATAATTTTCTTAGAAAAACTTTTGATCATACACAAATCTTTAACTCTAAGAAATCCACTAGACAGATGTATAATTTACAAATACCCATGTGCATATGTATGTAGCGTGTGCGTATATGTTCCTTTATAGTGATTGTAACAGTGTTAATTTTTTTTTTTTTTTTCAAAAATTACATTCTTGATATACATAATATGTATGCGTGCATCATCAACAACTTACACATTTTTTTCGTAGTCTTCTCCTATTGCTTTTGCTGTTCGCCTTAGAATTATTATTATTATTATTTTTTTCATTTCATGAGAAAAATTATAATAGCAAACAATCTTTTTAGCGTACATACATATATCATATATGTAAAACAAACTTTTTTAATCGTCGTTTCTCTTTGCGTTAGTTTAAAAAATAAATTTTTTTTTCTTCTCATTTTTTTTGTTTTTAAAGTTTTCATTTTAATTGAAAATTACTTGAGTGTGAAAAATTGAAAAAAAAAATATTTATAGAAGGAAAAGAAAGAAAATATTTTTGTATATTTTTTTTCATATAATATACATACTTACTTTCATTATTCTTTACTTACTTTATTACTTTCTTCTCCAATTTCATTCTGAAGACCAGTTTATGAAGCACCATTAAAACGACGTTCTTCAACGAGAAATCGAAATCGTAGAAGAAGACCGAATCGTCCTCATAAAAATACATACAATATGGATGATCAGTTGCTTCCAAACGATGAATTTGTTCAACCTTTCAGTGATCTACCAGAAGAAACACGTCGATGAGAAGAAGAAGAACAATGGAAAAACAAAAGGGAAATCCAGAAATTAAAGATGAACAAATTTCAAAAGGTGAAATAGATGATACTATTGATGAAGATCAGGGAACAGAATTAGAGAATCAAGATGATAAGGAGACAAATACGGGTTCAGGTGACGAGAACAATGGCACTGCTAACGATGAAATTAATATAGATGATGATGAATCATCCAAAGCAGCTATAAATGACGACGAGAGTGAAGAACCAACACACGAGGAAGAAGAAGATGAATCGAAAACTGAACAGTATGATGAAAAGACAGAAGAAGGCAACGAAGAAGAAACTGTTGATGAACGATCGAGTAACACTAGTGACGAATTAATAAAAACGGATGAAAAAATTGCAGTAGAGGAAGAAAGTACTGATGAAACAGAACTGAAAGATGAAAATAGAATGCCATTTAAAAATCCAGCAAATAGTGTATCAGCAATTCTCAGGCAGACTATAAAGGCTGAACATCCTCAGAAACAAATAATTCGATCAGAGATTGTACGTGAGAAGCCAAATGGACATTTTATTGTAAACACTGACAGAACCGGTGGGAAAAGCGATTTGACAATAGAAGGATCAAAGCAAAGTCAACAGCAAAGAATAAACCCGAAATTTCAACCGTTAGTTTAATTAGAGTAAATATTGTGCATATCCTAGATTTAACATAAAATTGAGAATAATAAAAAAAATGAAAAAATACACTCATATTATGAATTTCTTGTGTTTTGATATTACATTGATTGATTTATTAAATCTGTTTAGTAATTATTTTCACAGAGGATAATAACTTTTTAGGAAGATGAGAAAAAAATTAAAACTTTTGGATTCATTGCACAAAATATTTCTTATTTTTTCAGAACACTTTTTAGTTCTACAGCACTGAAATTATGTGAATTAATAGACCTCGTCCTCATACCTCAGAGCTCAGAGCATATTGTGAAGGCATGAAATATGACCAAGGATTGTACGTATCAGTTGGTGGTTGTTTAAAAATAAAAATTGGCGTATAAGTTGGTTTTCGTCTGCGTTGAGGTCGTCGCCGACGATTATTTGTCCCATTTTCCATTTGATTCATCACATTTGGTTCATAGTCTTGTTCAAATGGTTCAACGTAATCAAATCTCGTTGGTGGTATAGCTGCGAATCCAGCAAATATTGGACCTTGACGTTGGTTCATGTTGTTTCCTGGCATAATATTTGGTGCTGTTGTTGTTGTGGTTGTTGCTGCGGTTGTTGATGTGGTTGTGGCTGCTGTTGTTGCTGCTGTTGTTGTTGTGGTTGCTGCTGTTGTTGTTGTAGCTGCTGTCGTTGTTGTTGCTGCTGTTGTTGTTGTGGGTTGTGTAGTAGTTGTAGTTCTCCATGCATGTTTGTTTTGCCAAAATGCCGTTGCATTAAAAAATGGAATCAAGAATTTCGCTTGTGGAATTTGATCGTCATATTCATCTTCGTAATCTTGAATTATTTCAGCTAGAAAAATTATTTGCAAATTAATTAATTTTCTTAAAAAAAAAAAAAAACAAAAACAAAAACAAAATTTATAAGAAATAATTAAATTATAAATTTTACCGTGGCCGCAGCACACCACCGAAAAGATAACTACTAAGCCTAAGAACAAAAATATTTTCATAGTTTGTAACAATTAAATTTGATTTATTCGGATATCACCAATTTTGTGTTCTGAGAAGTACTGAATTCTAATTGACTGTTGATCATCATTTTATACTTTCAGTTGAAATAATTCTGTGTTTACTTTTAAAAAATATTTTGTTGCTGTCTATGTACTTAGTTTTGTTTATGATCAAAAGTTCATGTTCTAAGAATGCATATATAATTTTAAAAATTTTTAAACGTTCAATGATCTTTGTTATAAGATTTTTTTAAAGTAGGTACTTGATGGCAAAATTATTTTGCCGGTGATTAGAAAAAAAAATTGTGTTTGCTTTCTTAAAAAAAAGATTTGAAAAGAAAAGAAAACGTGCAAAAATGATTGCAAAAATTATTTGAAAAAGTTCAATAATCTCTACACTTGAAAAATTCAATATTTCCATAAATAAATATTTCTATACCTCTATTTCTAATGTAAATTTTGTCTTTGTTCATTTGTATTTGTCTAAGATCTGAGGTTAGAAATTTACGTAATCAAGTATTTTAACAAATAATTGTGAATGAACTGAATGTATTGGGATATTCATTGTATCTTCTTGTAATGCAAATTCTTTTGACGCAAAAAATTTGAAACTAAAAAATTAAAATTCATACTGTCCTAATTTTACTTTTTTTGGTTTTTGCATTCAAATGGAATATATTATTTTATTATTTTTAAAATTCAAATTTTGATATGCAATTGGATTAAAAAGCATAAATTCAATGAATCTGTATGAAATTAATTTTTATATAACAAAATAAATAAAGTAGCATTAATTTCATTTTTTGTTGCAAAAAGCTGATATTATTCAAAAATTAATTCGAAATAAAAACTGTGACAGAATTACATATCATTCAGTCGCCTGGAAGAACTGATACTGAAATTATTTAAAGATAGTAGCAAAAGATATGGAATCAATGAAATATTTAATTATATGCTGTCTTGTATTTATAGCAGCCAAATCATATGCAGGTAAAGTTTCATTGAAAAAGAAATTTTTTTGAACAATTTTACTATCGGTAACTATTTGTTTTTCAGCTCATATATCAAAAAACTATGAACGAAGCAGATTCTACAATCCGTTTTCTTATCAGCATAAAGTGTACGAAGAGCAAAATCCAGACAAAGAAATTGCTGAATTGACCTTTTTGAGACGTCGAAATTCATATATTCCGATCTGGGGATCTAAATTACCTTTGTTTATACAGGCCGAAATTCCATTAGAACTGTACATATTGGATGAGAGTACGGAATCAAATGCCCAGAAACTCGAAATAGTGATGGAAATAAAAATGATCAATACACGATCTTGGTTGCAACTGATTCAAAAGGACAAAAATATTTCCTGAAAAAGATAGTTGTTACACTGAAAGGAAAGCAAACGAAGGGCAATATTAATTCTCGAGTTCAAAACGATTTTGCTTTTTCAGAAGATTCAAATAAAAATATTGATGATGATGATGACGAAAATGACAATCACGACCGAACACAATAGGGAAATTATTTCTTCATCATAATAGTGATCATCCACAATGCTCTTATAATCGAAATTGTCATGATAAAAACTGACTTCATCACATGAGCTCCAATCATTCTCATGGACTATTCCAAGCTTTATTAAAGGCATAAATTTTATTCAAATTTTATTTGTAATAAATCTCATCAATTACATCATCCGAGATCATACAACCGAATCTGAAACTTTATGAAAAGTTTTATTGATTCTAATCATACATTTGCTGATTGTCTACTTGATATTTCATTCGAAATTTTCAAATAAAAATAAACAAAATTATTTTCAAATGCGTTTTATTATTTAACAACTATCAGTTTTCTTAGTACATTTCGAAACATCATGAGTTTATTAACCAAAATTAAAAGTCAGAGAAAAAAAATTATGCAAACTCTCGAATTAATTATAATATATTTGACCTCGTAATACATTCTGAGAAAAGAGTTCATTACTCTCCTCCACTTCAATTTAAAAGCATTTCGTTTATCTGTTAGTCATTAAAAAGATTTGTTTTATTTATTTTGGATTTTTTTTTTCTTTGATAAAAATACTTCCCAAAACCAAAAAAAAAAAAAAAAAAAAAAAAAATGTTTGCTTTTCATAAAGTGAAAAAATCTCACAGAGTTTTTATGACTTTTCAAATAGTATTCTGGCAATTGGAAACATCTCCCTAAGAATGTTCATTTTAACGTTAACTTGTAAACGTTAAGAATAAAACAAAAATTGAATGAATGTAAGATACGTTTGCATACTTACTACATTATAAATCCTTTTTCGTTTTTGTATATTCATACATTTTATTGTGTTTTAATTATGTACTCATCTATACGAGTATCTGTGAATTTATACTCATCTGATTTCAAATAAAATTAAAAAAGAAAATCTAAAAATAAAAATACACAAGAAGTTTTTAAGAATTATTATTTTTTTTTTTACATAATAATGATGATGGAAGAAGAATAAGAAGGAGTGTGATATATCTATTCGTACTCACAGTTGTGTAAATGTGTGTATAATAATTCTTTGAAATTCAAACTAATTAGAAAGGATTATATGAATCTATTAAGGATTCATTAAATAAATTCTTTGTAATGAGTTCATAATACGAGACATAACTGTAAATGCAAAAAAATTCTGTTTTTTTTTTTTTTTTCATTTTGAGACTTTTCCATTTTTCATATAAAGTTTTTATTATTGATACACCACGATATGAAGAAAATATATGTATGTAAATAACATCAGGAAATATCTATGAAATTTGATAGTTGTGTAATCATTTCATGAGTTTGTTTTTTCTGAAGAATTGCACTAATAAATTCCAAATACTTAATTCCAATAAATCAATTTATGAATCTTCAGTTGTAACAGTAAAAGAAAGAAGTGTGACTTTTATTCAACAATATTTTTGAATTTTTCATTGTTCGATGTTTGAAATTAAGTAAAAGAGAAACAAAAAATTCACATAAAAGTCAGATTAAAAAAGTAAGAATTAATTAAGAATTTATATTTTTCTTTATTTTATTTTTTATATTTTTTTATTAAAATAAAAATAAAAATGAAATAAATAAAATTTTTCTGAATCAAAATACCAAAAACTGATGTAAAATTATAAAAAAAAAAAAACCTCAAAAATCCATCGTTAATGAAGAATACAAAATGATATAATTAATAAGTATATTTGATTGTTCTCATACAAATTTACAGATTTATGAAATTTTTTTATTTATAATTTTTCATCATATTAATAAACTGAAAGCACTATACCCATATAATGAAGAATAGACAAATTAAAAAAATGTTGGCATTTGGCACAGAAACATTTTATAGAGTTCAACACGAATAGGTACATATTTTGGTGAATTGTATTGATTCCATTTAACATGAAATTCAAAAATCTAAATAACAGAGATATTGTAACTGGTTATATGCGTACTTAAGTGTAATTCTTAAAATTTTTATTTTCGGATTTTCTCTTTTCTCACACTAAATCTATGAATTGAATATTTGATTACTTAATATCAAAAATGAAATAAAATAATCAATTTTTAATCTTTTCATGCCCTTGTTTTTATCTAAAAGGATTATATAATTTTATTACAATTACAATATAGACACAGGAAATAACAAAAATAATGCTAGTATGATACTGTACGAGGGTACTAACAAAAATTCTCCGAAAACCGGATTACCTGCAGAATTACCTGCAAAATTGCAGTATATAAAGAATCTTGAATGACAGTCTTGGGTACAGCAAGAAATGTGCCAGATGGGTTCCAAGACTTTTGAGCGATAGAGAAAAGGAGGGCCGCGTGCAATTCGCTAAGTTTGTTTTTAGATAAATTCTCGAACGATTGTTCAAATACCTTTAATAACTTAATTACAGGTGACGAAACATGTATCTATAATAACGATCCTGAAACAAAAGAACAATCCTCAATATGGAGCCATAAAGGATAGTCTTCACCGGTGAAAGCATATCGCAAAAAGTCATTAAGAAAAGTTATGTTTGCGATTTTCTTCAGCAGAAGCAAGATTATAGCTTCAGAGCACTTGGTGAAGGATCAACAGTAACAGCAGACTGGTACACGAACATATGCCTACCAAAAGTATTTGACAATATATTAAATGGCCGAGATAAAAGTGAATTAATAAGATACTTTCTCCATCTGCTCATAAGGCAGAATTAACATCAAATTTTATAGCGCAGTCGGGGATAAACAAAGTCATTCCAGCACCTTATTCTCCTAACTTGGCGTCGTGCGATTTTTAGTTATTTCCAAAAAATCAAAAAACCACTTCTCGGGAGGGTGTACCAAAGCAGAGAAGGTATGATAAATGAAGTGAATGAACAGCTTCAAGTGTTAAAAAAGGAAGATTTTGAGCACTGTTTTGAAAGATGGATCTACAGACTAAAAAAATGGTATCGATATAAACGGAATTTATGTAGAAAAGTAATAATAAGATGAACTTTCATAATTTATATTTGATTAAGCTATTTTATTATTTTTATAAGAATTTTCGGAGAATTTTTGTTAGTCCCCTCGTATATAATAAAAACAGATTAGTCTAATTAGGTATAATTCAAATATGAAATTTAAAATTTCATAATCAAAAATTTTAATTAAGAATCCAATATTATTACAGTCTTAACAGATTTATTTTTTCTAATCAACCGAAAATAATGTTGAAGAACAACAAAAACAAAAAAATATCGTCATTATATGTATGTGTATGACACTTGGTAAATTGATAATCAAAAATATTATCTCTTGTCATCGATAAATATTTTGTTGTAAGTATTATATGCTTGTATGTACATATATGAGTAGATATTCATATTAGCATACATAAATTATTAAATTCTTTATTAACAATTTGGTGAAAGTTATAAAAGAATTTAAATTTTCGAACGTCATTTCATCTTTACATGAAAATAAGAAATTTGAAAAAAAAAAAAAATTCAATCATAATAATGGAAAATATTATGTAGTGAAAAAAACTTTCAAAAAATAAAGTATCAAACTATATTTTGGAATCCTACTCTGAACCATTTTCCATCACTTGTATATACTATTTTTGATTTTTATTTTTATTGATTTTCCATAGTTTCAAATTTATATCTATACGCGTAGTATACATACATATATGCTCGTATTTACTGTATTCGAAGAGAATGTTCGAGTATTATTGTCGTTTTTGTTCTATTGTTAAGATGAAATTATGTTTTCGTTAAATTGTGTAATAAAATCTAATCAAAAATTTACTCATATGTGTATAACACATGGTTCAATAAGTCCTGAGACTTACTTCCAAAACAACAGATTACTGGAAAAAAATTTCTATATTCATTAACATAGTCTCCTGTAAGTACGATGTATTCGTGCAACGCTTTACTAATTTCTCTTTGTCGACCTTGAAGAACGATTTATCTTCAGTCTTAAAATTGGCGACAACTTCTTCATTGGACACTAATCTCTTTCTCTAAATCATCTTTTTGAAGTTTGCGAACAACCAGTAATTGCTGGAGGCCAAATCTGGAGAACATCGTGGGTGTAGAAGTAACTAAAAGTTCGATTCGTGCGATTTTTCCAACATCAATCCCTTTTTTGTTGCTTTTCCTCTATTGAGAAAAAAGCTTTTTCACAATCAAACGCTGGTGAAATATCGTGTAAATTCTACCAAATGAAATCTTTAGGATATAAGCAACCTCATGGAACTTAAACTCACAATGTTCAAGGTTTATTTTCACATTTTCTGAAGCAATTACTTCATTTAGACGGTCACAGAGTTCAATATCTATTGTGACTGTACGACCGCATTTGGAAAAAGCGTACAATCCAGCCTGGCTTGAAAACTATAAAATCAATGTTTTATCAATACAAGAAATTCAGAATTTTTCCATCGTTTTAGTAATTATAAAAGTAGCATCACTCAAACCACTGTAGCTTCACTGCAAATAATAGAAATCTCGAAATGTTATAAAATTTTTCTGAAGAAATTAGTTAGTCTCGGGACTTATTGATCCATGTAATATTTTGTGGGTATACCTACAAGCTTTATATACACACATTTTTTATGTATTTAACTGTATGGTAGATGCTCATATTTCACATCAACATGGTATAAATTTCGATTTTCTTTTATAATTTTGATTGGAATGAACAAAATAGTAAGAATGTATTTTCTTAAAAAAAATAAATAAATAAATAAATGAAAAACAAAGAAATACACGAAAATAATGTTGTAAATATGTGATTTTCATAAATGATCAAATATGATTCTTTTGTATTCATAATAGTTTTATATGTCATTTTATCATTTTCATTATTATTTTATTATTTTCAAATACACATATTTATGTGGGTAAAATATAAATCATTTCGGACATAAAAGAAAATTAGAAGATGATTGAAAATCAACATGAATACAGAATATAACATAAAAATTTACCTACGAGTACTATTTAGTTATTCAGTATAACACTGACATATTTTTTTTTTCTCTAATAAAGTTTTGATTCTCGTTATAATGAAAAATCATCATAAACTACTCGTATCTGCATATTTTGCATTTATAAAATCTTTGTCAATACAAGAATAATCTAGTTATTTGCATACGAATTGAAAATGAAAAAATTATTGTTTTTCATGTTTTTATAAAAAAAACTTTAAATTTTTACATAAATTCATATGCACTCACTCATATTCATCACCGTATTTTATTACACGATACAACATAATATGTAATAGATACTCAAGGCTAATAGAATATATAAGGTTAGCTGTAGCCGTATATAGGAAAACTTTTTGCTTTTTTTACAATCAGATTTTCAACCGATTCTGACGTCATATTGTAAGAAATGTTAAATTGTTATTGTTGTTTTTTAAAACACGAATGTATTTTAGAATTAGAGCACTAAATCTATATTTTATCAACTATTAAAAATAACTTAATTTGTTTTGTTTAGTAATCTTTAGTAATTTTTTAACTTTTAATTCATCTTTTTAACATCGAAATTTCGACTAACATAATACGGTCTTATGAATGCTTCAAGAAATCTTACATTGTGACGTCACAACTTAATTTGTAGGTTATTAGTATCGCTACAGCTAACCTTATATATATATTTTATTAGCCTTGATAGATACTTATTATTGGTGACGAACGACTAGTAGTAAATTGTAAAGAAATAAGACAAAAGAAAGACAGAAAAAAAAACATACACACACACAAAATAATATGAAAATCGAAATAAAAAAAAATAGCACAAGATAATCATCTGAATTGAGAATAATTTCATAAATTATCATTTTCTAATAAATATGGGACAAGATGCAACATATATTATGTATATATATAATTCGAATGTGTCACTGTATCTACTAAAGTTGTTAACGATCTAGCATTACACGAGTAGATATACAAAATGGCACAATTTAAATAATTTTAGTTGTTTTTTTTTTTTTTTTCTAAATTTTAACCGAAAAACATGATTATGAAAATTTTATTTCTTCATACCTACCATTACCTACTATATATACCTACGTAAACTACTTACAAAATTTATAAAACGGTAAATACATACATACATATATGATTATATCTATGCATTTATGATCAACAAATCATTTTATTAAATGCAGCGAAAAAAATAATAAAAATTCTGCATTAATATCTGTCTAATACCGGTGATACTGAAGCTAATAATATCAAAGATAAGGCGATAAGTAAGTTACGGTTAAGGTGTTATTGGTCATCAGTTATCACAAATCACACGCTAATAGTAAAAAAGCAGTGGATGGCGATAAGGTGAAAATTTAAAAAAAAAAAATTATTAAGCTGCGGTTAGTGAGTATGGCATTATTTGAAAATAGGTTGAACGCTCTAAGAAATCAAAACAAATCGAATATTATTTTGAAATTAAATTAAGGTGTTTGTGTGTGTGTGTTTTATTTTTATTACTATTCATTTCTTTTTTACTATGCACTATGCACATAACTATGTATACTTATACTCATATAAATAATGTCGTTCCTCGTTCTATTTCATCTGATTCTCATAAGATTATCGAATACTCGTATAATTATCAATGAAGTGAAGATGTATATTTTATTTTATTTGATTTTTTAAATCAACGTAAATATTTTTAAAGATCTTAATGTTTTTTTATGGCAGATACCTATAGCTGCAGAATTACATACATACATATGTAAATTTATTTAATTTTTTTTTTTTTTTGTATGTCATAGAAAAGAGTAGAAAGATAGAAGAAAAAAAAAACAGAAATATTCTTTTCGCACTTATTTAAAGTTTGATATTCATATTATAATTGACAGTTTCGTCTACGGGTTTGTTTTGCTTGCAATGTATTATAGATATATATGTACATATCATCATAAAGAAAATTAGTGTTTTATTTTGTTTTTTATACCATTTTCTTTTTAAGCTCTTAAGTTGTGTTGGTCTTTAATTTGTTTTGGTTTTTTTTTTTTTTTTCTAGAGGAAAATATACGGAACGAATAATAAATAAAAAGCGATGTATTGAACAAATTTAAGATCAGTTCAATTTAAGAAAAGCTAGTCGAAAGAAGTTCAAATAAAATTAAGTTTTCAATTATTGTTAAAAATGGTTTGAAAGTGTTAGAAAAAAATCAAAACAATACAAAATATAGTATAAATAAATAAAAACTAAACAAATAAAAAAATATTGTTTTAAGTGAAGTGCGTGGTCAGAATGAAATATCATAAATTTTATTTATTATTTGCAATTTTATCTGTTGCCGACTGTATAACCGTTGATAATAATAGTAAACATGGTAATTACGTGAATGTTAGTTATTTTAATGTTGTGATTACTTGTTCATAAAATCGAATTTTTATGTTTTGTTTTATATAGATGGTGATGGTAAACCGAAAAATCCGATAATTGATTTTCTAGAAGGTCCTTTAAAAGCTTTTCGTGGTGGAAAACCAAATGAATCGATTGCATTTTTTGATCCGCAAATTCTAAGAGCTCCATTAAATTCATCTGGTGTTAATTGGTTTAATAGACCAGCAAATTTAGGTGCTGCAGCAGCTAGTACATTAACTGATTGGATACGTAGAAATTCTGCCAGTCAAACTACTACAACGACAACGTCAACAACAACAACCCCTGAACCGCAGATATTTATTGATTTTAGTCAGGACTATGAGCCAGAACAAACTAAAACAGAGCGTAAGAAAAGAAAGAAGAAGAAGAAGAAGAAGGTTAAGAAGGTGACGAAAAAGAAGAAAACTTCAAAACGACGTATCAATTTCGATGAAGATGATGATGAGGAATTCGCCTATGATGAATTCGTGAGGCCGCTACCACCACCAGTACCAAAGAAACGACGACGATTTCAATATTATGAAGATTTAGATGATAATTATTTTTTTGATGAGCCGCCTGTATTCAATCCCCACAGAAATTATTATTTCCATGACGAAAATGATTATTACGTGGATGATTATGATCCAATTTCATTCTGGAGACCAGTTTATGAAGCACCATTAAAACGACGTTCTTCAACGAGAAATCGAAATCGTAGAAGAAGACCGAATCGTCCTCATAAAAATACATACAGTATGGATGATCAGTTGCTTCCAAACGATGAATTTGTTCAACCTTTCAGTGATCTACCAGAAGAAACACGTCCTGTAAAATATGGGCAAAATAATAGAAGAAAACCTCAACAACCGACTGAATTATCTGACACTCAATACTCTCTAGTGATTCCCGTGCAGGCTGCTTTTGTACAATCTCTTCAAAACCAAATTCGATCACAAAAGCCACATCGAAAACCACATATACCTTCTAACAATTATCAAGATTCTCTTGGATATCAAACAGCCGTTGCATTTGTGCCGGTCCCAGTTGATCGATTAGGAGCTATGCAAGGATCTTCTTTTGATAGTCCTTCCAGTGGACAAAAGCTAATTTCTTTACCAGGCATGCAAATTATAGCCCATCATTCACACACAATTCAAACTCAGCCAAGTCAAAGCTACGTTTTAAAATCACAGTCCGATAAAAATACTGAAGAGAATGATCATGAGCACAAGGAACAGATACCGACCGAAAAACTAACGAAAAAATCTCAAAAAGGTCAAGGGTATAATGATAGTAACACGTCGAAACAAAAGCCTACAAAAGCTTCGCAAAGGCCAGCCACACTAGCAGAACAACCACCAAAACCAATACGTATTCCGTACGAACTTTCATTAAATGAAAACAATCAAAAGGATAAAATTCTTATTAGCAAGAAAAATACTTCAACAGTTAATAAGAACAAGTTCGAAACTGATCCGAATAGACCTGATTTTGACGAACTACGTAGGGAAGATGACAGTGAAGATCAAGAAACAAGCGATGAAAAGGGCACCTACATCATTGTGGGAGACGATAGTCACACTGCCCTTCCAAAAAGTGTAGAAGCAAAATCCCAATATTACATCGAACCAGAATATTATCCGTATTTGGGATCAGACTCTCTATTTACAGTAAGTAACAAAGGAAACTTTTTTTTAAAATCGATGAGAAGAAGAAGAACAATGGAAAAACAAAAGGGAAATCCAGAAATTAAAGATGAACAAATTTCAAAAGGTGAAATAGATGATACTATTGATGAAGATCAGGGAACAGAATTAGAGAATCAAGATGATAAGGAGACAAATACGGGTTCAGGTGACGAGAACAATGGCACTGCTAACGATGAAATTAATATAGATGATGATGAATCAGCCAAAGCAGCTATAAATGACGACGAGAGTGAAGAACCAACACACGAGGAAGAAGAAGATGAATCGAAAACTGAACAGTATGATGAAAAGACAGAAGAAGGCAACGAAGAAGAAACTGTTGATGAACGATCGAGTAACACTAGTGACGAATTAATAAAAACGGATGAAAAAATTGCAGTAGAGGAAGAAAGTACTGATGAAACAGAACTGAAAGATGAAAATAGAATGCCATTTAAAAATCCAGCAAATAGTGTATCAGCAATTCTCAGGCAGACTATTAAGGCTGAACATCCTCAGAAACAAATAATTCGATCAGAGATTGTACGTGAGAAGCCAAATGGACATTTTATTGTAAAGACTGACAGAACCGGTGGGAAAAGCGATTTGACAATAGAAGGATCAAAGCAAAGTCAACAGCAAAGAATAAACCCGAAATTTCAACCGTTAGTTTAATTAGAGTAAATATTGTGCATATCCTAGATTTAACATAAAATTGAGAATAATAAAAAAAAATGAAAAAATACACTCATATTATGAATTTCTTGTGTTTTGATATTACATTGATTGATTTATTAAATCTGTTTAGTAATTATTTTCACAGAGGATAATAACTTTTTAGGAAGATGAGAAAAAAATTAAAACTTTTGGATTCATTGCACAAAATATTTCTTATTTTTTCAGAACACTTTTTAGTTCTACAGCACTGAAATTATGTGAATTAATAGACCTCGTCCTCATACCTCAGAGCTCAGAGCATATTGTGAAGGCATGAAATATGACCAAGGATTGTACGTATCAGTTGGTGGTTGTTTAAAAATAAAAATTGGCGTATAAGTTGGTTTTCGTCTGCGTTGAGGTCGTCGCCGACGATTATTTGTCCCATTTTCAATTTGATTCATCACATTTGGTTCATAGTCTTGTTCAAATGGTTCAACGTAATCAAATCTCGTTGGTGGTATAGCTGCGAATCCAGCAAATATTGGACCTTGACGTTTGTTCATGTTGTTTCCTGGCATAATATTTGCTGCTGTTGTTGTTGTGTTTGCTGCTTCTGTTGTTGTGTTTGTTGCTGCGCTTACTGATGTTGGTGCTGCTATTGTTGTTGTGGTTTCTGCTTCTGTTGTTGTTGTGGTTTCTGCTTCTGTTGTTGTTGTGGTTTCTGCTTCTGTTGTTGTTGTGGTTTCTGCTTCTGTTGTTGTTGTGGTTGCTACTTCTGTTGTTGTTGTGGTTGCTGGTGCTGTTGTTGTGGTTGTTGATGCGGTTACTGATGTTGGTGCTGCTGTTGTTGTTGCTGGTGCTGTTGTTGTGGTTGTTGATGCGGTTACTGATGTTGGTGCTGTTGTTGTTGTTGTGGTTGCTGGTGCTGTTGTTGTTGTGGTTGCTACTTCTGTTGTTGTTGTGGTTGCTGGTGCTGTTGTTGTGGTTGTTGATGCGGTTACTGATGTTGGTGCTGCTATTGTTGTTGCTGGTGCTGTTGTTGTGGTTGTTGATGCGGTTACTGATGTTGGTGCTGCTGTTGTTGTTGTGGTTGCTGGTGCTGTTGTTGTGGTTGTTGATGCGGTTACTGATGTTGGTGCTGCTGTTGTTGTTGTGGTTGCTGGTGCTGTTGATGTGGTTGTTGATGCGGTTACTGATGTTGGTGCTGCTGTTGTTGTTGTGGTTACTGCTGTTGTTGTTGTGGTTGCTGCTGTTGTTGTGGGTTGTGTAGTAGTTGTAGTTTTCCATGCATGTTTGTTTTTCCAAAATGCCATTAAATTAAAAAATGGAAACAAGAATTTCGCTTGTGGAATTTGATCGTCATATTCATCTTCGTAATCTTGAATTATTTCAGCTAGAAAAATTATTTGCAAATTAATTAATTTTCTTAAAAAAAAAAAAAAACAAAAACAAAAACAAAATTTATAAGAAATGATTAAATTATAAATTTTACCGTGGCCGCAGCACACCACCGAAAAGATAACTACTAAGCCTAAGAACAAAAATATTTTCATAGTTTGTAACAATTAAATTTGATTTATTCGGATATCACCAATTTTGTGTTCTGAGAAGTACTGAATTCTAATTGACTGTTGATCATCATTTTATACTTTCAGTTGAAATAATTCTGTGTTTACTTTTAAAAAATATTTTGTTGCTTTCTATGTACTTAGTTTTGTTTATGATCAAAAGTTCGAGTTTTAAGAATTCATATATAATTTTAAAAATTCTTAAACGTTCAATGATCTTTGTTACAAGATTTTTTTTTAAGATTTTTTTTTTGATGGCAAAATTATTTTGCCGGCGATTAGAAAAAAAATTGTGTTTGCTTTCTTAAAAAAAAGATTTGAAAAGAAAAGAAAACGTGCAAAAATGATTGTAAAAATTATTTGAAAAAGTTCAATAATCTCTACACTTGAAAAGTTCAATATTTCCATAAATTAATAAATATTTCTATACCTCTATTTCTAAAGTAAATTTTGTCTTTTTTCATTTGTATTTGTCTAATATCTGAGGTTAGAAATTTACGTAATCAAGTATTTTAACAAATAATTGTGAATGAACTGAATGTATTGGGATATTCATTGTATCTTCTTGTAATGCAAATTCTTTTGACGCAAAAAATTTGAAACTAAAAAATTAAAATTCAAACTGTCCTAATTTTACTTTTTTTGGTTTTTGCATTCAAATGGAATATATTATTTTATTATTTTTAAAATTCAAATTTTGATATGCAATTGGATTAAAAAGCATAAATTCAATGAATCTGTATGAAATTAATTTTTATATAACAAAATAAATAAAGTAGCATTAATTTCATTTTTTGTTGCAAAAAGCTGATATTATTCAAAAATTAATTCGAAATAAAAACTGTGACAGAATTACATATCATTCAGTCGCCTGGAAGAACTGATACTGAAATTATTTAAAGATAGTAGCAAAAGATATGGAATCAATGAAATATTTAATTATATGCTGTCTTGTATTTATAGCAGCCAAATCATATGCAGGTAAAGTTTCATTGAAAAAGAAATTTTTTTGAACAATTTTACTATCGGTAACTATTTGTTTTTCAGCTCATATATCAAAAAACTATGAACGAAGCAGATTCTACAATCCGTTTTCTTATCAGCATAAAGTGTACGAAGAGCAAAATCCAGACAAAGAAATTGCTGAATTGACCTTTTTGAGACGTCGAAATTCATATATTCCGATCTGGGGATCTAAATTACCTTTGTTTATACAGGCCGAAATTCCATTAGAACTGTACATATTGGATGAGAGTACGGAATCAAATGCCCAGAAACTCGAAAACAGTGATGGAAATAAAAATGATCAATACACGATCTTGGTTGCAACTGATTCAAAAGGACAAAAATATTTCCTGAAAAAGATAGTTGTTACACTGAAAGGAAAGCAAACGAATGGCAATATTAATTCTCGAGTTCAAAACGATTTTGCTTTTTCAGAAGATTCAAATAAAAATATTGATTCTGGAGATGATGATGATGATGATGATGATGATGATGATGATGATGATGATGATGATGTCGACTTGCTTGTTGTGGCAAAAGACGAATAGGGAAATTATTTCTTCATCATAATAGTTATCATCCACAATACTCTTATAATCGAAATTGTCATGATAAAAATTGACTTCATCACATGAGCTCCAATCATTCTCATGGACTATTCCAAGCTTTATTTAAGGCATAAATTTTATTCAAATTTTATTTGTAATAAATCTCATCAATTACATCATCCGAGATCATACAACCGAATCTGAAACTTTATGAAAAGTTTTATTGATTCTAATCATACATTTGCTGATTGTCTACTTCATATTTCATTCGAAATTTTCAAATAAAAAGAAACAAAATTATTTTCAAATGTGTTTTATTATTTAGCAATCATCAGTTTTCTTACTAAGTATATTTCGAAACATCATGAGTTTATTAACCGAAATTAAAAGTCCAAGAAAAAAAAAATATGAAAATTATGTAAACTCTCGAATCAATTATAATATATTTGACCTCGTAATACATTCTGAAAAAAGAGTTCATTACTCTCCTCCACTTCAATTTAAAAGCATTTCGTTTATCTGTTAGTCATTAAAAAGATTTGTTTTATTTATTTTGGTTTTTTTTTTCTTTGATAAAAAGACTTCCCAAAACCAAAAAAAAAAAAATGTTTGCTTTTCATAAAGTGAAAAAATCTCACAGAGTTTTTATGACTTTTCAAATAGTATTCTGGCAATTGGAAACATCTCCCTAAGAATGTTCATTTTAACGTTAACTTGTAACATTTTTTGCCGATTTTTTTTCTATATTGATGATAATCTATCTCTATTCTTTGACAAAATTTGCATACAAGTTATAAAACTTTGATTGTGTCAATAAGCTGTGATGTAGTTTTGTTTCGATTCAGTTTTGTTCATTACGCATTTTTCTTGCAAATTTTAATTCACTTTTTTGACTTTTTTCAAGCACTGATAATAAATAGAGCTAGCTTTTAGAATTTTACTTGCAGTATCATCTTGGAATTTTAAATCATCGGACGTTTGATTTGAAAAATTCTTGATCTGATCAAAATTAACTGATTTGCATAATAAATTGAAATGGAAATGTTAGTGAACATTTTAATATTTGCTGCACTTTTGACAGTATGTTCGACAAAATCAATCCCAGATAAAGGTATTCCATTAGTTTTATGCTTTGTTTCCAATACAACGTGAAATTGAAGAGAGCTTTTGATGAAATTGACAGCTGTTACAAATGTAACGTGAATTATTGAGTACATTTAAATACATTTTCGTACATCATTGAAAGCTCTTTATATACTATGGAATTGAAATTAGGAATAGAACCTAATTTCACGTTAATTCGAAAAATTTCACGTTGAGAAGAAAAGAGAAGAAGTCATATAATTTAATGTGCTACAAAGAGGGAAAAAATTGAATTTCAATTTCACGTTGTATTGGAAATGAAGCATTACTTGTTAAAAAATTCGGAATTCTAATTTTAATTTTGAATTACAGAAAACGAATCGAATGAAGGAACTACAACAACCATTAGACCAACAATTGCATCTGAAAATAAAACATCAACCAAATATGTGACAAGTAAAGATTCACAAAGAAATCAATTTGTTCTTCACGTTGTTCATCTGGAGGACGACAATACAGAGGATTATCCAAGTAGTATACTAGGTTTTGGAAGTGGATCACCACAAAAATTCCAATCGATTTGTCGGCTATAAGTGAAATAGGCAATAAAAGGATTCTAGGTTATACACCATTTAATACACCTTACTATGTCCATGAAAAATTACCTACAGGAGCTGCTCAGCTTGTTGTAAAAGCAGATGACAGCATTCGAGAAGAAAACGATGAAAATGTTGATGAAGATGGTCAATTAACTGATGAAGAAGAAGCGATTATAAGACTTTATCGTCTTCGTCAAGGTTACAAATACAATAGTGAAGGATCATTGAAGAGAGTAAAGCCACTACAATTTGATGATTCAAGAAAACGTGTTAATTATTATGAAATTAGTGATAGTGAATGTGATGACGAAAATCAGAAAAGAAAAGCTACAATAAACCGTAGCAGAGACACTGGAAAACGTCGTAAAACACAACAAGAACAAAAGAAGAAACAGAATCGTCATCGGACATCATATCAAGATTATTACTACGATTACTGATTTTTTTTTAATGAAATAAAATTTTAATTTTACCAAAACAAAGTGTTTTTTAAATTCTTTTTTCGATTGAAATTATTGCGATATTTAATTTTCCATTGATTCTTAAATGTACAACAAATCTTTAAGTCATTTTCATTCTTTTGAAATTTTTATTTTTCTACAGACACAACGAATATATGATAATTTAATGAATTCATTTATTTCATAATTTAACTTACGAAAGACTTTCGCAAAAGTCCGCACAAGAAAATAGAAAAGTAAATATGAAATTCCGTACTTATATAAGAGAGAATTAAATTAAAAAAGTTCGCTAGTCTTCTAAAAAATTCTGAAGTGAAAGCAAGTAAAAAACCAGAAGCTTGAATAAATATGAAAAGATAACGTCGAATATATGTAGTTTTAGAAATGAATAAATTAAAATTTTTGATCGTTTGGATTGTGTTATTTGGCTTTACTATAACGGAAAAAAAAGCGTACGAAGGTTATAGAAATTTCAAATTTTTTATCTAATCGATTTATTGAACTGAATTTTGGGTTTTTTACGTTTTTCAACTGGTTTTAGATGACGACATAGAAGTGGATGCAGTAGTACAAGAGATAATTCCAATAACAGCAGAAATAATTCCAGACGATGATGATACGAACGATCCCGATTATGCTAATAGTAGAACTCGGCTAAGAATAATTTCTCCTCAATTCAGAAGACAATCGTACGAGAATGATCGTTTTATGTCAGCAATGACAACGGAATTAGATGGAACCGAAAATTTCGATTTCGAGCCACCAAATGACAAATAAAGTGGTTTTAAGATAGCTGCCCAGCTTTAAAGAAGATGTAAACTGAAATTGTGTTTATTTTAATTTTTTAATTCTTAGCAAAAAAAAAAACAGTTTAATAAAAATTCGAATTTGATGTGAAATTGTCTTGTTTAATTGCAAAACTATTTTAACGGTCAGAACTTTTAAAGATAGAAATTAAAGTGTCTTTGACTTTTTAGTCCATATAAATTCATCAAATTGGTAAATTTCTTTTCATAGTTTCGTAAATTACAAAATCGACAGTGACAAAGATAACAAAAATGCTCCACTTAAAAAGTACAGAATTAATTAGAATTTCTAAAAGAACAAAAAAAAAAAACAGAGCAAAAAACATGTCGAAAAATGATCATTAAGAACCAACAAAATTCTTTTGTCCACTTAAAATTTGTTCTAAATGAGTATAAAAGCTAGAGAATAATTGAATTTCGTTTAGTTAGCATCTGATCAGTGTCGTATTCGTTTGGGTATTAGATTCAATTTTTTTTTTTTTTTTTTAAATATTGTATGAAAATATGTTGAACAAATCAGTTAAATTTCTCCTTTTGTCGTCAATCATTATTTTTGTAAATGCTGTCGAATATAATCAAAAAAATGCTGTTGAAAATTCAGAAAATGATCAGCAACAATCTTCAAAGAAGCAAAATAAAATATCCGCTACAGAGAATCGATTATTCATTCACTCGACAACTGATAACAAGGACAATAAAATTAATCGACGGAAATTAATTGAATCAATTTTAAAAATAACCGATCGATATCCACAATACGTTATAACAAATCAAAATGAAATTTATATTAATCATCTTATCAATATTGGATCGAGCACTAGGGAAACAGAAGTTTCATTGCAACCTCCGTATCAGATTATTCCAGATCCATATGAGGAAGAAATATGTGAATCTGCTAAGCCAACAATAGACGATGGCAATGAAGTACCATTTATTCCGGAAGACGATTTCACGTCGAATTATGAGCCATCGAATAGTGCTGAACTAGATAATGTGCATCAAGATTATGATTACGAAGGAAATGATGAGGAAATATCTGATAACGATTATTTGGACGAACCGGTGGAATTAAAAAAGACGAAATCTGAAAATGTGAGTATTTCCTTGAAATTGTTCAATTATAAATTTAAGTTCCTTTTAATTTTCAAGGCATCAAATAAAGAACTAAAGAAATTAGCAAAATTGAAACAATTGTGGTTACAACGTTATGAAATTTTACTAATAAAAGAACTGGAATTTAGAAGAGAACTGGCAGACTTTCATCGCAGACAAAATTTGTTATATAGACGAGATGTTATAAATGAACAGGCTGAAAAAAATATGGTTCATCTTGTACGATTTAGAAGAAAACGCAGACGAGAATATATAAACAAAAAGTTAAAATCTTAATTTTAAACATTTTACCACATTTAAAAGAGAAAAACAAAGAAAATAAAATAAAAAAAATTTAAAAACTAAAATATGTTCTGTATTATATCATTTATTCATTCACCATTTTCTTCTATACCCCCACCCCAACCTGTACGTATTTTAGAGCTTTGATTTCTGTACTAATTAGTGTTTACTTTGTACTAATTGACATTTTTTATTAGCACTTCCATAAAATCCAAAACCATTTACATTTTGAAATAAAATATTCTTTAGTCGCAACAAAAAAAAAATATACTGAAGTTCATTGCTCTACTATAAAGATGAAATATGAAATTTCTAACAAGAAATTAAGTTATAAATCGAAGAGTAGTTGAAAACGAACAAAATTTACAATAAACCGCAGCACCAACTCGATGGTTGGTCGATGATGATATGACCACCGTAGACAATTTTGCAAAGGCTATGTATATGATGTGATAGTGTGATGTGAATATAGCTAACAGCAGTGAACTTAAAATAATACAAATATAAGTTAACTATCAATTCATTTCTTTATTGGGCAGGTACCAAATGTTTGAGATAAATTTTTTTCAAAATTCGGCAAGATTGAAACAAAAAGTAAATTAATGTTTTTTTTTTTATTTTCCAAGAAATTCGTATTACTACGTTTACGATAAAAGTTCCCGTTATAGTAAATTTTAACTATGATTTAGAAATATCAACAATCAAAACATAACAAAAAGAATAAAATATAATATGTATGGTCTTTTTCAATTTTAAATAATCAAAATCACAGTAATGTTCTTCTTCTCTAATCATTTACAGATCAAATTATTCTGTGTTAAATATAATTTTAAAAGAATTGAAAAAAGGAAAACAAAAATTGTGCATATAATTATAACACATTTACATGTTATTAGTTTGTTTCACTCATCATCACTCAATTTAGAAAATTGAAAATTTATTCAAATTTTGCTATAGAAACATTTTTAAGAGATATCACGACACGATAGACCATAAATTATCGTTGGTCTATTAGTTATTTTTTTTGTTGTTGTTGTTTTAATTTCAAATTTTAATTACAAGATAATTTTTTTTTATTGCGAAAAATGCTTAAATTTCAAATTATTGTCACATTTATCGACTATGGTGCATGTGGATATCATGAGATATCTATATACTCTTTCTTTTTTTTTTGTACTTTTTTTGTTCTGTTTTTTGCCGATATAAAAACCGATAATTTAGAAACGAAATGCTTCAGTCGTATAAAAAAATCAACAGCAGAGATAAAATCTTTTAATTCATTTCGTATTAATTCGAAAATGGTATACGAGTTATGGTTCAGTTGATTTTATAAAACTGATGTTGTACTCCTATTATTAGTCGTATATTACAGTAATTATAATTAATTAATGAACTGTATAAATCAAAGATGAAAATATCATCGGAAATAATTTTATCAACGGTATTTGCTGTTATAGTCAGAATCGAAGGTAATTATAGTTTTTCGTTTTCTAATTTTCCATAATTGTAAATGTAGTTTAATTTTTATTCTGTTTTACAGGACAATACGGTCCCAGATTATATCGTCGGATGAACAATAATTATAATAATAATAGATATATCTATTATATATGAGGATGAGAATATTATTGATGATTCAGTACAGCAACTATCATAAAATGGTTTAGTAATTGAACCACGTTACAAACCATATTTGTATGGTTTGGGTGGTGCATTATTAGGTGCAGCTACAGCTGGTGTATTAAAAAATAAAAAGGAGACTGGTGTCGGAACAAATAAACCGTTAATTATATCACAAGTACAAGATATACCGATTTGTATTGTGACCAGCAGTAAAAAAAGAAACGTAGAAAGAAGAATCGCAGCTACAATGGACGTACTTTAAATGAATCTGTTCGTCAAATTCTATCATCCATGACAAAAGAAATGAATTCTAATGATTATGCAGCAGAAAATGATTCAACATTACCAAATATATGGGATGATGAAGGATTAGAAGAACAAGAGGAGCAGACAAAAGAACGAAAACCTCAAAATTATTCACCTTTGTTGGCTGTTTTAAGACCGAAAAAAAGTAAACGAAGAAGAGGTAATAAACAACCTTCGAAATATAATGAAGGTTATACTGGATGACGGTGATGATTTGCATAACAGCGATGAGGACGAAGACGAATATTACGACAAACCAAATTTTCAGCATCGACGCAAGCACAAGATTAAGGATTACGAAGATGAAGAGCGTGAAATCGAAACTGATGATGATGATGATGATGAGGATGAGGATGACGATGGTGATGAAAAGCATAATGATAGTTATAAGGATGATGAAAACGAAGACGATGAAGACTAAGAGACGTACAAAGACATAGTCCATCATGGCGGCAGTAGTATTTTGAGTGGAATTCCACTATTGAGTGACCTTGTCGGACTTAAAGGAAGAGGAGGTGGTGGTGTGATTCAGTATATTCAGATCGATAAGAGTTAAATTTTAAAATTTTAGTCCATAGACAAAAGCAAATTTCACAGCCAACTGACAATAATTATCTTTCTTTTGGATCGAATATTTCTCGATACAAGACAATGATTCCAAACGAAAACATGCAACTACTGATAAATTTAGCAAATAAATGAAAGTTTAATTTAAAATTAGTGCTTAAATTGTGTTTAACTGGACTGGAGAAATTCTATTTGTAAATAGTTCCTAATTTTCGAAAGTTTAATAGTTTTCATTTCTTACCATCGATATCTGTACAGTACGCTATTCTGTTCTGTTCTGTTGTTCGATTCATCGTTTCATGAAACTTCAACTGAATTTTTCATTACAGGTAAAGTGAGTCACAAAATGGTTGTTACTTGTTATTAAAATGTATGTGTAGTACAAAATGAAAGAAAATTTTCAATAAAAGTCAATGAGCCCAGATTATTCAATGGGTTCCTATGTATTTCCATGGAATGAATGAATGAAAGTTTATTGTTTTTTTTTTTTTGTATTTTACTGTATTTCAATGTAATAAGTCGTTTTGTTTACAATTCATTTTGAAATAAATCATGTGCAGATGTATATTATTTATACGGTCAACATTTTTCGTTTGTTTATCGATATGCAAAAAATTCTCCATATAGCCCTGTAAATATATAGCGAACGGATGTCACATATATTGAATACATGTCGATACCATTCAATAATTCCATTGTTCATATGTTAAAAAAATGATGATTTAAAGTCCAAATATGAAAACAAAACAATAATAAAAACACAAATACATATATATGTAGTAATATTGGACATATCGGTTTTGTTGTGTCCGTATATACTCGTACTTTTGAGAAAATAATTCGATGATAATAAATTATTTGACTCTGTTTTGGCATTATTTTTAAAAACCAAAAAATTAATAAAAAAAAAAAAAATTCATTTCATTTATCCTTCTATTGATCCTTTATAATTATAAACACACAATTTCTTTTTTCCTTTTCGCAATTAATTATAAATAAAAGATGCGAATTTTTTTGTTGTTGTTGGATTCGTTCGTTCTGATAACATTTTAATTTACAGTTTGGTTTCATATTTAAGTCTTTAATAAATTGAAAAAAAAAAAAAACGTTTTTATTGTACAAAGTATTTTTGTGTGTACTTGGATACGCTTTTTTGTACATTTCAAATTTTTCAATTTTCCAAAAAACAAAAATGAAAAAAAATGAATAAAACTAATCTCAAGTTACTACAAAAAATAAATCAAATGAAAAACAAAAAAAGAAAAACTTTATATGAAAAGTATCATTTGATTTTGTTTTTGTTTTTTTTTTCGAATTTTCAAATTTCAAATAAAATCGTTAATCCTCTGAAATATTCATGCATGTTCATGTGTATACAATTGTACATAAAGTGTTTATATGGGATATCGATTCTATATAAATATGTGTACGCAAAGTGGTTGTTATCGTTCGTTTTTATTATAATTAGGGTATTCCGTATTCATTTCAAATCTCATAATTCGCGTAAGCATTGTAATTTTTATCGTATATTTACGAGACTTCGTAGTTTTTTTCCTTGTTTTGAGAATTACGAGCTGTGCTTGACTGAACGAGATATTTTAGTCGCGTAAATCAGCCATCGTATATGTGTATTTTTTTGTAAACCCCAAGGTTTGATGGCTTGTCATTTTTACTAGCTGACATTTGAAAATTGAGTTTGTCGTTATATATTTTGAGAAGTTTGTTGAGTTGTTCTGACGAAATATTAATTTGTGAAGAGTTAAGTATTGAATTACAATTACGATTGGTGCTTTCAATCAATTACGTAACAGTATGCTGACATACCAAAAGCTTCTTTTGCATTTAGTTAACTAAATCAGCTTAGAAACCGATTTGAGTTAAAAATTCGTACTGAAGAACAGAAAACTGGTTTGGTTGTCATTTGTTGTATGTTCAAAAAAAGCTCTCATCGAGTTAAACTACTTGCATTAACTGGTTTATGCTTCGTTTCCAGCACAACGTGAAATTGAAATTCAATTTTTTCCCTCTTTGTAGCACATTAAATTATATGACTTCTTCTCTTTTCTTCTCAACGTGAAATTTTTCAAAGTAACGTCAAATTAGGTTCTATTCATAATTTCAATTTCATAGTTGATAAAGAGCTTTCAATGATGTTCGAAAATGTATTTAAATGCCACTCAATAATTCACGTTTCATTTGGAACAGCTGTCAATTTCATTAAAAGCTCTCTTCAATTTCACGTTGTGTTGGAAACGAAGCATTAGGCTAAACTACTTCTGAGCGGACTTATCAAAGCAGATTGCTGACAGACCAAGGAGCTTATCTACTTAAACATGTTTAGAAAGCTTCTAAACTCTGATCTGTCCCTATTATAAGTTAAAGATTTGAAATAAATACCCTCAATACGCATTTACTCTTTCGTATATGAATGTATATTTCACATTGAAAATACATATACGCATATACTACACATATGAAAATTTCGAAATAGACAAAAAAAAAAAAAGAAAAAACATTTTTTTTTAAATCTAATCCTGGAAAATATTCTTTTTATTTCATTTCATTTTGTCTAATTCGTTCAAATGAAAATTGTGTCACATTTTTGTGTATATGTATCCGATAGACTTAGTGCACATTATATAGTACAGTAATACAAATTCTATGACTTTGTACCAAAAAAATACATACACACAAAATACAGTTTTTGTATACATTTTTATAAATTATATATGTACTCGTTAAAAAATATGTAAAAATAAAAAAATAAAAAAAACGCATCAAAGTATTAAAATTTAGTTTTAGGTTCATTTTTCCTTCATTTTATTTTCCTTTTTTTGTTTTGTATTTTAGCTGTAGTTTTTCATGTCAAAAAAAAAAAATGTTATTTTTTGATTTTCTTCTTCATGTTATAGTGCCTATTATGTTCGCTGTTTTTTTGTCGTTATATTGCTAGTTTATTTTGTTTTGTTTTGTTTTGCTTGTTTCTATTTATTCAGTGAAAACTTGAATGAGTTTCATATAGGCACATATACATAGACAGACAGCGCAAAAATTTCCAATTTTCCTCTCTTGTTTTAATTTTGGTTTTTTTTTTTCTTTTTTTTTATATTTTGTTCATTTATTCCGAATTTAGATACTTTACGTCAAATTTTCGAATTCTACTTTATTATTTGAATGGTTTTCGTTGTCGTTTTCATAACAAAAAAAAAAAAAATTCCAATATCTATTTTATTCGTTTTAACTTTTCATTGTTTTTGCTTTTTTTCTTTTCGAGTTTATTTTCTTGTTTGTTCTTTATCAAATTTTGAATTTGTTCTTTAAAATGATTATTCAATTTTAAAGTTAAAACGCATCGATCTTTTGATTCTTTTTACAAAATTTGGATACACACTTATGTCTTCGATACACAGAGGTTGAAATTAAGTAGATTTCATTTTAATTTCGAGTTGAAATTACGAAGGTAACACACAGCGATTTTGACAGTTTGTTTAATTTATTTAATTTATCTAATTTTAATTTAATAATTTATCTGAACATAGCCTACTTCTTCCATTAAAATTAACTGTCATTTATATTCAATTATTTCTTAATGAAAATTTAAAAAAAAACATTTTTTTTTGGTTTACAGTTTGTTAGTAGATGTCTCTGTTCTAAGTAAAAAGCGAAAATTTCGCTGACTAGATTTCGGCCGAAATCCGTCGTTTTTTCTGGATTTCGAGGCTGAAATTAGCAAAATACTTAATTTCATGTCTACAATATTACGAAATTTGTAAATAGTGATGTACGAATATATCAAAAAATATACAAAACAGAATATTAAAAGCATAAAAAAATTAAACATTTTTAAATTGAATTTTTATTAAATTTCTTTCAAAAAAAATTTTTTTTCGCGCATTTCAATTGAAAAACTGAGTCATTTCGCTACAACAATTTAAAGAAAAATTTCTAAATAAGCGGATAGCAGAAAGAAAGTGGCAAATTTAAGGCAACTTAAAAAATATAGAAAATGAAAACATAAGAAGTTAAGAATAAAACAAAAATTGAATGAATGTAAGATACGTTTGCATACTTACTACATTATAAATCCTTTTTCGTTTTTGTGTATTCATACATTTTATTGTGTTTTAATTATGTACTCATCTATACGAGTATCTGTGAATTTATACTCATCTGATTTCAAATAAAATTAAAAAAGAAAATCTAAAAATAAAAATACACAAGAAGTTTTTAAGAATTATTATTTTTTTTTTTACATAATAATGATGATGGAAGAAGAATAAGAAGAAGAAGAATAAGAAGGAGTGTGATATATCTAATCGTACTCACAGTTGTGTAAATGTGTGTATAATAATTCTTTGAAATTCAAACTAATTAGAAAGGATTATATGAATCTATTAAGGATTCATTAAATAAATTCTTTGTAATGAGTTCATAATACGAGACATAACTGTAAATGCAAAAAAATTCTGTTTTTTTTTTTTTTCATTTTGAGACTTTTTCCATTTTTCATATAAAGTTTTTATTATAATACTTGTACAACACTACATACGCACACATTTTGAATACAAAGACGAAAAGAGATGGATAGGCAAAAAAACAGAAAAGAAAGACAGATGTATGTATACATAAACGAGCATTTATAAAGAATTTCGAATTACTGATAAATGAAAACCACTAAGTAATCAAGTAAAATTTTAATTGTCAGGATTAATATCATTTAATATAGGAAAACTTATAACTATACACCACTACAACTAATACGACTACATCTGATACTATTATTATACATTACCATTTGTTTCTGTGTGTATAATATGATATATTGTACAATAATTTCGTTTGTGTGAATTGTGTTCAGTATATGTATTCGTTATTATCCTTGAATCGTATTTTTCGTAAAATATTATATACATATAAGATATAAGGTACTTATTATTTCTATAAAATAATGAACATAAAAGAAGGCTTCGTTATTATGTCAGATTTTCACAGAAAATTCAATTTCATTATAACAATTAATTACACAGTAACGTATTTATACCGTATACAATCGTCTCTCAATCGAAATCTATATTTACATACATAATCGTATACAAATATACATTCTTATATACGTATATACTTGTCTAGGTACTACGGCACAGTGAATGAATTCAATTTTAATTTAGAGATTTTGTGGTTATAAAATTATACGATAATGATGATAAAGAAAATCAAAATTGATCTGCTAATGCCTACTACACTGATGGACCTGAATTCAGATTCGAAAACTATTCTATTTATGCTTCTTGAATTCAGGTCGTGGAGAAAATTATTGTAGACTGTGTAGGTTTGCATCATATGTTTATGTAGAGTAGAGAGACATTTAGTAAAACGCGACGACTATTTTAATAATCAATTTACTAAATAAAAAAAATGAAACTTCAAATATTTTTCGTGGACATTATGGTGATTAATTTAAATTTTTCGATGATAAATTCTAACAGACAAATCCTATATTGTCAAATTGTCAAAAATTCAGGTCGAAAAAAATAAAATTTTATTAAATTTGTGCCTGAAAAATATAATAAAAAATCTCCATAAACAAAGCTCGACATCTATTATTCAATGGCAGAACCAACGTTTTTTATACTAGCTGTTTTTCTTTGGTCATAATTATCTGGTAATCTCAGTTCTCAATTGAGCAATGCGTTTCTTTGGTCGGTGTTTTTTCTATTCTGTTATAGGTGGCAGCTGCAACGAAGTGAGATTTATGTAATCCAACTGAAGAAAAATATTTTTGCTCAATTGATGTGAGCAACTGAGAATCAAAAAGAAGACACAATTTTGACAATCTTCGTGTTCATACTTCGTAAATTTTTGGATATAGTTTATTTGTAATAAATAATTTGTAAAAATTAATTTTTAAAAATAAAAAGTTTTTTAATTATTTCTTTTCAAAATGACAATCAACTGAGAATAAAGTATAAGTCCATATCTTTCAGTTTATTTGCTCAGCTAGTAACATGAAGAAGATAAATGATCTAAGTGAGATGTCAAACTGCGAATTATCAGATAATTGTGACCAAAGAAAAACAGCTAATATAATAAAGAGTCTCCATAAGCAAAGCTCGACATATATTATTCAATGGCAGAACCAACGTTTTTTATATTTTTCAGATATGTTTTCAGGTAGATGTGCGTATATACTTATAGACTGAAAAATGTAATTCCATAAATGTGTCTGAATTCAAACCACTTTCAGGTTTATCAGCGTACTAGGCCTTAAGAATGATTAGGTAGTTCAATAGTGTAATGTGGATGTGGTTTCCTTTCTCCTTTCTTTTATCTTAGTTTTTGTTATTAATGTATTTAAAATTTTATGTAAACATATAGTGACTTTAATAATCTGCAAAACCTTTGGAAAAATTCTATAAAAATCTATAATTATTCCTAAGGGCGCTAATGATAAAAAAAATATTTCATTTTGAATCAAAAAAATCTAAAGAATTTTAGAAAGAACTGTAATTCCAGTTAGAAATTTGATAAAAGTACTCAATAATTTCGTGAATTTTATTTGAAAATTACAGAAAAATTCAAATTACATTACTTATGTATTTGTTCGTTTGCTTCATTCGGTGTGCGGGTACAGGAAGAGAAAAACTATATTCATATACATACTGAAGTATTCACATTAAAATTCGTAATCTTATATGTCTTTTATCGTTTATTTGGAAAATTATTTAATAAAATATCAAAATCAAATCTTAGTTATACCATTTTTCCAGTTAATGAAGCACATACGAGTATACGTATACACATTATGTAGATTTATGTGTGTAAGTAGATACGTACATATATGTATAGAAATATGTACATATATTATATGAAACACAATTTAACGTCAATTTGAATTTCAATAAAAGTTATAGATGTACATACATACATATACTCGTAAGTCGTACCATACATACATACTTATGTATGCGCCTACATAAATAGATTTCCTTTTCGTTCATTTATAATATGAATAGAAAACAAAATATAAAAAAAAAACAACAAAAACAAGGATGAAAATAAATTCTAAATCCTTTATCAGATTCTTATCATTTATTGTACATATATACGAATATAAATACACAAAAATATTTATGCTTTATACTAAATTTTCTCATTAATGTTAAAAACATCTAGGCAATCATACATACATAAGTAATATTATAGGATATCATTTTACAGTACACTTTATATGACTGTATGTATGTGTTTATCTGATAATACATACGGAGTATGTATTTCAATATTTTCTATCAATTTATATATTCAATGCACATACACAATAGAATTTTCCACTATCATATTAAATTTGTTGCTCCTGATGTACACTTACATATCATATGTACATTTATATGTGCATGAATGTAGGTACATATGAACGGTATACGTTATCCTATAATAAAACATATCAAAAAAGCTTAATTTTCATACACTTTTTGAGCATACATTATGTATGTATGTATGTATGGCAAGTGCAACATATAACACATATCCAAATCCAAAAATTTCCTAAATCACCGGTATTACATAATGAATGTAGTATCGTTTATTATCCTGTAGGCGTATGTACATATGTACATATATAGATTCATGGTAGTTACTAAAGGCATCTACGAGTATTATAATGTAACGTACGTATATATTTCGTATGTAGATTCAGATCCAATTTAGATTTCATCTGGCCAGACATCTCAGCATATTGTATAGTGTGTAATATTTTGAATAATAAGCAAGCAGTATGAGGGGAGAAAGGTGTTATTTCAGTAAATGTTAATATTGTAAATATTTGTAATAATAATAATAATAAGGAATCTGACTTTGATTATTTTCTTTATTTTTCTTTTGTTTTCTCGTTTCAATATTAAATATGTATGGTATATCATGGTATATCCTCTCATGTCTATTTCAGTTCATTTCATACGTATACGGTTGTATTTTGTATTTAAAAAAAAAAACAAAAACAAATTCCAGGATCAGTATAGGTTTTCATATTTATTCTGAATGTAGATATGTTCAAGTGTAATTTATTTTTTTGCTTTTTTGATTTCATTTTCTTTTGTATAAATTTTTTGTTATTATTCTTGTCTGTTGTCCTTTTCATTCTGTTACTTAATCAAATCAAATAAAATTAATAATTTTGAAAATTTTTGATCCTTTAACTATATACATACAATAAAATCAAGAATATACATAAAAATGTATGTTTCCTGTAATTTGTTTCTTTTTTTTTTTTTCTATTGTTATTCGTGTACAGGAGTTAATTTAAATAAATTACTAACTTCGATAATATCAAACGATATTTTTGTTTTTTGCTTTTGTAACCTTTTCTGTGTACACATTACATTATACTACTTATAAACGCTTATAATGTTATTTATTAAAATTAGGGATACAAATTTATTTTTGTGTATCCTTTCGAATTGAATTTATGTATGTAAGCACGAACATATCAATTACAAATACATAATTTATAAATTATATTATAAATGATAAACAGAAAAAAACAAAAACAAAAAAATGATATCCCGAAGAAATTTTAAGATCTAAATCTAAGAATGACAGCAAATAAAAGTCATTGAAAAATCCTTTTTAAATATCCTTAATATTTTTTTTTTTTTGTTTAAATATTTTATTTTATTATCTTTATGTTCCATTAAATGTTTTTACACATTTTGAAACTAAAAAAAAAAAAAAAAAAATTCATTTATAATGATAGACATATCCTTTTCACAAAACGGATCTAGAAATAAAAAAAAATTCAAATTATCCTGTTTAGTTTTTATTTTTGTGTTTCCTTTTTTTTTTGTTTTTTTTTTGTGCTTATTTAAACTATACTCGAACTTGTTATGTATATATCCATACATTGAAGAGAATTAAAGATAAATGGTTGATAGTTAAAATCTAAATGTGACATATAGTGTCCAAGTCAATTTATCACAATCACATTCTTAGTACATTGAAAAATGGTAATGTCCTAAATTTTCAAATAATTTTATATGTTTTTTTTTTTTTTTGGATATCTTTTCCTTTTATTGCTGTTGTCTTAGTTCTGTTCCATTTTATTTTATTTACTGCGATTGTATAGCAATAATAATTTATTTACATGTGTAGACAAAATGAATGAATGAAACTATAAAATAATAAAAAATAAAATATAAAATGGGCATATTTCCATATATGATAGATAAAATAAAATATATAGAAAGAGAGAGAGAGAGAGAGAAATAGAGAGAGAGAGAAATAGAGAGAGAGAGAAATAGAGAGAGAGAGAAATAGAGAGAGAGAGAAATAAATAAAAAAAAATATCAGTTTTGGATCAGAAAATATTTTGGCATTTAACATTGAATATATAAATGTAGTTTTAGTTTCTGATGAATGTACTACACTCGTATATTTTCATTGTTAACCATCACATTAAAAAGCCATTTTTGAAAAAGGTCTTGAACCTAAATGATATTTACTCGTAAAAAGCATCTAAATACATTTTATTTTATTTATTATTATAGTAGGAAACACATGTATACATTGTGTGTGTGGAGTTTTTTTATTTTATTTTCCGTTAAGTTAAAGGAATGAATTTATTTAAGAGTGGAATCAAGTGGAGTGGAGTCGCAATTCAAAGGATGAATAATGTATTATTTTTCGAATATTATCAATTTATAGGTAGAACAAAAAAATAATTTCGAATTCAGTGATTTTAATAAAAAAAAAAAATCTTTTCACATACTTTACATATGCACATATTTAAGTAAGTAATACCGTAATACGTATGTACGTTCAGACGAGTATTATAACTGCATAATATTCGTATACCCATATACATATGTATATACCTTTTACATTGCATATATAATGCATTGCAGTACACAATATATTTAAGGATCAATTAATTATTTTCTGCATTGTGTATATTGTTTAACATTAAATTAATTGATGACTGTGTAATAATTGTTGCGGTTTTCGTTGATTTCATATCCTGTTTTTGTACATTTTTTTTTGTTTTTAAACATTCATGCAGTGATATGTACATACATACACAATCGCATATATCTGCGGTAATTGTATTTACCAATAATATGATGACGACGACGATGGCGATTGTATAGTATTATTGTTCTCTTTTTTTTTTTAATATTTGAATTTTTGTTTTTTTTTTTTACATTTTCATTTTTATTTTTTTTCAGAAATTCTCTAGAATTGTAAATTGTAACCATTCGTAACAGATTTCTGTGGTAATTTTATTTGTCATGTTTTTTATTTTTATTTATTTATTTTTTTTTCTCTACGAATTCTCACCAAAATTAATTTTATATTAATTTCTGTTGTAAAAATTCTGGATAATCTTTTAATAATTGCTGATAATGATAATAATAATGATATTCCGGATTATTAACGAAATCGTTTTATTTGTGTTTTGACTTTTTTATGATTTGCTCTTATTTTTTATTGATTTTTTTAATTTTCTTTTTTTTTTTAAATAATTACCAGCAACATATGATGTTATACTCGATGATGTTTTTTGACCTTTTTTTTTAAAAAAAATTTAATTAACGGAGTAACTAACAGTTATGTTCCACGCAGTCATCGTTATTATCTTAAAATGCTATAATCATTATCATATTCATAGTCATCGTTGAAAGAATTTTATCTTCCATCATAATGTTATCATTATCAATTTGACAGTCGCAAGTAATCTATTTTCATAGTGATTATGACATCATAAAAATTATCGTTAACATGTCCTTTCAACAACTTATAGTATAATCAAAGGTATAATACAACACTGTTAATAATGTGATTCCCATTTCATCATCTGAATAAGTGGAATTTAAATTTTTCCTCGAAGGTTGAATCACGTCCTTTAAGACAAAAATCTTACGAATTTCTTGTAATGACTATGGATGCTCAAAATTTTTTTGTAGTTCATCTACTACATCTCAAAAACTTTACGTGAAATATTGGTATATAAGAGTTTTCTATAAAATACAAAATAAAACACGCAATTTCTAAATATAGTAACACCTTTCCAGTGTGAAAATTATTTATCAATAACAATACAATTCTTAAGTGTTACAATATAATAGAATAGATTGTGGAGCAAATATATATACAATAGAGAACAAAAATCCAATAAGAATACTTCAAACTTTAAACAATGGCAATTCATAAATTCATGTCATCTTTGAACAATTTATTTAAGAGAGAAACTTTTCTAAAGAAATATTTTTATTCATTTTCTTTGTCCCTTTGCTCTTTCAAATCATATATTTCAATCTTTTCAAAAATATAAAAATAAATGTCTTAATTATAAGTTTTGAACCTTTTGAAAAGTTTTTTGGTGTGTCCATTATAAGAATAACATTTTTTGTTTTCTTTTCTTTTGTTTTTTGAATTTGAAATTTGAATTACTTTTTGATTATTTATGAATAATGAAAGGATGACTATATGGTACATCTCACAATATTACTTATATGAGTGTCGTATATCGTATTATGTTGAACTTATACTTAAATAAAATACAAAAGATTTTTAATAAATAATAATTTTCTTTAATTTAAAATTAATGTACAAAGATAACAACAACAAAATTAATTTCATATTTCTCTAAGTTGATATCTGTGAATGTAGATTAAGTCAAAGAGTACAAAAATCGCTTTCGATGAACTTTGAGTTGAGAACATTTTTAACTTACACCATACATTCATACAGTTGCCGACTTATATTCGTTAGACAGGTAGTTGAATATTTTTTTCTAATACGGATTTTTAATCGGGACATTATTTTGGTTTCCGTATGCTGGAGCAGAAAGATAACCACTAGTACTATTATTGCTGTGCTGAGGTCTAATATTAGGAGCTGGAGTATTTTTCGTTGGTCTATTGTAGGCACTGTCATCAACGCTCTCGCTATTGCCATTGCCATTAAAACTGTAGTAACTGTAACTGGTATTTTCCTTATTATCACTCACAATAATATAATCCTCGCCCTCATCATCGTCAGGATCACTATCTTCAATGTAACTACTTTGTTGCGGACTCTTATTTACACTTTGATATCCTTCATCATCAACATTGCTGTTAACATTAGTTCCGTGTGCGGCATTGTTACTATTTCTATCCGCATACGGATGATTCACACTTGGATTATAACTTTCTCTATCAGCGTACTTATTGGTAGTAATTTTATTATAAGGATTCGGATTACTGTTAAAATAGTTATCGTCGTTACTTTGTTCCTCGTGTTCTTCACTGTTATCATTACCACTAGACAAATAAGGATTTTTGTTCACTTTTTTATTATTAGTGCTGGCAGTAATAATTTGACTGTAGTTTTTCTGACTAGGATATCTGTTTTGATATAGATTGCCATTAGGATTGTCATTATAGGAACCACTGCTATCCTCGTTTTCGTAGACACCCGCGTCGTCACTATTAGAACCGCTATTATAATTATTTTTGTTACTGTTATACGAGTTATTCTCGTTGTTGTTATTGTTCACTTTTCTTCGGTTCTCATTTTTATAGAACCGATTATTGTAATAGTATCCCGTGCTACTACCATCACTGTAGACATTTTCGTTTTCTTGGATTGGATTTTCATTATTTGCTCCATAAGGAATCTGTACAACTCTATTATTGGTGTTTTTATTTCGATGTCTGTTCCTGTTGTTTTGTTTGTAGTTTTGATTGTAAATAGTAGGAGGATTGTAATTGGAGTTCATATTAGGATTATAGTTTGGATTGTTATTCAAAGTGTAGGCCGGATTATAATTTGGATTTGAATTTTGACTATAGTTCGGTCTATAATTTTGATTATAGTTTTGACTTCCATAGCGATTTTTATTTCGATTCTTATTACCACTGTTACCAGTATTGTATCCACCATAATATCTGCTACTTTGATTTTTTATATCACTACCATCCTTCATATTTTCATCTATTCTGTTACTGAAACCTACGAAACCGTTAACAATACCAGGATCAGTATATTCATCAATGTTTTCAAATCTATCGCCTTGACTTTGAATGAACCCATTGCCAAAATTCTTCGTAGGTGCATTTCCAAGTTGACCAGGAGGAGTTACAGGAACACCTGGAACACCAGGAATACCAGGAACTACTGGGATTCCAGAAATAAGTGGAACAACAGGGGTACCACCTGTGGTACCTGCAGGGCCTGTAGTAGCTGGAATTGTACCAGTACCAGCTGCAACTGATTGTCTACATGTGCAATTCTGTATCAGGCAAATGATTCTCAGAGCCAGTCCAGTGCATCCATTATTTGCATTACCAGTGATTATTTCAGTTCCATTAGCAACAGCTGCTTCACCGGTCAGTACTTTTTCGGCAATTTTTATGATTTTAATCCACTTCTTTTTATCTCTTCCAGTTTCTCCGACTAGTTCGTCTTCAGTTTTTTCCTTATTATTTTCTACGATAATTTTCTCAAATATTTTCCAAATTTTCTTTTCATTTTCATGAATTTTCTCTATATTTACATTTTCTGGACTAACAACTACAAATGCATTAACACCATTTACCGAAGGAACCTTCTGATAATCATTTTCATTATTCATCGTTGATGCGGTAAATGATGAATTCTCTTCATTTCGAAATGCAGTCACTAGAAAAAGTTAATAATTAAATGAACAATAATAAATAAAAATATATACAAATAAAAATAAAGTAAAATTTAAGAAGAAATATTAAATTTTATTTAAATGTTTTTTATATTGAACTGAAATCAAAAAAAAAAGAAAGAAAAAATTATGGTCAGAACTTACCAAGTGTTATAAGAACTGATATTGTCACAGTTAAGAAGAACCATTTGATCAAAATCATCTTTTTAGTATATCCAATAAAATACTTCTAGGAAAAGTAAATTTAAAATATTTTTGTTTTGTTTAGGTTTCAATTTCGTGATGTTTAACGTTTCTCTACGCTTTCATGATATGTATATATGGGAAAGAAAGACTAAAACTAAAAGACCTTAAACTTGAATTTTACCTTTTATTTAAAACCTCGAATGAGGTCAAACAAGAGGAATTTTTTTTTCTATTCATATGCATATTCATGCCTAAATTATTATCGTGATGTACACATGTATAAAATTTATTGCATTCGTATGGAAAACCTTTTTGAATGCATTTTTGGTACACTGAAAAAGATATCAAATGTTTATCGAAGTGATTTAAGTGAAAATCGATTTTTAACAATTTAGTTGAAATGAATCGTTTCCATAAACATACAAATCTTTACAATATTATTGGAAATCAATAAGTTACAGAAAGAAATTCAACTAAAAATTTCATACTTATTCCAAAATGAAATTTTTCAAATTCATTTTTAGAATTGTTTTTTAGTAAATCAAATTTAATCATTAATTCTGTGACAAATTTCTAAAAGTGTAAATATTCAACTCGTATTTTACGTCACCAAACTGTATCTGAACAAGTGTTAGGCATAATTTCTTTAGTAAAAACCATCACCGATGTACATATCAACGATATTTTTTGAAGATGTTTGCTTTAAAAAAATCAGAGAAACAGAAAAAAAAATTTGAATGAATGAAATCTATGCGCACTTCAAAACAAGATCTATGCTGATATAGCTAGAGCTACCTATTTTCATAGGTGAATAAATACTTTCATCGAATTTGAATTAGGAAAACTAAAAATAATAACAAAAAACTGGTAATTCATGAATCTAGACGATGAACTTATTGAAAAGTGAATTTTGAATAAATTTTGAACGCTTTTTTTTTTCGTTTTTTTGGAAAAGCAGAAAAAGTGACAAAATATCGACAAAATAAACAGCAACGAAAATATTGGAAATTAGAGATTTTTGAAAAGAAAAGTGAGAATTCGAATTTTCGCTTACATAATTATACCATAATTGAAGGATGATTGCACTTTTGGATATTATTTGAATTCAGTTCAATTGGTTCAATAGTGAATAGAAATTCGTCATTTATTCAATTTTCACTTTTTTTCACTCTATGACTTTTGTTAGAATTCAGAATTGTTTAGGAAAGAATTTTCGATGAAAATTTAAAAAAAAGAATATAATCGGAACAGGACGGAACATAGTACACATGTAGGAAGCCTTTATTATCTTTTTGTCTTAAAATAATCCATTTTTGATTAATTACAAATTCAGTCATTTTATAGAAAGTGTTTAGAATATTTCCAATAATGCATAACAATAACTATAGGATATGATTGATATGTAATTAAATTTATTTGATTGTATTTAAAAGGATATGCTCCATAATAAAATGATAATATTCTGATCTGAGTATATACAAAGAGGGATTATCAATTTTAAAACAGAATAATAATTAACTGCGCATATATACTGCTTCAATAATTTGATACTACGGTTTGATACTTTCCGATTGAATTGAACAGCATCCGTATAAATACAAACTAACAGTTCCCTTAAAATCGATTCACGGAAATTATTGTAAAGTTATAAAATAAATATAGTTTCATTCATGTCCTGAAATTCTATAGAGAAGTTTTAAAGTAAACAAAGGACATAACTACGTATACGTAAGGTAAAACGTAAGTCTATGCACGCCTCGAGGTCAAAGAAAAATAATTTTTGTTTTCATTTTATTTGAAGGTAATAAATTCCTAGAAATAGTTACTAGTTACTACAAAACTACCTAAGTACTACTATACTTTATACGACAATAACAAAGTAAATCCTTGACCCAATGCGTGGAGTGGGTGTGGGTATTTGAAAATGATGAGAAAAAAAGCAAGCAAACAAACAAGAAAACATTACTTGTATTAATTCGAATGAACGCACCTTTAGCTTTGTATAACTTTGCCCTCAATATAAAAGTACCGTATTATAGCTGTACTAATGATGTATAAGTGTGATATTTGTAAGGTAGGTTTAGGTAGTATAGTAGGTACGGTGGCATTAATGAATCGATTTTATTCACTTCGCTAAAAATTATTAAACAAGTTTAAGTTTCCTTTTACTTTTCTTTTTATTTAATTTAATTTTTACTTCTTTCTTTTTTTTTCACTTTTAATTTTCATCCACACAAAGTTTTATTCTTCTTCTGCAATACAAATATGTAAAACACTTCTTATATCATTAACTGTTGCTTCGAATAAAAATATCCTTCACATTATTTCTTTTTTTTTGCTTGTTTTTCATTTTCCTTGTAATGCAAATTTTCATTTTTACTCTTTACGGTTTTTAATTTTTTATTTTTGTTTTTGTTCTTCTTGTTTTACTTTTATAGCTTCAAGGCTTCAAGGTAATAAAAATAACTACGAGTAGTATTATGCAGATTTACTACAATCGGAAAATATTCTAGACTAACGCTAACCGATTGTGATATTACTATATATGTACATATACGATGATTAATTTTTGTAAAAAATAATTTTCGTAAAACGGATATCACGTTATTGAGAGAATAATTTTCACAACAACAGCATCAACACAAAAATGTAAAATCATTCATAAATAATGAACCTGAATGTATACAAAAGAAGTAGCTGGATATTCAGATGTAATATTCATCATAATTCAGTGTCTACCTGCCCTACTATATAATGCGTTTTTACATACATATTGTATAGATATCCAAATATTGGACATGATATTCGCATATTATGATGATGATAATATGATGGCAACAAAATGTACATCCGTTTCATTTATACACGTTTTTTAGGGTGTTCTGTATCATCTTGTTTCCGTCCACATTAATTCGATATTTTAATGTGCCACCAGAATTATTGATTAGGTGGACATTTATCTCAGTGAATGGATTCATACTACAACGTGTCTGAGTAAGGATCTGAATGAATTGTGTTGCTTAAAAATATTGTATACAATTTACTTTAAAAAAAATGCATAGAAATAAATATATGTACATATATAAAAAGTTTGCAAAAAGAATATCAAGATAATTATTATAGTATGAGAATTTTAATATAATTTTAAAATTTTTCTACTTTGACCTCTTCTCCTTTAAAGGAACGTGTGTGCGTAATGAGTTGAATTTTGAGTACAAAACAAATAAAAACAACAAACGAACAGAGAACATTTCAAAAATCGCTTGGAATATTTCAGTTTTGCTTACAAACATACGTACGTACGCATAGTATTGTTGTTTATGTATGAAGTGTACATGAAAATTTAAAAGAAAATTCATTTCAGTTCGTTGCATACATGGTGCAGATAATGAAAAGTCATCGTATAACTACATAATGTGTATATTATACGACTGTATAGTGTGTGTTTGCGTGTGTGCCCAAATATGCATACGTATTCCTTTTACGTTGTACATTAAACAGTTACCTAACTAAATTGCCAGATAGTTATGGAGGATAACAAGATAATAAAATAAAATGAGAATTTATTATTTTCTTTTCATCTACTGTATACATATGTGTATATTGTTTAGAGCTTTACTAATTTAAGCACAAATTTTCTACATGAACACAAGTACATAATATAATATGAAGTAACGTAATATAGGTATAAGAGGTGTCATAAAAAGGATATCTTAGAAGAATTTGAAATTATACATTTGTAGGAGATTGTTTACATAAGATTTTAGGCTCATTCTCATCTTATATATAATATGTACGTATGTATTGTACACCTAACTATCCTTAGACTGCTCCTGTGTTTGTAGAATGTAATTTGTTTAAAGGTAAATATACATTTCGTATTTCCACACTTATCCATGAATACACATATACATATGTATGCTCTCATATATTGTGTATGGTTTGGGTAGTGTAATGTTAAACAGGACATTTGTATGAATATTATGTTCACCTATAATATGAAAACATAAAATTTGATACCTTAACAGCAATACATTCCTTAGAGTCATAAATGTACAGAATTGTATACATGTATAAATGTAAGCATGCAAGTATAACATTACATATTGTATAGGTAGATGGGTGATGGGTGTTTGGTATGAGAATTGAATAAGTATATATATATGTATGTGCGTTTACTAAATATACATACATATGTGTCCTTAAAATAAACTTTAAGAAATTATACAAAAGAAATTCATTCATGAAATTTTTTGTCTTTCAGTTTAGAACAATTATTGAACCGAACTTTTTCCTTCTGCTGGAACTTTTCAGTACCTATTTCACTTGTGCATGAATTTATTTATGCGAATATTGAAATGATGATGGCCTCAAATTTACAGTTTGTACTTAATTCATAATTATTATTCATGAAAGGATGTCAAACTTTGATTTTTTAAATAACTTGATATTTAAAAAAACTGATAGTTTTTGAAATATTTTATTTTAAACTTTAAAGGAACGAAAAGTAATCCGTCCGTATATGAAATACGTATAAGATTTGATATTTTAAATTGTAATTTTACTGAATTGTAAACAAATTTAAATGAATTTTTTCATCAAAAAAGCCAACAAAAAGAACTAAAACATTGAAAAATTTTGACACCATTTTTCATGTTTCAGTTCACAAATTCCAATCAAGGAATAGGTCAAATCGTATTTATTTCAAAAATTTTCAAATTTATTACATTTGAAATGGCGAAATAAAAAAAAGGATAAAAAGTAAATAAAATAGAAAAGAAATATAAATGTAAAAATGAACCATCGTCCTTGTTTTTTAGATCTATAGCATATGGTTTAGATGTATACAAAAATTCATTTTAACATAGAAATGAAATGCGATAGTCATTTCCTAAAAATTTTACTACTTTTTGTTTTGTTTTGTTTTTTTTTAGACGTTTTTTATGAAATTTGTTTTCCTTTTATTACCACTCTTACAAACATTTTAAATAAAACGAGAAAAATATGTATACGTATGTACAATTAAAACACGGAAGGATGATCAAAACACAAAAAAAGTAAAATGGAATGAAAGTAATTTTTCTCTTTAAGTAAAAACTACGAAAAATGAGGAAAATGTTGAAAAAAAAAATAATTTTCTGAGCGATTGCACATTCGAAGCCAAATATATGTGTGAGTATAGTATAGCAAATATTGTGTATGCAAACACACAAATAACTTCGTTTCGAATTGTTTTGCTTTTTACAATATTTTCTTCATTCATTTCCTGTGTATTGCGAGTGCAAGTGTACATCATATGCAATGCATCAATCAAAATCGTTAAACGTTAAATTTCTGTTCCCTATTTTGTTTTTATTTTTTCGTTTTTTTTGACTGGATTTTCCTTTTGTTTATTGTTGCGATCATACATCACACTTACAAGGCAAAAAACTCATACAACCATCATTGCATAAAAAAAACTACATATGTACATGACTGAAGATTTATATCAGAGAAACCATTAAAATTTTTTGTTGATTTCTTCTTTTTTTTGTGTTTGTTTTCTTAGTTTTTCTATATCGTAGAATACAATATTTAAGGAAAATCTCTGAAACAAAAACACAATTGCATGCGGATATTACTTTATGTGCTCAAATATTCGATCAAAATTTAAAAAACAAAAACATACGAAAAATATATAAAATGAAGAATGACAGAGAAAATCAAAACTTGTACCCTTATAGTTCATACAGTTAAACGTTTTATGGTGATGGTCAAAGTTTAGAATTTCTATTTAGATATTTTTCTGTGTATTATGTTCTATATGGGCGATTTGTTTTTGTTTCTCTTTTTTTTTGTGTGTTAGTTTTTCAAAATCGTCCTTCATAACTATATATCCATAAATAACTATACATATATTCGTACATATAAACACAATTTCCTCGATTTCGTACTAGCAGCAGCCAAAATGAATTGAAAGATTTTATTTATTTCTATCATATGTTTGCAGACCAACAAGGATTCGAGAAAAAAATTATAAGGACAAATACAATTCTGATTTTGAATTATTATTCTTTTTGTTTCATACATATGTAATCAAAACTAAGTATATAAGTGGACAATAAATATTTTAAGTACATTCTGTTCAATTTGCTGTCATCGAAAATTTACAGAAAAAGGATTTAGATGATGCAATTCTGTACATTAACTGTTATACCAATATTCCCTCCCTAGCTTCTGCCATTCTGCATTTATTTGTACGTTGAAATTTCTGTACATAAACTCCTTCCATTCAATATTTGTTTGTGCTCAAAAAGGATTCTCACTCTAATAGTGTCCCTTGACAATTATTACATTCTAAAATCAAAAAATAAATCAACAAAAGAACATCAAAAATGAAAAATTTATTATAAAAAGTTTCAAATTTCTCGATAAATTTTCGATATGAATTTTTGACACTGTTAACGGTTCTCGTATATTTAAAAAATACAAAAAGAAACGAAAAAAAAAAACAAAAACACAAGACAAAATAAATAAATGTATATGATTTTCCAAAACAAGAAAATAAGCAAGGAACATTTTATGCTTGTCCAATATCCTTATTCTTTTATTGTATCATTTATACCATTGTTCCATCGATGCTACTACAAAAAACCAAACTACAAAATGTGTACGTCTATGTAGGTGTATAAGTACAAGAGAAACTACATATACACATCTACATCATTATTTTTACGTCCTCTCGCCTTATGCATCTGTAGGTATTCATTGCATATATATTGCATGTCTCTATGTATCTCTCTTTAGGTACATACCGTTGTACCTCGTACATCTCTAATTGTTCCAATGACTTTTATGCTGACATCACACATTTATTGGACTTTATGACATACTATAATATAATATGAATGGACCTATCATAGTATCAAATCACATTCGTAATGAATAAAGAATAAATTTTCATTTTTATCCTTTTCCTAAAATATATTTGATAATAAAAATATTTTCTTTTTCACTTTTTTTAAAAAAAAAAAAATTTTTTTTGTATTTTTGTCAGACAAAACTTTTTATTAGAGATTGTGATATTACGTAACATAAATAACATAAATGTACTTATGAAATGAAGATATTTGTTTGTATATTATGTACGTGTAGACGTAAATATAAAAATCTGTCAATTAGAGAATAATATTTTCATTTCAAAATGGTGTATATTTCAAAATGAAATCAGCAAAAAAGTGGCACGTTTTTATTTGAAAAAAAAATTTTTTTTCTAAAAATATTTCTAAAAATTACAAAAGTGACCAGTAACCGAAAATAGTGGTAACATAATTTCGGTAATTTTTTTATGAATTCCTCATCGGAGAGGTTTTAATTCATTTTTCTTTCTTCATTTTTTTTTTTTTGTTCAAATTTTCTGTTCATAAATCGCACCCTGTATCATCATCATCATCATCATCATCATATTAAATAAGGATGATATTTTATCATTTCAACTGTCGTATTAGAGAGGGAAAACTTTTACTGTTCTGTCCTTGCATGGTATATGTTTTCGAAAGAATAGAGAATAGAGAGTGATGTATGTACGTAGTACGTATATAGAGAGTATACAGAGAGCAATAAGAAAGAATCAAAAACAAGAAAAAGAAGTTGGAAATATTAAAAAAAAAGGTAAAAAATAAATTTCGGAAAATTTTAAAATCTTAAGATTGTACGTATGTATAGGAAGAGACTCAACATACATATGTATGTATGTATATGTATGAATTTTATATTATATCGTAGACAGACAGCACAAGATCAACTCTAATTCGTTGCGAATGATCATTCATTTGCCGTCTGTCACCCAAATTAAGTTAAAATAATGATCATTACATCACCATTTTAACTTTATTTAAGTAGTTCTAATGGAGTTCAAATTGATTTTCATGAACTTCATTCATCGACGAGTAAAGATGATGAATTAGGAATTCCAGTGGTGAAAAACAAAATGATAGAAAAACCTACAAAATGGCAATTATAATAATTTAAAATTGATCATCATCAGTGGCACTATACAGCCCTTTCAAAGCCTTGATCTCTAATAGAAACTTCTTCCATTCTTCCTGGTTTCGTGTTCTGCTTCACCAGTTTTGAATTCCCATCAACTTTATTTCATCTTCAATATCGTCCAAGTATCTTTTCCGTGGTCTGCCTTTCTTTCTTTTGCCATCCACTTTGTGAAAAACTATTCGTGATAATTGAAGCAGTATCGTATGTAACAGGGTTTCTGAATGAATAATCCTTTACACGAATTAAGACTGAAACAACGATCATTGATTTGGTTCCGTCTGTCTACTGCATTATGTGTCTGCACTTTGCGCGTATATAAATTAAACATAAATTTTCAGTCCATAACGATTAGAGAATTCATTGCTTTTTACTACTCCATTTTTACAGTGTACATGCAGAATATATTTCTTAGACTTTATACAACAATAGCATGATGATGATGGTCTACGTAGTGTAGATATCTGCACTTCTTACCATTCTATAAACATACATACTTGTACATATGTAGATACGAGTATACTAAAATATTATTGTTGAAATAGAAATGTACACGAATAGAATCGAGAATGTATGTATGTGTATGTGCTAGGATCAAACCGACATCAGCCACAAAACGTGACATAGAATGATGATTGTAATTTTCACGTCATTTATTTAACAAACTTTTAAACACGAAAAGATAAAAAACCAAGAAAGAAAAATAAAATGAATAAAAACAAAATAAATAAAATTTCATTTTATTATTATTACGGTTGTATGGTGGACGTGATGAGACGTTTATCTATGCCATTCGCAACTACAACCACGTAGCTATATATGTAGCTATAATAATTGTACTTATAGTTGGGTGGCTATAAGCAGAGGCATCTACAATATGGGAAATGGGTATATGTATTCACAGTCATTCTCATGAAATGCATACAATTATAGTATTCTAAGGATATTCAGGTGTTAAGAATTTTCTTATTTTTTTTTTTTTTTGTTCGCTTTACTTTGCTTTTTCTAATTTTTCTTTATAGTCCTGTTTGCCTTCAGAGCATATATATAAATGCTCTCTGTATTTGCTATCATTTATGATGATGACAATGCGACAACGACAACTATACGGCAACAAAGACAACGACAACAACAATGATACATGCTATACATACCAGGTATGTACACAGTCGACAGTGAATAATCAAAGAATTGCAAAAATAAAAATAAAAAAACAAACAATTCTACCATTAATGTTTATTTACAGCAACAAACAAAGAATTATAACCATCAATAACCATCATTTCACTTCTTGCTTCTTTTTTTTCTTTATTTTTATTTTCTACATTTTCTACATTTTCATTTTCACTTGCTAGAAAAGTTTTTGTTTTTCTAATTTTAACATTTCTTAGAAGATTTCTTGGAAATACAATAATGAATTTTTCCATTTTAATTTTGCTTTTTCACTTTTTTTCAGTTTTCTCATTTCACCAGTAATTTTTTGTTCGATTTTAATACAAGCAAGCTTTTACCGCACTATCACTCAAACCCTCAAACCGTTCTATATATGATAGATGAATGATGGGTGGTTTGTAGCACTAGAGAACGAGCGTATACGAGTATAAGTGGTGGTAATACACATAGTGTGCATTGTTGTTTTTCTATTTCATTTAAAAGAACAAACGAAACTAAAAAACACAGTAAGCTTTAAATTCATCAAAGTCCCATATGTCATATCATATCGCATTTCATTCGCTTACAAAGTAGTGCTATATGGCTGTTTAGAGTAGGATATGGTTAGTTACATACATAAGTATGTATACAGAACTGTTGTGAATGCCTTCTCAAAAGGATATTATTATTATGTATACAAATGTAAGTAGTTCATATTCATACGTACATATATTTGAAATTTTCTTTTGAAATTAAAATGGATTTAAAAGCCTTATTTTAGATTGTTTTTTCATTCCATTTTATATATTCACTTTTTCTTCCTTCATTAAGAAATTACAGAAGGAAATAACAATTATTGTCTGTCTAAATAGAAATAACTGAAGAAAAAAAAATGTAAAATCTTTTCAGAAAAATTGAATATCCTTTTTACGTATATAATCTGTATATGGACTAATGTTGCTGTTGCAGTATTGTAAAAACTGAATAATAACACACATACTTGTACATAGTACGTTTAAATAAAATTTACGCCCATATACACATAGCAATACAAATGCAATATGAACAAATATCTTTGAGATAAAACAATGTGAAAATTAAAAAAAAAAAAAACATGAGTATTAAAAATTAAAATGAAAAAGAGATTCACTTTTAGAATTTATCTGTCAGAAATTTATTGTTGTTAAACAGTTTACACACTAACTACGTATAGCAGGTACTATCACATACAAATACCACTTAAATGCATCATATTCGTCCAAATAGACAAAGTGTAATACTCGTAAAAGGATTCTAGAACAGAAAATTTTATGTTATTTTATGCACATTTACGTTGAAACATTTAATTTTCAAACTCGATTTTTCTTGTATTGTACTTTTCTTGGCAATGTACATAATAATATGTATGTAATTTCATATACATATTTTTCCAATACGAAAAACTTTTAAATGCTGTCTTGAAAACTTTTCGAAAAATTATGAATTGTTTCTCTATACGAGTATACTCGTATACTTCAACTATACTGCTACCTTTTTAATAATAATTATGGAACACATGGGCTTCTGTTTATGAATTTGTTTCTTTTTTTTTTCTTCTCCGCTGATTTCTTTTCCTTTTTGTGAGACGTTGTTTTGTAACTTTTCACTTTGATGTTGATTCTGTTATTGTTGTTGTTATGTTTTTGTTGTTGCTACCGTTGCCAATGCATCGGTAATGTATTTAAGTAAAATTTGTAGTAGTATAAGTGTTCATATTTTTTTGTAATTTTTTGATGCTTTTAAATTCTGAAAAGAAATTTATTTTTTTTTTTTTTTTTTCATAAAACTTTTAAGGGCAATTTTGTGTTTTGCAATAAAAAATTAATAAAAAATTTTGAACAGTTTTTAATTGACTTTTAATTTTAATTTAGTGGTTTTGAGATAGCCATTATTTTTTTATATAAATATACCGGCTAAGTATATATGTATCATATATAGTATATAAATGTTGCGATAAAAATGACACAAAAAATTAAATTGTTTATGTTTTTAGTTTTTTTTTGAATTATATTTTGAAAAAATTTTTCTTCTAAATTAAAAGTTTTGCTATGAAAAAGTTTCAAAAAAATCTCAAAAAATAATTTTGAGAACAATATAAAAACAGTTCACACATGAAAATAATTAAAAATCATATAATGTTCGCATGTAGGGCAATAAACTATAAAAACCTTTTTTTTCTTATTTCATTTTGTCCCTTTAAGAATAATATTTTGATATTTATGTAAAATAAGTATATAATTTTACTTGTGGAACATTTGACATTTTCTTAGTTTTTGTGAAATATTGAAAATACTTAGTTAATCCAATTAATTGTCGTCATTCTAATTTTCTCTGGAATTTTCGAAAGTTTTTTTTTTTTTTTGATTTCTTAAAAGAAAATGATTGGCTTGTTGCTACGTAGTTTTCGATAATTGCTTAGTTTCACCTGGCAATATTGTATCATAAGCACACAGTGGCACACAGTTACTGTTACACAAAATTTCAAATATACACGTATGTACGCATACAATATCTAAATACTCGTACAATCATTTTTCAGTATGCAATAGAGACAGACCATTATTCATCGCTTTTCTTATCTAAACAAATTCTAGCTAAATTCTGCTTATTTTATAATTATTGTTAAACATCCAAGAATGTATACATAATTTAAATGAAAAATGATTTAGGAAAATTAAGAAAATTTCTAGAAATATTCACTAAGAAATAAGCTTCACTAAGAAATATTCTCACGTATATTTTTCTAATAGATTTTATGTTACGGTGTGTGTGTGTGTATGTGTGTATATCTATGGCTATTTACAAAAATGCTATATTTACAGGTATTTATGTATTATTATACAATATTGTATGTGCTTATGGTATATTTATTCAATAAATTGTCAGGACTAAAATGTATACCAGGAAAGAAAGAATATGAGCACTATCAGTAGCAGATATTTAGGTTGTAAATTAGATAAACTGATAATAAAGCCTTTTATATACAATTCAGTCATAAAGTATTTACCAAATTGGATATTAGACACTGTTTAGAATGTTGTAACACGATCCCAGAAGCTATGGCATATTAAACTTATTTAGAAAATTATAAGCATCTTATTAATATATTTTATTTTTTTTTTTTTTTTTGTATTTATAAAATTTTGTTATTTCTTTTGCTTCTGTTTCTTCTTCAATTTTCATTTAATGTCTTGCAGGCCTAATTTTTATAGTCCTAATACATATGTGTATATATAACATAATGTATACTTTACCACACTGATTATTATGGAGAATTGAAAAAATTATTATAAACCTTTAAGGAATTTCAAGAATTTTTTTTTCTTCCATACTGTATTGGTGCCAAAATTACAAATAATCTCTCCATCCCTCATTTTCTCTACCACTCTACCAGTCCACCAATTCACTTTTCTTAATTCAATTCATTTCATTTGGAAAGCTAAGAACTAAAAGAATAAAAATGAGGCAAAAAAAAAATTATTTATTTTGATTATGGTAGATAATTATAAGGATAATGAACGAGTTCACATCTGTTTTGGTTTTATGTATGTTGATTTATGACTGAATACGTGTTATCTAACCATTAAGAAAAACCAAAAGAAAATTATATCCAAGCCTTAATAATAATTACGAGTATTCTGTGTAGCATATTATTAAAAGTTCAAATAAAGGTGAACATGGAAAAGAAAGAGAGCAAAAAAAAAAAAATATTTTTAAGAATTCAAAAGATATCCTTACATCATTTGTTGTTTTAATAGCACAACGACTTTAAGGCACTAATATTCTATATGGATGGATATTAAGCCAGATATATTATAGTTGAAAAAACTTTTTATATTTTTATTTATTTTTCTTTGGTTCATTTTTTCTAATTTTTTTTCTGTATTTTTATGGAACATCTAAGATTATTTGTGATTAAGAAGCTGTGTTTAGGAAAACGAACGAACGCTATGTGGAACAATTTAAATTGGTCTTCATTGAGTTGAGATTATACATACATTTTGAAGTAATGTTACAAGATCTTTCCCTGAAAAATCCATTAACTGATGAATAACTGACTCTCTAATTTTTAACAGAGAGTAGGTATACATATTGCGCTTGTTTTTACATTACTTTCAATTTTTTCTGCAGATTTCAGAGATATTTTTATTTAAATACTTTAAAAAGTAAAATAAACAAAGTACCACTTTTTTTTAGCACAAATTAAAACAAAATTATAAAATTCCAATGTCTTGATTTCTAGAACATCATTCACTTTCAATCTTATAAATACACATAATAAATTACTCCCAAGTACTAGGGAGTAGATTGTAAATGGAACGCAATTTTTTTACTTGGAAGTAATAAGTAACCTCAAATTTCAAGGCATACACACATTTCTAAGGCAAAGTAAATATTGGAGTGACAGTTAGCCGTTCTCAAATTCCAGCTGTCGTGTATTTCAAATTTGTTTTGTTCTTGATTTTAGATTCTTCATAACATTAAACAATAAAAAGCCACCTATTGAATAAAACGTGTATTAAAAATATTATAGACTTAAACTTATTTCTTTAGTCTCTAACGATTAAAACACAAAAATCTCTGACGGCGAATTTTAGCGTAACTAACCATGCAACTGTCAAGTAAATTACTCGAATACAAGAGGTGGTGTAGATGATCACGACTACAAGTACTTGGGAGTACTTTACTTGGAAAAAAGGAATGCAACTTATGTAGTTATATTATTTGTGGTATACAGAAATTATGCATGCACTCAAAAATGTCATCAGTCACTGTCATCATTCATTAATTCAAAAATTTAAAAAGTGCCATCTATAACAATTATAGGTCGGACGGCAGGTTGTTATCTCAACTTTGTTTCAAGATTTCATATTTCATTCAAAAAAGTAAGACACTTAGGGTGCGTTCTCATGGGATGCAAGATTGATTTCTGCTTAACTCGTCACATTTTTAGTAATATTCGTTATACATCTTCTGCAAAACTGTCGTTCGGATGCATATTCCTGCAAATTAAGAAAAACTGTCGCAAATGTCACATAGATCAATCAGAAAAAAAAAAAAATAAATACTTTTCACTATTTAACCAAAAATTTAATAAAACACAAAATGTAAACAAAAAAGAACAGCTGATATTTTGACAGACAGAAGTTGCATTCATCTTCAATTAAGACAATTTACTCATTACAAATTTGCATCTCAATCGTGTAAATGAGATAGCTAGTAAAGAAAAGAGTATGGTATTCCACCAATAAAAATTTTACATCGCGATGCATCCATCCAATGAGAACGAAACCTTAGAATTGAGATTACATTTTAATTATTTTTACAAATAATCATCAGTGTGCTATTCTGATCGATTTAACAAAAATTCTTTTAGCTTACCGATTTTCAGAAAAGAAAATTCTTTTAGTTTTTTTCAAATTTCGTATTCTGATATTTGAAAGGAATTTTAGAATCTTTAAGAAGCTATCAAAATATTTCATAGACATGAAAATTATCAGTATACGGAGTCAAAAATAATGTACCTAAATATGATTAAAAAATTATATTTATTTTACAAATTCATTTAAATGTTATTTTTCTTTTACAAATTTTTCATATACTCACAGAACTTGTAATACTGGATATGATATACATTACATATACTGGCATACAAATGTACAAATAATATGTTATTTATACATACTCGTGTACATATATGTATATTTCTCTTTAAAGAAATTTTTCCAAAGAATCTTTTATTTTCAATTGAAGAATTAAGTATTTATTTGTGTATACAATTATTGTTTAAATTTTAAATTCAAATATTTTCAATTAAGTATACATGAACTCGCATACATATACAATTTACTTGAAATACAAACATATTTTTATGTTTCTCTCTATATGTTAAGTCAATAAATTTATTTTTGAATATGTATTATATAAAACAACGTATATAAATTTGCAATTATAATTGTATGTACTATACATTATGCATATACTATGTACACTTTGAATAAAAGGATTTTATCTTTAGGCAATTTACTTATAAAAATGAAAAATGAATTTATAAATTTAAGCATACATTGATGTATACGCAGACATATGTACACAATCACAATGTAAGTATGAATATGTATATAGGAGCACAACAATAGAATAAATGCAATGCAATGCAGTAGAATGATATATGTATATGTACGTATAAATAAATGCTTAAAATGTTTTAGACTTTTTATTTGTAAATTTTGTTCATCTAACATATGTATTGTGTTTGTGTATGTGATATATATATAGGGTTACCAGAAATGCTTCTTAAGAAAAGAGAACTTCCGGATGTGGAAAAAGAGGACAAAAAGAGGACACCAGGAAAATTAATAATTAAAAGAAATAAAACTAAATAATTCCATATATACGAGTAACTTTATTATATATAAGTATTTATACATATATGTATGTGGATATTCATTTATATTTTTATTTAACAAAAACAAAACTTAATTAAAATAACATAAAATATAAAAATAAAAATGTAGAAATGAATCTTTCATTTCATTTTTAATCAACAAAAACAAAACATAATTAAAGTAACATAAACAATGAAAGTATAAAAACGAAACTTTTATTTAGGATTCAGTCTGATTCAGAATCAGTATCATATTTCTCAGTTGATTGAATTTTTCTTAAAAATTCTTCTTTATCGTTAATATTTTTAAAAAATTCAATACAATTTATATTTTTAAAGTTATAGACAATTGACAAAATACTTCGTATTGTTGAAACTTTTAGGCGGTTTCTTTCTTTCGTCCACTGGGAACCCAAAAGGGAAAATACACGTTCAACGTTTGCATTTTGCGCTGGAATTGCGTAGAAATATTCACAAATTTTCAACATTTCTGAATACATTTCGATATTTTCGAATTGTCTGAAGTATTTCAACCATTTATCGCTTGAAATCATTGATAAAAAATTATCTTCAATATTCGATTCGAAAAATTTTTTCAAATTGCAGAACTGGTCAAAACATTTTGTATCATTTATTAAAACATTTTTTGTTTGGAGAAATTCAATGGTTTTTTCAATATTTTCCCAAAAGGGAACTTTATCTAATTTCATCCAAAGAAAAACACTTAAGTCGTCAAATTGTTTTGACCAACTTTGCAAATAAATATATGATTTTTCATACGTTTTTGTAAATTCAGCTGTAACATTTTTCACTTCTTTTTCTTTCCCATCTTTTATCAACTTAGAAAAGATCAATTTTACCTTTAAAGGCATAAATGATTCGTCAAATCTATTTTTTAATGTATTTTTCAAATCTTCTAGAGTATTAATTCCAGTTTTTTCGTATTTTCGTGAAAAATGTACATATATGAATGTACAAAAAACAAATAAGCTTCGGAAAAATCGGAAGTGAAAAATTGTTGGAGTATCCCACTATTGGAGTATAAATATTGGAGTTGTTATCCCACTTTCTAGGCAGAAGTATTGAATAATTATCGGAAAAATTTTGCTAGATACGTGGTTACTGCCGTCGGTTGATACAAAAATATATTGTACTTTTTCTATATCAGAAATGCATTCGTTAATACAAAACGGAGCTATAACATATTTAGCAATTGCTGTCGTTTTAGTTCTTGCAGATGACATTTTCTTGGCAGCTTCAGAATCCTTGAATAGTTCTTTCAATAAACTTGTTGTGCAGTCTGTTGATAGAAAGCTTTGGTGATGTTTAACAGTGTGAAAAGAAAGAGTAGCTTCTATTGCTGCTATTTTGTCGTCTAATTTAGAAAACTTTTCATTGGAAAAAGTTGTAACTTTTGTTGAAGACCGTATCGCTTGGATTTTTGAACGAACGAATAAGTTCAAGTCTGATTCAATTTCCACATCAAATTCACAAAAAAAATGTAATTAGATTGAAATCAGTTTAAATATGATGTAATCACAGTCAAGTTTGTACTCTTTTTATATTTCAAAAAAGAGAACATTTAAGGAAAATTTGAGGAAAAAAGTGTAAAAAAGATTTTGGTTTAAAAAGAGGACATGTCCTCTTTAAAAGAGATATAATGGCATCCCTATATATATATATACGTAATGTACATATAAGTATATAATAATGTATTTATTGAAGAATTTAAACAAAAGTGAATAAATTAAATTTGTATACATACATATGTACATACATATGTATGTTATTATTCATTTTATACTTTTGTATAAATAACTGATTATGAACTATGATTTAAATTGCATCAGTACACAAATTATTGTCATACATTTCCTCGTATTCTCGAAATAATTAAATTTATATTCATCGCAACATGTGCATATTTTATTGCATTTCAATAACAATATGGATCAAGGATTATACTATATAGCTATGGCTTTTCATTATGCATCATTATACAAAATGAAACTTTCATAGAATTGCTAAATTACTTAGGACTTTAGGATTTATTACAATATGAACATTAACGTTGAAGAATCTCAGAACATTTTCTTGGAATTCATTTTCTATAAACTGTTCAATTCGCTTAAGTTGTAAATATTTTTAATTAATGACTTTGGAAAATGATAAAATTTTTGATAATAATATTCTTCGTTGCTATTTTGATGGTGTGTATCATCAATATAATATGTTTGTTATTGTCACATCCTATCTGTATGATATTCGGATTATTTCGTAAATGAAAATCAGAAAATTTTATTCCTAAAATCGATCAAATAGTTTTTAGATTTTTGTTTCTGTTACAGATAATACGAGTATCTTTATAAATACTGTACTATACTGTGCTGTAGGGTATGCTAAATATAACATAATTAACCGAGAATGTCAAAAATTTTGTAATATGTAAAATGTTCATCATATACTCGTTCATATTTATTTGAAATGAATGCTTTCATTTTATTATAAGCAAAATTGTATGCATGTACTTATCTATACATATAATACTCGTATATGTATGTGATGTGCTGAGATGATTCTTTGCTTTTTTGTTCAGAATTCTTTGAAACTTTCACATTTATTTAACAAAAACTTTGTTAATATTGTAACTTTTAGTTAATAAATTGAAATATGCTTATCTTTTGTATGAAAATGAAATGTCGCATCTTTTACAGTGTTCAGCAAAATATTCTGGTATCCTGACAATATTTTTATCAAATAACTGCGAAGTATACAAGCAATGATTTAAAGCGTTGAGGGTATTCATTTCAAAATTCATATGTTTCGGTATTCGTGTAAGTAGCGTAATATTGATGATCGTATTTTTTGAGACTTCTTAAATTTTTCGTTTGTTTTGAAAATTATGAGTTCAGCGTAAATTAACGAGACTTTTCAATCACGTAAAATAACTGTTTGACTGTTTGCAATTTTTACCAGATGAAATCGGAAAATGTAGTTTTTGGTTATGTTTTGAGAAGATAGAATTTGTGTGACTGACAAAGCAAGCATGCCATTTTTTGTGAAAAGTTATGTTAATGTTACATTTATAATTAGTGTTCTGTTCTACGACAATCTTTCATGTCATTTTTATTTACGAGATCATAATATTATGCGTTGTTTAAGTTTACGATTTCAAATGAATACAAGCTCAATATTTTTGAAATGCACATATAATTACTGTATGTATGTGATTGATTTAAAGTGTTCAAAAAATTTTCTTTATCACTGTATAACTCTAAATATGAAATGATGTAACTGAAATCTTTATAATTTTTTCATTATATGAATTGAATGGAATAATAACAAGGAAGAAAACAAAAATAAAAATTATACAAAATACAAAATAATAACAAGAAACTGAAAATGTTTTAAAATATTGTAATACATGCCATAGAATATGATGATGGAATTAAAAGTTTTCAAAGAAACTATATGTAATATGTTATATGTATTTCCCTTTATTATTTGTGTATATTAGTATACAGCTCATTAGCACACAAACAAACACATATGATGAGTGAGTACTTATTATTATATAAATTCTATGAGAATGTCATAAAACTTTTATTATACAAATAGTACAAGTTCATATAAGTATACACATAATATGTGCACAATTTGTTATTCTCTTATTTATTTTGTTAGCAAATTATGAAACTATGAAGAAAAAAAAAACAACTCTTAAATAATATGATAATGAATTTTTAGTAGCTAATTATTGAATAAATTGACATTCTAGTTATATGCAGTTGCATGTTACACACGCACATAAAAAAGTTATTTGCAAATAATAAAGTGATCTGTAAATTTATTTTATCATTAAAATTTTTTTATTAAATGATTTATTTTTTTGAAATTATTCTGGAGCTACAGAATTTGAATTAGATAAAGCATGATACCTTCTAGCCTTCCCATCAGTATATCTTGAATATTTTCTTTAATTATTTATTATCTAATTTGTTTAAATCAAACGAATTACAATAATTAAAATAATCTAATTATGTGTATATTACAAAACATATTTTATATGCCTTTTTGAAAGATAAATTTAGAAATTTTTAATCAGAAAAAGCGCTAAATTATGAACCAAAAGTTGAAGATACTTTGAAGTATTAAAGTCTATTGCACTTCTATATTTGCTGTCAAAATAATACCATCCTGTTTATTGGCTCAAATTCACTTAAATTTTTTTCTATTTTTTCGTGAAAAGTATTAATGAAGAGGCTATTCATGCGTAAGCGAGTATTGGAGGAGAATTAAATTTTCTCTGTAATGAATGACGATACAATATTACCATTAATAAATTTACAGAGAAAAACTAAATCTGCCAACTCTCACCTTTTTTAAATGATGATGATAGATTCATTAGTTTTAATCTACTTTCATATATGGAGGGAAAATCATTGAGTTTATCCAAGATAGCTCACAAAGTGCAAAGCGTAGAAATATTTTTTGTAACACTTCGATTCTTTCTATGGATGTTTTATAGAAAGAAGACCACACTTGGCTTGCATATATATTCAAGAATGGATCGATCGAGGCATATGTAAAATGATTTAAGAATTCTTTGGACTAGAGGATTGGGATAGGGGTCACTGAATTCTTTGGATCATCTTTTTATAAAACCAAGTGTGCAATTATAGATTTGAAATAGAATCATCCTAAGTCTTTGAATGACGAAACTTTTGATAAGGACTGGTTGTTTATGGTGTAATTGTAAAGAATTGGACTCTTACGACGTTCAAAACTCATAAACGCGTATTAGAGACAAAGTTTATTATAGGTTTTATTCAGGCCGGTTTACACATGTTATATATTATTTTATATCTTATTGTATATTCCTATCATCTTAGTAAATTTTATAATACATATTTCTAATTGTCGTGTGATCTTCTTGTTTGAGAGTTCTTAGTCCTTCTGGTGTGTATTTGGTTCTAAATTTCTGATAGAGTTTGCAGTCGTTCAGTATGTGTTTGATAGTCAATATTTCTCAACATTGGCATCGGAAGCTACTCTTTTTTTTAGTAAGTACTCTTGTGTAAATGATGTATGTCCTATTTTCATTCAGTTTGTTATTATTCTTTCTTCTCTTTTTAGTGTTATGGTTTTATTATATCCTGTTTTGTCATCATATCTCCTCTTTTGTTTGACAAATCGATGGTTTTCCATTTTTCTCTCCATTTAGATGTAATCTGCCTTTTTATATGCGGATATAGATCTTTGTATTATTGCTATATTTTTGGGTCCACTGCTTTCTGGAGTTCATTTTTTGCTGTAATTTCTTTGAAAATATGTAAAACATATATAAGTTTTGAATCGTAATAAGGATTACAAAAGAAAAAAATCATTTACCACCAAAACAATGCACCAGCACACAAAGGTGTTCTTGCAATGGCCAAATTGAAGGAACTACACTACGAATTGTTGGAGCATCCACCATATTCACCAGATCTGGCTCCGTCTGACTTTCATTTATTTCCAAATCTCAAAAAATTCTTACGTGGTATGCATTTTTCATCAAATAAAGAAGTAATAACGGCTGTCGAAGAGTACTTTGGAGGTCTCGAGGAAAATCACTTCAGGCAAGGGATAAATGAATTGGAAAATCGCTGGAAAAATTCATTGAGGTTAGGGGGGAATATATTGAAGATCAATTGTATTTTGGCTCATAAATTTATACTGCTTCATTATAAGGCTGCGAACTTTTTGAATGACTATGTACATATATAAGTTTTGAATCGTTTCGATCGTAAATTCTAACTAGATCCTTTAATCGCATTTAAAAATAATCGAAGATTTATGGGAGACTTTAGAGCCTTTTCATACAAAATATTAAAATACATCTCAAGGATCTTTGTTTCAAGGTTGCATTTAGTCTCATTTAAATAAGTATTCGCTTGTAATTTAGTCTTTTTTTCTGAGAAATTTTTTAAAATATGCTAAAATTTATGTTTTATAACTTGAAAAAAAAAACATTTACAAAACAACTTCCATATTTTTAATTAATTTTTATTTTGATTATGATTAAAATTTTTGTTATTGTAATTCACTTGCACGGAAACGAATAGCCACCATACATTAAAAAAGGATAAAACTTTTATAATTTAATTTTATAACATTTTATTTATTTCGAAATGTGATAAATATAAATTTCGAATAGCATACTACTCGTACTTTCTGAAAAGAAAAATTTTTGAACAAAATCATTTTTTACCTCATAATTTTTTCATTATATTTACTCACCGTATTTATAACATATTCGTATTTTTGAACAATCCGATTCCAAATATTTTCAGTTATAAATACATATAATCATATAGTAACTAATTAAAATTAAAATTTTTGAACTTTCAAACAGAAATTACATGCAGATATCATTGTGCATATGTAGCTATAAAGAGAATAGTGCTAATTTAATAATAATTATTCATGTGTTAACAAAATAACAAATTTTACATGAATTCAAAAAGAAAAAAGAAGAAATTACATAACACAATGGTGTAAAAATAATTTACATCACAGCATTTTAGAGGTAGATGTGTCTGGATCTCCCTTTATAAGTTTTGTCCAAAGTGATAAATTTTAAAATTTAGTGAATTATTTTATTTTTATATTTTTTTCCCCCTATCTTTCTCTCTTTCTCTCTATTTATATTACTGTTATCTATGTGCTAATTCTATATTCTAGACAATTACGTACTCGACTTTATACTCTATCAACATACATATGTACTAAAAATGAAAGAGGAAGAAACAAAACACTATTTAATGAATTTTATAAAACTTTACACAAGTAAATTAAAAAGTTTAACGTTTAACTGTACAAATACACACATGGACATATAGCCACATATACTTATACAAGAAAAAAAAGGACATTTCTATAAATCACATAACAAAAAAAAACCTCAAAGGATTACAAAAAAAGGAATTATACAACTATAAGTAAAAAAAGCAAAAAAAAAAACTAATTTTATTTCCTTTATGTAAATGAAAGAATGCTATCTATAATAATTTAACTACCAGGATAAACTTTGAAGTAATATATTTTTACTTGCATATTAAAAGTTTGTATAATGTATTTTCAGTTTATATGCTGTCATTTTGTTTTGCTTTGTTACTTTTATATGCTTTTATTTTTACCTTTATTGAATTTTTTTTCATGTTTTTTTCACTCTGGCAAATGGAAATTCATTTAAATTTGCTTTTTTTTAATTTTATTTCAGATTATTAATATGAAGTAAATAGTCAGTTATTAGTTTCTGTAGAAGTGGGTAACTGGAAATTTAAACATTTAAATTGATAATAAATGCATTTTATGTTTTCAATTAGAAAAAAAAATGAATATGGCAAAATAAAAATTTTATAAAAGAAAAAAATTTTTTAAATTACATAAACTGCGATGACATATAGTTGAAGATTTTGCAATACTATAAAACTTTTGACCAACTATAGCTTGTATCACTGTCTAAATAAGTATTCTGAAAATTAGCATTAAATAATCATCATCATTTATCAAAGTGAAATGCTGTTTTTGAAAATTCTCTGAGAATTTTATTCAAACAGCTATATCCTTTCAAAAATTTTCATCTCAAATATACTTTTTGTCTTCTTCTTCTATGGCCAAACAGACCTGAGGAGGACCTTTGTCTCTGCGAGGATCAGCCACCACTTGTTTCTTGAATGACCTTTTTGTCTGACTCTATTCTGAAGACGTTTCTGAGCCACTGTAATCTACTGGTTTTTATGAACGTTACCATGTCTGCGTCTTCATATAAATCGTACCATTCCTTGTTTGTCTTTCTTACACATTCATTGTTACTCAATTTAGTTCCACAATAGATCGCCTTAACACTTTCCTATCGAAGCGCTCTAGTTTCTTGGCATTTACGTTTTTTAGTGTCCAGCATTCTAATCCGTATGTTAGTATGGGTCTAATTAAAGTTTTAAAGTACTTTTCGTATCGATTTTAAATTGCAAAAATCGTTTGTTGAATATTTTGAATTAGTCGAGGAAAGAAATTGTAATCATCATCATCAGTAGTGCTACAACCTACAACTCAGCTCTAAGTGAGCCAGGGCTTTAACAAAATTGATTTCAAAACATCATTGCTATCATGAATGCACATAGAGTTCAGAGTATGGATTACGAACCACTAAGTTGTTGGTATACAGAGAAACAAACTCATTTTTTACATGATAGTGCTAAGACTGATCTATTATTAAAATGATCTAATAAAACTTAATACTCTGTGTTCCTTGCTGTCAGCAAGTAGACTAATCTGCACTTTTAAGTTATTTTTTCCAGTAAGCTGGTACCTGGTACTCATTCAAAGCTGAGTAAACTTGGGTAGTAATGAAAGTTGGAAGTAAACGCAATGAAAAATTATGAAAATTATTTTTTCTTTCTTTTGCTGTGGACGGAAATCGAACCCGCAACTTCGAGATCAGTATAGGCGATTTGCTCTATCACTAAGTCACCGAGTCCTCGAAAAACTATCATAGTATGCGTAAATCATATAAATTTCAATTTGATGAAAAATTTAAATTATGATAAGATCCGCAGTGTAATCACAAATTTCCTTATCCTTATAACATATAGAGTTATTGTATTTGTAACTGTAAATTGTATTTTATTATATTAATTTTTTATTTTATTTATATGATTCTTAAATTTTATATTCAGTTCACTTCAATTCACTACAATCTACTACTACTAACACATTGTGTATGTATGTGTAAATTAACAAAATTTTATTCTAATTTATTTAATACATCCAAAACTGAATTACGTTATAACATGAATGTTTTAACTTTCTGGTCTGTCTGCATAGTATTGTCTATATATTAGATATATACACACATTTGTAAAATATACTCGTAAAAATGTTCTAAAATTTAAATACAATAAAAAATCATATACAATACACAGAACGAAAAATGAACAAAAATTTATTTTTTTATCTAAACTTTTTCGTATTTTTATAAGAAGACATTTTAATGTCAAAAGTTAAATAAATTATCCTATAAATAAAATTAAAATTTATGCGAACAATCGTCCATTCTATACAAAAATGTATGTAGGTACATATGTATATATTCACGAAGTAGTATTATAGTACAACACTATAACAGTAAATTTCATACACAAAATTTTATGTTAGGTTGTTAATTTTGTTAAAGACATGAATCATGATTGTAATTTGCGATGTTCATCTTCATCTAAATGGCAATTTTTGTTTTGTTTTATGTCAAAAAGTTTTTAATTTTTCTTCTCAAAATGCTATTTATGTGTATTAATAAATACTAAGAAAAATAGAAAGAGGAGAAAGAAAAAGAAAATATAGAAGAAAAGAAAATAATTTTTAAACAAAATACATGCTAAATATAAAATGTTTTCTTCGTTTATAGAATGCCATTATCTGTCATCATTATCATTTTGTGATTAGTGAAATTTCTAATTTGACTTTCTGTAAACTCTTTGAGAAAGGAAAAGGTAAAAAATAATGTGCAACAAAAGAATGTAATGAGCTTGAATAAGTATAATTTGTGTCAAATTATAGTTTTGAAATTTGAAGGAATTGAAACATTTTTATTTGATATCCTATATAGTCTATTTTTATGGAAGAAATATTTTACATATGTACCTGTCATTTTTCGTATATATAAAGTATGTATGTGAATAGATTATTTCTAATTTGAATGACTGAAAATTAAAAATTTAAATTAAAATAATTCAATTGCATAAATATTTGAAAAATATTTATTTCGTAATTTAGAATTTTAATTTTGTTTTATATTTTTTAAAATAATATTACACTTCTTGTGTGTTTCAATTTTTAAAAAATTATGCTGGAATTTGGAATTTGCTACAATTTTAAAAGACCAGAATTTTTTTCCAAATTTTTTTAAAACGTTTTGAAAATGATTGAAAGGAATCTAAACACTTCAAAACATTTCATTCCAAATGTTTTCATTTTTCCTTTTCAATCGTTTTTGTTGTCATTTTACATCATTCCGTGTATATATAGGTAAACGAAACCAAGTTATGGCGACAGCAGAAATTTAAATTTACAATAAAATTCGTAAACCTTTTCGTTACACAAAGGAAATTAACAAAATCTACAATGTATGAAAGAGTTAAGGGATATGAAAGATGTAATAATTGTAATAAAAAAAAATTTGAAAACAGGTCCTTAAAAACTTTTACTGCTATAGGAACTTTTTTCAAAGCTTTTTTTTAGTTATTTCGTTGTGCAATTTGTGCAGTTTTATTGCATTCTATATATAGAATTGGTAGAATGTATGTAGGTACCTACTAATGATATACATATTATGTACATGCCCGACTGAAGGACATTGTGTGTACCTATACCATTATTTACTATACAGTATAACATCGCCGTATGTATATAGCACTACATGCAAATGCAAGTTTAAAATCTAAAAATGTTTGTAGTATGAATAGTGGATTGCTCCTAGCTCCTAGCTTAACCCTTAACTAAATATTCCGTTGAATTATGTACACAACGCACACGTGCATATGAACAGTCATCATTTTTCAGTATATTGTATCTCGTAAATGAATAAATAAATAAATATGTACATATGTTGCGTGCATACCGGTACTACACTACACACAGGTATTCGTATAATTCAATATTCCAGTGCCAATTTTTGTGTGTACTTGTGCCTGTTAACGTGTGCCTGTTCACATTCGTATTTAAGTTTGGCATTAAATTGAGTACTAATTTGAAAAATATGTGTCTGCTTGTGTTCATATTCATACTCGTACATTGCACATTTTACGTAAAATATTGTCGAGGTAATCAAATGAAAGTTTTGTGCTTGTCGTCTCGTAATACTGAACATTTTTTTTATTTTTTTTATAAAATAGTCATACATATACTCGTTTATACGGATATAAATGTAAAACACACATACACATGAACGTACATACATCTTTTGTGTCGATAATATACGAGGAAAATTTTTAAAAAAGATGCGATACGATGTCCTGCTGAATCGAATTCTGAACTTTTGTACATGTAACCAACGTACACAAAAAATATGAATATATGTATGTTTGTTTGTAATGAGTTTCATAAAATTATATGTGTATTCCTTTGAGAATTATTGCAATAATTTTCTGTGTGAAACACATGGCATCTACTATCAGTCCATCCACCTATCTAAATATATGTATTATACAATAATATATGTACATACATTATCATACATGCATATGATTGTATTGTATACACAACCAAATGTATCATATGACATTATATGACATTATAGATACAAACTTTCGTATAGCAGAAATATAGCATTAGCATTATAACATAAAGTAACAGTAACAACAAAATAAAATTGAAAATAAAAAGAATATTTTGTATACGATAAAAAAAAATTTAATAAAATAATGAAGATTATCTTTATATTCCGTGTGCTATTATTACAAATATCTATATAATCTATGTATGAATATGTGAAATGAATAAATTTTTGATCCTTTAAAAACTGAATAAGTTACATAGCATCATAGCATATGTACATACCATACAAAAGTATAATGCGTATACATTAAAAGGTATAAAGTCAGATAAAATAATTTTTATTAGAATTTATTCAGTTTTTATATTATCCTCTTTTCATTAGTTAATTTCGGATTTTTTGTTTACTTTCTGGTCAAGCAAAAAGAAATGCAGGCGAAAAAAGGGGGTGCGGATCAATAACATGTAAATAAAATGAAAATTTGATAATGAAAAGCAATAAGTCTGACCGGACATCATAAGTGTTATTCACTCATATTCAAGAAATTTCGTTAAATTTTAATAATTTCACAAGTAAAAAGTATGAACAATGATGAGTTACGAGTAATTTAACATTTTTAAAAAATTCCATTTTAAATTTTCTGGATTATTGTTTAAAAATGATTTCGAGGAAATTGTAAATTTGAAAATAATAATCAAACGATCGTTAGTGGAAAGAGGAAATTAATTTTCTTATGTGAAAAAATTGTCTAATTTTAGGATGATCGTGTATTTTGTAAATTAATAAAAACAAAATTATGGCGTTGTGGCAAGTAGTACAATACAAGATACAAGATACAAGAAGTTTTTACACTATATATAGAGAATAGAGATGTGCATGTGATAGAGATCGTCTGTCCTTTGCATGCTGTTTTGCATGCATATAAATAAATGTACATATGTACGTATAATGCTGTATAATGTATATAAGATAAGTACATATAATAGTATAGTATGTACATATTATATGTTTTTCATATTTTTTCTCTCAAAAATAAACAAAAAACATATTTACTTAGTCTGTTTTCGTTTTGTTGTTATATTTGTTTTATTGTTAGTTGTTTTCGTTTACGTATATTTCGACTTCTTTCTATAATGAAAAAAAAAAAATAATGTGCCATAATCATACATAGCACAGTATGTAGGTATATAATAAATAATATTATAAATTTAATTTTAAACTTTATTTCATGCATTGATAATGACGGTGATAGCATAGTGATAGTGAATAGTGATAAAGTGATAACTCGAAATACACGAAAAGAAATACATTCACAGACCACACAGAGCATATGTGTAAATAAATATGTACAATCACAAATATACGGTGTATGATTATGAGTAGAATAGAAATAAAAACAGCACACAAGACAAGTTATATTCTTATATTTAGCACGACATATGTATATTATGTTATTTTCTTTATGTACAAAAGTTGTTTGCTTTGTGTTTGTTTTGTGTTTTGTTAAAATTTTTATTGGGATTGTTTTGTATTATGTATTCTGTTGCTGTTAGCTCAAACCTCAAATCGAGTCTATTTCGGTTCGAATTGAATTAATTATATTGAATCGAGTGAAGTGATCGAGTCTCGTTCTCATATCTCGTCTCAAATGAAGAAATTTAATGAAAGCGTACGCGTAGTGATAGTATAGGGAGGTATAGGGATAGTGAATTAAGTAAATATTTATTCTGAATCTGGTTAGTGATCATGATTTTATGTTTATAATGTTTGCGTGCGTATGTATGTGGATGTGATGTGATGATGAAAATCGACTCGACATCAACATTCAACAATTCGACACAACAGACGGATACTACACGTACACGACAACGACAACGACACTGAACTGAATGGAACTCTATTTTCCAGCTTACTTCCAAGATCCAACAAACAGAAACAAAAACAACTAAACATTGTTCGACCGAAAATTTTTCATTAGCACTTGTTAGCACTTACTTACTAAGCTATAGCTTAGTAGCAGGTAGCAGTCATTCATCAGTTTCTTCGTTGCTTTGCCATTTTAATTTTGTCGTGTTTTGTTTATAGTTATCAAATTTAATATTAAAAATATGCTTTCAAAGTAAAATTGAATATTGTATTTGTATCAACAGAATATCCGGTACTTACTATATACATTATCCATACACTGTTCTGTCCATTTAATTTTATTATCGGATGGGAATCGAATTTAAATTTATTAAAAGTTATTTGTTTTGAATATATTGTTGAGTTTGAGTGTATCATTTATTTATAGTTGTTCATCAATCAAAAATTAAAAAAACACGAAAAAAAAAAGAATCAAAATAAATTTCTCCAGTGTACTTGCATTTTATGTCTACATACATTTTATATATTTCTTTATGTACTTTTAATACTCACATATGAATCGCATTTTAATTCATATAATAATAAATAAAAACCAAAACCGGCACTTTTTGCATGACATCATGACATGACGTATGAAGAAGAAAGCTAAGCGAGAAATTTTTGTGTAGGCTCTGGGCTATCATTATTATAATAATATAATATAATATACCAAACCAAGCATTCAATTAAAGAAATTCACATATCACATACTCAACTCATACATTCCGTGTTATTCATGTTTTGTGTATAGTCAGTCTATCTATTTTTTTTTCGTTTTTTATTCAAAAAACGTGTTGTTAAGTGAATTTTTAATTTTATTTTTTGTTCTATTTTTATTTTATGTCCAATTAACGAAAACAATTCCCTCAATTAAATTTGTACTTGATATTGTATTTGTATAGTCTATATTGTGTCGGTGTTCATTAGTACATAACATTCTTTTCTTCCTGGCACAAAAAAAATATTGTGCAATTTTATTCTGTGACTGTGATCTCTAACAAACATGCCTGGACCATTATTTGGAAAATTAGCAATTGTTACAGGTATGTAAATATTTAAGCAAAATAACAAAATTATTAGAAAGTATTGAATTGGTACGGTTCGAGTTCGAATAAAAATTATTCGATTTTTTATTTTTATGTTGTAGGTGCTGGTTCTGGAATTGGTAGAGCCGTCTGTAAAATTTTAGTACGTGATGGTGCTAAAGTGATAGCCGCTGATAAAAATTTACCTTCAGCTAGAGAAACAATTGTTGGATTAGGTTCAGGTAAAAATTTATATGTATAATATTGTGGTGTGGGTGGTGTGGTTGGATGAATTTTGAATGTGTAAAAATAAAAACAATAATTGTACCATTGTAGTCGTTTTCAGTGTCAGTTCATTATTTAAAATATAAATAAATATAAAGCACTTATTTGTTACTTCACCTTCACGTAGTGATAATATATGTATTTATAATACATGAATCGTACAAAACATAGATGGATGAATGTTCAATGTTTCCAAAATATTTTGTTGATAACAAAAGCAAAACAATTTTCGACAGTGTATTTTTTTTGAGTTTGTGTTTTATGATCGGCTCGATTCAAGAGTTCGATGTTCGATCTAGGTTCGATCAGATTCAAATTTTTTGTCTTCGCAGAGTTAAAAAATTACTTTTACTCGGCTTGATATAAAAAATTTCAGTGATAATATTATTTTATATGATTCCTAAATGTAGGCATTCAATTCATTTTGATTTTCAAATTTTAACGTTTTTTTTTTTTTCAAAAAAAATTAATTCATTGCTTTCATTTACTAACTTATGCCCTTATGCCTAATGTTTTGATTGTGATTATTATTATATGAACTAATAAATTAACAAGTTACATAAATTTTTTTAATGTTTTGTTTTGTTTTTCTTGATCAGAATCAACAGCCATCGAATTAGATGTAACCTCAACAGATAGTATTCTAAAATGTCTCGATCAATCGTTACAAAGATACAAGAGACCACCAGCAATTGTTGTAAATTCAGCCGGTATTATACGTGACTGTTATCTATTAAAAATGACCGAAATCGATTTCGATGATGTATACAAGGTGAATTTGAAAGGTACATTTCTAATGGTACAGAATTTTGCTAAATCAATGGTAGAATATAAAGTTTGCGGATCAATTGTGAATATATCGAGTATTGTTGCTAAACTGAATAATGTCGGACAAGCAAATTATGCAGCAACAAAATCTGGTGTTGTATCATTAACGCAAGTCGCATCAAAAGAATTTGGAAAATTCAATATTCGATGTAATGCTGTTCTACCAGGTTTCATTGATACACCAATGGTTGCCAGTATACCAGAAGAAGCAAAACAAAATGTATTGAAAATATGCCCAATGAATCGTTTAGGTAAACCAGAAGAGGTGGCTGAAGTTGTTTCATTTTTAGCATCAGATAAATCGTCATTTGTTAATGGTGCATCGATTACGGTAACTGGTGGTCTAGCAAACTGACTGTGTTGTAGTGGACAACAGCCAAATACATTGGTAGAAAAAAAAAGGACATATGTGCATCATAAATATGATAATGATAAAAAGATGAAAAACAGTAAAATTAAATAAAAACTTTGATGTTATGGTAGGGAAAGTAACTATTTTTTTATTATTTTTTTTTTTTTTAATTTTTGTAATGATATCATGAGATTGATATTTTAAATATTAAATTTGGTTTACATGTATTTTTAATGTAATTACAGAAAACAAAAATTGTAACGAAAAAGAAGTAATTAAAATTTTTTTTGCTACACACATACTTATGTATATGTAATTTATGAATTTTATTATTTTTATCGAAAATTCCAACATCAAAATAGAATAATTTTTGAATGATATGTACATACATATATACTGCATACCTACATAAATGCATATTATATGCAGTATCATAAATGGAATCAATGAAAAAAATGTACAAAAAAAAAAAAAAAAAAAATCAAAACGTGGAAGAACAGCAAATTTCGACCATAATAACAACGAACCTTGGAAAAGATTAATGAAATTCCAATGTTTAATTGCTCCATAATGTGCCATATGATGTTATCCATGTTATGACAAAAAAAAAATCTATACACATATAGGTACATAATGAATTTATGAATATTGTATCTATTATGTGTGTGTATACGTATATAATATGGGTACATACATAGATTTATAAAGTGATACAACGAAAAAAATTATACGGTATAAATATAAACCGCAACGATTAAAATAACAACAGTTTCATATTTGCTTGACATGTATAATTAATTTTTCACTGTAAAAATTCTGTAAGGATATTACATTTATGTTTTTGCACTATTTTATTTTTTCATTATAATATTGAATCGCTTTTCTATATTTTATTTGTTATTTAAAAACATATTTTACTTTTTTAACACGGGGAGCTATACCATATAAAAGCATAAAGGATAATAGTAATATTTATAAAGACACATTAAACAAAAATTACTTTTTTCTTCTTTCTTCGGGATACGTGTATATAATATTTTGGAAAATTTACAGTGACTCAAAAAATTGTTTACGGCTTCCATTAAGAATAATCTTGGTATGATTCTTTGTGATTCTGGTTAAAGCTTCTGTGCATTATCTGCCACCAAATATATCCCGAACATAAATTTTGAAATAATGTTTTATATATTTATATGCAAAATATTTAATTTTTTCTGATAGAAAGAACACATTTAATATTTTTTGAAATTTTTTTTCGCAAATTTTATCTCTTTTTATATTCATCTAAGGTACCATATTCACAGTACTTTTTTACAGTATATCTGATGTTCAAAATTTATACAAATGCATTTGAAATAATTTATGTGGATTCATGTCACATTTCGTAGTCTTAATAGTATTCGTAGTTCATTTCCGTACATTTCTAAACTACGAAAGTTTTGAAGCACTACGAAGGTAAAATGCTTCGCAGTTTCTTTCTAACTTTTGCATTTCATAGTTTCGTAGTTTATATTTGACAATTCTCAGTTGGCAAGTTGGCATAGACATTGAAATATTAGAAAATAAATATGTATCACAACTGAGTAAATTACAAAGAAATTTGAGATGGTTGCTCATGTCAATCAGACTACGAAATCACGAAATTACGATGCAACGAACTACGAAAAATTGACATGAATCCCCCAAATGTTTTTAGTTTTAGTGAGTTTTATTGGTATTCATGTCACTCCGCTTGAAATATTAAATTGTTTTGTGTTAAAAAAAAAACCATTCATGACAACTAAAATGTTTCGTCCATCACTTAATTTAAATAAAATTTGAAGAAAATCAAATACTCATATATCTAAGTTATAATTAATTTTGTGTCCATAGGTTCCCGAGATGCACATATTCATTTGTTTCGATTTTTCTATAATTTGTGAACAGTTTTTTGAGTCACTGTATTATTTATGTATGTGTATAATGTTTACGAGTAGGTATACATTTATATTTTTTTAAATAATAATTTTCATTTATGTATACACTGTACATATTCTTCGTTGTTTTCTTTCTTTATTTTTTTTTTCATTTTTAATTTTCATTATTTATGATTGATGATACTTCATTACAATTTCCTTTTACGATGAAAATTAATGAATCAATGGCTTATTGAAAAACTAAATAATATATGTATAATGTAAAATACATAAACATAGTACACATTACATAATAATGTACTTTATTTTTGTTTTTGTACGTATGTAGGTATATTTCTATTGTATGATTGTGGACCGTTATTAATCGCTGTTCCCTAATAAAATATTGTAAGGATATAGGCGTAAAATATGAAAAATGCGTTTATGAAATTTGAAAAAAAAAAAGTTAAATTGAAGAAAGTAAAATATTAACATAAAATTATTTTAAATTTTATTAAAATTTTCATTTCATGTAAATGCCTGATTTGGTGGGGTTCTAATCATCCCCGAGAGATCTGAGATTGTGCCGCTTTACGATGTAATATGGTATTGTAATGTTCATATGATCATTAAAATCGTTTTCGATAGAACAAATCCTTATTTAAATTTTTGAAAAAAATTTTTAAAATTTATTTTTTTGAATTCGTCGTAAAAAAAATTGCTCATTGTATGAAATTTTAAAATAAAAATATTTAAGTAACTACATACCAAACAATAACTCTCAGTATTTGTTCGAAATGAGGCCTCTGTGGGGCAGTAATAGAGCACTCGGTCTACTGATCTCATAGCAAGCAAAAGTAAGAAAAATAATTTTTAATTTGTCATTGCCTATTTCCATCGTTAAACAACTACTATAGAGCTGTTTAACGATGGCCTATTTCCAACTTTCATTATCCCCAAGTTCACTTAACTTTGAATGAGTACCTACTACCCGGGTGTCAGCTTGCTGGGAAAACAACTTAAAAATGTTGATAAGTCTACTTATTTAGGATGAGGAAAAGAAACCCAAGTGTTATATATCAATAAAGCAGATAGCACCCACCGCCAACAGGGACAGAAATATGTTGGTGTAAGCAGAAAAGATTTTCCTCTTTATTCTATGGTTATTCTTGTAATTGAACTTGTTGCAGATTTATGCTTTGATTGTGTTCAGAGCCTCAGTCTTATGCCTTATCATTTATGTAAATAAGCTTGTTGCTCTACCAACAGCCAACATCTTAAGCTATAACCTAAATAGACGTGACGAGACGAAACGAAACGAAACGATACATACGATAGTACTGTGGTACGTAGAACTAGCCTAAATGGACGTGTTCTTACGTTCGTTCAATTTCGATATGTTTAAATGTCAAATAGACGAAACGAGACGAAACGGATAGTGCCGTAGCGGTCGTACATTTTATCGTTTCTACTCGTTTTATACACATTTATACTTGTTTCTACTCAATACTCATACACAATTTTACTCGTTTCGAATCGTTTCTATTTAAGGCAAATTGTCAAATTGACGAAACGAGTATTTACGTTCGTTTAATTTCTTTCGTCCCGTCACGTCTATTTAGGGTCTTACTTTAGTGGTTCGCAGTCCTAATTAATACGTCTAGAAATCACTTCTGTGAAAGCTTTGGATCACTTGTATCAGTTCTGTTATCAAGAAAATTCAATCAATACATCCGGTGGTATATTAGGAATCATTTCAATTTTTGTGGATCTTCGTTGACAGTTTGATGTTACTAATTTGTAAATTTTTTGACGCACATTTCTTCAACGAAAATAATAGTAATTATCATTAACGACAAAAATTTTGTAATTTTGTAATTTATTATGTTGATAAGTACAATACATATTATATACATTACCAATACAAAAATCAAAATAACGAAGAGACTGAAGAACGAATAACCGGAAAAGCAAATCATTCGTTAATTGTGATTATGATTCTGTACTGTGTTTATTTCAATACTGTACGTTTGTGTGAGTACAGAACCTATATAGTGATGCCATCAATGTTGATGATGATAACGATAATGATGATGATGATGATGATGGGTGTGCACACAATTAATTAATTTTCCTTATGAACTGAACATGATGTCAAAGAGAGATTTTGCCAAAAGTAAAACAGCCCAAAAAATGAAAACCCAAAAAGATAAAAAGAAAAAGAAAAAAAAATTCGAATAAAGAATTTTCATAATCATTTACACGAACATCAGCTGTTGAAAATTTTCGAATTTTTTTTTTGTTTTTTTTGCCTTACACTTTGCAAAGTATTTTTTCTTCCTTTTTCAACTTTTCTTCGTTTCCAACAGTACAAATTTTTTTCTCCTACACACACATTCATACCAATATAAATACACATACAAACCACACAGTTTTTTTATTATTGTTAATGTTTATTTTTCATATTTCGCTTCATTTAATTTAATGAGGTATCCTGCTGGCTTTTATTTGCTCGCTTTATAAGTTAATATTTATGTAAGTATGTATATGTAAATGTGAGTGCGGAGTATATAAGTATGTGTGCGCGTTGAAATTTATTTCAAAATATGTGTTTAATGGATCTGTATTTGATTATTATATGAACGTTCAAATAAATCTTACATTCATACATAAATTAGCTTCCATATAATACATATATGTACTTATGTATGTACATTTCTGTCAGTATTTATGAATGAGTATGTACAGCGTCGTGTGCTGTAAACTAAATGATGTATGTTCTGTACATTCTAATCGCACAATAATATTCATTCCTTTTTTGATATCTGACTGATGATATATTTCACTTTTTTATTTTTATTTATATACTTACTTATTTTTTAGTTTTTAATGTTGTTTTTTGATAGCTCAGTAATGAATGATTTCATTTTTTAATCGCCTACAATCAGTTAAAAAAGAAAAAATAATTCTTCTAAATATTTTATTATTTCTTTTATTAAAATAAATTGCAACAGAAAAAATAGTAAAGAAAGAAAATAATTCAAATTAGGCTAAAAGGAAAATTTAAAGGAAATTCATGTGGAGAAAGAACGTTCATTAAAGAAATCATAATCGTAACATCTATGAGTATGAAAATATGATTGCGCATATTAGAATACGGTGAATAATAGTTATGTACCTGATAGCTGTACGTATAATAGCTGATAGCAAAGATAGGGTGGATTTCTAAACGCTTCCAAAATGTGTTGTGATACGGCATCAAAACAGTCGTGATGCAAAGCTTTAAAATAACATTAATGCTTCGCATCGATATTGCAGTTCTACAACTTTGACGTTTTGAAACGAATTTGTTGCTTTGTTTTGACAACAAGTAAAATGGTTCACCTCCTGCAGTACATAATTTTAAAATTTAATTAATTCATTCTCTAGATTAAATCAAAAAAAAGGTGAAACAATTTTTTAATAAAATTAAACAATATCAGGATGGACATATTTTATAGCAATTTTCGAATGAGCAAAAACACCTTCATTGTAAGTACTCGTATAATATAATACTGTCCATTTTTTTGGAATTTGTCATTAATACTAAAACACTACACATTAAAAATTCAATTTATCATCATAAAAGTACAAAATGTTTGTTTAAAAAAGGTTGACCTTTGTTCCGCATACAACAAAATTCGTATAAAACTAAATCATTGAAATGCTACTGAGAAAAAAATCTATTCAAATCTATTTTGCATCATAAAAATTCTGGATGCGTAAATTGCTTGATAGATACGTATCAGATGCATTCACAATGAGTTTTGAAACTGTAGACACTGTCATCGATTTAAATGATATCGTTTTGAAACTGTTGATTATGCATCGAGACAGTATTTAAAAGTTTTTAAACTCACCCATACTATATAAATACATTTATTTATATACATACATAGTATCTTCGCTGAAACACAACTAACGCGAATTGTGAAGTAGAAAGCGATTAACAAAATTTTTTGACGTCGTGCCTGGTGCAATTCATTGAATCCTATCACAATCACAATCAATACGAAACACAAAATGCGATAATTTTTTGCCTTCGCTAAGATAGATCTATTTTCTAATTTTTTTGTAATGTTTATGTAAAATCAAATCAATCAACTGACATTGGCTGTGTTTGGAAATGTCAATTGATCGTCAAAAAAGTGATTATTGTCAAACTTATTGACTGTCTTTTGACGATCAAATATACTAGTAATACAATTATCAATTGACGTTTTAAAACGATTGTAAAAAAAAATTCCAGATCGAGATTTTTAAAATAAATATATTAAAAAATAGAATACACAAAATGGATTTTATCCAAAATGAACTAGAAAATGTAGTTTTAAGCATTTTAATGGAAAATAAGACACAAAATGCAACTAAACGTTTGCAAAAATTATAAAAAGTCGAATAAGAAAAAAGTATTATTAAAACTGCTTTCGAAATCTACGAGTATAACAAAAATACCTAAAGTGCATTTGTATACACATACAATTCAAAATTTTAGTGACGAAGTGTTCCATTCACATTTCAGGATGTCCCAAGAAGCATTTGAAGTTTGTATAATGTACATTTTTTATTTATTATAGTTTTATTATTATCATTTAATTTTAAAGGTTCTTAATTCTTTACTATTGCCTTATGACTGTGCTTTATTAAAAATTATTTATTGCTTTATTTGAAATAAGATACAGAAGAAAAGACTATTTATTTAATTAAATTTAGTTTTTTTACAAACCTGTTTTCTATGGTACACTAATTCTAATAACTAATTTAACCTCTAACTTCTAACCGCAAAAAAATCATATACGCAAGGTGTTTTTTTTACTGCACATCTGCTAGCAAATGACGGTCACCTGCATTCACATGACATTTTAAAACTTTTGACTTTTGTTATATGCATTACCAACCAATCTTCTAATGCAGTTTGCTTGCAATTGACATTTCCAAACACAGCCTTGTCGCTATTCGTGTTTCGCGATCGTTTCCAAAATGCAAATTGGTATTAAATTTGATAACTGCCTTTGCTATTCGCAGTTTGCGTTAGTTGTATTCAAGCTATAAATGCTTCGTGTTGGTGTGGATGTGAAAAAAATGAAAGTTGAAAAATTTATTTTTCAGAAATCAAATGGTAGGGAAAAGAGTAAGGATAATTCAAATTTTTTATGGCCGTTTCTGTGAGATCTTTCGAAAATTTTTATTTTCCTTAGAACAAAAAATATTGTTTATTGTGGCTCGTATTCACCCACCATGATTATCTGTTGGATATATTTTAGCCGGGTATAATTTCAGCTTTCTCGTCATTGTCAACCTACATAAAATTTGTTTTCAGACTTCGTTTTCGGTGTGCTAAAAATGTGTGATGATTATATGTGAATGCAGTGCTGTTGCTGTCTATAAAAGGTTATGTTCGAAAGATATTTATTATAGACAAGCATAAGGTAGACGAAAATTATTTATCTAGAATCAATTAATCGCGGTTGGTGAATACAAATTAGACAGTCGTAAATTAAATCTTGATTGGTGAATAAGGGCATGAACATCTAAATATTTCAAAAAATTAAAATAGATGGGAGTTTCATAAAACATCAGTGGATCGAAATATATAAAATTGGACAGAAATCGGTAGGTAACCGGATGCAATGGAGAAAGATTTCAAAGAAGGCCAAAACTGTGAATGGTTTGTAGCACCATATGGAGTGATTTAAATAAAAATGACCATAAACATTTGAAAAAAAATAAAAAATGCAATATTTCAATTTAAAAATTTTTCACTTCATTTATTTATATTTCATATACTATATAATTTCTCTCAAGTAATTTATTTTTAGTTTTTACATATAATATATATATATATTTTATATTTATTTTCTAGTATTATAATAATTGTCGCTTATACAATATTTAAAACTAAAAATTAAAACAAACAAACACAAAAGTATTTTTTTTTCTTTATCATTTTTATTTTACAATATCCTTGCTCTTTTTTTATTTGAATAAAAAAAAAATTATCTTTAATTTATTTTTGTTTTTGTTTTTCAATTTTTTATTTAATAACACAGTTTTTGTGATCATAAAATATTTACTATATGTATTTTAAGTAATATGTAATGTATGTACGTACATGCTATTTTATGTAATTTTATGTAAACTTATAATATTATTTTATATCTATACATATTTTGACATTTTCATATTACATATAATTTAATTATCATGATTTTTAAAATATTTCTTTTTAAATTTATATTTTTTATACATATTTTTTTGTATATTAATTTTCTTTATTTTTATTGGATTTTTAAAACTAAAATGGTATTTAATACACAAAAGAATGCACTTCACATATTAATATAATAATAATAATCATAATTGTTTTTTTTTTTTTCTTTATTTTTTTTTTAAAGAAAAATCTCAGTTTTATTTTTATTTCTTTCTATATAAATATACTTATAACAAAAAAAAAATTTTTTTATTTGTTGTTTTTATTGTGTTTTATACGTGTTTTATTGTGTTTATTTTGTATTTTATCATGTTTTTTTTTTTGTAAAATTTAAATAATTTTTTTTTATAACATTTATTGAATATCAATTAAAAAAAATTTATAATTAAAAATATCTTTTAAAAAAATAATATATCATACAACATTTTATATTTTATTCATATATACTAGTATATACGTAAGTATGCCAGCTGTTCATACAAACGTTTAATTTAATTAAGAAATTATCCATAATATTTTTTTTTACAATGACATAAAAATGAAACTAACATACCATTTACAATGAATTATATACTTATGGATATCATATTAAGTACATTATGTATAAAAAGAATTTTTTTTTTATTAAAAATAATATGAAACTTAAAAAAAAACATTTAATTACAATTAAATCACAAAAATAAAATATAAAAGAAATATTTTCAAATTAATTTATAATATTAATTATTTAATAATAATAATAATAAAAAAAACTATATATATTATATACGAAAATGTGTAGATATAGTGTGTACTGTACATAGATGAATTCATACAAATTTATACCTATACGCACGAATTACTTATTTTCATTTTAATTATTGTTATACTATTTATGTAATTAAAAACTTTATGGTCTTCTGGCTATCATAATAATTTATATGTAATGCGAGAAATATACATATAAAATATTGAATTGAAACATATAATAATCAAGGAAAAAAATCAATTTCATATAGGTAATAAAATCAAATTAACACTGTATTTATATATGTATATGTCAGTTATTAATGTCAGCGCTTGTATTAATCTAAACACATGGATATAGTAGTGTGCAATGTAATGTATGTACGTATAGATACTTATATATTAATAATACAAACTTTTAAATACACATAATACACCTCTCCTCTATACGTTGTTGTTTGGTAAATGAAAATTTCTCGTATTATTTATTTACGAAAGTGCATATATAGAAAATTTATTGAAACAGAAGTATAAATAAAATACAAAAATATAAAAGAAAATATATCTTAAAATTATTATTTATCGGTTTATCTACAATATTTTAATTAAAAAATAAAATATAAAAAAAAAAAACGAAAAATAAACAATTGCAATATGTTTATATATGTTTGTGTTTTTACAGTCCTATACATACTCGTACATCGACATTTTCTGCATTCATACGTAAAATATGAAAGTGTATGCGTATATGACAAGAACACCATTGACAGACGTTATATAGTATCAATACACATATCGTATTGACATTTTAATTCCCAACAAAATTGATCAATGATCCAAATGATCTATCAATATTGGTAAAACGTAAATTATGCTATAAGAAATAAATTTAAATGGACCAGCTAATATTCTTGATAGTTATAAGTGAAGAAATAATTTCAGTGAAAGCTGTGACTCATTTAGAAGTGTAGTGCTGTGGAAGCAGATGAAGAAGAAGAAGAAATGTAATTGATAAACGGCAGTGATTAAATGATCATTTATTTGTCATTTTGCAGTTCATATATTGGTATCGTCATTATAACTTTGGCTGGAGTTCCGAAAAGGTGTTCCCTCTGATCCTCTTGAAATTTTGACCACAGATTCTACTCGACAATATCAGAAAAGTCACGGAATATTTTTTGTCGGAAAGCCCTCTATCGGGCACAATTCGCATTTAAAATTTTTTGTCAAAATTCTTATTTTAGCAATATGTCTGTAACGGTACATTATACAGGTATGTTTTACATCTCAAAAGATGCGTCTTAAGATGCTCTATATTCTGAAAAAAAGAAATTTTCAAAAGCTCCTAGTAGAAGGATAATAAAGGACATTTTGTGATTTTTGGCTATTTTCACATTTTTGACCATTTCTCAGAAAGGAGTAAGGATAATCGGTTCAAATTTTTTGCAAATAAAAAAGGACATCATGAGCAAGATTTTTCATTCATTACTTTGATCCTAATGAAAAAGGAAAATGTCCTACAGCGAAATAATTTTATTAATGCTGAATTTTGCAATTTTATGTTCGTGTGCACGTGTATGTATGTGAGTATGTGTATTTTTAGAAGTCAAATATATGATATTTTTTGTATGTGAGTATATATGCGTGTGTATGTGCATTTGTAGAAGGTAAATCTAACAGTGTGTTCATTAAGTATTTTCTATACAGGCATACATATACACTACACGTATATCGGCAAATATGATAGAGTACGCTTGCGGGTTTGTGTGTGTATGCATTTGTAGAAGGCAAATCTGGTAGTGTGTATGTAAGTGCATGTGTGTGTGCATTTGTAGAAGGAAAATCTGATAGTGTGTGTGTGCATTTGTAGAAGGAAAATCTGGTAGTGTGTGTGCATTTGTAGAAGGAAAATCTGATATTGTGTGTATGTAAGTGCATGTGTGTGTGTGCATTTGTAGAAGGAAAATTTGATAGTGTGTGTTTGTAAGTGCATGTGTGTGTGTGCATTTGTAGAAGGAAAATTTGATAGTGTGTGTATATGCACTTGTAGAAGGAAAATCTGATAGTGTTTGCATGTAAGTGCATGTGTGTGTGTGCATTTGTAGAAAACAAATCTGATAGAAAATGCTTAATGCACAAATTATCAGATTTACCTTTTACAAATGCACATACGAGCACGCATATACACAGGCAAGCACGCACACACAACACAACCGCGCGCGTTTAGTATTTTCAGATTGTTTGTAGAATATTATTCCAGTCATTGAAATAAATGTAATATAATATAAAATTATATCTAATAATAATAGTAATAAACAAACATGCACTTACATACACACACTATCAGATTTTCCTTCTACAAATGCACACACACATGCACTTACATACACACTACCAGATTTGCCTTCTACAAATGCATACACACACAAACCCGCAAGCGTACTCTATCATATTTGCCGATATACGTGTAGTGTATATGTATGCCTGTATAGAAAATACTTAATGAACACACTGTTAGATTTACCTTCTACAAATGCACATACACACGCATATATACGCACATACAAAAAATATCATATGTTTGACTTCTAAAAATACACATACTCACATACATACACGTGCACACGAACATAAAATTGCAAAATTCAGCATTAATAAAATTATTTTGCTGTAGGACATTTTCCTTTTTCATTAGGATCAAATTAATGAATGAAAAATCTTGCTCCTGATGTCCTTTCTTATTTGCAAAAAATTTGAACCGATTATCCTTACTCCTTTCTGAGAAATGGTCAAAAATGTGAAAATAGCCAAAAATCACAAAATGTCCTTTATTATCCTTCTACTAGGAGCTTTTGAAAATTTCTTTTTTTCAGAATATAGAGCATCTTAAGACGCATCTTTTGAGATGTAAATTATACCTGTGTCATGTACCGTTACAGAGATATTGCTAAAATAAGAATTTCGACAAAAAATTTTAAATGCGAATTGTGACCGATAGAGGGCTTTCCGACAAAAAATATTAGAGTTCTGTGCTTTGCGTCACAAGGACTATCTGTGGTCAAAATTTCAAGAGGATCAGAGGGAACACCTTTTCGGAACTCCAGCCATAACTTTAACGTTTGAGTAAGTTCGAATGAAGCTCCGCATAATCAACTTTTAGTAATGAATGAAAATTATGAAAAGAGAGTTTCTAGAGGTGAAAAATATTGACAGTCATAAATGAATTAATTTAGGAAATTGAATAAAAATTAATTGTACAAATAAATGTTAACAGTGATCGAATGATCATTTTAATTTTATAAAAAAACATTCACACGAATACAGACTGAACGAATCATCATTATAAAGCATTAATAATTATTTAATTATTTATCAGAGACAGACATAACTTTTGTCGATTGGAAACAGTATAGTTTTTTGTTCTTCGTAATACTAGTCTTTAGGCTAAATAGTAATAGTAATTATTTTATATACAAACTGTTATAAAGTGATAGTGTCAACATGTACCGTGCGCCAAAAGGCCCAGATGGACCGTGGTGAATGCTAGAGGGAGACTGGTTTACCTGACCTCCCCCCATAACTGTCTAAATTTACTAAAAAGGCTCACAATGACATTAACATCGTCATTAGATATTTGAAATTCGAATGATTTTATACAAACTTTAAACTGAAAAGTTTATTTTTTCATCCAAGTGTTTTACAACTAAACTCCAAACTCACAGTTCAAATAAATCTGCTATTGATCAAAGCAAAATCTTTTTTATTTGTTAGTTCTTACATGTGTATTATACAATTTTTCTAGGCGTAAGATAACTTCCAAAATTCAATATTACCGTATTACTGTAAAATATGAAATACAAAAAAAAAATGTCAAACATACAATTTCTGATGATGTATCGAATTGTAAAACGTATTACGACAGTATCCGAAACCAACGTTATAAAAATTAAGCTATAAATAAAAAAGGGTATTCATTACAAATCTTGTAAGTCTTGTAAATTGCGTAATTAATATTTTCACGAGATTTTATAACATTTTACATATTTTGTTGTTTTGAGTATTACAAGCTCTGTTTGACATTACAAGCCAACATTTGAATGCTTGTTTTTTCTACCAGATGAAATTTAAAAATTGAGTTTGTGACTATATTTTGAGAAGATTGAATTTGTGTGACTGACAAATGACTGACTGACAAATTGATTGAGTGAAGAGTTAAGTCACAATTACGATGAATGCTTTACGAAATGCTTTCACATCATTTTGACTTACAAGATTGTAATATTACGCGTTGCGTACGTTTACGATTTGAAATGAATACCATATCAATGTATTATAAGTAATTTTAAAAATTACTGTATTATTACGGCATTTGATATTTTGAAAATCAATCATATTTTGTTCTTCGTCCTTACATTGTACATTGATGCTATCAGCTATGTAATCTCAATATCACATGTCTGTCAGCGGTGTAAACATGTATGTAATTATAGAGATGAAATAACGAATGTATGTAAAACATACCTACATTGTGTAACGTATTCATGTATCCAGTATGTGTATAAAATTATATGAAAATATTATATTTACTGCTCGCATATGCATGTACATACATATTATTATCATTAATTTAAAAATATAATCTGTTTGTAGTTTTTACATATAAATATAAATTCAAATATGTATATGTACGTATACCTATATGTTTATTTTAAATGTAAAATCAAGTAAATAAAAATATCATCGTTCGGATGTATAATGTGATTTTATGTACAAAACAGAACACATAAACGATAAAAAAAAAACAAAAATAAACAAAAATTCCTTCATAATTCTATACAGAAATTTAATAATTACATATTATTATAAGCTCATATAATTAATTGTGTAATTATGTTAGTGTTTTTTTTTATTCTGTTTTTTTTTTGTATGTTTAGATGAGTTTGTGTGTATGTGTATTTATGTTATGTATGTATTATGAATCTAAATGTATACTCATAATAATTAAAAACAAAAATTTTTACAAAAACAAATACAGTAATGTACATAATACACATCACATCTAAAGTGTACTTATGTTTAAAGTGTAATACTACTACTATTTACTATGAATGTATTTTTATACATGAGTTTATGTATAAATCCTAGTATGTAATATGAAAGGAAGAAAAAACAAAAAAACACAAATTAAAAAAAAATAAAAAAAAAAAATAAAAAAATTTAAAAAGTAAAAATAAATTGAAAAAATAAATAAAATTAAAAATCATAAACAAAAAGGATATGTATACATTTTGTTTTTTTTTTCATATTTTCATTTTTTGTTTTGTATACATATAATATAGATTACATTTTTTAAGTGTTGTGTTAACATAAAAATTAAAAATAAAAATTATAATAATAATAAGATAAAATAATAGCTATATGTAATTATAATATTGGCACACGCACAACATATTCATGTTTATTTTTTTATTTATTATCTTTTTTCTGTTATTATTCTGTTATTGTTTTTTTTTTTTTTTTGTAATCTTCAACACTACTATATGTTTGCATATGTGATTATAACTACATGTAGTACATATAGATTTTATGTGGATATATTATTTATGTAATGTATAATGTATTTTTATTATTATTATTATTATTTGTATCCATCCTGTATTTGTATTTATTTTTATAATATTATTAACGGTACAATGTTACATATTTAATGTCCTGTTTATTTTTTTTTTTAATTTTTTTTTCTTTTTTTATATAATTATAATGTTAATTAAATATTTTTATTATACAATTTTATTCTTCTTATTTTATATTTTAATTTTTATTAAACAATAATTACAAATATTTATATGAAATGAAAACAATAAAAAAGAAATTAAATAATTTAAAATAAAAATAAAAATAAAAGGAAAACAATTAAAAAAATAAATGCGACAATGAAAGACACTACGGATAAGAGTGTATAAGTTTATTTATTAAATTAATTTTTGTAAAGGAAATTATTGAATTTATCGATTGATTATTATATTTATTATTTTTTTTTTATTGGTATAAATTAATGACATCATTTTTGTTTCATTTCTTTCACTTTCCTGTTATTGTTTCTGTTTTATGAGTTTTTCTTTCTTTATTTTTTATACTCATCTGACTATGCATATAGTATAATATACGAGTATAAAAAGTGATAATTAGCAGTTGGAATATAAATCTGAAGCGTGTACCAGATTTTTATTGGAATTTGGAATTAATAAACATTAAATCGGTATATTAATACGAAAATACGAGTAACGAGAATGTACATAAGTATACATAATCGTATCTCGTGTCGTATTATAGAAACGAAACGTGCATAAATAGTCGGATCGTATTTATGTACATATATTCATATACATGTGAGTATATTTGGATTGGTAAAATCAGCAAATAATTAAATTAAATTAAATATTTAAATAAAATCGAATAATAATTTTAAAGGAAAATCAATTCTGAAAAATTCATTTGAATGCCAATTAATTCTGATGAGTGGTAATTTATAGTATGCGGCAGTGGCAGTATGTATATATATGTATATACGGTATTTTAAGTGCTATATATAACACACATACTCGTATACATATGTACATATATTGTATATATGTACATTGATGCGGTTAATGTCGAATTTGCATGTTTTAAAGACAATTTTCTACACACAAAATAAAAATGAGGAAAAGAAAAAAAGTGTAAAAATAATTAATTTTATAAATTTTTCTTCGAAATTTTTTTTTTTTTTTTGTTTTGCAAATTAAAATTTTTTTATTTTTCTGACTAGATTTTCAAACAAATTAAAAAATATTTAGTTTTTTTTCAAGCAAGTAAAAAATTGTTTTCATTATATTTTCTTTTAAAAATAACATTTTTTTTTTTTTTTTTTTTTTTGGATTGCAATACGCTTTGAAGTTCTATAATACGCTATATGATAGTGTGAAGCATTTGTACGTAAGATTAGAATTTTGTACGTAGGTCTAGGTAGATAGTATGTGGAAGGTATAAAGAAAGAAAAATAATCTCGAAATTCTAACATTTAATGCGTTGGCTGGTAGGCGGTGAATGCAAGGAAAATTTATACTTAATCGTTCGTTTTCAAGAGAAATCTCATACTTTCATTTCTTTTGTTTTGCTTTAATTTTTATAAACTATTTTTTTTTTTTTTTAAAAAATTTCATACCAAAATAGAAGAAAAAATGAGTTCTGTTATTTTTGGCAACATCAAGCAAATGAATACGAACTGAATTTTATTCTCACATATAGCTAACAACGGAAAATTTTTACAAATACAAACAGGATATATATATATATATTTTTTTTTTCCTTTAAATTCTCTTAGTTTTAGGTTTTAATTATCATTAATTTCCATTGAATAATTTAAAAATCTTCGCATAAACACAATTATATAGAATCCTTTTGTATATTATCTTTATATATTTTAGTTAATGTATTTTTTTTTTAAATTTTTCTAGAATTTTTTTTTTTTTGTATTGTTCTATATCGAATAAGACACAAGCATTTAAATTTACAAAAATTATCCTTAATGACTAATCAGGTACTTTGGTACTATTTATCTTTTCATTATACTCTTAAAAATAAGAATTTTACTTAATTATATGAAAAACACACTTATTTTACTCATATACACTTAGATCTCAAATAGTTGCAAGCTTTCTGTTCAATATTATCGAAGAATTTGAAATTTATAAGAACACGAAAAAAAAAAAAAAAATACAATTCTAGAATGAAAAAACGAAAATAATTTTTTTCTGGTAGAATTGCTCTTCACTGTTTTCGTTGTAATTGCGTAGTATTTTCACATTGAATTATTGAATTACAAGATGAGCTTTCTGAAGAATTCCTTTCGTCGTCGTCGCGTTCTTCTTTCGTTTCTTCTTCTCATCTTCTTTTTCTTCGCTTCTACCAGTATTGTGGATGAATAATTATGGCCTCCCACCTCTAATTTTTGGCAGAGTTCTGTACATGTTGAGTTTGTAGAGTTCTGAATGTGTCTCCTCCCTCTATGAGCAATAAAATTTTTTTTTCGTATTTACACAATAATCTGCAGTATATCTGCATAAATGACAGATAGGCAATGATAACGAATAATCGCGCACTATATGTATACACTCAAATGTATAACTGTATCTCTATATATAAGCCTTTTTTTTTCTTCTTAAATTTATTTTATTTTCTTTTATAATTATTTTTCCGTTCTCCATAAAATTTTTTTTTTTTTTTCAAATTTAATAACATTTGCATTTAGCTAAGCCTTAAATTTATTATATTTACCTTATTATATACGAAGAATAGTATGTACATATTATGTGTAAAAGTAATAAAACTTAATCAATATTTTAAAAGAGAAGCGACGAAAAAAAATATTAAAGGACGCAATGCACTTAGAATATGAATACGTAAGTATATGTATACCAAAATTTTATAATCAATAATAATTTTTCAATGAATTTATTTTTTTTTTTTTTAGTTTTATTCTTGACGCATGATTATAGTCTTTATGATTTATATTTTTTTTTCACTTTATTAAAGAAAATCCTTTGAAAAATCACTTAAAAATTGATCTGGAATGAAATCAAAAGAAAGGGAAAATAAAAGAAATTAAATAAAATGAAAAAAGTAAATAAAAAATTAATGGGAAATAAAAAGCCAAGAGAATTTATTAAGTATAAAAATGGATTTTTTCGCGTGTAGTGGACTTACCGTTTTAAATCTTTGAGATCAGTCTTATATTTTGGTTAATTCATATCATCAATTTTTTTTTTTTTTTGTAATTTCGTTTCAATGGCTGATTATTCAGTGTGTGTTCGATTATTAAATATTTATTTTTACAATTTAAATTGAATGATTGTTGGTCGACGGCGGCGGCTCATTTCGATTAATTTTAGACTGCAGTAGGTGGTGGTAATAAGGATGAATTTGAATTTCTTAAATATGGATTACCGTAGATAGCACTGTATCTTGGATCAACACTCATCGCTGTTTTAATTTGATGCGAATGCGATGTACTACTGTTACTACCGTTCGGTGATGAGCTAACACCACTACTGCTCTGTTGGTGTTGATGTAAATGCGGAAGACCATTATCCTGTCGAATAATTTCCCTTGAACCAATAATACTACCAGTTAAACTGCCACCATTTAAATAAGTTAATGGTACCGCTGTATGGGTGGTAAGACCACCATTTGTTCCAACACCAACACCCATAGCACCACCACCACTAGGACTTCCGTTAAGGCTAGTTTTATTCGCAATTGTCGTTAGGTACTGCGGTGGTGGACTATAATGTGTTGTGTAATCGGCATAAGGCACATAACCAGCTGATATATCGACTTTAAGATCACTGTAATTTGATGTACGATCACCAGCCTCCTTTACACCCTTCGATATTTGATGTTCGCTAATCACATCAGCCGGGGGTAATTTCTTCTTTTTACATTTAAAATAAACGATCACAACGATGATTAGGACTAAGAGTACAGCGACTGATGATATTCCACCAACGATTGTCATTAACAAAGGTACGCTTTCTGTAAATGAAAACAAAAAAGTAAGAAAAAATGAAAAATTTCAGAAAAGAATATTGAAAAATTTACTCACATGTGAGTGGTTATATATAATATCGAATGGTTAAAGAAAATCTGTTAAATACTTACTCTGTGCTTGCAGATGAATTTCAGCAATATCATTCCCGTATTCATTGACGACAGTACAATTGTATTTTCCGTAATGGAATGCCTGGCTATCACGTATAATTAGCGTTGACCTTACACCACCAGGTACTGTATCAGTTAATATCGAATAATCATGTCCATATTCTGCTGTGATTTCATGGCCATTAAATGTCCATGATACATGTCTGGCCTTCGGTACAGATGTTGCATAGCATTCGATACGTGCTGTATCACCAATTAATCCGTACTGTATACGTGATGATGTTATAATCGGTGATCCTTTTAGATAGACGTATGCATCAGCAGATATCTCCTGATATCCAGGAATGTTTGCTTTACAATAATAACGGCCAGCTGTTTCATTTGTTACTGTGAACGTTAGATTCGATGTAACACCAACGACCTTTTGATTAGAAATTTTTGACTAAAGGTTAAAATTTTTGATATTGTTGACATTTTGATAATTGCAGAAAGGACACAATATACAAGAAAACAAAAACATAATTAAAATGAAACAGAAAAATTAAACGAAAATCAAAAACAAACAACAGAAAATGTATAACATCATATGATGAGAGATGATGCTGATAATGGATGATGATAAAAGGCATCATATTTCAGAATGAATGCGATTTATTTAGCTCGATATAAAATAGTTGAAATGAAGTTCTGTATTACGTTTTGTTTATTCTACGAATGAATGGAAAACATCAAAACGATTTTACACGAAAAATGCAATGTGAAATGTGAAATTAATGAAAAATAAACACAAAATAGGATATAAGTAATAATATAGAAAACGAAAAATTAAAAGGAAAGATAAGTGAAAATTTTGTAAATTTCGTTTACCCAATCGTCATGATCTTCACAACCTTCTCCATGATTGATAATACAGACCTATATGGTTATACATATATGGATATTTTAATGGTGAAAAAAATTAAAAAAAAAAAAAATAATCGAAAAAATATATAAAAATTTTAGGAATGCAATATTAATGTACCATATGTCTGTGTATGGTTTGTGTAGAGTGCAAAAAAAATAAAAAAAGGAGTAAAGGAAAAGCAGAAGAAGAAGAGAAAAAAGTTGGAAAAAAATAATTAACAGATGAGGAGAGAATGTTAGTTGGCAAGAAGAGGTGGTCATCAAATTTTTTGCATTGGATACGCTGATTTCTATTTTTTTACAGGATTTGTAATCTGTTGAATGCCTCGGCTGTCGTACCGTGTACGACCTCGTAGCTGTACTCAAATATGGAAGTTTATACGAATTCATCGTTGTACATTTATACACGCAGCTCTCAGCTGTTGTAAACTGAATCAATATTTTCAAAGCGGATTAACTGCATCCATTCCATCAATAAATACTGTTTCACTTTTTAATTTCAATCGTATATACGATTTCAGAATAAAAATAAAATAAGGCATCGATAACGTGTAACGAGAATGTATATAGATACATTCGTATTTAAAAGGATAAATAAATTAATTTGTCACATTTTTTTTTTTCGTTGTTGTAGCTGCTGTTGCGCTAATGGTATCGGTATATTTATTCATTTCACATTTTTATGGCTTTTTTTTTCGCGTTTTTATTTACAAAATTCCAATATTTTCATAAATTTGTAGCTATACAAAAATTTTTTTTTTAATTTAACTTCCTTCGCATATGTGGATACATACATGCATTATGTAGGTAGATATACATATACTATATGTCCAAATGTACTCGCATATAACGGAAGATATCAATGCACTTAATGCAAATAATAATAAATCGGTGTAATTCGAAATGTGTGTACGCAGAGTACAGTGAAAATTAAAATTATTACTATACCTACAGCTACACACACACACGTATATATGTACTTAAAATAAATTCGTGAACCGATAAAAGTAAAAAAAAAAATAATTAATTATTTTAATCATGTCCATATAATATTTATGCGTCTACTTTTATTTATACATTCATACATACACATGATCATATTTATGAATAAAACAGCAAAAAAAAAAAAAGGAAAAAATATATTTTAATAAAGGATATCTACGTTTGTATATATGCAAACGAATATGAATTTGTTAAAATTTAATTAAAAATTCGAATTAAAAATTGAAGTGAAAAAAAAAAAATAGGTAGGTAGGTACCAATATATCCATTCAAATTTTTATTTGTACCAGTATACAATGTAGTATTATATGAATTTAAATTATCACTGACATGTACGCATAATGATGCACGTTCGTGTATGATGAGCAGATGTGTGTGTATTGTAGAGATAATGGTGTCGTTTCAAAAAGAAAATAATGAATTTAAAATTACCACATACATATATGTATTATTATACAAGTATTTAATGCAACATCAAACAAGAGAAAAATTAAAATGAAAAAGAAACACAGACAAAAATATAATCAAAAACGAAGAAAAACGAAAGAAAACAGAAAAAAGGATTAGATATTTTTAATATACAATATATATATACACACACATATATAGACGAACACAAAACCGAAGAAAAATGAAACTTAAAATGGTGTGAGAATGAAATTACTATATACTTACTTACATACGAGTATAAGAAATTAAAATTCATTGCACATTTTTCGTACGTTTTATACTATATTTTGTGTGTGTTTTTGCATAAATGCGTACGTGTAAGGCAAAACGAACAAAACATGTACACGTACATATACGAGTATGTATGTATATAGAATCGAAATAGAAGAAAAAATAAAAATACACACACAAACACAACGCACATATAAAGTACATACATATAAAAGGAACAAGAACAGTAGCATAAAATTGAAAACTGAAGGACTGAAGTTTTTAATGCCTTTTCTTTGTTTTTTTCTTTTGTTTCGTTTTAATTTCTTTTTTTTTGTTTTGTTTTGGTCTTTTGGTTTTTTGATTTTTCTTGTATTGTCCTGGTATATGAGTAACTCACCCTATCAATCGGATGCTGTATCCATACTATATCAGCTGGTGGATTTCCATCAACTTCACATGTTAATGAAATTATATTACCCACATCGGCTTCAATTGATTTCGGTCGTTGTTTGAATTGTGGACCATCTATATAGATACATATACATATCAAAGAAAATAAAAAAAAATAATTGAATTAATGAATAAATGAAAAGAAAAATAAAAATTAGTAAAAAAAAAAAAAAAACTACGAAACAATAAAATAAGGATAGTGGGTATATAAGTTTTTTTCATGTACACATAGGATGTTGGCCATTTTTTTTTTTTTTTTTTTAAATTAAATCGATTTATTGATTTTCGAATTAATTGAAAACACTACATTTACCGACACAACAAAGGCGAAGATATACAGTATGAAGCAGTAGTGTATGAGAAAAATGTTTATTTCCAATACTTACAGCTAACGTCCAAAGTTTCACTGTCTTCGCTTTTTCCAATCGAATTTTGAACTTCACATTTAACGATCGCATCATGAAATTTTCTCGTTACATTACGAATGATCTGGAAAATTGTTTCAAAGTGTCAAGAAGTTAGAAGTTAAAAGTAAATTTTTGTTAAGAAAAAATATCTCATTTTAATAATTTATAATTTTGTTACCATTTCAGTTTTGTGACCACCGCTAATAGCCTCATCATTTATATACCAGCGGTATTTAAGATCGTTCGGATTTGCATCAGCCTTACATTCTAAACGTACCAGAGAATATTCTGGTATACGTCCTTCCACTACGGTACCACCAATTATGCTAACTTTTACTTTCGGTGCATATTTCACCTAAAGTACGATACAAAATAATATACACAAAATTATATGATTATAGATAAAAGAATTTTATAAATTGTGGAAAATATTCTATATTATTCTTGTTAAATATTTTCTTTTTATCTATGCTACATAATATATATATAATGTTTTTAATATTTTTTTTTACCTCTAAATGTATTTTAGCTGACCGATATGTTCTATCAGCTGTATTCTGTGCTTGACATGTGAAATTCGTATTGTGATGCTCATTTTTCGGTATTAAATTTAATATCGATTTAGCCGTAAAACGTTTCATATCTGGTAATGGTTCGATTGTGTACTCAATATTGTCAGTTAGAACATTTCCAAGACCATCGATCCATGTTATCTGTAACAATGAAAAGTGAGTAAAGCAAAAAAATAAAAAATTGATGAAAATGGTGACAATAAACGTGTAACAAAGCAATAGATTTTTGGGGTAATAATATTAAGGTAACGCATAAAATTGAAAAGGATATCAATGCTAAAGCTAGAGGTAATGTTGATGACATTTTAATATTTTGTAAGTGGAATTGGTGGGAGAATTATTTTTCTTTTCAACATTTTTTTTCTACCCGTTCAATATTTGTGTGTCTTTTCCATGTGTGATTTATGAAAAAGTTTCACACGAATGTATGTCATTGAAATTTATTGGAAAAAATGAAATAGATTTTAGAATTTACCGCCATTAAATTTCGTTACTTTTAACTTAAGTACTTAGAAGGAGTAAATTAGTGAGTGAAATCTTTATAAGGAAAAAAATTAAAAAAAAATTCAGCTTACCTCAGCTGCTGGCTTTCCACCGACCGATACACATTCTAATTGCACTTTACGATCTTCGGTTGTCATCAGATAGTCACCTTGAAGAATTTTCGGTGCTTCCGGTGGCACTAGGACAGTTATTTTTGCAAATGTTGAACGTATTGGTATCTGACCTTCGGGACCACTACTAACTTGACACTGATATCTGGCATCATCGTCCAACATCACTGGATAAATATCCAATGAATAATCTCCCTCCTCATCGCTACCAATCATAGAATAACGATCGAATCCAGACAGATTACGATGTGTACCTAGACCGAAATCATCTTTGGTCCACTGTAGTACACCCTGTTTATTAATAACGCGACAAGGTAATGTAACTCTGGCACCAACGACAGCTGTCTGATCTTGTGGCTCCATGGCGAAACGTTGATTATAATTCTGTTGATTATGATTTTGATTTTGTGCTTTTGTACTGTACATAACGTGATTGTGATGTTTCGTGCTGACTGGATGGATTTGAATCGAAATAATTATCAAACTAAGAAAAATTGAAATAGCAACATATCGATTTTGATAATTTTTTATAATCAATTTGGACGTGTTCCGGTGGTAAAAAATCACGTTTTTATTTTCTTTCAATTTCGACAACATTTTCAATTTTCCACATTTAAACATATCACAAATCATTTACTTAACTTGACAAAAATGTGTGTATAGAAACAATGACTATATGCGATAATTACGGTGGCGATGATGTTGGAAAATAATTAAATGTAAAAATAAATAAAAAAAAAAATGATTTCGTTCGATTGATTGATTGATTGACTGATGATTATTTTTGTAATCTGTTTTGTATGATAATTGACAGTTAACAGGTCAGTGATGACATTCTATCATTTCTCGTTTTTTTTTTTCTGTCTGTTTGTTTATTTTGAATTCGCTAGAAATTTATCTGAAAATGAAAAAAAAAAATATATGAAAATTGAGTTATTAAATTTAATTTTGTGTTTTCATTGAAACATTTTAAAAAATTAATTACGAAATTCGCCTTTAATAAAAATATTCTTTTTTTACAATAAACAGGATATCAGAATATAATATTTTTTTTTTCAAAAAAGAAAACAGACAATTAAAATCCATCCTTTCGACAACCATATCCATTCGTGTCTTCTTGAAAGTACTTATTAAAAATGTGTAAAATACTTTTTAAAAAGTTTTTCAAAAATAAATTTCTCACTCTAGAGAACGTTTGATTTCGAATTGTATGAGAGTAATTCATTTATTTGCTTCAAAAGAAAAATATTTACAATTCGCAATAAACAATAAATAAATAAAATTGAAGTTTTCTTCAAATAGGTAGAGCTATACACTCTTTAGAAAATTTCTTACAAAACTATATGTACACTATTTATACGGATAGGTAAAAGAAAAAACAGTTAGCAGCGATGTATAGTATGTGTAAGTAAAATAAAAATTAGTTCATCCGATAGAAAAAAATCAAAAAAAAAATTTAAAAACTTTAATTATTGTGTTGTAAAAGAAAATGAGAAAATATCCAATTTTCTATAAATTTTATTTTAGTTTCATTTTGAGTGTTCAAAGGTGAATGCAATTAAGGATCACTATAACAATAACAAAATATTTTCAGTTTTTATAAAGTTGAAATGTACTTATAACGCCAGCTAGGTACACTTTCAAGGCGTATAAAAAATAAAGATTCAAACAAAATTATTTTCGGTTTTTTATTTTTTTTTTTTTTTGCAATTCGTTTATATCATCAGAAAATTTTCACAATTCGACAATAAAAGTTAACTTAAGTATGAACAGTTACAGTTACATCCTATATACATAGTGAAATAACTCATACATATAGTTTGAAAGTTTTAATAAAATTTAAGAATGTTTTTAAAGCAAAAATAGAAAAATAGCAAAAATGGTAGAAAACGAACAAATGAAAAATATTTTTCAAATTTACTTCTTTTGAAATACTTTTCAAAAAAAAAGTTTTGCAGCAATGGACAACTTGTTAAACCAAAAGTGATTTTTTGTGTTTGAAATATAAACTTCTGAGTTTCTAATATCACAAGAAATTCCATGAAAGAAAGGAAATTTTACAAAAAATTTGTGAACCTTGAACAAAATATAACAATGTATTCGTAAATAAGTTTCCCAAATACATAAGTACGAAGAGATTAATAAGTAGGTACAAGATTTTTATAAATTGAATTTGGACTTATAAATTTTGAATCTTTTTTTCATTTAAAAATTTGAAATTGAAAATCGCTATATCTTTTAAAATGAATTAAACTATATAAGTATGTGCTGGTATTTGTGGATTTAATGTGTCCTTCCAATTTCATTTTAATTCGAATTTTTAACTTAATTCCATTTCGAACAAAATTATTATATTTGTACGTCGATTATGTTTTTCTCGATAAGATTTATAATCGTTTCTAATTAAATTCCGTTTAGAAGTTTAATGACAAAAAAAAAAAAACAAAAACGTTAAAGATTTTTTCACTAAGTTATACATAGCAATAAGTGTACGCATATAATGTACTGCAATAAAAAAATTTCTTTTAAAACGACGTTATCAACATCATAATCATTATCCTATCTATCATTACCATCATGTATTTTTGGTATATATTGCGTTATAATTGTCATTAAAAATTAAACAAAACAACACCACCAACGAAAAAAAAAAAATGAAAGAAAAAGAACACGATAAAAAGTTTTATCCTTCTTGCATTACACTTCTATTGTAAATTTTGCAAAATATATGTATATCTACTCGTCGTAAAGATGTAATTAATGGAAGGCACAGAAATTCTTTTAAACAAATTAAATTCTTGCCGTAAATGACATAATTACGTTACTTACTGTCTATGAGATAATGTATATATAGCGCATGAATATTAATTGATCACAACATAGATGGAAGAAGGATAATTTGTAATTTTTTTTTTTTTTTTCAAATTTTACTAAATTTTCATCTTTAAAATTTTCTAATGAAATTAATTAACAATTTTTTGTTGTCGTTCTTATAATACAGAAAGGATATGAATAAAATTTTTTAAATATTTATGTAATTCATCTCCTTAAAAACTACTTCTTAGACTCTACTCTACTAAATATTTATTTTCTATTCTTTGAGTTAGAATTACGTTCTCAAAGGACATTCATGGCAAATTAATTAAAATGTTTCCATTTACAACAAAAAATTAAATACTTAGAATACACGTATACGTGTACAATATTTATTATTTCTATTCCAATTAGTGTTACATTGTAAATGTGTATGTGTGTATGCCATGTAGGGTAGCATACTAGAGCAATATATGGGTTTGAATTAAACGATAGAATACAATTAGAAAAAGTAAATTTCTATAATTTAATTGTTTTATCCTAAGGTATCCTTAGGTAGAATAGATAAACTTAAATTATGATCTGGCCGTATAATTTTCAATACAATCATCAAAACAAAATTCTTTTAAAACAAAAATGGAAAAAGTATAGGGAAACACATACAACTACAAAGAGAACAAGAATTGTATTTACATATTTAAATAAATTTGCATATGATGATTGAAAAATGTCCTTCGAAGAAAATGGAGATATAATGACAAAAAAAAGAAATCAAAAAATTAAAACAAAATTAATGAAATGCGCTTCCTGAGACGATAGGAGTATGTGTTTTTTGCGTGAAATGAAAAATTCAAATTCGTTTGCATAAATTCGAGCTTTCCATTGAACCTAAAACTATCCAAAACAGAATAGAATATAGAAGCAACAACAACTGAAGATGGAAAATGAAGCAAAAGAGAAACGGTAAATACAGTACAAACAATACGATTGTATATCGTCCTTTCAGGCAATAAATCCAGATCTATCAATAAAATTCTACTACTTACCATCGTTGCTATTTTCTTTAGTCGAAGGTTCTGTTTATTTTTTATATTGCTGGCACTTTTTCTTCAGGACTTCTGTTATTTGTTTTTCCAACATCATTTTTTTTTTTTCAAATTTAAATTTCCATTTTCACTTGAATTCAAAAAAAAAATGATAAAATTTACGCAATTCTCGGAAGTAGGCGAGTACATTTACATTGAAATCTACTCACATATACTACATACTACTTAGGCTACTTAGTATACTTGTGTACATAAAGTGGAAAAGAAAAATTACTTTGCTCCCATATTTGTTCATAGGATAGAAATTCGGTTACGATATATAATGGCAGTATGAAATTGCAATACGGTTATAAAAAAGTACTAGTAACAGGATCATATTTAGGTTATGTTTACACTTTAAGACGCTTTAAGGCAAAAAAAAAAAAAAAAAATGAAATTTTATTTTTGTAAAATTTTTCGAATTGATTTCTTCGAAATTAGTACATATCATATCCGATACGGTACATGTGATTCCGCACTTTATTAGGAAAAAAGAAGAAGGAGAAAAAAAATAATAAGTAGCTCTTGATTAGAAGAGAAGCCATAATATATCCAATAGAAAACCATCAATTTGAATTTTTTAATAATTTTCTAGTATATAGTATCTGTTTCAAATAAAATTATACTAAAAATTTTTATCTTCCGGATATCTACGAGTACAGTGCTACGATTATGTTTTTAATGGCTTCATCTAAAATTTCATTCGCTTTAAGCGTACATATGCACACCAGAAAGAAGGTCTTGTTATTTTACGATTACCAGATAAACAAACCCCAAAAGAAGAAAATGTCTAGATACCTTCATACCTATATACACGTATACTGAGGACTTAGGATATGAATACCTGAAATATTTTTTTTTATTTAAATTTCTTCCTTTTATGTAGATATTTAAAAACGAGAAAAAAAATTTTTTTTATCTCTGTCTAAAAATACATTTTTAGGCAAATTTTATTTTTTCATTTATAAGCTATACGCGTATGCAATAATAATGAAGATGCTAAAATAATAAAAGCAAAAAACAAGAAACTACACGACAAAAACGACAAAGTACATTACGATCCTGTTTGGTTATTCTTACATTATTAAACAACATGTCAGTTAATTTATATTTTTTGTTTTTATTTTTGTTTTTATTTTTTGTTTTCCCAAAAGCTAAAAATAGAAGAAGAAGAAGAAGAAGTACAAAAAATATCAAATCTTTCAACCTTCTAAAGTTTTTAGAGTATTATAGAGAAAAAGGACAAAAAAAAACGAAGGAACAAAAATAATAATAATAACAATAATAATAATAGGAATATTTTTATAATCCTTATATACATTTTTATAAAAATGTTCGAATATAAATACACAGAGTAATTTACTTTTGAATGTTTAAAAATTATTTCGTTTATCGTCCTTGTTTTATATACCAATACCCATGTATAGATAAATGAAATGTTTATCTTTTGCAGATTTTTTTGATTCATATACATTATATGTATGTACATATGTATGTGTACAAGGGGACTAACAAAAATTCTCCGAAAAACGGATTAACTGCAGACTTATCTGCAAAATTGCAGTATATAAAGAAAGACGGACTCTTAATTAGTGTCAATACGTAATTTGAGACAGGTGTGTGGAGAAGGAAACGAGAAAACGAAAATCAGGTGAAAGCAGCTCTAGTAAGTATATTCCCAGCTCCTAGTAAAACGGAAGTACGATTAGCGATACTGTTTGGTTATCGTCGAGGTATCAGCAAACAGCAAATATTCGAAGAGTATAAAACTGCTTTTGGTAGTAATGCTCCATGCCTGGACACTATTTACGAGTGGTGCAGAAAATTTCAGACTGGGCATTTTAGTGTAGAAGACGGTCCTCGCGAAGGGCGCCCAAAATAATCAACCGATGACACCAATGTTGCGGCTGTAAAAAAACTATTGGACGAGAGAGGCTAAGAGGAATGGCTGTACCCATGGCTGTTTCAAGAATCTTGAATGACAGTCTTGGGTACAGCAAGAAATGTGCCAAATGGGCTCAAAGACTTCTGAGCGATAGAGAAAAGGAGGCCCGCGTACAATTCGCTAAGTTATTTTTAGATAAATTCTCGAACGGTTGTTCAAATACCTTTAATAACTTAATTACAGGTGACGAAACATGAATCTATAATAACGATCTTGAAACAAACGAACTATCCTCAATATGGAGCAATAAAGGAGAGCCTTCACCCGTTAAAGCATATCGTAAAAAGTCATTAAGAAAAGTTATGTTTGCGATTTTCTTCAGCATTTGTTAGTCCCCTCGTATGAAGACTTAATTTTGAACAAAACAACAAAATAAATGTGTGACAATCATTATGGTAACAGTAAATAGGCAAATATCTTCCTTATTACATTTATATAGTATTCTGATTTCGAAATAACATTTTTTTTATCATCATATACTCCTTCAGGATATCATTGTTATGCGTTATACACGGTATAGGTACAATATTGTTACAAATATAAGAATGAATGAAACATAATCTACACTCTATACTTTCTGTATATACGTAGTATAAAAATGTCGTAGATATAATCGGAATCTTTTGGAAAATTGTCATTCCCATAGACATTTACGTATACATATCCAAATATATTCCCTTACGAATATAGAAAATCAAAAGCACTTTAGAAGAAAAAGAAAAAAAGAAGGAAACTCGCATTGCAATAATAACAAACAAAGGAAAAAAATCTTTAAGATGTTTATTCACAGGACCATTATTTGCTTATTACATGCAAAACATTTGAAATTAAAAAAAAAAGAAAAATAAAAAAAAACAAAAACAACACTGGAAAATGTGACAAATCTAGATACCTAGGATACCTATCTAAAGAAAATTTTCATTTTCATTTTCTGATTTTAATGATTGAGTTCACATAAGGATATAAGAATAACAAAACGAGAGAGAGAAAAAAACTCTTGTTATATAGCGAACAGAAGAAAATCTGAAAAGATTGGGGCGAACAAAAAAAAAAATGGAAAAAGAATTTTTCACAATTTAATGAGCTTCAAAAATTCTGTTGTATAATATTCGAAGGAAAATATTCAACTCGTGAAAAATACGTATGTACATGAATTTTCATGATGGAAATATTCTCTTCTATATACCGCAGCATTAAAGCTATAGAAATGCTCTAAGTAGAAGACAGGAAAAAAAACTTTAAATTTTCTGAAAAACGGATTAATTGAAGAAGGAATGGAATTTTATTAGAGAAAATCCGACGGTTATATCCTTGTAAGATTTTTCAAAAAACCTGTGTGTGTATGCTAAGTTTATTTGATTTTTATTTTTTTTTTCCTTTTTTCTTTTATTTGTGTTTCGACTCTGTTGGCTAAATTATTTGAAAATTTTATAAATTTCTGTATAGCAAGAATAAGGATTCATTTCTTAAACAATTGTTGGAGGAAGGAAAAAAAAAATTTGTTACGAAACAGTCGAAAAAGTTTAGTTACAAATAATCACATTACCAGAATTGCAACACAATTATTGTAGTCCAATTGTAGTCATAGTCAGTCAGCTTTGTGATACTTACATTCAGAACTTTAATTACGTTACACTGGTTACACCGTAACACTTACGTTACAGTAGAATGAGTCACTCACGAATACTTAGGAAAGATACAAAAAAAAAAAATAGAAATTATTATTATTTTTTTTATATTCTATTAGGTCACACTACACAAGAGGAGCGTAAAATTCATTGAAATATTTATTCCTTTCTTTAGGATAAAAAGGATAAGGAAAGCAGGTTTTTCATTGCCTTGAACTTTTTTTTTTCTTATTCAATTATTTCCACCCTCTTGCATTGGGTTTTTTTTTTAAAGCGAACTCGAATTCCTGATTAAGTTTTTTTTCCCCGATTTTTGTTTTTATTTTTACGTTTAAAATGTAAGTTAGCCTGAATAGATATTGGAACAGAGAGGGTGTAATCTACGTGAAATATATGACGAGGCTTTAAGTTTTGTTTTTTAACTAAAATAAAAAAATAATATACTCGTATAATTGCCAATTAAAATATTTCCTTAGGGCTGGCATTGGTTTTCTTTTCCTTTTTGTTGATAAAAAAAAATGGAAAAAAAATTATATTAACCCTTCTAATGAATGTAAACGTACACACACATATTGAAAAAGTTATATAGAAAGAAGTCTTCAAATTAACTAGTTCTTAAGCATACACCTTATATTAGTCCTGTTTTATGATTCATACGAAGGAAATGAAATTTTTTTTTTCTAAAATTCTAGTTAGAAATTATAAAAAAAGGACTAGAAAATACAAAAAAAAATTTTTTTTATTTATCCTGCCGGATAACGAATGATTCATTCATTTTTTTATTATTAATTAAAAGGATACGTATATGACTGTATATGTGTATATCGTATATTTTGCTAAAAGCTAGACTAATCTATATAATTACTATGTAGGCATACTATCGCCAAATTTAAAAGGACACTTTAGAAAATTATTCTAGTCGAAGAGATTTTAAATTTTTGTGCTCCCTCATTGAAATCAATGAATCAATCGAAATGTCCTTTTTCTTTAAAGTATTTATTTCTTCGTTTGTTTGTTTTCAAATAAAAAAAAAAAAAAAAACAAAATTCAATTATTGTTCGTTTCAAAATCGACAGGATCTTAAAGTATTGTAATTCTAGTCAAATATTCAAGTACAAAAAGAACAGAAAATGCTAATAAATTACAATAAAATAAACAAATAAGAATGAAAATAGATTTAGGCTAATGTGAATCACATAAATTTACTTAAGGAAACCTATAAATCAATTTCAAGAAGTCCTCAATTCTCATCCAGTCTGAGTGTATGCTATACAATGAGTGTTCAATATGTGTGGATGTGTAGAAGTGGAATGATGTAACATCAATACGATTTCGAACATTTTACATATTTACTGTGTATCGAATAAAAAATATCCTTAACCTTATTTGAAAATAGAAAATTTGTGGAGGATTTTTATTTCTTTTTCTAAAAAGAAAACTGAAAATAGAAAATATATTGCATATTCTTTGGTACAGTACATGAAAATTTATACAAATTTGGTACCTACAATGTCCTTATGAAAACTGAAAATCGTAAAAATTTTCCATAAAAAAAATAAAATTAAAAAGTCCTCTTGGTGATTTTTTCTTCTGTGTAATCCTTATTAAAAAAAAGTAAAATATTTTTCATTTTTAAAATCCTTTTATCTTTTTCATAGGTTGGTCTTTGGTAGTATATAGTATGCTGTGTTGTTTGAATTTCGAACAAAAATTTTTACATTATTTATTTTTGTTTTTGCTCTGCACGAAGAACTAGCCAGCTAGATTTTCGAAGGAAGTGAATCACAGCCAGTGGATGAATGAAAAATTCCGAAACAATAGAGATAACGAAAATACATCACCATCACTAACATACATAATGATGCTGAAACTTGTATCAGCCAAGAAAATTAAAAAAATAAAAAAATATTTTTTTTTCTCAATGATGTGTATGTGCGTATAACCCACCTGGTTGGATGGACTTCGTGCCATCATTTTGAATTTTGTGGACAATAAAAACTGCATTCTAAATGTGAGCATTTACTGAACTGACGTACTGACGTGTACATTTTCGAACTTTAAATATAAAGTCAAGATTTTATGAAAAACCGATAAAAACGAGTAAAATTTAAATCCTTTAAAAAACTGTAAACTGCAACGTTATTATTTTTTCATAGTTGCTTTGATATCATATCATCCATGTATGTATCTAGATTAGTTTTGTATCAGAAAAAAAAAGGTAAATAAATTAAAAAAGGACATGGATGAATTAATCTACTACACACAACTAGATGCATAACTGTCTTTTATTTATTCATTTATGGACTACCACTTTTTGTTTCCTTCTCTATACATAACAAAAAGATCACACATGTGAAGTTACATACATACGTACGTTGGCTTGGTAAATGTATGCAAAGTACACACTGCACATTTATAATACAGACATATGTACTTACATATATGTACATACCAGGAAATATTTAAAAGTATAACACATAAAAAAAATCGAAAAAATACGAAAAAAAAAAAAACAATAAAATCAAACAGCTTTTGGATTGTAAATAAATTATCGAGCACTTTATTGATGGTCTTCAATAATTGATGACTCTGTCCTACATTACGCACGTATACAGAGACAATGAAAACGAAAAATAATACGAAAAAAAATGAAGGAAAAAAAAATTATTTTCATCCTAGATAGGATTTTTTTTTGTGTTTTTTATTTATTTACGAAGCATTTTCTTCATTGACTAGTCGTTTTAATGTTTCAGTTTTTTTCCTTTTTTTTTTTTTTTTTGGTAAATTTTACGATGTTAGTGTGTTGGCTGAATGTATTGCAATTTTTATGACTTTTTGCCAGTTGTTTAAAATTCATTTTGGTTTTCAATTTTCATTTTTGTAAAAAATGATAACCAAAAATGAAAAAGAATTAAAAAGAGTTGAGAGCTTTTAAAGTTCGCTGTACATAATCAAAACACATTTTTTTTCCTTTTGTATGTTTTATTTTATGAATGAAGGAAGGTAAATTGAAAAAAAAAAAATTCAGAATTTCATTTTCATTAAAATTTTTCGATTTGTATAAGTCCGTAAGTTCTTGAAAAATAATAAAAGACAAACTTATAACGCTGACAGACCAAGCACTTTTATCTAGTTTAAGTCGTTAATCTCGATTAAATTGGCTGTGCATCATAATAATATGAAGGTCTAGTTATATAACTATACTTTTTTCAGGTCAAATTCAACATTATGTTCCAATCAAAATCAACAGTGTTCAAATCAAACTCAATGAATTCAATTGGTATTGACATGAAAAGTGTTGAATTTGATTTGAAAAATGATTAATTTGTCTATAAAGGCCAAAACCAAATGTAAATCTCAAGACTCATACCTCATACTTCAAAAAGTGTACTTCAAGACTCTGAAGCTTAGCAAAACCAAATGCTTACCTCAGCTTCAAACTGTTGCCAATATTAGGAAAACAAAAATTATATTCATACATGTGTATATAATATACAGTGGTTACAAAAATTCTTTGTAAGTAACAAAGTTTTTTTTTTGTTCCTCTTTCTGCTCTATTTTGTACAATTTCTTAATTCTTTTTCTTCAGAACTTAATATAGAATGGTATTTCTGTGAGCTTTACACTTTTTTAAAGAGTAACAGAAATACCATTTGTTATATTCAGCAATTATAGCAGCTCTTTTTTCTATCGATAATATTCACTTTTTCGTGGCATTTTTACTTCCAATACTCACTAAACGCACTTGAAAATTAAATTAAATGAACTATTTTCATTTTAGTATTCGTATTATTGAGCAAAATCAATAAATAAATAAGTCATGTTACTCCTCAGAACACCTTATGCACATAATACAAATAATTTTCATCAGAACTGTATAATCTTTGTAGATACACTACAAATAAAAATGATAAATGTCAAGAAGCATATTTCATATTATAGATATTGTCATTATTGTTATCTCAGCCTCAAAATTCTAAATTTTCAGAATCTCGGACTCAGCTTAATTTGCGGCTGAAGTCGTGAAGTAGATACATATGTATTTGGATTGCTTCAATACATTTTCATATATTAAAATCAATTTTGACATTTAAATTTTGAGGTATGAGGCTTGAGGTATGCATTTGGATTTGGCCTTAAAATTGTTGAATTTGACCAGAAGTATAGATTATCTTAATGCACTTCTGAAAACTGGATTACTATTATAAATTGGATTTGCAGGAGGAAGTGGAGGACATATACAGTGTGATTCACTACAGAAAAACCTCGATTTTATCTACAACCTTTTAGTTACAGATAAAATTTTTTGTCTATATAAGGAGCAATCGAATCTCTAATTCGCAGTATAATTTTTTTGCTGTAAGTGGCATTAATTAGTTTTTACAATATTAAAAGTGAAATGAGTTCATATTACAAGGTGCGGTTTGAAGCAGCATTTTTAGTTAGCCACCCTAAGGGACCAAAAATGACCGTATCAGAAGCAGCTAGGTATCTGAAAAAATCAAGATTCTTCATTAGAATATGGATTCAACGTTACCTTAAACTGGTTTTGTAGATGACGTGCATAAAAAGGACAGGCCTCGATCTACAACAAAGCGCAACGATAAGACAATAGAAAAGATATTTTTAGAAAATTCTTCAATATCGATTCGACAAGCACATGAAAAGTTATTGAAAAAGGGTATAAACATCTCCACTTCAACTATTCAGAGACTTCTCAAAGAATTTCAAATAAAAAACTTGTCAACGATGCAAACACCTTTATTGACAAGTTCTCATATGGAAAAAAGGTTACTATGGGCCCGAAAGAATATTAACCGAGATTGGAGTAATGTAGTCTTCACGGATGAGGCTTCTTTTCTCGTTTCAAATTTTTGAAAAAGTGCTTTGACGAAAAAATGAGATCGATACATAGAATGTACTGTAAAACACCCTGCAAAGGCACAAGTTTATGGGGCCTTTTATCAAAAGGGGTTCGGTTATTTGATATGCTTCACGGAGATACTGGATGCGAAACGAATGACCAAAATATATAAAAATGGGTTGTTACGATTAACAAATAACTGGATTGGACACGGAAATTGAGATTGGATTCTTCAAGAACACAATGACCCCAAACATCGGAGTCAACTTTGCACCCAGTGGAAATCTCAAAATGGGATCAATACTATGGATTGGCCTTCACAATCCCCAGATTGTAACCCTATTAAAAATGTGTGGGCTTACATGAAGCAGAAATTGCGGGGGTTAAAAATAAAAAACACAAATCATTTAATTTGAGTGCTAAAAAGAATTTGGAAGAACCTTAGCGAGGAGTACGCCAAGAAATTAGTGGAAAGTTGTGATGAAAGATGCCGTCATGTTATTGAAGCGAGTGGAGACTGGACGAGCTATTGAATATAACGCGAATTAGAGTTTATATAGCTGATTAAAATAAATTATATACCTAGTCAAAACAATCATTTGTTTTTTATTTTTTGAGGTTTTTCTGTAGTGAATCACACTGTAAATTGACAGGACGGTACATAAATGCAACTGTCACGTCACGTTTTATAAACAGATTACAGATTAGTTTAATCTAGATTAATTTTAGGTCTGTCTCTATTATATAAACTTATACATGCTTATACTTAGACCAGAATAGAGTTAAAATGGTTATAGGCAAAGTTCACACGTTTGAGTTCTTTCGTTGTCTATGTTTTGAAAATGAATCGAATATGATTGCATCTGCGGTGGTATTATTAAACATTCTCTTTTGATATTTATACAAACTCATAGAATATAGCTATAAATTTAGAAATTAATTTATATTTTATTGTCTACACATCAACAATCATCGTGATCGTTTGAATATAGTCATACATACCTGTATAGTACTCGTATTGTGAATGTCATTACCATACAATATACTATATATGCACATCATAAAGGTGTGTTGATTTTCTTCACAAACAGTTTTACATGAAATTTAATTATGTATTCATCTACGGGCATATGTATGTATGTATGTACGTTTACATTTACAACTAGTTTTACGTTTTACAAAATTGAGTAAATTTAAAAATATTTTTCTTTTTTTAATTATTTTAAACGGAAATATAACATTAAAATCCTTTGTAATTACTAAACTCTAACATCAATATATTCATTCACTCGCAAGAAGATATACTATATGTACAAAATTTGTACAGTAATTGAAGAAATTAAAAGATACATGCATACATATAGCTATGTACATAATGTGTGCATGTGAAAGTTCACATATATAGAAGAAAATAATGAATCTAATGACGTATTCATATAATAATGACAATAATATTTTGTATTTTTTAAACTTCCGTTCAATAACTATTAACGAACCTTTTCAAATATTTACTGAGAAAAAAAAAAATACATTATAAAATGAAAGGTCCAATAAGAGCGTACATATCGTATCTATGAAGCAGAGTATCGATATAGAATATTTGGTATCCATGTATGTGTGTTCATATCTATCAAAATGTATGCACATACAAGATGATTATTTTTTATTCTTGCGTATAATAATATATTTTTCATGTAATTACTCATTAAAAAAAATTAAATTTAAAAAAACAAAAAAGATAAAAAGAAATAAAATTAAAAAGGTCAAAGAAAAATCAAATTTATATTCTTAAAAGATACAAAATGTTATACGAATATTATGTACATAATCTGTGTTTAGCAAGAATTTGAATTAAAGACCGCGTCCATCCAAAAGAATTAAGAACAGAATAATATTTTTTATGTTTTACTGGTTTTACATGCAACACGATGTGTATGTATTATAGGAAATCGTGTGTATTAAGTATAAAGGAATCATCATGATAAATACTATGGCGTACATTGTATTGTACGCGGACAGAGTAAATATAATCAAATTCAGGTCAATGTCTTACGTTTTACATGATTTTCCCTCTTTAAAGAACATTTATTAAGAACATTACAAAAAAAAAAAAAAATAATAACAAAACGCATGCACACATGTAATGTATATAAAATGAAATAAAAATGATGGTAAAAATCTAATTACAAATTTCGGATATTATTTAGAAGTAAACAAAGATGTTTATTCGGCTATTATATTACACAAGACAATTATTATACTATGGGTTGGTCATAAAAAATTCTTAATTCTAACTTTTATTTCTTTAGTTGTATGTAATAATTATCTGCATGAAGTATCTTTTTGTTTCTATAAATATAAATACGAAAGATAGAATAAATTTGTATCCGCACTATATGCAGTTCTCATTCAATTTTCTATCGTTCCTAGTTAAACATTTTTTTTTCTTTTTGGTTTCTGTGTAAAAAGAAAAAAATATTCCAAAGTACTACATAGTTTCCTTGATTTGACCTTTCCCAGTTAAATTAAAGGAAAACAGAAATATCTAAAAAATAATAAGATAAACAATATTTTATTTTTTATTTTTTTTCTTCTCTTGTTAATTTCAGAGGTTCTAATGTATGTACGAGTATATACACATTGTACGTATGTTCGGTCACTATATTATCCCTTTTTGGGAATTTTTGTCTTTATTTATCTATACGCTATAAATTTATTTACAAAATACATATATATATATACATACATATAAAATGATGTTCTAATGTGCGATGAATACCCGTCATAATAAACAAAACATTAAGATGTTCATTAAAAAAAAATGTACAAAATAAATACAAAGAATATGATCCGTTCTATAATCTTATCATTATCACTGCATATGGAAGGAAAACAGAAAAAAATATTATTTAATGCGTACTTGAAAAAAAATAATTTAAAAAAACAAAAAATATACATCCACATGTAGACGCACTTTAACGTATTTTCAGTCGAAAAAAGTGGTAAATGTGATATGCTTCATCAGACATATACACGAGTAATCATATGATGCAGTATTTTAGAATAAATATTTTTAATGTTTTTTCGGCTTTTCGATCTGTGATCATATCATATACACACGCATAAATTACAGCGATTATGTGCCATAGAAATTATACAAGAGTATACCTCTCCTCTATACTACATTTTGTGCATATCCGAAAGGATGAAATAATTTTGTTTCTTTTTTGTTGCCTTTTCATATTCAGATATCATTCGCTTAATTATTGGGCATTATTTCAACGATTAATAGATTTTGGAATTGTGGTCAAGTTGGAATGTTTTTTTTTTGTGCTTTTGTTTTCCTTAATCAAAATTATTGCTTCTGGTCTTGGTCTTTGGGATTACTGCTACCATTCAATATTTGATAATGATGATGATGACTATGTTCGTAGTGATAAAATGTACGTTCAATGCTATTATTAGTGTTACCGTTTCGGTATTTCTGCTAGAAAAGAAAATTGGTTCTTTTATTTGTTTGTGGACTGAAATTAGAACTACTATCATACTACGGCTGTGCTAGCCACTGATTACTACATTCAGCGGTTTTATTTTCCTATCCTATTAGTAGAACGTTCATAAGATCAATACCAGTAAATTTGGACAATGTGATAAAATGATACGATAGTCTTGGGACGCTGCAAGAGAAAAACCCTAAGAAAAAAATGTGGCGCGAAGAAAGTTGGAGACAGAGTATATAAATGAAGAAAGATCAAATAATTCTATACTTTATGAAGAAGATATAAATTTTATCTCGTTTATTAAAAAGATTAAGATGCCTAGAGCATGTCCTAAGAACAAATGACAATAATATTTGTAAAGGAATTCTATTTAGCAACCTAGATAAGATAATAAGAGACCTTGAGGAAGACCAAGGAACTGTTGGTGGTCAGCTGTACAAGATAATATGCCCAACATTTCAAAATAAAAAGAAAAAAAATCAAAAGCGAGATAGTTGGAGACGAATTCTCTCTGAGGCCAAGGATTTAATTAGTCTGTGGAGACATGAAAGAAGAAGAAAAAGAAAAAACCTAATACTAGTGTATGTACAATGAGATGAGAGCAACTTGAAATTTTCTCCTTAACTTATTGTATCTGATTGTTTATCGTTCTTGGTAACACTTATGTATATTTGGCATTTTTTTTTTTCTATTTTCAAATTTTCGATCAAAACAAACAGAAAACCACTTTAAAAATTAATAAAATCTAAAAAAAAAAAAAATACAGAAAAGTTAAAAAGCACCGAAACGAAAAGAGAAACAGAATTTAATTATGAAAAGAACACAAATGTAAAAATTTTCAAAATAAAATATTTCACGCTAGATAAAATTTAAAATAATTAAATCAATTTCCTTCCAATTCGATAGGTATCTTCGTATATCATTTCATTTTATATTCAGAAAGTCTGTATGATGTGAAAATAATCTTTTTTTGTTGAACAAATTTCACAGTTCACAATTTATTAATATTTATTAAAATTTAAACAAAGATTATGTTTTTTAAGTAGAGGTACATAATATTCGATTTTATATAAAATTTTTGAAGATTTTTAAAAGAATTTTGATTTTATATTTATAGTGAGGAATATACTTATTATTTTCATAATAAATAAATTGAAAAAGTTTTTTAATTCTCCATGAGTATCGATTATTAGAAGATTCCAGAGTACGAAAATACAAATTCTGGTATAGTTGTTAAAGTATTTTTTCGAAGAATTTTTTCAAAAAAATTAAATTTTATTTAATAATTTTCCCGTTGAACTTTTCAAAAACTACATATATAATTGTACATATATGTATGTACATGTACGTACATAGTTTATAAAGTTTCGCTTGAATTTGAGATTAATGTGCGAATTTCAAAACGCTCTGTGAAATCTTCTTCAGAAATTGTTGTACAAAAATAAATATACGATTTCATATAATTTCAGTGCATTCGAAAAATTTACGCGACTGAAAAAGTACACATTTACGACTACAAATATGTATTTGTATGTGTGGTAGTCGCATGAAAAGCATTTCGTTTAGTTAATATTCAAAACTTTTCGCATTCATTTAAAACATAATTATGTGCATAACAATAATTTAAAAGTGTGCATAATTTTATTTAAAATATTTTCTTAATGAAATTTTCATTTAAACTAAAACAACAATAAACAAAAAATATTTCAAATTCAAATATGCAACATGAAGAAGAACAAGAAGAAGAAGATGATGAAGAGAAAAAATTCCACTTTATTGTGCTTGTATATGTAGTACAATGTTTATGTTTGTCTAATTTTTCATTAATTAACTTCAACATATAACTAAAACAAAAACTTATTCTAAACTGTTTTATGTGTGTCATCCTCATCAATTTATTAACAAAAATCATTCTTACACCATCTCCCTCCATTATAACTATACCCCACACCACCATAGTATAATTCCATTCATTCCACAAATTTGTTTTTTTTTTTTTTCAGTTTCTAGATTTCAGTTCATTTTCTGTTTTGTTTTTTTTTTTTTTCAATTTTCCATTTATCTTTTTTAACAAAATATATTTTAAACCACTTTTTCTTTTATTTTGTGTAATATTTATGTGTGTGTGTGTGTGTGTGTTACATATGAACAAATCAAAATTCTGATGTTTTTCTCTTACTTTTTGTTTATTCAACATTTCAGAAAATTTCCACTAAAAATACAAAATTCTGCTGCATAAAAAAAAATGAATGTATGAATGAATATGTAATTTTAGCTTGATTTATAGCTACATATGTGCATATGTACATACATATGCATATATGTAAATAAACATAAACAAATCATTCTTAAAATTTAGCACTGACATCTGTATTAGTTTGCACATAGAAAAAAAAACCAAAAAACCCTCTGCTTCTACTACATCTGTATCGCTGATATTTTGTGCACTTTTTTCTTCTTCTTCATATCCGTATTTAGTAGATGTGTTAATTGTTGTTAGTGTAGGTAGGTAGATAGTAGAATTATAATATAAATGATATGCATACATACACGTACTCCTAGATATTTACAATATTAATATAAGGATATATTAAACTTTCGCTATACTGGGACTTTACAGACTGAGTGAAATATCAAAAGAGCACAAAGTGACAGGAATCATAAAAGTTTACTATGAAACTGTGTTGTTATTTTTGTTTGCATTTAGAAAAATGAAAAAAAAAAAAAAATACAATGAAAAGTTAAAATTTAAAAAAAAAAAAACTTCATTTTTGTATACACGGATTTAATGTGCTCTTTTTACAAAATTGCAAACATTATACACGGCACAGCAGTATATATGTGTAGTGTAGTAGGTATTCAAAGCATCATGTACGCACATATACTCGTAAAACTAAAACCTCACAGTAAATGACATAAAAAAGAACGATAACAACAACAACAATATACATATACATATTTGGTTTAGTAGCAAACAGGCAGCAGCAGTTTTTTTTTTTTAAATAAACAAAATCGCATATACTCACATCACATGTACGTATATACACATTTATAAAAGCACAAGTGCACGTGAATGTAATAATAAAAAGCGGGTGCAAATATGACAGACAAGTGATGTAAACATTCTAGTATACAAATCAACGGATTTATGAATATATGTGTATGTACGTACATATGTATATGCCGCCGCGTCTGATATTATGTGTTGTACTCTATTACACATTTTATCATCACCGTGTCGTTCTTTATGTTTTTGTTTACGAAAAGCTCGCATGATGAAGATGAATGTCATATGATGGAATATATTGCATATAATGGTTGTGTTTTGTGTTGAAAAGTAGTAGTGTAACAAACAAAAATATTACCATCACCAACAACATCATGTAATATCCTTTATCCTTTTAATATTTTCCTCAGAATTTTTTTTTTTTTAAATTTTTTATTTTATTAATTCAAACGTCAACGCAACACCACCACCCCCCCCCCACTTTGTTCAATACAATTGTAATGCATACAACACACAACAAATTCATGTTTGGGGGGTTGTTTGGATTTTTAGAAAAATAATGAAAACATACTACACAAAACATTCTCACCCTATAAATAAAAAATCAAAACTTTTCAGATCCTTATTTGTATTTTTACATGATTCATAATGTACTCTACTGTATATGTGTATACATACTTGTGGATGTATTTTTTTTTTTTTGTGTTTGTTGTACTTACATAAATCGTACCAAACATATTACATAAAATTTTATTGCAGTTACATATATATTCTGTGCTTTTCAATACGATTTCCTATGACTCAGCAAATTCCACAGTCAGACTCCTTCAAATCCATCGAAGAAAAACTAAGGAAACGGGCAAAAATGATGAAAAATAAAAATAACAAAAAAGGAAAATCTGTACATTACATATGTACATATATACATATGGAAGGATAATAAAATCTTGAAAACAACTTTTAAATAATTCTCCCTTCATTATTTCATATAATGGTGTTGTTTTTATTTATTTTATTTTTTTGAAAATAAGGAAAAGAATTTGTCAGAACAGGAAGTTAATTTTTTTTTTCTAGGACTTTAGATTTTCATCCCTTCTGATTGTTTTTCTTTTTTTTTTTTTTAAAAAATTTTTGTTATTGGATCGCTTTAAATTGTATGAAAACTCCACATACTTGTATGTATTTATATCGTATAATAATGTAGACGTATGTAAGTGTATACTAAGTATGTATAGTATAATGTTTTTAGAGTGAAATGAATATAAATATAAGTATCCTTGCTTTTTAACGTTTTTCATTTTGTTCTTGTTTTGTTTGTTTTGTTTTGCTTTTTTTTTTTGTATAATATTATTTTTAAAACTTCAAAAATCGACATGAACGATAATTATTATATATGTATACGATGAGTATGTATGTATGTATGTATGTGGAAAGGGAATTCAAAGGATAATAGAAATTTTATTTGAAACGCAAAAAAAAACAAAAATTATAGAAAATATCAATTGTTTGAATCGTTGTAATTAGAAAAAAAAAAATAAAAAAATTCCTTGTCTGTATAGAATGCTACACATACGAAGGAATCTCATATATACTCGTGTGTGTTACTATATCAATATTATATACAACTTGAGCGCTATATAATCGTATACGAGCACGAATACTCTCACATTTTTGTCCACAATATGATATCCTTTTTTGTGCAATAAAAAAAAAATGATGAATGCTCTTTATTATATATCTATACATACTTGTAATATCCTTCTATCGTTATATATACATATATATTGCATCTACAGAATATGTGATGATTTTATCTACCCTATAAATGTGCCAGAATGAACAAAGTACATACATACATACATACATAATGTATGCAAGTATAAATGGGCAATTCATAATTACTGCAAAAACAAAACAACAACAAAAAAAATATTGTGAATCTCTAATCTATTAAACCATAGAGATTTCCGTATTTTCATCCTTTATATGGCCATCATATATGTACGAATACATATATACATAATATAGCACAAAAATAATGTGATATGGGAAAAAGGGAAAATGAAAAATCGTTGCAATTTAAGGCAAGATTGATAGATAGATAACGTGTCTATATGTACCATATACCATCGCTGGCAAGAATGAACAAAATGAAAACAGATGCAGAGTGTAGGAGAGTGCTGGAATGAAAGAGGAACAAAGGAAAAATAATATAAGCACAAAATGTTTATGTAAGTACATATATTGATTTGACTGAAATTTTGCACAAACAATGACATCGTCATCGTCGTCATCATCATCATCATCATCATCATCATCATTCTGTGAGTCATCATGCATAGCTATTTATGTATCCTGCAAAATATATGATATACTTAAATGTATAGTATACGTATGTTCGAGTACGAATATGCATGTGTTCTGATGTAAAGGATTCATAATAGCTGACGCCAATTCCATTAGGATTTTATAGATTTATGTGAATTGCATACAAAAGGGAGATGAATACCATATACATATGTATATAAATAATGATGAAAAATAAAATCAAAGAGGGAAGAGAGTCAAGATGATAAAAATCAAAAGTTAACTAATAAAATCTCTCTGGTTTAAATTTTATTATTCGTTGACGTTCGCTTTATTCTATACGTGATTCTATACACATTTTGTACGTACGTATAAGCACATTGCATACATATGTACATATTTTGAATTTTTGGATGCAATTTCAATGAAAAAGGGAACAAAAGTACTTTTGGATTTAGAAAATACTTATATTTGAATTTAGGAAAAATCTGATTTCCCTGCATGTAACTTGTAGTATGTATTCTAAATGATTGTGTAAAATAATATATTGACTAATGATGAGATTAAAAATGAAGTGCATGTTGACGCCAAATTTAAGAAATTTCCTTTTATTATGTGTTTTGAATTGGAAATTTTTTGAAAATTTTTCAAGGCAAATTTGCTAAATGAATTCAAGAAAATACTTACATAATATAAAATGTAAGACATTTTATAAAAGTTGAGAAACCATAAAACAAGATTCAACTGAATAGAACGCCGAACATTTGATTTTTAATTCGGAAAACAAAAATTTTACTTTAAGGTTATTTTGTACTACTGTATGACATTTCACTTCTTTTTTTTGTTTTGTTTTTTGTATACGTATGTATAGGCAGGTTGATTAATATAAAAGTTATTGAATATTTCAAATCAAAAAATTTTCTATTTTATTGATCGAATTTTGTCACTTGGATTTTCAATTCATCGATCATATAAATTTAATTTTTTTTTTTTTAATTTTTATAATTTATGCTTTTGTTTCATAATGGAAAATGTCAAACATGATTTACATTTAAAATGGTCCATTATTTAAATCAAAAACTAAAATAAAAATAATTTGATTCATTTTAACAAAAAAAAAAAAATTCATAATACACATTTAACGCACAATCTGTTTTATCGTGATAAAAGACGAAGGTGAATTATAATATATTATTCGATTGACACACTCATTCATACAAATTAAAATAACATTATACATATATAAGTATGTGGTACACATATTAGCAGCTATAGCGTTATCATCATCATTAAAATACGATAATAAAACGCGAAATTATATACATTCAACTTATGTTATAGAAAAAAACAATTTTTTTTGTTTTTTATTTTTGAGATCAAAATGAAAATCGAATCACAAAAACTTCATTTTTCTTTCAGTCTGCGACTAATAGATATAAGCTATATATGTACACGTATATGTTATATCTATATACATACATGTGAAGATATTTAATACCAATACAGCTGATTACTGATACATAATTTTTGTGAAAATAAAACAAAAAAAAAATGAAAACAATTTGACGGAAATGTTTTAGAGAATAAATTTTTGTTTTGTTTTTTATTTTTTGTTAAAAATTTTATATTGAAAATGATTTTATGTGTGGGCAGAATTTATCTATAACAAAAAACATTTTAAGGTTCAGAGTAACTACATATATAGATATCTGAGTATATACATATGTATAGATTTAATTTTTTTTTATTCATCTTTTTTTCATAATTATAGTTTTGTTTGCACAATCATACTCTCTACAAAAATGTAAGGCAATGACAAGTTTATAGTATGATACATAATGTATAGCTAAACTTATGAATGTATACGAGTGTTATAGAAATCATTTTTGAAAACCTCTTTAGTAGTCTGAAATCTGAATAAAAAAAACGTAAAATTTGTCTCTCTGTTTTTGTGGTGTTTCGTTATACAAAAAAAGTTATCATACACATACGATGAATATAAAAAATGATTATAATGATTATGAGTGTAGTACATGATGGAAGTTAAATTTTTGTGCATGTACTACTCGTATATACACTATATACATTGAAGGTGAGAAAAATAGAACACGATTATGAAAGAAAAAAATAAACAATTTTAATCATAAATAAATATGAATGAAATTAATGTATGTATGTGTGTGTAATATTACTATGTGCATTGTCGTAAAATGTACCTATGCATGTAATATGAAAAATATAAAATAAAATACATAAGTATGTAACGTACATACATTTTTGTATGTATTTTTTTTTTTTTAATGTTATTTTTGATTTTAATTTAAATTTGTTTTTAATGTCTTTTAAAAGGTATGTATAGTTTTTGTCGTCTTCTTCTAATTATTTATTTTTTATTTTTTTTTTTTTTCATTTTTCGTGTTTAGTTTTTAGTGATATTCTGTGGTCAAAAGCGATAACCGCTTAAGTCTAAAATTGTAGTTTTGAGTAAACACGGTTTAAAAATTCGAACATATTTTTTACACAAATTTGATGGTTAAAAAACAATAATTTCGGGTTGAATGGAAGACTATATTATGAGAAAAATTTTCTTAAATTGATAACTGAACAATTAAAAATTGAAATTATTTAAAATTGAATATGTTCTAGAACAAAAATATTTGAAAATTTGAAATTTAGGCTATTTATTCAAATTTGTAATTTAAAAATTTTTGTTACTTATGTCAAGTTAGGCGTTTATTGCAAAAATCTATTTTTACTTTCCTACGCTTAACTCGAGATAGGCTGTTATGCTAAACCTTAAAGCCCAACTATAATCGACATACCTGACATAACAAACATAAGAAAAAATAACGAATGTTAAAACGTAACATTTGGGTAACTATAATAACATATAGATAACATACTAAACATAAGCAATACGAATTTCACAAAATGAGCTTTTTGCTTATGTTACTTATGTCATGTACGCTCTCGATCGTACTGCTTATGTCGAGCTTATGTTAAACGAATTTTTAACGAATGTCAGTAATGTTAATTATTGTTTAGCTCATTGATTTGGCTGTGTTCGTAGCACGACATATGTCAAAGCTTATGTCAGGTATGTCGATTATAGTTCCCACTTTACAATTTTGAGAAGTTGTTTCCAAATATATTGTGCAATAATAACTTAAGTTTAGATAAGCCTGTATTTTTAAACATAAAATATCTCTCCAATATTATTATGTTGATTTAAGCGGTTATTGCATATGTAAGTCACGAACTATTCGACATAAGCGATAATGTTTTTAAGCAATAACTTTGGCTACAAAAGTGATTGGAAAACCAAGTTTTGTGTGCACATAGAGCTCGATGCGGAGAATGCAGTAGAATTCATAACTCATTTTTGCCTTATGTCGACTTAAGCGGTTATCGCTTTTGACCACAGTATTTTTTATTGTACGTCTCTACTATATTTATGGCTTGTTCAAAATTCCCAGCGAATAATCTGCGCATGTTTCTCTTGAAATTAAATATGTACATAAAATGATTATATGTATTTGTGTTTTTCTCCCATATAAACCTGAAAAAGTGTAACCACTACAATTATAACCTCGCTCAAAGCATGACGCCATACTCTCACTGCGCATATATTCTATTCGCTAGGAATTTTTAACAAGCTATACATACATTATATTCTCGGATATGTTTTTATGTACTGTAATGTAATGATGAATATTAAGGTCATACATTTGACATAAAATCGGTAATAATTAAAATTCGATTAAGTTTAACAGAAGAATAAAAAAAAACAAAAAAAAAATATACCGAACACATGCACATACATAGGAATAACCACATTATAGATATGTGTGTCTATAAAATGTAAAAAAAAAAAAAAAATTATCTAAAAGTCAGTTCATTTATTTTAAAAATAAAAATAATTTTGAATAAAAAAAACAAAAAAAATTTTTTTTTGAATCATATTTTTTGTAATTAACAGAAATATACACATCACACATGATTATGTCATTGAAAATTTTTCTTGTTAACGTGCGGTGATACAATTGCATACTCAATTTTGAATGTGTGTACATGAGTGTGTATGTGAGTGTGTGTGTGTGTGTGTAATCTAACCTAACAAGGATTATCAATTTGTTTAACAATTTCAAGAAGACAATTTATAATTAAAAAAAAAAAAAAACTGAACATGATTTATTACTGACTGATTTTATTACGACCATTGTGTTATATAGTACAGATAAATACGATAAAATTAATTGAAATCTCTTAAAACCGATTGCTAATGTTGATGCTAACTGATACATACATACATACATATACATTTTGTGATCGTATACGAGTATGTTATACGTTGTCAATTGAATTTTTATTGTTCGATCAGAAATAATTTTACCCACTTATATGCTACCATTGTTTTTTTTTTTTTTAATTAAGTATTTTGAAAATTTTTTTCTTCTTTATGGTACACACATGGTGTCATTTTAATTGAATTCTAAACCAGAATTTTTATTTATTGTCATATCGTATGTTAATTTTTACGCGAAACACAATAGAATCAATGATAATCGTCTATAATTTTAATGTGTTTGTATAACAACATTAGAACGTAATAATAAGTAGCCGAATATTTTACTATTTATAGCTATAAATTTTATTTTAAATGAAAAAAAAAAAAGAAATACACTAAAGAATTATTTTAAATTGATGCGAATATTTGATAAAATTTATGGATCTAGAATATTATGATGTAAAATGTATAGGTATATGATCGTTATTATACTTATACTTCTATGATCAGGAAATAAAATTGTATATTAATTTAAAAATTATTCATTCATTGTTCTTGTTTTTGTCTTTCTTTGTATTTTATTTATTTTTTTTTTTTTTTGTATTGAAATTTATTATTTGTTTAATTATTTTGAAGATTAATGATTTCGTTGAGTTAATTATTACATATATGAAAAATCGATTAAGTCTGAAATGACAATGACAACACATAGTTCAAAAATGAGATAAAAATATTTATTGCATCTATAAATTTTAATTCAAAGTTTAATAGAAATAATAACAATATAGTAGAACTCTTATAATGAAGAGGTTTAATCGATCGAATTGAGAAAATTTAATTGGTCAAATCAGGAGAATTTTTTTTGCATTTTTTTTTTGACAAATAAGATTTTTAATTTATTTCAAGGATATCAATAAATTTATTTCTAAGATGTAAGAATCAAATTGCGAATGACAATTTTTTTAACGAAATTTTCAATTATTCTAGTGTTCCCACACTAAAAAAAAATGTATGTATTGGTAGGAAATCAGAACTTCATAAACACAAGATTGATAAACAAATCAAAAAATAGTCCGTATCTAAGGCAAGAAATAAACTTGAACTGAAAATGCAGCTAAAAATGTTGATATATGACACAATATGCTTAAAGCCGAGACTGAATTTGGTGTTGACAGATATTTGATATAGAAATGTCAGAAAATGACACAAACTAAGTACATATTAATTGTAGCAGAAGATTTAAAATATTGAAAAGCTTACATTCAGCTTAAAATTGCCGAAAATCTTCTGTTGCAATTTGGTTATAAAACATTAATACAAAAATACATGAAATGTGTTTAAAGCTCAACCTGTCAGAAAATCTCTAATTGTGTTTCTCTCCTAGTTCAAAGCACTTGTTTTGTTTGTGTGAAAGAATAAATAGCGAAGTACGGTACAATATAAGGACTTGCCTACTTTTCTTGTATTACTTGCTTTTATTAGCTAGTTTTGTTTGCTCTATTTGCTATCTGCATTGTGAGCAATCCCATTTAAAAGTGTTATTTCTAGTCAGCTGTCAAAGCAACTAATACCGCTTCTACAATCAATATTTAATGCAGTGACTTCAACTTTGACTTCGACTTTTGACTTCCCTGCATATGCTTAACGCACATATCAAATATTTTGAGTGCAGTAAATTCAACTTTGTCATACTCTGAGGAGACCACCAAATTATATTGCCAAAACCTCACTTGATTGGAACCCCCAAGTACATCTCAAAAGAAGTAGACCAAGAGATATCTGACGTAAAAGCACACTCACGGAATTGTCAACAACAAATAAAACGTGATCTGAACCAAAAACTTTAGCTAACAACCGCGTAAGATGGAGAGCTTTTGTTGAAGACCTATGCTCCATAGCGAAGTGACAGGAAATGACGATGATGATGATGAAATTCAACTTTGACTTGACGTATAAAGTAACAGTTGAAATTTTGAAAGCATAGTTTGTTTATTGTGATGTCAACAAAAAAAAAATTCATTTATTTTATGTTGTCATCCTAGATGCAGTAGACTGCAACATTGAATTTTATTGACTCAAAAGTAGCTGTCAAGTCTACTGCATTGAATGTACAGAAGTTCTAATATAAATATCCAGTAAATCAAAGTCGAAGTTGAAGTCTTACTGCATTGAATGTAGAAGCGGCACAAATCAAGCAAAGCAAACAAGGCGTTACATTGTATATTAACCATAATTTTTCTTTTCAATATTTTGTCATTAACGATTTTTTCTTTAAATTTCCAAATCCTTTTATTATCATTAAACTGTTTTTGAATATTTGAATTTGACATTATTCATACATACTCATACTAAATTAATAATTTTGTTCGATATTTTTTTGTTTTTCTTCAATTAAATAAATTTTTCAATCCAATTGTGTTAAGTGTGAAAACGAAAAACAAAACAAAAAAAAAAAAAATCAAATTTACCAACATTATATGAAATATGCAAATTCATTAGATTATACATACATATTATGCAGACACAAACAAAAGGCAAATTAAAATAACACAAAACTAACGAATAAAAAAAAAATAATTTTTTAATTTTTTGAATGAAACAAAAATGAAACAAAATACAAAAGAGCAGAAAGAAAACAGAAAAAATAAATATGTACAAACTAAAAAAATTAATAAAACTATAGAAAAACTACGAAAAAAAAGTAAAAAATTATTTTCAATAATAAATTGATTTTTTAATATTTTTATTGTTTTAACATAATAGGAGAACTATACTATTATAAAAGGTATACATACATTATATGAGTATGTATATACACGTATGTAGCTTGATTTGGTTAAAGGGCAATTTTCAAATCAGAAAATATATTGAACATCAAAAAATTAATGGAAAAAACAGAAAGACAATAAAAAAAAAATTAAATAACATATATTTTAATTACTTTGACAACTTGTTAAATATGCCGTAAAAGAGATATTTACGTAAAAGAGTAGTGCAGCAATGTAGTGGTGTAGATATAGCTATAATAATTTTGCATGAACAATAAAGAAAACAAAAAAAAAAATTGGTTTTTATTTCGATTTTCGGTTTTATTATTTTAATGTATTTTTGTGTTTTAATATATTTTTTGTTTTTTTAATTATTCTCCTTTTGTGTGTGTTTATATTTTATAAATGTAAGCGACACTTTGAAAAATTGATTTTTTCATTATACAAAAAATATAATAATGAGATTTTTTTTTTTTTTTTTCAAAATAAAAATGTTTCAAATTTAAAATACAAAGAAACACATTTATTTTACACATGTATGTACATATCTATATTTTGTCCATGTGTTGAATTTGTGTGTACCACTACTAATACCATTATTAATGATACTCTGTGTATAGGTAATATACAGTGTTGTGCAAAAAATAACAACAAATTATAATTTATTTTGATAAAAAGAAATGTAGAACTGGTGGTCCAATTTGGATTCGGCGGAATTTTTATCAGAAGACTCAGAGAGGTGTGGCGAATTATTTTTGACGTTTAAAAATTATGTGCTTAGGGAGGGTGGTAGTCGGTGGGAAATCGAGTGTATTGTGGTGACCACACGTTGAAGGATGGTATTAAGAGTACGGGAGATAGAGGAAGATCATCATGTTAGATCGATAGAAGGAATAGGTAGGGGGTTAATAGCAGGTTAGGATAGTAAATTAAAAATCTATAGTAATTTTTGGTTTTACTGTTCAATGTATAATGAACGTATTAATGCTGTGGTCCTCGGTTGGAAGGATTAGGAAAGATCGGTTAGGCAGTTATTAGACCTATCTTTGAATGTTTGCTATTTGTTTTGCACAACACTGTTATTTCCCTAGTTTTTCTCATTTGTTTGTTGATTTTACACACTCGTTTATATACAATGGTATTTTTTTCTCGTATATTTCATTTTGCATAGATACATACAAACTTATCATGTATTTTTTTACGATAAATTTTAACATATATTTCATTAGTTATGTTAATTTTTGAAAAAATAACAAACGCCTACTGTTTATTTTGCTTATGGCATAATAATATACACTGGTTGGTATACATATGTTCATCAGGTACCAGTAGAGCTAAATAAATACATACTCGTATAATAACGTATGTATGTAAGAGGTGAGTCAGATAAAATTTAGAATTTTTACGGCGTTATAACTGAAAACCTAAAAGAGGTAGCGAATTGATGTGCATAGACAAATTATTCTATAAATAATAAGAAACATTTTAATTTTTTTCCTTTTGTGTCTAAAACGTTTAATAAAAAAGATGTGCAGTAAACAAGAAGAAGAAAGAAAAATTATATTGGATAAATTTCTAGAAAATAAGAAAAGATCGAAAAAGGAGATAGCTAGTGAAACAAATACTAGTGTAAAAACAGTTTACAATGTTATCAACAACTACAACAGAGGTAATTCTATTGAAAGAAATCTAGGATCAGGGAGAAAGAAAGGTCCTTCTGATAAACAGGTACTAAGAAATATTGTAAATGCCTATAAAGCTGATCCACTGAAATCAACAAGGAATGTAGCCGCTATTGCAGGTACGTCACAATCGACAGTAATGAGATATAAAAAATTTAGTGGACTAAAAACATGCAAGCAGCAAGCAGTACCTGATAGATCTGTGGCTAAACAACATCTGGCGAAAACACGAGCAAGATGGTTATATGACAAATATCTAACGAAATTTGATTGTGTTATCATGGACAATGAAACATATTGCAAAGCAGATTTCAACCAGATTCCAGGAAATGTGACACTGTAAAAAATAAGAAGACAGCTAATAAAACAATTTCAGCAAAACAACACACAAAAATTTCTTAAACAGTTCATGGTATGGCAGGCTACTTGTAATTGTGGTCTACGGAGCAGGGAATTTATCACGACGGGAACAATAAATTCAAAGATGTACATTGAAGAATGTTTAGAAAAACGATTGAAACCCTTTATAAGACAACATCAAGGTTCAGTGTTATTTTGGCCAGATTTAGCAACTAGTCACTATGCTAATACAACGAGGCAATGGTATGAACAAAATGGGGCCCACGTGGTCCCGAAAGAGGCAAATCCACCTAATTGCACAGAACTAAGGCCAATTGAAAGATATTGGACTAAAATGAAGTATATATAGAAAAAAACAAAAAAATTTTGTAAGAATGATATTGATTTCAGAAATCTATGGCGGAAAGCATATGAAGTGATCACAAATGAGTCTGTCCGGGTGATAATGCAGCACCTCAAGCAAAAAGTTAAAAATTTTTGTAATAGATAATTATATTGTCCCAATATTTTGTAAAATAAATCAAACTTTATTTGATTGAAATCGGAGTTAAACTTTTTGATCTGTGGTAGAACGAAAATTCCAAATTTTATCTGACTCACCTCTTGTATAGTTTTGTATACAAATCACTGTTATACATAATTGAATAGATAATTTTTATATCACTATGTGTATGATATAAGTATGCAAATATACCTACAAACAAACAAAAAATTGTTGGATTATTACTTATTATAAAATCTATTTTTATGAGATACACATACATATACACACATGCATACGTACATATGAGTATACGCTTGTTTAAATCATAATATACTCGATAAAATACAAGAAATAAGAATACGAAATAGGTAATCAAAGTAAAAAAAAAAACCTCAAACACTATATATTCGTATATCGGATTATGAATATAAGATTTAAGATAGAAATAAAAAATAAATAAATAAATAATGAAAAATAACATTTAAATATTTCATATGATTACAAAGAAAAAAAAATATATACTCGTATATAAAAAAAAAAATTTGCTTAAAATTAACATTTATATTAACCTAGTAAAATTTAAATTTATGTGCTAAATGAATTTTTTATTTCTAATTTCAAATATTTTTTTCATTTAAATGATTTTAATTTGTATTTTTGTTTTTTCAAAAATTATTATCTTTAATAAAATTCAACTATGTACATATTATATCTACCACACTAAGGTATATACATGCTAGTGAATGACAAATTTACATATTACACAGACATTCTTATTTAAACCGCAATCTAATTTGAAAGAATTAAATTGTAAATTATTTCTATATGAAAATTAAATAAAATAATTATTTCAAATGATTTTTATTATATACTTACACATATCAACATACGCGCACACATTTATATTCGGATATAATTATGTAGATTTGATAATATTTTATACTGCGGAGACTCAATCCGTTTTATGTAGATATACGAGTATACATAAAAATTCTTGATATTTTTTTCCTTCACTTTAAATAATGTACGATTATTTTGTATTTATTTATTGGAACAGGTAGAGATACACATAATAAATATTTTATTAAGAAACATTTTTACTTGATTTAATTAAGTTATTCTTTAGTTTGTTTATATAAATGCGGACAAAATGTAAAAACATACTCGTAACTACCCAGCTGACCAAGTGAACTCATAGTGAATTCGTTCTGAATTCATTTCACTCAAGTGATTCTTCACGTGAACGTTCACAGTGAATCATTAGTGAAGATATTTTATTTCAAAAATTTTTACGCTATAGCTGGTCATAGTGAATTCACTTATTGAACTCATTTTGAAATCACTTACTGAGCATTTAATGAAAACACGAAATGAATTCATATTGAATGCAGTTTGTGAAGGTAAAATACCATTCACAATGTGAGTAATCAATGAATCCTGGCTCTAATTATTACATTCCTACTTTTCGTTTTGATTTTTCTGAATAATTTAAATAAAAACTCTTTAATCACTTAATAATATCAATCACTTCGTTCTTTTTTATTTATTTTACTTTTTATTTTTAATAAACTAATATTACACAGAATTTAAAACACTTGCTTATTCCTTATTCTTAGACTCAAATAACTACATTTTATATCGCTTCAGTTTACAAATTAGTACATGAAAAAGAAATACAAAATTTCACTTTACGTTCACTAAGTGATTCCATAGTGTTAGGCTTTGTGAATCGCAACCATTTTACAAAGATAAAACGAATGAATTCGCCTAATCATAAAATTAAAATAAATAGTCATCATTCGTTTACATAAATCGTCATTAATCAAATGAATTTTATATGAATACAATTCATATTTCAATCACTTGGTGTATTCATAATGTACCCATTTTTGAATAATTCACTTATTTTTCATTTCGTGTTTTCAAAATGAATAAGAGAAAAATTATTCAGTTCGTAAAGATTTTTGGCATTCACTATGAATTCACTGTGAACCTAGTTCACTGAATGGTCAGCTGGGTACTAAATGTTTATATGTATATGTATACGATTGTGTGGTATTTACCTTACATTTTAAAAAAAATGTAAAATTTATATTTTTAAATTGAATTTAAATTACCGATAATCAGGACATAAAATTATTTGATTTTGACTTGTATACGAGCACATATACATATATACGAGTAAATGTGATATAATAAAGTTTTATGGCTTGAATAAAATAATAACTGTACGGTATAAGTTATGTTTACGTTATATAATTAACGAGTATTTAAAATTAATTTTTGATTAAATTAAATTCGAAATAAATTCGAAATAAATACGAAAAACCAGAACAGTGAACATATGTAGGTATACATATCAAAAATTCTGTGATTTGTGTGTGATTATAAAATAATAATTTTTGAAACAATTATAATATTAATTTAATACCGCATTTACATAATATAGTGAATTGTATTGTAGATATTCTCATATTATCACACCACTTTATTCATTTTTGTAAAATTACAGCATCGTTTTTTTTTTTCTTCATTTTACACGTAAATTAAATTTTTTCTTGTGTAACCATAAAATGGGTTAGAATTAACATCAATCACTTAGAGATTTTGAATTCGATAAGAAATTTTAATTTAATAATGTAATAGAGAAAACTACAGGGAGATGAAAATTTAAAAAAAAAAAAATTAAATATAGAAGTAAATTAAAGAAAGAAAAATAAATTAGAGGAAATATCTAATTATCAAATACAATTTTTTTTCAATTTCAAAATTGATACTTTACTGTTCGAGTGCACAAGCTTCACGTAAATATAGTAAGTCGTATAAAATTGAAAAAAAATTATGGTTCGCTTTGATTCGATATAGCTATGTTGTTACGTTATGATGATGAAATCGAAATGAAAGATATGTATATGAGCCATCTAATGTACCATGCATAAAATCATTGGTTTTTTTTTTTTTTTGTCACTCAGATCAATAATATAGTAATTATAATTATATTACGACAGACAGAAGTAAAATTGAATGGCAAGCAAAAACAAGAAATTGGAGAGTGCAAAAAAAAAAAATATGGATTTATACCAATTTTTTCCATTCAAAAGAAAAGATTTTTAATTTCACTTTTTCACCCGACATTTTCGATACATGACAAAAACTTTGATTTTATGTTGTAATAATAATTTTTCATCATTCAAGGATATCAACCAACACTTTTTGTTGCAAATTTGTTACAATAACTGGAACTATTGCTTACATCTACAATACGAGTGTATGCACTACCATTTAATTTATGTACGTACAAAGGTAATATCTGCGTCTAATCTGTAATTAATGTAAATCTACTTTAAGAGGAATACTCGTTTATGGTAGGTATGTAAAGCTGTCTGTCAGCTATCGATTATCGATTTTCATTCACTTTTTGTCAGCCAGCTATACATATGAAATGCTATAACTATAGCTTGCTTTGTATGCATATATGTACTCGTGTAAAAATAACTTTTAATGTTTGATGATTGCTTTTTTTTTGTGGTGATATTTTTTTTTCATATTATCGTTTCGCTTGCTTAAAACATACTCATATAATATCAATGAACTAATTATTCGCTTAACTAAAGTTAATCACAATCATTATTATGATCGTCGTCGTCAGTATTATCATTATAAGTGGTTTCGTGTAGATTAATGGTCATTTTCATGAATGCATACCTATATAGTAGATACATTATTATCTATACATATGCGAATACGAGTTCACAGTACATCATACATTACATCGATCTATCAAATCGATAATCAGATTGAAATCTCTTCATTTTTAATATTACATCATATTGCATTCCATTACGTGTGCATGTACAAGACAATAATTATCTTTGCCGTTAAAAAAAAAAAATATAAAATAAAAAGAAACCAAAATAGAAGTAAAGTAGTCAATCGTTTTTTTTTTCAAACATATAACCAACCATGTATAGTCTGTTGAATCAATCAGTCAGAATTGATTTCTTTCTTCAAGTAAGTGAAAACTATTCATTTCATAAAAATCATCATCATATATATCTACACGTAATTTTTATAGTTTAATTGCATTTGTACTTTGATTATTTATTTATTTATTTTTTTTTTTTTCATTCAATCCTTTTTCATATATGTATACGAGTATTTTTCATTTTAACATTTTACTTTTTGATTTATTGTCTTTTTTATAAATTTATTAATTTTCAAATGTAACATCTATACACATACACATATTGAATTCGATGATATTTTGTCTTTCTATATAGAGATCACCTTTTTACTTATTTTGTTGTATGTAAATGATCACGATAAAATGAAATAATTTAAAAATTTAATTGAATTATGAATGAAGATTGAAAACCACGCACATACATATATACATACGAGTATGTATGTATTTGTACTCGTACATACGTTCATATACACATACACATATATAGGTAATAAATGTATGAAAATATGATCGATCGATGAATGATTTTAAGACATTAGAATTTTTCATAATAATTAAATGAAAAAAAAAATGAAAATAAATTCTTTCAATGTTCGGTGTTTGAGTAGCTGATCATCCAACTAACATTTATTGTAGATTTTTTTTTTTTTTTGTTTGTTTCTTAAAAATATGTTTCAATAACGAAGTTATACTTATATGTATGTATGTAGTTCGTGATTATCGTTTTATACATGTACATATAATGATCACTCAGGTATCTACCTACAAAATTTCATTCATTTGCAGCTTCCAATTTTCAAATTGTTGGTTTAATTGACTTTTAAGTATCCAAATGGCATATTATAGGTAAACTTGGATAATCTATCAAATAATCGTCTCTGTCTATGTACAATTTTAAAGATACCAAACCATCATTATATGTAATGTATGTTGTAACTATATGCATGTTTAGCTAGTTAAAAAAAAAAAAAAAAAAAAACAAAAATAAACAATATTGGTTTTTTTTTCCTTTTTCAAAAATTTATTCAACCGTAATGCATGGTTATGTTCTTTCTAATTTTTTTTTTTTGTTTGCTTTACCTTCGTTGTTAAATATATGTATGTACTCGTATATGTAATGTAGTAATAATTTCAGTAGTTGATGTTCATTAAAAAAAAAAAAAAAAAAACTCTTGTTTAATTCAACACTTTTTAACGTTTTTAACATGTTTCAATAATGACAGCGTCAAAAAATTAGGCTATGCTATAACAGAAGTTCGATCGATAATAATGATTTTTGTTATTTTTGTAAGATACATAGATATAATATATACTCGTACGTACATATACGTATATAATGCAGTTCAGTATATATCGCAGCTGTACAACTTTATATGTATACTGAGTCTGAGCTGAGCTATGTATATACTTATATTAAATCAAAAGTGGTACAGATATAAATGCACTTCTGATACTAAACTGATACATAAATTTAAATACGTAACGTGTACAAAATATATGTAGATAGACTTTACTTTCAGTTTTTAAATTGAACGACTATATTACGTACTCGTATACATACATCGTATACTATATATTGCGTCTATATATAAATTTTGATTTATTTAAACGACAAAAATATTATAAATGTAGCTGCAATGATATTTTATTTTAAAATTAGCGATATTTGTTTGTTTTTTTTGTAGTCTACATACATACATATGTATAGACTAAAGGTATATAAAATGTGTACCTATGTATATATAATCAGCATCATAAAAATACATATGTACATACACATACATGTGTAAATAATCAACTGACGATAAATTTAATTATTATACACAATTTACAACTGGTAATTTGAAAGATACATACTCGTACATTCATCCAAAAAACTTTTACATATACATAATCACGAATAGTATAAATGTATACATATATACACGCAGACATAAAATACTATTATAGCTACTATACAGGTAAAATTATTAATTGACAAATCTAAAAGAATTTAATTAATGTCCGATCTAATAATATTCATAGAATTTTTGGTATGTAATGTATACGAAGTACAAGAATTAGTATATAGATTTAGATACAGAGATACGTACATTATACATACATTTATACTCGTACCTACACATGTACTTTTAAATATGTTGTTTTTTTTTGTTTTTGTTTTTTTAAATTTTAATCTTGTCCGTTTCATTTCAAAGCTATTCGAATTGATTGAGATTTTATTATTTTATAAAAAGATGAAAATTCAGAGAAAAAAAAAAATAAAATAAATATAAGACAGAAATAATATATAAAATGGAATGGAAATCGACATATGTTCAAGATATTATACTACTCTTGTATACTCGTACTTATCAGCTTTTAATATCAAAAAATATGCATATATGTAGTTTTTTTTTTGTATGATGGATACTATGCGGTACACTTTAGTATAATCAGCGATAATATGGTAATCTATAGTATAATATGTATGCGTTATCTGTTCGTTTTCTCATGAAAATAACATTCGTGACAGCATTATATATGTAAGTGTTGTAGAATTTAAATTCAAAATATGAATTTATTTTACGCATAACTTTAAAATTAAAATTATTTTAAATTAAACAAATTCAAAAAATAATATTTTGTATCTTTTCTGATCATTCTATATAGTGTGCTATAGTGTAGGTACGTGTGTGTGTCGTTTTCATTTGTTTATCTTTATTCTTTATTTATTTTTTCTGTTTTTTTTTTTGTTTCTGACTCTTCTCTTGTTTTATTTTTTTTTTTGTTTTAGATTCTGATCATAATTTTTAATTATATGTGTAGAAATCAAATAACAAAAAAAAAGAAAGCATAGAAAGAACAAAAAAGAAATTTTTTTGACAGAGAAAACAGGAAATGAAACGTTACATTGATTTCAATTTTCATAAGACAACACACATTTTTGATATTCTAATTAATCAAATAAAATTTTTATTGAAGTACGCATGAACTCGAAGTTATTTCGATCATTTTGAATTTCAGATTCTTAACCATTCTATCATAATGTCATGAGGTGTGCAAGCATAGTAATTTGTTCAAAATTGAATTCATTCAAATATAAATTTTGAAGATTAAATATCGTAAATTTCTTGATTTAGAACTTTGGAATGATTTGTAGCAAAATTTTGTTTTGATTTTGAGGAAAGAAATTCCAACGGCAGTAACATAATTTCGGATAACAGTATTTTGTTAAAAAAGAAACGATGATTTAAGAGGGTAAAAAATCGATTTAAATGTCTGATCATGTAAAACCTAGATTTATAATGTCACGGGTTAATATGTTGATTGTTAACTTTTCTACCAAATATATACCAATGTATATGTGCATAAAATGATCAAACATTTAATTGGAAAATCATTTTCGGTCGATATCAAACGAATTCTACACATGCTATACTGCGTCACTTTTAAGATCCTTTAGATAATATCAATGATCGTCCAGTTACAATTAGATCAAACTGATCTGAAAAAATCAAATTAGGATTTGTAACGCTTCCGTACTAACAATAAATGAATCGATTGGTTTCATTTATTATTCCGGCATGTTATAGTGCGATAATCGGTATTTCTAGTAAGCAATTAGTTTTTGATTTAATTTCATTTAATAATGATTTTTCCAAACACAAACAAAGAAAAGGAAATTGAATTTTATTTTTATGTATTTTTTTTTATTTTTTAATGAAAATAATTTATGAAAAATGAAAAATAAAATGAATTCCTAATTTGATTCATTTTCGAAATTAAAAACAATTCTTTTGAATCATTTTTTTATTCCAAATAAACATTTCTGCATGTACAAAAGTATATTTCTGTATATACAAAGGTTGGTGTAACGATATATCCTTTATTTTCTTATTCATATATGTATTACAAAATAACACAAAAGATTTACATTTATGATTAAGATTTATTCTTTAAATTTCAAATGTATTCTCGCAATATGTTTATAAAATATTTACAACAATATTTTCTTTCAAGGACAAACAAAATATATATATATACGAGTATATATATTTTTTTTTTGAGTAATTTAATTTTGTTCTTTTTTAATAATTTAAGGATTGCCTTTAAACAATCAAGCAAGTACGACGAGTATATATCTATATGTATGTAGTTGATATATGACATGTATACAAGAAAATGTAAACTTAAAGTAAAACGGATACAAACACAAATAACGTGAAAAACAAATAAACAAAATAAAAGATTTTACAAAAGCGATTACATTAAATCTTGTGAAGAATGAAGCAAAAAAAAAAAAAAATCAACAAGAAACGAAAATAAATAAAAATCCAAAAGTTATATGCTTTTACATCGGCACACAGGAGCAATAATTTGAAAATTTTTTTTTTTTTAAAAAGATATTTTACTGCTTTATACATGCGTTTATTTGCTTACATGTGTGTGTTTAATCCTTGTTCATTGAATGAATGTAGTCGAAAACGAGGTAAAAAAAAATAAAAGAAAATCGTCAAGGAAGAAGAAATTGTTTCTATATACTTTTCTGATTTCATTTCAAAATTTTCAAATTTTTTCTAATTTTTTTTTTCAAATTTTCTTCTTTCATTTTTTTTTTTTTTGTTCACTAATTTAATTTCATTTTGTTTTCATTCTCACAGGAATAAAAATTTCGTCTTATGTTTTATTATTTTCCTGTAGAAATAGGAAATTAAATTATTCCAAAAAAAAAAATAAAATTATCAAGTGTACGATATCGTCCGTCATCAGGAGGAAGAGGTGAAAAAACGATACATTACAAGAAAAAGAATTATGTGGGTGCATTATTTATCATAATCATCGCCATTATTGTGTATATATGAATCATGTGCATTCGGGATTACGTTGCTTGTCTACAAGGAATTCCGAATTCGTTGTTCTTCACTTATTTTTTCTCTTTTCCAAGCAAAATCTCTTAATACAGTCTATATTGAGTTCATAACGGCATACGGCATATTATACAGACCTACCTTAATTCTTGTAATTTGAGCTAACACACATACATTAAGTATGTACAAAAGAAGGCAAAATAAGAAATCTTTTTACAAGGTGTTTTATAGGGTAATAATCATAAAAGAAAACTCAATTTTCATAATATTTCTGAGTGTTCTTTGATCAGAATGAACTAGGTATGTACATACGTTTATGGGAAGTTCTAAAACAAAAAATTAAAGAAAAGAGGAGGAAATGGCAGTAAATACTCGTATATCGTTGAAACTTATCGCAAATTACAAATCTACGCGGACTTCTGAAATCTTGAACTTGAACCTTAAAAACATAAAAACACCCTACAATCAAAATACATTAACGATATCTTTTCATCTAAGTTATACTAATATCTATAGCTATAAGGATTATAATTCGAATATGTACGTAATATGTACATAAAAAACAAGGAAACAAGGAAGAATATGTGTTCATTTGCCCGCCTTTATTTCGTGATTTTTGACTTTTTACTTATGTACTTCACAAAATGTCATGTAGCGTGTATATAGCTGCTTTGAATTTACAAGCGTACACATCTAACATTCAGAGTCTTTTTTTTTTGCCTTCGTTTTTTCTTTGTTTTTCCTTTTAAATCCTTGCATTTTATTCTCATTTTAATGTTTTTGATTTTATAAATTTTTCATTTTCTTTTATTTTTAGCTCCAACGACGAAATGTTTATACCTTCTTACCTGTGTGCGGCTGTCTGTGTATTATAGTAAACGCTCAGTGCAGTGTTGGCATTCATGTATCTTGAAACACCTGTCTTATATTTTCGGTATGTATGTGTACGTATATGTGTATAAGTATGTATAAGCATACAGAAAATATTCTTGTTTTTTATTTTCAATTTTTATTTATTGTTTTTCGTTGTTGTTGCTTTTCATTTTCTGATTTTCAAATTTTCAAAGTACTACGAGTATTTTTGTGCATAATACGAAAACGAAATATTACGATTATGTACATATGTATATGTTTTAGTACTAGCGTGCATAATGTAATTGTGTTATAAAATATCTTTACTTCAACCTTTAAAATCAGTTAATTTCATTTTATCTGGTCTTAATACACTGTCGCTTTTGGTATGTAAAATCGCAGACTGTATACACATACATAATGACCATACATCCATACACAATGGAATACTCTGAATTTACTTTATGTATACGAAACGAATGTCCGTACGATTGTGAGATGTATATGGTGTGTGTACAGTGATTATTTTCAGTACTACTTTGAGGCAAATTCAGCCTTAAGGGATTTTCAAATAGATAGTTTTTGAGAACTTGAATTTACAAAAACCTCTTCCACCGCATCGCATCATATCACCGCAGAATACCTACCATATATTATTCGCTTTGCTTTTAAAACCTTAAAAAAAAAGTTTCCTGATTTCGAATTAAAATGCTACAATTATTCACTTCCTTTGTTTGTTTGTGTGTGTGTGTGTGTGTGTACGTCATTCGTTTACACTGATTTATTTCTTTTTTTTTTGTCTAAATCTATGTATATGGAAGTCAGAGCCAGTTAATAATAATAAGAAAGAGTTAAACACAGCCAGATACCCTCTACTCGCAAAATACAAAACTGCATATACATACATACATATGTATTATGCATAAAAGCATAAAAATTGTAATATTTGTGTTGTTGTTCTTGTTGATGGTGTACCGCAAATAATCCAGAAAATACAGAAAAATAAGAAGAAGAAGAAGAAAAATTGCACACCAAGTTTGAGTATAAGATTTTTTTTTTATTTCGTTCTTTTGTTTTTTTTTTCTTTTGCTATGTAATTAAAATGCAACCAAAACGATACAGGTAGCATTTAAAAAATCAAAGTACAAGTAAAAAAAAAAAAAAAATAAAACAACAAAAAAATAATGAATATTCGTATATGTGTGTATATAACGCGAAAAATTGGAAAAAATAAAATACACGAGAAACGCGAACTTTACGTCTACTGTCACATTATTCTGATTCTGAATCTGAAACGTAAAATTTCAGATTCAGAATTCACTTTTTGTTCATTCTGATTCTGAATCTGAAAACTCCTTTTCAATATTTTTCTTTAAATTTGTTATTGTTATAAAACACTTTACTTATCGAGTGAACATTAGACCATCGAACGATAACTACTATGAGTGGCGAGTACGTTGGTAAGACGCACTTTTTAATGGAGGGTGAAATAAAGTTAATCTTCTGTCTTCTGTCTTCTATCTTACGATCTTCAAGTTGTATATAAACAAGTATGTCAATTTATTGAGTGGTTTAGCTATGAATTCAGATTCAGATTTCAGGTACATGTGACATGCTACATTTATTGTCAGCATGTTTCGTTTTCTATTCTGAAAATAATCAGATTACAAAACGGAAACACAAACCGGAATTTATTCAGCAGATGAATTTTTCAGAGCCATGTAACAGGTCACATATACTACAATGTATTTGATTGTGATTCTGAAATTTTCGGAATTTTTCAGATTCAGAATCAGTCTCATGTGACAGTACACAAGTGAATTGTAAGTATATACATAAGTACATTAACGTTACATTTTACTTATGTACTTACTTACTTAAGGATTCCTTGATGGTTTTCAGGGATTTTTAGTGAAGGAATTCAAGTGTTATTTTGTAGTACAGTAGTACACGCGTGTAAAAATATCTTCGATATTATAAGAGATTGTATGCAGCACCAGAACCACAGTTAACAAGTCTCAATTGTATAGTCGTTGTGAAAATGAATGGATGGATGAATGAATAAATGGTTAGTTGATAGAATGAAAATAACGATGGATATAATATTTTATATTTTACACTACTAAGTAAAGTAAAACAATAAGGTAGAGGTAGGTAAGCTACATATACGAGTATACGCTATAATAAATAATAGTATTTAAGAAAAACTTATAAGTGAATGTAATTATTTCTTAAAAAACTAATTACGTGCACGCGAATTTAAAACTAGGCCATCAAGTATGATATTTGAATTGAATCGAATTGGATACAATCATATAGGATTGCTATATGAATGCAAACTTTATTCCCTTGCATTTTTTATTTACTTATTTTTAAATGAATTTCTTTTATCGGTACCGTCGTTTGCGTTTAGTAGTTTTGTTTTGTACATTTTGTAGTTTTTATATGAAGGTACTTACATGTACTTGTATTGTCTTGGTAGTTGTGCTATTTTCATCGTTACTATACCGCAGTTACAATTTTTTTCAGTAGATATATGTATTTTGTCGTCATCATTATAATTCTGTAATCATTTATTTTCTTATTCCTCGTTTTCTTATTTTTAAGTTTTTTTTTTTTTTTTTTCTTGAAATTGGAAACAATTTATTCGGTACACGATTAATATGTACACAAGCACATAATATACCATACTAGAAAGTATATATTCGTATATGTATTTATGTGTTCATATTTTCATGTAAAACGTGGGTTAGATTTATTTAAGAATTAAATGAAATCGAGTCTCATTAAAAGAAAATAATCAGAAATGAAAAACATAAAAAATGAAAAAAAATTGCCATTATATATAAATGTGAGTTTTTTTTTTTATAAATACAAAAATATCGAATTAATAGCTCCTGTGGGCTTGAATTTAATTCGTTACATTTACTTTTACGTAGATTGTATATGAGTATGAGTATACGTAATATGTGTATGTGCGTAACTATGTATGTATATGATTTTCATTTGATTTCTCCTTTTTTGTAAATTCTTCTGCTGTTATTATTTTCATTTATTAAAGTTAGAATAACAAAAAAAAAAACATCCGATCAATCATAAAATACGACCACTTGATTGAATTTTATTTAATTAAATGCCAGGAAATTTATGTTTTCTTAATATTTAACAACGCAATGCAATTACATTTACATTTATGTATGTATATTTTTGCGTTTTAATTTTGAATTTGAATTCATTTGTTATACAAGCGCATATAAAATTGCGTTACAATTTTTGAATTGTTTGTGTTCAAATGTTTCATTATTGTTTTTGTTTTTCATTTACTTTAGTTTTTCTATTATTATTTTTCTTTTTTTTTTGTTTTTGAATTCATGATATCCATCAGAAATTCTGGTATAATCTTGAATTAAAAAAAAAAATTTTAAAAATTTTTTACGGTCGTAAAATCAATGCGCCTCTGTAGTGTACACGCTTTGTATATACTCTTGTATGTAATGCAATTTGAATACATTTTTTTATAAATGAATGAAAAAGGAGTTAAAAATTATGTATATACGCAAAAATATGAATAAAGGGATATTTTTACATACTCATACAGAGGGTTTCAATATGCTTCAATTATTATTCAGTTATTTGATTTCGCTTTGTTTTGTAAATTTTTCAATTTTTAATTTCGCTTTTTTTATTCCTTTAATAATAATAAACACACATATACAGACTTACATGTTCCTTGCGTACATAAATTTAAATCATAAAGCTAAAGGTATGAAAGGTTAAAGGAAATTAAGGGTAGCAAAAATATATTGTAAATTCTATTATTAAAACGAATTGAGAGTTTAAACTTTTGCTATTGAGCATAGAAATGAGGTTGATGCACATACGTACATATATACCTTTATTTATACAAAAAAGTAAAAAAAAATAATTGAAAATAAAACTTTTCTATGAAAAATTTCCAGTTGTTTTGCGTTCACAATAATTTTTTCTCAATACCCTCCAATTTATGTACCCTCCAATTCTGTATTTTTTTTTTTCAAATTTATTTGGTTTTTGTTCTCTCTTTCAATTAAATATGCGAGTAAAATGATTTGATTAGAATGTTACGCATTTTAAACTTTTTTCATAGAATCTATGATGAGTGATGTGATTCATATATGTACGTAAATGCCCCATCCATCCATCATTTCACATTACAAAGGGATATGCTGTAAACCATACAATACAGAAATATTGGATAAAGGGGATGAAAGCATTCCGAATTGAATAAATTTACAAATTTCGCATTTTTTCGGGAAAAGAAATCCGAAATTATTCTAACGTCTTACAATTTTTTTTCATCACTGTACGATACGAGTATATATACGAGAGGAAATCAACATAGACATATATGGCATATACATGTGGGAGTATTAAAAATTCTAAACACACTCCATTACACATACAGTCGCAACTCCTTTAACCGTAAATTATGATAAAGTATATATGAGTGAAAATAATCCAAACTTTTGTGTATGTGTATCTACGTATACTTAATTTTCTTTGATCGTTAATCACGCGAAAATTTACAATTTTGTCATAATTTGAAATTATAAATACTTACATACACAATTTCATGCAATTGATTTGCGGTTTTAAACAAGGAAGAGTCAAAAAATGAAAATAGAAATAATGGAAGAAAAAAGGAAAAAAAAAATAAATAAATCCAGATTAGATGTGAAACATTAGAACATAGTACATACTCGTATCCTGGTACATTTTACAATATTATATATATGTTATATGGAGATGTATGCAATGAAAGTCCTGAACGTGTGCATACGAGGGGACTAACAAAAGTTCTCGGAAAAAAACCGATTAACTGTAGACTTATCTGCAAAATTGCAGTATATCAAGAAGGACGGACTCTTAATTAGTGTCAATACGTAATTTGAGACAGGTGTGTGGAGATGGAAACGAGAAAACGATAATCAGGTCTAGAATCGAAAGCAGGTCTAGTAAGTGTATTCCCAGCTCCTAGTAAAACTGAAGTACGATTAGCGATATTGTTTGGTTATCGTCGAGGTATCAGCAAACAGCAAATATTTGAAGAGTGTAAAACTGCTTTTGGTAGTAATGCTCCATGTCTGGACACTATTTACGAGTGGTGCAGAAAATTTCAGACTGGGCATTTTAGTGTAGAAGACGGTCCTCGTGAAGGACGCCCAAAATCATCAACCGATGACACCAATGTTGCGGTTGTAAAAAAAAACTATTAAGCGAGGATTCCAGAAAGACCGAAGAAATGGTAGCAGAGAGGCTAGGAATGGCTGTACTCATGGCTATTTCAAGAATCTTGAATGACAGTCTTGGGTACAGCAAGAAATGTACCAGATAGGTCCCAAGACTTTTGAGCTATAGAGAAAAGGAGGCCCGCGTACAATTCGCTAAGTTTTTTTTAGATAAATTCTTGAATGGTTGTTCAAATACCTTTAATAACTTAATTACAGGTGACGAAACATGGATCTATAATAAATATCCTGAAACAAAAGAACTATCCTCAACAGGGAGCAATAAAGGAGAGCCTTCACCCGTGAAAGCGTATCTTCAAAAGTCATTAAGAAAAGTTATGTTTGCGATTTTTTTTCAGCAGAAGCAAGATTATAGCTTCAGTGCCACTTGAAGAAAAATCAACAGTTACAGCAGACTGGCACACGAACATATGCCTACCAAAAGTATTTAACAATATATTAAATGGCAGAGATAAAAGTGAATTAATAAGATACTTTCTCCACCTGCTCATAAGGCAGAATTAACATCAAATTTTATAGCGCAGTCGGGGATAAACAAAGTCATTCCAGCACCTTATTCTCCTAACTTGGCGTCGTGCGATTTTTAGCTATTTCCAAAAATCAAAAAACCACTTCTCGGGAGGATGTACCAAAGCAGAGAAGGTATGATAAATGAAGTGAATGAACAGCTTCAAGTGTTAAAAAAGGAGGACCTTGAGCACTGTTCTGAAAGATGGATCTATAGACTAAAAAAATGTATCGACATAAACGGAAATTATGTAGAAAAGTAATAATAAGATAAACTTCCATAATTTATATTTGACTAAGCTATTTTATTTTTTTAAAAGAATTGTCGGAGAATTCTCGTTAGTCCCATCGTATGTATGAAATAAATTTAATAATAATACACAGAAAGTGGGAGAACAGCTTTAATTCTCTGGTCTGTTTTGCTTCATTATTTCAATTATTTAATTGTGATGGTGTAGAATTTTTTTTTTTTTCATTTTTCATTTTTTATATTTTGTTTTATGGAATACTTATAAACAAATTGAATGTGAATTATGTCAACTGAAAATCATTTTTTGATGCAAATTAAATCAGAAAATTTTAATTAATTTCAATATTTTTCGTTTAGTTTATATTTGTTGTTAATTTATTTTCGGTTTTTTGGTTTTTAACAGTTAATTTACTTTTTGGTTAATTCTGTTTGTTTGTTTGTTTTTCTTTTTGAATTTCATTTTGGGTAAATGAAATGAATGAAGGAATTTTTAGAAAAATCATCATATTTAAAAGTCAAAAAATGACAAATGAAAAATCAAATTCTTAACTGTTTAAAATCAGGCAATAATTTCATTTTGCACACATAGCTATCTCGTGAGAATTTTAAAATTTTTTGTTGTTCATAATTTGAGATTCTCGCCATAAATGCGTAGAAGATAATATAAGACGTGTACCTGTCTACTTATACTCATGTATAATTTCTTCATTGTGACAGAAATTTTCGTTTTGGTAAATAAATTTCATTCTTACTGTTTTTATTATTTCATGTGTTTCATTTTTTTTTTTTGTTTTGATAATGAATTTTTAATGATTTGTGGAAATAATTTTCGGTTATCATTTTCAATTTCGTGAAATGAATGAAAAATAATTCAAAAGAAAGATATCACTGCCTCGTGTGTTCTTAATGAAATGTTTGTAAATGGTGTAACGTGTAACATTATTTCGAGTATTGATGTGTACATGTACCATATTCAATTTTGTAATCATAATTTAGGATTTAAATCACCGCTATATTCTCATCGGTATTGTGACATTTTATTTTTATATATGTATACAATTAAACGATTGAAATATGAATTCAGCTAGTATTTTCTTTGTTCAGATTCTAGTTTATTTTTTATATGACCTGACATCCTTTTTTCGGTAAATAGTGATTATGACCTGACATCCTAGTAAATAGTTGACAAACTGTCATTTATAAGCATTAATTATGATATCGTTGGGTATATAGTTTTTTTAATCCTTAATAATTTCACAATATTACGTGTGCATGATCGTACATATATGCATGTGTGCCAGTATGATGAGAAAATTTTGAATTTTTGCCAGCCATCCATTCACATCGCATGCATCGTATCTTCTTCTTAGTATATCTTGATCAGATATGGAATTTCTGGCTTTCAGTACTTTTTGTTTTTATCCCTCTTACTATTTGCACGCATTGCATTGTTACAATGTGGGCTATTGCCACAACAAAATCAATACAAAAAAAAAAAACAGACACATAAGCCAGCCAGCATTTGATTTTTATTTAAAAAAACAAAAAAAAATTTGACGAGACAGAATAATTCTTTTTTACTACTGCTGCTGTAGCTGTATCCACAGACTCGTAAAAATTTACTTAGTATAATTATGCACATGTTTTAGGCATTAAAAAATAATAATTTTCCACGGTATTCAGATTCACTATATAGTAAACGGACAGATATAAAAATTTTATCTGTCTGCGTACTCTGTATCATAAACTGTTGGTTGGCTATATAGAGCTTTTGTGCGCGTATGACTGATCAACCCCATAAATAGATATACAAAGATTCAGTAGATTTATTGATGATAATCATCTCGCATATTGTCGTCGTCGTTTTTTGTATTTTTTAAAAAAATTAAATAAAAAAAAACAATCCAAAGAAATATAAAAAGAAAAATGTTCTCAGACTAAAAATATAAAGGTCAAAAACACTAATATGTACACACACAGCCGTACAGACTGTACATATGTATATATGTATTTTCTAGAAAATAAAAATTGTTTACACACAGCATTACACAAACATACGTACATACATATGAACAAACAAATTTTTTGGTTCGCAGATTTTTATAGAAAAATATTCAAAGACGATCATTATTCTATTACACACACGCACAGTAATCTGTCTGTCTGCCTGTCTATTTGTCTGTAAAATGTTTTGAATTTTTTTTGCATTTTAAATTCCTTTTTTTTTATTTTCTATTTATTTTCTTTTGAATTTTCTCAATCAGGATATTTACGAGTATGTATATGTATATTTTTAAAATTTTTATATCTAAAAATTACCGACTCGATCATTGCAAATAATTTATTGCAAATATTTTGAATAAAGAAAATTCAAACAAACAAAAAATAAACATAAATAAAATTTTCATTTTAAAGGAAAACCCCATAAATTTTATATCTGCAAGCAATAATCAAAAAAAAAATAAATAAATAAATAAAAAGAAATAAGTTAGAAGATCAAAATTAATCTTACAGATGTTCAAAACGATAATCATCTGAAAGTAATAGATAGCAGAGCAGCTACAAGTAAAGCACTCATGATACGATATAGGCAGGCACATAATTATTCCTTCTTAATGAATTAAAATTGAAAAATATTTCGCAATCACTGAAAATATTTCGATGTTTTCATTCACACATTTATAAATAAAATTGTCTCAGAACAGAATATAAAAAATTCAAAAAAGAAAAACAGAAATTATTTCAGTTCAAATTTACATTATACTAGGTCATTCAAAAAGTTCGCTGCCTTATAATGAAGCAGTATGAATTTATGAACCAAAATATAATTAATCTTCAATATATTCCCCCCTAAGCTCAATGCATTTTTTCCAGTGATTTTCCAATTCATTTATCCCTTGCCTGAAGTGATTTTCCTCGAGACCTCCAAAGTACTCTTCGACAGCCGTTATGACTTCTTTATTTGATGAAAAATGCTTACCATGTAAGAATTTTTTGAAATTTGGAAATAAATGAAAGTCAGACGGAGCCAGATATCTGGTGAATATGGTGGATGCTCCAACAATTCGTAGTGTAGTTCCTTCAATTTGGCCATTGCAAGGACACCTTTGTGTGCTGGTGCATTGTCTTGGTGGTAAATGTTTTTTTTTCCTGTGTAACCCTGGTCTCTTGTCCCGAATTTTTGTGTCTAATTGGCCTGTAAGATTTGAATAATATTCTCCTGTTATCGTTTTACTCGTCTTAAGGTAATCAATTAGTAAAATCCCCATTGCATCCCAAAAAAACTGATGCCATAACCTTCTTTGAAGATTTTGAGAGCTTTGGCTGCTTTGGGGCCGGACTGTTTATTGTCGCAATTCAGGATCATAGTAATAAATTCAGGTCTCGTCCATGGTTACAAATCGACGCACAAAATCAATTCTATCCTTTTGAAAATGACCCAAATGTTGTTGAGAAAGTTTCACTCGAATGCGTTTTTGGTCAGAATTCAACGAATGCGGCACCCATCTTGTCAATAACTTTCTCATACCTACTTCACTAGTAAAGATACTATGCTCTGATCCAGTTGAGATGCCTGTGGCCCCAGCTAAATAAACCACAGTTATTCGGCGGTCTTCCAAAACCAAATCATGAACCTTGTCGATAATTTCTGGCGTGGTTGCTTCTTTTGGACGACCTGAACGTGGATCATCATTGATGTCTGTACGGCTGTGTTTAAATAGAGCAACCTATTTTTTTACAGTTGCATATGAAGGAGCACTGCCTCCTAATACGTTTACCATATCATCAAAAATTTCTTTCCCATTTAATCCTTTTTAAAACAAATATCCAGTCACCACACGATTTTTTAAATTATCCATTTTCTGAAAACAAGCCAAGCGCATGTAATTTAATCAACTGTTTAAACTAAACTATTCGCCAGATCGATCTGGAATTTATGGTACGTTCATATGAAGGACTGGTGTTGCCAACACCAATAACTTTTTGTTTCTAGAAATGTCACGTATGCGTTAGGCTGCGAACTTTTTGAATGACCTAGTATAACGACCATGATCATGATCATTTTGAACAAATACGCCGAGAAGAGTACACGGGAATTGAAAGGGAAAATGAACGATAATCTGTAATGATTACAGTCCAGATGACAATAATTTTTATAAATTATTTATACACATGTGCATATATACTACATACTTATACATATCGCATTCAAATGCGTATACATAGCGATGCAAAAGAATTTTAAAAGGCAGACAAATATTTTGGCAAAAAACTTAAATTCAAATTTTTCAATTCAATTTTCGTAATTTTCTTGTTTTTTCTTTTTGTCTTTTTCCGTTTCGTTTTATTTTTATAATTTTAAAATTTCCAAATGAAAATTTCGCATGAAAATTAAATCGTAATTGTATGCATGCAATAGATATGAAAATAATATTTAAATTTGCAGTTCTGTATTTCTGAATTTGTCTTCTCGCTGCTTGCAATAAAAGGAAGAAAAACGAAAAACGTTTATCGGTCAAATTTTAATATTTTTTCATGTCGTAAACATTTTTCTGGTAGATTTTGTTTGCCTTTAAACTTACGGTACTATGGTTTGTTAGTTCTCAAATCAAATAAAAATTTTAATGAGATATTCAAAATATAAAAAATGAAATTAAGAAAAAAACAAAAAAACAAGAGAAAAAAAACGAAACGAATTTGCTTTTTCATTCTTCTAAATTAGTGAAAAATTTATTCATTTTTATTCGACCACCATCTATAACGATATTTAAAGTTTTCTTTTTGAATTTTATATACGAGTATTTTTGTTTTTCCTGTTCTCTTTAAATAAAATTATCATAATTTTACGATGATTCCTTTTTTCATACAAAAAAAAAAAAAAATGAATAAATATTTATGCATATATTTTTATTCCCTCTCAGTTTTTATATTTCTCTCTTTATACGAGTATATATACGTATGTATGTACGACTACATACTCGTATATCTATTTATAAAATATAATAATTCTAGAAATTTTATTGAAAAGGATGTCATAAATATTCTGCTTCAATGCAGTCAAATGAATTGAGAAATAATCTACATAACCGAGAATTTCCTATACATTCTAGTTTTTTTTTTTTTTTTTGATTATTTTTATTTTATTCAATATTTATTTTACTCTTATTCCCTTTCTTCCTTTTCCTTCCTATTTTATTTTTTTATTTTTCTCTTCATTTTATTTTATTGCTATAAATGTACATAAAATAAATCGGATTCAATTTTAACATTTGATTTGATTTTATTTTATTTCAATTTTAGTTTTTGTCCTTATTGTTATGATGATGTTGATGATGATGATGATGATGATGATGATGCATGATGATTACGATGGTTGATGTTGGTTGATGTTGGTTATGTGGTGTGGTATAGCGGTATAATATGATGATTGTGGGAGACGAAAAGAAAATTATTTTCATTCATACTACTAACACAAATAAAAATGACGATAAAAAAAATGAAAAAAAAAAAAATAAATAAATAAATAAATTTATTTTCATTCATTATTTGCCATCGAATGATTTTTACTATTTTGATTTTGATTTTGATTTCGATTTGATTTGATTGCAACCGCATAACATATAAAATTCATACCAATAACAGAACAAAAATATACAAAAACAAAAAAAAAACAGCAAATAATGAAAATAAAAATATTCAAGGAATCATTTTTCAAACTACTATATATGCACAGTTTTTTGTTGTGTGAATTTCATTTGATTTGCATGTGAGTGTGCATTTTATGTAATAAGTATTTGGATGTACGTACCGGTACGTATGTGTGTGTGTGTGTGGGTTCAAATAAAAATGCAAATTTCTGATGATCAAATCAATCAGAATGAAATGAAATGTACCGCACACACTAACGTATGTATGTACATTATGTATACTGCATATAGTTTACAATTGAATGAAATAACAAGAAATTGAAGAAAAATATTAAATTTTATACACAAACTCATATCTAAGTACTACCGTACTACATAACATCCTGTAATATAGCAGGGATGAATTGCAGTCAAAATAAATCGTTTGTTAAGAAGAAATTTTGAGTAATTTTTAAAATATTCGAGAAAATATCTATTCTGCATCTGCATCTACTTAAGAACAATATCGATATGACATACATTTCTATATAATTATGTAGATGTATGATACATATACTGACATAAAACTGACATAATTTAAAGCTTAATACTATTATCCTGAACACATTTTGTTTTGCAATTTTTTAACGATTTTATTTTTTTTTTTTTTTGTTTGAAAAATTTTTCTCATTATCTGTTCCATTCCATTAGAATGATTTGTCTTCAAAATTTTTGTTTTTGATTATTGCGGAAAAAATTTGAGATTTTCTTAAAGTTACGAGTATATATACTTACATATAGCTTCAAACTGCCAATATATACATATATATACACTCTCAATATTAAGATTGCATGCATTTAAAACAACCAATAAAGTTCCAATATATTGATGGAGCGAGGTGCAAGGATAATTTTTCTGGTTGAGAGGATTTTTATATTTTTCGATTTTGTTTTATGAAAAAATATGTGATTCGTGAATTTTAAACTCTTGTCTCATCTCAAAACGACATTTTGTCTGCGTAAATCACATTGTCGCTGCTACTCCTACTTTCATTCCTATACTAGCTATTTACTACTGCACTCCTATATCTCTGTTACTGCTATACTTACCATACTGCAATTGAATATTTGAAAAATGATTCGAAGACATGAACGAATGAATGTAAATAAATCAATTTAAGAAAATTGAAAATAACACAGACACATACACACACAAACAAAAACAGATATACACAGAAATATCTGTTTTCTTTTATTTCAATTTTTGTTTTTCTGTAGATAGCTATGTGTGTAGTTTTTGTGACATATAAAAATACTTAAATAAATAATGAGTGTACGTGTGTGTGTATGCGTATATACGTTACATGAGCGAAAAATAAAATTTAATCTTATAAAACCGAAAATTGAAATTGAAAGAAAAACATATGTATATACGTTATATGTATGTATTTCTCATGTGTTTGTGTATAGAAAAATATCGTGAAATTTATGTACATATGTATAGATGTTTGAAAGGATTTTCATTTTGAGAATCTGAAAATCCGAAATCAATTGAAAAAACTTTAAAATTTTCGATATTACATTTATTATATAAGAAGGATTTTCTTATTTCCTTTTCCTTTTTTTTGTGGAATTTTTCAATAATAAATTTCAATATATAATATGCGGTATATTTGTCAAGATTTTCTTACAAACTGAAAAATATTACTACAGTGGAATTGAAGAAAATGTTCACTGGTAGTTTGTATTTTTTTTTTTTTTAGAGAATATGAAAGGAAAATCTTTAAAACTCATTTGTAATCAAAGATATCACATCACACCACTGTTCAAATTATTACGTAATTTATTATTATTAACATTTCACTGAAACCTGAAACTGAGTTATTCAAATCACTTGTTTCTATCATCACACACATATTTATCAATAATTATCATGTTATCGTCATCATCATCATCAGTTTTGAAGAAGCAAGACCTGATATTTTTTTATGATCACAACCTATCGTAAACCTACAGTTTATGCGGTGGAATTACAAAAATAATATTTCAAAAGCAGCGAAAGGACCGAAACGCAGACTGCGTCTAAAGGGCTGATGGAAAGATAACGTCGTAGATGATGCCATGAAATTATATGGAACAGAATGGAGTTGATTAGTAATAGACTGTGGAAGTGTGGAGGCAGTCAGTGTGATGATGTCAGTTTATGGTGAATATCGTACCAGAGAGTTGTTGATAGAGAAACAAATTCAATTAACAAATTACTCTCAATTCTCATGTAGTGGACATTTTCTATGAGAAATCAATATTTTTTTTATTAAATCAAGATCCTTTGATCCTTACCGTATTTTTAAAATGAATTATTAATTTTTTATAAATTTTTTTTTTATTATAGAACCACTTACCTTAAAATTTGACATTCCTAACTTTATATGTACTCGCATTTCTCATCTGAAAATTAAAGAGAAAATATCATTAATAAATATTGTTTGTCAACATGTTGCAATCGAAAAGAAAAATTTTTAAATTTCTTTTGTGAATTTCTCACTACTGTGGAATGAGGCTACCAATCAGTTTTTCTTAATATTTCCTAAGAAGAAGAATAAGAAGAAGAAGAAGAAGAAAATATTTTTTTTACAGATGGATTTTGAATATAACTTCTATACGTCTATTTATCTTTTGTAAACAAAGTTTTAATCTTCGTTAAATAAAAATTAACACAAAAAATCAACCAAATCATATGATATCGATTACTTGAAAACCCACAAAAAATAAAAAATAAAAATATATTTCTTAATGGTTTCGGTGTAATTCGATCAATAATTAGACATTTCCAATTGGGGTTTTTTTTCTGGTGTTCTTTCTACCTTTTATCGCCTCCCCAGTACCATATCATCAGAAGTTTTATTTTATTTCGATTGTTAAACAACGTCTTACACCACGCTTTATGGCAACCAAAATCTTAATATGACATATACAAGTTGATGACTTTAAAATAAAATTTTAAGCTAAAATGTGTTGTTGTTTTATTTTGATAAATTAGAAATGACATTTACACGCACATACTATACACCACATAGGTAAGGCAAGAAAGGCAATAATCCAAAATGAGTTTTGACTGCAAAATCCCCGATATACGAAAATAAATAATAAAATAAACTTAAACCACTTTTTCATTTTATCAACAACCAAAATCCAATTTTTTATGGTTTTTTAGTAGATCAGAAACATCCTTTTGTTTGGTGCGACTGATCCCCCAGTTGCATATATGTGGTGATATTAAATTTCAAAAAAAAAAAACAAAAACCAACAAAACAAATCCGAACAGAAGAGCTGAAAGAGCTTTTCGAATTTCATGGATCAAAACAGATAATAATCGAAATCAACTAACTCACACCACACTAACCATCCGTATAATCGAAGAGACAGGCATTCACTCGCATCACTCGCACATATATTTAAGTATGATGTACATCAAAAACCAGATAAGCGTTGTTTTCAGATTTATTGCTTTGTTTTTTTGTTTTTTTTTTTTTGGTCCTAGTTATCATTGCTGTCCAAAATTAAAAGACGTTGTAAACTGTATGATTAGAAATTTTATATTTTCTTGATGTGATCATCACATTATTTTTTTTTTTTGACTTTTACTTTTATGGTCCCATGTCATCGCATTGCATCCAAAATTTGACATATCAATATTGACATGTGATTTTTGTGTCTGGAAACTTTTCAGTTTCCCATCCCAATAATTAAACAGTTCATTATTATATGAAAAGTTTTTTTTCTCCCAAATAACCAAATATTTCATGGTGGATAATATAAAAATACTTAAAAATACACAAGTCTATGATTCTGTTCACTTCATTCATATATAATATTTTCATGCTGTTACTTGTGGAAAATTTTTTAATCAAAAATCCATCAGAATAATCTGAAGGTTCGATTAATTTTTGTTTACTTTGTACGTTCGCTATATGAATAGCTCTATATAGAAGAACTCTCCTAGAAATAATGATAAGTTTGTCACTCTATGTTTCATTTTTTCACGTTTCGAATTTATAATGATAAAATGGTAGAGAAGTAGAAAAGTAGAAAAATATAAATACCCTCTTCCAATCCAAGACGAGAAAAAAAATAACAAGGTAATGAAGAATTTGAAGCAACAGTAAATGTCAGTTGACACTAATGCTGTACACAGTACACATATACTTGTGTAGGAGTGGAGGTGTACTTAGTGAGTGTACATGCGATTGTATATTCGTAAAAAAAAAAAAAATTCGAACGTTTCTGTTATGTGATAGGTGTCTATTTTCGTTTCTCGTCTATAGCATTGATTATTATGTGTCACATTTTGTTATTAAAAAGTCTATCGAGTTCAAATTTACTACTCTTGGTGGTGGTAAAATTTTCAGGTGTATTCAAACGGAAAATGCAATGAAAAGAAAACATTTATTGTTTTTTGTAAGTTTTCATTCTTAATTCAAAGCAAAAATAATAAAAATGTGGAATAAAAAATAAAATCAAAGAAGATCGCAGAAAACTGGAAAATGAAAATTTACACTGAAAGCAGGAAACCGTTCTGTGATATCAAGAAAATTACTTCAACCAAAGAAAATAAAATAAAATTACGTAAAGAATTTGTACTCGCTTCATTTTCTGTGTTCCACTATATTCTTATAACTGCGGTCATTGTGTTTTCTCTGTGTGTATTTTATTGATTTTTTTTAACACATGTGTGAGTATTTGAGAAGTGTGATTATGTGTTATTTGTGGCTGAATACATTCACCTTTCACATATTGGCATTATGTGCTTCTTCTGACATCAATTTTTTCCTGCTTATAAATTTTTCTGTTCATTTGGTTTTTCCCGAAATTTAATTGAATTAAGACACAAAATATTTTCTTGAAATATTGGTCTTGTGTCACTGGCACTATAACCTGATACGACAAAACTACCAATCAGACACGAACCCATTCATTTCACTTTTTTGCTATGCATTTCAGTTCAATTTTAGTGTTTGGAGGGATGAAATCGAAATGAAATTGATACACGATCCAATTTTTTGTTTTTTCACTATACATCACACTTCATACTATCACCAAAATAAATTCAGTCATTTAGAAATTTTTTTCTGTTTGGCTTGAAATAAATAAGCTTTTGATGCCAATGATATCCTCCATATTTAGTAAGTTCTTGTGCCACGAGAAATTGAGAACTTTTTGAGCTTCCCAGAATCGACAGAAAAATTTTGGTAATGGAAAAAATATTTGAAAAAGCCAGCTGAAGGCATAAATAAGATCGTTTTTATATCTCGAAAATGTTATCAAAATTATCCCATCAAAATTCGATCAAAATTTTTAATGTAAACATGATTTCGCATTACATTACTTTACTGTGCCGAAAAAAAAAAAATAATTTTTGAGGAAATTGAAAGCTTTCATTTCATAAATGAATCTTATATCCGAATTGGTAATTAGATGAAAAAAGGTAAAAACTAAAAAAAAAACATCTATCTTCTGCATTATTTCTTTTTTCTTCTATTGGCGTGTGCAAATAACCCAAAGATATTTTCGTAAATTTTTATACGAAAGAGGAATTATTACAACACTCTGGTAAAGAAAACACACACTCATCGTATGTACGTTGATTTTTGGATCCTAATTGAATCGTAATACATGCACGCACAGGTATGTTTTAGAGGTATATCTACCTATTCCATGAAATGTTAAAAAATTCAAGTCATATACTGAAAATAAACGGTTTCGAATGTGATTTGCTTCGAGCGATTCACACATTTTTCGTTTTCGTGATGACTTATTTTTTTTTTGTGCCTTATCTTATGGGTTGCAATTTAATTTTCATTTTCTTAACATTTTGCCAAAAACAAAACGACAGAAGAAATGTGTAAAAAGAAAAAAAAAATGTATGCTACCGCACTGTAAAAACCTTCTGAAAAATCGCGTGTAATAATTATTACAAAGTAAAAATTGCACAAGCAACAAAAAAAAAATGAAAAGTTAACTTTCCTTTCCTTGGTTCTTTTTCTTCTTTTTCTTGAAATTAGTTACTCAGCAAAATGTTTGCAATTTTCTGTTACTTTGTGCTGAAAAATATTTTTTTAAAATTAAAAATCAAATAAAGTAAAAAGGAATCTCTTGAAATCCTTTCTCCATAAAGAAAACCATTGAAAAAAATTAAAAAACGCTTTTTACTTTGCATTCGTTTGTTTCAAAAGACAAAGATAAAGTCAAAGGTAAATGGGTTCGTTTTACTTATTTGTTTCCCTCCCTCCTTCCACATCCATCATGTTTCTTCATTTCTAAATCACAAAGTGTAATGGCATAATTGGTTTTAATTTGTGGCCTCTTTTACTCGTCATGTACCACCCAATTTCATCAGGGGCGCAACTATTTCATTTATTATTCAGCTCTAAGGTGCGTTTGTTCGAAAAAAAAAAAAAAATTGAAAAAAATACGAACAAAAAAAATTCTCTTCTTTAAGGTGTCAGATCAAAATGATCACGATAAACAATTAAAAAAGTATTTTTCGAAAATCATTTCAAATGTATTTTTTTCAATTTTCTTTCTGTCCTTAATTGAAGTTCCAGGAAGGCGCAAAATGCAAAAAGCACACACAAAAGAAATTTTTTTTTTCTTTGGCTACCTTCTTCTACTTCTACATGTACGCATGAGTTGTCCGTTTTTCTGATGTTATTCATATTCTACTCGCATATATAGTGTGTAAGTAGTTAACGACAGATTGCTCTAGATTATACTACGATACGATGTGAATGGCATCTCTCACGTACTCGGATTGTTTTTTTTTCTTTTTTTGTAATATTTTGTAAATCAAATTTTTTTTATTTTACTGTTGATTCTGTTATAATCGAAAAGATACACACGAATTTAATTAAAAACCAACAAAGACCATAAATAAACGGCACTGAGAATAAAATAAAAAAAAAATGCTGAAAAAATAATTATTATTACGGTCAAAAATCTCATATATGATATGAAATCAAAAGCAGAATACCATTATGAAGAAGAGGAAGAAGATGAGGAAAACGAAAATAATCAAAAAACGCGATTGTATAGTAAAGTAATAAAGATGCGACATATTAATAAGATCCCGTGTAGATGATGATGATGATGATCAGAGATTTTAATTTGCTGAATTTAAAATTAAAAATAAAAATTTTATTTTTTGATTTTTTTTTTTTTTCAATTTTTTTTGGTATTTTTATTCTTTTTGTTGGCAGGTATAATAATTAATGCTGAGTGGATATTTATTCACACATTAGTCATTTCCACTATACCAATACATATGTATATGTATGTATGCGTACATCTGCGCACTAATATACACCACCACAACAACAGTTTACATTTTGATTATTTTTATGAAATGTTCATTATTTGTATCGTTTTTCCTCATGTTCTTTGTTTTTTGGCTATATGCATGCCTTTTGTTTTTAATTATCGAAAAATTCTTTAAAAAATTCAAGAAAAAACACAAAACATTCTTAAGCTAATTACTGGTAATTTTTTTGTTTTTTTTTTTGTAAACTTTAATCTGCTGTACAGCATTTTGTAGGTACAGCATTTACATTTTTTTTTTGTTTTCCAAAAATTAAATGATTAACGAAATGAATTATAGAGAGAAGAACTATTTTCACATAAATAAAAATCTATGCTGCTGACTGACCGAAGTAAAAATAAATACAAACGAACGAAAATCTACCAAATCAATATGCGATTATTTATATTAGGCCCTTGACAGATATCTAGTATAAACGTGGTATCGATACCATGGTATTGGCTATACTACATGTCTGTCACCCTATACTAGCTTTATACCAGGAAAAAAAGCTGGTATTAACGTGGTATTGAAACCAGCATGATTTGTTTAGTATAAAGCTACATTTTTTATTGCTGTGGCAAATAGAGAAATTTGTTTTTACAGTATTCGTGTTTCAATTTTGTTTAATAACCACATTCTTCTGTGAAAATCACATTTAATTTTTGCTTTTAAAGCCAAAAATATTAACTTTTTAGTTTTTCTTTTTAATTCCATTATTTTCTCTACAATTTGTTGAATTAGAATTTCAATATCCACATTCATTTTTTTCATTATAATAATAATTATACTCACCTAAAGTCAAATTAAAATGCAAGTATAAATTTTCTAGACAGCAGCACAACAAAAATTCACAAATGTCAAATGATACTAGCTTTATACCACGTTTGTACTAGATTGCATGTCTGTCACCGTGCTAGTATTGTTCATACCATGGAATCGATACTAGATGTCTGTCAATGGCCTTATACTCTCGTCGTATATGCAAGATCTAAATCGACTCTTCTATTTCGAATTTAAATTGAATAAAAAAAAAACTACTTAAGCACAGAAGCAAAAAATTAAGAAAAAATACATAACAAAAAAATTAAAAGAAGACAAAACAGCTTCTTTAAAAGAATTTAATCGATGAATTCAATCAATTTGATTATTACCGCATATACACGCACGTTTTATTCATTTCATTTCTCATGTACGAGAAGTGTACGTGTATTTCGTGTACCAAAACCTATAAAAATTGTATGCATGTGTATATGAATAATATGCAAATGAATTTTTTTTTTCTCACTACTATACACACACAAATCCCATAGATAGTACATAGGTATATTCTCTTATACGGTCGGTCGGTCGGATGCTACTTAAACTTAATTATTATCATAAAGTTTTCATTCATTTTTTTGTTGTTGTTGTTGTTGGTCTCTTTTTGATTTCTAATCAATTAATTCATTTTTCTTCTTCTAATTCTTCATCATTTTCTTAGAATTCATAAATGTTTGCTATATGTTATATTGTACAGGGAGCGAACTATGTAGCAAACAATGAGCTACTTATGCGTACTTGTACATAAATAGCTAATGCACAGACTTAATAGAGCTCTCTATGCTGAATTGCATAGGATACTAATTCAAAGGATGCTAATTATATTTTATTAACTACCGACCAATATGTAATTATAAACTACTTTCAGTGGTATTTATTTGGATGAGAGAGAAAAATATAATAAAAATTTAAATAATCTACAGCTATCCGCAATATTCGCAAATGACGTTATACCATAAATATTGGCTATTATTACTACTCGTAATTCATTCATTTTCATATACTCGTATTCATATACATATTAAAGAAGTATTCTAGGATTCTATGTTATATTCGCATACTTGTTTAGTTGAATTATCTGAAAGTACTTATTTTCCTATTTTCTATATATAATCCACCGTTCATCATCATATCGATTGACTGACAGCGTACGTCCGTCGTGCTAATAAAAAATAATTTTTTTTTTATTTTCAAATAAAATTTATTTTCTTCCTTTTTTTTTCGAAAATTGCCATCTTTCAATGAATTAATAATAATCTACAGACAATATAACATGCAGTTTATCAAAGACAGCAGATATTTATATAAGTAGATTTAATATCCTAAGTATAGATATACGATTGTATGTGTTTGTAGATATTATTGTCATACACTTATTTATACTTTTAGGGTGGTATTCACCAACATGAATATATCCGTCAGATATATTTTAGCCGGATACAATTTCAGATTATTCATCAACCTATACTATTTTCAGAAATCGAAGTCAGTACAGGCAAGATAGGCATGCTTTTCTATATTCTTTCACATTGCATTTGTATAAATCTGTCCTGTGTGTGGGGTGATCAGATCTCAATTTAAATCCGAGGGAAAATTTTTAAATTTTATATTATGAAGGGCTACCAGTTTGCAAAAAACTTTTTTTTTAGATTTTACAAAAAAACAGGTAATTTTGTGACATTTTGGGAAATTTTATGAAATATGTTCATTTCTTTACAAAATAACATATAATAACAAGCTTGTATTTGTATTGTAAATAATTTTCTTTCTTATTCTAAGAAAAGACAAAACAAAAAATAAAATTCAGAATGTAACGGTAACGTAACGAAATCATTAACAAGTACATAAAGGAAACAAAATAGAAGTAAATGGACAAATAAACAAATATGAAAATGAATGTATGTACGTATGTATACAAAATTTAATATCAAATTGATACTGAACACATAATTTTATAAATAAAATTAAAAATACTGAATATGGTTTAATCATAAATTCATATTCATTTTATAAATTTAATCAAAACTCCCAGTAGCTACGGTAACCCTGAATTATCATCATTTTCTTTTATGCCCATCCTCCCGCTGACACGAATCAATCAACATTTTATACTTTGAGTGGACTTCGGCTGCGCATCGACTTCATATTTTATAGTTCGGTTTTTTATTTTTCATATAATCAAAATGGTGTTAACTGATTAAATCAGTTGCCTTCACGCTGTGTGATAGGCAACATCAAACGGGTTGGTGTATTTCTTTTTCCCAAAAAAAACAGGGTGATTCATTATTAGGTTACGCGCAGACAGAAAGCGGAGCTGAGCTGAACTGAGCCAAACTGAACTTATAAGTACTGATCAGCTCAGCAAGAAAAAAATTGACTGCGCACACAGAAAGCGGAGCTTATGCTTGCTTATTCTACAATTATTATTATATATTAATTATTATTAATTAATTATAATTATTATTATTATTCTTATTCTATTATTATAACTTATTCTACGTTATATAATCAATTATTGAAATTATATATATACTTGGTAATACGCATGGAAATACGTAATATGCATACGTATTTCACAATCAGCAAGTTCAGCTGCTGATCGAAACAAACAACAAGCAACTGCAAATATCAGCAGCTGAAAGCTCAGCACCGATAAGTTCAGTTACGCTGTTGATGTGCGCACATAAGCTACTTATTGTATTGCTTCATATGCATTGCTTATTTGTTTGTTTCATTCTTAGCTGATAAGTTCAGTTCAGTTCAGCTCAGCTCCGCTTTCTGTCTGCGCGCAGCCTTAGAAATGAAAAAATCAGCAAACAAAAATTAAAATTTGTCTTAAAAACCGAACATTTTTATGATATTTTCAAATAATGCTACTTTTTTATCAAATATAAATTTACAGGGATGTGAAATTTGTACACAATCTCCCTTTTAAAAATTATTTGTGAACAAAATTATAAATTTATTTATGCACAATTTGGAACATCCTGTTAACATATTTTAAAAAGTACCTTCTTCAGGGTTGACAGAGATATATTATCAGAATTTCCTACAAAATATTATATGTGAAGTTATCAGAACCTCATCGGGTAACTATTTCCATAAGCGCAATACTGACTTCGATTTCTGAAAATAGTATAGATAAAATTTGTTTTCGAACTTTGTTTTCGGGTCGAACATGTGTGTCAAACATGTCAGCTGATTGTATTTTTATATTACAAAATGAAGAAGAAGTTTTCTGATGTGATAATTACATATATGCAAAGATGATAATACAGTACAATTACATTATCTTTATTTGTGCTGTTGCTATTAATAACAAGGTTATGTTCGAACGATATTTATATAATATCACTCCGAGGTTGTCTTAAAAATATCCGGGTAGTGTTTTATCCAGGCTGATGAATACACTTTATCTCAGATAAAAGATAATCTATGTTGGTGAATACCACCCTTAATGTACTTCTACTTATTATATTACTCGTATATTATTCTACTTTATAATAGCTACGTACTTCTCCTACTTCTGCTACACATAGATATTCTTTATGTGTGTATAGCTATATGTATATCCTATCGCCTCGTTTATTTTGTGAAATAAGAAAAATCTTCAAAAGCCCCCATCCAAAGTACTAGGTGGTACACGAATGAACAAAAAACAACATTTTGCAAAAAAATGCAGAAAAAAAAAATACCAGAAAATAAATCCTTCACTTCAATCCTGTGATTCTCTTGTTCACATTTATACAAGACAACAAGAAAAAATTCAAGTAAATTTTAATCCACAATAACAGCGAGGCATAGAAAAAAACAACGAAATAAAATTCACGTACACAAGAACCTTAAGATATTAACAGGTATCTATACTCTCAGACAAAATAGAAAAATGGAAAAAACTTGAAAAGAAACTACATACAGCAAAATAACAAACTCCAACAGAGTGTACACCTGTTTATGTATATGTATCATGTATGTAATGTACGTTATACTCGTATGTATATTCCTCCAATCTAGAAGCAAAAGAAGAAATCAATTTGATTACCGTTCTGATTTTCTTGATTCTTAAGCCACACCATTTTTTTCTTTTATTTTTGCTTTGTCCACCTTTTCGAATCTTTTTCGTTCGTGTGCATATTAGTATGTACATATATACGTACATAGCAATTATGCACTTATCGAATATACAAGTTATACACTTAGTTAAGATCTCAGGATGAGGTATATAATTCGAAATTTTTATTGTACAACAAGTATTAACAGATACTCGGTTGACCTATCATTCAACATAGCAACAACAACACTAATGACTACAAGAGCATTTTTTTTTTTTTGTAATTTGTTCGAACTTCAGATGAATCCTCCGGTAGATTATAACATTCAGGCGTAGATTAATGTTGAACTATAGATCAGATACGATGACGATGATAATGATGATGATGTGGAAAGGAAACAGGTTCATTTTAAGTATATTTTCTGTTATTGTTGTTGTTGCTGTTGTTGTTATTGTATAACGATCACATTTTAATAACGAGATACGTTTTCATCTACTATATAAAAATTGTATAAAATTGCCTCCTTATAAAAATTATATTTAGAGTAGATTTTATTTGGCTTTTTTTCTCCTGTGATTTCTAGTAAATAATGCATTTATGTACGAGTGTGTGTATATATTGTGAAAATATATGTACATATGTTAGCCTTACATGATCAATATATATATACTATAGTATCTCATCATGACTATAGCATCCAGCATCGCATGAATTTTGAACTTTTTTTAAAAAGAAAAAAATTAATAAGAAGCGTGTGACCACCTGTGCCAACTGACCAATCACAGTGAAGAAATTAAATATGTTCAGTCAGAGAGATATTATAGATACTATTCCAGAGATATATTTATTACAATACAATGAACATGCGTAAGTATGTACATAAATGTATGTAAATATGTGCGCATCGCATCTCATAAGAATGCATATCTTGAATCTTAGCGTTTATATTTATTACAATATTACCTTTGACTATAGATTTACTTTTTTTTTACCTGTTGATACGTGATTTTTTAGTATGTGTGTATTTTTTTCTTTCTTTTTTTCTGATTTTGATTTTTAGTAGCACATCATGAACAACAAACAAACACTGTTACATTCGGACATAGGTATATGCATATGCGCAACAGCACAACAGCACAACATGTTATTACACTTTGTGCATTAATATAGAAAAAAAAAAAGAAAAACAAAAAATTGAAAAACAAGAGAGAAATAAAAGGAAAAAGAGGAATACATTAAATCTGATGCCCTGTAATTTTATACATTTCAAAGGTATATATAAGAATGTATTATATAAAAGCAATAGTAGTTTCCTTTTTACTTATTTATGCAGAGTTTCTTCGTCTTCGTCTTTGTCCCCGTCAACACAGTATCCATTCATAGTCATCGCGCATACGATCTTGAGATTTGATATCAAGTGCACACAATGGACGCATACATACATACATATGTGTATGCGTCATATGTATATGTGATCTCATAAGTATTATTTATAAAAAATGAAACTAAAAAAAAAAAATTTTTTTTTTTTTTTATAAATCTTGTTCTTATTTTAATTTTTTTGTTAGACTCCTTGAAGATTTTATACATTTACATGTACATATACAGTCGGTTTTATTTAAGTGAAACCCCAAACTAAAATCAACTTTTTTTGTTGTTTTTGTTGTTGTTTTTTCTGATGCATTTTATACACAGTTTTCTGGATAGGTATACTTTTAATTTTTTATGATTTTTTGATATGTGGATGCATTAAGATTTCATTTCATTTTTTTTTTTTTTCATTTTTTATTCGATTTCATTTTTAAATTGTTGCTGTTATTTTCCTATAATTTATGTATGTGTGTGCATCATTTTTAATAATATTTTGTTTGATGTTTTGTTTTATTTTTCGAAAGATATGTATATTTTTCACTATAAAATTGCTTTTTACCATAGTATTTAATATTTATCATAGCCACCAGTCAAGAAGCTGTGTTAGATATGTTTGGAAGATGATGATTACGATGACTATGATGATGATGATGATACTTGAATCTCGTTTGTCAGCTTCTTGTTGATCTCATAATTTTTTTTTCACTTTGTATTTTTTTTTTTTGCTTTGCTTTTCTGAAGTTTTTATAATTTTCGTATATTATTTTTTTTTTTTCAAAAAAAAAAAATCAGAATTGAAGTAGTAAAGGTGAAGTGGAATCGAATATGTATTAATGGGTCTTCAATTTCCTACGTTGCTACGTGTATGTATAATGAATCCTAGAACGCGTAGAAAGAATATACCTATTTTTTAATTTCTGTAAATTATATTTCCACTTTATTTAAAAGGATAATCCATTTTAGTTTCGGTGGATGATGACCATTTTTATATATATATGTATATGTATAGTAACTCCTTGATGGTTCAGATTAAAAGCAAAAATTATTTTTTTGCTTTGTACACCTGTACCATACACACACATACACTTATGTTAGGTATGTATAGCTGTTATTGTCAGAACACGAATGTGTATAGAAAAGAAATAAAGTGTAGACCAAAATAATTTTTAGTTAAAGAATTTATTACCTATACATAGGAGCACACATATGTAATGTATGTATAAGAAATGAATGGTTTTTTTTGGTTCTGTTGTTCATCTCTCGTTTTTTACACAAAATTGAATTTGAATTGGATTTTAATGTATTTTCGATGTTTTTCCACATTTTACTCCTTGTACACTTTTTTATGTTTGAAATATATACTAAAATCGTAAAGTATATTCACGTATAATAGATAAGCATTATTTCCTTTCAGCATTTTACTTCAATTCTTTAATTTTTTTTTTCGTCTATGCCGAAATATTTTTTTCTATTTATCTTCTTGGTCATGTGAAAGGGTCAATTTTTTATTTTTTTTTTTGTTTTTGTAATGTTTATTTTCTTATACTCATATAGTAATTTGAGGAAAAAATGAACCGAAAAAATTAATTAGACCGGAAAATTTGAATTTGATTTTCATTCATAAAAGTTAATCTGTTGTTATCTTGACTGAATTGTATAGAAAGTCAAGAATAGAAAGTATGTACAGTAGCTGTAGCACACAATAATCCTTGTATACTTATGCTGTTCGTATATATACCCATTGTGATGTATGTACATATAATGGAGTTCGATATAATAGAGAAATATTTAATGAATGAAAAGGATCAATCTGATGTCTAAATTTAAGTTTCGTTTTCAATTATTTTTAGTTTACGGCAACAAAATACATTCGAGAATCAATTATTTCAGGATTTTAATTTAGTGTAGACACTACTACGGTTCGGATTGAATTAATTTGTATAAACTCGTCGAAAATGATGTGCATCATAACGTAATGCAAGTATAATAATAGATTTTGTGTTTCGAAAATCAAATTCTAAATTCATGCAATCTCAATTTATAGAAGCTATATCATTTGAATTGAGTGTTAATTCCATTCTAAAGAATGGATCATTAAACAAAAATTCATTTACGATCATAATAATGAAACAAAATTTGTACATTGTACTATACTTGTAAATTTCTAAAGGAAGAAATTTCTAAATTTTCACAATTTGTATCTATTAATAAAACTGATATAAATTTTCCTTTCATGTTCGAACTTCGAAGAGACTGAATGACGAGAAATTCTTTTCATTTCGGTTTCATTAAAAAAAATTGAATGGATAAAGAAACAAAAAAATTAAAAAAAAAAAAAAATAAACAATAAGAATGATTCTAAAAGAGCAGTCAACAATTATTATCGAATAAAAAATTAACCAAAAACAGAAAGAAACAAAATATCAAAATTCAAATCCAAATCCAAATCCAAATCCAAATAAAACAGCTGTTTAACGTTCTATTTCTGTTATCGCTTGTTTTAGATTTTCATTCATCCAGATCCAGTTCGGTCGTTAATTTCTTCATTCGTGAATCTTTACATTACGATTACGAGTTCATAATGAAAGTCAATGCCGCGACGCGCGCACATTTTAAGAAAAGTTCTCACAAAATTTTTATCTATACGTAGACTAGACATCAGAGACTATAGATATATGTTCATATAGAAAAGACAAGATGATAAATAAAAAAAAAACACATTTTTTCTGTTGATTTAAAAGTTGAAAGAATTAATGTACAACAGCAATAACAAAAAAAAAAAAAAATTTAAAGGAAAATTTAGACTAGAAAAACATTGAAAATTTTTTAGGAAAAAAAAAAACACTCTGTACACACAAAAAAGTATACTCGTATTTATGAGAAAAGTTGTAATTTAAATGCTGCACTGAACATACACACACTACATACACGTGAATGCACTTAAGTGTTTCACTTTACCCATGGAATAAACAGTATAAATGTGGTACATGTGGTACATACATATGTACGTACGTATGTACATAGTGCAAGCATTTAAGAAAAATATTTGATTTCAAAAGAAAAATACTTAAAAAAAATGTTTTAAAAGCACAAACATTAACAACAGTATTATAGGGCAAACGAAACAGCCTTGCAGACTTCTTCTGGGTCTGATTATGTTTTGGTATTGAATATTGAGTATTTTAGTGGAATAAAAAAAAATCCATTTCATTTATGTATTTATACAGTGAGTGTATGTGGAGCAAATTAATGTCGAAAGTGGTTGAATGATGGAATATTTTTTTTAATAAAGAAATTTTTTTTTTTTTTTCTAAATGAAAGTAAAGGAAATCGAAAAGAAAGCAAGGAAAATATAAAACAGATTGAAGGGTGTGTATATAAGTATGTATGTATGTAGCTGCGAGTACAATTTGCTGATGGTACTATGCTTGCCTGATGCCATCATCATCAATGATGACGATTCATTATTATACGAGGAACTGGTACTTGTGTGTAAATGTGTATCGGTGTATATCTGGACAAAAATGAAATGCTTTTCTTTTTCCTTTTTTCTTTTTTTTTTTGTAATATCGAAATACCAATAATAATAGTAGTAATAATAATGATAATGATGAACATAATAAATAGCAGCAATAATAATGGGCATAATAATAATAACAAGAGCAGCAATCATTCCATTTTTTTTTTTACGACGAATGACTTTTATGAATTTTTTTTTATTATTATTATTATTTTAAGTTTGGTTGTGTGTGTCTGTGAACACATTTGATGATTTTTCTTTTATTTTTCTCTTTTTATTTTGTTCTCTTTTGTTCGCTTATTTGTTAAGACATTAACTATGATAATAATTGCTGCTTGTATTGTATGCAAACATTATAGCCAAACAACTTCATCTTAATCGATAATTTTTATTTAACTAAAGAAAAAAAAAATATACTTACTAAATGGAAAATTATTGAAAAAAAAAAAAAAAATAAATAAATAAACGCAGATGAGGAAATCAACTGAAAAACTATTCTCTGGTTATTATTATTTTTTGGTACAAGTACGAGTATGTAGTATAGAGAAAGGAAAGCATTTTATTTTTGTTTTGTATTTTTGAATGAAGTTAAGAGGATCTTGAAACCAAAAAAAAACATGAAACGCAATATTCTTAAAATGCTCTACAATATATATTACAATCTTAAAGTTTTGAGGTCATCACAAATATTTCTAAATTATTTTTAAAGCCCTTAAATAAGTATACCTATACACATATTGGAATTATTGTTAAATTTCTCAAGTATTATTTTTGATTTTTTTTTTTTGTTAGGCATTTCTTAATTTTTGTTGGAGTTTTTTTGAAAATCACACGAAAATATATGGAATTTTGAAATAATAAGAAAAAAACAGAGTTTTTCAATGATTGCCTTTTTTTCTGTTCATTGTTCCTGGATCTATTTTATATATGTACATATGTTGTCGTCTAAGTTTCAAATATAAATTTTACTTTTTCTTCATCTTTAAAAAATTAAAGATTTTACTTTATTTCATTTTAAACTGGGAGCTTGAAATTAAATGTATAAACAAATATATGCAAATTACTATAAACTGCAATTGCCAGAGGTTTATTATGTTTATTCGAGCATTCATATAATGAATATGCATAACATCATAACATAATGTGTACACATGTGGCAGAGAGATCTTGTGTATAGGTACTTTATCAAAATGTTATTTATATAATTTCATATTTGGTCTCATCTATACATAATGCCTGATATACATATACATTTATGATGTTTTCATTAAAATTGAATTAACCTTCTGCTTTAATTTGATTTCATTTCTCTTCACATTTCCTAATCGTTCTTTTTGATTTTATTTATGTTTCTTGATGTTTTTTCATTTTATTTTAATTTTTTTTTTGTTTTTTACTTTTTTTGTTTTTCGATTCCATAATCATTCTAAAATTTTGTCTCATTAATCTTTAAATAATTTATACAAATTATATATAAATGTTTTTATGTATATGTATATTGAGCAGTGCACACAACACACACATACATAATTACATATGAACGCATTTATATTAATCATTATATGAAGTTCATAATGTATATTATATCAAAATAATTTATTTATGTATGATTGCATATAAGAAGTACGCATGTATATGTGCATTCATATTGTAAATTATATGTGAATGTATGATGAGATCCATTAATTTATATGTTCCTATAGTATATGTTATAATAATTGCGTATAATATCCTTCAAACTATTATTTCGATTAATTATTCAAAATATAAAATTATAGCAAAAGTTATATATGTACATATATTATGTATATGTACATACCTTTATTATGTACTTAAATATATATTATTTACAGTGTTGTGTGAAAAACAATTGCAATCATTCGAATTTATTTAGTTAAAGTTAAAGATAAATGTCTAGATTTGGTGATTTCCGATTTTGATAAAATTTGTCCAGTAGGTAGACGGTCGGTTCTGTGGGCAAAGCTGGGGAGTGGCTTGTAATTAAAAGTTAATACTCGGATATGTCAATAAAGAGGGGTAGAGAAAGGTCGAATGAGTCATGTTAAATGGTGAGAATATAGGTATGGAAAGATGTAGACTTCAGGAGGATAAGTTCAAAATCGATTAATTTTTTGGTGTATTGTGAGAGGTTTGGGAAAGTCAGTTAGAGGGCTATTTGAGACCATAACTTTATAGTATAGACGGATAATAATAAGAAGAAAATATCTCAATACAAATTTTATAAAAATTAAATTTTTAATATGGAAATTCGAATGACTGACTCAAATAAAGTTGCGTGAGTGGAACTGGTTTGGCCACATTCTTAGAAAATATGTTAACTTTACATATACATATATAGGCAAGTGTTGATATAGAACCCATAAGACAACGATTATTAAGGAGGACTTCTTCGAAATACCTGGATGTTTACACTTTTATAACAAGTAAAAACTGAAGACAAGTATTGGAATGAAATTAAAGAGTTGGCTCAGAACAATGCTCGTTGGAAATATTTTGTGACAACTCCATATGCTCCTGATAAGGAGTTAAAAAAATAAATTATAGTGGTAATAAATTCGTATGATTGCAATATTATTTTTTGACAACACTGTGAATAGAAGAAAAAAATAAATAAAAAATTGCCTACAGATAAAATAAAATACAATCATACATAAAATTTTATCTATATATTTTGGAAACGGAATGGAATATTAGGATAATAAATAATTAAATGAAATGAATAAAAATGAACATATGAAAATACACACTGTATATGTACATTACACATATAAATAAATAATAAAAATATTTTTTGTGTATGGAGTAGATCGTGTGTATGTCTTTACATAATAATATCCTTACAATAAAAAAATTTAGTATGAAGAGGAAAAACATACCGAACATAAAATACAAATTATACTCGTATATTATGTACATATAGTACATATGATGATATAACACACATAAATACATGCAAAGGAACACAAACATAATATATATGCTCATATGTGGATAAAATAATAAATGATAAGTAAGCACACATATTACGTGTACACACACACTATACACACATTGTGGTTTGTGTATCTGTGGTAGATATCAGGGCTAACCTAATAAACTTATCTACTCTGCTACAACTACAATAATAATACTATAGTACTGCTACTCTGCTACTATCACTACTACAAAAATATTACTCGCTCCATATAAACTCATTGAAGGTATTTATTATTCATCAACTTTCTTTTAGTGTCTATCATTTTTTTGTTTTCATTTTGTCTGTTTTCGAGCTTCCCACATATATATGTACATAACTGTTGAAAAAAAGGATATGCATAAAATGTACCTCGGTTTTTTTGTACACAAAATTTCTAGTTCCTCTATACCAAAAAAAAAAATAAAAAAAATAATTTTACAATTTAATGCTAATGGAGTCCTTCACTCTATGGAATATGAGTCACAAGTGTATACATATTATGTCTATACGTTATCCACACATGCAGAATATTATGTACAAACATATTAAATACTTATTTCTGTTTAACACTCTAAAAATAGTCTGCATGTTTATTTGGAACGAGAAGTGTGCCTATATACATATACTACATGTCCTTAAAAATATTTTTTAAAGTATATTTCGATTTTTCTTCTTTTTTTTTATTGTAAAAAATAAAAAAAAAAAAACAGAGGCATTTTTGATGAAATAAAAAACTTCCCACATAAATAGACCATAGAAAAAAAAATATATATAAGCAAAAAGGAAACGATGACTGACTGTAGTTTGTCTATATTTTGTACTATATAATATATGTATTCCTTTTTATAATAAAAATAAACGGATTTTTCTTGCTGACATTTTTGAAGGTTTTTATTTTTAATGTTTTCCTTTTCATTTTATTAATGAATAATTCATTGTCACGCAAACTATCATTGTAGATGTTAAACATATACACACCGTAGTCATTACACACATACATACATTTTGGTTGGTATAGATATATACAAAATACAAATGCGACTAAAAACAAAAAAAAAAAAATATGTGACACAAAATCAACATTAGACAAAATGGAATTTGTATGGGCATATTTTAATTTTTTGTTTGTTTGTTATATTTGTTTTTTTTTTTATTTTATTTTATTTATCTGTAGCTTTTTTATGGTAGAAAAAATATTCGATAAAATGAAGAGAATAAAAATACTGACTATTCAAAATTCCAAAATAAAATTAAAAAAAAGGATAAATATAAAATACGTATGCCAGAGAAAATATAGACCAAAGAATAATCGTGTATAAAAGTTTCCTGGTCATAAAATGAAAATTTTTATTGTGACATAGAATTTATTCGTTGTGTTACTGCCTCAAGAAGAAAAGTGAAAAAAGAAAAGAAAAAAACAATGAAACTCATCACAATGAGCAAAAAAAAAATATTATTTTTTCATTTTTCATTGTCTTGGATTTTTCTGTTCTCCATTCTCATAATGACTACATGACTAATATTTATTATTTATTGGACAGGTGCCATTTTATGTCCAATTTTTATTTGTATGCGTTATACTCGTATATCTGCCAAAGAAAAAGAATTATTATTCGTGTTATTATGTTCAATATGGCAACTTATAGGTGTACAGTATTCGTTATCGTATTCCGTCTAATTATAGGAAAAGCTTCTCCTCCCATTGAAAGGAAAATAAATGAAAATATAATGTAATGAAAACCGTATTATAATGATTAAATGTACGAAATATGACTGTACAGGATAGTGTTATTATGAGAATTTTCCGAAATTCTTGTATAAATATGGTTTAAATCAAATTGATGATTACCAAGAAGATTTTTGGGAAATTATTGATAATTTGATAAAAATCCAAAGAAATAAGTCGCATCATCATAAGAATTAATTGATTGCAAAAATCTAATCCTAAATATTTTTACGTTACTTTCAAAAATTTTATTTAATCATAATTTTCTCTTTTAACAGTCACCCTCTGTCCAATTTGTACACATTCATATTAGCTCTTGTAATTACATGACAAATGATAGATTGTGTCACATACTCGTATAATGGACATTTGGTTAGCTGAAAATTAAACATATTTTCTTCATTATTTTCCCTCAGGCTTGAAGCTCTCTGGCCATCCATGCCTATATGTTTGTATACTTGCATACGTCTTTCTTCGACTTTTATACCTCTATTCACACACCAAAATAACCGACATAACATAGTCGTGGTGTGTACGTGTGTGTGTGTAACAATAAATTAATTTTCCGTCAATTTTAAATCTTTAGGGCATATAATAATTTTGTTACTTTTTTTTCTGTATAGCCTTAGCTACTTTTTTGTACAAATCTTCATTAGTCCTAGAAATCGACATGTTTTCACACTTTTTCGAGTTTTTTTTTTTTATTTTTTCGTATTTTTATGTTTTTATGGTTTTTACTTTATTTTATTTTTCGTTTTAGTGGTGGTGTTTGTTAATCTTCAAAATACTGATCCAAATACATAAACCTTGTATGCCACAATTTTATGGGAAATTTTCATGGTTTTTGTTGTCTATTTTTTTTTTATATAAAATTTATTTTAAATGGCAGCGATTGTCGTGATGGTAGTGGGCAATTATGTTCCTCAATATTATTTTTTGAATAGAAATCAAATCACAATTTTTGCATAGTTTTTACATTCAGAGGAAAAAGGAAAACCAGAAAGTTTCCAAAACACATAACTGTTTAAGGTAGAGAACAATCTCAAAAGACTTAGCATAATAAATTGGAAATGCTACATATAGCAGCAGATATATTCAGAAAGAAGTAGATTTTGGAACAAATCATGGTCCACAAATGGCTATGTACAACTAGGACTGAATGGGTACGCATCATCATCATCATTAGCTCTACAGCCTTTTATTGGCCTTGGCTTCTTCCAGTGTGCGATTCCACTCTATCCTGCTCTGGCTAGCGATCTCCATTTCCTTAGTCCGATTCTTTTCAAATCCTCTTCAAATTTTTGGGACGTCCGTTATTTCTTCTCCATTCAGGCTTCTGATTTAACAGCACTCTTGCTGTATAACTCTCTTCACGTCTTTCAAGATGACCGATCCATTCTAGCCTTGCCATTTTTATGCCACTTAAGTACTATTTCAGTTATATTAGCTGCTTGGTATAATTCATCATTAAATTTTCTTCTCCACATCCCATATTTTCACGTTTTGAAAATTTTTCATGGATACGCATACTTCTGTTAATTTATTCACAACCCACGTACATTTTTATACTATGATGATGAGTAAAAAATATGATTATGATAATGATGTTTATGATAATCCTTGTTTGTTCACTTACATAAATTCGATTATATTTTTCTGTTAAAACCATTCAATCGTTGTACGAATATTGAAATCAATAATAATTATTTCAGTACAGTAATAATCGTAAATAAATTATGAATATCAGATGTTGATACGAATTCATGAATCGAGTATCGATTTTGTTTTATGGCCCAATTATAAAAGAATGAATGAGAATGCAATGACAATGTTTACCTTTCTACAGGGCTACGTATATGTACATATATGCAGTTTTTATATACGTGAATGCATAAAATTTTAATTACACAGCTATACATAAGGCCAGTGTGTGTATATACAGTGCGTGATATGGCCCAAAATATTAAAACTGAAAATATTATTGATATAAGTGGTGCCATGCCGTAATGTTTTACTTTCGTTTCATTTTATATTTTTTTTAGTTCCTTTCGGCATTCGAATAAATTTTATTTTTATGATAATTTTTATGCACAATTTTTTATTTATTTACATTTTCTTTTTTTCATATTTTTAGTTCGATATATTTTTGAATTTATTGAACGAAATTCGAGTAATTTAATTACATTCGGACATTTGAAATTTTTATTTACTATGTATATATGTATTCCCAAATGAAATATTGTCGAATGAAATTGAAAACGAAAACAACCATAAAAATATTTTCGTACGTACGTATGTTCATTTTATTTAACATTGTACAAAAATGTGCATATTTCTGTGCTTACATATTTTTATTAAATTGTAACTCATACGTATAATGTATGTTACTAGATTTTTTAAAATTTTTTAATTTATATTTTTTTTTACTGTAATTCAGAATTTTCATTTCATTGAAATTTTCTTTGTCAGTAATTCGCATCAATTTAAGCGGAAAAAAGATGTAGGTAGATTTTATTTTTCGTTTTATTTTTTTTTTTGCAAATTAAAATCTGTGAGTTGTGAGGCTTTTGCTCCTTTTACTTTTTTGTTTTATAATATTTTCGTTGCGTTCGAAATGAATTATTTAAATATTGTGTATTATGTGTACAGATGTAAATTCGTATTATGCATGAAGTAGGCCACAAAAGGTTATGAAAAAATATACACCGGACAGGAAGTGTTGTAAGTAATTAAAATGTATACAAATCGCTATATTCATTCAGTTAACAATAGATATAATAATATGTATGTACAAATGCATGCTTACATACTGTATAGTTACATATTTATATGTTATTATGAAACGGACTAAAAATATTATAATTCTCGTAATTTCTTGTACACAAAAATTTTTCATGGAACACATATCAATTACACGAGCAATTCAATTGTGCAATTCATTATCCTGAATAATTAACAACGGTGAAAAATTAAAAAATAAAATATTTTTAAGTACTTAGTATACCTAAGTGAATCAAGTATGGATTATGTGAGATTAGCACGATATTTTTTAAAGTGAATTATTTAAAGCGGAAGAAGTCCAATGTGTGCGTCCAATGTACAGTCCAATACGCATATTTTGTATTACGCTTTGTGTGTCTTTTGTAAACAACTTTGACCGTTATAAATTAGTAAACTTAATGAGCAGATGACTTCGCAGTCTTCAATTTCGAACAATTAAATTCTCTGGATTTTTTGTGTGGTTTGGAAATTTCTAGACGTAAAAGTTATTTGACAGTTTTCAATATTTATACTTGCAAAAAGGGCTTAAAGTTGTACTTTGTTTTTTTTTTTTTTTGTTTTTATTGGTTACTTTGTGTGGTGAAACATAATATGATCGCTAGACAATATCAGGAGGATTCTGTTATGTGATAGACATGATTTCACAGGGAAGAAATCGAGCCAAAGAGGCGTACCAAGATCACGCTTGGAAGACAAGGTCGCCAAGGATGCCTGTATGTTACTGAAAGCAAGAAACTGGAAGATAGATGATGTTGATAGAGCTGAGTGGAGTACCATTATTTAGGATGCTCATGGACAATTTGTTCCGTAGAGAGTGGCACACCTGCTTTTTAAAGCCATGGAAGAATAAGAAGAATCACCTTAAATCATAATCGTTTTTCAATCTATTTTATTTTTTTTTCCAATATTTTTATATCTTTCTTCTAGTAGATACAGCTGGATCATTGAAACAGAAATTCTGCAATCAATACACAAAAAACAAAATTGTCTGAAAGAACAAATTGATCGATAGCTCCTTTCTGTTCGATTTTCCACCTTCTGTTTTTTTTATTTTTTCAATGAATTACTTGTTGATTTGGTTATCGAATAATAAAACTCAAAAGTATCCAATTAATTGAATGTATTCGCACACTTCTCAACACTGTAGAGATAACATTCGAAAACACACATACAAACCACAAAATGCATTCGATATCGTTGACTTTTTTTCTTTTCTTTTCTTTTTTTTTGGTTTTCTACGCACAGAGATTACAGCGAAAAATCTAAGGCATAAGTACTACAAGAAAATTTTAATTAAAAATTAACAATAAAACAGTAGAAAAAACAAATTAAAAAATGATAATCGATAATGAAGATTATTTTATTATTTTCCGTGTGAGTATTAGTGGTGTAATTGTACATAAGCATTTGAGGTTTTAGATTTATTGGTCTAAATATTGTTCCATGAACATAATTTTTTTTTGTTTTATGCTTTTTATTGGTTTTATGGTTTGTTTCCTGCGTATGCGTGTACGAGTTACTTTTGTCATAAGCGATTATGAGATGAAAAAAAAAAAAATATGATTTCTAGGTGGCTGGCATATACGATATATTGAACACCAACAGTGAGTGTAGAAGGCAACATTAAATATAGGATAGGTGTAGTATAATAGGTTAGGTGTATACTGCTATCATGTAATATCGAAATTGAAAATTTGTTGAAGAACCCAGTGATTAAAATTGCATGAAAAGAGGAAGAAAGAAAATATTGTTTAATAAATACGTACAAGCCTACATACATCCGTTTTAATAATTATTATTATTATTTCATGTTACACATACACACTCATGATGTTTAAATACACTTTGTATAAATTACAAATTACTCAAATAAATCAATACAAAAATAAAAACTAATTTAAAAAAAAAATACGAAAAAAGAAAAACATTGAAGAAAGAACGAATAAAGAAAATCGTAAGAAATAAAAAAAATTAATATTAAAACACACATCAACACATTACAGACTAGTAAACAAATCCGCAGATCATTTCGCTGTAATTACAAAAAAATTACAGTGCACTTTATATTGAATGTATAGAATTGAGTAATATGCGCATACGTTGAATATATACGTATAAGTATTTGTAATATACAGAGGTACGTAAAGGTATTATTAGATTTACCCACAAAATGCGCGTTATATGATATGTTGAGTATAAATATTAACTCAAGTTTATGTAACGTACGCCTAATTTTTTTTGCTGTTCTTTCTAATTTTTTTTTTTTGATTTGTTTTCCTCCCATTGAATTTTTTCTATCAATGTGTTAAAAAAAAAAATGTTAAATGATAGAAGAGTTAATTAAGGTAAATCTTGTACGAACACTGGTATGCATATCATATTTTTTAAAGTTATCGTGCATACAGTAGACGCCTTAATTTGATATTGCAAATCATAATTTTTTGTTTTTTATTTAGAAAAGATGAAAAATGTAAAAGAAAAAAATGTTTAAAAAAATGTATTGTAGGTAAAATAATAATTTTACATTTCGCCTGACGAAAAACAAAAAGAAATTACAAAAAATGTGCACACTAACAATTTGATAGAATACAGCAACCAACATCAGATGAAAGAAAAAAATAGTGAATGCAAAAAAGTCCATGGATAACCGAAATTTTTTCTGGAAATTTTTAAGAAAAACTTTCCAGGTAAATTTGATGACAAAAAACAAAAAAAAAAAGAAAATATTTTATTGTTCATCGGTGGAATGGCACCACCACCATCACCACCACACTATGCTACATTTTGGTTTTTGATTACAATTTTTTTTCCCTGATCTGATGAAAGACGTTCGCTAAGAATTTTATCCTCTTTCTTTTTTTTTGCATTAAAGATAAGTACGATATGAAACAAAGTTTATGATGATGCTTTCTGGAATGATGGCATTAATTCATAATAATGAGTAAAAAAAATTATGAATTCAGTCAACTTTAATTAACCTCACAATATTATATCTGTATGTAAATGTATGTATATGTACCCACTCGTATATGTATAGTACTTAAGTATCAGATTATCCTGAGGCTTTTCGATAATTTAATATTGCGTATTCTTGCATCATATATACCTATACATTATATATGTACCAGACCAGTGTAGGTATGGCTGTATACGATTTATAATGATATCCAACTTGAATTTCAGAGACCACATGTACATTTTATTTACTTACTTGCGGAAAAAAAAGCGCAAAACAAAAAAAAAATGTAATAAGTACACTGTTACACATTTATATGCAAAATGAACGGCGATAATATGAAGATGAAGATTTTTTCATTTTTCTTCTGTAAATAACGTATATTTAATTTTTTTTGCAGAATCAACAAAAAACTACAAATCACGATAATGAAGGATGATGGTAAAACTCTGATGATTATTATTATCATTACCATACACTGGTATATCGTAGTGATGACAATGATGAGAAGCCGGGCAGCAAAAAACATAACAAATAAAATTAACGAAAAATGTTGGCGAAGCATTTACCATATTACTATTACTGCTACTACTACCGACTACTACTACTACTTACAACGAGCTATTATACTTCTGTTGAATTTCCACTGTTGTCATTTTTGAATGGTGTCTAAGCAATGTCAGCTTTTCTTGACCACTCACTTAAAATGTTTGTTTTTGTTGAAATGTATGAGTTTTTTTTTCTTTTTTTTCCACATAAAATTTGTACACTCATCCAAGTTGAAGTTCATAAACAAAGAGACAGACAGACAGACAGACAGACAGACAATTCGTGTAATGATGTGTATAGTCCTTGAATTTATTTTTGTGGATAATTTACTCACTATGTAATTTAATTTATTGTGTATGTATATGCGACATGGTTTTTATTTCGACACTTTTGACATAACACATCAATTTTAAAATTTCGAAATTGTTAATTTTCATTTTTCGTATACCATATGAGACTGTTTTCTAGAACATATGCGTTTCTGTACAAAAGCATTTATCGATATATGTTTACACTAAACTTTTGATATCAAATTTTAGGGTTGAGTTGATGTACTTTTCATTCATCCCGTAGTCTATAGTATAATTTGTTCATTCAATTTCCATAATATTTTCAATTTTATACTCCTATATACAATAACTATGTGCATTCTCATCCCATATATGCATAACTGCTCCATCTCAAAACATTCATCCATTCAAGTATATCACCATAAATTGAGGAGTACGCAGACAGACTATATACAAGTATTGTATTTTTGCCTACAATTTTACTGTCTACATAATATGAGAATTTATATGCACTAGTGTGTGCTATATAAGTATGTATATATCGCCTTCGATAGCTCAGTTGGTAGAGCGGTGGACTGTAGTAGTGAATACACGTATGTATATAATTGCAGTTGTTGTGTAGTGTACGAAAATGAAATTTACATACAATCAGTGAGTCTATACGTGGATATAGTACGTACAGTACACATATGGAATGAATGGACTCGTATAGTCGTGTATATATTATGTGTATTGGATTTATGGATATTTGAGACATTTTGTGGTATTTAATGTCACATATGCATACCGTGCATGAATATCTAATGAAATAATAACTAAACTGCGGTTTTATGTCATAACACTCACCTATAAAATGCCAGGAGAAGAGAATTGAATTTTGTTTTATATACGCAGTTACTTATGTGCATATTATAATCATGTATGCATGTTCATATATATAAATAGGATACAAAAGAAGAAGAAAAAATGGATAAATGAATATATCAAATATAAAATAAAAAATAATACTTTTTGCATCTACCTTTTGTATGATATTCCTGTCATAAATTTTTCTAGTCAGTAGATCATGGTGTATAGTAGTGCTATACACACTGTACTGCATATACTTAGCTACATATACTATATTGCTCAATCTATAGATTCATCAGTTGCTTTCTGTATTGATTTCTTTAAAAATATGAAAGAAAAAAAAAATGTGTTCACCATTATGCATATGCACATCTACGTATCTCTTAAAATCGATTCAATTTTTTTGTTACTTATAGGTACTATGTAGACTGTATAGACACTGTGGTCCAATTTAAATGCAAAATAAAAATAAAATTTACAATGAAATCGCATATACGTGAATACAAATAAATGATTGAAGTTTTGATTTAAATTTTATTTATACATATTTCGAAATGAATTTTATGCTAATATTATTTTGTTTCATAATACAATGGAAAATAGCATACAAAATGGCTAAAAAATTTAAAACTACATAGATAATGTGTAGATATGTATGACGGACTGTAAGTCTTAAGACACATATGCGATGCGGACATTTGGACATCATACAACCCACAACACTGTATATAAAGAGTAATTTATGATAATTCTTGTAATTCAAATTAATCAAATCAAAATTTATGAAACTTATCTTGACTCTTGACGATAAAATTGGTAATCGAAACTTTCTTGAATAAATTTTTATTTCGATATTATACTGCACCTTTCTTATTATTTGTATTCACATTTAGGTATTGTACGGTACTCATAGCATACTCATACATACTCCATGTTCTATCATCCGGCAACTTTAATTCGATGCAGAAAAATCTCTTCAATAATTTTTTATTATTTTTTTTTATTTATTATTTAATATTTTTCATAAAATCCAGATAAAATTCTTTGTTATTGCTATTGTTTTTGTGGTTGAGAATTGTAGAATATTATTCGAATATTCTTCTCTAAATGTGAGTACACTACAGAACAATTTTTTTTTTGTATTATTAGCAATACGAATGTAAGTAGTCTGCATGTACAACAAGTGATATCGATAAAGTATGTATCAGATAAATCATCAATAAAAATTCGAACATGAAGGCAATATTGGAAAACAAAAAGGAAAAATACATATTCAACATATTCATACAAATATTACTCGTAGTGTAGATACTCGTACATATATTACAGTATATGTGTGTACAAAGTTATTTTTCCTTTCGGGTAATAATATTTTAAAAAATGTATGTCCACCCCGGCGATAAAATATCATCGGACACACACAAACACACAAAACTATAAAATGAAATAAATCCCAGCTGACCAAGTGAACTCATAGTGAATTCATTCTGAATTCATTTCTCCCAAGTGATTCTTCACGTGAACGTTCACAGTGAATTATTAGTGAAGATATTTTATTTCAAAAATTTTTACGCTATAGCTGGTCATAGTGAATTCACTTATTGAACTCATTTTGAAATCACTTACTGAACATTTAATGAAAACACGAAATGAATTCATATTGAATGCAGTTTGTGAAGGTAAAATACCATTCACAATGTGAGTAATCAATGAATCCTGGCTCTAATTATTATATTCCTACTTTTCGTTTTGATTTTTCTGAATAATTTAAATAAAAACTCTTTAATCACTTAATAATATTAATCACTTCGTTATTTTTTATTTATTTTACTATTTATTTTTAATAAACTAATATTACACAGAATTTAAAACACTTGCTTATTCCTTATTCTTAGACTCAAATAACTACATTTTATATCGCTTCAGTTTACAAATTAGTACATGAAAAGGGGATATAAAATTTCACTATACATTCACTAAGTGATTCCATAGTGTTAGGCTTTGTGAATCGCAACCATTTTACAAAGATAAAACGAATGAATTCGCCTAATCATAAAATTAAAATAAATAGTCGGCATTCGTTTACATAAATCGTCATTAATCAAATGAATTTTATAAGAATACAATTCATATTTCAATCACTTGGTGTATTCATAATGTACCCATATTTTTGAATAATTCACTTATTTTTCATTTAGTGTTTTCAAAATGAATAAGAGCAAAATTATTCATTTCGTGAAGATTTTTGGCATTCACTATATGAATTCACTGTGAACCTAGTTCACTGAATGGTCAGCTGGGAATTATATACGTAAATACAAAAAGATACATTTTTATATACTACATCCTCTTATACTATTTTTTGGAATGAATATCCTTAGAATTTGATGCCTTTTACTACTGCAGTTGTTTTATATAATATGTATAAAACATTAAGAAGTTACATGGTAAATATGTCTTTAGTTTATATAAGGACCTGAAGAAATTTATTTTTTATATATATTTTTTTTAGGAGGCAAGCATGTAGTCTACACAGACTACTTCATACAAATATGTATGGGTATACATGCAATCTACCTAAATCTAAATACTGAAGGAGGTTAAAGGCGCGATACAAAATGCATCATCATATAACGAAGAAAACGTTTTACATCAAAGATTTGGCTAACTATAGATATTTTTCTTTTCTATTCCTTTTATTTTTATTTTTTTTTCCTTATTCTAAAAAAAAAATATATAAAACTTTTTATTCTTGAATTTTATGAATGCCCTTAAAAATATCCTTCTGCAAAAATAAATAAAAAACGTTTTTTTTTTTTTTTTCTCAACTTTGTATTGCAATCTATGCAATAAATTTTTCTTGAAAGAAAGTACAAGTATACTCGTTAAATTTCTGAAAATTACATAAACGAAGAAGAGTTTTCGTTATTTTCGTTTTCATTTTTTTATTCTTTGCGTTGTTATTTCTCTTCGTCTTCTTCATATTTATTTTTAACTGGAAAGTCAAAAGAACACAAAAATACATATGTGTGTGGATGAATGTATGTATGTATGTATGTATGTCTGTATAGTCTGCAGTATATATATATATTTTTGGTTTTTTGTAGGAATACATTTTTACGATGGGTATTAAAAGATAAGAAAATTGTTGCAATTTCCCAGACAATGTTTCGGTACCTAGTTTCATATTTTTTTTTCTCTATCTCTGTATTTTCATTTCGTCTTAAATAAAAATATCTGTAAGACGAAATGATAAAAATAAATATGGCATATAAGAATATATGAAAATAATAAATACGACGAGATAGAAGCAAGAAGTTAAGGAAATGAATGAAAAAATTGTATATAAAGATGGATTTTTTTATTTTCTCGAACAAAAAAAAAAAAAAAATTTATTGAAGCTAGACTGAATATACACATACATATGTTTATATTTTTTTTTTTTCATTTTTTTTTTTTTTTTTGGATAATTATTTCATATTTTCTTCCTTTATCTTTGAAATAAGTAGAGCAATTTATAACTTTAATAAGAATAAAAAAAATAATTGATTTTCTTTTTGCTTTGATAAACATAAGTTGAAAATAAGATATATTTGAGGATATTTTAAATTTTTTATGTATAATATAGTACGTAGCACATCACATATACATGTGTATGTCCTTATATTGATAAATAAATAATTTCCAAATGTAAAATGAAAAAAATTCTATGAAAAATATAATATTCTGTAGACAAGTAAAATAATTCGAAAAGTATAGACGAAAAATATATAATAAGAATTGAATCACTAAATTAGTAATGCAGTATTTGAACTTTTTAACTTTTATGAGACTCAAAAATAAAAACAAAAAACAAAAAAAGAAAGAATAAAGAATGTATTGTTATTATTTTTGTATGCATCTTTTTCTTCTTGTCATAAGATTGTGGTGAGATTTAAGTTGAGATTTCATCAAGAAATTTTTTATTGATCAATTTCGATCATAATATTATTGTTCCAATCATTTACAAGGATATATAGTTTTATTTGAAATTTGCATATTATAAGCTTATCTGTAACATAGTTGGCTTCCTATAATTTTCATATTATCAGTGTTAATAACTGATTCACTTTCATCTACGACTTTATAGAACTAAAAAGATCCTTAGCTTCAGTAAGAATTATCTTTACTGTCTTCCATTTTTAGATTTGGTTCACTTGCAATTACATCATCATTATCATCCTCATCATCATCCTTGGCTCGATAGGCCGTATAGAACCTTAGCCTCTTTAATCGCCCCTCAATTGCTTTTTGCCTTTCGCTTTTGATCCCAAGTTTTGGATGTTAATTTTTTAATCTCCCTTCTATTGAATCCATCCATCGAATTCTGAGTCGTCCTTGGTTTATTATTCTATTAGATTTACATTGGAATACCTTGTATAAAACACTATCTGCCTTACATAGATTTCTAGAATATTTCTAGACAATTGTTTGCATTTTTCATTCAATTTTCATGTCCTAAAATATCAGCTTACTTACTTTTACATGTGACACAGCATGAATTTATTTTCAAATTATCGCAATTATCACGCAAAAATCACAGTAAAAAAAAAAAATAAACGAATACCCTTTTTGAAATTAAGCTCTTATCGCTTTTTTCATGTGTAGTATACATAAAAGTTCAATTTAATCCTCAAAGATAACTCAAAGATACGTATGAAAAATTGAATTCGAAAATCATTTATTAACTAAAATTTGAGTACAACACGCAGCCAACATATTTTGTCATTTATTTAAATGTATCAATTTCTATGTTATATTTTATTTTTCAAAATAAGATTCGATAAATTTTTTTATATACGATCATGAAACAGATCGCATATCAACATTAAATGTATTATATACCAACAACATCTGAAACATTTGAATTAATGTATTTGTCAATTTTATAATTTACGATTTGATAATCGTCAATTTTAATTTTATCGAAAATTTATTATTAAAGTTCATTTATCAGAATCAATTTAAAAAGAATTTATCTTTGAAAAAAAAAAAAATTATATTTTATATACTATACATATGTATCGACGAAAAAAGGATAATAATAATCAGTAGAAATGAGACTATCATTAAAATCTTGTATGTAAACTCTCTGCATGTTAACATTCCCATTTCATTTGTATATGTAAAACAATTTCAAACAAAAATAATATTATCTAATCCGCATTTACGTTAAATATACGAGTGCATACTCGTACATGCGAGTAAGTACATTACATCACTATACATACCTAGACGTACATACTGTATATATTAACATTTATTTGCATATCATTTTATATTTTTGTATTACTTTAGTTCAGCTCTTCATTTTATTACAACATTTTCAAATTACAGCACTAAAAACTATGAAATTTGTTAATTTTAAACATATGCATATGTAAAAGAGCTGAATAAAAAATAAATAAATAAAAAGTATAAATACAAAAAAAAAAAAAAGAAAAATGAAAATAAATTGTACTTGTACTTATATTTTATTAATAATTTTCTTCGTCATATCATCATTCGTTTTAATGTGAAAACATGTTTAAAAAAAAAAAGAAAATGGAAAACATGCAGTGCAAATATGTGTACGTATACGTACGAGTATACATATAATATAATGTCTACACTCCGTATATTCACGATTGTATATTTTTAGAGAGATATATCCATATGAGTACTTATATGGACATGAGTATCATTTACGATGGTTTTAGTTATAAACAGAAACATAACAAACCGAACATTATATCGATTCGTTACAAATTCTTTTAGTTTTCATGGCACCTAACCATTAATCACTTAATAACTGGTCTTCTAATTGCTTCACTTTTCTATTTATAAGTAGTTGGAAGTATAATATATACGAGTATATATTATATTAGCAAGTTTTATTCCTTTTATTTATTTATTTTTTTTTTGTTTAATTTTAATTTTATACTTTGGCGTATAGGTATACAATATTTTAATAGGCTCGCTTGACCGCATATATTTACATTGGTATACAGAATATTAAATTTGGACTTTTGTCTGTTAGCTTGCGCCTATTATAACAAAATCAGAACATTGTAAATTTTTTGTGTGTTTGGAAAACACTTCTCTGGATGTTTTGTTGTCGTATAGTTGTCGTCGCAATTGCAACTGTTCTCTTACATACTTATGTGTATATTCCGGGTTTCATTTTGTTTTTCATTCCATCAGATTTACATAAATATTCTAATTTATATCCAGAGTAGTATATTTTACACTTTATTTCTTCTCGGTTATTATCCTTTAATATTTTTCTTTCTTCCACTTTATTTTTTTTTTGTTTTTTTTTTTTTTTGACTATATTCTGATTCGAAAATAAATTACTAGTCTAATATACATTGAATATGGTATATCCTATATCCAATTTTATAATTATCATTCATTTCATGTATTACACATACACATAAGATTTTCATTTTAATGACCTGTTTAAAATGTTTACTACTTTGTTACTTTGTTTTTAAATCTAGTACAATGTCTGGTTGTTTGTGTATCTGTATAGTCCTCTCTATACTTGCGAATATGACAGGGCTATACAAGCTACAAGTCCACATGCATGCAATATGTCTATATGAAACTTTGAATTTTTAAAATTTTTTCAACAAGTTTCTGTTTTCGATACTACATACAGTCTCCACCCGAAATACATACATCCATGCAATATGTAGTATGTATGTATATATGTGTGTGTTTTGTATATACATAATAAGTACGTAATTTTCAAGTTTTAAAGTTGTAATCATTCGAAATCACTTCCACTGCAAATAATGTACTTTGTTGTAAATTATTGTATATAATGATTCTGTGTCTATTGCGTAACTTTTAATGTGTACTCCTGTGTATAGATATAATTCTAAATGGTAGATATACCTTCAACTTCAATTACACTGCATATTTTGCTTTTCCTGGTTCATTCTATAGTGAACATTGTTATATGTACTCGTTGGTGGATTTCCCGCATTAACTGCATTACTGGTACAATTATCGTGTAATTTGCATGATTTTCACATTTCTACTAATTACAGTACAAATTACCACGGACAAAGAAAACAAAAAAAAAAACTAACGAAAAGTAAAAAGAAAAAAAACATAAGCATAAAACGAAATAACCTAAAGATATTTTCATCTCACTACATTTTCAGCTTGAATATATAAAAAACCCCAGGAAAAACTAAAATTTTCATATAGTTTTCGTGTATTTTCCAATTTAAAATTTTTTTCTTCCTCGTTTCATTGTTCTTAAAAAAAAAAAAAAAAATGAAAAACCAAATAGCAAAACAAAAAGAAAAATTATTTTAATGACTTTTCCATCTTTTAGCTGTGCACTGTTATTCTAAAAGTTTATCAATTTGTTTTTTTTTAATTTTTACTTTTGAAATTCTACAGAAAATTTTAATTACACAAAAAAAATATTCACTAGCAATTTTGTCACCTGTATTGCTTATTTTCTGCATCTGCCTATAGATAATAATTTTGTGGGTAATTTTTCGCTTTTCGTTAATGTAAATGCATATATGTATATCGTAAACAAGAGTATATAGGTACGCGAACATTAAATGCAATTTACCGAGTAATTTTCCACATTTTCCAAGCATTTTACCGCTCTCAACCACCAATACACAATCGTATTTTCGAATTGAATTATTTAATAATCTGTGGCATCAGTGTGTAATGAAGCATGCGGAGTAGAAGTATGATAATGTACAAAAAGTTAACTATTTAGCTATACTAACTAAACTACACGCGTTGCTACTCATGTTGCTATATGTTGCTATACATTGTGCATTTTAATTTGATGGTAATTACCACTTGAATATGGTATCTATCTAGCTAGATACTTAATGCTATATTTATAATGCAGCAAGTAGTCAATAGCGTAATAATTTTCTCGTTTTTATTTGACTTTAACAGTGATTAACTGTAAAAATTGTTGCAATAAAAATTATTGTAAAACGCAAAAAAAAAGAAAACTTCAAAAAGCAAAGAAAATTTTATGATAAAATTGAAGTGTGAAGATGAGATTCAATTTACTTAAAAGAAAAACTGAAAGAATATCTTATATCTTGAAACCAAAAAAATAAATAATAAAAATAAGAATAAAAGAAGAAAAAAATATAAAAATAAAAATATATCTACTTCAATATAAAAATGCAGTAGCAAAATAGAAAATAATAATTTGTTCGATAATATAGTGCCAGCAGCATCATTTGTTGTACCATTATCCAGTTTTATATTCATATATATGTATGTAATTATGTATATATTGGCAATAGAATAGCATAAGAAGTGATACTAAATAATATGTGTGTGCAGATATGTTTTGCGAATGAATTTGTGTACAGATTTCTATTACAATCTGTTTACTACTTTAATTGTATTTTAATTTTTTTTTATTTTTTCATATTATAAATGGAACATATAGATACAAATGCATTTATACAGATATACTCTGTAACTAGTCAAAGTTTATCATCGCAATCGATATAGATATATGTTATATTTACAGTATAAAATCTCATGTTACCAACCGCATATATACGATTATCTTTTGTTTTTCAACTGTTTTGTTTATTAATAAATATAATTTGAAACGTTTGCAATCGAACGTAATAAACAATTTTTCAATTTTTAAACCCAGATACAGCCAGAAAGATATCATGACGATATTACGATAACCATGATGTTGATGATGATGATGATGATGATGAATGTGATGCCGATCAAATGGATTTGTATTATTAGACGTTTTTAATTGCTATATACTCAACGAATACAATATCAAATACACGCGAATGTAATGTATGTAATTTGTATATACTCATTAATAAGTATATACAGGTATATGTATGTAGTATAAATACAAGTAGTGCAGTGATATATATAGACTTATCCAGAAGAGAATCATTAACCTAAAACATCTATGAAAATTGATATATACTTATACTTATATGCATGTAACATAGAAATGAAATGGTTTACTTCTTCTTTTTATTTATTTATTTATTTTTTTTTCTATTAAATAATATGATTTAGATTTATACCAATTTATGTATTTATAAGTTGATGATATGTATAGTATAGCAAAAAATGCGGTACACCTTCATCTGTATCCGTGCATAAAGTTTTAATCAGATTTATATGTAGTGCAGTAGCAGCAGCAACATACCATATCACATCAGAAAACCAAAAATGAACTACTAATTAACTATGCAACTTTTCAATACTTATACTGAATTTATTAAATCGACGGATAGGTTTTTGGTTATTTTTCATTTGTTTTTTAATTTTTATTCACTGACTAACAACAACAACTATAATCTCATAGATTAGATACCTGAAGATGTTGCAATTTCATATACAAAACGAATTCTATAGTATACATACTTCAATAAAATGTATACAAAATAGTTATTTCTATTCAAATATTATTAGTCGTTAATTCGTTTTTCATATATAAAAGTAAGTGTACTTAAATGCATTTTGTTTATATATACACAACATATAAAAACCTCATACAAATATGTACTCGTATATACCTATAGATGCATGTTTCCTGTCAATTCAGATTTTCTCTTTTCTTCATTATTTATTTTTTCTTTTTTTTTTTTCAATTTTTATATTTTGAATAACTGCATAATTGCATATTATATACACTTTTCTGTTACATAAAATTCATTCACCTGCGCGTATTTTAAATGTTATACATACATACATCCGTATAGTACTCTTCTATGTTGCATATTAATAGTACGATTTGTACAGATTAAATACTATAAAATATATAAATAAAAGAAAATACCTAAACCATTTTATAAAGAACTAAAAAAGTATCTACGTACCTACCTATTCAGATTTGATTTCGTTTTATTTTCAATGCAGGAAATTGCTTTCAATTTGACATTTTAAAGCTTAATAATTGCTAAACTACACATAGGTATATTCGTACAAAATAATAGTACATAAATATGGATAAATGTAGTCATAGTATATATGTATGTATTTTGTTGAACTAATTTTTTTTCTATAGATTCCAGATAAAATCGAATAAAATCAAATAAATTCATGTGTATGCCTATATATATTTCCTATTATTCTTGCTTTTGACATAATGTAAGTGCGTGCGGCTGTGTGGTTGTGTTTAAATTTCAATTTGAAGGATTTATGACAACAATTGCAATGCAAAATGTACACACATTGGAATCCAATACTATGTGTACAAATCATACACAAAACTTACAATAAATTTCATTTTAATATTTTTATATACTTTATCACATATTCTAAAGCTACATATACGATACATATTTGGTTCATTATACATAGAACTGAACAAAAGTATCAGAAAACGATAAGAGGATGAATGAAAAAAAAAAAAATATTTTTAATGTTAATAATTTCCGTGATAAATTTTTATTAAATGAAATGAAACTACTGGCAGTCATTTAATTCATCCGCACAAAATATCTTTCATGTTTTCCTTATTTGGATGTGCGTGTTTTTGTCATTTTTTTTGTTTCAAAAGATGTAAAGTGTAGTGATTAACTCTACAAACAAACACATACAATATCCTGATCCCTAATATTTGAATTCTTACATACATAGATACACAGACAGATCCTGTTTGCAGTTAGCTTTCATAAAATTAAACTAAATATACATGATCTAGACCTTTGGGAAGCTACCAAACTATAATCACTCCACTAACATGTAATATACCTATCGTAGATTTTCTTTATGCTCCAATTTCATTAATTCAAGAGTGAACGCCACTAATAATTTCCGTGTTCGAATGTTTATTTCAATAAAATGTTGAGCATAATACTCAAACTTCAACTTCAACTGGCACTTTTTCAAACCTTTATCGAAATTATAACTTGCAATCATCAAATGCTCATTTATTCAAGCTTTTACTGCAAGTGTAATTACTTAACTTCAGTCAAGATTTACAAGATTCTCGAATGTTTTTCTCTTCTTTCGACCAGCATTTTATTTTAATTTTTAGTTGATGAAGTGAAAATTCCAAATTTTAAAAACATACCCATTTTTTTCTAGAATTTGTGTTAAAATTTTGAATCTCTTTAAAATGAAAATTTCGATTTAAAATATAAATAAAATAATGAAAAGAAATTTTTGATTACAAAACCACTTAATGTTTCGAAATAAAATTCGCGATTTATATCAGATTTTCGCCTTTTTTACTATTAAAATTTAAAAGCTCAAAAAAATAAATAAAAAATTAAATAATTTCCATTACACTTTACTTTATGACGTTTTGAATTGATAACAACAACAACAACAACAACAAAAAAAGGTAAAATTTTAATCGAAAAATTTTTATTACCATTTTTTAATTGCCTGTTCGATGAAAACATTTTATGTGTCATTAAAATCAAAATCCAAAAAATTAAAAAATTAAACAAAAAAGAAACAAATTTAATAGCAATTTAAATTTGTTTATCGTTTTTTTTTTTCATTATTTTGAATCTTTTTCAATTCCTTTGCTAATTTTTAACACATTAATGTGTACTTTATTTTACATCCGTGTATGTACGAGTATATGAACACCACATTGCTTCTCTCTCTCTCGTGTACGCACACCACATTTTTAAATACATTTTCATTGTAAAAGTGAATTATAAAACATTTGTTTTTTTTACATTTTCATTTTAATGTGAATCAATTTCAGAACGTCTTCTTTGCCAATAAGCTACAACTTGAGTGCAAATCAAAAAAAAAACGCGCAATAAAATTCATAATACACAACTTTAATCACAAAAAATAGAAGTAAATACACAGAACGAATCGATAAAGAAAAGATGAAATTAAAACACAAAATTAAAATTATTATTGAAATAAAACCGAAGTACTTTTAATATAAACACTGTTTAAAATTTTATTTATAATTTTTATCCAGTTTTTTAAGTGAAATTATATTTTGTAGAGGTGGATTGTTGTAGGCATACAAATTTTGATTTATAATTCTCTAAAATGCGTAAACTTTATTTAGAGAAATACAATACGAACTAATAATAAAATATTTTTGTTTCAGGTAAACTGACACACCTTCAATAAAATCTCAATGAACAAAACGAAAACGAAAAAAGGAAAAAAAAAATCAAATTTAAGTAAATTTCATAATTTATGTTCATGAATATTTTTAACGAATAATGTAAATTAATCGCGGAAACTAGTTGGTTTGGTGTAAAGAAATATGAAAAATTTAAGTACAAATTATGTATATATATACATACATGGTTTCAGATTAAGCGATAAAAATCATAGAAATTAGATAAAATTATCGTTTATAGTGTAGTGTTGATTGTTAATAGATGACAATAATTATGTTATGGGATTTCCAATATAAATAGCTTTATAGTTAAATGGGTACATAATGAAATTGAATCCGTGATTTTCAACAAAAATTATAAAGAAAAAATAATGAATTTGATATATCTATTATAGTATCAGGTGACATTATGATTGTGATCCTATAAATGTGGAATAAAATATTGCGCAAGTTTACACTTGAAAACGCAATATTATTACTAATTTGTCACTATAAATATACACTGGCATCCAAAAATATTGCAGCAAATATAATTTTTCTGATTGGAGGATCGATGGCGTAGTGGTATAGTGGTAGCGCTAGTTGCAACTTTTATTACCCGCAAGTTCACTCAACTTACTAGGAAAAGAGCTTATAAGCTTATTTTTATAGAAATGCTTATTAGTCTATCTAATAGATTGTAGACTGTAGGTGCAAGAATTATTTATGATAGTAATAAGCAAAATCACTTTGTTGACGGTTTGTCCCCAAGAGGGGTAAATACGAAAAAAAAATGATTTTCTTTATTCTTTTGCTGAAACTTGAAATTCTTCAACCTTCCATATATCTGAACGATGAATTTTTATTATTGCAAGATTAAACATCTGTTTATCAAATTGCGTAATTATGACTTTTGTAGTCGAATTTTTGTAAAGAAGTATGAGACTTAGGAAAGCTTGTTACGTTAAAAGCTTGGCTATGTAACTACTGAATTATGGAAGATTTTTGTCAAGAATATTTTTATCTTCACCATTTCAGTCTAAAACACCTCAATTAGTTAACAAAAATAGTAGTCAGATGCAACATAGTTAGCAAACAATTTAGTTGATGTGACAGTTGGTTTTTTGCACATTAGTGTATGTACATATTAATATATGTTCAGAGTAAGATTTGATCACTCCTTTTGTATACAAAAATTTATCGAGGCCGTATCTAATTGATGTCACATTGAATAATTGTTAATTTTGATGACTTTATTCATTTTCGTATTATTTTATTAACAAAACAGTTGGCAAATTGTTTTTCTTCATAATCATCATTTAATTTTGCTAGTTAAAAAATCGTTATAGAATTCAATTTGATTAGCACAAAATAATAAAAATTAAATATTAAATCATTGGTGGCATCCTATTGAGTTATAATATATGCGATGCTAATAAAAAGTAACGTTGGCACCTAGTAACTTAGTAGCTGAAAACATGTCACATTTTTAAATTTTTGATAGAAACAAAAATGATTTATTTACATTTTGATAAATCAAAAAAAAAAAGAAAAAAAAGAATTTTAATTAATTTTCTTTTCTTTACTGGTAGAGGTAGGTAAAGAATTTCCGCTTCTTCATTTTTTTTTTTACATTTCTTTGTATAGGTAGCATAACAGCGATATCTCGATTACACGCAATATCTAAGTATATACGAACGATTGAAAGAACAGTGTGTTACGGTTGTGGTGAGACAATATATACACACAAATCACTATTAAAATTCAAATTAATTCAAGTCAAAATGAATATATCTAAGTATGTATGTATTTTTCTTTTACGATTTTTCCGAAAATTTAAATTTTCTTATGTTTTTTTTTTTTTTATTATTTTTCGTTATATTTTGGAATTGAAAATCGACCTTATTTCGTTCGAAATTAAATTTAAAGAAACGAAAAAAGGGAAAAAAGACGATTGAAATCTCAATAAAATGTAAAATGTTGAAGAAACATATCTCAACGAGTATGTGTGTGTATGTCTGTAAGAAAGATGCTAAAAATGAAGGAAAAAAAATTACCAAATTTAAATAGTATCAATATCTAAAAAAAAATGTTATAACAAAAAAAAAATCATGTAAGATATCCAGATCACGTTGACAATCTTCGACTTTATGTGTATTTTCATGAGTGTTGATTTTATTTTCTGTTTCACGTTTGAATATCAAATGAAATTTTTTTTTTTTTATGCATATACGAACGAGTATATCTACTGTGTACTACATTATCATTTTACGTATCTCGTGTATATATGTAAGTATTCAAATTAAAGTTGCTTTTTTTTTCAGTTGCATTATATATTCAGAAAGACATACAGAGCAGATGAAAACGTACTGTTTTCTTTAAATTTGATGCAGTATATTATCTACCGAACAAAAATCAAATTTAAATGATTTAAATGTTCATCATCATACCTATGAGTATAGTTGTAGAGCACATATAGTGAATGAAGTGAAATGCAACACATATCACAAACATATTCATATAAATTAAATTCAAAAATCACAAAAATACACACAAATTATAAGCGTAGAGCCCATATATGGTATATGCACATTTATGAATCTCTCTTTAAGTCAAAAAATACATTAAAAATAAAAAAAAAAAAAGTGACATCACACACCCGATAATTTCACGAATTTAAAATAATCATCGACTAAATAAACCAAACTTTGATTTATTGACGTATGTATTTTATAATAATAAAATAATAGATTAAAAAAAAAAACCAACATCACAAAAGATAAAAAGAAATAAATAAAATGAAAAATTATGTTAGTCAACCGAATAATAATAAAAAACCGATTTAAATTTGAATTTTTACTAATACTCTCTACGAATGTATGAATATCTGAACTAATTTTTTTTCTTTGTAGATTTTATAGCTGACAGGATGACTGAAAAGCGAATAATAATTGATTCTTATATAATTTTCACCAAGTCTGTCTTAGGAAATTGTGTGTTTCATGAGTATTTTCTTAATTTTCAGGGATTTTTTTTATTTTTCTTCTTATTTTTCAAACTAGCTGCAAGTTCCCACTTCGCTGGGATTTTTTGGGTATGTATTTATTTATTGGCACTCGTATATAAGGCGAGTGTGTCGTATAAGCGATGACATATTGCCTTAGATGACCACTTTCAATGAAATAGACCAATGGCCCCGCACCAGCTTTAAATGAATATTTCGAAGAAATATGATCAATAACATATACCAGACTTTTTTGACCATTTTGAAGTCTGTGTCTTCGCAATAAAGATAGCACGATTAGAGACATGAGAGATGAGACTCCTACTACACACAAACATCATTCGTAACATCGTAACATCATTAATCTCCAATTTTAAGGCGCACAGTGAAATATAGGAACACACACCTCCAATTTCATATATAAATAGATAAGTACTTACTGCAATTTGTGGCATAAAAAAACATAAATTATGCACCACATGCAGCTGATATGTAGCGCATCAAAAAATTGACACGATTTCCATTTCAAATCACCTATCGCTCTGAAGCCACCCTGTTAAAATTTGAATAAAAAAAATAAAAATGAAAATTTATTATATTCACTTTTAAGCATATGATATGATGATTATACCTAACGCTTGTAAAACTGCACATTACTTATACGCACATCAAGGAAAAAATAATATTTTAAAATAAAATCAAAAATGAAAAACTTTAAATCTATGACTCTATTGACATACATACAATAAGAGATCCACACATACGAGTATGAGAGAAAGAAAAAAAAATTAAAATTCAAAAAAAAAAAAAATAAAAATCACATATTTTTCCTTCCAACCAACACCTACACTAAAAATTCCAAGATGATGAAATGATAAAATTTTTGATCGTTTTCTTTTTCTTACACTCTTTTCTCTTCTATACGTACAGTGTGTTTCAATACAGAAAGTTCTTAAAAAATAAAAAACGAATGATTGTTTTGACTAGGTATAGACTTTATTTTAATCAGCTTTATAAACTCTAATTCGCGTTATATTCAATAGCTCGTCCAGTCTTCACTCGCTTCAATAACATGGCGGCATCTTTCATCACAACTTTCCACTAATTTCTTGGCGTACTCCTCGCTAAGGTTCTTCCAAATTCTTTTTAGCACTCGAATTAAATGATTTGTGTTTTTTATTTTTAACCGCCGCAATTTCTGCTTCATGTAAGCCCACACATTTTCAATAGGGTTACAATCTGGGGATTATGAAGGCCAATCCATAGTATTGATCCCATTCTGAGATTTCCACTGGGTGCAAAGTTGACTCCGATGTTTGGGGTCATTGTCTTCTTGAAGAATCCAATCTCAATTTCCGTGTCCAAACCAGTTATTTGTTAATCGTAACAACCCATTTTTATATATATTTTGGTCATTCGTTTCGCATCCAGTATCCCCGTGAAGCATATCAAATAACCGAACCCCTTTTGACAAAGGCCCCATAAACGTGTACCTTTGCAGGGTGTTTTACAGTACGTTCTATGTATCGATCACCTTTTTTCGTCTAAGCACGTCTCAAAAGATTTGAAACGAGAAAAGAAGCCTCATCCGTGAAGACTACATTACTCCAATCTCGGTTAATATTCTTTCGGGCCCATAGTAACAATTTTTCCATATGGGAATTTGTCAAATCAAGAATCTTGATTTTTTCAGATACCTAGCTGCTTCTGCTACGGTCATTTTTGGTCCCTTAGGATGGCTAACTAAAATCGCTGCATCAAACCGCACCTTGTAATATGAACTCATTTCACTTTAAATATTGTAAAAACTAATTAATGCAACTGACAGCAAAAAAAATTATACTGCGAATTAGAGATTCGATGGCTCCTTATATAGGCAAAAAATTTTACCAGTAACTAAAAGGTTGTAGATAAAATCGAATGCTTTCTGTAGTGAAACACACTGTACTTTTCCTTCATACAAAAATTATGTTAATGTGTGATGCAGTTCGATGTGAGTAATATTAAAGATTGTATGATGTATTTAGTTTGAGTTTCTTTTTTTTTATTATTATATTTTCGAATTTTTATTAAGAAAATGTCAAAGAAAAAGTTTTGTTTTGTACATACATATCACATCACCATAAAACACACATTTAAAACTGTACAAACTGTACAAGGTACGATTATAAGTGTATACGAAAAACACATCATATTGAAATCATGTTGGAATTTTGTCATATTTATCTACAAAATAAAACTGATGATGATGCTGTGCTGTGATACAACAGAATAAACAAAAAATTATTGCTAACAGATTGTGCGTATTTTTTTTATTTTTTTTTTTTTTTCAAATTTAATTTAATTCGAAATTTATTTCATTTTTTTTTATTGGAAATGATGACATTTTAAGTATATATATGCATGTCGAATGTCCATGATGATTTGTCACTGATGAGAGTATGTCAGATATTTTTGGCGCCATTGTATTTCAATACCCAATTGTCTTTCAATAATTTTCATTTGAAACGGAAAAAAAAATGTAATTTTTCATTCAGAATTGAATTACTTACTTAATATTTTTTTTGTCGTTCTTCACATTAGCATGTACCACTATAGATTTTTAGTATTTTAATTAATTTTTCATTATTTCAACTACGAAATTAGGTACTTACTCGTATATACGGTTAATAAACTATTCACATAGAAGTAAATTGAAAAGAATTTTTTTAAAAAAAAAAAAAAAATAGCAATTATAACATACTAATCCATTATAAAAAAAACCATTCAGTACTAAAAGAACAATTCAACTATCTTACTGAACCACTGACATTAATATAATTTTTTCTTAATTATTAAGCCACCAATATTTTAATTTATCTCCCGTATCCAACTCGCGATCACGCCCGATGGACATTTACGGCAACCCAAAATAACATCAAAATACAACTATTACACTAACTCTGAAAGTTATGTTACGAAAAGAACCTTACTTGTTCAAAATCAATTTCTATCTACACTACCATAACAAAATATTCAACATCACACCTCGCATTGATTTTGTTAGTCATCCATTCTATTCACTCATTCATATTGCCTATGTCCCGTGATCGCGAGAAGGATATATCATATATACCTCAATACTTTATCCTTTTTAAACCATATTACAACCAGGCGGGATTTCCTGGTATTTCTTATATTTATCGCACCATCTGTGCCTTTCTTTGATCGATCCTAACTTAAACGATTCGGAGGTATTTTCCAAATCCTCATTTAACATTGTCGGTACCTTTTTCTATTTATCCTTTCCTCTTACTGAATTCCTTATACTAGCAATAACCCATAGTGTCATAAACATTTAGACGACAGAACATAATTCTGCCTCTGTATGTCATATACACTTCGTTTATTACTTTTCTTCTGAATTCATTATCCTAGCAATATCCCATAGTGTCATAAACATTTAGACGACAGAACATAATTCTGCCTCTGTATGTCATATACACTTCGTTTATTACTTTTCTTCTGAATTCCTTATCCTAGCAATAACCCATAGTATCATAAACATTTAGACGACAGAACATAATTCTGCCTCTGTATGTCATATACACTTTGTTTATTACTTTTCTTCTGAATTCCTTATCCTAGCAATAACCCATAGTATCATAAACATTTAGACGACAGAACATAATTCTGCCTCTGTATGTCATATACACTTTGTTTATTACTTTTCTTCTCTTATTTAAATATAGTTCATACTATCTTCAATGCATTAAAACTTAACCAGCGGTTAAGATCAATCATTGAAGAATTTATTCGTTTAATGTCGAGTCTATTACAACTCGGCCAACCACTCTAACACTGTCCTCAGTGTCGTTGTATTTTTCTTTTATTAGTTCATTTCAACTTATGATGATTCATGTGTTACTTTGTTTTACTCACTTTAATATCTTATCATATTATCATCTTATTCTATCATTCTAATTTTATTGTATCCTGCATGTTTCCTTATTGTTCTTCTTCATCTTCTTCTTCAAAATCAAAATTAGCTTCTTCTAAACTGAACCATGGCTTCAGATGGTCTGCAGAATGTATGGACTCGTAAGGTTTCTGTGTCAACTGAATTGTGTCCGGATCTGTAACCAAATACCTATCATTTCCAACTTTATTTCTAATTTGATAAGGTCCCTTGTAACGCGGCTGTATCTTCTTTGATTGTCCTGTAGCATTAGGTTCCTTTCTGATCATCACTAACTGCCCAACCTCGAACTGAATAGGTGAACTTTTCGTACTATTATGCTTCAGGGCTTGTTTTGCTTGGTTCGCCTTTATACGTTTTAATGCGTTTGATCTTACTTCAGACAAAGGTAACTCTTCCTCTTCATCTTTCCTACATTCACTATGTAAGGCAAGAATTAGTTTGTTTTTCAATATGTTTCGCGGTTGGTAACTCATTAACAGCTCTTGTGGTGTTTGTTTAGTAGTGCTGTGTTTCATACTATTCAGTGCCCATTGTATTGCCGACAAATTTTTATCCCAATCTTTCCCGTCCTCTAACGTTGACATTGAACTTATTGCCGCTTTCACTGTTCTAAAATATCTCTCGATTTGTCCGTTTGCCCTTGGAGTTTTAACAGCAGTTTTTATATGCTTGACCATATTTTCTTCACAATATTTCTCGAAGTCTTTAGCAGTAAACGCTGATCCCCTATCGGTAATAATTTTGGTGGGCATACCAAAATATTGAGTAATTTCCTCTAACAAGAGTATGACAGATTTTGTGGAAGTAGTTTTAACTGCTTTTAACACTACAAATTTGGTGAATGAATCAACTAAACCGATAACGTACTCTTTCCCTTGTTTACTTTTCGGAAAGGGGCCTAAATGGTCTAAATGAACAGCATAAAACGGTACTGGCTGTCGTTCTGGTTCATATAATGTATATCTATTTTCATTATCGCTTCGCTTATTATAAGCACATTCGATGCATGACTTGAGATACTTTTTAACATTTTGAGACATGTTAGAGAACCAAAATGTTTTGCGAATATTGTTTAAGGTCTTTTGTAGCCCACAATGACCCATGTCGTCATGAGCAGCCTTAATAATTCTCCAACGTACTCCACTTGGCACCGCAAATTTCTCTCCTGAATCGGTTTTTTTGTATACTCTGTTGTCTTTTAAAACGAAATTATTTTTGATAACGTAGTTTTCGGTATGATCTATCAAGGATCCGTCTAACACTTTTCTTATTTCATCTAGTTTAGAGTCTTGAGTTTGCAAAGTTGAAATCCAATCTTCTAATTCCATGCCTACTACTAATACTTTATTTGCAACTGTTTCAGCTTCTTTTTCCGGTTCATGCGGCATGCGACTCAGAGCATCAGCATGACCTAGTTTAGTACCAGGACGGTACTCCATTTCGAAGTCAAATTCCAAAATTCGCAACCACCACCTAGCAATTCGTGGAATTATGTCTCTTTTCTCTTGTGTCATTTTTAGTGAAGAACAATCTGTAATTATTTTGAAATGTTTGTTTAATAAGTAGAATTTGAAACGGTCTAAGCTTTCGACTACAGCTAAAGCTTCCAATTCATAGCTGTGGTATTTTTGTTCGTTACTTGTTGTCGATCTACTAAAATAGCTCACAGGCTTCAAAACACCACTCTCTTCACGTTGCATAAGAATGCCTGCTATTCCTCTGCTACTTGCATCTGTGTGGAGTTCATGTTCTTTATTGACATCATATATCGTAAGTAGTGGTTTTTGGGACAGTTTTTCCTTTAAAGTCTGGAATGCTTTTTCTTGCGTTTCGGTCCACATAAATTCTTCACTTTTCTTTAATAATTTATTAAGGGGCAACGCCACTTGAGCGAAATCTTTCACAAATCTTCTAAAATACCCTGCTAAGCCTAAAAATTGCCTAACTTCTTTAACATTTTCTGGTCGTTTATATTGCTCGATTGCTGCTGTCTTTGCTTCGCCAGGTTTTATTCCTTGAGCAGATACTTCATGTCCAAGAAATTGAATATTATTTTGGAAAAATATACATTTTTCATGCTTCAACGTAAGTCCTGCTTCCTGTAGTATTTTTAAAAACGATTCTAATACTTCCAAATTTTCTTCTACTGTCGACGTTGCGATGAGAATATCGTCCATGTATACGACTATTTTGTCGCTTTTAATAGGCTCTAAAATTCTCGACATCATTCGCATGAAAACAGATGGGGAATTCGTCAACCCAAAGGGCATTCTTGTGAACTCATACTGTCCGTTCGGAGTTACAAATGATGTAAGGTATCTTGATTTTTCAGAAACCTTAATTTGATAATACCCACTAAGAAGGTCGAGTGTTGTAAATATTTTTTTATTTGATAATGAATTAAGAGTTTCCTCTATGTTAGGGACAGGGAAGGCTTCACGTTTCGTTATCGCGTTTAATTGTCTATAATCGACACACATTCTATGTTCGTTATTTTTCTTTTTCACTAGTAACACCGGACTCGCGAATTCTGACACGGAGGGTTGAATCACGTTTAAATCTAGAAGTTCTTTAACCGTATTGTCTAAAACGGGTTTTAATGCATATGGCACTTTATAGGGTCGATATTTCACTATTTTATTTTCTTTTAACTCTATATTCATTTCAATTATTTCAGTTTTACCTAATTCATCAAGGGTTAATGCAAAACATTTACGGTATCTATTAATTAATGTTATTAGTTTATCTTTAATTTGTTTTGAAATTTGAATTTTTATATTCACTTGTTCAATATCAATGACTTTTAATGATTTTATTATGTGAACTGATTTTTCAGATTCTTTCATTTCGATTTCGTTATCTTTTTCTAACTTGAAGGTACCTAAACGTTTAATAATCTTTAGGCCTGGTCGATCCATGAAATTTTTACCAATTATCAATGGTACAATTTGAACATGATCTTCAACAACCATTATATCAATTGCAAAGGCAAAATCATCGACTTTTAAAATCTTATTAACTTTCCCTATAACCTTATTTTTGCTTCCACCAAATCCGTACAATACTACATCCGATGGCTCAAGATTATACTTTAGACGTATGGCTTCTGATTCTTTGAGTATGGTACATTCGCTTCCCAAATCAAGAAAAGCTATCAGGGGTTCACTTCCTAGAAAAACGATCTTATAGTATTCGTTATCCAAATAACTATCATTGGATTCGATCTTTTTAACAGTTTGAGTTTTGCAAGCACGAGCAAGATGTTCAGTTGAATTACACTTAAAACATTTTTGGACTTTTTTAACGGGACACGTATTAGCAAAATGACCTACTTGGTCACATCTGAAACAGCGTTTTTCCTTTCTGGCATCCTTTTTATAGTTTTGATTCTGTACTTCTTCCCTTGTATTCTTATATGGATGGTATTTTCTTCCTTGTCTATCATATTGATGACGACTGATGCTATTTTTTAAATGTTGCTCTTTCTTATACATTCGTCCTAACAGTTCATTACTTTTTCTTTCTGTTTCAGAAATTTCTTCACAACGTTTTATGTGAAGCAATAATTCATTTAAACTTAAATTATTACAGCTCATTGACATTAGAACTGTGGACAAATTTGAATTACTAATGTTCGAAATTATATGTTTAATTATCGAACTCTCTGGTAAATCAATTTTCTTTCCCAGAGATACCATATCATAGAAATAACTTTCTATGCATTCATCATTACGACGTTTTCTCGTCATAATCTGAAGTAAAACAGTGGAGGTGTCAATGTAATTAGGAAAAGATTGGGTCAGTTGTGATTTAAATTGATTCCATTCTACTATCTCTCTTTGTTTCCCCACATACCACATTGCTGCTGCACCACTTAACCTTGATGATGCATAAAATAGAACCAAACGTTCATCCCACATATAAATTTTCCTTAATGTTTCAATATTTTCCAACCATGCAGTCGCGCTTAGATTAAAATTTTCGGGATTAAATTCTGGCAATATAGACTTTATTTCATGGAGCCCAAATCTTACACAAGGTTCCAACTCTGGGGACTCTATTGAGGTAGCTGAACGGGAGTTCTGATTTTCTAACAAACTCTTCTCTAATTCAGCATTTTGATTTCTTAGAATGTGAATCTGTTTTTCTAACTCTATTAATCTTAGTTCACCACTTACCTCGTCGACAGCTTTTGGTTTTACCTGTCTTTTCCTTTTCCTACTTTGACCGTCAGCTTTATCTTGTGGTTCCATGGTGTTTTATTAGATTTGCACTTTTTTTTTTTGGCTACACATGTACATTAATATACTTTATCTAATTAAGAAATTACGTATGTCACTTTTTTTTTGATTATTAGGCAATATAGATTTGATATTGATATTTTGATATTTTGATAATATATATATTATTCGCTATGAATTAGGGTAACCTAATTCTAACTGTTCTAGTTAAATACTAAAAATAAATTTCCTAGCTGATCAGTGGTACATCCACTATAACACAGAACAATAAAATGTCACTTAACAACTTTTTTTCCACTTTTTTTTTCGCTTTTTTTTTTTCCCTTCTATACCTTACACTTCTTCTTTTTTTTTTTTTTTTTTTTTTAACTATCTCTTACACTCTTCTTATGTTAACACTAAAATGCACCATGTATCTAATTGTCGGTTGAGCACACAATATAGATTGTATTTGAACAATTACAAAAAATAATTTCAACTTTAATAAATTAATCGAGTTTTTTTTTTTTTTGCTTCGCGATATAAAGGCCTACGCACGATTCATGACCCCACACCTGAATTATAACATACTAATCCATTATAAAAAAAACCATTCAGTACTAAAAGAACAATTCAACTATCTTACTGAACCACTGACATTAATATAATTTTTTCTTAATTATTAAGCCACCAATATTTTAATTTATCTCCCGTATCCAACTCGCGATCACGCCCGATGGACATTTACGGCAACCCAAAATAACATCAAAATACAACTATTACACTAACTCTGAAAGTTATGTTACGAAAAGAACCTTACTTGTTCAAAATCAATTTCTATCTACACTACCATAACAAAATATTCAACATCACACCTCGCATTGATTTTGTTAGTCATCCATTCTATTCACTCATTCATATTGCCTATGTCCCGTGATCGCGAGAAGGATATATCATATATACCTCAATACTTTATCCTTTTTAAACCATATTACAACCAGGCGGGATTTCCTGGTATTTCTTATATTTATCGCACCATCTGTGCCTTTCTTTGATCGATCCTAACTTAAACGATTCGGAGGTATTTTCCAAATCCTCATTTAACATTGTCGGTACCTTTTTCTATTTATCCTTTCCTCTTACTGAATTCCTTATACTAGCAATAACCCATAGTGTCATAAACATTTAGACGACAGAACATAATTCTGCCTCTGTATGTCATATACACTTCGTTTATTACTTTTCTTCTGAATTCATTATCCTAGCAATATCCCATAGTGCCATAAACATTTAGACGACAGAACATAATTCTGCCTCTGTATGTCATATACACTTCGTTTATTACTTTTCTTCTGAATTCCTTATCCTAGCAATAACCCATAGTATCATAAACATTTAGACGACAGAACATAATTCTGCCTCTGTATGTCATATACACTTTGTTTATTACTTTTCTTCTGAATTCCTTATCCTAGCAATAACCCATAGTATCATAAACATTTAGACGACAGAACATAATTCTGCCTCTGTATGTCATATACACTTTGTTTATTACTTTTCTTCTCTTATTTAAATATAGTTCATACTATCTTCAATGCATTAAAACTTAACCAGCGGTTAAGATCAATCATTGAAGAATTTATTCGTTTAATGTCGAGTCTATTACACAATTTTGATCAAAATACTCGCATTTTTCTGTTATTGGATTTTCAAATTTTTTCCTTAATGCAATTTGTAGAGTACGTATATCGTCCTGTTTATTCAAATCAATTCATTTTGCTATGCTTTTGTTGGTCCTATAACCACTATGTTTCATACTCATGTAATTTTTATTATTCATTAGATCATGATGATGATGAGAGAATTTTCAGAAAACTTTTTTCCAACAGTTCGACATATTAAATTTAATTTCAAAAGATGAGAATGAAAGAAAAAAAATAAAATTTGTGAATAAAGACAAAAACTTGCCATTAACATGGACATTTTACGGCAGATAGTGGCGTCTTCTTGCTTCTTGTTCGAACATTTAATTTTTTAAAATTGAAAAAAAAAAAACTTCTGTCTGTCATGCATGCATAGTACAGTGCAGTGCATACAGTCAATTAGACAAAATCATTAAAAATAAAAATTATTTTATCATCATTTTCATTTTGTGCAAGGTGATTCAGATTTTAAATTACAGCAAGATTTAGCAGTCGCGATCATTCATTACACGATCCATATACATTTTCCCACTAAGTACTATAAGATCATTTTATTGTGAAACTTTTGAATTCGACAAACAATTCAAAAATAGATCCTTTCACATGAATTTGTCTGAAAAACTTGAAAATTATAAAATCATCAGTCAGTTTTTATCATCATGCTGTATATATAATATTCGTCGTGTGATATTAATGAGAAGATGATGATGTTGACGATAATAGTGTTAGTTTTAATGGATTTACATAAATGTAGGTATGCAAAGTATAAGTGCCTTGCGTAGCGAAATTCATTTCGAAAAAAAAAGGATTTTTTTTTCTTCTATTTTTTTTTTTTTTAATTAAGTTTGTGATTACACTCTGTTAACACAATTTATGGTGAATTTTCCACAGAATTGTGCACTTATTTCTGTGTTTTTTGTCCATTTTTTTTATTGCTCGACAAATATTCTCATTTTGTTTTTTAACTACATACATACTTTCAATTTAAAAATGGTTACCAGGATATACACTGTACTCGTATATCAGCACACAGAATTTAAAAGTGTAGTATTCAGCGAAAAACTTCGGCATAATACTCGCTTACTCGTAGATATGCATTTTATTATGGGAAAATATTATATAGGAAAATTATTGTAGACTATAGCTTATATGGATATGTTGGCAGCAGGTAAATAGTTTTACAGCTAAAAAACTGCAATCATTAAACAATGAATAAAACTAAAAAAATTGAAAAAAAAAATGTGAAGGAAAATATTGAAATAAAAAATTCAGAAAATAAAAAACGTTTTCCTTGTTGTTGATGTATGGAAAAACTGAAAAAGCAGGAAAAAAAAAATTTATTATTCCTAGTTTCTAGAATATTGTCGACGTAATTTTCAATTTTATTTCGTATGGCATCGTCATCATCATCATCATCATCATCATCAACAACAGCAACAACAAAATCAAATGCATTATACGATGATTTTCTGTTTGTCGCTATAATGTTGGCTCTGCAAATTCGAATTGTCGTCGTCTCAGGTATAGTTATGAGTATGAGTATGCATACTAGTACATTATGAGTGCACAGTGCACATAGCATAAATTACTCTTGAATGGTAAACATTATAAGACTTGAAATAAATAAAGCAATTGAAGAAACAAAAATAATAAAAATGAAAACTATACGTACAGAACGTATTCAAAGTTTTCTGGAAAGAAATAAGCAATTTTCTTAGATAAAAGAAAAAAAAACTCTTATATGAATAACATGGCGACGTATAGTTTTACGGTTTTATATTCTGTGTGAAAAAAAAAAAACGAGAAAATAATATTTGTCAATTTAGTATAAACCTAGAGCGAAGTTTTTAAGAGACAAAATTTATATTTTTGTCCTGAAAAAAAAAAATGAAAAAAAACTATAAAAAAATGTTTTTATGTTATTCAAAAAAAACTGCAATAATCCGTTGTGTTTAACTTTGAATTTTTTTTCATATTTTTTTGATTGAGTCGCTTAAAATAAAAAGAAAATAAAACAAAAAGTCGCTTCCTCTTGTACAACAAAAATGAAAACGAAATAAAATAATAAAATGGGACGTTAATTTTGATTATTTCGATGATATTTGATTGTCATAATTTTTTGAAAAATATAAAATTCTCTTCCTTTTAAATATACTCGTATGTACCTACATGTATATGTGTAAGTTTCTTCCGCTTTACTTACATTTATCCTTGTACGTGTGTGTTGTTTTTCTTTTGTTTTTGATTTTGTGATTGTAAAAATGAAAATTCATCTAAAGTTTTGCAATTTTTTTTTTGTTTTTTTTTGTTTTTTTTTTGTTTTGTTTTACTTCCAATTCATTTTTATTGGACGAACGTGTACTTGCACACACAACAAATACGAAATAAAAATATAAGGACATGAAATATTTTCAGACATTTTAAGACATTTACACACAAATACATGTGAAGTACGTTTTAATGTATTTTTATTGTTTCGAACATTTTATAGTTTAGATTTCTACGAGTATATTTTCGACATAGAGTGGCATTGTGTGGCATCATCTATCAGCTCAAAATTTTAGCTTTTTTTCCTATAGTCGATTGGATTAATGTCATTCGATGGGTGATGATTTATTTTATTTGACGTTTTTTTATATACGAGTACATATAATATGTGACACCTTATCATATCGTTCATTTCGTTTTTGTTATTTTCTTTCTAAAGCACAATAATCGTCTTAATATTATATGCTATATGACATCGCATCACATTCAAATCAACCGCGATTGCCGCAATATAACGATAATAATTCATAACCGCGATTACATGCAAATTATTGATGTTAAAATTTAAAATGACGACTACACATACCCACGAATACAGAGACATAAATCAATTATTGTAAATGTATTTTGCTTTTGTTTTTATAAATTTATAAATTTCTGATCCGATTTTCACGTTTTTCTTTTAAAAAAAAAATTTATTATCTCTCTTGTCGTGATATATTAACTGAATCGCCTTATTTAGAAAATTAGATTTATTGATTCATCGATCTCAGAGGCATGTTAGTAGGCATCCGTAAATGGTAAATGATGTCTTGAGCACAGTTGCACACTTAATTTTATTATTTTTTTTTTTTTTTTGTTTTTGTTTGTATTTTTTTTTTATTACAAGAATTATTAAAAGTTTTCTGTTTTTTATATTTTATTTGCATTTTGTTTTTATAATGTGAAAATATATATAGCAGCACGAAGGTGATTCGGTCAGTATATAAACACTAGACTACATGGGTAGTGTTAACGATTTATGATATTTACTTGCCATATATAAATTCGTCGTATTTTTTACGTTTATTTTTTTACTAGAGCTTTTAAAAGTTATAAAATTGTTTTGATAAGAAAATGTATTTAGTCGCAAACATTTTATAAAGTTAAGATAATAATAAATGATTTACTGGACCTGTTTTTTTTTATAAAGTACGAGTATATTTTTTTCTATAATTTACTATGAAAATGTGATATGGAAACAAAAAAAAATTTTTAAATGCCCAAAATTAGTTTAATCCGTTTGCTATAATACCATACTTGTAAATTTTAAGTCGATGATAAATTCAAGCATGTGATTTTGTACTTAGGCACGTATACAATTTGTGTAATAAAAAATTACATGGTAAACGTGTATGACAAACATTATTTTGTTGCAATGATTATGTCATAAAAATTAAGTAGGTATTATGTGTGAAAATTTGTTTAGGCAAACGGAGGAATATGAAGAGAAAAACATTTGGAAAAATACATTTCTCGTGAATTATTTCATTGGAAATTTTTTGGAATATTCCAGGAAAATGTATGTATTAGAAGTTAGACCAGAATAATAGTCATTAGTGTCTAAGAAACGCAGCTGAGTCCATTCGAAAGAAAGTTAATTAGAGGAAACCATAGATCTGATCATAAAGAATAGAGTCGAACTGTACACAATATGAGATATACCTAAACCAAAAGTTCAGAGTTTTAGTATCGAGATATAGATGAAAGGATATGTAGTCCAGCGGAAAAACTGTTGGATATATGGTCGATTACATATATGTATGTTTGGGCACGATTTCTACAGTATATAGGTTATGAATTTCTAAGATAACTTACGGAATCCTCAGTATTTTATGTACCAATTTTGAATTTTTTAATAATTTTTAATTTCTATCGACTCTTCATTAAGGCTGGTATTCACCAACATAGATTATCTTTTATCTGAGATAAAGTGTATTCATCAACCTGGATAAAACACTACTCGGATATTTTTAAGACAACCTCGGAGTTGTATTATAAATATCGTTCGAACATAACCTTGTTATTAATAGCAACAGCACAAATAAAGATAATATAGTTGTACTGTATTATCATCTTTGCATATAATTATCACATCACAGAACTTCTTTTTCATTTTGTAATATAAAAATACAATCAGCTGACATGTTTGACACACATGTTCGACCCGAAAATGAAGTTCGAAAACAAATTTTATCTAGGTTGATGAATAAGCTGAAATTGTATCCGGCTAAAATATATCCGACGGATATATCCATGTTGGTGAATACCACCCTAAATAATACTTATTTAGAAGTTGGTTGTTCGAAATTCATTTAAAAATCATCCAGATATTTCAATAGTTTATTGCCACCATCGAGCACATCACGAATTGTTCCAAAATTTCAACTATTCCAATAATATTTATTTAAAAAACTCTATCATTCTGACTAATAATTTATACTGTATACAACATAAATTTTTCCATACATTTTTATATGACACCAATACAGATAGATGGGTTAACCAAACACAAAAACCGAAAGCAATAATTATTCACATAAATAACCGCAGTACAGTGTAATTATATGTAATACAACACGGAAATTATTTAAATTTTAATTTATATACGAGAATTTTTTAATTTGTTTATGTACACGTATGTATGCGTGTAAAAATATCGGAAGCAATTAGATAAATAAATACGCCAGCAAAAATTAAGCAATTAAAAAAATATATATTGGATGATATCAGATTACACAGACAAAAAATAACCCTCCTCCTTCAATCATTCTATGAACATTACTTTATCAGAACGTAAATTCATCTAGAAATGTATCTATAAAAACAGAGTTCATATACACTATCTAAATACTTACTAATTTGGATAAAAAAATTTTATGACAGCCAATAGCCAAATATGTATTTTTTTTTTTCTTTTAAACCGTTTGAATTTTACTCCTTCTTTTCCTATTGTTTTTAATCTATTTTCTATGTTTGCTTTTTTGTATATTTTTGTTTTTCATTTTTTCTATTGTACTTAAATTAGTATTTTTCACGTAATATTTTTATCAAGGTAATACAAATAGCTTAAATTTATTGTTTCCTCTTCTTCAATTGTGAACGCATTTTTTATGTGTGTTATTTCTTTATTAAATTTTACTCGGTCTATATATTGTATAGCCCAAAATCAAATGAATACAGAAAAAAAAAATTCTAAATGTAAGAAAATAAACTAAAATTAGGTAGGTAAATAAATATTATGTACATATAATAAATTGGCAAAAAACGAAATATGAAAAAAGTAAAATAAAAATAAAAATTAAATAGGAAAATATTAACATTTTAAGGAAATTACCATTTTATTCTACACTAAATAATATACCTAACTGAATTCATGTACAGTAACACAGTATATAGGCAAGTTATGTATATGTAGGAGTTTAATTATTTCGAAAAAACAAAACGAAAAAAAAATGTTCTGTTATTATTTTTCTTTCATTATATTTTTCATTTACCATTAAAATATGAAAATTCTTCATTACGTACATTCACGGCTACCACCTACTATTAATGCGACGCATTTAATAAATTTTTATTAGAGTTTTTTTTTTGCCAGTCTATTTTTTCTTTTAACTACAAACTGCGTGTGCCTATCTACAGTCAGCAGAGTTTATATGCATAAAAATTCAATTAAAACAACGACTCGAATAAATATGAATAAAGAGAGTAGGAAAATGGAAAAATTCTAAATGAAAATAAAAGAATTAAAAATTAAATCTAATTATCATATGATTCATTATAACTACCAACCGCAATGTAATTTATCAAAAAAATCAATGTATTATCAAAAATTTTGTTGCTAATTATTCATATCGTCGTATATTTTTATACCTACTTACTTAAATTTCTATTTTATTATGTATTGTGTAAGGATATACTCCTCATTATACTCCTCGTTGTTTCTATTCAGTTCATTGAAATTTTTTGTTTAGTTTTTTGTTGTCGTTTTTCGTCGTTTTTCATTTTCCTTAGCATTCCAATTTCGATTTTCGTTTTTAAGTTTTTATTCCCTTCCAAATACTTATACATAATAGCGACCATCAACCTAAACATCGCTTGTCAAAATTAAAAAAAAAGCACCTTCAACTTTCTTTGGAGTAATCTCGTGATAAGCGACTTACTGGCACAGGGATAGAGTAACTGGTCTATCAATCTCGAAATTCCGGGTTCGATTCCCCACCAATCTAAGAAGCTAGGAAATAAATTTTCAATTTCTCGTTGCCTATTTGCAAATTTCATTAATCTTCAAGTTCATTCAACTTTGGAAGAGTACCAGATACCAGCTTGCTAAGAAAACAGCTTGCTGGCGACAAGTAACTCAAAGTGTTGTTAGGTCATTCTAAAAATATATCAGTCTAAGCTGCAAATATAGCTTGCTTCTCCACAAGCAAATCAATGGTTCGGAAATTCAAATCGACAAAATCCAAAACTGTAGGTGCATGAACGGTAGTAATAAGTAATCATGAAATCTTTCAAGTTACCTCGTACCTCTAGAGGTGCAAACAATGAATTTTTGATATTTTTGTTTTTTGCTTTCGTCACAGTACTACCAACATGTTATCAATTTTTTAACTGTTACGTTGTCACCTTGCCTATGTAACAACCTAACAACCATTTGGATTGATAGAAGAGAAGGTTTAAATTCAAACTAGTTTCTAAACGAAATTTGTTACAAATTCATTTCGCTGTTATTATTTATGTTTTTTTTTTCCATTCCAACCAACAAAATTCATCATACAAAACCGTGTTGCAGTCGATTGTTGGTAGTCGAAATTGTGTTCAGACCATTGTAATTCATATTTTTATTCATTTTATTTCTACTCCAAAAAAAATGTTGTTAATATTTCAACAAAATAAAAATAGCTTTTTTAAATGTTAGTCTTATACACTTTTTTTACATAATTCTTAAAGTGCCTAAAATAGTTCAATTTACATGCATACTCGTACTAAAAATTCAAAATGTTTTTTACCCTATCTTATTATTCTGTAAGCCTAATACTATTTTCATCTAAGTGACAGATATAGGTGTACCACAAAAATATTTATACACAATACACATATGTACATATAGGTGAATTAATTTATTCGGTTTTCTTATTTCTTTTTTCTTGGTTTTTTAGAAAACAAACATAATATTAAGCAACAATAATAAACAAAGAAAAATACCATCACAATAACAATTAAAAAGTATAAGAAGCAGAAAAATATAAGAAGAACTGTAATACTTAATGAAAAAGTGGAAAAAAAAATTAAAACATCTAAATCACTCTAATGTACACAAAAAAAAAGCAACACTAACAACAACAACAAGACTAAATAGAAATCTGTAACAGATTCGACCTCATTAGATATTCATAAGATTATTCAAGGTAACCGAGAAAATGCATGAATTTTTCGTTTACATTTTCGTTATTTTATTGCTGCTGCTACTGTTGTTGTTGTTGTTGTTTTAAAATCTACTAGCAATATTGTATACATAGCTGCTATATTATTCTAAACAACCCAGCTGACCATTCAGTGAACTAGGTTCACAGTGAATTCATAGTGAATGCCAAAAATCTTCACGAACTGAATAATTTTTCTATTATTCATTTTGAAAACACGAAATGAAAAATAAGTGAATTATTCAAAAATGGGTACATTATGAATACACCAAGTGATTGAAATACGAATTGTATTCTTATAAAATTCATTTGATTAATGACGATTTATGTAAACGAATGATGACTATTTATTTTAATTTTATGATTAGGCGAATTCATTCGTTTTATCTTTGTAAAATGGTTGCGATTCACAAAGCCTAACACTATGGAATCACTTAGTAAATGTATAGTGAAATTTTATATCCCTTTTCATGTACTAATTTGTAAACTGAAGCGATATAAAATGTAGTTATTTGAGTCTAAGAATAAGGAATAAGCAAGTGTTTTAAATTCTGTGTAATATTAGTTTATTAAAAATAGAAAGTAAAATAAATAAAAAATAACGAAGTGATTAATTATTAAGTGATTAAAGAGTTTTTATTTAAATCATTGAAAAATCAAAACGAAAAGTAGGAATATAATAATTAGAACAAGGATTCATTGATTACTCACATTGTGAATGGTATTTTACCTTCACAAACTGCATTCAATATGAATTCATTTCGTGTTTTCATTAAATGTTCAGTAAGTGATTTCAAAATGAGTTCAATAAGTGAATTCACTACAACCAGCTATAGCGTAAAAATTTTTGAAATAAAATATCTTCACTAATGATTCACTGTGAACGTTCACGTGAAGAATCACTTGGGTGAAATGAATTCAGAACGAATTCACTATGAGTTCACTTGGTTAGCTGGGAAGTAATACTGAAAGAGTTACATAAATGTATGTGTTTATACGACAATTTGGCACCAGCAATTTCAAATTTATGGATACTTTGAACATACGTAATAGAGTATTTGTTTGTATACTTGCTTGTACTTTTTTTTTCGAAATTAAATGAAAATAATAATTCTCGATGATGATTGCTTATAACAATTTTTTTTTTTATTTTATTTATAATGTATGGACATATAGTAATAACTGACAAAATTTTATTCATATATTAACGATTTATGTAGCTATATTATATATGCAAAAATAAAATATTGTAAGACAAGACAAGTAAACACTATAGGAAAGCACTTAATATTAAATGCTTTGTCGTATTTCGATTCGAGAAATGACAGAAAAAGTTAAGTGTAAATAAATAAATTGATCAAATAAAAATTTTAAATGTGTAAATTGAGGCTTTTATTTAAACAATTTATTATTTTATACACATGATAGTGGTAGATGTATCTATATAGTTATATGAACATAGCTGGTATAAAAAATAAGTGAAAAATATTTTTCTATAATTTTTTCAAGTGTTCTCTGTTACGGGTGTATGTACATATATGTAAATCTTAAACTAGAGTTCGGTCCAAATCACTTGGCAAATTTCTGCATAATTTTAGTGAATTTTTTGATAAATTTTTGATTTTAGGAAAAATGTTAAAAATATTCACTTGAGCACAGGTAAACAACTCGTTTTGTTTATTCTTTGCGCATGTGTTTAGTGCAAACGCATAGTTGTATAAGCAGACTTGTCCGAAGTTGCAAAGGTACAGAGAGTACGATAAATTTGCAGAATTAATTGTCAAAATCATATGAAGTTAAAATTTATTCGGGAAATATTGTATTTTGAAATGTGAATGCAACTACAGATAACATTTCAATTTCAACTGATATCTGCGCGTCAGTTGTCAATATCAATACAGACAGTCGAACATGTTTACAAGCAACCTGTAGACGTTCTAACATCAAAATTTCAACTTGAAGTTGACAGAAATGCATTTTCGTCTGTAATACGCTTAATTATCTATCCTTTTTTCCTTTGAAAGAAAAATCCCAACACGAATCTATGGTGGTGTGCAAGAAAATGGAATATGGAGGATCCGCTATAACGATGAGTTATATGATCTATATAGAGACATAAGTATAGTTCATCGCATTAAAATAAGCAGAATCCAATGGTTAGGTAAAGTCGCAAGAAGACCGCAGCATGACGAGCACGTGATGAGAAGATTGATGACTTACACCCCTGATAAAAGTATCAGAAGACCTGGAAGGCCTAAAGCACTCTGGATAGACAATGTTGAGAGCGACCTGAAAAAGATGAATGTCAGAAACTGAAAAGTAACAGCTCATAATATAGGGAGGAATGGAAACGAATCCTGATACAAGCCAAAACCCACCAAGGGCTGTCGAGCTAATGATGATGATGATCTATCCTTCTGAGCATACCAACCTAATGTAATAAGACATTGCCATCTGTTTTGAAGATGTTTCCATTTTGACTCTAAATACGTTACAAGAATACTATGATGGAGGCATATCGAGGTAAACAGAGATGCGATATTATCATCATTATCATTATTATTATTGTCATGCATGCGTATATTTTCATATCAAAATATTCGTATATAGTTATATATTTCATTATTAATAACCAGGTAATAAACAAAAAAGAGGCAACTACAATTCAAGAGAAAAATATGTACAAAATTTATTTGTAAACTGTAATTTTGTCAAGATGTAAAATGAACAGGTAAAAAATACTTACAATCATTACATTACATACTTACATATGCATGTAATGTGTATGTCTATTAGTTTCTTTTATATTTTTTTAACATTTGATATGTCCAACCTTTGAATATTATACGAGTATATGTGCACATATTATACGAGCATGTTTGGTGGCTTAAATAGCAACGGCTCTTTTAGATAACTTTTAAAGATTATGTATTATCTACCATTATTATGTGAATATCGTACATATTATATGCATATACATATTTAGATATTATAAAAATACACCCACGCATGACATTTTAACAGCACTTATTTTTTCTTCGTTTTCTTTATCATCTTATTTGTTTGTTTATATTTGTATTTGAATTTTTTTATTTTGATTTTATATTGCATATATTTTTAAGCTTTTTATTAATAATCGTATGCGCAATAATAAATTTATATGTATTTACATGCATTACAAACAACATCATTTACATACTACCCATATGTTTATGAACATACATATGTATATCGAATAATTGTAAGATGTTTGTTAGTTATTTTAATGGTGTTTTGTCACATTTTTAAAATCGAACTGAAAAACTATACCTAACAAAAAATAAACAGGCTAACCTGATTTTCATCATCAGATGTAATAAGAAAAACAAACACTGTTTTTTCAGGTGTGTATTTAAGTTTTTCCTTTTTTTAATTTTTTTATTTTATTTTATTTGTTTTTTCGTTTTTAGTTTTTGTTTTGATTTGTTAATTTTGATGAAAAAAACATTATCGTATGTGTTGTACAGATCGATCGATCGTATTACATTTTATATACATAAATACTCGTATATGTGGTCATTAAATAACTGAATTTTATATACGAACGAACTCCAGCTGATAAACTAACACACACTTACACTGACACAACACCACACCACATCATATCACTGGCACAAAATTCAACTTGAATTTAATACATATTTAGACAAAGACTTGTTTCGAACGAAACACAAACAGGTACGGAGGTACCTCTATCATAGACTAATGTGTAATCTATGCCTCTATTCTTTCTTTAACTATGCATAAAATGATAATAATTGTCATGTTTTCAAATATAATTTTAATTTTAAGATTTCCTTGGAATGAATTAATCGAATATATGGAAATTTGAGATTTTCAAATACAAAACTGTTGAGAAACATCTGCAAAGTTACAGTCTATAAATATAACAAAGTGAATTGTTGTATATAAGTAAAGTGCAATAATATTACTTGTTAAAATCGATAGATCTGACTTACATCATTATAAATTTTAAATTAAAAATAATTAATTAAATGAATCCTATATCAACATCCTAAATTATTTATTTTAAAATTTAAGAAAAATATGACTTTTATTTTATGATCATGCATAGAATGCGTTCTCATAGATGCAAGATGGTGACTGTTTAAAAATTTTCCAAAATACATTATATGCGTTTCTTACAGTACATGCTTTCTCTTCGGCGCAACAAATTTAAAAGGCTTTGTACTTTCCCAGTTCTGTCGTTGTGCATTTAAAGACGTATATCGCAGTAGTTGCTTCAATGCAATTTATTTAATTTCTTAATGTCATTTTTAGTCGCTAGAAGGCCGGAATTAGTAGAGTGGCGAGTTAGAGAAAGACAAGTTTACCTGTCTTCCTCAATAAAATAAAAAAATAAATATCATTCTGAATTTTTCGCATACAAAATTTAACAGATGAAATCTTGTTCAAACCAACAACTGAAGTGAGTAACAATAATGATTTCAAAAATTCGAATTCGTCAAATCATGTGATATCGAGCTTGATGTCTCTATCCAGCATCTAAAAATGCCAAATAGTCATCCACAGAACTATAATTGATTATATTCTTGAAGTAAATAACTCGTCTTCTTCTTCTGCTTCTTCTTCTTCTTCTTCTTCTTCTTCTTCTTCTTCTTACTCCTATTCTTCTTCTTCCTCTTCTTCCTTAGCGCTACAGCTCACAATGAGACATAGCTTCTCTCACAACCTGCCACCACACCATTTTATCCAGAACCAAAATAATTTGTAATTTTTAACCCCGTCCCGTCCGTATTAATAATTACCAATAATAAATTGAAAAGATTTTGATAACTGCTGCATCCAAACGGTTGTTACCAATTTTAGCTAAAATTTATACCATGTTATACCATAAAATTATTTTCCAATTTATCTGCTTGCATCTCATGAGAACTCATACTAATAATTATCCGAGTATGCGTACAAACTTGTATTCGAATCGAATATAGTGATTAGATCTTGTGTCTACAAGTACATACGAATAATGTAGGTATTTGAATATTTAAAAAATTTTAATTTTTATTTTTGATCTTTTATTTTGTCTTGAAAGTATTACATGAAAAATGCTTATTCTAAGACATCATAAAACTTTTGTTTTTAATACATGTATACACACGAGCTTAATGTACAAACATAAAGTAACTAGCTACCAGTATAAAAATCTGTTGTCATTGTCATCGCGGTTTAGATTGTTTGTTGTGCAATTAACAATTACCTATAATGGCGCCAAACAACTTTATTTTTTTTTTCTTCTTCATCATCATCATCATATTATTATTATTATTATCATTATTATTGAAACTAGATTTATTTTCATTTTCGTTTTTGTCCAATTTCAATTTATTTTTATACACAAACTTATTACTTGTAAAGTAAGTAATATGGAAAAGTTGATCTGAAATCTTTAGGATATTTTTCAGTTTTTATTTTTATTTTATTTTTTTACTTTCCAGATTATTAACGTAATAAAATAACAACATCATATATATTCGTAGAGATATTCGTATACAAACGATAAAATAAAAGTATTTTTCTTTATGGTAAGTTAAGTATACACGAGTATATCATTATATAAGTAAGCATTTTTATGAAAGAAGTTTAACAAGAAATAAAACATAAAATTGTATGTAGTGTCGCTTGTAATGAGTGTTTTGTAGTAGAGGAGTTCACATTTTAAATTTGTTTTTTTTTTTCTGTATTTTTTATATTTTTAAAGTAAAGTAGTAAATTTATAAGTTATAATAAAGGTGAGCGCGCTTCAATTTGCTTAAAAAGGTAAAACAACATTATTTTTTAAAATAATTTTTTCAGTTTTATTTTTATTTTTTTCTTTAGTTACGAATTAACATTTCTTGTTCTGTTGATTTTATAGTTGGCGAAACAAAATTGAAAAAAAAAAAAAAAATACGAAAATTTTATTTTTGAACAAAAAAATATGTATGTATACAAGCGCATGCCAATTTGCTGTTTTTAGTAGTTTATTGAGTACCTATTTTATTTTAAACGTGAAGTGGAGTTAGTTGTATTATTTTCCTCGTCGTTTTTTTTTTTTTTGCTATTCAATTTTAACAGTATTGGCGACATTAAGATTTTTGCGTTACCGGCATAAATAATTTTAATTTTTAATTTTTTTTTTTTTTCTTTTCGTAGTAGATAAACACATATTAGGCATTTTGAATATCATTTGAATAATAAATCATTTTGTATGGTTAATTGAAGTTTATATTACTCGTAAGTTTGCAATATCTTAACAGAATTGGAACAATGTGGACGCGATTATGAATATAAAAATATGTACTCGTAATGTATGTGAATTCATAACAGCATTGTGTGTTTGTTCATAAGAAAATTGCAAAAATATATTTTGCACACAATATAAAAATACAGAAAGAGAGAGAGAGAGAGTTGCCTAATGTACGCGTATAAGTATACATACTCGTAAGTATAGATAAATAATAAAAAAATATTTTTTCAATATTATTATTGTATTTGCAAATTGTTTTTCAAATCTCTTAATTTTTTTTTTTTTCTTATTTTTTAAATTTCAAATTTTTAATCAAATTCAAAATCAGAAAACTAAAATTATTGTCTCGTGTATTGTTTGTCTCTTACTATAGTATAATCCAAGTTATTTGTATTTCATAATAAAAAAAAAATAATATGCAAAATTTAATTAAAATAAAATTTATCTGTAGAGATGTAGATAGCCTCTATGTGCAAAAAACAAAAAACATTAATTCAACCTCCACTATTTTTCCTTTTTTTAATCTATGATATCCACCCCGCGCTTAATATTCACTCTATCAGGAATGTCACATAAATATAGTAAAACTTAAATTTTATGACTGTTGGCTAGTTATATTGACGCTTTTCTCTTGAAAAAAAAAAATTACTTCCTTCATTTACTTGCAGCCTACGTTCATATACGAGTATTTATGCCTATACGAGTACATTTATTATAATATTGTGTTATATATTATGCATTACCTGTTTCTGTTTGTTTGATTAAGTCAATGTTATGATAAGATGATGATGTTGATGATTGCTTTTTCTTTACTTAAGTAATATATTTTATTTAGAAATAAAGACACGACAAATATAATGATCGAAATACACACGATCAAATATTCATATAAATATACATAGAAATTATACATACATATAAGTATAATAATTGTACATCAATATAAAATTTATATAACATTTAATGTACTTGCATATGTACTTAAGTATTATGATGATATTTAGAGATAAAAAGTATTTTTCCAGTTAACGGTAAACTGACGTTCTTATAAGTTTTTCTTCTTACTATAAGATACAAGTACTCATATTTTTTGATTTTTATTTTTCAACTTCAATAATAATAATTGTAATGACTTTTCGGTCATCTACACTTTTATATATTGCAAACCTTCACTATATATGTATGTGTATATTTTGAATGATGCTTACGTACATATAAGTACGTATATATGTTATTGTTTATCAGTTTATCAGCATCATTACAACATCTTTCACATTAACATTACGCGAAGAATTATTTTACTTGTCATTTACTTACAGGTAGCAATCGTTCAAGACTCACCATAACAAATTTTTATATAAATGAAGAATACATTCTTATATATATTTTTTTCTCCTCATTTTAATTTACAGGAAAACGTTTCAAGGCATTTAAATGCATACATAATTGCAGAGATAGAGAGATAACTTTAAAAAAAAAACAAATTACAGCAATATGAAAACAAATAAACTTTATGAGAAAAACTATTCCAGAAACGTCATGCATTTATATCGTATTGCGTAGAAATATATTTTTTTTTTTCAAATACATATACCTATATGTATAGTAGAGTATAGGTACTCGTATAGATACAAGTACGTACATACGTAATTCGGCTTTTCATTTGATGCTATTTTTTTTTTTTTAAATGATGATGATGATGGTAAAAGGAAAAAAAAAATTAATTTTATCTTATGTAATCGAGGAAATGGATATTACTTTCAAGGTCATTAAAAATATTTCGCATGTATACGAGAGTAAACACGTACAAAAAATGATAGTAATTGTAGATTTTATTAAACAAGAAAATGAATGAGAAAATTTTTTACTGAAAATGATGAAATTTTATATTTTTATAAAACGAAATGTAAATCCTTGTTTTTTTTACAGTAAATGTCAAAAGGAAATTTTAAAAGATTTTATTTCAATTAATTTTGTTTTGTTCTCATTTTCTATCAAATACATCTCAGATTTATTAAATGTAAGAATTTGAAAATTTCATCAAAATTATTGAGCACCTACGTACGTTCTACTGGTTCTACGTACATATACAAATTTTTTACTTATTGTATATAAATACTATATACTATATACTATGTAGAAGGCTATTTCTTTGAAAATATCTATACTACTATTCTGTATACATTTTGTGATATCCTTTTAGCATTTTATTTGATTTATTTTGTTTCCATGTTAAATAAATTTAATATAATGTACGTATATACATATTATGTAAGTGTCTTTTTGATAAAATCTTGCAGTATTTAAATAAAATCTAAGAATGAATTTTCTTTTGAACCTACATCAAATATTTGTAACATATATTATATACGTACGCACATTATTTATGTATGTATGATACTAATACTTGTACGATAAAATTATGCCATTTTAGTATTTTTGTAAATGATTGGCATTGACATGTCCTTAAACCGAAATGATAAAAATATTCTTACAATTCCTTCATTCCATATAAACACATTTCACATAAATACACAAAAATATCATAATATTTATATAGTTTAAGAACTCTTGAACAATGAAAAGCTTTATAATTTGGTGATTTGTAATTTTTGCATATCAAAGGTCGTTTATAAATATTTATAATAAACACACAAGCAAGCATAAAATACAAAAAAACCAAAAAAAAAAAAAAAAAAAAAACAAAAACTAAAAAGGGAATAAATTAAAAGGCTAAACCAAACTAAACCTATACGAATGAAATGTATAGAAGTGGTATCTATAAACAACTTACATATTTATTTACCTAAATTTAGTACATATATGTACTTCATGTATAATATCCACATAAAAGATCGATCATATGTAAATTTAAGCACTTTACCTTAATATTATGTGTACATGTATGTGTATCTAATACTAACAAAATATAATATACAGTGTGTTTCACCACAGAAAGCCTTCGATTTTATCTACAACCTTTTAGTTACAGGTAAAATTTTTTGCTATGTAAGGAGCAATCGAATCTCTAATTCGCAGTATAATTTTTTTTTGTTGTAAGTGGCATTAATTAGTTTTTACAATATTAAAAGTGAAATGAGTTCATATTACAAGGTGTGGTTTGAAACAGCCATCCTACGGGACCAAAAATGACCGTAGCAGAAGTAGCTGGGTATCTGAAAAAATCTAGATTCTTCATTAGAATATGGAATCAACGTTACCTGTAAACTGGTTTTGTAGATGACGTGCATAAAAAGGACAGGCCTCGATCGACAACAAAGCGCAAGAATAAGACAATAGAGAAGATATTTTTAGAAAATCCTTTAATATCGATTCGACAAGCACATAAAAAATTATCGAAAAAGGGAATAAACATTTCCACTCCAACTATTCAGCGACGTCTCAAAGAATTTCAAATAAAAACTTGTCAACGATGCAAAAACCTTTTTTGACAAGTTCTCATATGGAAAAAAGGTTACTATGGGCCCGAAAGAATATTAACCGAGATTGGAGTAATGTAGTCTTCACGGATGAGGCTTCTTTTCTCGTTTCAAATCTTTTGAGACGTGCTTGGACGAAAAAAGGTGATCGATACATAGAACGTACTGTAAAACACCCTGCAAAGGTACACGTTTATGGGGCCTTTTGTCAAAAGGGGTTCGGTTATTTGATATACTTCACGGGGATACTGGATGCGAAACGAATGACCAAAATATATATAAAAATGGGTTGTTACGATTAACAAATAACTGGTTTGGACACGGAAATTGAGATTGGATTCTTCAAGAAGACAATGACCCCAAACATCGGAGTCAACTTTGCACCCAGTGGAAATCTCAGAATGGGATCAATACTATGGATTGGCCTTCATAATCCCCAGATTGTAACCCTATTGAAAATGTGTGGGCTTACATGAAGCAGAAATTGCGGCGTTTAAAAATAAAAAACACAAATCATTTAATTTGAGTGCTAAAAAGAATTTGGAAGAACCTTAGCGAGGAGTACGCCAAGAAATTAGTGGAAAGTTGTGATGAAAGATGCCGCCATGTTATTGAAGCGAGTGGAGACTGGACGAGCTATTGAATATAACGCGAATTAGAGTTTATAAAGCTGATTAAAATAAAGTCTATACCTAGTCAAAACAATCATTCGTTTTTTATTTTTTGAGGGCTTTCTGTAGTGAAACACACTGTATATAAAGTCATTTTTTGAATTGCATGTGTATAGAAACAAAACACATGTACACTGAATGTATTTTATGATACTCGTATTAATGTATTCCTTTTAAATTATCATCATGTATGTATGTGTGAGTGTATGTATATGTTTACATTTATACATTATATTTACAATGTTAGAATTTTTAGGTTTCGAACAGAATTTCAAATATTTAAATTTTGTTAACGTAAGCACAATAATATGCATATTCGTATTATATAAAATAAAATTAAAAGTTTTTTCTTCTTCTTCTTCTTTTTTGTATGTATGTAGGCATAAATAGGATAAATAAAAAATGTATTGTGTGGTATTAAAATGATGTTAGATATATAATTGTATAATTGTAAATTTATGTGCACATATACATACTCATGTACTAATAAATTTAGATAATACACAAAATCTCCAAGTATACGAACAGGTACAAGATACTATAAAAGCTTACAAATATCTTTAGAAATTTAGAATTTTTTCAGTTTACTGTAATAATTGGATTTTGTGTATATGTACATATAATGCGTACTGTAGAATTTTAATTATTCGTAAATACTTTGTATTTAATGTGTTTGTTTAACTTAATATATTCATGCACATAGTATGTAAATACGAATCTACATAATATATTGTGTTAGTGCGTTTGTTAAGAAATTTACAAAGGAAACGAAAATAATTTTAGCAACCTACACTCAAAACAACAGATACTCGCATGTACTCCTACATATTTGTTCTCAGGATTGTATACACATGCAGAGTAAATATACTGAATTATTGTTTTAGGAACAATAGATATTGATTACAAATTCTTTTATGAATTTCCTACTAATCACTTATCAATTATCGACTAAATAACTACCTACATATTATTTCATCGGAAAAGTTGTAAAAGTAAGTGGGAATAAGTTTTCATTAAATTTAATGATATCCTTGTCAGTTTATTCTGTTGTCGATTTATTGTGGATGAGAAAAACAAAGGAATACATATATGTACATATAATTATCGTAAAATATTTTTCTTTACAATTTAACATTTTAAAACATCTGTTTAGCTTTGAAATAATTAAAATTAAACTTTTTCGATTTTATTTCATGTATTTTTATATAGCTGTTTAGTCAAATCTTGGCAATTACTTAAATACAATTGAATAAATACAAAAAAAACACAGAAATTTATAGATAGCTAAGTATATAAGACTCAAATATAAAATATTTTAATAATTTCGTTCTTATTTACGATTTACCATTGATAATCTAGCTACATATGTGTAGATTCTCTACAGAAGAAAAAAAAATAGATATTTTTAAGGCGATTACAGTCACAAATTTAATTATTTTTTTTTATTTTTTGATAAAATCACTTGCTTATAGAGTCGAAATTAAATCAATTACCTAACTTTTGATATAAAATGAAATTTTATTTATTATATTTTTTATAATAACTATATAAAAGGATGTTTTACGTTATCCAATATTAATAAACAGTTTACTATAGAGGATATAGGCATAGATTTATATTACACTGATTATAAGTTATAATAAAATTGAATTTATTTTATTGGTGGTATATTCAATTAATTGTCTTTATATAAATATTTATATACGTTTTACGGTTTTACGCGATACGCCATCAGAAGCACACGCAAAATACTTGTATAGTAGTACAATGTACACTGGTACAACGTTCAAATGTAGCAATAATTGTAATATACTTACAAGATAATATGTTATGTGTTATGATGGAAACAAGTTATTTTATCTTATCCAATACAGAAACAGATATAAATTACATTCTTCAGTGCTACTGTGTTGATGATTAACTGATCAAAGTAAAAATAAAATTAAGTCGTTGATGGAACCGCCCGTAAAATATAATTCTCCATAATCTTCTGGAGTACAATATTGAATTCAATTCAAATTGAAAATCTTAAAAAAGCAAATTCAACATTTATTTTATTACGACTATACAAAAAAAGCGATTAATATACGTTCATTATGCGAAAATTTATAAATAAATTCATATACTTAGATAACTTTAAAAGTATATTTTTTCCATTAGATATGATAGTATTAGATACTCATTACGCATCTATCCATCATTTATGTATTTAAAATATAAATAAAATTTTAATTCATAATATTGGATTATTATTTTTGTATGTTTTGCTTTACATTATATAATTTTCAATTAATTAATTTTAAATAAATTTTATTCACGCTCTATTTTGTCATATTTTTAGAATATTAATAATTTATTTTTTTGTTTTTTTGTGTTTTTTGTTTTAGTTTTATTTACGAATTTTATATTCAAATAATTATCATGTTACTATCGATATGTATAAAATTTATAATACAAAATACTATGTCCTTTTATATATTTACGACGTAAGTCATGTCTACAATAATTACGACAACATAAATAAAATTTTATCAAATTATTTTGAATTAAATTTAATATACATATGTACACTATAGTATTAATTCAAGATTATGTGAATGCATAAACTATTTTAATAATCTGGGATAAAAATTATTGTCAAATCTCAAAATCTCGCGTATTCTAATGAGTCTGGCATAGTTACATAAACGCATAAAGTACAAATATTTAACATCTAATACAGATGCACTCGCCGATAAATACAATTTTATATATGTAGGTATCCTTTATATATTTCATTTTGGAAATAAATAAAATTGACGCAATTACATCATTCTGACATATGGATGTATGTACTCATTCACTATACATACATGTGCTTTATACTTACATACTTATATGAGAAAAAAAAAAAAAAACAAAAATTTCCAACCGCACACAATACATCTATTTAATTCGGTTCTAATTCAATAAAATCAATTTACGTAAAACTGCATATTATGGGCTAGTACACAAAAACTATATTAGAAAATTATACTCGTCTCGTATGGACTCGTGTATCTATTTTATGTGAATAACGTATGCATGTATGTATGACCACAAAAATAACATTAAAATGACTATACCATTAAATTAATTACTAATCACTGATTCTTTTGTTGCGTGCTCTTCTGAATGTTCTATATGAATTTCCTTTTTTCTTTTTTTTTTTTGTAAATAGATTTTTTCTCGAAAATAAAATATTATATTTATTCCTGTTTAATTACAATATAATATGCATTGAATTGAATAAAAACAGAGCTAATACTGTACATTATGCATATTATACGTAAAGGTATAAACGAAAAATTATTATTACACGTTTCTGCATTATCTGTACGATTTTATGTGAATGTGTGAATATTTTTTTGTTTGCAAAATAAATATAATAAATGTATATGATTTTAACGGATATTTTAATATAATTATAAATGAAATATTGTTCAGGAACTGGTAAACTAAAAAAAAAAAAAACAGAGCAAAAAATTCAATAATTTACTAATGTTTGTATATAGATATTTTATATGTAGTTTTGTGTAGAATGAAATTTTGAAAATTTCAATAATCGAAATTCTAATAAAATTATTAACTACTGAAAATACACATTCATACGAACTTAAATAATTTCTATGAGCAGACAAAAATTATTACCTATGTTACGGTACGTGTGCATTATATTATGTATTACATTTATACATACGAATACTTACACCCACGATCACAAAAAGAGCATCATCTTACTCATCAAATATATCAAATATAATGATGTGCTCCCTCAATTTTCGTCGTATACTTTCCATATAATGCTTTTATATTTCTATGTTCAATTCTACTGAAATTTGAAAGCGATTTTGTAAATCCTGTCTGTTTAATAATACCGCAATCGATAAACTTTATGTACGTTGTAATCTTTTTAATCAAAACTCTAGATTTATTTCATAGTCTTGTTGATTGTGGAGTGGGAGGAACTTGAGCACTTAGACAGTGCAGTCCATTATATTCAAATTTCTATTAAAATTTCTTCGTCACCATTAGTACCGAAGAAGCTCAATCCGACATTCATGCCTAAACGATTCAAGCCCAACGATAAGAGTACCGAAAGTACGCACCCTTATCGACGAAAAGACAGGACATTCACATAAAAAGTATTCCATCGTGTCGTCTTCCTCTCCAAATCTGCATACAGTGTGTTATTGATAATTGCTAATGGTAGCAAGATACTGCCTAAAGGTATTATATTATGTTATTACATTGACCGAGAAAAGCGTTTCGGGCCTTGTCAGGCTTCTTTAAAAAGTCTGGTCTGCTTACATTTTGGAATATCCTGCAAGAGTCGCTCATACAATTTCTCGATGTAGCAGTCAATGGCATATTCTTAAGATTAACTAAAATATTAGGCAGACCGATTACCGATTTGGAGTCCACAAAGTTCATTTCGGCGCCTTCTCTAGCAATGCTATATTTCTCATTCTGCAGTACGATTAATTTTTGCTATTACCGAATGCTTAGTCGTGTATTATACGACTATACGAGCATCTAATTCACTTTACCACTCTGAATTGATTTCTATTGCTAGTTCTTTTTATTAAGATTCTATTCTAAGAGCTTAATTGTTACTAATACTAATAACGCGAGTAAATTGCGGCGAAAATAAATCTCTTTTGCTCTTTTCCTTTTTTTTTTTTAATTTATCTCAATGTATTGTCCAGGTAAATTAAGTGCTTTGGGGGTGTACCGAAACACTTCGAGAAAAAACAAAATTTGAAATTTTTTGTAATTTCATATAGTACCTATTTTATGACTGGCAAACTTTTTGTGTCCACTGGTGTATGTACTTATATTTATAATTTCATGCATACAACACGCACAGAAGTTACATATCTACACATTATTATTTATATAATTTAATTACCGCAAAATATATATATTTAGATATTAATTTTTTTTTATTATTTTAATTTTAAATTTTTCTTTTTTTTTTAATATCCTTTTTATTTTTTACAAAATTTTATCTACGATTTTTATCGGTAGGTAAATAATAAAATATTTCTATTTGTGGTTATTACGTGAGTGAATTATTAATTAAATAGAATTTATTCAAATAATTCAATGAATCTTTTCATAATTGAAAAAAAAAAATACAAAAAAAAAATATAAATTTTTGTACATTATTCATGTACGAGTACATATATACATTTTAATGTTTATAATATAATATGCATGCACATTCCTGTGAAATTATGAAAAGGAGCATTTTATCTATTTTATGTGTAATAAATGTTATTTTATATTTAACATTTATTCCATTAAAATTTCCATTAAATAAACACAATATGGACTCTGCTTGTGTGTGTTTATGTGCTATAGATGTGTGTGCATTTTTTTTTTATACACGGATTATGTAATAGCAAAAATCATATAGTATAGAAGATATCTTATGCCATACAAAATTATTTATATGGAAAAAATATGAAAAAATAAATTTCATTATCAGTACCCAAGCTTTAAAATGAAGTTGGAATTGCATGGCGCTCAACTTGAAGTTTTCGCGTTTGAACGCTCTGCTATAGGTTGCATGAATGTTTGAATAAGACTGATAAGACGTACGGACGTACAACTTTTATACAGTCAATAATTCAAATATGTATATGCATTGATATTACCAAAAATCCTATACCACATGATTTTTGGTTATGGCATGCTAGAACTATACAATCATATACTCGTATATGTAAGTATATGAAGATAAACCTGATATAAACTAAACATTATAGTATGTGTACACAGCAAACATATGTACAGTACTTCGTAGGTATGTACATATTCCTTATACCACATTCTTCTTCTTTCTTCTACATACATTTTTGTTCGATCCGTTTGATTGAATAAGTTATGATTCATACATAATATAACGTATAAAACATATCCACAGCATAGCATGCTATAACATAAAGTTTGAATATGAAAACTTCAAGTTGAACGACTCCGCTCAACTTCATTTTGAAGCTTGGGTACTGATATTAGTACCCTAGTACAATTCATACTTCATACAAACAATTTTGTATGGCGTAAGATATCTTCCTAGTATATATGATTTTTGGTAATAGTTATGTAATATAGCTACCGTATGTAAACATTTTTCAATATGAACATAAATGGTTATATAGAGCTATGGTTAATCAAATTTTCTTTTCATAAAAAATACTAACGCTCAGGTAATTTAATCAAATTAAATAAAATAATTTTCATTTTCATGTGCTACGTCTCTACTATTTTTTTTTTTTTTTGCTTTAAATGTGTTTTTCAAATTACTAGGAGAGCAGCTTATATACACAAATACAGGATATCATGGTTTTTTTTTGTCTTCAAATTTTTTGTCGATTTTAATTCTGTTCAAAATAGTTTGCAATAATATTAATTAATATCTGCACACGTTCGTAGAATTTTTTATTTGTTTTTATTTTTCGTTTTTTCAATTTCATAATTACTCGTACAATTTGATGCAATTTATTAAAACTTTACGCATTTTATGCAATTTATTATGAATTTAGGATTTTTCGTAAATTCAGTTCTAAGTTACATCTTATTTGCAGTTCGTTCGAAAACTACGAATTGCATTAGCAACATGTTCGTAAATTATGGACTATAATGCAGTTCATTCATACTCTAAACTGTAATGCAGGTCTATAAAAAATCTGAAATTAATAAACAGTAAGAGTTACAATATACTGCATTAACTTAAAATACAAACTATATCAGCTGTCAAATGTAAAAGTAAAGTGCAAACTGAAAACAAAGGAATCAGACTATCAGAAATTATCTGTGGAATTTTCTTGCAACTAGTTAGATTTTGAAGTTTGAATTTGCAGCTCTGCTTTATTAGTATCATTTGAGCATACCAATTGAGTTTTGTTTTAGTACTTCAACAGAATTAAGCTATAACCTAAATAGACGTGACGAGACGAAACGAGACGAAATGGATAGTGCCGTAGCGGTTGTACATTTTATCGTTTCTACTCGTTTCATACACATTTATACTTGTTTCTACTCAATACTCATACACAATTTTACTCGTTTCTAATCGTTTCTATTTTGGGCAGGCAAATTGTCAAACTGACGAAACGAGTATTTACGTTCGTTTAATTTCTTTCGTTCTGTCACGTCGATTTAGGGTCTTACTTTATGCCGCTTCTGCATTCAATGCAACGACTTCAACTTGGACTTCGACTTTCGACTTCACAGCATTCTTAACATGTAAAAGTAGCTGTCAAGTCTACGGCATTGAATGTAGAAGTTCTAATGTAATATATCCATTAAATCAAAGTCGATGTTGATGTCACTGCATTGAATGTAAAAAAGGCATTAAGTAAGAACTTAAGGGAGAACTATAATCGACATATGTGACATAGGCTATGACATATGTCGTAGCCGAACACAGCCAAATCAATGAGCTAAATTAGAATAGACATTGCCGACATTCGTTAAAAATTCGTTTAACATAAGCTCGACATAAGCAGTACGATCGAAAGCGTACAAAACATAAGTAACATAAGCCATAACTTGATTTTGTAAAATTCGTATTGCTTATGTTTAGTATGTTATCTATGTTATTATAGTTAACCAAATGTGACGTTTTAACATTCGTTATTTTTTCTTATGTTTGTTATGTCAGCTATGTCGATTATAGTTCCCCCATTACAGTGCAATCTGCATTTTCGAAAAGACCTTTTGATTTCATTTCATCTGTACATTTAGCAATTTCAGTTATTTTGAATGAATGTAGAATAATAGAAAATTAATATGGCTTTCTTCTTTTTATAATCACTGTCACACACACATACATACACACAAAATTTAAATATATTTGGTATAATTTAATGGACATACGTATGTATATTTCATAAAAGTAGTTTGAAGCCCTTTTCGAAAATTTCAAATCTTTCTCATATCTTTAGGAAATTTTTACAATTTTATTGCAATGACAACAACAAAAATAACTTTAAAAAATTATTCAAAAGTGTAGAAATTGAAATATCAAATGGAAATGTAAATGCGTACCCGAGCATTCATGAAGTGCTAGAAAAAAAAATTACTTAGCTCAAGTCGGACAGTAATTTTTAAAATGTTTCTCATCTTAACAGAGGAAATATACTGCATTTGCAGCAAGTGTGTAAATAATTTTTGTCAATTTTTCACAGATTTCGATTACGAATAGATCTGGGAAGGAAAAAGTTAAATCGCTTAATTAAAAAAAAAATTATCAGAAATAATTTTATTTTCTCATCATTTAACTGTGTTCGTAAAAATAATTAAATAATGAGCAAAAAAATACACAAACAGAAATACAAAAATATCACTAATAAAATAATAAAAAAAATTGATAACCTAATAAACATGTAAATGTAGATAATATTTAGTCGTAAATAAAACAAAATTATGTTATGCGATCTTACGAGAATAAGATATCATGATCAATTTTACGCAGTCTGTCTGTCAGCATGGTGTATCCAAAATATAATTTACAACACATGCACACTGTTATTACGTATGCATTTGTACATATGTATATATGTGATCATGAAACAGAACCTATAATTTGAATTTTTTTATACTACTACAGTAGTACTCATCCATGGTGTACTGGGAAGAAATATTTTCGAGTAACGCGATCAGAATACAAGTGAAATACAGTGCTTGAGAAAAGTTGGGAATTTTTTTTGTTTCTTATTATTTTTAATTAAACGCTTTCAATTTCCGTTTTGTGAATGTATTTTTTTCTTTCTTGTATTCATTTTGATTGTATTGTATTCTTCTCATATTTGTATGTAAAATCACAATCATATGTATACATTTCATGGATGGATAAACATCAAAATTTGAATCTGAATGTAATTTAAAAGAAATGAAAACGATTGTTAATGTATTGAAATTTAATTTTTAATTTTTTCATTATTTTATTATTTTTTTAAATGTTACAATTTACAATAATCGCGTATGACTTCTTATTAAAAAAATACACACATAACACACATATTATAACAATGATAAAAGAAAGTTTACTGACGCTTGTACTTGACAAGAAATCTACTAATTACACGTATGGAGATATCTATTTTTTATAATAGATTTTTTTTCTTCAACTTTATTTTATGGAAAAAAATCAAAAAAAAAAAATTTTTTTTGATTGATTAAAATACGCTTTTGGTCATTTCAGAGACGATATAATATTTTTATTAAAGGAAGTTTAAAGAAAACCAACCAAAACTTTAATTACAATACTGATCATACACAATAACACAACTGAACGACCAATTAGATAGCTGTCTATATAATTAGATAAAAATGTTGTTTACATAGAAAATTTAGTACCTACTCTTATAATATTCATTTTGTATATATATGCGTATGAAATGTTGCTGATGGCTACATATTTGTTGATGATCCATAATTTCTACGTACCTATGTTCCGACGTACTCCATCAACATAAATGAAATCCTACAATTTATATTCTTTGAATTGAATTTATCTCTGAAGTACATGTATATAATGTATGTAAAAAGAAAATCATCGAAAAAAAAAAAAAATTAGAAAATAAATCTATACATTTAGATATCAATTACATAGCGTTATGTTGATCTTTAAATGATAATTTCCTGTAAAATGTCAAGAAATTTGTTCAATTTTTGATTTGAAACGATTAATCAAAATATCAAGTTCTTTTATATAATGTTAACAGTGGGCTCTACAAAAAAAAAAAAATATTTTTTTCTTATTTTCAATTTGATATCTCTCCGCGTACATGATTTATAAAGTAAAAAATTCTTAATTTTAATTACTAGTACGTGTATCTGTATGTAAGTTGAGGTATTGTAAATGAAAATTATAGTTCATGCGATTAGTTACAAAGAGAATTTTTATTTGAAAAACAAACAAAAGTGTATCTTATGTACTAACTCTTATTGATGGTTGTATGCACGACAATCACGGCATACACATTTCTAAGGCAATGTAATCATTGGAGTGGCAGTTGGAATTGTGACGCAAATCAGGTCGTTAAATGTTAAACAAATGTGCGTTGTTGTTGTGTTGTATGTATAAATTGTTTCTTGTTGTTATGTTGTTTATATTTTGACGACCTATGTGACGCCAGACATTGAACATCAGACGTCTTTACATTGCCTTAGAAATGGTGTACGCCGTCGTGCACGACAATAATAATAATTATCGTTCGAATATATTTTCAACTCTGAACGACTAACCGATTATAGTATAACCCCATTTTGATACACGATAACATGCAGTATACTACATCTACGTATAGGAGGTAAGTAGTATGAAAATGTATTAATTTAAAATTGTTTAAATTCTTTTTTAATTACTGTAATTTAGCCGACAAATTCATTACATAAATGAGATACTAAATATCTCATATTATCATTGAGAATATTTTTACAAATTTTTATATAAATTTTTGTAATTTGATTAATGTACAAATCTGTAGGGAAAATAAACTGGAAATTATAGCAAAAAATTAGAGGTGTACATATGAAAATTCATTTACTTATAGCTTACCCGGTAGACAGATGGCATCAAATCAATGATAATTTGTTGAGAATGATTATTAATTTGTTATTTGTTAGGTTAAGTTAAAGTTAAGTTAAAATTATCAATACATCTTCATTCTAACTTTATTTAATTTAAATTTGAAGAAATCTGGGATGAATTTTGGAGTAATTTCATTCAGCGACGAATGAAAAATATGGTGAATTGGAAATTTCTAGTAGACAAGAAAAAAATTGATAGTAAAATGCACGAAAGACAGATTATAATACATAATCTAAAATTAATAATAAAATTTAAAAATTCGAGTATATGACAGTTAGGAAGATCATGAAAACAGTGTCGTGTGTCAGGGGGTTTTTGAATGATAATTTATACGAATAAAGACTGGAAGAATGATCATTAAATTGCTCCTCTCTGTCTACCATATTGCCTGCGACTGTATATGAAATAAAATATTGACTTATTTACACATCATGTTTTCAGATTTTATGTAAAAAATTTAATATCAAAGTGATTCTTTTTTTAAGAACTCATCTTTCCAGTATTATGTACTTTTATTCCGTTAAACTACTTCCACATTATTACATTTTAACCATAGTTTAACATGGTTTAACATTATAACATTACCAATTGATCAATAAGTAATTTAATGTGTGGAATCCAAAATCTCTCGACTGTAAAATTTGTTATCAAATATAATATGACTTACGCGACTATCAAATACTATAATAGCTGTTTTTCTTTGGTCACGATTATCTGATAATTCTCAGTTCTCAATTGAGCAATGCGTTTCTTTGGTATGTGTTTTTTCTATTCTGTTATAGGTGGCAGCATCAACGAAGTGAGATTTATGTAATCCAACTGAAGAAAAATATTTTTGCTCAATTGATGTAATGAACTGAGAATCAACAAAAATACACAATTTTGACAATCTTCGTGTGCATACTTCGTAAATTTTTGGATATAGTTTATTTGTAATAAATAATTTTTTTAATTATTTCTTTTCAAAATGACAGTCAACTGAGAATAAAAGTATCAGTCCGTTTCTTTCAGTTTGTTTGCTCAGTTAGTAAACAGAATAAGATAAATGATTTAAGTGAGTAACAAGAAGAAAATAAATGATCTAAATGAGATGTCGAACTGAGGAATATCAGATAATCGTGACCAAAGAAAAACAGCTAATAATCATCAATTTGGCTAAATTTTCGCACTACAAATGTATCGATAAAGTTTGTGTCTTACAATAGCAAATACCTAAATCTGAACGAAAATAAAAATTTTTTTTGGCGTACCTACGTCATTCGACACTTTATCCAAAATGTATCAAAGTTTGCTTTGGTCTGATTCTTTTTATAAATTGATAATTTGCTACCACAATATAGCATAAAAGCATCTTTAGACATTATAATTTTTCAAAATAAAATAAAAAAATAAAACATCAAAACAGACCAAAAACTAAATAAAAATTTAATAATTTTCATTCATTCAATATTCATGATGTTATTTTTATTACGAAATATTTCCAAATAAAGTGTATGTATACTCATAAATTATTATTTAATACTTAATATATCAATATTCGTACATATGTATGTACAAGAATTTATGGTAAATATTATTCATAAATAATAAAATAAAACTTTGATTAAAATCTCTTTTCATTAAAAACTTATTTTTCTTATTATACATAATATTTAATATACAAATCATGATTTTGCTACCGCACGTATATTTTATTTTATTTATTTTTTTTTTTTTTGGTTTTTTCGATATATATACATATATATTTTCTTCGTCAACACAAAATATTGTACATATATATTCGTATGCATGTGAAAACAGAAAACAAAGATATAAAGAATAAAATACTCTGAAATAGAAACAAGAAAATATTAACAGTAGCATTAAATATGAACATAAATAATAATAATATTTCTTTTGAAAGTCACTAATCAAATTTGATGTATACGAATATGGTACAAACATAAGTGCATAAATGTACATTTGTATATGTGTTACAACAGCTTTACCATGATAGTACATTATAATAATTTATCTTTCAATATTTTCGTTATTTATTTTAAGTATACATATTCAAATTCGAATATTTTATACGGGCGTGTGGAATGCATTACAATGTCATTTTATTACATTGAAAAAATTAGTAATGAGTAAATAAAATGAAATCAAATGAAATGAGATGCAATCAAATACATGAAAATTATCTGTCATAAATAACCCACACACATAATACAAAAATATATGTATTTTTTAAATAATTTATTTTCATCATAATAATATGGCTATCAATTTTTATGTGTTCAGGTAGATATGTATATACACTCTCGTACAGTCGTACATGGTCGTACTTAAATTACATTAATATATAAGTACAACAGTGTAAGTATATGTGTACATTAAAAGATTCACATTCAACAAATGTATATACGTACGCATGTACTCATCGTATACAGTAAACAATGAAACGCATAGCCAGTGAAATAATGATGCATGCATATTACATTTTATACGCTCGCACTCGCTCCGATTTGACAGAAAATATTTTTTAACAAAACTAAAAACACACAAAATGCATCATATTTCTCGTATTCCTATATCTGTATATCATTCGGACATCATCAGAATCAAAATAAAATTTGATTGATTTCTGAAAAATTTAATGTCACATCAAAACATTTTATACACAACAGAAGATATCAACACAGAATTATATTCGTTTTGGATCATCTAACGACTAATAATGATATGCATATATGACTAGCTATTAATATTTCGAATGTATCTACGATAAAACATTAGGTATTATACAGAGCTAAATAATGTACACAGATGTTTAACGAATTTATTTTATGATTTATTTTAGGGGTTTTTAAGAGTTAATTTATGCACGAAAACCAACATTATTTTTGGTTTTTTTGCTTCAGTATTTGACGATTATACAACTGCACTACACAAGCACAACGAATGAAATGGGATATTTAGAAAACAGAATTTTATGTCAACAAATGAAACAGATTTGAAAAAAAAAGAAAAATGAATGAATTTATTTTGAAATGGAGAGACGACTGTTGTTACTTTTGACAATCATCTGAAATAATGCTCATCATATACAAATTTGTGAGATTGATTACAAGGAATTTGTACATAATTGAAATTTTTTCATAAAAATTTTCATGATTAAATGGATAAATAAAATCTTTGAATTTTTTTTTTTTTTTGTATAAGCCATTAAAAGTTTTATAGAACGAAACAGGTTAAATAGTATTGTTCTATGTTATGACTATTTAATTTTTAATGTACAGTTTCACAGTGCAGGTTTAAACTTCGTAAGAGGTTTAAACTTCAAATTAAAATATTAATGAGTTTCACAGTACGGGTTTGACCTTTGTGTGGATTTTAAATACCGACAAAAGTTAAACTTTCTAAATCTACTGGTTAAATTCTGGGTAAGGTTTAAAATAACATAAAAAGGAGAAGTCAGAGAACAGTCAGCCTACAGCCGTACTGCAACTACACATTCTGTTCCAGCAGTTATAATCAGTATATAATTATAATATGCCCTCATTGTGAGCTTTTCATTAAAGTTCAAGTTAACTAAACTTTGTTAAACTATCTAGTTAACTAAAGTCAACTAAAATTTAACTGTGAAACTTCAATTTAAACCCAAGTTCAGGATTAAGTTAACTTTGACTTTAAACCTCCACTGTGAAACTGGCCATAAGGTGCCATAAGTGTATCCAGTCTTCTTAAATTTTAAACTGAATCCGAGTTCAACTGGAAAATAATTGGAAATACCCATATGAGATGTTCAAATTTGTACGTGCAAATGATTAATTAGTTTCACTTTTTTATATTATTTTAAGCAACAATGACGAAAAATTGAATAATGATTCCAAATCTGGAACACATATAGGTATACATATAGGTCCAGAATGGGACAAAACTTTATTAAAATTAAATTTTATTTTCGACTCCCCCCTGTACAATCACAAATTAATCTTTGAAATTGATTATTTTTTCTAAAATTCATTTCCATAATCTAAACCGATAGACATGTAGACACGAGTACCTTTAGATAGTGTGGTACTTCGATTTTGTGTTAATCGGATTTAAATGATCACTACTTCGGGAATGAATACTTTAATCGTAGACATAAATTTATCTCATTCAAAATTTTTAAGAAAGGAGACAGATAAACATTCGTTAACAACGAATAAAAGTGAAGAACTATTAAATAATGTGAATTGATCCTTATTTTTTTCTTTAGGCTGAACCTCTATACTACACATACATGTGTCTTTTGGGAGGGCATCCACGTTTAATTTAATTAATTTATTAAAAATGTCACAAGAAAGTAAAAATTAATTGATATCATTTGGTGGCAGAGATCATTTTATACCTCGCTGTTATCCTGTTTGGTATATAGAATCATATACAGTATAAAAAAATATATTTTCTGTTTAATCTTCTAAATTCCTCCTTATTCGTTTAAGTGGAATTTATGTTGTTGTTTTTTTTTTTTTTTTTTTTAATTTTCTTGAGTAAAAATCCGTTGACAATTTTCGATCCCTTTTTGAATTCTTTTCATTTCTGGCATTGGATGTTTTTTATTTTCATTTTTAATCTTATATATATCATCTTATACAATTTCAATATCTATAAAAAATTTTATTCTCAAGGAAGTTACATATAAATGAACAGGAAAAACAAAACCGCACGCATTTTATTAACTCATATACGGGTAAGTTAAATTTATTCTATAGAAACAAAAAAAAAAAAAATAAAGGAAAACAAAACTAAAATAAATTATGTATATATATAATAAACGTGTGTACGTGTGTTTAGTAGTACATATATGATATATGCATACAAACATACATATATGTGTAACATATATGTACGTTCATTCGTTGTTATACGATCACAATGAATTTAAGGAAGAACAAAAATAAATAAAATCATCAAGTTATATATAATAATCGAATATGAAAACTACAAGCATATGTATATATACGAGGAAGTATTCTCTGTGTTATATCTTTTAATCAAGTCAGACAATACAAATAATCGATTATTATTATTATTAAATGTAAACATATATGTACGTGCATTTGTGTGTACGTATAGCCACAAACTATAAAAAGAAAGACAATAAAATAGAGACAAGAAAAATGAAATTAAACATAAAAATGATAGATAAGTACATACGTATATATATTCAATATAAATGAACGCACATACATATATGCACATATGGATATGCGGATAATTAAATGCATACATATACTCGTATAATATCTCCATACCATGAGAATTTTATCTTTCCATTGTTGAAAATCATCATAAAAATTGAATTAATCAGAAAAAATTGATACAAAAAAAAAATAAAATAAAATGAAATCAAACGAAAAAAATCATTTATGTTTTATTTAAAAATGTTTTTTTTTTCTTATATTTTATTGTTTTGATAGATTTTGACTAGGTCAGAATTTAATGCTAAGAAACACCATAAAAAATGAGTGTGATTGAATGTATATATACTTATGTTTGGAACAACAAAAAAAAATTATTACTCGTATATATCTTGAATTTTATTGTTTTTAACTATTTTAAAAGAATGATGAAAAATTGATAATTTATAACCCGAAAATTTTATTATAAAATCCTGAATTTAAGTATTGCAGAGTTTATGATTCTACAACAACAGTTAATAACGAATAATGTATGTACTACCTTTAATTTTAAAAGTTCTTAATCGTTTTTCTTTTTTTTTGTGTTTTGTATCTAAAATCCTAAGTATTATATCCACAATGACATGATAATGATACGAAATTCATCATAAAATTAGATTTCTAAATCACAACTACTTATATACAGAACTATCGAACCCGCATTGAATAATATATGCATATATAGAATCATAGAACCCATAATACTCATTCAAGAATAAGAATTAAATAAGAAGCGAAAATTAATTTTAATTCTTCCTTTCTTCATTTTCTGGTCGTTTTTTTTTTTCTTTTATTAGAACAAAACTACTTTATCTCTGCATTACGATAAATGAAAGGTAAATTCTGATTTTGTATTGAGATTGAGAGTCAGCCCATGGATAATTCCGATATTCATGCGTGTATATGTGTATAATTGTTATTTGTAGTAATATTTACAAGCGCAAATATATACGATATGAAGAGCAAAAAATACATTTTAAATGAAATGAGATTGCGTATGCTTTTAACTGGATGTATCGAATTGAATACAAATTATATTTTCTTCGAATTATTCCTCCACCTCTAAAATATTAATTACAAAAATGGACGTAAACAAAAACAAAATAAATAAATAAATAAATAAATAACGCAAAACATGGTGATTTTATTATTTTTAATCTTAATAAATCGATAAATAATTTACCTGCAGATAGATAATATGTTTATATTCACATTTAATATTGCATTTTTTTTTATATGAAATTTACCTTGAACTGGACAAACAGGACAGATTTTGTAGAGGGAAAAGACGAAAAATTTATATTATTTTTTAATTTAAATTATTTTTTGTTTTTTAAATATTTTTGTAAAAACGTTAAATAAATAATGATTATGAAAAATTGCATTAAACATTCACCATCCTTTCTATTAATTGAAATATTATGTTACCTTTAATGCATATAAGTATATATGTACATATGTATGTATGGGGCAAATTATGTATGGGTAGGGGTACATTACATATCTACTCGTATCATATTGAAATGTATTGATTTTTATTTTGGAAAGTTTTTAACCTTAAGGCAGTTACAATTTTTTTTTTTTTTTTGGTTTATCATAATTTGTTTTCGGTTTTGTATTTTTTGTCATATTTTTAATAAATTTTCGGGATATATATGTATACTCGTATGCAAAAAAAGAATAAAAAAAAGTTCAATGAAAAAAATAAAAAACATATGAGAATCATCTCTCTCTCTATATAATGATTTTTTTTGTTTGTTTTTTTGGTAATGTCATAAATGTACATACGAGTATATGATTTTTGATTGAATTCCGATGGAAAAATTTCAAATTTTTATTTTTTGGAGTTTGTTTGTTAGATACTACCTTAGGGTTTGAATGAAATTTGAAATTTTTCGATTCGAATGAATTAACTTTGTAATGAAATAATTGTGAAGCGTTCAAAATATATAACTTCATTAAAATTTATGTAATAATATTGCATTAAAATGTGGTTCGGAAATTAATTAAAATTCAATTATTCTTTATTATCCTTATATACTCACTTTTCTATTAATCATATATATGTATATTTTACATCGTTAGATCCTTATGAATTCCAAAACTAAATACATAAAGTTTTGTCATCATCGTCGTCGTCTTGTTGCGTATTATCAAAAACTTTAAATCAAATTATCTAGAATTCAATTAAAAACTATCTAAAAGAGGAATTATATGAGTACAGTAATAATGTTAAAGGATATAGACATAAGAAGTCATACTAGTACTAAACTATACATAGTAGATTCTGAAAGTGTATAATTGAAACGTTGAACTTGCAATACATGGAAAATTTACATCAAATTTTAAATTTTGATAACCTACATTTTACATATTTTACATGTATTCGTATACCCGTATCTGGTATACACATGACAAAAGATATCGGAATTGATTTAAAGCAAAGATACTTTTTGTCAAAAATATTTACGGAACCAACAAAATATCAAAATAAAATTGAACATTATCGTGTCTACGAACAGTGTCTCAAAAGAAGTATCCCGACAATACAATTTTTTTGAAGGTCAAGTCAACAAATATGATTATTTGAATATATTGAAACAAAATTTAAAACAAAGTACCATAAGGCTTGGTCTGGAAAATAGTTTTAAATACTACCAAGATAATGAACCGAAACATATGTACGTCCGATATACGAGTATGTAGACTTTGACCACCTCAAAGTCCCAATCTCAATCTGATAGAACATTTATGGGAACATTTGAATAGAAAAATTCGACAGCAAGAAATCACAAACAAAGGAACCCTTCAAACAAGGCTTCATGAAGAATAGAATCGCATTGACCAAGCATTTTGTGAAAAACTGGTTGCTTCAATGCCGTCCAGACTTAGAGAAGTAATGAAGAAGCGTTTAAGGGCTACAAAACTCTAGTTCTTCTAGTTCTTTAACTTTATTTAAAAAAAAAATCAACTAGAATCTAAAATAACCGGTATTATATTTAGTATTAAGTTAATGTCCGGATACTTTTTTGAGTTTGAAATTTGATGTAAAATAAAATGTATTGTGATTTTTAGATAACGGTTTTTTTTTTCAAAATAAATGAAATTTATGTATTTTTATGTAAAATCAATAAAGAATGAAATAAATCATAAATGATGTTGAAAAATTGAGTAACGGCTGTTCATTTCAACTTTATTTATACAAAAAATTGTAGCGTCCGCATATTTTCTTGAGGCACTGTACATACTCGTATATATCCACACATAGGTTACAGGCGAAACATTTAATCGAATTTAATGCTTTATTTCCACTTGTATAAATCAATATGAATTGACACCGATTTAAGTGCACTTTTACTCACTCTCTCTTCCTCAAATAACATTGCACTGCACTTGCACCCATATTTATTTGTCACATTAATTACATTGCATTCTATCTGAAAATTTTATTTTACTAAATGGTCAAATGATCGCTACAGTAATTACAGTTTTTATACGTGAAAATTATTATTAAATGAATTTATCATTAAAATTCATAAAATTATCTCTCTTCCTACCACCCCCTTCCAAAAAAAAAAAAAAAACAATATAAAATTAATATATGGATAAAACATAAATAATTTTTTAATTGAAAAACAGTTTACAATTATGATTTTAAGTTATGTGAAGAGGATTATACATTTTAATTTATTTTATTTTATTTTTTTTTTTTTTTGTGGATAATTATAATTTTAAATTGCATTTAGCCATTAAATTGATGTTGAAATTCTCAATGTACTCGTATTTATTTAAAAATGAACAAAATAAAAAGCCATAGGATTTAATTTTATAATATTTTCTATGTTCATTACTCAATACATATTTGATAAACACAAAAATGTGGATGTAAACTACTTGAACATTTATAACGTACGCATCTGTGTACGATCCATAGTAAAAGTTTTATATTTTATGCAAGAAGGAAGAGTAAAAATATTAATATGTATATCGATTATGTACTCTAATTTTTGATCTGATATTGCGGTATACATCTACATACACACATAATTGTAGAGCACAGACATATTTACATTTTTTTGTATTGAATTACAAAAATTGAAGAACAAAATAACGTACACACATAATTGTACATCTACGAAATGTAACATTATACAAGAGTCTTTATATTTTTTATAAAATTTTTATAGAACTACATACTTATACCAATATCATTTGTGTATCCTTATAAACTTTATTTATACTTGTACTATAGTTTTTTAGCTCTGTGCTTGTACGAGGGTAAGGTGAAAAATTCTCGGCCTAACACAGATCTGGCAGTGATATCATTAAAATTTTTTGTTGTTATGTTGGTACACTTGTCAAAACAACATATTTTAAATTTCAACTTGATCTGTCAAATGGTATTTTTTATACGGATGTTTAAAGTAGACGTGTTTGTGTGTTTTGTTAAAATGGATAAAATTGAATATCGTGCGGTAATTAAATTCTTCGTTTTGGACGGTTTATTACCTTCTGAAATCCATCCAAAGTTGTTAAAAGTTTATAAGGAGTCTGCTCCTTCACTTTCAACAGTCTTAAAGTGGGCAGCTGAATTTAAACGTGGACGTACATCTCTTGAAGATGATCCACGTGAAGGACGACCGAAAACGGCCACTACAGAGGAAAACGTCGAGAAGGTGCACAATATGGTATTGGACGATCGGCGATTAAAAGTGCATGAGATAGCTGAGGCCATAGGCATATCAGAGGAACGAGTGCGGTACATTTTACATCAAGAATTAAATATGAGAAAGCTTTGTGCAAGATGGGTGCCGCATTTGTTAACTGCTAATCAAAAACAAATGCGGAAACGAACAATGCACCTGCCCATAAAGGTGTTTTGGCAATGGGAAAACTGAGGGATTTGAAGTACGAATTGCTGGAACATCCACCCTATTCACCAGATCTGGCTCCGTCAGACTTTCATTTTGTTTCCAAATCTAAAAAAATTCGTAGCTGGGAAACATTTTGAATCAAATGAAGAGGTTATGGAAGCTGTAGATGGGTATTTTGCAGACCTTCCAGAATCGCACTTTAAGGAGGGCATCCTTTCATTGGAGAAACGCTGGACAAAGTGCATAGACTTGAAAGGAGACTATGTAGAGAAATAAATGTATTTTATTCTAAAAAACATAGGATTTCACTGTCAGGCCGAGAACTTTTCACCTTACTCTCGTACGTTTCATATATATTTCGGTGTATTATTAAGAGGCATATCAATAGATTTTATATAAATAAATTACACATATATAAATACATATTAATTTGTACGATTATACGAGTACATATACACATCATGTATGTATGTACATTTATATGAAATGAAATGTAAAAAAAATAAAAAAAAAATTTTTTTCAAAATAAATATTAAATGAAAAAGAGACATAAAAAGCTTTTAATTGAACGCATGACTGAGCAATTGCAATTAATTAAGTTCACAGTTCATTAAATTTTATTAAATTTTCATGATTACTCTATGGGTTACATATATTTTAACGTTTGTAATGGGATTTCTATGTATGTAAGTAATATTCATTCTGATATTATATATATCTATATAGATCTACATACCTACATTTTTATAGATCTACAAAACATACAAATATACTCATAATATTCATTCATTCATTTATTCATTCATTCATTCATTCGGTTCTACATAAAATTTTTCGAAAAATATAATGTACAAATATTACATTCATATATACATGCAAAAATTTTCATTAAAGGATACAAGTATAGAGCTAAAATTAAGGTATTATAGTATATACATATGTATGTAGATGTACGTGTACGTAAATGACGTACATCCAGACGTATATACATATTAGCTTAGCATATTCTAGAATATCATGTACATACATATTTTCGGAAAAATTGACAAATTATATATGTAATTATACGATTAATGAAAATTTCTTATTTTTCCTTCCTTGTATTCTATGCTATTTCTTTCAATTTTACTTGTATATATTATCAATTTATAAGAAAATTTATCTGCAGAATATGAAAAAAAAAAATTTAATATTTTTTCTCAGAAAAAAATTACTGAATTCAAAAATTTTAAGTAAATGAAAAATGTCAAAAAATAAAATCAATTATTATTTTATAAAGCAATTTGAAATGAAATTTTTTGATTCTAATCAATCTAAATATATCGTTAATTAAAATAAAAATTTACAAAGGATTCTTTTGTAGTGAAATAAAATAATTATTGTATCAGAAATCTTACCTTATTTAGGTATAATTCACATAAAAGACTAAGAAATTTTTTATTCTATTAAAAAATGTTTTGAAAATGTTAAATATTTTTATTCTAAAAGTATGCACTAAAGACTATATCACAATAAGGAACAGAGTAGAGAGAACATTTGATTTTTGTTTATAACATTGAACATGTCTACAATGTACAATTTCAAATTCTTTGTATCTGTTTTTTGTTCAAATTCAAATTAAGATTGTAATGTGGTTCATTCTCAAATTACTGTTGAAATTGAAGATTTCATATTAAAGAAAATTATTTCTATGTATAATTGGTATAATGAATATATTTCACATCAATATAACATATGTGATATGTGAACTGAACAATCACTATTGAACTGTGAGAATTTGATTACAAACGATCGAGTATTTTTTAAGTAACTTAAAATAATACTAAAATAATGAAGTCAAATACACAAAAACATATGAAAGGCGAGAGCTATACAGTTCTAAAAATAAAATAGAGTTTTACTTCTTTACACAGTGCCACACTTATGAAAAAATATTTTTGATCTTTATCGAAATTCTAAAATACAACTTAATATAATGTACTGTACCATATTTAAAGTGCGTGAAGAAATATGAAACCCACATGGTACTTGAATTTTTCGTTCTATAATTTAAATGAAAATTCTAATGACTGCTAATTATAAGCTGTGCCTATAATTCAAAAATAAATACAAACAATCCTTGATATTAATTTGAAATGTTTAAAATTCAATTTTAAGTGGAAAACAATTTTTTTTTCTTTTTTTTGAGTTTTAAAAATCATTCTTTATCTTAATTTAATAATAATAACGAGATAATGAGATGAGTGTAAGGCCATTGACAGACATCTAGTATCGATTCCATGGTATGAATACCATAGTATGAACAATACTATCATGGTGACAGACATGTAATAATCCAGTATAAAGCTAGTATCATTTGACATTTGTGAATTTTTGTTGTGCTGCTGTCTAGAAAATTTATACTTGCATTTTAATTTGACTTTAGGTGAATATAATTATTATTATAATGAAAAAAATGAATGCGGATATTGAAATTCTAATTCAACAAAGTGTAGAGAAAATAATAAAATTAAAAATAAAAACTAAAAAGTTAATATTTTTGGCTGTAAAAGCAAAAATTAAATGTGATTTTCACAGAAGAATTTGGTTATTAAACAAAATTCAAACACGAATACTGTAAGAACTAATTTATCTATTTGCCACAGCAATAAAAAATGGCGCTATGTTTAGTAAATTTTTTAAATACTAGCTTTATACTAGACAAATCATGCTGGTTTCAATATCACGTTTATACCAGCTTGTTTTCCTGGTATAAAGCTAGTATAGGGTAGGGTGACAGGCATGTAGTATAGCCAATACCATGGTATCGATACCACGTTTATACAATAGATATCTGTCTAGGGCCGAAGAAGTATAAAAAATATGATTTGTTCCAATTATACCACCGTTATATTATTATCATTATTTTAGCTCTGGCTGTGAAATTTTTATTTCACATAACATACATAATTTACAGACGTGTCTATAATAATGATAATATCCTTATAAGGAGGAAAAAATTTTACAAATTAAATAGAAAATTTTGTTTTTTATTTCAAAAATTTATAGTTAAATAATTAATTGAATTCAAAATGTGTTACACAAACATCAATATAACTAGTATAATAAATGACACAATAAATTTTTATAATATAATTCTCAATACATTTGTTTTTTTTTTTCATTTTATTTTATTTTTTTTTTTTTTTTATTATGTGATTATTGTACGAATTTGGTGTACGAAGATTGAAAGCACCAGAAAAAAAAGAAATCGAATAAAAGAAGAAAAGAAATTTTCAAATTTAAATTAAGTACTACCTATTTATATGTAGATTTCTTTTATACATATGTATATTTTCTGATCGTAAATGGGTAATGTATATATAAGTATGTGCATTTATATTTTATTGTACATAATGACATACATACATGCATACATATTTAAATACATACTATTTTTGAATATGTGCCAATACATATCGATAAATCTTTATTTGGAACGAATAATATTGTACGTATAGAAATGAACTCGATTTATATACGAGTTTATTGTGGGTTGAAATATTTTTATTTGATTTTATTTATCCTTTTATTTATTTAAGTATATGATATATATAATATATACATATGTACATATATTTTTTGTAGTAAATACTCGTACATGTATAAGCCTACATACATAAATGTACATATTTTAAGATTAAATTTATAATATCAAATATGATATTATTGTCATTCTATTTTTATTTTTGTACGCATTATATAAATAATAATTATTATTATTATATACTCTTTCGTAATGCACATAAATCTGTTCCTGTATATATAATATGTAGGCATATCTATATAATAAACGCAAAATATTTTCCTATATTATGTATTTTATATATACACAATGTGGAAAAGTATCATTTACACGCAAATAAAATAAATTTTTTTTTTATATAACAATAATTTTCATATGAATATTTATTTTCCTTTACTCTGCTCTATGTATTTATATATGTATGTATGTATGTATGTGATTGGAATGATTTTTGTTGTTGTTATCATTCATTATTCATTTTTTTTTTGCATTTTTATTATCAAAATTTATTTAATGTTTGTGATGAAATTGTGTGCTATTTATTAATCCGCAATCCAGAAATATTTATATGTTTATGTATACGCATGCATATGTTAGTATGTATGTAATGTGTATTTTTCGCCAAGAAAAATTTACAGTAAACATATAAAAATATAAGATATATACATATATATATATATATATACAAGTGTACATGTGTGCATATCCAATATACAGATACTTAAATCAACATTTACGAGTAAAGAGATGTGTATACACATACATATCGATATAATACGAGCTCGAGCTGTATAAATTTTCTTAAATTATATCCCAGCTGACCAAGTGAACTCATAGTGAATTCATTCTGAATTCATTTCAACCAAGTGATTTGTTCACGTGGACGTTCACAGTGAATTCACAGTGAAGATATTTTATTTCAAAAATTTTTACGCTATGGCTGGTCACAGTGAATTCACTTAATGAATTCATTTTGAAATCACCTACTGAACGTTTAATGAAAACACGAAATGAATTCATATTGAATGCACTTTGTGAGGGTAAAATATCATTCACAATGTGAGTAATCAATGAATCCTGGCTCTAATTATTATATTCCTATACTTTCCGATTTTTTTTTTCATTAATTTAAATAAAAACTCTTTAATCACTTAATAATTAATCACTTCGTTATTTTTTATTTATTTTACTTTCTATTTTTAATAAACTAATATTACACAGAATTTAAAACACTTGCTTATTCCTTATTCTTAGACTCAAATAACTACATTTTATATCGCTTCAGTTTACAAATTAGTACATGAAAAAGAAATACAAAATTTCACTTTACGTTCACTAAGTGATTCCATAGTGTTAGCCTTTGTGAATCGCAACCATTTTACGAAGATTAAACGAATGAATTCGCCGAATCATAAAATTAAAACAAGTTTACATAAATCGTCATTCATCAAATGAATTTTATATGAATATAATTCATATTTCAATCACTTGGTGTATTCATAATGTACCCATATTTTTGAATAATTCACTTATTTTTCATTTCGTGTTTTCAAAATGAATAAGAGAAAAATTATTCAATTCGTGAAGATTTTTGGCATTGACTATGAATTCACTGTGAACCTAGTTCACTCAATGGTCAGCTGGGATGGGATTAAAATATATTTTTAAATTTATTCGTGTATAATCATTTTTGTTTATATATACATACGTAGCTACTTATATATTTCCCTTATTATTTTATGAGATTTTATCCTTGTTATTCATCCCACATTCGCTACACATATAATTTTGTGTACTAGTATTTACACTTAAGAATATACACATTATCACAAAATTTTCATTAAAAAAAAATACAATAAAATTTAAATTAACAAATTTATTTCATCACATTATCGATTACCTATTATTTTATTTTATTTTTCTTAAATTCAATTTTCTAATATACTAATTAATTAAAAAGATTTTGTAATTTTTCATTTTGTCAAAAAAAAACAAAAAACAATATTAAACAGAATAAATTTCCTTTTTCATTTTGTGATTCTATTTTATTTCATTTTATTCATTATGCTTTGCTTTTTATTCGCTATTATAATCCTGCAGTACTATACTGTACTATAGTATTATACTGGTCGTGTATTCAAGATAACCAGGTACAGGTTTCAATACATATGTATTTAATTTCATAGATTTATCAAGATACAAATTTATATATGTACTTATATAAAGTCGTATATATATATGTGTGGGGCTATGTGTTTTGTGTACGTGTCTATGGATTTGTACGAATTTCCTTTGAATACATATTTTGTTAGTAAATTTGAATAAAATTCTATATTATTTTTTTCTACTTTTTTGCAGATTTATTGATCGCGAAATATGATACCAAAGCAGAAATGAGAACGAAAAATAAATATAGCAAAAAAACAAAACAAAAAAAAACTACTAAAAAGTAAACCACCAAATGACAGATATCAATAATTTTTTATTTATTTATTTATTTATTTTTTATTGAACATCTTTGATAATAATTTGCTTTCATTTTATATTTTCATTAAAACGTACTATAGTACGTACATATATTCGTCAACGTAAATTTAATAGATATACAGATACACATACACACAGACATACATTTTGTTTTGTGTAATTTTTGTTTCTTCTTCTTCAGTTTTTGTTCTTATTACAATTTATTTTTGTTTGATTTTTTATACTGGAGAATTAATTTTAGTTTTTTTTAATACAGCTTTTAACGTTCAAATACTGACGAATGATATTTTGTATATATTTACTGTTATACATACAGGAACAGGACGCTGATAAAGGTATTAGAATTTAAGTAAAGGAAATTTGATTTTATCGTTTATTATTAATACATGAATCACTTACAGAATTTTTAATCATTCTACGTCTATACCTATCATAGATATGACAGAATGTAAATTAAAAAATCTATACTATGTGCCCATATATACATACCATAATACAAACCGCCCCATATAGTATGAATCTATTAAATTATAATAGAGTTTTTATGGTATTTTTGACTTTTTTTTTTTTGATTTGTCTTTTGAGGAGTATTTTTTTTTTGTTTTTGTTTCCTCAAGTTTTCGATTTCGCAAAATAAAACTTATTGTGTGGCATTTATCACTTTTTATGTGTTCTATCAATATCTATTACGTATTTATTTATATTTTTTTTGTTGAAGGAAAAAATAATTTTTGAATTGACAGCAAACAATAACAAAAAGTGTGATGAATATTTGCGTACCTACATACAAAATATATATACGTACATAAAAAATTTCGTTTAAAATTAATTAATTTGATTTTCATGTTTGAAAAAATTTGAAATTTATTATTGAAATACGAGTATAACGCGCGCACATATATGCATGATATGATATGGATATTAAAATTCGTCCAGTTAGTCAAATTTTTATTTTTTGATGATCATTAAATAAATAAAAAATTCATCAATAAGGGAGTGGTATCTACGAAAAAAGAAAAAAAAAATTAATTTTTTTGAATAAATTATACAAATTGAAATTGCCAAAACGTGTAAAGTTTTTTCAACATACTATAGGTATATGCTACCAATGCTACTTATATATACACGCATTATTTTAGAGTATAGTTATAAGTAATGTTCTCAACAAAATATTTTCCTAATATCGAAATGAATACTTTTCAAAATGTTTTCATTCTCTTCATACTCATACACTAATCAATTAGCGAAAAGAAATAATTTTTCGAATCAATCAAATTTAATGAAGTATCATTTTTCTTGCAGAAATTGTTTTTATCTCCGCATGCTTACAGATATTAATTTTTTAGATTTCAGTATAATGGAAATTCTACAATTTCTTGTACTTTGATTATTTACGAATAAAAAGAAAATCAGAATATCAATTTCAGTTAAACAAACTCTAAAGTGATTCATAAAAATGCTTTTAATGAGCTTTCCAAATTTTATTACGATCGTAAAATATATGTACATATGTTTTTCAAATGAATAAAACATATAAAACAGTGTGCTCCACCTTGAAACTCTATGTCATTTTTACTGTGAATGACACTTTCTTATGGTGATTTTTTTTTTTTTTAGCAAATCTAGAAATAGTCGTTAAATGTCACATCTCATGAAAATTTTACATATGACGCTGCACTGTCAGAAAATTTATGCATATATAGAGTAGTTCTGCTCCTGGTATGATTTTAAGACATTATTATATCTTCGAAGCCCTTATAGTTTAGTTTAGTTTTAGTTTAGCCAAAAATAAAATATTTATTTACATTTTTAATTAACCACCGAAATAGATACAAAAACACACATACTCACACACAATTAAAATCCGCATATATATATTTATCCACATTGAATTTAAAAAATTTTCAACCATTAGACCAATAATTTAGATTCAGATACATGTACACATTTATATGTATGTATGTATGTATGTTACATATTAGATATAACTTTTCAACTTTCTATTCAAAAGAATTTTTTTTCGTTGTAGTTCAAGAGCACACGTTTAATACATAAACATACATAGATACATATTCATAGTGTATACATAATGAAAGAAGTGAAAGAATCCAGGATAAAAATAGAATAGAATGTATGTATATATAATATATATCGACATCCCCAATGAATATTAAAATAAACAGATACATTTATACACATTTATATGTATGTATAGCAGTTAATCAAATACTGTAATTTTTCATAGATATTGTTGTACATTCAAGCTGCATTTCTTTCATTTATGTTCGTTATTTTGGTACTTGAGGTGGAGTTTTATACAATATAATAAGAATAGAACAGAGTAGAATCCATAGAATAACGAACCGAAATATAAATTGAATTTTATCCTTATATTCCTGGTGTATATCTATGGATATAGTCTTTTGATTAAATTAAAAATAGAAAAAAACGTAAACGTGAACATTTCAGAACAGTAGATATATGAATCGAATATGTATATCGAATATAGTAGTACACCATAATGTGCATATGTACTCGTAAAATGTATACAACTGGTAATATTTAAAATGTACATAAAACAGACTATTTTATACAGACAGTACACAATCGAATTACAGAGATTATTTTGGTCCATATGTTGTATGTATATGTGTACGCGTATATGTACTACATATCTCCAATTGGTGCAACAAAATGCATTTAAATTTATTTAAAATTCGGATAAAAATAGAAACAACAATCGCTGATTCGTTGAATTTTGCTTACATTTTACAGATATATATGTACATATACTCGCTATTCAATTGAACAAATATGTATTCGTGTGTATGTGTGCACATTTATGTTCGTGGTTCTTTTTTTTTTTTAATCTTATATTTACATGTATTTTTTTGTATTAGCTATTCTACTTAGCCATATATCTGTATATGTTTGTAATATTCAGAACGTCATGAAAATTTGAAATTTTACTTTTTTACCATTTTAAGGATGAAATATTACTTTCCATGCAAATTGGTAATAAATTAAGTCTCAAAACGAATGGAGTTATATGATCGCATTAATATACGATAGTGCATATGTACCTACCTAAACATAACTATAATATTCTTGTAACATATATGTGTAAATGTGTATATGTGAGTGAATGTACTCTCTTTTTTTTTTTTTTGCTTCTATGTTTTGACATTTTGACTAATGCAATTGCACAGAATATGAAATAATTTTCATGTATTGATTCTTTTTATTATTTTTGCTCTAAATAAACACAAATGTACCCACATAAATTTCATTTCAATATGTACCTACATGAACTTTTATGTAATACAAATACATACATATTAGTAGAATTATTATGCTGTACATATAAACCAACATTTATATATGTACGATACGAGTACATGATCTAAACGAACGTTAACCAATTGGTTGATATTTCTTGTATATACATATTAATATATACAGTCGAGTTCTATAAATATGGAGTATTGATTTTTAATTATAATTTCTATGTGACAGGTAGTCAGTCATAAATAATCCGTTTAGTTTTGTTTGTTTTCATGTTAGATATCGATCTAAATTTTCTAATAAATTCAATTATACAATTTAAAAATGTATATAGACTTACATGTAAGAGTGTTTTACTTATATATCCGTCTGTTGCGTTTATGATGTGTTTAACATACTATCCACAGAACAAGAAAAAAAAAACAAAAAATAATAATAATAATTTTTAAATAAAATCGAAGAAAATCCTTTAAAGATATTGAACGAAAATTTTCATAATTTATTTTACGAAGAATGTTTTATTACACATTTAACAATAATATTACGGTACACGTTATATATTTCATTAATTTTTAAAAATGTATGAAGATTTGATTATCCTTTTTATTTAACATTAAAATTAAAACTCAAAACAAAACTAACAAATTTCAAATTTTAAATATTTAAAAGGAAAATATAATTATTGTCGAAAATAGTATGTATTCACAAAACAAACAAAAAATGCCACTAATATTATTATTATTATACCAAAAAGGATTTTTCACTTTGATTTTTCGAACGAATTAAATTGTCGACTAACTTTATAATATCGCTTTATTATGGTACGATATCATATACCAGAATTTACACGCTTTAAAAATAAACAGTACACTATAATGCGGTAGGTATATACGTTTTCGACAGAGAGAGTGCATTCACTTTTCAAAGAAAATAAAACAATAAACGAAACATATTTTTATTTTCTGATTTTTAATTTCACCGGATTATTTAAATTTCAATTTTTGTATTTTTTTCATTTCATTTTTGGATTTTTAAAAATTTCTTTTTAATATGAAAAAAAATTTTAATTTGTATTTTTCTGAAAAAATTTCTTCACAAAATAAATTCACAACGAACAATATAAATTGTGGCAGTATTTATGTATATATGTACATAAATGTAACGTGTAAATGCGGGAGTAAATTTACAAAAAAAAAATTGAACTAAATCATAAATATATATTATATGTATATATTCACTGTATAGCAATCTTAATGAATTTCACTTGAATGTTTTCTCACGTATGTCACACTAATTCAATTATAAATAAATTAAAATGAAATGTATAAAAATGAAAACTGAAAGGAAATAAATATAAGAAATACTTTGCACAAGATGTTAATTACAAATTTTGTTTTTTTTGAAGTTTTTTTTTCTGTTATATTTGAACTGATATTACGAGTATTTGTATTATCTTTGTTTTATTTTTCAAAAAATTTCTTTTTACTTTTTTTCGTTTTTAATTTTAATTTTTGCTTTTTATTTATTCAATTTTATGTTTCACTTATTCTATTTATTACATCGAAAATCCAGTGCATATAAAAAAATACACAACCAACCACCAACCACTATGAGCAGACGTCGTATATTTATGTATTCTTTAGACACTACATAGAAAAATAATGTGCCTTATGGTATCATGTACTGAACATTAATACATACACCCACACCATATACATATATGCGATTATGTACTGTATATGTAGATTTTTTATATTACCGTAAAATTTGTAAGTCTATAAGGGATCGTAATTCAGGTGTGTACTTTTTCTTCTTTTGTGTATCTACTCGTACTTCCACTCTATATATAGTAGTAAATGGGATACGTGTCTCTGATACTTTTATACTCGCAATCGTACGTTTTCACTGGAACAAAAAAAAATAATACGTTGATACAAAAAATAAACAAATCAACATACATATACATAAAATCGAGGTAAAAAATAAAAAATAAAAAAGGAAGAAAATCCGTATTTCATTCACAATAAATTTTCATTCATCACAATTATTATTTTACTCATGTTAATAATTCACTTGAAGAAAGAAGAAAAATAAAGAAATGTAATGTTTTATTGAAGTTTTTCTTTCATTTTACACATTCTTATGACTTTCTATATAATATTATTATGAAGTCGTCCTTATTCATTCACAATAAGTGTTTTTGTAAATTTTTTAAAATATTTTTTTCTATGTTTTTTGTTTTTCAAAATAATTTATTCTTCAATTAATATTTATTTGATGAAAAATTTCATAAAATAATCGAAAAGAATTCACACAAATTTATTCAATTTTTCATTTCACAGATTGACATAAACATAAATACAAAATGTTTTTCACAAAATAAAAAAATTTCTCATATTTTACAAAACAAAATTATTATTCATCATCTGATTGCGATATTTCATTTGATATTTATTTCGTATGTTTGTAATCAACAGAATAAAATTCAAGGCAAATTATAAATAATATTCTTTAATGAAAAACACAAATATATTTTATTTATTTATTAAAAATTTTATTTTTCATTAAAATTTTTTACTGAATTTAAAATGTAAAATTTTAATTGATTTATGATTTACAGGTGGTACCCATCACATACATATATCACATGTGATTCCTCAACACTATATCTATATAAAAACAAATAGAAAACATTTAAATTTTCAAAATACGAAAAAAAAAAAACACTACCGATTTGTTATCATTCGAAATCATTTACGATAATATAACGAACACTCAACAGCTCTTCTGTGTGTACATAGATTTCAAAATTTTCCAATATCATATGAAAATTGTTCGTAAAAAATTGCTTTGAAATTATTTTAACACGAACCACTTTCTGGCTGATACTGACTGACTACAAAATTCATGTCTACCATATGGAATTGTACAAATCGTTCATTGAACGTCGCACAGTTTGGTATTTGGTAAATTAACAACATCAACAACACAACAACACAACACAGAAGAACCAGCACCAGCAACACCATTATCATGCTTCTCCTCCTCTATACAATATTTTGAAATATTGTTTGTTTCATAAGTAATCATAGCTTCGAACCAGTGTATTCGATTACCGTATCAACTAACCAAACCTAACAATACGAGTATCAAACAAAAATCTAGTCAAATGTTGATGGTGATGTTGATGACGATATACCTGCTGCTCTCTCTAAACAAATTGTGTTCATCAACAATGTTTTCAGTGTATTTGCTTTTCAGTGTATGCCAACATAACCTCATTAGTGATTACCACCAAAATTATCGTCAACATAAGAAAACATTTGGGAGGCTGATATACTACTTACTTACAAACAAAAGGAAATGCACATAATCCATACCCCATAAAAAGATACATACAAAACATAAAACAGCTGAAGAAAAATGTATGTTTATGTTGTGTTTTTTCATGTTTGTTGTCATATTATGCCATTTATGCTGCCATAGTTACTTATTATTTTCCTTTCCGCTAGAACAATGGTAGGGGAGTTCTATGTATCTGCCTCTAGAACTAACATAAACAAGCATAAAAAGATACTCTTCTTTTTTTAGAGATTCATATAAAAAATACAGAAAGTTTGATGGAAATTTTTTTTGACGTCGTCACGTAGCGTCGTTCGTTATTGATTCTCTATGTATTCAGCTGCTCAAATTTTTCTATAATAGCAAAAATTAAACTGAAAGATTGCTGCTATTATGGTTTCAAAGAAGTCTAGTATTTAAGTCATCCAAATCAGCAAAAACATCCTAAATCCTATCCTAACTGCTGAAACTCAATTTCACTCCCCATCCCCAATCCCATACATTTTAAATGAACTAACACGAGTATTATGCATACTGTTACCATCTGTTACTGTCAGGGCTGTCACTTTTCAGAGTCATTATCGGAGTAGATAAAAGTAAAAAGAGGAGTAGATTTGAGATTTAGTGGAGTAGATCCATTTTAAAAGTGGGATCGATTTCCTTGGATCGACATATTCTAACAATTTTATTCTTTTGTCATTAAAATCAAATCTGCTTTTTATTTGAGCACAAAGTTCAACATAAAAATGTACTAAGTTTTCTTTAATTTTATTTAACTCGTTATTTTCAAAACCTTCAGATGTCGCATATTCTTCAAATTCAATTCCAAAGTACATTTCAGACGATGGTAAGTATGGATAAATGGACGATGGTGGACAAATATTTTCTTCGATTCTATAGATATTGAAAAATAATTACTTAATACTATATTTCATTTTTATGTGTATGTATTTTACATAATTATTTGACTCAAAAAATTCATCAAAATCAAAATTCATATATTCATAAATCAATTCATACATAATAAATATAGTATATCTATATAGTATAGAATAGAAAGAAATACAAATAGTAATGAAATAATAAAATAGAACATAGAAATGAAACACATTTCGTTTGATTTCCTTATTCATTCAATATCTCAAAAGTAGACTAAAGAAAGAAACATAGAAATGGAAATGGTGTTTGGTATTTGATAAGCTATCAAAATTTTAATGAAAAGGGAGTAAAAAATAAAAAGTGCGGAGTAGATTTTTTCAGGCGAGAAATAGTAGTAGATCTACTCCGATCGTAGTAAAGTGACAGCCCTGGTTACTGTATAGGAACATGAGCAGAATATCTTTTTATCAGCAGATTTCTTTTCCCTTAACACTTTCAGACCCACAGCTTCAGTATACTAGGCTACCTAAATCTACATTTTATGTTTATAAAAAATCAAATGATTTGCTACCGAAAAAGAAGAAATGCAAATACAAAACAATAGGCAGACAACGTATACCCGATCTATTTCGTATTAATTCGGATTTGTTGCGCGTGCCCGATGATGCACAATTAATTAAATCTTAACTTAATCTTAATTTCCCCACAAAAACGTTGAATACGAAGACAATTACAGTAGATACACATAAATCTGATTATGATGATGCTGAAGAAAATTATTTACGCTCCATAATTTTCAAGAAATTGTCTGCTTTGCATGTGTTAGTTGAAATCAAATTTACCGGCTGATTATAAACTCAACGCAGCTTACTACCGCTACCGCACACTTACATATACATATGTATCTACTTTTTTGTATTGATTTAATTTAATCCAAACGAATTGACGACTTCCCCATAATTTTGAAGGTCTTTTCTGTTTTGACTTTGTGTTACCTGTTTCATTATTTTTTCTTGTTGAGATTCGTGAGGTGTGTAAAAAAAAAAATACGATGTAAAAGAGAATTGACTTTTTCCAATAATTTCCAAATTGAAATTAATAAAGAGAAACCTTATGTTTATTCAGAAAAAAATTTATTTTTCTCAGCTCATATTCCGCCAGACCATTTATTCAATTTTTGTACAGGTAAAGGTGAGATAAAGTTGGTTTTGTTTCTTTTAACAAACAATCGAGAAGACAGAATCAGAATCATACGGTTTTGTTATTGATTTTTTACCATCATTTTTTATTTTCCGTCACTTATACTTTGATATCCTTTAAATAAACGATGAAACTGAGATTTAAGTTGAAGTTGAAGGTGATACAACATCTATGTATGATGATTGTGTGCATGAAGTTTTGAATTATTGTGCTGAAAAGATTTTTTAATGAATTTTTATTAGGAAAATATCTTGTTTTCTGTGCACCTGAATTTTCTGATAAATTTATTGAATGTGACTGTAATGTTTATGTTGTTCCACTGCCTTGACTTACTCAACCATTAACAAGTAGACATTTTATGCAATATAACCGTACAGGTACAACAAAATAATATATAAATTGAATGGTGATTGCTGGGTCAAATAATCGTGTATTGTCACGTTAAACGAAAATTATATTAAAAGTCAGTAATCGATCTGTCTGTATATCATTGGTATATGTTTTGAATGAAATATAATCCAGTTTATTGTGGTTTCGAAATTTTTCATGAAAATAATCAAATTTATAGTAACTGACTTTTTGAACTTTTAACACTTCAGCGGTTACAATCTTTTCGTAATTACGAGTATATTGGTCTTGTTTTGAATTTTTGAAAATTTTTAATTTTAAAGACAATTAAGTATCTCTAAAATTACTGATTGATCTTAAATTAAGTTCACTTCAACGACTAATTGAATTTGAATCTTTAAAGTTTGTGTAAATCGGTCAATCAATTATTTTGTTTTAATTAAATTGTTTGTAGCTGTAATTGATAAAGAAATCCATTTCGTGTGAGACATCATCAAAAATTCAATTCTGATAACATCAGTATCCAAAAGAATTGATGACAAAATATTCGGACAACGATTATTTTCCAATCAAATAACATAATTTTCTTTTTATTTTGGCCCAAAAGAGAGAAGAAGAAAAAAAACTAGATAATTTTTTTTTGTCATCTCCTAAAAAGAGTTCAACATTTAAGATCCATTTATTTTTTTTAAAATTTTTAATTTTTTCTAATATTTCACTAATTAACTCAACATGTTTGCACAGCAGGAGTACATGACAATTTTCAACCAGACAAAATACTATACGAGTATATGTCCAAAATTCATTTATCACACTAAAATAATTTAAACTACATATACATAGTGTAATCGTATATACTTACATAAACGTATGCTATAACATGAACATTTGTTACGTTGAATTTTATAAAAGCGGACACAAGCACAATCTCTTTTTTTTTTTTTTTCATTTTTATCTTGATTGATATCTGAAAATAATTTTTTGTGTCTCTAAATAAAATTTAAAAAGTATGAGACAAAAATTAAAATAATTTGGACTTTTCGATGGACTTAGTAAAATTGTATTTTAGGTTATTGAAAGGGCTTAGATGATATCTGTTTTATTTTGCGTGTTTCCTCTTGTCCATGCTCCATATACATACTTACTCACATTTTTTTTTGGTATTTAGGAACTGAAACTTAAATTAGTTCAATATACATAAGCATCTTTAGTTCGAATTTCATTATTAAATTAAAAAGTAAAAACCGAAGACTTATTAAAAGATTTTAGCACTCAAATTCAACACAAACTCAATAGTAGTAATCACAATAATTGGATGAATTTTATTTGAATTTTCTTTCCCTTTTACCATTTTAATTATAAATTTTTGGTAATGCCTTTTTTTTCGAAATTAAAATAATAACAACTTCACGCAACACATGAGCTCATCCAATAATTTTCTTTTAATATCCAAACGTTTCCACTCACCATATATTCAAATTCTTTGATTCATGGCATATTTTCTTTTTTTTTTTTTTTTTTGATAATCTCGTACGCGAATAAAAGGGTGCGTAATAACATCTATACATAAATATACGATCAGAACAGATGATACAATTATTTTAATGCATGAATATGGAGTTGTTTCATTTTAAAATACCAGCATTATTATACGAGTATATTATCGCACCACGATAATATGTATAGTATTCGCCCAAGAATTATTCATCCCTGTAGATTAGTAATTAATTTACTCTGATATGCAAAAATATGTACGATGAACAGAATTCGAGTATGATTTTAACAGTCGAAAATATATAGGGATTTCAATGTTTCTATAATAAAAGGGAGTTCACAGTTGACAATAAATTTTGGTATTTAATTTTGAATTTGAAGTCCTAAAAAACTATACAACTCCGTAAAATTATAAAGCATAAAATTTTGTGTCCTTTTTTATTTATGTTAATAATCGTAGCATTTTCATTTTTAATTTAGTTTCTGGATAAAAGGGTGATGAAATCAAATGAAAAAATGTATAAGTCAGATACTTTGAACTCAAATGGAAATGAATTTTATAAAAATTCTGATGAACGAAAAAAACATCAACAAGAAAATTATGAAGACTGATATATAATTAGTTTGCCAATACACGTACCATACATACATATGTACGCACCATCTTATACTTTATTTAATGCAGTCTAATGTTCCACAAAAATTCAATCTTATCCTTTATCTTATAAAGGACACGACTTAAACTCTAATAAGATTTTCATTATATAGATAAATAATTTTATCATTTTTTTTTTTTTACATTTTTCCTAAATGAATCCTTTTCCAAATAAGATTTAATGAAAATATTCTTTTGGATTCCGATTTTGAAAAAAAAAAAGAAATCAAAACGAGTACTTTTCAAAATAAGATGAAGAGGTAAAAAGGATTTTTTGAATAATAGAATTGAAAATTAGCAAAAATAAATTGAAATTTGTTCAAGAAATTTATCGTCTATTTTATGAAAAAATTACGATAAAAAGATTATCAGCAACCAAAAGATTTATTAAAATGAAACGAATAAGTACATATAACTATACATAGAGAAATAGAAAAGTAGGTATTCTATATATCTAAATTCAAATACAATAAAATTTTTATCTCTCATCATCATGTGTACATACATACGATAATACATCGAATAGTGTATGTAGAATGAGAAAATTCAAAGGAAAATTATTCAAATCCAAAACAGTCTATATACAAACGCATTCTACTAAATACACAAATATATCCTCGTAAAATAGACGAGGACCTTGATAAATTTTGAATTGAATGAAACTTTCGGTAATTGTGTCAGTGTTGTATTTGGGAATAATAAATCATTATCCAAGCGAAAAAAAAGGGATTTGAATAAATCATTTTATGATGGCACATATATTCGCATGCAAAAAAACAAAAAAAAAAACAGGGCTTTTGTTATCCTAGAGTGATTTTCTTTTTCTGTATGTATATGTAATAGAAAAATAAAGAGGAAAAACAAACAAGAATAAATACACTACAAAAAAAAAAGGATAAACAAAAAAAAAATACCGAAAATTTTGAATGTCAATTTGATTTTCGTATATTCCATTTTAACATTTCGTCCTTATGTAGTATTTCTATTTAAAATTCTCGATAACATTTTTTTTTTCTTCTGTTGTATCCTTTTGTTCTTGCATATATATTTTTCTGGTTTTATATGTACATAGATAATTAGATATATATTTAACTGACCTATCTTGAAAGGTTTTGATTGAGATGAAGTTTTCCTGAATTGAATAAATAAAATTAGAGCTGGAAAAATGTTTTTCACAGGAATATTAAATAAATAGGTAAATAAATAAATGAATAAATAAATAAAGGATCTGCCTTTAATATAATTTTGGGTTTCTTTCATTTTGAAGTTGTTTATTATTTGTTCTTTTATTCATTATTTGAAAAAGGGACTTAGCTACTAATTTTATGAAAAAGCAAAAAAACTTTAAATAAAAAATAAACAAGAAAAAAAATTAAGGAAAATACATATATAAATCAAAATATCGATCCAAATTCTACATGAATACTGTCAAAGTTCAAATGATTTTTATTTTGCTCCTTCCTTGTAAATTGAATTTTTATTTTATTCATTCAGTAGAGATATTGCACTGTAATCACTTAAAAAATCACTTTTTTTTTGTTATCACAAAAATAACTAAAAATTCTCCACATTTTTGTAATATATCCCGAAAATTGCATTTAGTGTGGAATTTTTTTTTTGTCTGCATTAACAAAATAAAACTATCAGCTTACGATACCCAGAAACAAAAACCAAAAAAAAAAAAACGAAAAATAATTTATGCGGTTTTTATCAAATTCATAATATCATTTTAGAAGTCATTTTTTTCCGATAACCTGCCGATAATCCAGTATACGTATATGTGCTGTATATGCGGCTAATCTGACTAATTTTCTATTTATTTAGGGAAAAAAAAAAACTAAACAAAGCTAGCAGAAAACTAAAAATACTCGTACGTATAAGTATATACGCGTACACCAAAAACTACAATTTTATGGCGTAAAATTACCTTTAAATAAAAACAAACAGAAAAAGTGTATCCCTATCTCATAGATACCAGATTTTTGTATGACTAACAAATAATTATTATTAATTGAGCTAAAAATTTAATGGAATTGACTGTGATTGTGTCGCTATTCCTATATATTCGATTCCTGATTGTGATCCTGTTGCAATGTGTATCGTATAATACGTACACATATACTCGTACAGCATGTGGAGTTGATTGTAGGCGAATGATACAACAAATACTATCTATGTATCTATAGAGTTGCATTGAAAACACGTATATTTATATGTACATGAATATGAACATTATTATAATACTATTGTGTCACCACACTTTTACCAAAAAATAATAATAATTAAAGTTTTGTCATGCATGAATCGTTATCAGATCCATTCATTCATTCATTTATTCGTCCATTTGACTATATATAGAAGTATAGAAGTATACGAGGATTCAAGTACTATATAAATGAGTATATATGTAACATATCCACTCGTATGTACATAGGTATACGCATAAATGAAATTCATTTCAATGATTAGATGTACTACTTGTAAAATTGTATGTAGATAACATGAATGTCTATATCCTTTACACACATTAGTTAGGTAAGTATGTATACTAGTAAGTATAAAAATAATCTGGCTACCTATTATGTGTATTATTTTCAAATTCTAGGATACAGTAATTCTGACAATGAAATGAATGTCCGACGAACTTTTCTATTAGATTCATGTATGTATGAATTTTACAAAGTATTTCAGACATTTCATTATTAAAAAAGGAATGTTACGTAATTGCGTGCCCATATATAGATATATGTATACCATAATACACTCGAATACGCATACGGGTATACAGATAAAAAAAAAATTTATAATTTACAGAAAGCAAAAATCAAAAGCAAAAATAAAAAAAAACAACAAAAAAATAGAAAAATTTTATGGCATACTCTGGTGTATTGGTTTGGTCAGTAAATGAATTTCGAAATGAAAATTTTCTAAAATATTTCATCGTATCACATTCAATTGTACATATAATATCGTATGTATAGCAAATGAATAGATGCAAAAAGGAAGTACAATGAACATCAAAAGTGTTTGTACACCTCAAAATTTTTGTAAAATGCTCCCAATTTTTCATGAACTGTTGACGAATAAAAAATGTGCTTTACATTAATGTATAGTCGAAAAGTTTATTATTTTTCAAATAAAATACACAACTGATTTCATTATGTTTTCACATTATCAGTCACACAAAAAAGTTGGTATCAAAAATCATCTTAGATTCATCTTGAAAATATGTATAGATTTCATTTTATTTGTAAACGAGGGATGATAACATACAGTGTGTTTCACTACAGAAAGCCTTCGATTTTATCTACAACCATTTAGTTACAAGTAAAATTTTCTTCCTATATAAGGAGCAATCGAATCTCTAATTCGCAGTATAATTTTTTTTTTGCTGCAAGTGACATTAATTAGTTTTTACAATATTAAAAGTGAAATGAGTTCATATTACAAGGTGCGGTTTGAAACAGCATTTTTAGTTAGCCATCCTAAGGGACCAAAAATGACCGTAGCAGAAATAGCTGGGTATCTGAAAAAATCAAGATTCTTCATTAGAATATGGAATCAACGTTACCTGGAAACTGGTTTTGTTGATGACGTGCATAAAAAAAAGGTCTCGATCGACAACAAAGCGCAACGATAAAACAATAGAAAAGATATTTTTAGAAAATCCTTCAATATCGATTCGACAAGCACATGAAAAATTATCAAAAAAGGGTATAAACACTCCACTTCAACTATTCAGCGACGTCTCAAAGAATTTTAAATAAAAAACTTGTCAACGATACAAAAACCTTTATTGACAAATTCCCATATGGAAAAATTGTTACTATGGGCCCGAAAGAATATTAACCGAGATTGGAGTAATGTAGTCTTCACGGATGAGGCTTCTTTTCTCGTTTCAAATCTTTTGAGACGTGCTTAGACGAAAAAAGGTGATCGATACATAGAACGTACTGTAAAACACCCTTCAAAGGTACACGTTTATGGGGTTTTTTGTCAAAAGGGGTTCGGTTATTTGATATGCTTCACGGGGATACTGAATGCGAAACGAATGACCAAAATATATAAAAATGGGTTGTTACGATCAACAAATAACTGGTTTGGACACGGAAATTGAGATTGGATTCTTCAAGAAGACAATGACCCCAAACATCGGAGTCAACTTTGAACCCAGTGGAAATCTCAAAATGGGATCAATACTATGGATTGGCCTTCACAATCCCCAGAGTTTAACCCTATTGAAAATGTGTGGGCTTACATGAAGCAGAAATTGCGGCGGTTAAAAATAAAAAACACAAATCATTTAATTCGAGTGCTAAAAAGAATTTGGAAGAACCTTAGCGAGGTGTATGCCAAGAAATTAGTTGAAAGTTGTGATGAAAGATGCCGTCATGTTATTGAAGCGAGTGGAGACTGGACGAGCTATTGAATATAACGCGAATTAGAGTTTATATAGCTGATTAAAATTAAGTATATACCTAGTCAAAACAATCATTCGTTTTTTATTTTTTGAGAACTTTCTGTAGTGAAACACGCTGTAAATTACATATTAAAGGCCAAAATGTCTGCCATAAGTATGCTGATTATCATCAAAATCGATAATTAGTTCTTACAAGAAAGAGTATTTGTAACAATACCCAGAAAACCCGTATAAAATATTATATGCGATGCATAAAAACTTTTTACTCGTAATTTCAAATTGTTCTAATTATTTTTCTATAACTTGAGAATGAACAGAGATATGAAAACTAAATTTCAGAATTTTATGAAGAAAATATCAGACTTTGATTATTGTGTAAAACACGGGGAAGATGTGTTCATTTGATTTTGATTTACAGGTATCCAAAATTTAAAATTTGGAAGTGTACAAAAACTTTTGATGTTCACTGTATATATGCATATTAGATTAGGACATAAAAGTACGTACGTTCAAGTTAAAGCTGCGATGCGAGATAAAACATTGAATTCATTATTATGTATTGATATCGAGTTTATTTGATTTCGAATCGATTTTCTTTTTCGATTGGCAGGAGCAAGTAACAAAGGAAAAAATTCGAGAATAATGTATGAGTTGTTGAAAAAATATCCTGTTTTGGTATTAATTAACTGAAGTCAATAATGTACATTTTTAATATAAAACGCAACAATTATATGGTATCTAATCATGTAAAAGTAAAGAATATAATTATCCTTTTTCCTTTATAAGTAAATCAAACAATTTTTACATAATTTTTAAAAACAACAACACAAATAGAAATGACAATCAATGTGAAGATAAATTCTTGTTTGTGAAATCATTTCTGGATATATTATTCAATTAAAATTGTTCAAACTGCAAACACTTTAGAATATTGTTCTTGGCTCCTTTTCACTTTGAAGAAGAAGGAAAAAAAAAACATTGAAAAAATTTGAATTTTTTGTAAATAATACAACTCTCTGCTTAGCTTAAAAACATTCAGCATGTAGTAAAAAGTCATTAATCACCTGTGTGATACAAAACAAAAAATTTAACAAATACACCTCATTGTGTATACACTTCACCTTTACATATAACCATAATAATAAGTGTATAATCGTACATTGTGTGTGTGTATGTATATAGATGACATACCTATGAAATGAATTATAAAGAACGATTTCACCTTTTATTTAGGTAAATATGTACATATACATATGAGTAAGGTACTGTATGTAGGTATATCGTGATATGTACGCCATATCCCTGTAGGTACACCTACACATTCTCTCTCTAGGAAAACAAAAAATTTCAAATAAAATGAAATGAAATGAAATTAGGAAATGTATAGATTACATTATACGAGTACGAGTATATATACGACACGAAATATTATCTATCTTAATCTACTTGGGAATTTTAAGAATTTATAGTTCTCCTGTTTCCTTGATGTTTTGTTTTTGTGCAAAAAAAAAAAAAAAAAGTAAATTTATTTTGTCTAGCTATAAATAAAAATGAAATCCTATTACATACGTTCGTGTGTAGATGAGAACGTTTTTGTCTGTTTTTTTTTTTTTTTATATAATTTTATTTCGCATTTCCTGAGTACATTCATTCCTTATTTATGTTCATTTTTCTTTCTTTTTTATTTTGTTTGTTTTTTTTTTATTACAAATTTTTTTGCTGTTTATTTAGTTTATTTTTATTTAACTGTTCTTAACGTAAAAAAAAAATACCAGATTCAAGTAGATGAAAAAAGGATCGAAATAATTCGTTTTATTTCATTCATTCATTTTTTTTTAACTTCCTCTTCTTCTTCTCCTCCTTCTGTACAGTATCCTATACATACTACGGCTACAACTACAGACTTACATTCATATATAAAGGATATACTCATGTGTATTTATTTGTTTGTGTGTTTTATGTGTTTTATGTGTGTATGTGTTTCAGGGTTTCAGGTATATATAATTGTATTTATAGAATGGAAAAGGATCTATTCTTTTCTTATCAGAAACAAGGCAACAACAAAAAAAAAAAAATGGAATAGAAACTACATAAGTCCTTTTTCTTTAAATTTGTCCTATCATTTTTGTTGTTGTTCATTTTTGGTTCCATATAACATGTGAAACATATATTTCGTATTATATAAGAGCCATAATATCCTTTATACACATTAACAAAAAAATTTATATCTATTTTGCAAAATAACACATTTTAACTGACACAATATTACTTAGTTTTCTGACATTACAAAATTTACATATATATGAGTATAGTCAGTATAGTAAAGTGTTTTGGCACAATATTTATCTATATTTTCTTCCATATTTTTGTTGTTGTTCAGGTTCAAAAAAAAAAAATAAATAAATAAATAAATAAATAAAATTTAACCGTAATTTTTTTTATTTTGAAATTTATGAAATTTAATGTCTATGGCTGTGGTATTTGTGTTTTTTGTTTTCAATTTCAAATAACCTCATCAAGTGACGAAAATTTTGTAGTATCAACGCACATAAAAAGAGAAAGATAAACAAAAAACAACAACCAATAAATCGAAATTCAAAATAAAAGAGAGAGAAAAAAAAACAGAAAAAGCAAAAACAAAAATAAAAACAAATTACTTCTTAACTAAATTATAGTTGAGTTGAACAGAGAGATCATATTACTTAATGTCAACCCCTTAAATTGCAGGACATTTATTATATCAGTACCCGTATACGTATACACTATTGAACATAGTATAAAATATATGTCCGTTTCATATACACCCATACATGCACACATACATATGAGTACATACATATGTATAATGATATTTAATAGCAGAAAACATATTTTTCAAATTTTCTTCTTCTTCTCATATTATTATCAGGACCAGAGGTCTTTGTGTGTGTGAGTGAGTATTTTTTTTTTGTTTGTTTCTTTCTTTAAAATCATTATAAATTGGTGTTGTTTACTCGACTCTAATAGCCATTATTATTATACGAAATTTTCATTATGCCACTCGTGTTTATGTAAAAATTATAAGGAGCAAAAAAATAACAAATAAATAAATAAGAAATGTAAATGGTGATTGTGTGTATAAAAAAAAAAATTTGATAAATGACACGGGTTCAGAAGTTCTAATACAATAAAATGATATCAAAAATGAAAAGGAAAAATAAATTTAGATTAAATTAAATATTTTTGAACATAAAAAGTGATTTTGATATAGAATTTGAATATAATGTACCAGAGTATGTATGTATATTTTACGATACTGTCAATTTGAAAAACGGATAAACTGCTTATGTACTCGTATCTACTATAAGGAAAAATGATTTTATAATTTTCGATATTTTGAAAAATTCTCATATTTAAAATCTTTATGGCGTAGAATTTTTTTTTTTCATGTATTTGTATCGATAATGAGTTGAATCCCTAACCTCCTAACATGTTTTTTTTTTTACAGGATTTGTTGACTTGACCCTCAACCTCTAATAGAATAACCCAAATCCCTCATTTCTCTTATTCCATTTAATTTTCCTTAGAATTGTTCATCCAAAACCTCGATAAAAGTTAGCGTATCTCTATACGATGGTGACACGAAAATGAGAATTTGTAAGACGTCATTCCACTTTCCGGTAAGCTACAAACTCTTAAAGTAAACTCATGTTGAACTTTAATTCAATCGCATCAAAATTTGTTGTTGAAATTGTAATATCCTTTTTTAAAATAATAAACAAAAATATTAAATTATTGTTTTTTGTCTCTTCAGAAAATAGATTTTTTTTTTGACAATAAAATTTTTGGACAAAAGAAAATTTCTCAAAAAACTAAAAAAAAAAGGATGAAAACAAATGGAAAATTTAAAACCAAAAAAAAAAACAATAAAATACTTAAATTTAATGAATAACAAAAAAAAAATAATCTCAGTCTAAAAATTATTGATATAAAAATGTAACTATGGATTGTATTATAAATTCCAGCATATTCCGGTGTATCGTTTTCTTTATGTATACCACTCATCGTGTATTATAAATATATACAATCCACTTCCGGATGTGGTAGATACAAATAATAACCCAAAAATAATAAAAACAATTTTGTTGGTGTATTTTTTGTTTTTTTTTTTTTCTAAAAAGCACCGGAGATAGTTTTTAAACAGGATATCATCATTTTATGATATAAAATATCTAGCTATACTGTATGACTGTCGATGTGGCTGCATTACACATACTATATCGAGAAGATGAGTGTATACACCTACTATACTAAACTCTACAGACAAACGTAAATATGTAATGTACATTATGAATACTGCAGTAGATAGGTATGTACATAAATGAACATGTAAATAATAATGTTATTTTGTTTTTGTTACTTTTCTTTTTTCCTTTTTTTTTTTTTGGAATGAAATCCCTATGAACACATTTACTTGATATATATCGTATACATAAGTAGATATATTCGTCTAAAATTAGATTTGTGATATCATTTTGAAAATTTCAACACCATTATAGCACCATATAGCATTCAATTCCAATACAAAATACATTGAGCGCACTCTACACATCATACAAACATTTATATTTAAAATGGTATCATTATGTGTGTACCAAATATACAAAATTTATTCCTATCTATATACGTATGTACATATCCATGTATGGAACACACCCCATCATATTCCATTAGGAAAAATTTATATCGATTCGAGTGTTGACTGACTTAATAAATGATTTTACGTGAAAATTATTGTGATTTTTAAATATAAATTGAATACGCTAAGCACTAAGATATGTATATGTATGTATACATACTTATATGTGCATTACATAGATAGATAGCTCCCCAGCAGAACCAATCAAAGAAAATGTATCTTTTCACCATTTAGATAAATAAAACAAAAATGTAACACTGATGCTGTATCTATATAGTATGAAAGTATATCGTATAAATAAGAAATTCCATTGCAAAATACATGTACATACATATATGTACATACATATGTACGTGGATATGTATCATCGAAAATAGCAATAAAATGAAGGGTGTACGTAGTACATTTATCCATAATTGTATGTAGTACGTATACGTGGTTTGCTTTGAGGTAACCAAAAATAGAATTACCTCTACAAATATACGAGTATTCTATTCGCACCGCGTTTACTATATGGATGTACATCATTATTATGTGAGCAGAGCTATAAAATCCGATATGAAAAGGAAACATGATTCCGGGTGACATCTGAAACATTTTAACTTTTAAATATAATAAAAGATGATATGATATGGAATTTTCTTTATTTATATTAATTTTTATTTTTTTTTTTTTTTCTGATTGTTTATTTTCATTTTTAGTTTAATGTTTAACGCATTTAAATGAAAATGTATATAAATACTCGTACATCGCATATGATATATAAGTACCTAACATATAGATACTGATAGTACAAGATCTATGCGTACTTATGTGTACACAAAAATTGATATATGAACGTGAATATTGCGGATGCAGTATTGTAAACTCTGAAAATAATGTACCATATCATTCAATACATGATAATATTTGAGTGTACCATATATGTTATAACAGTGAAATAAAATCAATTCATACAGTAGCTACATATATATGTGTATTATTATAGATAAAATATACATTCGATTGTCTTTCCAAGGATGATTTCAATATTGTTCATATTATTTTCAATTGCAAAAATAAAAACTGAATGAATAAATTTTTGTATTGAGTGCATCACGCTATAATACATTCGCAAACATACATGTACAAAATCAATTGAGAATATGAAGAAAGATATCCCAGCTGACCATTCAGTGAACTACGTTCACAGTGAATTCATAGTGAATGCCAAAAATCTTCACGAAATGAATAATTTTTCTCTTATTCATTTTGAAAACACGAAATGAAAAATAAGTGAATTATTCAAAAATGGGTACATTATGAGTACACCAAGTGATTGAAATATGAATTATATTCATATAAAATTCATTTGATGAATGACGATTTATGTAAACTTGTTTTAATTTTATGATTAGGCGAATTCATTCGTTTAATCTTCGTAAAATGGTTGCGATTCACAAAGGCTAACACTATGGAATCACTTAGTGAACGTAAAGTGAAATTTTGTATTTCTTTTTCATGTACTAATTTGTAAACTGAAGCGATATAAAATGTAGTTATTTGAGTCTAAGAATAAGGAATATGCAAGTGTTTTAAATTCTGTGTAATATTAGTTTATTAAAAATAGAAAGTAAAATAAATAAAAAATAACGAAGTGATTAATATTATTAAGTGATTAAAGAGTTTTTATTTAAATCAATAAAAAAAAATCGAAAAGTAGGAATATAATAATTAGAGCCAGGATTCATTGATTACTCACATTGTGAATGATATTTTACCCTCACAAAGTGCATTCAATATGAATTCATTTCGTGTTTTCATTAAACATTCAGTAAGTGATTTCAAAATGAATTCATTAAGTGAATTCACTGTGACCAGCCATAGCGTAAAAATTTTTGAAATAAAATATCTTCACTGTGAATTCACTGTGAACGTTCACGTGAAGAATCACTTGGTTGAAATGAATTCAGAATGAATTCACTATGAGTTCACTTGGTCAGCTGGGATGGCTCACAAAACGATGTTATTGTATCGTACGTACTAACACATATACATAGTCTATACCAACAAGATCGGAAATTATTGTTTTAATTCAAAAAAAAAAAAAAAAAAAGTTAAATGAAACAAAATACATACAAGAAAATTTCATTTTTCTTTCACCGTCATCAGTTATCGAACGTACATTCATATAAATCATCACATCATAATGGGGGGTCGGAGGATTTTCATTATTTTCACATTTCATATTGACACCATTATATCATATATACGAAAAGGAACTGACGTCATTTTATTATTTCACCTTAACTCTGACTGAATATCTTACATATTTTATACTTTAAATTGCATACTCATTCATATAAACGCATATACGAGTACATTATAGTATACAATAACACATCCTGAAAGTCATTTATTTCCGATATTACATTTAAAAGTAAAAAAAAGTAAAATAAAAAAATGTAAACCAAAAATATAGTGTCATGAACTTTCATATTAACGAGACAACAATTAAATAGAAAGAAAAAAAAACAAATAATTTTTGATTTGTGATCATCTAATGGCCTAATATATATAAGAAACCGAAGAGTGTATCTAATATGTGAAATGATTAAAGATGTTTTTTAGTATTTAGAATGAAAGGATATTTCCTTATAGATGGTTTTTCATATAAATAATGATTACTAAAGATTGTAAATAATTAATTTAATGAGTTATATACACTATATGTCAAACAAACAGACTACATATCATTTTGAAGAATTGTGTAACATGAATTTGTACTTTAAAGAATTACACGTAAGTTATTTCTAATCGAAATAAAAAAGGGGGGAAAAGTATTAAATTACTGTCAGATGTAATGAATTTTTAGATATTTAATTTTGAAAGAAAAACCTGAAAAAATAAAAAAAAATTTAAAAGTGTATAAAAGTATAACAATAATTCATCTGTATAGCAATTTATTTGAGTTGAAATGTTAATACATCGATCGCGCATATGTATATACAAACTTTGAATGCTCTAATAAATATTTTTTACGGTAATTTTGACTTGAAAATTTATTAGAATTTCAGATTTCTATAATAATATTCATGTATTTAACAATTGACTATATCGACTTACAATATGTTCGTTTATGTAGGCTTTGTACATGTGTGAGTGTTCGTATAGAACGAGCACACAAGCACACCGAATGACACGGTACGGTATGCATTTAATTTGAAGAAAATTTAGTGACACCATTAGAATTTATTGAAATTTATAATGCAATTTGTGATTCAGGAATTTCAATTTTGTTACATGTAACACGCTTTATCGTACAAAAGAATATGTAACTATTATATGAGCATATGAGTCATCATAACGAGATAGATATACATATATGCGGAAAAATTTTAATTTGCTCCCAAATAAATGGCTAATTAAGGACTGAATATTGTTTTTTTTTACTACCATTATTTTTTATTTTAAATGAAAATTGATAATATTAAGATTTTAAAAGGCATGGAGGAGGAAAAGAATTTTTTTTTTTTATCCTTAAAAAAAATAAAAATTCAATTTTATTAAGGAAATTACAATGAAAGAATATAATTTAAAAATTTTTTGTTTTGTTTGTCACGTTTGGAAAAATATTTAAAACATCGCGCATCATTTCCCGGCATACCATACGCACGAGGCAATTTACATTTTTAATTATTTTTTTTTTTTTGTTATGTAAAAAATCAGAACACTCTCTGTTGAACTCACACGTAATTTTATAAAGTGCAGAAAAAAAAATTGTATTTTTTTTTTTGTTTTTTTCATGATCCCAAGGCTCTAAAACATACATAAGAAAACAATCCTTCTTCGCGAACAGAAACATAATATCTGTTGCATATACTATACATATATTCAAGAAAAATAAAAATTTTAACTGAGATATTTTTCATTCATGTTTGCACAATGATAAATATTGGTGATAAAAAATCAATGCAGCCATATGTAAAAAGAAAAACAAAAAACAAAAACAGAAAAATGAAGGAAAAATATCATTTTACATTGTAAGAAAAAAAATGACGAATAAAAATCCTGACAACTTTTAGAAATATGCCATGTACATTGCAATGCAAACTTTTGCAAATTGTTTATGTATATCTTTGCATATAGTATGCTCCTGGTTTCATTGTGCTACCGACAGCAATCAGCCATTTTACTACATATATGTATGTACAATAGCGAGTACATATTATAATATTATATGATGTACCTGTAAGGCTTCAAATTCCAAAAAACTGGTATTTCGTCTTCATCATCATGGTATCTGGTCATTATTATTTGCATCATCAATGTATCATTGCTGGTTAACTCTATAACTTATCTAGTGCTATTGTATGTGCTACTATATTTTTGTGGTATAGGTTACGTCTCTATAAATCCTATATCCTATACAACTTTGTGTACATTAGAGGACTACTACAACTATACACTGCAACTATTTACTGCGGACTATCCATGTTAAATTGCGGTTGCGAAATTGTTAACGACAAAAATGTATCAACTCTAATATCACCACAGATGTTATTAAAATTGCATACTATTTGCAATTATATATTCCACACACAGACACACACACATGTACATATGACTATATGTTTCAATTTCAATCTACCTTTCCAGATGAAGTACAGAAATGAACGAAGATACATCGATTGAAAAATTAAAAAAATTTCTAAACAATTCAACGTGTTACTATTTTTACTCATTGATTAAATTCATAAATGTATAGCTGCGATCATTATACACGTATCACTGCGATGATTGATTGTGGTTGAGATTGATAACAAAAAATCAAAAAAAATAAAAAAAAAAACACTTACTAGTCTAAAGCACGCTAAAGTTAACGATTTTTTGTAGGTCTAGATAGATATCTATTTTTATTGTTTTCAATAGAAGAACAGATGTACAACTACAATCAAAACATGAACATTATTATGTAGGGAAATAGAAAAATATTTTTAAAATTCATCGACAATTCGAAATATTATCAAAATATTGAGAACAAAAGAAAAATCTGGAACCTACCAAATTTGAATTAGGTAGGTAACTATTTTTCTTTTGTACAAAAAATTTCATTATGCATACACTAGGAGCGTTTAAAAATGTTAAAAAATAAAATTTAATTAAAAATTTTTCCCTGTAATTGAAATTTTTTTTTTTTTTTATTTTACTTTTTTGGAAAACTCAAATGAAATTCACAAATGTAATTACTGTACTATAAACATTCACACAAACACGTATGTACATATAAGTATATATACGTGCGTTAGAAATTGAATTTTTCATTTTTAGAAAATAAATTTTTACAAGAGTAATGATATATTCAAAGATTTTCATCCGATCTATCTTTGTCACAGTGCCAGAAAAAAAATTTTTTTTTTTTGCAAAATGGACTTTGGAACCCCTTTTAAAAATATTCAGAAAATATAAATAGCTCAGCTATAAATTGAGACACATATGAACATGTGTTCATTGCTTACATACTGCATATCTATATCTATATAATGAATGTCATCTTTTATTTTTATGTGTCTTACCAAACATGTTGTATTCCTTTTCGTTTATTTTCTTATCATTTTTTATTTTCATATTTCCATCATTTACATTCATATATGTACATCTGTGTGCAATTCTTATATACGAAGTTTGTATACGAGTATATAATGTACGATTCACTTTTTACTGCATCCATTGCACATTTTAATCTTTTTGAAGGTTATTATTACATTTACATACAGAAAATTTTAAAAAGAACCGTCACGACAGCAATAAATAATTATCCAAAAACAAATACAACAAAAATAAAAAATTAAATAAAGTAGATAAGATAAATCTATATATATGTAGATTATCCCCCCAATGGAGACTGAGCGCCATAAAGTCTATAAATAGCTTTAGCAACTAAATTATCTTATGATCTTATCTTATAGCTGCACATTTATTTATAAAATAACTGAAGAAGATACGATGGTGATGAGCGAATAATAAGGCTGGTATTCACCAACATAGATTATCTTTTATATGAGATAAAGTGTATTCATCAACCTGGATAAAACACTACTCGGATATTTTTAAGACAACCTCGGAGTTGTATTATAAATATCGTTCGAACATAACCTTTTTATTAACAGCAACAGCACAAATAAAGATAATATAGTACTATTGTATTATCATCTTTGTATATATAATTATCACAACACAGAACCTTTTTTTCATTTTGTAATATAAAAATACAATCAGCTGACATGTTTGACACACATGTTCGATCCGAAAACGAAGATCGAAAACAAATTTTATCTAGGTTGATGAATAAGCTGAAATTGTATCCGGCTAAAATATATCCGACCGATATATCCATGTTGGTGAATACCACCCTAATTGTCAGGAATCAGACGATGATGCATCTTCATGTTTCGATACATACTATATATGTACATACGAGTATTCCAGAATTCAGAGATCTCATATCTAATTGTTGAATAGGTATATTTTGTTCGGTTCTACCAGTTTTACAGAATCTTTGCTTATAGATGTCATTAATGGTTTATTTGTCTAATAGACGTACCGAATGTTTCATACTCGTATTCGTATATCCAAAGCAACTATAAAGACATGGTATCTAGCTATAAATCAAATCCCTAACATAATCATTGTAAAAACGAAAAATTACACGACAAAATACGCTTCTACGATCGTGTAAAGTAATCAAGATGTTAACAAAATACATTTGATGTAGAACGCATTATGAAACAAAACGTAACAAAAGACGAAGAAACTAACAAAAATTCATAAATCAGATATTAGAGCAATTGAAATAATAAACACACTGTAAAGAAAATTCCATTACCATCTGTTCTATTCCTCTGATTACTCTGATCGAAGTAATCAAGAAAAATTATTAATTAAATACGTGAAAAAATTTATCAAGAAATTAATTCAAGTTATTAATTAATAAAAATACTCAGGATATTTAGTGGAAAATTACTAGGAAATTTATTTGATTCCCTCTTTTGTAATCAAACCCAAACGATTTATTTAAAATCTTCTACACACAATTTTCTTTCTCCACAGAAATTTTTCATTATTTTAGATTTGGATAAAGCCATCATAATAACCATTTCCAACTCATATTTTGAAATTACAAAAATGTACAAATTCAAAATTGTTTAAGGACAACTAAATTTTTCTTGTAAATGTGAAATTAAATACCGTTTACAGTAACCAAAATGGTATACTCGTGTACAAAACAATTTCACGTCTCATTTGAATATGACTAATTTGGACTATGAGCAATCAAAGGATATTCATTCCACATTCGCACTTAAATAACACAAATATCATACATGTTGTTATGTGGGTGTGTGTGTGGGTGTGCGAATGTAAAACATATAGAAATAGAAATTTATCCAGCAAAAAACTCTTTCACTTTAAACTGTGTACTTACACTAATACATGAATATGATATAGCCAGATATCCTTGTAGATCCTTGTAGATATGATATGTACGTACATGCTTTATTGTGTTCTAACATGTTTACATAAATACATTTTATTCTCATCGATAAAAATCTTGATAACTATTTACATACTTTCTTCCCATTCATTTCGTAAATATAAAAGGAAAAGGACAAATGAAATCCTTTTTGTTTTTTGTGTTTTCGATTTTCTGTTTTTTTTTTTTTTGTTTTTTTCATTTTTACTGTTTAGGATGTTTATTCCTTCAAGCAAAAAGTGTTTAATGGGTGCGATAGCCGCACACTTCTATTTCTATATATGTACATACATAATATAGAGTTGTTATGATTTTGTATTATTTAATTATCAACAAAACCAAAATTTGTTACATTACTACCACATACAACACATGCCTAATCTGAAATATGTGTATAACTGTATACATATAATGTTCTTCGTAAGGAGTAATGAAAGAAAATATTTTGTAATTTTTCTTTTAAAACTTAATAATAATTCACCAATTTCGAAAGCTTATTTCCACTACTATATGTGTGTTTACATACCAACAAAATTACTGAGCAGAAGAAAATGAAGATAAACAAAAACAAACAAATACCACGCATAAAAGGTTACCTCAAGTTCGTATTTATTTTGTTCTTTTTCTAGGAAGAACTGGATCAAAATTGTAATACATACTAATGTTTTTTTTTTTTATTTTTTGCCTTTTATTTTGGTTCAGTAATTTTTATTACACATTAATTAAATGTAATATATACAGAAGGAGTCAACCTTTACCATCAGCAAAAAAGGATGGTGTGTGGTATATAGTATGGTGAAAGAAAATCCTTCGGAGTTATTGTGAATATATTCAATGTGAGTGTGTTTAACTGTACTCATGTACTACATAATGTGGGTACAACATTTGTTTTTCTTTTTTTTTCTTCAATTTTGTATAAAATTCTAGTGTAAACTATATTTTTAGAAACGAAAATATATTTTGATATTTTATTTGAATTTTTGTTTTTATTTTTTATTTCATTTAACATTTCACTCTTTATTATTGTCTCTGTCAAAAATTATGAGAAATTTTCTAGGATAACAGAATATTTTGTTATTATCGTTAAATTAATTTCATTTTTTTTTTTTTTCAGTTTTGTTGTAAATGATCCTTTTTGTAATAATTTACTTGATTTTTTTTGTTTTATAGAAAATTATTTTTTTATGGTTTTGGGTTTTAATTACAAAATGTGAATTTCAGGTAACTGCGTATGTAATAATATGTAATAGTAGAAAATAGTGCAAAAATACGAAGGGAGAAATGAAAGTTTGACGGATGTGCTCATGCATATATATATATTTGGGTGTGTTATGAACTGATAAATTAATAAAGACATTTTTGTTTTAGTTTCATTTTTTTCACTTTGTCAAATAAATTAAGGAGGAATGCTTGTATTATGCTACTGTACATTCAGAAAAGATACACATAAGAACAAAAAACAACAACAACAAATTTGCTTAAATTCTATTTGTTTGTTTATTATAGTAGTTTGGGATAAGTTCAAATATGAATCATTTTCTTTATTAAGAACAGTTTTTTTTTTTTTTGTTTCTAAAATATTCTTCTATTTTTTATTAGTTTTTCATTCATAATATTCCAGTATAATTCTGTAAACCGAATTAAAGTTAAATACGTGGTTAGAAATTAAATGAAGAGATTTTTTTTAGTTGCGGTTTAGACCCAAATAATTTTTAGACATACATAAAATTCTAACTATAGTGTATACCAGTTACCAGTACATATTTTAGTTGTACTCGTATATGAATCTGGGATACATTATATTTTGTAAGGACAAAAATTTACATAATATTTTATAACGCGTCGTAGATTGGATCACACATTTTTATATATACAAGAATGTACATACGAGTACATGAGTATAATATTCGTTAATTCAACGGTTCTTTGTTTATTTATGAATAAGGAAATTTTGTATTTGAAATACGATTAAATGTATATAGGTACATATTTACATAATAATTTGAGCAATCATTACATTTAATAAACATTTATTTACATAACGTTTTTGTTTTTGGAACAATTAAATATTTACACATAAGAACAAGCACATATGAATAATTATTTAGCGCCTATAAAATGTGACAAAAAAAAAAACAATAATCGACTAAAATTAGTGATTAAGATATACTGTTTTCCCAAAAAAAATAGTGTTTATGGTAAATATTTATTTTTTATCGTACATTTTTGGTTATTCTAAGGATCATTGAAAAATTAAGAGATTTACAGCTTAGGTCTATTTACTTTCTAGGATGGATGTAGGACAATGTTGACAAAATTGAAAAGAGGAAACTTCCGAATCGCTATAGCTCATGATATCGAAACAGGACATTTTCAGAACGGTACTTTGGGATGTCCTCTTTAATGTGTCATATATGTCCTTATTTGCGGAAATTTGATATTTGAGAGAAAAGTAGCGTTAAAAATGTTTCGAAAAATTCACTGTGTTTCACAAAAACCGTTATATTTATATTTTGGAATAATGCAGGATAACGAGGAGTATTGCATTTTAAAGACAAATTTCTGCTCTTTCTAACGAAATAAATTTTGTCCCGAAATAATGAGATGAGTGGTTCCTGAGATATAAGGATTCAAAGTCAAAATTTCATGTTTTTAAAAAAACGATTTTTACACATTTATTTTGATATTGTTATATCTCCAAAACTTGAAGGACGACATATGTAAATTATGATGTCAAATGAAAGATAATTTTATCTGCTTTAAAATGATAACCATTACATTTTCATATGTCTCCCCAATAAGAAACTATGGACCAATGTATGCAACAAAGTGCATGTTTTTCATACATAACTACTTAGTTATTTTTAAACAGTAGTAGTAGGTAAATTAAATAGTGAAAATGACTGAAAACTCTCTGATCATCTTTTGTGTTTCGTATATTTTTGTTTGTTTGTCTGTGTATTTTCGTTGTTTGTGTGCATTAGTAGAAGGCAAATTTGACAATATTCTTGCATTAAGCATTTTCTATACAGACATACTCCTCGTTATCCTGAATTATGCCAACAAATAAATACGGGTATAACGGTTTTTGTGAAACACAGTGAATTTTTCGAAAAATTTTTAACGGTATACTTTTTTCCTAAATATCAAATTTCCACAAACAAGGATATATGACACATTAAATAGGACATCCCAAAGTACCGTTCTGAAAATTTCCTGTTTCGATATAACGAGCTAGCGATTCGGAAGTTCAGCCATTAAAAATTCATTTTCAATATCCCAAAACACTCATTCAATTTTGAGTCAAAGGAAATATCTTCTAAATGTGGATATTTGGGGGAATGCGACTTAAAATCAGTAGGCGATGACACGAAATACATCACTAATGAAGCATGAAAAGCGACTAAATATCACATCTTTGGTACTATTATTTTGGTACGTGATACACAATTTCCATGAAGCTTAATGTTATTATTACAACTTCTATAACGGAATTAATACACACTACGTGAAATTTTAAAAAAGAAAAATCTCAATTAAATTGAGATTGGTAAAATATCCGGACTCGGGCTCATTACTATAAATTATTTTCTTAAATTATAATCCAAATTAATACCATTTACGGAATAATTTTTTTTTTTTACATAAATTGAAACTGAAATTTATTTTTTTCTTTGTAATTGAACGAAATTTTCAGAATTTATTTAAAAAATAAAACGTACGCAAAAAAAAAACTGAAGAATACCAATTACAGAAAGATTTAATTAACTGGTAGCCTGCTAGCCTCGTAATCGCTTTACATTTATTATTTTCTAAATTGACGTTGTAGCATATTAAATGAGCGAGTTTCATTTTGACAAATGCATAAAACGTCACATTTCAATTTACTTATTTCATTGTGTGTACGCAATTATTATAAAATTCACTCAAAATCTCCCATCAATTTCATAGTATATCGTGTAAAAAAAAGAAAAAAAGGAAAAATATAAGTATATAGGAAGCGCATCACCCGATTGTGTATTGTTTCAGTGTCATACATTGACGTACATTAGTTCATAAAGTATACGAGGTAGTACATACTACGTACATATGTAAGTAATTATGTAGTATATGCTTAAGCAATATTGTATGTCGCTGTGTACATTAATATTCTCGCTATTTATACAATTTTTTACGTTTCTATATAAATTATCAAATGTTATACTCGTAATTGTCTTTCAGATCCTTTTTTATTTTTTTATTTACTTTTTGTTTTGTTTTTTTTTATGAATTCTTTTCACTTTGTTAAAATGTCTGTTTGCAAGCATGTAATGCATATGACACCATTTAACAAAAGTTTCATCATTTCTCTAATTTTTTATTCCTTTTCCTTGTATTTTTTTTTTTGTTTTTTTTTTTTTATTATTATCTCAATGATAACAACAGAATCGTATAAGTATAAAAGTAAAAGTAAACAAAAAAAAAAAGAAAAAGAATAGAAAACTACCGGAAAATTTATTATACAACATTTTTACAAGCAATTTATATTAACTGTGTAGAAAATGACACTACCACGTAGGATATCTACCGTCAGATATATGTACGTACTACGTACTACGTACTGTATATGCGTTGGTGTACATGTAGATATGGCTTTACACATTACAATTGTTAGATTCATTTTTATTTTATTTCATTTTTTTTTCATCATTACATCTTCTTTTTGTTCGTCTTGTTGTGTGTTCATTGTGAAATTTTAGCTGTATAGAAAATGCGTCATTCCTGTAAAATTTATGTTTGTAAACCTTTTTCGTTTTTTCTTCTTCTTCTTCTATTATTTTTCTTTAAAAAATAAAAACAAAATTATTTTTTCTTTTCCTTCATTTTTATTATTATAATTTTACTTCAATATTATTTTTATTTTCATTTTTCTATTTTTTTTTTTTTTTTTTCATTGTGTAACAATGTATTTTGTATAACAAAACTGGTGACAGATAACAAGGATATAAAAGGGTAACAATTTAATAGCATACCACATAGCTTTATAACAACGTGTACGAACGTGTTAAATGTTATATTAAGGAATATTAAAATGAAATGAAAAAAAAAAAAAATTAAAATAAAATAAAATAAAATAAAAATAAACAAAGAATAAAAAAAAATTATATTTTATTAATTTCATTTTAACTAATTTGTATGTCCTTTTTTCATTTTTTTCTTTTCACATTTATTTCCTTTTTCCTATTTTCTTTATTTTATTTTGTTTCTAATTATTTCTTTTTTTTCCTTTAATGTGTATTTTTATTTTAATTTAAGAAAAACTAATATACACCTATATCAGATGGGGTATTATATGGCGTAGCTGTATACGCGAGTACAAGATGGAATAACTAGGGACTTGTTGATATCATTAAGAACTTCAGTAGGAATATACATATATATGGACTTGTATATAATGAGAATATTTATATTATAGTTATGTTTGTATGCAAAATGTTAAAAGGACGTTCGTATTTCAAAGTTAAGAAAAGCATTATTAACTAAAAAGAAAATTGTAAAATGAAAATGGAGAAATGAAATAAATATAAATGGATTACGTAGAATAATGAAAGGTAAAAAGATGGTAAAAGGATATACCTATAATATAATATTATCAACGCATACAATATTTATGTAATATTATGATAGTGTGCGTCATATTTATACTGTTTCCTTTAATATTCGAACATACATAACTATAATGAAATAATTCTGTAAACATTATCTGCAACAAAATGTAATAATAACTATTTAGAACAAGGATAAGACATTAGATACCTACCATATAATTTTTTTTTTTTTTGCACATGCATGCTCCTATACAGAAACAATAATAAAAGATCTATAGGAAACTTTCATTATTCTATAGAATTATTTTCTTTTTGTTTTTCTCTTCATTTTATTTTTATTTCATTTTCTATTATTTTTTTTTTTTTTTGTATACATTACAAAAGAAAAGAAAGAAATTATTTTATTTTTCTCCTTTGCGTAGACAAAAAGGCACTTTGAATATGTATGTAGTAATGTTAGGCATTTAATATTTGAACAAGATAAAGCAAAAAGGAAGCACAAAATAAAAAAATGAAGGAAACGAAATTAACAAAAAAAAAAAAAATTTTTTTTTTTTCCTTTGTCATCCATATACGTGCGCATAGGAAAAGTAAATTGTATTTGTTAGGCAATTTATCTTTACACGTACACTGCTGTGCCATGTGTATACATTAAATTTAACTGTATACTTATATAGCCATTTATCTGTAAATGTTCTTATACATACATCCACACAATATTTTTATTTTCTTTGTCTATATTATCTTCTTGTTCTTATTCAATTTTATTTTTTTTTTTTTATGATTTTTAATATCCTACTGTGGAATAAATATTTCATTTTCTTCTGTCCTAAATGATGGAATTTCTTTTTTTCTTTTTTCCAAATTGAAACAAATTATATTCGAAATGAATGAAAGTAAGAAAAATTGAAAATTTCCGTGTTTTGATCGTCCTATATGTCCTTCGTTTATCGTTGGGGATTTTAAATATATTTTCATTCTTTGACTTTTTATAGGAATTACATAACATTGAATTCATCGTATATTTGTTAAGTAAATAAATATGTAGATACAATGTACATTCGGTAGGCGGATGATAAGAATATAATGAAAAGAAATATTTATTTATGTCCTATAATAGTAAACATATAAACATATGATATGTGAACTTATTTATTATTTGCTCATTTTTAATTTCCTTTCTTTCAATTTTTTTTGCGACGATATATAAATTGAAATAATTATGTTAATTTCCTACAGATAATTAAATTAAATTTATGAAATAATGAAAAATGAGTATCAAATTAATGAATTCTGTAATTTTTTCAACATGTTTGCAACACTAGAAAATAATTTTTTTTTAGATATACCCATACCTATGTATATAAATTCAATTTTTTGTGATTAGGAATTTTCGAAAATTCACTAAAACAACAAAAAACAAAAAACAAAAAATCAACAAAACACGAACCAAATAAAAAAATATAAACTCTATCCTAAGGGTAGCATCTGGTGTCTACCATTCCACCCCAATTCCCATTCTCTTAGCAGAATGTGGTTGTTGGGGAATCGAGGATAGAATCATGAAATCCAGACTGAGGTTTGCTGCCAAGCAGTTGGCTGATCCTAGATCTCCTCTGTTTGGTATTATCTGGAACTTTTTAGAAAATAACTATTACAATCGTTTCTCATCTCTACGTAGATCGGTGATTACTATCCCCCGCCTCGTAGAATCCTTACCTCCTCCTCCTTGCCTCCTTCCCTTTGTATAAACTTTTCTCCCCAATCCCAGCCTTATACAAAACTACATTACGGACGACCTGAGTAGGTACAGTAGGGATGCTTACAGTCCCCAGGTCTTTCGTGCTCTGCATGCTGAGCTTTGTGAGGAGTATAGAGATAGATTGCAGCTTTATACTGATGCTAGTAAAACTTCTGCTGGCGTTGGTATAGCAGTAATCCGAAAACATGGTTCGCATGGATGGAAGACGGTGATAAGTAAGGGTTTACCATTAGACACTCAAGTCTTTGATGCTGAACTAGTTGCAGTGTGGTTTGCTGCGGCTAGGGAAGCTAAAAATGGCAGAGGTCTTGTGATCTTTACGGACTCACTGTCTGTCATTCATGCGCTAAAAAATCTCGGAAATGATGATTACTTGTTACACCTAGTAAGAAGTATCATCTGCCAGTATGACATTCGTGTTTATTGGATACCTGGGCACATGGGTATTGCAGGAAATGAACTGGCAGACCAGGCCGCCGAAGCAGCCATTGGTGTGTATAGCGAGTCTGCCCTTTTTATTCCTCCAAGTCCTAGTGCTATTTATAGAATGGGTTTGTGCCAATTGAAAGAGAAAAGGCTGGCTGCCTTTCTAGATATTGGCTCAGATACAACACGTGAGTACTGGGAGATTAACCCGGATCTCTCTGCTCCGAAATTCAACCCTTCGTTAGGTAGGGTTCGACAGACTTCATTAATTAGATTGAGAACTGGGCATACGAGGTTGACCCATCTCCGCTCTTCCAACGGCAGAGTTGGGTCAACTTGCCCTTATTGTAACTACTTCAGACACAGAAACGCGACGAAATTACTACTAGACTGCCCGACAATTAGAAGCAGACTGGCAGCACTAGGGTTCTCGACCTTGAGTAGAGTAGAGCTTCTAGATCCGTCGCACTACTAGAACTCTCCTCTATTCAAGTTACTGACTGACGTTAACTTATACAGACGACTGTAGATTGTATGAGCCCGAACCAGTGCCGACAAGTTTATGTTTTTCTATATTGTATGTGTCGTTTACTAGACGACATAACATCACGTACGCTCTTACTCAGACAGGACACTATACAGTACCTTTGTTTTCAGCACTTAATGTTAGTAAGTAAGTAGCTGTTCTATAAATTCTCCACCACCCTTCTCATGGCTTTGCTATGTGTGGGATGGTGTGGAACTTATAGACTAGCTTTGGCTTGTCCTATTTGTTCATTAGTATATAGGTAGTTAGTAAAATAGGCCTTGTGCCATAAGTTGCTCTAATTTTAGTCTTTTGGGTTTACTATAAGTAAGGTGTAAGGGTAGTTTTTAACTTTATGCCTTCTGCAATAAGTCTTCTAGTATTAGATTTCTTCATTGTTAGGTTAAGTAACGAGGTAGGTGACCGCCAAAAGGCCCTGGAGGGTCGTGGTGTGGGCAGTAGGTAGGCAGTTTACTGACCTCTCTGCTTAATAAATAATAATAATAATAATAATAAATAAAAAAATTTCCAATAATTCATATTCGTGCACTGCTAGTAATTTTCATATAATTTTCATGGTATAAAAGCAATTTTTCAATTTTTGCTCCAATTATAGTGAACTTCTATGTGATTAACATTTTAACACATTATTATATTACCACCAGCCTTGATTTCTTATTTATGCGGTTTTTATTTTTCATTTTGTTTTTTCTTTATGATTTTCTCTTTTTTTTGTATACTTTTGCAATTTCTGTCATATTGAAAACAGCTTCTGAATTTTATTGAACTGAAATTCACAAAAAAAAAAAACAAAAAACACGGAAATAAATTCAGATCACATCACATCACATATCAAAAACATTACAAAAAAAGAAAAATTAATAAATTAATAAAATTGAAAAGAAACTTTGAAAAAAAAAATGTAAACAAACATCGTTGAAATTTTCATGCTAAATTCGTATCAAATTACAAATTAAATGAGCAAAAAAAATTACTCGAATGGCTAATCATCGTAATTTAAAAAACAAAACATCTGTCACTATTTTTTCTTGTTTTTTATTTGTTTATGAAAAAAAAAAAAAAAATGTTTTCCCAATTTGGATACACATAACGACAATTGGAAATTGGAATTTGAAAAAAAAAATGTCTCACTTTTGAAAGAGCATAAACAAACATTCAAGCAGATAATGTATAAAGAGCACTCACGCACTACTATTCATCGTACAGTCGTTGTATCGTAGTGTCATGTGGAATGTGTAATGGAAAAATTTGAATTTCAATAGAGTCTACAGCAATGCTTTAAAAATATTTTGTATTTTTTAAATTTTATACAGTTCCACCTAATATGGTATGATGACCATAAATTTTTCTCTAATTTAGTTTTTTGTTTATTTTCGAATTTTTTACGTCACTGTGTTTAGCTATTCACTTTTGAATTTTTGAATTATTTAAGCGCCAGTGAGCAACAAATATGGATGGAGCAGATATATGTATAAGAATAATTCTAAAGAAATAGAAAAGAAATATTTTTGTTCAAAAATTGAATTTATAAAAAAATATAAAAATGATCATTAATTTAACACTACAACGCAAAGATCAAAATATAAATGTGATTGCGACAGTTAATCGAATTATATTTTTAAATTACTTAGTTTTCATTTAATTTTATAATTTCAAATATAATTTCGAAATGAATTTCTACGGAATCAAGAGGTGTCCTTTAATTTTTACTGCCGCGACTGTTAAATCAAAAAATTATTTACAAATTAAATTATTTTAAGTGTTTCATTTGATTTCTTTTAATTGCCCTTGTTTTTGTTTTTGTACAATTTTTCATTTCGAATTTAGGACAAAAATACAAATATTTTCCAATAAAATATTCATATAGAAAATTTAAGTAACTGCGTTACACCAGTTAAATGATCATTTTTTGCTTTTAATTTCATACTCGTATACGCACTATACGCTATACATTTTTTGATAATTTTGTCTTAAAGACAAGCGCTTGTTTAACACTATAATTAGCAATTTAGCTTCAAATAATATACAACGATCAAAAAGAAGGAAAAAAAAAAACTGAACAAAAATATGACCAACAAAATATGTGAGTGTATGTGTGACTGACGGATAACGTATCGTTCACATATTGCATATCTAATTAAATTTGATCGTAGATATACATTTTTTTTTATAATTTTTGTAATTTGTATTCTCAGTCAATCCATATTAGATTATCATAGATATTAGTGCTACAAATTTGTCTTTTTTTGTTTTTTAATAGTGATGGCAGATCGTAACGAATATGAATATGCAAATCATATATTTTACTCCAATACTTGAAAATGTTGAAAAAGTAACACAAAAATACGAAGAAAGAGAAGAAGAACAATATTAAATTTAAAATCCATCGCTTGGAAGCGAATTAATGCTAATAAGCGATCATATATCAACATTCATTTTTTTTTTTCAAGCTTTATTTTTATTTTATTTATTTATTTATTTTTTTTTTTTGTAATTAATTTAATTCGATTTTCTTTTTATATTTTGGCTATAAACAGTGTAAACAATTTTAAATGTTAAATTGTTAAAAGATTAAAAGATAATTCCATAATTTTACATATCGATGAAATATGTATGTAAATTATTAAAAAAAATTTACATCGATTGACTGTATGTGCGTAATATCTGTGTATGTATATACATAATAGGCATAATTTACAGATACCGTAAACGAATATATTAGTGATGACGCCGATTAGTCGCAAAATTTAATCGTATTTTAACTAAGAGGCAAGAGAATTTATAATCAAAAAATAGTTGAAAAAAAAAAAAACATTTATAATAAATAACCGATGATAGCACATACATGAGTGTTATAAAAAAGGTGGAAAATACTTGTAATAAAAATTAAAATGACTACAATTATTATGATGAAAAAGTGAATGGTAAAAAAAAAAGAAAACTGCATAACAATAAACAGAGACATGAGTACGCAATCGAATATATTGTATAATATGTAAAGAAATCCGGCTGCCTGCATTGCCTTAAACATTTATGTACACACACACACACACACAACATTTTGTATAAATTATATGGATTTTGATTTTTTGAACAGTTGTTGAGAGAATGGTTAAAAACAACAAATCGAAAATTTTTAGTAGATATGTTAGTATGGTGCACGCACTATAGTTATGTACGATATTTCATATTTTATTGCGATTTTATTTTTATGAAAATGGGTAGCTAAATGACAGATTTTATAATAATGTTGAAAAATATCTACCTAAAATGGTATTAAATATGGTACTATGTGATTGTTTTTAATTTTTTTGATATTTTATGCTTTTTTTTCATGTTGAAGATGAAAACAACACAATTAACAAATTATTTATGTGATAATGTGACATTATGGATTATTGGAATCGGATCGTAGCTTTAGTGTATTTTTTTTAAACAAATTTCATATAAGGCAAAGAGTCTCTTGTTTTGCGTCTAATTCCTTTTTTTGTTTGCAATTTTGTTTTTACGAAGTTTAATGCTCTTTATGTGAATGTATTTATTGAAAACCATAAACAAGAAGTTTATTGCTGTTTAGATGACGGCTATTGAATTTTATAACAAACAAAAGATACAGTGAAATACAGAATTTTTCAGTAAGAATCGAATGGAACTGTGGACGATGAACGACTAACTAACTAGCTAGAATGAGTTTATTTTCATGAATACACAAGCTGCATGCGCAAGTAATCTGCGATTAAATGGTTAATGATCTAATTTAACTGCGCATGCGAATGTTATGTGAATTTAATGGACACCACAGTTCACCATAGGTATTAAGGTTGTGTTCAGAAATTCAAATTTTATTTCATGCATTTGCGTAGAACTTACTTATGGCTATGGCAATTTTAAATTTATGTATGTAGGTAGATCCAACACTTTTGCAGATTTAATGTGCCTGAACATATTTCACAACCGAACAATGTGAAACAATAATAAGATCATTGAATAACAGAATGAAATATGAAAAGTTGCACAACAAAATTGATAAACAATTGCACAGCAATTGACAAGAACAAGGTGAACATTAGCAAACAATAACTGTGTGTGATTGTCTTAGATTTGTTGAATAAATTTCTCCAGTTTCACTTTTAGACGAGCTGCATGGGCCTCGTTGCAGCAAGTGGTAGAGCAACTCTGGCTACTGATCTTGAAAGTGCATATATTTGATTCCTGCCCACGACAAAATTAAGAAATATATTTTTCAATTTTCATTGTCAATTTCCAACTTCCAATTAACACAAAGTCTGAGCCCTATCATCTAAAAGAGTTTCCTTCTCTACCAGCAACACAGTGGTTGTTTTCAATTTATTTTATAATTTTCATTTTATGAAGTTGCTAATTTACAGAATTTCAGTAAATTTTAATTTTCGGAATTATAACAAACGTAATTTGTTTTAAGTAACTTTGAGTAATTTTATTAATTATTCACTTTCACAACCTTTAAGCAATTTTTTTTTTTCTTCAAATTAAGTATTTGTTTTGACTTCGGATTTATGAAAAAAAATAGAATATTGGCAGGTGGGTGCGGGGAGGTGGCAGATGTGATGGGTGCTAGAAGAGCATGAATAAAATCAGTTTTATTCAGTTCAAAAATTTGAAATTTGAATAAAACTGATTTTTAAATGCTCTTTTAACACTCACTACCTTCTCCACCCACATCCAATACTGCCACTTTTACTTATTTTTTCATAAGTTCGACGTAAAATGGAACATTATTTTAGAACAGAATCATAAAGATTCATCAATTTTTCGATTTTCAATTATCAATAAAACCAGGTGACCATGAAAGTGTAAAATTACCGTAATTTTTAGCAATTTTAAATATAGTATTTAATGTTAATAAGTCTCAAAATGTACTCAAAGCATTATTCTTCATTTCTTCTTCAAAATTTTAGAACAAACACAAAAATTCATTCAATTGTATAAACAGTTGGTAATTTTCTCAAATTTACTGTTTTTATTTTTACTTTCAACTAAACAAATATCAGACTTTTGTTACTATAATAACTTTTATTATGTTTTCCAATATTTCAATCCTAATATGTTAAAGTTTGTTATTTCAACAAGAAAATCTGACTCATCCAAAATTCAATTTGTAGCTATATAAGTATATTATGTACTACATACTACCCGAACAAACGTACAAATTATTATTTGCCTATTTAAAAACAAATTTCACCCTTCAAAATTTCTTTAATCTAGCACTTTACGTGATGAAATGACTGACACATTTTTGATTCGTATACCTATAACCTATGAAAATGAAAATTTTACAATATTCACCCTCACTTTATATGAAAGGAAATTTTGTGGATAGGCCAGATCTGTCTTTTAATTTTAACCGAAAAAATAAAATTAATTTGAAATTTCTTTTTTTTCTCTTATAAAAACAAAAATAAAAACCTAAAAATGTTTTTCGTTTTTTTATGAATGATGTTTACATTTACAAACACACACATAGATATAACAAACTATAAACATGTCGGAAAATATACACTCATGTCAATGACTCATATTTTATTACTTATATGTAGATAGTATTTACATAATATGTAATAAGTAATAATGTACAAGACTTATTTAATTTTATTGCTAGTTCGTAAATATGTATGTATAACCGTTTACAAAATGTACAAAAAATGTACTTGAATGCATTTAATTTCAATTTAACACGATATCGAAAAAAAAAAAATTACAAAGGGTTTTATCTCATTGTACATCGATATAGTTTAGTGTATATTTACTTTTTCGATTTTATATGTATATAAATTTTCACCCCATCGCATAGATAGTACCTACACAACATATTTCCTTTATTTTGGTTTACGATTTTTCAATTTTCGATTTTAGGTTTATTTTTGTTTTTTCATTTTCATTTTATTGAATATGTCATGTGGAATTTGCATTTTATAGTATTTTCACTTTCATTTGTCATACTTTACATATTCGTTTAGTGGGTATTATGGTATACATTGAAAAAATACGTAAAAATAATATTTAACAAAATAACAACAGATCTCTTATGTGTTGTACATGAAATAAATAATTACAATAATAATTAAGTTTATATACCTTTATATTTATGTACATATGTAGATACACGTTCTGTTATGCCCTAGACAGATATCTAGTATAAACGTGGTATCGATATCATGGCATTGGCTATACTACATGTCTGTCACCCTATACTAGCTTTATACCAGGAAAACAAGCTGGTATTAACGTGGTATTGAAACCATCATGATTTGTCCAGTATAAAGCTAGTATTTAAAAAATTTACTAAATATAGCGCCATTTTTTATTGCTGTGGCAAATAGAGAAATTAGTTTTTACAGTATTCGTGTTTGAATTTTGTTTAATAACCACATTCTTCTGTGAAAATCACATCTCATTTTTGCTTTTAAAGCCAAAAATATTAACTTTTTAGTTTTTCTTTTTAATTCTATTATTTTCTCTACACTTTGTTGAATTAGAATTTCAATATCCGCATTCATTTTTTTTCATTATAATAATAATTATATTCACCTAAAGTCAAATTAAAATGCAAATATAAATTTTCTAGACAGCAGCACAACAAAAATTCACAAATGTCAAATGATACCTAGGTTTATACTAGATTACATGTCTGTCATCATGATAGTATTGTTCATAACATGGTAGGCTGTGTTCAAAAATTAATTATGATTTTGCAGTGTTGCAGAAGTGTTGCCGCAGTGTTAGCGCAACACTAAATATTTGTGTTGCGATGCTCTGATGATGCTGATTAATTTTACGACAGTTTTGAAGTTTTGTTGTCTTTTAAAATTTTACAAATCGGTAAAAATTCATAAAAATCAAATATTAAATTAAATAAATAAACCAAATTCAAAATATTGAAATTTAATTCATTGTTCATTGTTTTCTTGATCCATGACAGTATTGATAATAATTTAAAATCAACTGAACGTCACGAATTTGAGGTTATTTATTCATTGCAACATCAAAAATCAACATCAAATGTTGACTTTGTGATATGTTAGTGTTACCAATAAAATGCAAAAATTAACACATGATTTTAATCATGATTACTTTCTGAACTGTTAACGAAAGTTTCTTTTGCAACACTAACGCGGAACCCACTCGTATTCATACCATGGTATCGATACTAGATGTCTGTCAATGGCCTTAAGTGTGAGGATATTTAAAAAAAAAAAAAACATTGAGAACTAAATACAAAACGAGTATAAAAACTGACATTAATATAATGATATAGGGCGATAAAAATTTAACCCCAGCCCTCTGTTACAGGATTTGATAGACTACACACACGACTATTATTCATAATTGATGGGTATACATAAAATATACTTTTTTCTATTAAATTTAATTTGCGTAATAAATTTCAATTAAAATACGTGAAAAAATTTTTTTTATTTTTATGTTTTTGCAAAAAATGTAATAGACTGGAACCCGCAGTATTGAACCAAAATATGATAGGTAATTCCATGAACAGTATTACATATTATGTGCAGTGGTAAGTTATTTTAAAATTTTATAGAGTGAATGCATACTTGAAATTAATATAAAACTATGTACTAAAATATTACTGTAATTAATATTTTCATTAGGTTACTTCGTTATATACGTACAATGCTACAATGAATCCCCATATGTATGTACATTGTGGTAAAATTACCAAATTATTTGAACTTCAAATTATCAAAAAAATTTTAACAGATGCAAGTGTGTTTGTGTACTCGTAATAATCTTTTATTGCACATTAACAATACAAACAAAATATGTAAAATAAGTAATATTTTCTATATTTCATACTTTTCCACAATAGATGCTTTCGATTTAACAATTTCAAGTACTTGCAAGTATATAAGGTAAATGTCTGTGCTAAACCAGCTCCCCAGCCCACATCTTCAGATCAAAATTTTTTCAAGTAGATCCAAGCGGTTACAAATAATTTTTGTGTAATTCGTTATAACAATATTTATCCGAAACACATATTTTTGTACTCGCAAGTATTTGGTATTGCTAAATCGGAAGCAGCTAATATGTAATTTCCATTTAATTAATTTAAATACATAACAGCATATCGAGATACAAAAATCAATAATTTGTGATTCATTTTTATATCATTGTTCCAGGAATGTTCATTTTATTTCGATTATTTCAAATCATTTTTCATAAATTATTTACGTTTACATTTACATATTTCGTAATCCTGTACTTATTTGTAGTTGTACATTATCATTTATTTCTACAAAATTGTAATATATTCCTTTAGTGTTGTTCATTTAATATGCATAAATCCATTTGTAAATTATATTTTTTAGGTATTGAAGTTCGAGTACATTATATGTATGTATGTGAATGTGCAATTTCATATATGTACATACCAATAAAATGATTCAACAATAATGTATATACAAATAGACACCACCTTATGTACCTACTTAATATTATTATAAAATATATATATCGCATACATGCATACATATAATAGTTACATATAAGTATAGATATGTACCAGGCAGATTGAAAAGTCCTGGGCCTGACTTCTAGGTGGCGCACTATATATCGAAATCTTTTTTTTCTTTTTGACAAGTACATTTCTTCAGAAAATCATCTCTAAAGTTTCATGAACATCTGTCAACTAGTTCGTGTTTAACAGCTCTTAAAAGTGTATTACTTCGGTGATTTTAAAAAAAAAATGGAACAAAGTGAATTTCGTGTCCTCATAAAACATTATTATTTAAGGGGAAAATCGGCGAAAGAAATGAAAGAAATAAAAGCTTGATAAGTATTATGGCAGCTCTGCTCCATTGAATGCAACAGTCAAGAGGTGGATGCAAGAATTTAAGTTTGGCCGTACTAGTGCAAAAGATGAACCGCGTTCAGGTAGACCGTCAAAGGTGACTACTCCCGAAATGATTGAAAAAATCGAACTTCACGAGAGCGACGATCGATAATTAAAATTGGGTGAGATAGCTGACGTCGTAAAGATCTTATCAGAACGTGTGTTTAACATTTTGTACCATCATATGAATATGCGAAAGCTATGCGCGCGTTGGATGCCGTGTGTGTTGACTTTGTGTGATAACGCACCAGCTCATAAGGCAGTGAAACGATGACCAAATTGACAGAGTTAGGCTACAAAATACTTCCGCATCCCCCTTATTCTGCAGATATTCTGCCCCGTCTGATTATTATCTATTTCCAAACTTGAAGAGGTGGCTAGCTGGTAAGCGGTTTTACACAAATGACGAAGTAATAAACCGCAAACGGAAACCTATTTTGAGGGGTTTGTCGCAGGCTACTATAAAAAAGGTATCAAATTGATTCAAAACCGTTGAAATCGTTGTATCGAGCTAAAAGGTGACTACGTTGTTTCAAAATTTCAAAGAAAAAAAAAATGTGTCCTTCTCTGTGAGTCCCGGGACTTTTCAATCAGCCTATAGTATGTGTATTTTAGTTCAAAATTTTAAGTACAATATAATAATAATAATTTAATATCATAAATCTATATTTGCATAATATTTATACATACGTAACGTATACGTGCATATGTATCTATGCCTGTTACCTGCATCCTGCATGTGAGTACATATACATATATACATATACATATGTTCATGTACTCATGATGTATTACACGATGTAATTAAATGTTTGTAAGTGCAATAAACAAAAACTTAAAATTACATTAATTTTACACAAATGCTTATATAAATCAGTTTAATTACATTTTATTATTATATTTAACATTTTATGTGCGTACATATATACGTAAATATGTATGTGTATAATGCACAAGTAATGTAAGTATGTATGTAACTAAATAATATTTATTCAGAAGGCACACAGAGAATAGAAATTATAAAATAAGGAATTTTTTATAAATGTGTGAATAATTTATATATAAATTCATAAATTTGTATGATCGTATGTATACAGGAATACACAAACATTCATATATTTATCACAGCTACCTCTATTTTATCCATCTATGAATCTATATGTACGTACTTGAATACATATGTATGTATATACGACTCTACAATCTCTACGTTGTGCTCTTACACATATGTTACACTTTTCTAATATTTTTGCCAAGTTTTTATTTATTTAATTATTCAAATAGAAACTGTATATAACTATAGAATGAAATTCTTGTAAATATTTTCGCATAATTATTTTAAAGGTGAATTTATTTTCTTAGAAAAAAAAAACAAAAAAAAAAAAAAAACAGGGCAATTTTTAATACGAACCAAAATTTTAGAATTCAAGATTCATTCTAAGTACGAGTATTTTAGTGGTGTGATGTTTTCTCTCGACAAAAAAACCGCTTTTTGTGACTTATTTCGTTTAAAATTACTTTCAAATTTCTATATTCTTAAAGTAGCATGTAGCATCAATTAGAACCAATGTGTTCCGACAATATTTCTCATAATATTGAGTTCAAAGCATCTGAACATTATTAAACGGTAACAAATGATACTTTTTTTAATTTTTTGAATTCATCAATAATAATGTGATATTCAAAATGATCTCAGAATTGATAAATGCATAATTATCTACAATTGAATCAAATCTGTGATCAAATCAATTTATTATCTTTTAAATCTGATGAAAAATATATACCGCTTTATATAGTCATGTTACCTATAAAATTTTGTCTTTTTTTATGTTCAAAATTCAGAGTACAATTAATTTTTTTTTTTTAATGATCATCAAATTCAATATTTTTATGATTTTTATGACTTTATACGTGATTGGTGATTATGCCGATTATAATGGTATGGTAGAATACAACCTAAAGTCTACCTCTATTATAGAGGATTTTCAGGCTACAATAAAATTTTATTAAGGTCCAAAATCAAACTGAATGAAGTGAATGGCTAATTAATGAATTATTCCACATAAACGAATGTGTGACCGAAGAACGAAAAAATCAGAAAGAACAATGCAAATTTTATAAGAATAAATTGAATAGGCAGTAGATACGAAAAATCATTTGATCATTCTTGTTTTTAATTTGATTGATAGTATTTGAATTAGTTTACAACCGATTTGATTACTTAAATTGCCGCTTTTTATTTGTGAAAATTAGGAAGATTTTAGATACTTTTGAGAAATTTTTCAAATTTAAATTCAGTTGATTGTTAGATTTCTTGAAAATTGTCCAGTGTTGAGACAGATGCTAGCTACAAAAATTTAATTGAAATTTCCAAATTACCTCCAAGGAATAACTATTAAAATTATGCATACTAAACCCAAATATCTATTAATTTTACACTTTCGCTAATGGCGTTCGTTCTCGCTGTTTCTAGTTTTGAAAGCCTCACACCCACCGGAAATGATTTTATATTCACTTTTAACAGGAATGATGACAAATGCAAATAAAATAAAACCAAAGCAAAACAAACCGCGCCAACCTAATAAAGTTTAAAAATAAAATTCGTTATATTCGAAAACAATTTTATGTGCATGGTAGAAAATATTTTGATGAAAACCAAATATAAATAGTTTTTCAAATACTTTAACAGAAATATGAACAAAAGAAAAAAAAAATGTTTTTTTTATAGTTTTGTTTAATTGTCATTTCATATATTGATCCTGACAGATTACACAGATTTAATGAATATTGACTTTCATATAATATTCACATAGAAAATGTACAACAAAAATGTTACAAATAAATAAATAAAAGGATATGTATTTATAACGAGTAGGTATACCTATGAGCTATGAGTGTATGTAGGTTCACAGTTAAAATTTATATTCATCATCAAAAATTTTTTTAAATTTATGTCAATTTAAATTTTATTTTTTTTATTTTTCACTACTATATTATGTACATTTTTCATTTTTTTTTTTTTTTTTGGTTTTGTTTTATAATAATTATGCAAATTATTTTTAATTCCACAAAAACAAAATTAAGAACATAAATAAAAAATTAAAAATGAAAAAAAAAAAACAAAAAAAATGTAAAATGAGAAAAATTCAGCACATATTCAATAAACCAGAAAAATAAAATTCCATTGTGGTAAGAAAAACAATAAAATAAAAATAGCAAACAAATAAAAACAACAACAACAACAACAACAAGAAAATTTTTGTGATTATCATTTTAATAAAAATAAAAATTTGTTGCGCAAATAAAAACGCACGAAAAACACAAAATAAATGAGTATATATACTTGTTGTGTATTCCATTCGAATTAATACAACCGACTGGGAATCAAAAATAAATAAAAACGTAAAAACACTGTACATACTGCAATGCATTAATTTATTCTGTTTCTCGGTTTATAGATGAAACATTAATTTTTTTTTTGTTTTTTTCTTTTTTTTATCAGATTATAGAATTTTTTTTTTTTTTTAAAACTTTTCAATTTGTTAATGAAAATCATTTTACAAATTTTCTGAAATAATGGAATAATAATAAGATAAAAATTTTACGAATTTTCGAGAAAAAAAAAAACTGCATACACCTATACAAAGTCCATACATACATTAAAAATATTCACATGTCTACCAGTATGTGTGCATCACTATAGAGCAATATACTTACAGGAATATAAAATACCTAAAAAGGAAAAGTTATGTATAAAAGTACATATTGGGCCCTATTATGAGTGTCGATAGTATATCGACTATCGACAAAATTAAGATGAGACGAGACGATGTAAATTTTGTATTATGTAAATCAGTCGCCTCAATAGTAAGATATTGCCATATCAAATTTTATTTTCATTCAGTTTTGTCATGTAATTTCTATAAAAGTTGTCAAATATTTCGAAATAAAAATTTATAATTCACTTTTTTTTTCAATTTTGAATAAGTATTTTAATTAATTTTTGTAATTTTCAATGATTAATTTAAATAATTTGTAGCTAAGTGCGAAAATATGAAAGATATTTATTTAATAATGATTTTTTTGGATAAAAGAAGGGCATTGAGAGATGCGTTCATTTTTTTTTTTTTCAAACAGCTCAAACAGCATTTTTGGTGATTTTTCTTTAATTAATTAAATTAATTAAATTGAACTTAAATAAATTGAGCAGAATAATTAAATACACCTTATATTATATACAAAGCATACATAAAATGTCAAATCACCATAGACTACTATATGCCTGTCGATTAGTTTTAGCTGATCGACTCAAAATGTCGTTATTCTCGCCTCAAATCGACACTCATAATACAAAATTTGTTGATTCGAGGCGACAGTCGATGACGAAACGATATTATCGACACTCATAATAGGGCCCATTATGTTTTCATTTCGTAAGTAAATATATTCATAAATGATTTATTTCGAAAATGTGTTTAAAGTGCATTTTAATTGAATATCTAATGTACCTTACATATAATGTACTTTTAAAAATTTTCTATTAACATGTAAAATTTATGAAAATTGAACAAAATATAAAATTTTAAATAAGGAACTATACCTGTTTTTATTTCTGCAAATACACACACCCGACGATTTTATGTTGTTGCTGTACAGGTACATGTATGTACGAGTAGTAAATTTGAAAATTTACTTTGAAAACAATTTTCATTTTTTAATTTTAAAAATTAAATCCTCTTATTGAGGATTTAACTATTTCGTTTTTAATTTAATTCAATATTAAAATAAAACATGAATTTTTGTGCAAACATTTTGAAGCCACTAATGTTTTCTTAGTGAAAGGTGATTAAATTTCAGAATAAAATTTCTGATAAATAATTCGAAATTAGAATCTGATTAAAATTCAGTGATTTTGAATATGGCTGAAACTAAAAACTAAAACAGAAAAAGAAAAACCGTTTCATTTTGTATGTAATGCTAAGTTACAGTACAAGGATTCTACACTAATTAGTGACAGGGAATAAAAAAATGAAAATCATAAAATTTTATTCAAATTAATTTTGAATCATCACTTCACCACAATTATAATATTCAGTCATTTCGTTTAGTTCTTTCTAATTAGCGTTCGTGTCGCTGTGACAGAATATACTTACAAAAAAGAAAAGAGATGAAAAAATGAAAAAATGAAAAAAAAAATCCATGCAATATGTAACAGAAATTAACGTTACACATAAGGACTGAATGTTAAATATTATACGAGAGAAATCGTGTAAAAAAAAAAAAAATTTATGAAAATCTCCATGATTAGTGCAATCAGTTTATGTCCTGTGATACGTCAGTATTTTGTGGGCATTCACTTATCATATGTCCCAGTACAGTTATGGCAGATAGACGTTTCAAAATTGAATAGAAATGTGGTCTATTATAATACTATCATATATTACTTTAATCTCATCCTTGAATAACGCATTCTTATGCATAATAGCATTACGTACAAAATGGTGGAATATTTTATAAATTTATGTGTAAATGTAAATGCACCGTCACATACTCGTATATGTACATTATGGGCATTCGGTACTGTAATTAGCAATGATGTGGTTAATTTGCTTTGCTTATGCATTAACAGTAATCATGACCGCAATCATACAGTAATTTGAAAATACCTATGCGTGAATATTAAATTTGTATATGAACGGTTACACATATGCATGTATATATGTATGCATTTATACGAGTACATTCTCGTTACTGTATCTATGTAACGCACATAAAATATTCGTACATTACTTACACGCTTACATGTATGCAGTACAGGTACAGCACTGTCCAGAGAGCTTTCTGCTGTCATGCATGCATTCAATGCATATATGAAATTGCTCTAATTGTTGGAGACGCATGAAATTAAATGATTTTCCATGGTCTTCCTTGTGGATTTTACATTATACACATATACATAGATATGTACATCACCTTTATATAAATTTTCGCTATTCCATAAAAGACTGATTAAAATGACTGCTCGTATATACACACTGACAGAATAACATGAATTCTCCTCGTTATTATCTTATGACGGGCAATAATAATATTTCTATAAATGATTATTACTACCACACCCATATACATACATACATACCCTCAAACGTGTACGTTTATGTGCATATAGACGTAATCGAATTTGTGTGTTCATATGAATTTTTATATGAGCATTGATGCATTTAAATTACTTCAGATTTAACTTTAATAGCCCATTTATAGGTACACATTATGTATACTACATAAGTATATACAGTGCGTTTCACTTGAATAGGGACACCTTTTTTCAATGAAGTTTTATGATTTATTCGTATTTTTTTCTCGATAATTGATTTTTTTTTAATTCAAAACTAAAGTACAACTTCATTCTTGAATTTCAAAACGAAAAAAATAACTGGTTTTATATGTTTAACGTTAATTTTTACTGTTTATTGTATGGTACTTAGAAAAAAGCACATTTTTGCTTGCTTCACTTGAATAAGGCCACTTGTAGTTTTGATGTTATTAAAGAAGTAGGCTTTGCATTTCTAATTGAAATTAGTTTTTCTATTAAATATTCGACATTTTGTTTCTATCAATATTACATAAAGCACAAAAATTTGATTAAATTTATTAAAATGGGAAGAAATAAAGTGTTATCTGTAGTAGAGAAGGAAAAAATAAAAATTTATAAGAATGAAGGATACTCTAGCCGTGATATAGGCAAAAAAATTGGAAGAAGCAAAACGGTAGTTAATAATTTTTTAAAAAATATTGATGAATATGGAAAAAACATGAAAGGACGTACTTCCGAAGCAACAACTCCCAGAGACAAACGATTAATTCTTCGTGAAGCATCAAATTCCAGTAATTCTGCAGTCAAAATCAAGTTCAAGTGTAAGGTTAAAGCAAGTGTTTCGACTGTCCGGCGCATAATTAAAGCAGCTTCACATTTAAAATACAAAAAAATTAAAAAAAAAACCACCACTTAATGAAGTGCGGAAACAAAATCGATTACAGTTTTCTAAGCACCATATGGTATGGCAAAAGCAATGGTACAAAGTCGTTTTTTCAGATGAAAAAAAATTTAATATTGATGGCCCGGACAATTTTAATCATTATTTCCACGATTTACGAAAAGACGAACTGTTTTTAGATAGACATCACAGTAAAGAGGGTGGTGTAACGGTACGGGGAGCAGTTTCTTATTATGGAACTATCGATTTGGTTTTCCAGTCAACAAAAATGACTGGAATTACATATAAAAATATATTGGAAAATGCCTTTCCGAAGTTTCACGACATTTTTGGACCCATACCTTGGATATATCAGCACAATAATGCACCTATCCACACAGCAAAGATAGTTAAAAGCTGGATTCAAAGCCAAAATGTTGAAACCCTCGATTGGCCACCCTATACTCCAGACCTCAACATAATGGAAAACGTATGGGGGTGGTTAGTAAGAAAAGTGTAAGAAGGTGGCAAACAGTTTGATGATAAGGAGTCATTAATTCAGGCCATTAAAGTCGCCTGGAGGGAAATTTCCTTAAGTTATTTGAAGTCACTATACAATTCCTTGCCGAATAGAATATATGAAGTAATTTTAAAAAAAGGAGGATGTACAAAGTACTAAAATTTAATAATAATAAAAAAATTACAATTTTGTTCAAAAACTATGTGTTTGCAATCATTTACTTCCCTCCTTTATATTAATTTTTATGGTGGCCTTATTCAAGTGAAGCAAGCAAAAATGTGCTTTTTTCTAAGTACCATACAATAAACAGTAAAAATTAACGTTAAACATATAAAACCAGTTATTTTTTTCGTTTTGAATTTCAAGAATGAAGTTGTACTTTAGTTTTGAATTAAAAAAAAATCAATTATCGAGAAAAAAATACGAATAAATCATAAAACTTCATTGAAAAAAGGTGTCCCTATTCAAGTGAAACGCACTGTATGTATCTAGCAACTGAATATCGCAAATTTTTTGAAAATCATACAAAAAACACACAAATATGTGGTACAAATATGAGCAAAATTATACGAAAATAGTGTATGTGCAAGTGCAAGACATAAATATTCATTTACCATATATATACCTATTCCTACCTACATGCACATTTACGTATACATGCACTCCATGCGATATTTTTTTTTCTGTCATTTATTATTTTTATTATAATATTTTATCCGATTCTAAGATTATATAGAACTTAAAATTTAATCTCTTAACTTAGCTTCAGTTTGAATTAAATGTGTATTTTTAGATAATAATTGATTGTATAAATGTGCATATAACTATACGTATTTATGTACAAATGTGTAGTAAAATAAATGGTTAAATGCATGCACATATAATGCGTATGTATACTGTATTGTATATTATACAATATGCTCGTATTAAATGTATAAATACAAACACGATCCTGGATATATGATTATATTCAGTTAAACATGGATAAGCTTTTTTCGTTCAATCAATAACTTTATGGATAACTATAATATACAATAACAATTTTTCATTAATAATCTCACTTTTATATTATACCGCCACGTTTTTAATCCTCCAATATTGTGAAAGATTTTTATTTTTATTTTCATTTATAATATGTGTAGTATACATATGTATATATATCATTCATATCATATGTGTGCATATGTGCGAGTATCTATAGTATATGCCTATATCGATATTTTTCATCGTATCGTACTAATGTGTGTGTATTCGAATATAAAAATATTTAATTCACATTTGAAAAATTGCAAGGATTTTAAATGTTTTTTAAGTATACCTATATACACACAACGTTATCTCTGAACTGAATGGTATAATAAATGCATATTATTTGCATATAAGGTGTCGGGGAGTATACTCTCACGTACTACAAAATATGTTTTGGATTAGTTGCAGTTATATTGTGCGTAAATTGTTTCTAAAGCATGGTGCGTCATTTTATACTTTTCCATAAAAATATCTCTAGTAAATAATTGTGGATTTAAAATTAAAAATTTTTAAATATTTTGACAACGTATCGATGAATAATATTTGTGTATTGCGGTTTTGCCATAGTGTGTTAATATTGAATTTAGATTGAAAACTACAATTTAACATAATTGAATTGGATTTCTGAAACATTAAATTTGAGTACAATTCAATGCGTGTGAATATAATAAATTCTTTCGTCATTAATCAATTCATAGTTTGAATTAATTGTTGTGTAGTTTTCATAGCATTTTATAATTTGTTGCGTGATAATTGATTCGATTGAACATTTCTCTTAAAACTTTATAGTTTGACTGATGTATTATTAAACGCAATTATATATAGAATTCCATTAAATCAAGGATAAAAATAATAATGTTTTCAGTACCGATTTTACAAGATCAAAACTTTTATTATTGAATAGCACCATTCTCGATTCGAATTTGATTTTGAAGTTAAAATCGAAATTTTTCATTGATTCTCAAATTCCATCTTGGTTTATGACTGCGTATTTACCAAAATGTTCATTTATTTTGACATTTGAATATTAACTAAATCGATTTTTTACGATTCGGATCAAAACCAGGTTCAATTTCTTATTTATTCGAAGTGATAATCGTAAATTAAAGCATCATCGTAGTCAATTTCTTCAATTGCTGAGCATAATGTTAACTTTCTACTTTTCTATTTTTCGATTTTATTTTTGATATGTACATAATAAACGTTAAATTTTATGTTCTAATTGAATTGAATATGTGATAGCAGTAGCAGAATAATATGCAGATAGCACATGCATAAGTATACGCAAGTTTATTCAATTATAAAATCTTGTGTTCTGCAATACTATCTGATAGAAAAAAAATTAATTAATTTTTATTATTTGTCGTAACAGCAATGTATAGAGTTTGTAACTATTATTATCTATAGCATATAAGCACACTTGCATAATAACTATAATAACTATAGAAATACAACTATCCCCATACTGGTTGGTTATCATTTTAACCATGTAATCGAGCTATAGAGTATTAGCACATATCACATATCAAATTATAAATATTTTTACGCTACTATTCATATTCCTCTCACCTGAATGATTTTTTAAAATTTTATATTAAGTATATATAAATTCATGCAAAAGAAAGATAATACATTCATACTTTGTATGTACAGGTATGCATTTACACCATACGTATACAATAAAATGCATTTAAAATAAAACAAATTAAACACTGTATAAAGAAACTCATTAATAAATGATGGAGCATGATGGTGGTCGCGCATACAATAATAATATTATAATACACATTTGTATCTAAATAGAAAATCTAAAAAGTGATTAAAATAAAAAATAAAAAATAAATGGCTATCATCAGGTACCTATACATATGTAAGTATCTATTATAACTCAAGTCTGCTGGCCGGCGGCACAAGTCTGTAACTTTAATATTTCCACACAACAAAATCACAACACAGCACAATAATATCTACTCGTAGTAGTACATCATTATAGTCTTGTACTATAAATAAGAACTATAGCCACTGTAAAGCAATTACAGCAGAGTGTCGCGATACATGTGTTCAACTACTAAATACCACCAATATGTCTTTTGTGTTTCTAAAAAGTAAAAAAAAAAATAATTTTTCAATTTCATTCACACACATACGTATAGTATTTAGTATATGTGGACAGATTCATATCACCTGTGTATGCAGTAAATGCCAAACCTTAACTCTGCACACAAACATTGCCGTAATTTTGTTTTTCTTTTTGTCCATTTTAAGCTAAAGTTTTTTAAGCATCTTTCTGCTGATATTCTACACTTTTTATTTTCTTGTGTTTACGTATTTGTTTTAATGAAAGATTATCACGTTAAGCTAAAATTCAAATGATCGACAGTAGGAGGTATTATTTTACGCATACATTGATTGTAAGGCTGTACTGTTTGCATAAGACATTTAAAAAATGATTTCTTCGTTGCATGAAGAAAATATTAATTTTTATACTTTAATTATATAAATTTTTTGTCAATAAATACTATGGTTTGTACAAGTATAACTGTGCATGTGAATAAATTACATTTCATGAGGTGTCGGTGTTCATAAAAGTGTTTCAATTGCAATGAAATTTTTCCATATAATAATTGTACACAGAGACATTAGTATTATTGGTATTATTCATACGATTTGTATAGCCGTAATTAATTTGAATGTATAAATGACCTTCTTAAGGTTCCCGGACTAACAAAAAATTATTCTCGATATCCGCAACTATAAAGTAATAATTAAGAATGAGAAACTAGAAAAATGTAGCCAAACTTCAATCATTTTGTACACGGTCTGGTTTTATTTCATTTTATTTCATGATCATAATACTCGTAATTTAACTGCATCCTTGATAATTCCTTGAAAGATAAATAATATTTGTTTTTTATTTTATTTTGTTTCTTTTTCTTGAATTTGTTTTTTTTCATTTATAGATGCGCATTTTACGTATGTTTAGAATTGAACTGATTTCTCATTAATTTAAATTAGTTATGTTCTTTTTTACAATTTCCTGTGTTATAAGAAGAAGCGAATATGTAATAAAATGAAAAAAAAAAAATGGCGAATAAAATTTCAAATAGAATAGTCGCTTCTTAGATAATATACGAGTTCGAATATTGTAGCGGTCAGTTTTAAAAATCGCTTCATTTTCTTGATCTTGAAAAAATCCAAACAAAAAAGTCAATCTAAATTTACATGCTTTTTCCTTATAGTTTTGTTCTATTTAAAAGAACTTTTATAATTAAGTTATGTTATTATACGCTATATTGTTTAGATAGTATTTATTTCTATTGCATAAACAGACTCACGTACATACATGTTCGTGTATCAATGTTTGTGTCAGCTATAAAGAAAACAATAACTTAAATATCTTATATAAACAATACACGAAGGGTCATACAGGAACTATAACTCATTACAGCCTCATCAAAGAATAAGATTTATTGTTCGGCCAATTGTTGAATACACGCACATTAACAACAACAGATTATCAAATGTATAGTAAAATGTTATTTCTCTGTGACTGAAACATTTCTAAAATCATTTTCCATTTGTGGTAGTATTAGTTGTCTTCTTTCGTTTAATCAAATTACATTTACATTACAGCACGTCACTCATGTACTACATAGGTAAGAAGAGGGTGAAGCAGAGAAATTCAATTTCAATCCATGAATCAATCGATTGATTTATTTCTTCTTTGGGAACATTTAATTCGATACGAAGTTGATATTGATTGTTTCTTGTACTCGGATAATAAACTCAAACTTGAATTTAGCTCTTTCACACATACAATCGAAAATAAACGAATATACGCATGTACTTCAATTACAGATTTTTATGTATGCATTTGTATGCATCCATGTATGTACTTGTATTTATTTATTTGTACAAGTATGGAGCGGATTAAGCCATTATAAATAAATAAAGACAATTTTTAAATTGAGATTTAACTTTAAATTGATTGAATTGACTTTTTCTTTCAATTCAAACAAAAAGGAACTGTTTGTAGTACTCGCGTATACTTGTGTTTCTCGTTTCTGTCGAAAATTTATTTTATTATATTTTGTCTCTAAAATAGCCAGCATCAGACTGTAATCGAAATGTATTTAGATCCTTATTTGCATATCATTTCATCATCCATATCACTGTCATTATAATTCCATTCTGTTCAGTGCACTGTTGTCGTTGTTCACATCATTCAGTTTTTTAATGAGTTCAAGCAAACATCAGAAGCTACTTAAGAAAATTTCGATCAAACAATCAATATTTTATCAATATTTGGGGTCTTTTAATTTCGATGATGATATCAACATAAAAAAAATTTAAAAAAAAGTCAAATCACCTGTGCATCAATTGTTTTTCTTTCCTTTTTCGAGTAGTTCTGATAGAAATCAGTCTAATATGGCATTATGACGATCAAAATGTACCACACAAATTTTGAGATCATCAGCCAATCATTTTGGGATTTTGTACAGAATAGATCCCATGGGTCACATGATTTTAGTTTTGTGCCCAAAAAGCATGAAAAATATATTTTATATAAGTAAATGATATACCTACAAGATTAAGCGATAAATTCTTGCTAATTCAATAAATTTTATTTAACAATCCATGAGTTATTTTTTTTTTAGAATCTCATCACAAACAATGTACAAAACAAAAAAAATTGAATTCATTTTTCCGATGTTTAACAGTCATACAAGTTCATAATGATGAAATTTTTATAACCCCTATGACGATAAAAATTACTGCTGTCATAATATTTAATTTTATCAAAAATTATTACGAATCGTGTCAATGTCACAGCATATTTCACACGAACCTCCATAAACTGAAATTCTAATCGAAATACATAAATAAAATAATGTAAATGCAACTAGAAGAAAAAAATAAATACAACACAAAATGAAAAGAATTTCTACATTTTTTTATTGCGTAATAATTTTTTTTTGTTTTTTGTTTCTGTCTTTTTACTACTTCTAATATGTCTAGTCCATATAATAAGAGAGATAAAAATGAAAATTACCTTTAAACACCCACAAATCAATCTGAACAGTAATAAAAATCAATTTTACGATCTTCTACAAACAAAAATAAAATCGAAATAAAATCATTTTTAGATCATTTCTCGCTATACAAAATTTGACAAATAAAATTTAAATTTATTTTAGGTACTTTTTTTTTATGTGTACCTACAATATTTACAAAGGATCACGACATTAATTCCTTTTTAAAATGTTCAGATATACATACGAGTACATGTCTGTAATGTATGTATATGCGCACATAAATGTTTGTTACATATAAAACCGAAAACTTATTTTTTTGGTACTTTGGTACATATTTGGTTTTATGTTTCATCTCACTTTCGTTCTCTTTTATATGTATAGAATTTTGCTGATTTTGATATGCTACTGTGGTTGTTATTCTGGTATACAATTTTTTTTTTTTTTTTTAAATCCAGCATCATACAAAATCACCAAAAAATGAGAAAGATGAAAATGCGACAGAGAAGTATACTCGTATGTAGAAGGAAGTCAACATAAACATCTTGTAATTTTTGTCATTATACAACTATACTACTACATTCTGTACATAATGTTGACATTTATTGAAATTTTCTTGACAATAAATTATTACGATCTGCTTTAAATTATTTTTAAGAACAAGAAAATACTTAAGTAAAATATAAACAAAAAAAAATGCCTCTAAGAAACAATAAAAAAGAGACTCATGAGACTTTATGTGGACTCATGTTTCATTTAATAATTACCCGTGTCACTATATGTTTATAAGAGTGCATACTACTTGCATGTATAATACGAATGAATATGTGGACCTAAAATTTTACGACCTGTGTAATTTGAAATTTTTAGTTTTTGGCATATTTTTAATTTGATTGGAAATGGTTTTCATGATTTATTATCGTTGTGGCTTTCAATCATTTCGGTAACTGTAATAAATTTTGATTTTTTTTTTTTTTTGGATTATTATTTAGGACTGTAAAAAATAAATTTATTTTTCAAGAAAAAAGTGTAACGAATAACTGCAACAAATTGTCTTCGAAAGTGTGAAATATTTTGAAATACTTATTTTCTTTCGTTTATGACATATACAAAGACATGATTATGAAGACGTATATATATCTTTGTAAAAATAAAAGGAAAATAAATTCAGTTTTGTTGTTATTGGTCTGCATCTGATAATAAAATAAGAATTTATCATCTATATTACGTATTTAACGTAGACAAAGATCATTCAATATTCGCAAGTAGTAATAACTTCATATGAGAAACTATGAAATAATATTATTCTGATACCATATTTCTATCATAAAATATTTGTTTTTATATTTTCATTATATACATTAATACATTATACTATACAAAGAGTATGTACGTAAGGCCATTGACAGACATCTATGGTATGAATACCATGGTATGAACAATACTAGCATGATGACAGACATGTAATCTAGTACAAACGTTGTATAAGCATAGTATCATTTGACATTTGTGAATTTTTGTTGTGCTGTTGTATAGAAAATTTATATTTGCATTTTAATTTGACTTTAGGTGAATATAATTATTATTATAATGAAAAAAAATGAATGCGGATATTGAAATTCTAATTCAACAAAGTGTAGAGAAAATAATAGAATTAAAAAGAAAAACTAAAAAGTTGATATTTTTGGCTTTAAAAGCAAAAATTAAATGTGATTTTCACAGAAGAATGTGGTTATTAAACAAAATTCAAACACGAATACTGTAAAAACTAATTTCTCTATTTGTCACAGCAATAAAAAATGGCGCTATGTTTAGTAAATTTTTTGAATACTAACTTTATACTAGAAAAATCATGCCGGTTTCAATACCTGGACGTTAATACCAGCTTGTTTTCCTGGTATAAAGCTAGTATAGGATGACAGACATGTAGTATAGCCAATACCATGGTATCGATACCACGTTTATACTAGATATCTGTCTATGGCCTAAGTTCATTCAGGACAATACGTGAAATTTTGTTGTTTTTATCTTATTTTACCCTCATCATTTTATTTACTCGGATAACACATGATGGAAAGTTTGAAAATTTTCTTCTCTTTCTCTCTCTATCTCTATCTCTCTCTCCACATAAAATTTCTAAACGTGTATATATTTAGTAATTTCGAAAAGTTTCTGATGCATATAATATGAACAGGAAAATAAATTTTCTTTATTGCCCAAGTAAATTCTTTTCCGTTATCAAATTTCAATGCAAAATGGAAAAGAAAAATAAAAAAAAAAAAAGAAATAATAGTAGAAAATAACAACTCACAGTTTAAAAGTTTTCTCATATACTCGCATATACTCTGTACCGTATGTGTATGAGTGTCGCATGAAAATACCCTGGTATATACGAGATACTATCTATATTATATCGGGAACAAAAACAAAAAAAAAAAACATACATAAAGAAAAATTTTCCAAATTAATTTCAATTTTATACTTGTGGGAATAAATTTTTGCTTTCTGACTTGTTTATATGTTTCCTTGTGCATATTATTTGTTTACAAGAAAAGTTTTTTGGAAACATTAAATGAAAATGGTAATAAGAAAAACGAAAAATAAAACACTATTATACGAGTATGTACGAATAATAATAAAATGTTGTGAAAATCATGATTCTACGAAAAAGTTTAATGGACCTTGTTTAATTTTTGGTAGGAAATAAAATTTCTTGTTCCATAAATGAAATACTTACTAATAAAATGTCCTGTCTAAACTTAAATTTAACGAATTGTAAAATATTTTACTAAGTCCGAATGCATAAAAAAAAAAAAAGCATCTAAAGACATTTTTGGAACACATTCATTAACATTTTCATAAATGTTTTCATCCTAACCATTCATATGTGACTTTAGTATACGAGTACAAAACTACGAGCAAATAATAACATTCCACAATCATTCCAAGAAATTATCATGTTACGTTCACTAATCATCATTTGTTCTAATTATGATCTTATTGTAAATTGAAACGGACAATTTTCATTCATAAGTAATGTAAGTATAAAACAGTCAAAATCCCAAAAGTGAAAAGTTTTTTCCGCACTTTTACTGCTAATGATGATACTCCTATAGGAGGAGAAATAAAGAAAAAAATAATATATTTTTAATGAAACAAGAAATTTACTTTAGGATGTGGTTATATGTTTGCTTCTGAAAAAAATGTATGCCTATACATTTATCGTCGTACATAGGTACTCAGTTTTGTGAATTCAGAACATCAATAAAGATCAATTGATCTGATAAACTAGCTAGGAACATCTCTACAATCTGTTATGTTTCCTTATAATTTTTTTTCCCCTCTATAAAGTAGGAAATGATTAATGACAATGTTATGTTTTTTGTCTATAGTTGTTCAGTTTTGTTCTTCTATATAGGAAACTATAATTAACTATTAAAGTCATTTCAAGTTAACTTTAATAAATTGAAAAAAGTTTCATTTTTCCTGTTACCTTCAAATACGAATATAGGCCTAGGTTTAGTGTGTCTATTACACATACAAATCCACAGTTTTTAATGTTTTTTTTTGTGTTAACTTTTCTTGTTCGATTTTAAAATCGATTTAGTCACTTTTCTTGTATATTATTCGATGTACGCAATTTACATGAAAAATGAAATGAATTCATTAGAAATGATCAGCAAGAGTTCAAAAATTCAAATTCATCTTCTGTTTAATGGGCTTACGATTTACCTTGCTTATACCACTGTGATTTCTTTTTAAAAGAAAATATTAAGAAAAAAAATTAAAAATTAAAAAAAAATAATAAAAATAAAAACAAGAGAATAGATACACAGAAGAAATTGTGATAAATTGTGGTGCGTGTGTGTGTATTTAAAGGTGGAGTGTGACTTTAGTATGTAGGTGATCTAACTTTAAAACCTACTATTCCACTAACGATTATAACGATGATGATTATAATGATGATGATTATTACGATTACGATTTACACTCGCTTGTTTGTCTATACAAGATGTTCAATGTGTGTCTTCTTCCTTAAACACATATAGCTATATATAAGTACATATATAGATTTCGATTTTAGATACCCGCTGCAATGCTTTTGTATATACTCACAACATGTACTATATGAGTATGTATAGTCGCGTCACAAAAATCAAAGCATCAAGCGCAGATTATTCATTCAGTTCATCTAATCATCTCATTGTATCTTCTACTTTTAATAATCGACAATCAATAAAGTGATTTGAATTTTTTTTTTTTTTTACAAATTTTTCAATACGTATGATATACAGAGTATATATGAATAACGATTACGCTTTACAGAATTATTAATAAAAATTAATATAAACGAAAAAAAAAGAAAAAAAAAACAGCGGATAGCCATAAGCCGATATCCGATTATGATATGGCGTTTTGGAAATTTTATTTCTTTTTCTCGTTCCTGATTTTGTTAGCAGTATAGTAGTTCAAAGCAAAAGTAATTTATTCTTTTGATTGTTTTCGATATTTTTTTTTTGAAACTATCTCTATCTCTAGAGTCTTCTTATTCTACTGATTTTTGAAAAAAAAAAAAAAAATACACCAAAAAGGATTTTTGATATGAATAAAATTTAAATTTTGAAAATAGAAAAAAAAATAAAATTCAAATTTTCGATCAAATATATTAGCACCCTGGTGGTCTATTCAAAATCATTATCATCGTGATATGATAATTTCCTGAAGGTTTAACATACGAATACATGCGCTACATGTTCTCGTTGGAACAATAGTTTTGACCAAAATGTCTGAAGGTGATACTGATTTTATAAAAAAAAAAAAAAAAAAAAAAAATTATTCAAAAATAAATAAAATTGTCCAGATAAAATTTACTGAAGCTGATCATTCAGTTAAAGATTATTATGCGATGATGCTGTAGGAATGGAGACTATATATAAATGTTGTTATTTTGGTAATTTCAAATTTTCGTATAAAATCGAAAACAAAAATTTTAAATTTATTTAAAAAAGGTATCACACACACACACACACATACACAAGAAAAACTATAAAACTTCCAGTTTAAATATTTAGTAGACATCAGACATCATAATCGACAATGATAATGATGATGTTGACTATACGAAAAATAAGACGACTCTGATAAGCGACTCATCTTTTAATTTTTTTTTTTGAAGCAAAACTACTTATACGAGTATTCAGTTAATGATATATGCGACACATGCCTTTATATAATAAACGTAAATGAAAACGAAATCGTTTCACAAATTTTCATAAAATAATATCTTCTGTCTTTGTTTGTTCTTTATTCTTAATTCAATTCAAAAATCATCATCATCATTACAAAAAGAAGAAAATTAAAATTTTTTTTTTTTGATTAAATTTGCAATATTTTACCATTTATTAGAATGCATATAATGCAAACTGATTTCATGCATATTTACGTTCAGATGTATTAATCGAGATAATCCTTAACCAAAGATAAGATGGTATAAGACTACATCTACCAGATTCCATATTGTCAGATTTTTTTTTGTTTTTGTTTTTGTTTTAAAAATGCTAATGGACAAAAGCTCTTTAGGGAACAAACATATAGATAACAAAAACAAAAATACATCTCCAAAAACCTCGAAGCCGAAATGAACATCAAATATTGGAGAAAAATTTATTATAAGGATAAAATTTTGAATATTATTTTGCATCTGATTTTTTTTTTTCATTTTTTGGTAAATTTTAATTTTATAACTTCCAGATATACCCACAAGTATTATACATAAATGCAGATTGGTTTTTGAGAGCACAGATGCAGTCAATTCAGTCAGTCAAGTCAAATAAATCGTTATCATTTTAATCGAATCGAAAATGAATCGTAATTGCTAACCATCCACTCCCCTTCTACTATTATTCCACTGTGATCTGATGTTTTGTTCAGTGTTAGAACATTGGTTAAGGGTAATAATGAATTTAGAGATTTTTCAAACAATTTTTTTTTCACTCTCATCTTTCCAAACCATTTTATTCATTTGTTATTTTTAGATTATTTAATTTTTAATAATTTTCAAAAATTTTTTGGCATTTAATTGCATACAGAGTGCTATCGGTTTTGTTAGTTTTTATTGCAAAGTTTGTTGATATAATTTTCCTTATATGGAATAAAAAAAATATCAAAAATGATAAAAGATTTAATTTGTAATTATTGAATTATAAATTAAATTGATTTCTTGATATTTATTTACGTTGATCTGTAATAATAATAATTTCGCTTATCGTATTTTGCATAATAATGTATCCAAGTTTATTTTGGTATTAAAACGGCTAATTCTAAATGTGAGCGACCATTTTTTTTTTTCAATCTTACTTTTACATTTATATTTTTGATTTGATCTGAAACTTTTTTCATTTTGATATTGTCATATTTTAGTATCGTTAAGATTAGGATTCGAGATATCTGCTATCTTGTGCACCACATATCTCCGAAGTTGCTTAACCGATTTCAATGAAATTTGAAACATAGAAACTTTGATAGGAATTGTGGTGCTTAATGGAGCGTTTATATTTAAAAAAATGTCCTTGTTTCCTTTTTACAGGGTGTCAAAGTTGTCAAAATTTCGATTTTTCGGCATCCAGATGCACCTCGTACAGCAAAAGCAAACACTGATTGACCAACTTCTTTGAATTAGAACTTCTTGAATAGAGCACATTTTTTTTAAGTCCTGAAATTTAGTTATAATTCTTAAAAAATGATAGGGTGTTTTTTGAAAAATCTTTCAACTTTGACTTCTATTTTCATTCATTAAATCTTCATATGTCTATGTGATTTTGGTATCAAAATAAAATTTGGACTTTTCTGAAGAGTTCTCAAAAAAAAGTATAAAAATCTTTGTCATAATTCCATTTTTATTAACAAAATAAAATTATGTTATTTTCTCATCAAAATATTCAAAAATCCATTTTTATTAACACCTAAAAGGTATGCAAAAGCTTTTTTTTGCAATTTTTATATGTAAAATCGTTGTTGTTGTTCTCGAAATTTTTCAAAATCGAATCCTACTCTTAATGTGTTATTCGCTTCGTATCTTCTCAAATCCGCTTTCAGTTCAAACATTTGACGATATAAACCGAAACTCAATTGCATAATAAAATGTGATTTTGTTTTGGGAATTTTGCATATCATTTCATAATTTAAAATTTATAAGTTTTCTTAATAAAATGCTACAGTAATAAATTTTAAAATAACAAACAAAATTATCTTTCATTTTACATCATAATTTACTTATGTCGTCCTTCAACTTTTGGATATATCAATATCAAAATATCAAGTTTGAAAATCGATTTTGGATTTGAGTCCTTATATCTCAGGAACTACTTATTAGTTTTTCAGAACAAAATATATTTCGTTAGAAAGAGTAGAAAGTTCTCTTTAAAATGCAATATCCTTTGTTATCCTGCATTATCCCAACGAATAAATATAACGGTTTTTGTGAAACAAATTGAATTTTTTGAAAAATTTTTAAATGTACTTTTCTTTCAAATATCAAATTTCCGCAAACAAGGACATCCCAAAGTACCTTTCCGAAAATGTTCAATTTCGATATCACGAGCTAGTGATTTGGAAGTTCAGCCAAATAAAAATTATGTTCTCCTTCCATTTGATGGTGAAATTGAAATTTTTAGTCGAAAATGGTTAAAAAACCAAAAGTTCCTTTAACAATAATTGTTGATAAAAACTAAATTTTTCCACAATGAAAACTGTACTTATCCGTATAAAAAAAAAATTATAAAAATTTTAAATTTTCATGTTCATGATCCAAAATAAATGAAAAGAATAAAAATTTTATCGATCGACCTTACATTTACCAATAATGTTTACATGAATGTATACGCAAATCCCTTTTTTTTTTGGTAGTATGTAGTATAGAAAAATTCTGAAATAAATATTTTTCTTCATTTTTCTAATATAATATTCCCAAAGAATAATATAAAAACAAACATTAAAAAATGGTCAATAAATTTCCTTGAACTCTTTTTCTTTTCTCCTCAAATTTTTTTTCTCTCCCACACAAAAAGAAAACATTGTCATATCTTTTACACCCACACATTAATCACAAATTATTTTCTTTATTTTGTTTTTTTTTTCTTTATTTTTTTCATAAATTTTTGCATAAATTTACTTTTTTCCCTCTTATTCTTAAAACAAACATTTAAAAAAAAAATAAAAACCACACATCAGCAACAAAAAAAAAAAAAAATACCAAATCACCTTGCATACGAAATCATCGTCAAGGTAACACGGCATTCATACTCATATCTCATCTAGTAATCATATAATGAATTTTTTATTCATTAAATTTATGTTATGTACGTCGTACCTATCTCAGAATAAATGTATGTATGTATGTATGTGCATACAGTAATTCTTTCTCTATTTTCATTTGTTTTTGTTCGAATTGTATGTATATATCAAATACGAAATGTTAGTGACATATTCTTCTAAGAAATTTCTATTCATAGGAATAAATACCTAATGTACATATTATATATTCGTTTGTATACATATCTATATTTGCGTTATCATTTGGATACACATTCCACATACATATGTATGTACGTACGGTATGTACTGACTATACAGGGTGTCCGGTTTCAGGTGGTCATCCGGCACACAGTAGATAGGTCTCGCCGAGACAAACAAAAAATCGTTGTAGAGGGAGGGGGGTAATCTCAACCGTTTAGCCGCTAGAGGGCGATGAAGATTTTTCGCACTCAATCTACGAAACACCCTTTAATAACTGCGGTGTACTAGCTAGAACAATCTGGTCTGAGAAAAATCTGAAGGAAACTCCCCCCTCTCTTCAATGATACCTAATATGCTTCTCTACGTTCTTTGTTTCAAGAGTTATTGTGCTTCAAAGACAGAATTTAGTGATTTTTTGCCATTCTTTTCAGAGATAATACAGGCTGTGGAATTACAGCGCCCTCTATATTAATTTCAAATTACAAAAACAGAAAGCCTAAGACACCTGCTTCATTTTTGCCCTTTACAGTAAAGGTCTATCTCTCACAGTTTTTTCCATGTTCTATCTTTTGAGTGTTTGAATTGTGTAAAATCATGTAAAATCATGTAAAACTCATATCAAAGAACCGTATTTTATTAAAAAATGGCTTTTCAAATATTATTTATTATGCGCTGGTATTGAATTGGTAAGAGATAAATCTTTACTGCGCAATACTAAAATGAAGCGGACATTCTGGGCTATCTGCTAATTTAAGTAAAAATTAATATAGAGGGCGCTGTAATTCCACAACCTGTATTATCTCTAAAAAAAAAATGGCAAAAAATCACTAAATTCTGTCTTTGAAACACAATAACTCTTGAAATAAAGAACGTAGAGAAGCATATAAGGTATCATTGAAGAGAGGGGGGAGTTTCCTTCAGATTTTTCTTAGACCAGGTTCTTCTAGCTAGTACACCGTAGTTATTAAAGGGTGTTTCGTAGATTGAGTGCGAAAAATCTTCATCGCCCTCTAGCGGCTAAACGGTTGAGATTACCCCCCTCCCTCTAGAACGATTTTTTGTTTACCTGTCTACTGTGTGCCGGATGACCACGCGAAACCGGACACCCTGTATATAAAAATAAAGATCTTGACCTGCATTAATAAAATGAATTTTTCTAATGAATAACAAGAATAAGAAATATTAGAAAAAAAAATGTAATGTATTCCTACATAATATTTATGCTCCTCTAAACAACCACACAAATAATATTATTACACACAAGAACCTACACCATCTATTATAATAGGTACTAGAGAGTACAAATTTCAAAAATCTTACACATATTCACCTATATTATAGTACATAACACCAACAGCAAATTCTACTAGTCCTACTACACAATGTGATGGTGGCTCTATTCTTATACGAACATAACATACGAGCATATAATATGAGTACATATGTATGGGTATGGCTAATTTTTTATTTTAATTATTTATTTTTTATAAACAATTTTTTTTTCTTTTTTTTTTGTGTATTCGTTTAGCTTTTCAAGATTCATTTTTATAGATAACCAGGGTATGTGACCGTAATACATATTCGGTTCTAATATTATGTATATAATGACATATATGACTGTATACATATTTATGCTGTTACGACTGAAATGCATACATACATATTTACACAATAGTTAATAAAAATGTAGATACATTTATATCTGACGTTGTTTGTAAAATCGTATTGTGTGTATGTAAAATAGAAAAAAAAAATAAATAAATAAATAATGCATAATAATATTGTAATGTAATGCATATATAATTAGCTAACCTCTACTGTTTTTTATTATTTTTTTTTCAAATATGTATTACTCCTGTTATGTATAAATAAACTAAATCACAAGAAACAAAACAAAACCTATCTCATTTGTGTTATCATGCATTTTATATACGGCTATTTATCTATTTTACCTTTATACATCTAACGGCTGATAAATTGATTTTAATAATAATAATAATGCAATGATAAAGAAGTTTTTAAAAAAAAAAAATTATGAATGAAGAAAATAAAAATAAAACTTCATTTTAACACTGAATAAATTCCAATATAAGCGACGAAGTATACATACCAGACCAACTAGCTAGCTAGTAAATTCTCTTATAATATAATGTTCATTTTTCCTTCTGTTTTCATTCATTTGCGACTGCGATGATGCCCTTCTTATCAATTCAACCATTACGCGTCTTGTCTACATTTTTTTCTTATCCAATACAAGTACATATGGAAGTACATAGTACCTGTGATAGTACATACATATAATATATGCATTCGTAAAGTACTTCTAAATATTATGTAAAAGTGTTTATACGTATTACAGCAGGTATATAATATGCACGTTATATGTAAATGTCATCCTATACACATTATTGTATAGTCATTGTCTTCACATCACTGAAAAATGAAAGAAAAGATTTATGCATTTATAAATTCCTCAAAAAAAAAAAAGTCACACAAATTAATTTTATTATTTTCTCGTTTTTTGTTTCATTTTTCTTTAATTCTCTGTCTTTAAATTGCAAGTCACATATATGTATAAGATTTTTGTTATTTACTTATCTTAAAGAAAAACATGCCTGCCTGCCTATATATTTGCCACACGTATCCATCATCATCATCATCATTATGATCGTCATCATTATCATCATCGTTAAGTTTGCATAGGTGAATGAACACAAAAATACGTGTATACCCATATCCATACATAATCTACTTACGTATGAATGTTTGTCAGTACGTACACATAACAGAGTATACCCATCTAGAGACTCATGTTGTGTGTAGCTACATACATATATGTATGTAAAATATTTTTTCGCTTCTGATGTTACACATTCCATGGAAATATTTGTGAAAATAATATTGTGTAATTCTTTTTCCTTTAATTTATTATTATTTTTTTTTTTCATTTCATTTCATTACGTTTCATTTCTCATTTTTCACCTGTAACATTGTCTGGAATCTGGAAAAAAAAAAAAAAAATTTATGTACGCGAATAAAATAATAGACGCATAATATAATACCTACTGATTTTTTCTTTTGTCTAACAAAAAGATTCTCAGCTTGAATCAATTACTACTTATATGAAAAACAAAAAATAAATAAATAAATAAATTAATGCCTGAGAATAAAAATGAATGCAAACATACAAAAACAATTTCATATGCATGGTGGATATAATATTATGTATTTCATTCTAAATTACATTTTGTTTGTAGGTACAGCAGAAGAGTCTAATATTATTTTTATCTTGTGTACATGCCTACATATCTATGTGTATAACACGAACTAGGTTATCAGGGCCTCATTTCAAACACAAACACATTTTTTTTTTCTTCTGTTCTTTTGCCTTTATTTCATTGTTTTAATTATTTATCTGTTTTTATTTTGTTTTTATTTACATTTATATTGAATTAAAGGCGTGTAATAGTTCAGATAATGAATACACCGCACCGCGTCCATGTTATTACAAAAATAATAATATCTAATAAAAAATAAAAAAATGAAAAAAAAATACAATGAAAATCACTCTCACCAAATTCTCACGCTATAAAAATGTAGGTAAATACAGCGGTACCCTGATTGCATACTATACACGAATACATCATAAAATAGTTGGTGGATAAAAAAACAAATGTTTTTCTTAACATATAGGTATCATTCTATGCTAGACTAATCTTTAATATTTTTCGATAATAAATGGTTTCATTATAAAAATGATTTCATCCTAAGAAAATTTTCGGTGATGACCTTTCAATTAATGTGTTGATTCTATGGATGGTACCTTAAAATAATATACAGTATATATGTATACGAAAAACCATAAAATGCATCATATAAAATCAATTTTAAATGCACTTCATTTAGTTAGATATCGAAGAAAGGGCGTCATAATGTCCGATAATGTATCGCATATGTATATGAATAAGTATAGGAACCTTTCATTTTATCTTCCAAGAAAAAAAGGATAATTTAGTTGTAATTTTCATTAAATTGATGTACGGTTAATGTAACAGTAGGATGATTAAATAAAAAATCAACAAATAAATGCATATACATATATACCAAACACCAAACTAACTAATCTAACAAAACTAAAAATCAAACTTTTTTTATAAGAAAAAAATTTTCATTTGACAAAATAATTTGTTATATCCGCTCATCGAAAATAACAAAAAAAAAAAAAAAAAAAAGAAAAAAATCCTTTAAATTTTATTTTTCATTTGAACATCCTAAAAATTTGTTTCATTTTAATGAGAAATTCAGTTTTATACTGAAATTTCTTTGAATTTATTTTTAATTGAAAATATTCTCTTTATATTTTATCTATTCTATTTATTTCTTTATTATTGTTTCATGTTTCGGTTCTATATAAGTACTTATAATTTTCGAAAAATTTGAAGAATATTATTTTCTTATTGAAAAGGTGATAAAGAAAACCATGAAGGTACATACTTCTTATGAGAAAATACTCGTGAACGTGAACGTGAATAGATAAAATTTTCGGATTTTATTTTAATTTTATTCAAATACTCGTAATTCAATTAAATTCAAATGAAAATCAGGAAGAAAAAAAAATGGCTATACGTATATTATATGAGCTGATGAAAATGTTCTCTCTTATTTAAAAGGTATACATACATATTTGAAACTTTTGAATGAATAATAACTCATTTTCAGAAATTTACTTTTATTCTGTGTGTTGATGACAAAAAAATGAAAAAAACATCTTTATTTTATTTATTTATTTTTTTTTTGTAGAGAATTTTCAGTTTTCTATTAATTTGTAACTCTACACAACACACATACACAATCGAAAATTAATGAATGAATGAATGTGAGCGTATAACTGAATAACTAAAGTGCCAACTTTTCAAAAAAAAAAAAATTATTTTCTATAAAGAGTTAGTTCCTATATTCATCCTATTTTTTTTTTCATAGATAAATTTTTTGTTTTTATTTTGATATTTTTTATGTCGTATTTGTTGAAAATAAAATTTTGCTTTCGTTTATGACATTTTAATAGCATTAAAAGTTCAAAAATTATTTCTTTTATATTTGTGAATAGGAAAAAAAAAATGAAAAAATAAAAAATCGTATAGTGAAAAAGTATAAAGTTTCTGTTAAAAAAGTTGTAAATTTATTTAGAGATCCGCTTTAAAATTGCTTACCTATTATATACCTATATAGCATCACCTATAGCATAGTATATACACGAGGATACATATATGTATTTGGTATATTTTTGAAGGACTTTGTGGCATAGTTACAGGGACAGAAAAGTCTTACACATAAATAAATGTATGTGTGCGGGTGTATTATATAAAAATGAATTTCGTATTTTAAGTTGAATTTTCTTTGTTACAAATTCAGTTTCGTATACATACTCGTATTTATAATGCAGAAGATAATTTCATGAAGGAACCTACATATAACATACATATACTTATAAACGATAGTACGTATGTATGTAAAAAAAGGAAATTATTTTGGTCAAAATGAAAAACGAAGGTACATATATAAATACCGTATTAAATCCGGCAACAAGGAAAAAGGAAAATAATAAATATTGACGAAAATTTTTAAAATTAAATTATCCCACTTATATAGGATTTGGTATAGATAATTTTTATTTTTTTGTTTGTTTGTGACTATTATACTTTCGTCGTTAGGTAGAAAGTCGTATTTACAAAATTTCGAAAAATGAATTAAATGTAAAATCTTTATCTTAGACCAATATTGCATCTATTCTCTAAATTAGAAAGCTGTAAACGAACATTAAGGCACTTTTTTCGCCACTTCAAATATCGTATAAGTCGTATAAAAAGTCGTATCTGACCAAATCTGGCTTATCCTAATGTAAATAAAGGTCATATCTGAGATTGTATACTTACGACCTTCTGCCTTGATACTACATACTCTAAATACAGATATTTGGCTTTTATATAAGATATGATAAACGATCGTATGTGTCAAATCACACAAATCACACATTTCTAAAAAAAACCCTCAATAACTCAAAATTACCTAAATGTCAGATAGGACTTTTTACCTAAATACGGCAGTATCGGTGTACTGTGCACGGGTAAAAAGTAAAAAAATAATAATCTAGAATTTTTAATGTCCGGACAAAATTTCTGAGACAAAATTTTTTTGGTGGTAATTTTATTTATTTACAAGCAGCAAGTTCCCACTTCGCTGGAGTTTTTATCTAAGACCAATATTTCTTATATTATATTATGTTCTCATATAGTACAGCCGGTTAAAACTGGCGAAGAGGAAGCGTGCGCAATAGAACCTGCTTACCTTTTCCATTAAAATTTCACTATGATGGAAACATAAAATTTTGCAATGCCCACTGAGTGGAAGATTTAATATTTTATTCTTTTTGTAGTTTTCTTTAATGAAGGGGAAATAAAAGGAAATTTTGAAAATATCTCCCATGTGCGCGATTTTTCGCCAATGTTAAATGGTTGTATTATACATTTGACAAAATCGTAGGAATATATTCAATGATATTCCAGCTTCACTTTTTTTAAAAAAATATTTCAATAGCATACCAGACCTAGTTCACTTTAGAAATTATAGGCCGTTTTCGGTAATTCAGATTTGAGTTAAATATTAAATTTTAAGTGTTTTCGGTAGAGTAGATCTGAAAGGTAAGTTTATTTGAAAAATTAGTCTGTGTCATTGTCCGGTCTTCAAACTATATTCCCAAGCAAAAAATCGAATCGATCGATTGCTCTGTTGCGATAAGGAAGAAGAACAAAACACACTTTGATATTCATAATTCCAATGACATACTAGCCTTAACTGATCACTTTAAACCTCCATATATCTTCCACACCCTTATACCTATCGACGCGCAATCATTATAGTAGACAATTTTGGATACTTGGGTTACAACCGCACACAAACACGATTCGTCTCCAATGTGTAGTTTTGGCTTCAGAGTGAAATATAAGGAACACACACGTCCAATTAGATTAAATTTTTTTTTTTTTTTTAATATTATAAGTAGGTGACACACATGAAATTTCATTCAATGAAATTTATGTAAATAAATTTAAGAACGATCAGTGTTGAATGCATAAACGATATTTGAGGTTAATCTCTACTTAGATTGAACACGTACGGTTTGCATTTGTTGATTTTATTTTGTATTCTTGTTACTGTAATTCATATTTTTTTTTTCTTGATTTTATTTGTTAGGTACCCATAATTATCTCATTCTATGTGTACATGTCCAAACTTAAATACATATATGTGCTCTCTACTACTTACAAGTAACAGAGGTAATCGATTGTATGTATACGTTTACAATCATACATAAATTACGGAAATAATAATAACAGTATTTAATGTTTCAATATTTCCTTTTTTATACATTTTAAAATTTCTAAGACAAATTCAATATTTTCAAAACGTATAGGAAAATAAAAGATGCAAAATCCAGTAGTATAGTAAAGCTATGGATCTGGCTATCTAGTAAATCATAAACGTTCACTGTACCTGAATGCTAATGTGCATATTTATGTGTCTGTCTATTCGCTTTTAATAGAATCTACAGCAACAGGAAGAACATTTAAAATGCTCTATAATAATTTATTTCTCTATAAACATACATTCTTACGCATTTATATGTAGTAGCAGTAGTAGGTAGTAGTTAGTGTATATATGAAGTCGAATAAAATTAATGACATTGTCCCACAAAATGATTAATTGTTGGTTTATACAATTTTCATGTGTACCTTTATACACACATACAAATTAATAAAAAAAGGACATTTGTATTCATAACTGTATAAATTATTTTCATATTCGTATATACATGCATATTAACATACAAATTCAAATATAATTCAGATATTCGTTCAAAAGATGATTATCTTATTCGTACATTCATATTCTTTCTTGTTTACATGAAATATTTAAAACTAAATACCGATTTCAGATTATAAGTATTACGTATTACCAATTATATGTAGATAAAAAAGTTCAATTCAAATATTTTACTTTTTCATAATAAATAATAGTAATATATCCACATATTTTACAACACATGAATTCCTCTAGATAAATTTATCTATGCATTCCGTTCCATATGGAACTCATTCTGAACTAGTGCTGATTTCATCAAAATACGAATTATATGCTTTTGATGGAAGAATTTAGAGAAATTTTCTTCCCAAAAACGTAAGAATTTAATTTTAGATTTTAATGAATTTTGTAATGGAAATTTCATTTGATTACATTTTAACATGCATCTTTTTAAAAGAAGAACTCAATGTTTTTAATTTCAAGTCATCAAAACAAAGTTTAACGTCGGAGGAGGGATGGCGTAAATGGAGGCAGTTAATCCGACCTTCACTTCTGAAATAAATTAAAATTAAGAACTGAGTTTAACTTAAAATGGGCAGTGAATCCGTAAATTGTTTAGAATTGGAATGTTTTCAAAATCTAATGATTTGTAATCTTCTTTTTGCTTTTTGGTCAAATTTTTTTTAAATTAATTTAAAATATTTTTATAAAACCTTTTGCTTAAGGTCAAACAAGAGACATTTGGACAATCTTACGCACTACAAAAAAGAAATACTACCATCATTTCAAATTTATTTCAATTATTAATTCTCTTAATTCTTTACTTCTTTTATTCTTCTTCTTCCACAGCCTCAATGGGCCTGCACTCACCGATGTGATTTCTAAAATTATTACTATCATGATGTAATGTTAGTTGTAGTTTAATGTAGATTGCGAATCGCCGAGTTGCTTGTAAGGTAAGTTGCTTGTCTAAGATATTTTTCCCAGCAAGGTGGCAAGTGGCAATCTTTCAAAGCTGAGTAAGCTCAGGAGCGCAATGAAAGTTGAATCGGACAACGAAAAATTGAAAATTATTTTTCCTAATTTTGTCTTAGACGGGAGTTGAACCCGCAACTTCCAATCCGTAGACCCTTTTCTGTTAATACTTCTAATTAATCCGATTATAGACCTGCGATGGTTTTCTCCTAAAAGAATTAAATAGTAATTTTTTTATTAAGAAGCTACGAAAAAAATATTAAAAAAATTCTATCATGTCCATATCCTGAAAAAAGAATATGCACATTTTTAATCTTTTTACGGATAAATTGATTCTAAATAACTCGATAACAAATCATCCAATCGATCTCGAATTTTTTTTTTTTTTCGGAAGAAAAAACTTTCTCCTTTTAATTTCAAAAATAAAAAAATTTTACGTAGTGCATTTTTTTTGGAACCCACTGTTTTCTCAAAATTTTTTAAAAAATTCATCATAATTTGAATTTAGGATCTCTTATTGTTTAAAACCGTATTCCGAATTATTTTTAATAGCATATCAAAAGAAAGGTAATTTTGTTCCCTATCATTTGTTAGAACACTAAATTTTGCTACGTAGGGTGTATAAAAAGTTACACGTGATTTTGTATTGGAAAAAAGTCAATAAGAAATATTTTTAATGATGGAATTGCATCTAAAAGTATTTATCTCCTATCATCGATTTTACTTGTTACATAACTGATATCAGAACTACTTCTCTGCAATGCTAGGTCGTATTATCCTACAGAAAAATGTTCATGTGTTCACTTTATATGTATCTACATGTTCATGTACATAAATTGTAAATATAACATAAATACAATATAATATGAGAAAAATTTAATTTATTAATCTGTTCAATAAAAGTTATTTATTATCCATGAGAAACTAGAAAAAAAATATGAAGGACGTAATTTTTCATTATCAATTTATATCGAATGTATACAAGCATATAAATACCGCTACTTATTGTATAATCTGTATACATATGAGTATACATGATTTTATGCAATTTATTTAAATGAATTTATTCCAAAGTATCAAAATATTTACAGTATCTAATTTGAATGTTCAGACATTTGTGAAATGAGCACATAATCATAAAATGCAGTATAATCAAATTCATTTACATTAATTGAACTTTTTAAATCAATTTGTAAAAGTTGTTAAAGAAAAATTAACGTTTTTAACAGTATATACGAGTATTTTATGTTGTTTTCATTCCCATTTATATTCTTTACATTGAAATATTATAGATAATTAATAATTCATAAAATGCAAAAAAGTGCATGTAAATTGTACAAACAAATGACATATCAAATTAATTTTCATACTTGTACATTTTATGTACATATGTAAATACGTTATTATTAATGAGAAAACAATTATTTCAAATTCTATGCATTAAATTGTGAATTGTTTTGTGATATTAACAACAAGATATTTATAATAATTTACGTCATGATTATTATAATAAATTATTGTACATACAACATGAAGAAATTTTTTTTTCTAAAAAATAAAATTGAGTTTATTTTTAGTTTTGATTCATCTTTTAATTGTTTTCACTGAAAAATATGATTCATTCATATATGATCGATCACTTAATAAATTATTAATTTGTTCATCAATTTATAGAAAAATTTCATTAAAAAAACGATATTTCAAGAAGAATAATTTCAAATATATAAATCACAATAATTATGTTCGATAATACTGATGCGAGTAATGAAACAGAATGATATAATTTGTCATTTTCGTCAGACACCACCTATATATAAAGTTTAAATGTTTCATTGTTAGTATCGAATTTATCTTAAATACTTTTGCTAAACACGTAAATCATAATCATAATTCATTGGAATCGTATATTTATATTCAGATTACTTCTATCTGAAGATCGTTAAATATCTTTTAATTCTTATTTATGTCTGTATATCCGTATAATACATATACTTATATAGTGACTTTCTAATCATAGAAAAAATTTCCTTCTATTAATTAAAATTGAGATGTTGTTCAAATCCATATATCTATACAAATACACCTGTAAGCCTTATATTTCGCATATAAAATTAACTTGATCTCATTTTATTGACTATATAGATAATATATACAACAAACCAGATTTTATTTTATTATTACACATATAATTTTTTTTTTTTTTTTTGAAAACAAAAATAGTCGATAAATAAAACACACTCGTATACGTTAAATTTGCAAATTATTATCGAACGACAAATCCACTTTCTTGAAGTCAATATCCTCCTAAAAATTAAAACATTTTTGCGTAATACGTTTTTATAGTGATTCTAGATAACGCATTCGTTTATCGTTACACATACACAACATAATAATAACACATATCACATATGTATGCACAATCATAAATACATATTTCTATATACATACGTATCTGTATATATCGTTAACAGGTACATGGATTCTTTAATGAATACAACACGAATAATATTTGCATAAGAATCAAATTCATTATCTTTTTAATACTGTTGAGATACTTAAACTCTTCTGATAATAAATTCAACTCGAGTATAACTCTCATCGAAACCATCAGGTGCTTCAACTTTATAATGATTATCATTTTTACAATAATTCGCTATACATATTGTATAAACTCGATAATGAACAAAAATAATCTGCACTATAGTTGAACGTGCAATAATTATAGTAGAGAAAAGGTTTAGAATCAGAGTTACCGTTCAAGTAATTTCTATTTCAAACCAGTTTCAATATTACCTACCTAAGATAATTTTTAATAATTCTTGTTTATCGCCACATATTTTTTTAAAATAATTTATTCCCAATGGAATTATAAGCTGAAATGAACTTCAAGTTGAGATATGAGAGCTAAAAGATTTTAACTATTTTCATTAAACATATATCAAAGTTATTATAAAAATACCAAAACGATAGCACCGTTTGTGATAATTTGTGGACTTTAGAAAAGTTATTCAAAGTATAGAAGAAACTAAATTGAATACAAGAGTGACGGTCTTTATCGTATGCGTATCTCATCTAATTATCATATCAAAACATTCAGATATTGATTCGTTATGATTGTCATCCAAAATAAAATGTTCAATAATAATTCTCTATTCTTTGGATTCAATAGGCTGCCACAGATTTCTAAGATTGACTATTTTCTTCGTCTTCTAATGTCTATGTCTAACAATAAAATTGCTCTTTCAACAGGAATAGAAATTCTAATAAATTCCGGAAATGACTTTATTCGAAGAAAACTGAAGTGTGTTGCTTATCTTCCATATAGCAACTAAATATGGCTATTGCATAATTTTATGACAATAAAAACAGAAATCTTTTGAATACATTTCTTTTGTGTACTGTACACACGAGCACATGTTTCAGATATTTTATTTATTTTAATCAAAAACTGATACTATTTTTATCTAAAATTGATAAGATAAATAAATTTAAAATAGAAATGAAAGATACAACACGATTAGGTACATTGTGTATATCCAATCAAATATATTTTGATGACATTAATTAACAAATAATAAATTTACTACTAATTTTTAAGTTAATTTCAATGTAATGTTGTGTAATAAAAATGAAAATTTTTCGATCGTAAATTATTTCACGGGGAGTTATTCCATATTTATATCTGTCTTATCATTTTCTTTTTACCTGTTACACTCTTTTTTTTTTTTTTTGGTTTGCTGTTATTTAAATATTGTCGCTTCAATAATGGAAAAGCAAATTCTATAGAAACTTATAAAGCTGTCACATTAATTCGAAATTGTATTTAAAATGTATACGTATTCAGTATACTTTTATGTACATGTACGTGTACATAATGTATTATGTGTGTTGTGTATTGTGTTTTAGATAAATTATGTCTATTTAATAGATTTTATAAATTTCAAAATGATCTAAATATTCTGAATAGACAAAGAAACGTATGTACTTATGTATCGAAAGTGGTGTTTTATTTGAATGAAAACAGGAAAACATATACACATATTTTCTACCCACACATAAAAGAATATAATACCGCCCGAACAATAAAAAGAATAACATGATGCATATTATCTATAATAATTGAATTCGGAAAGAGCATCCTCCACGACCACGACCAAATCATCCAATATCGACCTTTACATTAAAAGAGAAGAAAAAATAATGTACATATTATAAATGCCGGCTATTTCAAATTACAACTTTAACCAAACTTATAAATTTCAACAATTAACTAAAAATATGAGACGCCAAACATTAAATATAGCGCGAGTATTTACATATATGTACATATGTAGACGAAATATGCATTGAAATTTTCTAGCCTTTTTTTTTAATTTTTCTTTGAATACAGATCGATTGTGTAAAAAATCTGTACCAATTTTTTAGTTAACTTTAAATACACTTACACTATGGCATACAAAAGTAACAGAGACTTTTTTATAAAATAATGATAATATAGTAACATTTACACACTTAAAAAAATAAAAAATAAAGAATAAAAGACAAAAAAAAAAAAGTGAAGAAAACACTTGCATTTTGGTCCCCAAACAAATCCGTTCAATTCAATATTTCTTCTTTTTTTTTTCTGTTTTTATAAAAATATTTTTGTGTCGTTTTTTAAAGATGAAACATACAAAACATGGGACAAAAAAAAACACCCAAACCAACCGGTTCTTTCAAATAATAATGATGATGAGATTTTTATTCACAATTTCTTGTAGATATGATATTTCATCCACAATAAAATATGTTTTCATGTACACTCACACAAATGTAGAATTATATCATCATATACAAGTGCATGATAGTGTAGATAGATAGATAGATGGGTAACAGGTCTCAAAAGATCTTAAATATACATAGTTCCTTTTTGTTGGATAATTTTGTTTTCATTTTATACCTGAGATGCGTATATACATATGTATGTACGTACATTTGAAAAGAAGTTAAGTTGTCTTATATTCTTAGGGCAAGTCTATCTTTTTTTCTTATTTTTATGTTTTTTTTTGTTTTCTTTGATGCGCCAACATAACGAAAATAAGAAATAATCAGCATCTCGTGTATCTCATAAATTAGTGCAGGTGGTCACACGCTTAACTTTTAAGATTCTTTTTATTTTTAATTTAATTTTTGTTGTTGTTTTTGTTATTTTTGTTGTGCATTGCATTCTATTTATCATTTATTCTGTTCTTCTTCTTCTTCTTCTAAATGGATACCTGATCAAAAAGCGTGTATGCCGATACACTGTGTACGTAGACGTATGTGCAACGATCAATGTTAAATAAAATAGATACCTTGCTTAATTCGCTTGTATGTTATTGTTATATCCTTCATAAGCAACAACAATACAACCATACAACGTTATGGTATTCATGGTAAACCGTGATGACTGCGATATGTTTTAAGGTAATGAAGGAAAAAAAGCAAAAATATTATTTGATTATGTTCGTTATTTACTAAATTGATGTTCCGATATGAATGAAAATCTCAAAAGATTTTATTGAGGGACATTCTCTGAATGGAATTGGAATCATTATTATTGCGGTACTTAGATTACAACACTGGTACAAATGTAATCTACAAATAATGAAACAAGAATTTACGATTTTTGAAACCAAAAACGACGTTTGCACTTTTCAAAAAAAATGAAAAAACATAACAAAAACATTTTGGAGGGAATTACATCAGCAATTTCCACACACTCATACACGACTGCAACATTGCAATATTGAATATTTAGAACAAAAACAAAATGTAAATGAAATATTTATGACCGTTACAATTTGAGAAAAAAATTTATTTTCGGTTTTTTAAATAATTTCGATTTTTTGTAAGAAAAAAAAAAAAATTTCATCTTTCTCATAATATCCTTTAGTGAAATTTAAAATGTTTCCAAACAGAAATTATTGCTATACATTTTAGTTCAGCATTCAATTATTTACAAAAAAAAAAAAAAAATTTGATCCAAAAATTGATAGGAATCCAAAAAATCAGAAAAAAAAATGAATGAAAAATTGAATTAATACGAGAAGAGTATAACATTTGTTATGGGTGCCGTTCATGTTATGATATGTGAACGATGAATATGTGAAGAATTCGACACGCACACGAACAGCACACTATATACAAATACTGCTTGCTACACTACTGTGTTATTTATACTGACATACTTATTAGTTACATGAAACTTTCTAAATTGCAACATGTGTGTACGTTACCTTGCGAAGACGAATAAAAAAACAATTTTTTTTTTCTCCAAATTTCTTGCAAAAATTAAAGATAAAGAAAAATGAAACTCAAAAATTGATGATTTTACAAAATTGAAAAATGAAGAAAAAAATAAAATCTGAAAATCATAAGAATTAATAGGAGCAGGTGTTGTTTGTTAATTCAATGTTTCTTCAGTTTTTTGCTGTTATATACGTTCTTTTACATTATTTTAGTGTTTGCATTTTTTTTATTTTTTTTTTTGTTAGTTTTGTTTTTCGTTATGTTATACTACCTTATATATTCCTCTTTTGGAGATTTTAATCAATGCAATTTTTTTTTGGAACTGCATTCACTAACAAAAAATACATATGTATATATAAGACAAAAACAGACCAAAGAAATGAACAACAACAAAAGCGAATTGAGTTGAATCGAATGAATGAATGAATGAGCAATCAAAATATTCAGGTGTACATGTAATCAAAGCAAAAATGAAATCTTAAATTGCAAAATACATAATCCAAAAAAAAAAAAAAATACAGGAAAAAATTTGTTAAAATTTATATTACGTGACGATATAGCGATATTAGGTAGGCTATTTAAATTTCAGGATTTCATTTTATTTTTTTCATTTAACGAAATGCGTTTTTTCTTTATTTAATTTCAGATAAAGAAAGAAAACAAATTGAGATTGTAAATACTTTTTTGCAGAATTGGAAAGAATTTTTTATAGCACAGATATACATAATCAACGTATATTAAAATGATAGCCTATGTACATGTAGATAGATTTGCAAATGTAACATTTTGGGCTGGTATTCACCAACATAAATTATCTTTTATCTGAGATAAAGTGTATTCATCAACTTGGATAAAACACTACTCGGATATTTTTAAGACAACCTCGGAGTGGTATTATAAATATCGTTCGAACATAACCTTGTTATTAACAGCAACAGTACAAATAAAGATAATGTAAGTTGTATTGTATTATCATCTTTGCATATAATTATCACATCACAGAACTTCTTTTTCATTTTGTAATATAAAAATACAATCAGTTGACATGTTTGACACACATGTTCGACCCGAAAACAAAGTTCGAAAACAAATTTTATCTAGGTTGATGAATAGTCTGAAATTGTATCCGGCTAAAATATATCCGACGGATATATCCATGTTGGTGAATACCGCCCTAAAATTCAGAATAAAATAAAATGAAAAATTTAATTGATATGAGATAAAAAATTAAAAAAGAAAATAAAAATTAAATTTAAAAATGAATAAAAATGATAAGAAAAAAAAATAAAAGAAAATATTTCTAAAATTACCCAGCATACAGCTCGGATAATCTACAGAGTATTATATTCGATTAATGGATACAGTGTAATATTATTGCTCTTATTAAAACAATATTATCCATAAATTGTATATAAATGCATTTTAAAAGAATCATTTTAATTATGATGCAAAGTTTGTATTACAAAAACAAGAAAAATGAGCAAAAAAAAACATTACACAGAAAATACTGCAACAACAAAAACGTATGACTATATATTGAACGTATGAGTAATATTTCGAAATACAGTGAATGTTGAAAGTCTTTGTACAACTCAAAATTTAAACTTTGGATATATGTAAGTCAAAATCAAAAGACCACATCTTCCCATTTGTTAGACAAATGAAACCCTGATATGTTCTTAATATTATTCCAGAATTTCATTCTCATACCTCTGGTTCATTCGAAATTACGAGTCAAAAATGTTTGTACATACACCCATATAAGTACATAGATATAATTTTTTATACGGTTTTTATGGGTAAATATACAAAAATATTTTTATTGTATGATAAATTTCGGATTTTCAGAAAGATTATTTCTAAAATTTGTAGGTGGGCGAATACTATTTTTACTCTGTGTAAATGTAATTTGTAATTTGACAGTTTTTTGTTTACATTTTTGCTTAGCAGTTTTTTACTTTAACTTTACGGCTTCGGAAATGGTAGCTGCTTAGTTAGCAGGTTTTTTTTTTAGCAGGTTTTTACTTTAACATTAGAACCAGAATATAAATTCCTTTAGTTAATAGGTTTTTTCGAGCTGTCAACATTTTACATGAAAGTTAGCAGATTTTTAAATTAGCAGAAATTGATGAAAATAGCACTGAATTGATTTGACACCAAAGTTTGTTCAATACTATAATAACGTTATAAATCATAGTGTAATCAATTTTGTATTTTATTTGAATAATAATAATACTTTTCTACTATACGTTAATGCACTCTTATAAAACACATCTTTATTACTTGTCAACAGTTTATTAGAAATAGAGAGAATTTTACAAAAATTTGAAGGTGTATACAAATACAAAGACTTTTAACACGCACCGTATGTTTTTGTCGTTTGCGCAATTACTTAAGCTAATTAAAGATTTTCATGTAGCTACGTGTTACAAGGAAAAAAAAAATAAAATAAAATAAATTAATAAATTGTATCTGAACATTATAAAAATGTTGATTAACTTGAAATTATAATTTGAAAATGAAAATGCAGAAAAACCATACACATACATACGTATGTACACAAGCCATTAATACATATGGGTTATATATGGCCTTACAAATTATATGTAAAGTTCACTGATACTTATGTGTGCTTAGCTGTTAGATTACTTTTGAAATTTTTAATAAGTGTATGGTTCACATAAAAAAATAATAAAGAAGAAGAAGAAGAAAAAACAATTGATTTAATGAGCCTTGAGATTGTATATTTAACACTATTTTTATTTGTAATACGTAATTCAAAAAATAAAAAAAAAAATAATTATAATAAAAGAGGTAATCTGAAATATCCAAGATTATATTACGAGTCCAATATGATTGTATGGACAATAATCATGTTATATTGGAATTACTTGAACTGGAAATTAAGTAATAACCTCCAATATAACCAAAGAGAAGAAAAAACAAAAATAAACGACGTATATTCTTTTGTTTTATAATTTCATTTTTTTTTTTTTTAAATAATGACTAAAGATTTGTTGCTCCCAATGTATCACACAGATGTAATTTATGATCATGTGAAGTATCTGCATATAATCATATACGTACTTACATATAATATATGATGTGATCAATATAAGTAATACATAAATAATATGAAGATTTATATTTCGTCCACTGTTTACAGTGTATACAGACCATCGTATATTAAAATTCTCCAACAAATTACACAAAAAAAAAAACAGAAACAAAATTTTTTTTTGTTTTTTTGTTGTTTTTGAAGGTCTAAATCTAGATTTTATTTTATTTTTTGCAGTGTTGTTAAGAAAAAAATCTCATTTTCAAAACGAGAATGAGTAGTATGAGTCTTCTGTTATTATCTTCGATATTTCTATCAATTATAGTATATAATTTTTCTTGTATGTAGTACCGTGCCATGAAGTACTATACAATGGGTGCGTTCAGTCACGTTCAGTTCATTGCATCGATGCAAGTTAGCGATGAAAATGCAGCGATGTTTAGATAATCGCTATATACAATTTACTGAACTGTGTACAGCGTAATCCGCTATGAACAGTTGATAGTAAGTAAGTTGATATTAATTCGCAATGAAATTTTTTTTTATTTTTTGCTGCCTAAATTTGTGAGAAACTTGGAATTATTAGCGTTTTAAAACCATCAAAATGAAAAGTAATTTCATCACTCTCATAATAAAAAATTATACACCTTACTAATAAATATGTATTAACTTTTCAACCATTAAATTCATCTTTCAAAAAGCATGTCAAAATTTGTTTACGATGAATAATTTTAAAGCGAACTTTTTTTCAGCTGCAAAGTATTTCCATCGCTGCAGAGTAGCGACTATGCAACGAAGTCTTTCAGTAAGAGAAATGATTGCAGCGATGGAAAATTTTACATCGCTGCGTGGAACTGAACGCACCCAATGTAATGTACGTTTGAAGTATCATAGTTGATGTTCCTAACATTTCTAGTTCATCGTCATCTTGTCATTCATCGTATTTTTAATTTTTAATTTAGCTTTCAGCTTTTAGCAAAGATCTGTTAGAAGACTATGAGAAGAGCTTAAAAAACTCAACCATTAGGTATATTAGATATCATAAATCATTAAATCGATACGTCGCTTCTCCTTCAAAACATGCTCGTATTTGAAAAAAAAATTCGAACATAGAAAATAAAAAAAAAAAAAAATTAGTGAGAAAAAAAATATATAAAAAACCAAATGAAAATTTTATCTATAATCCCAAACACACACACGCATACGCAACATGACGCGATATTCCATTCCAATCTGGGTGGGTTCATAAAGTTAACGCTGTATTAACACTGCAGCAACTTATCCAATCAAGCGTTCAAAAAGTAATCATGACTATAAAATAATCTGGTTCACTTTTTCAACATATTAGAAACACTAACGTAACACTAACACAATGGGTGCGTTCAGTTCAATGCAGCGATGCAAGTCAGCGATGAAAATGCAGCGATGTTTAGATAATCGCTATATACAATTTACTGAACTGTTTACAGCGGAAAAACCCGTGCAAACAGTTGATAGTTGGCTTTGTCTGTTGTTCTAACATTAAATATGTCAAAATTTGTTTACGATGACTTTTAAAGCGAACTTTTTTTCAGCTGCAAAATATTTACATCGCTGCAAAGTAGCGATTATGCAGCGAAGCCGTTCAGTAAGAGAAATTATTGCAGCGATGGAAAATTATACATCGCTGCGTGGAACTGAACGCACCCAATAACTGCAACATAAAATTCAATGTTTCGATGACTACTTAGACTAAAATTTTGAAGTTTTAATATATTGAATTTAGTTCTTTTTTTCAAATTACATAATTGTTCAAAATAAAAAAATTTTTAAAAAACTTAAATTTTTTAACACAATTGTCAAAACGTCGTAAAATGCATCAGTTACTTCATCTTAACACAAACATTTTAATGTTACTTATAGGGACATTAAAGCAACATTTCTGCAACACTGCAAAGTAATGATTACTAAATGAACCCAGCCTATATCTATGATAGAAAACTAAAATTTAAAAAAAAAAAAAACAAAAAGTTTGTAATTTCTTTTTGATTTTATTGTGCGATTTTAACGCAAAATTTTCATTTTTACGTATACATATACATATAGTGTTGTTCATTTTCATTGTTGATTGCCTGTATATACGATGTTTTAATATTGGAAATTGATCCGTTAAATCATGTAAAAAATTACACGTTTCAATTATTGTATGCATATTCTCCTATATATTACATAAAGCAGCTTTGATATTTATCAATAAAAATAGAGAAATATACACACACACACATACTTTCGATATACACACATATACGTACATAAAAGTTTATAAATTTTCACAGATTCATTTTTCAATTTTTACAGTGTTATTATTGTTTTCAGTATATGTATACATTTTTTCTTTGTTCGTTTGTATAGGACGGTTTATTAATGGCGGATGTATAGTGCCTGAAATAAAACAACAGTAGCTGCTACTATATACTTAATAATTTTCAGTACGTTTAATGTGTATTAGTAAGTTAGCCACCTAACACCCAATAATATGTTTCTAATGAACATTTAACAATAATTTTTGCTTCTGCTCATATACTCTTAATATCCTTCATATATGTATGTCTACCTAACTTCATTTCAGATGGTTTTTCAAAGTTTGATTGAAAAAATTGAAAAATAAAAAATGAACACAGAAGAGCCTCCCAGAAAGATGGTGTTCATTTTTAAATCAGTTGATGATGAATGATGGTTTGCTTTGCTTGTTTTATAGCTCGGTTATTTATTTTTTATATGTTTTTTTTTTTTTTGTTACCTCAAATTTTCATTTCAAATAAAGAATTTTCAATCATCAACATCATCTCATATACGTTTGTAACGATTATACGTGTATATATACATATATAGCTATCAGCATCGTATAGTATCATAACAGCCGTCATCTCATCATCATTATAATCATCGTCATTATTGTTGCTATATAATGCTAGCACCTAGCACAGTATAGCTTTTGTACATTTTTTGTTGTTTCTTTTTTGGATTTTTTTTTTGTTTGTTTTTTGCTTTGTTAGAGCAGCACACCAATCATGTCGACAACGAAAAAATTAATAAATCATATGGCAAACTATGGGTGGCGTATGTATTGGCTTGAATCACCTATCCTCTGGTACTGTAATGAAATGATTGAATAAATGTTTAAATAAATGGATTTGCTATATGTACTATATTCTTGGCTACCTACGACTCTACGATTATTGCAATAAATAATGCGATATTGCTTAGAATGTTTAGAAGGTTGTAAGAGATTAAATATGTATCCATGGTAGTATAACGTGTACAATATATAGAGTTGTTTAAATATAAGCTACTCTGTGTAAAAATCATATCCAGAAAATTAAAAAAAAAAACCGATACAAACTAACAAATTACATACGTACCTAGGTATCTAGCTACCTAAAAAAACAAACATTTTTTTCTTTTGGATTTTTGTGAGTTCATTTTCAGGAAAATATAAATTAAAAATCTATAACACCTGTTAGGATGTTAGGAGGTGTTCAAGTTTAAAGAATTTTCATGTTAATGCACACACATACAAGTACAGATATCCTTGTATATCGGTATCAATATATGTATATTTATGTGTGTAAATATGTATATTCGTAACTTTGAAATTTTCTATTGTTCAATTATTTTCCTTTCATATACATGTACATGCTGTATGTGTATTATGTATGCATTTGTGAAAAGTTCATTTCCAACACGATAAAAGATTGAAAATGCCGAATTTTTCACTTAACACTACGAGTACGAGTGTATACTGACTGCCTCTTCCTCGTTGACGTTGTCGTTGTCTTCTTCCTTGGAAAAGTTTATAATTTATATAAGCTTTTAACATTTTCACCTTCGAATTATATTTTCTTTTTCAAAAAAATTTTTTTTTGTTTCATTTTTTTATTGTTTCGCAATAATTCGTTATCTTATTTCCTTATTCATGCTGTTGTTATGTATAGTGTGTGTAACATATTTTTTTGTTCGGAAAACAAGCAAGCGAACGCACTAGCTATACCTTATATAATGCTCCTCGGTCCTCGCACAAAAAATTAAAAAAGAAAACAATCCAGAAGCGAATTATATAACTGAAACAAAGAAAAGTTCATTAATAACAATCTGTGACAATTTTTCTCAATATTTATGTATTGCAATAGCGTATGTATGGATTTTTCGTTTTGTATTTATACGAGCGAGTATATAAATGATATGTTGTGCATAGTAAAGTTTGTGTATAAATGTATGTTTTTTAAACAAAAGAAAATTGATGAAAAATGAAAAGTAAAATAATATTTTTCACACTTTTTTTACTTCTCAATTTCAATATTTTTGTTTCTTTGTTTTATTTTGTTATTTTTTCTTTTAATAATTTGTTCTTTTTTGTTCTCTATACACATTTCTTATTGTTTTGCTATTGTTTGAATTGTGTGAAAAAAAATTGATGAAAAGTTAAAAAAAAAGAAAAAAAAAATACAAAGTAAGATAAAACAAATACGTAATGGAAAAAAATAATATTGTGAGAAAATAACAGAAAGAGAGAAATAAAATGAAAAAACCCAACGTAAAAATGTGCTAAAGGTTATTCTCAATAGTGAAAAACCAAAATTATGAAAATGAAAAAAAAAATATATGAAAGAAAAAACAATCTAGGGTGCATATTGATTATTTTGTTTACATTCCTCTTTATCAAAAGAAAAAAGAAGACGATTTCATTAAACGAAAAAATAGGTAAACATTTTTGTTATTTTCTGAGTTTTCATTTGAACGAAAAAAGATTCCAAAAAAAAAAAAAAATAACAAAAAATTTTTAATTTTGATGAAAATACGACGTTTAGTGGAAAGAAATTTCATGGTTAGTCGATTTTAATTTAAAAATGAATTCATAATATTACATAGATAGAGTAGATATTTTGAATGTCATGAAAAATTTAGGAATTTGAATATTGTGGAAAAGGAATTTAATATTTTTTTTTTTATATGAATTTCTTTTTATGTAATTTTTACCACAATTAGCATACCATAGATACGATTCAATGTTTTATGTGGCTGTATTGTATGCTAATTTCTGAGTTAAGATAGTTTCTTTTAGAGTAAAAAAAAAATTCATTTAATTGTTCTTTGACCTTTAAAATAATTGAAAAATAATCAAAAAATTCTCAAAACATTTGTCCTTTTTTTCTACAGATTTTATAGTTAACTGGCATATTTAAAAATGTTTAATTAAAAAAATGTTTGGAATGTTCGTCATATATCTTCTTCATTTTATTTTCATAGCATTGCAGCTCTAGGTGAGGCAGCTCTTTCACCAAAGTGATTTTGAGACTTATTATAAGTACTATCGTGGAGTGCGTGGAGTGCGTGGAGTGCGTGGAGTGCACCTACAGTTTAATGTGGATTGCAAACCACTGAGTTGTTATAGTAGAGATGCAAGCTCATTTACATTTAAGGGTTTAGTTTAGTTTGACCATGTTAGACTGATCTAATGATATTTTGTGTTTCTTTGCACTTTAAAAGTTGGAAACATCGAACCCATAACTGTGTCACCGAGACTCCCAATATTTATCATACAATTTGCTGAATGTGCTATGTGCTAACTAAGATACATATGATCTAATTGTCAGTAACTGAGGCAGACATGGTGGTAGTGATTTTAGAATATGTAGCAGAAGAAAATTGATCATATTAACATATCCTTGATAATTATAATTGGAATTTAATTGCACAGTTCGATTTTATTGAGTACGAATGTAATTTTAAGATATGTCGTTATCAATTTTCCATATATCACGTAGTACATCAGTACTCTATGTCTGTCTCAGGTATAAAACATAAAACAACTACGTCTACATATCTGTGGCTGCCTTAAAATGACGTCGCGAATTAAACCATGAAATTCATTCATTCGATAAGTTAGCAATAAAATTTCATAATGAGATTTTAACCGAAAAATCTAAAACTTATCAACTTTTAAGATCAGTATGTACATTGTACTATACTGCATTTTCAGCGTATACCCAAAAGTACCTTTATTTCGGGTTCAAATATTTCATTCAAAATAAGAAAAAAAACGAAAAACCTCTTCGAAGATTTGAAATTAAAATTAAAATTCCTAACTTTTTCAGTAGGTATATAGCAAGATCACACGGTCATATTTTTTTATCAAAATATTTCATCATGAAAATATTTCTTGGTCCATATAATCTATTGATAATAATCTATTTATTGTTCGGCGATTATTATTTTATCTTACGTACACGAGTAGATGCTCGTATACATATTCATATGAAAGTTTTTCTTTATTATGTCTGACAGCACTTGGTATATATGTAGTAAGTAAGAGAGTACCTACATTTGGAAAAAAAAAATTTTTCATTTTTTTTTTCAGACTTAGACTTTCTCCTTATCTAAATACAAATAAAAAAATATTACAGATATTTTTGATTATATTTTTTATTTTACACACACGCGCTCGGTCATTATGAGTATCACATGTACTAATATTCGTCGTATGTTAGGTATGTGCACTTCATACTCAAAATATAAGGGTACTTTAGAAGAATAAGAAAAAAAAAATTTTTTTTTTCGATTTAAAAATCATTTTTCGCTTATAATGTTCGATTTCTATATATCATCATATCATATTGAATGTAACAATACAATTAAAGTCTAGCAATCATTAATCTCGAATATGTCCAAATACTTAACAAATTGAGAGCACGTGTCATCCACATATCGCACATGTATTCATATAAATACCATAAAAAAGTACCTTTATTTATTTCATATGTTTTGTTTTATTTTGGTTATTTATTATTATTATTATTATTATTTTTCCATTTAACAGTACACTCACATCACTTTAAATACTCGTACAATACACTATTTTATACTAACATTCCCACCTACACAGCAACGCTATCCGTTTACGTCTGTATATCATGGTCGTGTACATACCGTCATCGTCAATATCATGAAATAAGTTCAGTATTATAAAAATACTCGTCTGATATTACACTCGAAAGATTTAGTTGCAGATAGATCTATAAAGCTAAGTAATTTAAAAGAGAAACTAGAAAAAAGGTTCACTTAATCTTTTTTCATTTATTTTTTTCCAGATCTCAATACAATCTTATTAAATGTAGTTTTCTTAATAGTTTTCTTGATTTTCTTTTGTTTGGATTTTGTTTTTGATTTTGTTTCTCGTTCTACCTTCAAATCAAAAAGAAATCATCAGCTATCTCTAATAGGTAGTATTTATTTCATCTACGGCTCGGCTCGTACATCCGTCTAATAATAATCTCTTTTCTGATAAAATGTATTATAATTTTGGTGGTATCGTAGAGTGCTGATCAATAAAATGATGCGCTTCTAAATACTTCTGATATGTATATCATACATATTGGGTGATATTTTGTCCCCTAATATACTTATGTATATATATTCTCTTAATCGCATACATACTCATGCTACTACTAAAGTGCTACTTATATTTGCTAAGACTAAGGCCATCAGCAAAAAAAAAATTACTCAATCTGTCTAAATTACTTCTCAGGAGCATTAAGTAAACAAACACATAAACTTTATTATATTTTTATTTTCAAATTTGTTACTGAGGGGATTCTCATTCAGAGATAAGTAATACGTAAACACACGTATGTGGGTATATATGAAATACGCACACAATGTATCATAGATATACATAATATGACTGCTGATACTCAATTATTATATCGAAAAACCACAAATTACTTAAATGTCAAAATATATTTTAACATAATTTTTTTTTAAAACCAAAAAAAAAAGCTCGTAAAAAAAATTCAACAAATAAAAATTATTTTTTGACCACATACCTTGTTTTGTATTGTTTGTATCTAACTCATATTTTCAAAAAAAAAAAAAAAACTGTTTCTAAGTAAGTGCCCAAAAGTCTTATTATCTTCATTTTAAGAAGAAGCTTCCGAATTAACTTTTTTGTGATTGGATTTTTATATTTTTTTTTTCAAACTAGATAGGTGGCAGAATCATTTATACTCGTAATGCAAGGTAAGTGTATTACGATATATGATTTTAATAGACACATATCAAATGTATATTTTTATTTTTATATTTTGTTTTGAAACTTTTTAGGTTTTATTTCCATCTTTATAACAAATTAAATGTGTGGGTATGTGTTTGTTTTCATCTAATATCCATTCCGTTCATATCGCATATATTATTTGTTTGTTTTTATAAAATAATTTTTATGTCCTACACTCATTTTAAAAAAATAGATAAAATTATATGATTATTCTACCATAAAATTGGATCGATTCTGAATTCTATAGATTGAAAATAAAACAAACAAAAAAAAAATACTGAAAAATTATTGTCAGGTATATAAAGTAATTTTCAAAACATTAAATCGATTGTCCAGGATGACGAGATGAACGAATATAATAGTTTTTTTTTTTTCATTTGGTTTACCTTTGCCTACAATGTAGTAGATGTGAAATGTTACCTAGAAATAGTATAAGTATGTAATCTCAATTGATGAGAATCATCTATGAAAAAAACTAAAAAATACGATCCAAATAATGAAAACGCAAATGATCTAGATTTTAATGAACAGACGTTATAAAAATGTTTGTAATTTTAATGAAAATTTTATGTACCTATAAACTACTTCAGTACCTACTTGTTGGAGAACATTTTTAAATTCATATACACTGACACAGACACAACAGCACGGAGAATATTATGTAACTGAACTTGATCAATTTTATGAGGTTAACATATATGTACATATAACTTTCTTTATAGTTTTATGGTTTTATGAAGACAACTAATGTGGATTTCCATTTTTATGGTAGTCATTGTAATTAAGAAATAAAAACAGAAAATTTATTTTTTCATAAAAAAAATTGTACATATAGCAGTAATTGTGTAATGTAATTTTATAATTTTATATCGGATATAAAATATGAAAATTATTAATTTACTGTTTACACAACAAAGTTTCAGTATGCACTATGCATACATATATCCTGCTGTGTGCACACTGAAGTTTAAAAAAAATTTTTTTTTTTATTTGTTTCACATATTTGCTCCTGAATCAGAACGAATTTAAGTTGAAAATCTGAGAATTAATTTAAAGTTGTACAGAAATTCAACAAAAATCGAAACAAGTTTTTTAAAGATATTTCTTAAAATGCAAAAAATACATACGAGTATTTGTACTGTTGCTGCTGCTAGTAAATTTCAAATAAAAATTTAAATAAAATGTTAAACTAATTTATAGTTTTTTAATAAGAAAACGAAGATAAAATATTTCAATTCGTATATTACGTAATTAGATTATTTGTGTATAGAGTGGTTAATAATGTATACAGATTAGGTGTGCAGGTATACATTTTTTCTTCAAAAGGATACATATACCTACAATTCCTACTACTTGTATACATCCCAGCACAAATATTTTCTTGTTCTCATTATTTATAAATGAATTTTGTAGTGACAGTGTTTTATTCACTTTTAATGAAAATCAATTTATTGTGAAGAGGATATTAAAAAAAAAAGAGCTAAAATTTATGTTTTATTGAAAATTTAATTTAAATTCTCAGAATTGAGAGAAAAATAAAAGATGAAAAAAGGATTGATGAGGTTTTTACATGTAAATAGTAGTTTTTGGATGAAATGCGAACAAGTCATGGGAAGGATGAAGTAGAATAAGGAGAATTTTTTGAATTTCATTTATTCATGTTATTGTATAGTATTGTCTCTTTTTAATTGATTTTGAATCGATTCAATTGAAAAACTTTTAATTCATATAAGGAGTACGATATCTGTTTTAAAAATTTTTAAATTTTTATTTTTGAACTTACACATTATTGGTTCTTTTCCTCTTCGCCCACATTCTCTTTTTCCGGCAGTGTTTCTTCTGTTGGGATGTTTTTCAAGGCCTGAGACGTCATCATAATGGCATTGAAGCGGCTTACTTTCAGCACTCATTTTAATTTAGGAAATATAAGAAACGCAGTCAAAAGAAGCTGAGTCTGTTGAGTAGATAGGTTGAGGGAGAAAATCGTTTGATTTTTGGCACAAAAATGCAAAGTTCCACTCGATTTTCTTTCTCAGTTCTGTGTCATTAAACGAAAAAAAATTTTGGATATTTTTGTCATAACATGACCCTATTAAAATACCAACCTGTTTTGCAAGTTTTCTTAGAGTCAATCGACGACTTTCGCGCATTAGATAAGAGATTATCTGAATGTGAAGTCGAAGGTCTCATCAGTTGAGGTCGAAGCTTGAAGGTCTTCTTTGTCGAGACGACAGTTATCTTCAACTGATTGACAACCTCTTATGAATGAATAGTAAAAATCATTCGTAACACTGCTTATGACGTACTACCTAGAGCATAGTCTCCCTAAGTTTTGTTTCAAAAGTTCAAATGTCTCGAAAAAAGTTTTTTCCAGTTTCACACAAAACCTTAAGTTGTATCATTGCTCCCGAAAATCACACTTTCCAAAAATCGCCACGATTACGAACGCTGATACAATTTGCACTCAAAAAGCATTCCGCGGGGAAGAAAAGAAGTGAGATATCAACAATCCGAAAAGAGCAGATGACTGTCAAGGTTACGTTTCTCACCGCACAACGATACGATGCTTCACTTATGCATAATTTAAAGGGTTAGGTTAATTTTTAAACAGACCACGTACCTAGATACATTCGCATTGTTTCTTATTAAATTTAATATTTTTAGCTGCGGCTTAACAGAATGAAAAAATCAATCGAAAAAGAAACATATAATAATTAGTATTCTTCAAAAAATAACGTCGTCACATGTCTCTGTCAACTGAGATAATTACATCAATATCCTTATCAACTTCCTTATTTGTTCATGTCACTGAACTGTCAAATATTTTATTCCAATCAGGTAAAGGAGATAGATACCCAAACATATAAAATTGGATTCAATTTTATTATTAAATAAAAAAAAATACTTAATCTTAATTTGAAAAATATCTGAAATTAATGATTCCCCAGTGTGTGTGTATCACCTTTACAAGGATATTACATAAATAGAATAATCCCATATTTCATTAAAATCATCATCTTAGAGATTGATCACATATCAAAATCAAACAGAGTATTACGTATCGAAAGTTAAACTCTAGATACACGTGTATGCACTAATCGGTGTGATTCAAATGTTCTCTGTAATCTGTATACATATCACAAAATTTCAAATTATACAATGAATAAAATAAAACCTTCCTTATACTATTGACACACTGCAGAGATAAACCATGGTTATATCAATTTTCTGGTTTATCTTTGCGATAACCAACTTTCAGAACTCGGTTAAGGTAACGGAGTTTCTAGAACTCAGTTATCTTGTTAACCAAGTTCGAATTCAGTTATCTTTGACGTTTGTGTTATTTTTTTTTTATATTATATATAGACAAACTGTCAAATCAAATTTCAGCTAACATGCTGACTAGATGAAAAAGAGTTAGTGTTTGAATTTATCTCTATAGGTGTCGTATGTATACATAAACTAGTTCACCACAATTTAAATGTGCCACCCATACCAGGTTATCGATAAATAATTTGAGATAACCATGGTTTATCTCTGCAGTGTGTCAATAGTATTACACACCTTACGTATAAAAGTAGATTATGTACAAATTTAAAATTTACATTGAAATTATATGCACACGTAAATTGGTACATTCGAACACGTGTATAATATACTTTACGTTTAATACAAAATTTCGTTTCTACATTATAAATCAGTATAGTTTTGCTTATCAGCTGAATATTGATGGCGACTACATAGGTAATTTATCAAAGTCGAAATTAAAATTGAAATTTATTTTTGAAATGTTTTACAATTATTATGAACACACACATACACTTATGTACATTTATGTGCACTGATTTAAAGTTTTAAACTTAATAATACAAATTTACCTACTGAAAGTTATGTTTTGGAAGTGAATTTGATGACTTATGAAAACGTATGCGTATACTTTCGAACTACATTTTTATACTGTCATTACACACACAATACCTCTGTCTATAGAATAACTATTTCAGCTACTATTACAATTTGATAGTAATCAAGAGTGATATAAGTAATTTTTTTTCCAAATCAGACTACATACATTATTTTTTAACATTCTTTTTTTTAATTGTATTCTTTATAAATATTTGACGCCAAAAATTTGAAAAAAATTTTAATTGTCGCCATCATAATAATTATTATAGAAATATTGTCATTAATTTACAAAATTCCTATAGTGTTTTACAAAATTTTCGACCGCCGGCAGGATATTTTCTTCGAAAGTATATTATGTCAACGTAATGTTTTTTTTTTTTTTTTGTTTTTTTTTGTTTTATTATTTTACTGGAAAATTGTAATCAGGAAATGCGTAATTCTAAAAATGTACAATATTTGAAAGGTCATATATCATGTAACGAACGCATTACATAATGATATGTAAAAATATTAGAATGGTCGAAATTCGAACAAGTCATTCGGATGTATACTTAATGCATGTTTTAAAGATATACATTTTTATGTACATATGCAGACGTATCTATTAAGCTACCTTTATCTACGATTTTGATTACTTATTCATTTAATAGTGACTTTGTATGATATATACAAACGTTCAAATTATCAAAACCGCCATACAACGGTCACAATCACTATAACGATTCCATATCCATTATAATAGGTGTACTTACATAATGTAAATACATACATATATATAAAACTACATGATGGTAGTTCAATAAATAAATATATATATATATATATAAATCATGACACACACACACAAAAACATTACAAAAACATGTATCCTACAACAGTGTATCGATGAAATTACATGCTAAACTCATGTATTTGGAATCTATTATACAAAAATGAAATTTTATCTTGATCTGAACTCGAAATAAATTATATTATGAACGGATGAATTCTAATGTGTGTTCTAATGTTTTTTTTTTTTTTTTTTTGGAGAATCAGAATCAGAAATAAGACATATTATGTACATGCATACATATGTATGTATGTATGTATGTATTTATTTATGAATATGTTAACCTATCCATTTGGACATAAAGCGTCTATATATGTTTATATCTATACGCAGGCACAGACAAGACAACAGAACAAAATAATAAATATTAAAAAATTTTATATAATATTATAGTGAAAAATACATATATGTACATTTTTGTTCATACAAATAATATACAAAAACAAACACTTGTACATGTACAGTACTTTTATTTCATTTTTATTGGTGTTTTGTTTTTATTTTCTTAACTGTCAGTAGGGTATTAAATTTTTTCGATAACTTGAACCTTATTATTTGTTCTTAAATGAATGCACACACGAAACTATAATGATGAAAAAACATAGTGTCCAGTACTTCTAGTCAGTTCTATCATAAGTATATGAGTAATAAAGGTACAAAAATGTACTTATGCATGTAAGTACATGTGTTGTTATATGCACGTTCGTACAGATAATATGTTTATGTTAACAAAGTGTGGTACGGATAAGCTTTTATTACAATATGATTCTCAGGGCATTAAATACCTACTATCTACTACCTACATGGATTAACTTCAAATTTTACATAATATAATTTATAAAATTCGTTGGTTCTATTCATAATATATAATATATATAGTACTATGTAATATGCTTCGATGTAAGCATACTCGTAGCTACAAATGTATGAATGTATAAACATAATATTTAGATGTACAATATATCAAAAATTATTTTAGTTATGCGACTAGATGCGGACATTTTATGCTATAAATTTTATAAATTAGATTTATATGTATAATTTTATATGCGCATACACCATTATATGTATACACACACACTCGTAAACATATTTGTGTACTTATATGCATGGAATAAAATTTATGAAAAATAATGTAAAATTATAGAGAGTTTATTATCATATGTATGCACATATTCACATAATAACTACGAAGAATAATGTAAATTTGTGTAATGTACACATGTATGATGTACATACGTATCCACGTATCCTATATGGTAAATGATAAAAGGAGCCATAAGGCTATTTTTGATTTATTTTTGTTAATCGTGAACAATAATTTGTATACCTACACGAGTATCTATACAATATTATTTTGTATATGTAACAATTACAATTTGTTCTGTACAACAAGCATTATTATTATTATTTTGTTTACTCTCATTACCAATTATTATTAAGATTGAATACATATGTATTTTATTTGACAGCAATATAATGCTTATACATAAATTGTAAATTTTTGATCGTTGGCTTGTCTAAAGGAAATTACACGTACTCGTACTTTAGTTTATGAAATTTTCAATTGAAAAATTATGTCAGCTATGCTTCGAAATTATATTTCGACAAATCATATTTTCATAAATTTCAAAAATATACAGTTAACTGAAAATAATTTGATAATATATACATAGCCTTGAAAGAGTTTATCTGTGTGATTTAAAAGATTCATAAATCGTCTTGATCTAGCTAGAAATCTTTGAATATTATTATTATTTTTTTTCAGTTCTACAATAGAAATTCCATTAAATTAAATAAGTTATCAGTAATTTGAATCAGTATACACGTCTTCCTTAATATTACGTGAGATTTTTATATTTTATCAAAATCCATCATTTCAAGTCTTTTATCAGTTGCGAAAATAAAAATAATTTCAATCCTTGTCAAAATATCATAAATAATACAAATAGAACATTCAGTCGCATTTAAATTCAATCCTTTTTCTGTTTTTTATGATGATTTTTTTGTTTGAATTTTTCAAAATTGAATCTTTTCAAAAATACTCTTATATATGTAAGATATACTTATATGTATATTTACCTTTGCATATTAATTCTTTTCCTCTTCCTTATTTTCTCTTTTATTCTCTTGCATTTTGAGAAGAATTTTATAAATTTTCATTTAAAATACGATTTATTTATTTTTTCATTATAATATTGAAATCATTTTTTGGGCACCAATCTTTTTTTCTTTTTCGAGAAAATTTCTGCCTTTTTTTTCTTTTCAAATGGAAAAAATTTTCCTAATTTTTATTTCTCATATTTTTTTTTTTTTTGCTTTGTGGAATGTGATTGACAGATGATAGATACAAGAGAATGATTGATCAAATTCGATATGAATTTTTTATATTAAAAAATATATGTATTATGAAAATATAAGAGGAACAAAACCCCCAAAAAAAAAATGAATATTTTTTTCTTTTTTTTTTTTACCTATGTACATTTATGGTTAAACGTACATAAATATATACATAAAAAAAACACACACACAAAATTCAATGAATATTTAAAAAAATTTATTATTTTTTTTTCTCATTTTATCATTTCTCCTTTATTTTGTGTGTGTGTATCGTGTATGTGGCTGCGTGTTTTATTCATGATCATGAATCATTTGACTAATTTCACAGTACAGTAAATAAATGAATATCGATAAAATAAATGATGAGTGAAAATTAAATTTCATGAGAGAAATGTGAAAAATGTAATAACAATAAGCGAAGAAAAAAAAAATAAAACCAAAAATAATACCAAAAACATAATGAGGAAGAGAGAAAATAAAAACTTCTTGAAAGAAAGCTAATATTTTATTACGATTTATGTTATTTTTATTCGATTTGTATATAAAAGCATAAAAACTTAACAGACACTACTATACCTATACTAGTAATAATGTACGAGTTATTGGCGTTTTCGCTTATACATAATACCAACATAATACATAAATATAAGTAAATTTCAATAAGTTAAGAATAATAATTGACAGTATATATACTCGTACATTTGTATGTAGTGAGAAAAGTGTTAATAATTTATGAATATTGTATGTCATATAAAATATTAAATTCAAAGAGAAATTTTCATTTATATGTTATTGCATCTTTTAAGTGTATTTACCACTGGCAACATTTTACTGAAGACAATTTATCTTAATCCTTTAATAATAGCATTTAAGTGGCACATACATATATTTATGTATCAATATGAGTTATCTTATATAATTATTATAAATACGAATGTAAATGCACATATATACACACACATGCATGGAGAGGAGTGTATAGGTAAGATGGTTAGTATATGTAGATTAATAGCAATACGATATATTTTCTGATACATTATAAACAGAATTTTAACGTGAATTATAATGACTATATAGTACTCAGATCCACATGCCATCAAAGAACTTCAAATAAATTTCTTAGATTGCCTTAAGTAGTATAGTAGTATATGTAGTGTAATGCGGCTTATGTTTAATGTATAGCTTGTTCAAAATTCCCAGCGAATAATCTGCGCATGTTTCTCTTGAAATTAAATATGTACATAAAATGATTATATGTATTTGTGTTTTTCTCCCATATAAACCTGAAAAAGTGTAACCACTACATTTATAACCTCGCTCAAAGCATGACGCCATACTCTCACTGCGCATATATTCCATTCGCTGGGAATTTTAAACAAGCTATACATTCCTGTGATATATTTTTACACCTATATACGATTATATGATAACGTATGAATACGTGTAAAAAACATAATCACTTTCATGATATATTCAATCCATTCACACAATATCATTGAAATATCTTCAAGTGCATACATGAATATCTAGCATTTTGTAACTACATATGATAACTATTTTCAAGTATGTATACGTATTCATATTAACTAGATACACATACATACGTTAAGTGAAGTGAGTGTATAAAAAGGCTCTTTTACAAACACCTATCTATATCTTTGTATATCTTACATACTTATGTATTTATGTAAGTGATGCATATGTACGTATACATATCTAAACATACTTCTCTATATAATCGACTGATTAATAGTTTAAGTTCCTTATATAGAAGATGCCAAGAAGTTCATAATTTATTAGATCATTTGTAAAGTGATTATAGGTATACTTTAAATTACAAAAAAAAAAAAAAAAATATCGAATTTATTCTGCGATACTTATTTTTATGTAGTACAATAAATATCGCAGTATGTGCATGGTAAAGGATTTACCAATAAGCACATCAACACTTTAAAATGAAACACAATCATATAACATATAACTACAAGCTACAAGTGATATTATTTGATTTGCTTATTATTTTGTAGGATAATCAATTACATAACATTCTGAAAATAATGTCGTTTAAAATGTCCTCCTCCTCTTTCTCGGCTAGTCTGGCTGAATGCAGTCGCATTATACCCAATTTTCCACTATTTTGGTTGTTCGGTACATTGAGTGTTTTGTCTAAGATCACGAATCGTCATTGGTATATTCTCGTCGACCAAAAGTTTCAAATAGCCCCATAGGCAAAATTCCAAAGGTGTTAGACCATACGATCTTGGCGACCGGTATACATTAGCATTTCTTGAAAAAACTCGTCTAGGAATTTCTCTCTATTCCCTACTCTCTATTCTTTTATTATATTTTTATTGTCCTCCCCCTCATCATTCACAGTTAATTGATTTTCATTTTCATCTTCAGAAAAATAAGGACCGATCATGCCTTGAGCCCAAATATCGCATCAAACAGTAATTTTCTGAGTGTGATGAGGGAATTTGTGAATCGCTTGTGGATTTTCCTGAGCGCAATTACTACATTTTTGTGTTTGATCACAAACCCTTTTAGCGAAAAATGCACTTTAATGGGTAAACCGAACATGCATTTTGATAATAAATTCGAATGATTTCTACGCATTCTTGAATCCGTGTACCTTTCCATGATTACCTGTCACACAATATGCTGAACACATCAGTAATCAAAGTTTGAGTTTGACTTTTCGATCAGTATTATTGTAATTGTGGTTGTTAAAATTCCTGACGTCCCCATTAGTAAACCCCTTATATGGTATGTTTAAGTAGATAAAAAAAATTATTTCAACGAATTGGATTTTCATAGTTCGATTTTTACATGAACACACACATTACACATGTACAAGTGCAAAAGTCCGACGTCCTATAGCATAATCATAAAAACAAGAAAAAATGATTATTTTTTATTTTTATTGAAATCGCACACGTCTTCTTAACATTTATAAAGTTGTTTTTAGTGAATTTATTTTTCTTTTGCAAAAATGGAAAAATGTAAGTGTGTAATACAAATACTCACATGCACTGCATAGAATAAAATAAAACAATAAAATTCTCGTAAACGATTATGAAAAAAATTATAAAAACTTCAGTAAAAAAACTAAGTAAAAGTTCGAATGATTCAAGCTATCGAAATATGTATCCTTTAAATTTATTTACTATCTGCAATAATATTCTTGTACAGATTATTATTATTTGGTACCAACCAAACTATGTGTATAGAGCGTCTCCCTCACGAAAAGAGATTTTAATACAAAAGACACTACGGTCAGATATACTCGTATGTCGCATGTACAAAATTTAGTAAATTTTTGCATTGTGATAATCATCGCAGACAGTAAACTCTTATGGCATTAACAACATCCAAGGGGAAAATACGTTTATACGGATGTATTCATGAATGAATTCATTAGAAGGGTGGTATATTATACAAAATACATTCGATTTATTTTTCTCAACATAAATAATTTCTATTTCATTTTATCTAATAAAATATTTCATTTCAAGAAAAGGATAAAAGAAAACCAATAAAAGCCATAGTAACTTTCGTATCATATGTTGCAAGAAAATAAAAAATTCAAACAATACTAATGCGTCGAATCTGTTGTCATTTGTTGTAAATATAGAAAATTCCATCAAAACAAAATATTCAGTATACATATTCGTGTATTACTGTGTCCTTTACAAAGAATTATTTTATAATTTAAATACATATTACGTTAATAATAATGTACATAAAATGCATAAATTACACACACTTAAAATATTATTAATATCAAGTAATCAATAAATTTATAAAGTAAACATTATTTTTTATTACATACGAGTACATTTATATAAAATAAAAATTAAACAAGAAATTTAAAGAAAAAAAAAATGGATGATAGAGCTGAAAATGAAACAGATAAAAAAATTGTTCATACTTATCCTCTAGTGAAGGTAAATTTTCAATAAAAAAAAAAATAGTAAACAATCTTCGTCTTGTTAATGTGTTTAATTTTTTCAAAACTTTATTCAGCATTCTGATATGAATGAGGAAATGCGTAACGAAGCAATTGAACTGAGTGTGACGGCTTGTGAAAAATATTCGCAAAATTATGAGGTAAAAAAATTGAATATTTTATTGCAGATTATTGTTCACGAAAAATATTCATTAAATTATTTATATTTATTAATAAAGTCCTTATCCTGAATAACTAAAAAAATTTTAAAATTGATAATTAAAATTACTAAAAAGTTTTAAATTTTATTCGTTCTAAAACAAAGTTGTATTAGAAATTCAGAAGAAAATAATACAGCAGATTAATTTTTAATATAAGTAGAGTAATGATAATTTTATAGTACATATGTATAATAATTTTCCATTTGTTGTTATGTTGCTATTTATTATGTACATTCCTCTTCTCAAATTTATTGCGCCAATTCTCCCACCTAACATCACTAAAACATTGAACGAATTCCCTGATTCATCTGATTCCTTTTCCTATTCTTACTTTGCATTCCAAATATTTTGTACAAACAGAACTCACAGACACAGCTACCAGACTAAAAAATCTGTCATGACTGTAATTTGTAAATATAATAATACATGATAATACTTATTTACTTGAATGATCAATATTAGCTGCTTTCGATTTAGCAATTTGAAGTATTTGCGATTGCGAGTAGATAAGGTAAATGTCTGTGCTAAACCATCTACTCGCAGCTACTCTTGAACATTTTTTCAAGTAGATGCAAGTATGCTACGAATAATTTTTGTGTCGTTCGTTTCAACAATTTACCCTGGACACATTTTCGTACTCGCAAGTACATGGAATTGCTAAATCGAAAGCAGCTATTATGCAATCAGGAAAAAAAATGAAAAACGAGGGTATTCATTTCAAATGTCGTAAATCTCATAATCCATGTAAGTAGTAACGAGATTTTTTAGTCGCGTAGATCAATCTCGTAAATAAATTTTGTATAAATCAAGGTTTGACAGTTTATCATTTTTAGTACCGGAATTTTGGAATTTGAGTCTGTAGTTATATTTTGAGAAAAATTTTTGAATTTGTTTGATGAAATAAGAATTTGTGTAAAGTTAAGCTACAATTACGATTGTAGTGTTTAACGATGTGATTTCGCGTCATTTTGACTCAAGAGTTAGTAAATTTACAGATTGCGTAGGTTTACGATTTGAAATGAATACCCTTTAATATGATTGTGATGAAAATGAAAATAAAAAAGTTTCTTTTTCTTTGTTAGATGGCTGCGAAATCAATTAAAGAGACAATGGATGAAAAATTTGGTACATATTGGCATGTTATTGTTGGTGAGGGATTCGGTTTCGATATATCATATGAAACGAAAAATCTATTGTATTTATTTTTTGGTGGTAATATGGCTATAGTTGTATGGAAATGTTCTTAAGAAATGTTCTTATCAGATACATATATGGTAGATAAAAAAATAAATATTTTATTTGTCAATTCAAATATGAAATTCATTGTTATAAAAATAATATCAATTACTAAGGGTCGGTTTTACAGTCAGTACTTATAATTGTTAGGATAAGTTCATTGAGTTATTACATTTAAATTATATTTTACTTTGAAAGTGTTTTACAGTATAATCAATATTTAAACTTTTCTTATTTTTTCAACATGACCGATTTCTTCATACTCTCTGCTATCTGATTGTCACCTAAGTCCTAAGTTTAGCTGACAGCTAGCAACGAGTTTGGTTTTCTTCATTCAAACTTCCTCCTCCTCCTAACTAACTGTATAACTGGCTTATGCTCAAACCTAAAATCGAAAGTTTTGAATCCAGACTCGAAATTTTTAATGTAAAATTTGATGTTAAGTTTAGTTATTTGAATGATTTCCAGTCAGACAGCTAGCGAGTGATCGTATGGAATTAGGTTACACGGTTACACCTAAATAAATAACCAAAGCTTCAACTACTAACTAAAGTTAGCTGGCACCGAAGTATCATACTAATCACAGATGAAGAAATGTAAATCTCTTTGCTATCTTTACGCTAAAGTAAGCAAGAAGATATTTGGAAGTGCAGAAATCGGGCATTAATTGATTTCAATATGGTAATTTCGTTAGTATGTATTATCTTTGCTTCTGTCATTTTTGTGATAAATGATCGATTTAAAAAAAAATACAAATTTCATTGTAATTGTTGAAGCAATTAAAAACCCAAAATGCCATTAACATTTTAAATTGTGAATTTTATTTGCCAATTATGAATTATATGAGAGAAACTTAAGCCATATTGTACTAAATGCTCTCAAATCTTCTCCTATGTGGTAATGATATATAGACGACAGCAAATCAATGACCAATCTTCCAGTCTTCATTCGTGTAAATTATCAATAAAAAAACCCCCCTGATACATGATAATTCTGGATGTCATAAATTTTTAATTTTTGTTGTCAATTTTAAATTATTATTATGATCTGTATAGTTTTCGTTCGTCTGAAGCAATGTTCGAACAAACGTCAATGAAGTTAGAAGAAAGATTTAATGAACATTTTAATTTAATTTGAGCTGACATATGGCAAGGAATTATCATTGATTTAGTACCGTCACCGTCTTTCAATCACATTAGTGAGTACTGAAATCATTATTTAAGCCTACTTAAGATCAAAACTACATTTAAGAAGTGTTGATTATTAAACCAGCCCCAATTTAGTATAAATATAGCAACGATGAATATAAACATAAATACATATACTCGTATACTTAAGTGCTTTATATACATACATTACATACGTATACAATATTTTAAAATTTTAATTATTTTAGTAACTAGAAATAAAAGGAATATAACACTAGATATCAATAATAATAAGACCAAAAAAATAGTTATAAAAATTATAAAAATGTTTTAGAATAAATAAATGCATACATACTACATACTATTTTATATAAATACCAATGTAGAACCGAAAATATTATTCACCGTCCACCCAACATCACAAAATTTCATCATAACAAAAATGAAACATAAATATAGTATGTTAATTATTAAAAAAAAAACACATAATTAATGTATAAATTTAATTTATATATATTTATGTAAAATTATATACGAATAAAAATATACATATATTTATATACAAACGCAATATATTTCTCATTTAGATATACAGTGCACTCGCGCTAACTTGGCCGAACTCGTGCAAGGGGTTTTTCAAGTTAGCGAATCGTTCAACTTACCGAATGGGTTATATAAGACAGTTTATTTTTGGTAAACAAGGATATTAATATGACATTAAAGCAATAACATTAATCGAAAGTCAAGCTTTTGAACAGAAAATTAATTTTTATTTGTTCTTGAAAAGTAATCATACATATTAGTTTGTTTACATGTTTTTAATGAAGATAGAACTTCTATTTGTCATAAGTGTTGCAGTACTGAAATTTCCTTGTAAGGAAGTTCTTTAAATTCAGCCCATGTTATTAATTTATTAATTATTTCAATTACTTCTATGTCCGAAATAACATTTACTGTTGTATTTTTTTCAATTTCTATGAAAGGCAAAACTAGATCCACGTTAGCTGAAGCCTTTTCGCCAGAAACTGTTAAATGCCTTATTCCAAATCTACGCCGAAACTTCTGAAGCCAGCCATCGCTCGCATTAAATTGTCTTTCTTGGCTTTTACCTTCATTTTTACCAAAAAATTCTATTGCCATTCTTTTTAAGGTGGGTCCACTTATTGGCGCACCTCTTTCTCTTTGCTTCAAAAACCATGCATACAAATCACGTTCAGTTAAAGGAAACTCTGAACAAGTCATTCTCTTCTTATTTCCTAGTCCACTGAATGTGTTAGCGACCGACGAGGAAATATATTTTGATTGTTTTTTTATATTAAAAATAGTAGATTTGGCTACATTATACGTTTTAGCCAAACTTCCTAAACTGAGTCCCGAATTTAACTTATCTATAATTTCTCTTTTTTGTTTCAGGGTAAGTGAATTTAGTTTTTGGCCCTTAATTAAACCCATTTCTATTAATTTAATAAACTTTTTAAAAAAATTACCACAAAAAATATTTACTGATTACCGAAAGACGACTAGACGACTGACTGACTATTAGACCCACCTGCAACCTGCAACCATATACGCAATTACTACTTACTGTGTTATTTTGGATTACCGTTATTTTGCTTTATTTTATTTATATTTTATTTCTTAATGTACAATTTTGTATGTAGTAATGAATAAAGAGAATATCGAACATGCACGAACATGTTTTCTCAAATTTCCTATGTTTAAAAAGTAAAAACGATTAGAGTTCAAGTTACAGAGCGACCAAAAATTCAAAATCGTTCAAATTATAAAGCAGCCAATGTTAAATTTTAGGGTGGTCAAGTTACTGGATAGTTCAAGTTACCGGGGGTTCAAGTTATCGCGAGTGCACTGTACATACAAACATAAAATTTAAGTATATTAACGAAATAAAAAATTTTTATATTTTAATTTAAATGATATTTTATTTAAGATTCATTATAAATAATGGAATTATAAAAGGATTATCGAATGATATATTATAATGTTGTTACTGTATACTTATACAAATAGATACATGCACAGATTTCAAATTACCTGTGTTTTGTGTATTATAAAAATTCTATTGATATGCTATAAAATGCAACTAAACACCACAAAGAGATCGCAATTTATATAACAAAAAACAATGTATTGGCTGTTGTTAATAAACTGGTTTCGCAGGTGTTTTACACAATGTATTTGCACACTTTAAATTTCAAATTCTAAAAATATAATAAAATATATAATAATGTGAACTTTTAGATATATGTAGATATTATATATTCTTTCCGATTCATGGATATTCCATACATTTGAAATATAATTGTTTTTTGTATGGAATCGAATCAAATTAAATCGATTGAATCGAAACGAAATCAAATAATTTCCCTTATTGGAAAAAAAAAATTTTTTTTGCGTAATAAAAAGAACGCCTTATAGTAGGTGCTATGTGTAATATTCGTCAGTACACTGCGTAAATTATTGTGTATTTTATTCATATAATTTGCTTCCGAATAGGTACTACTAGAGGCAGATACTCTGTAATATGCTATGCTCTCTGTACTACTGTACTACACTATGTGTATACTTGTACATATAGTCATAGTAATTTTAATTTCAAAATAAAAAAAAAAAATCGATAACTAACGATGCCGTAAAATTTTTATGTAATTTTATTCAATTTTGTGGAATATTATACTAAAGATTTTCTTTAATTAATTATTTTTGTTGCAATTTTTATTCAAGATTTTTGTTTGTGTATGTGTATTATACGAGTATATACAGGAATATAGGTAGTCAACATTCACTTTTATATTTTATTTTATATAGTATTTTATTAATTTTTTTTTTTCTTACTTAATAGTTTTTAATTAACTGTTGGATAATTACTGTTTTAAAATGTTAGTATTGCACTTTTATATTACAATTTTATACTCCATAGAAAACATGAAAAATCAGGAAACATGAATTAAATAAACAACAAAGAAAAAAAAATACTCATAAACAAGAAAATTAATTTCTAATGAATTTTTATTAATTATAATCAGTTTACGTATGTATATGCATTATAATATGTATGTAGATAATGCATGTGAGTACATTATATGCGTGAATATTGCTGCAGACATTTTTAATTGATTTTAATTTACGTAAATTATTAATTATTATTTATTAATAAAAAAATAACCAGGGGCAAATTATGTGTACACATAACGAGAATATGTGATTATAATGAATGATAAATTCATGCGTATACATTATATGCATGCACATGCATGCAAGTATATTCATGTAAGTGTTAATTTTTCATTGCAATGGGATTTTAACGATAAATAAACCATATATATAAAGGAAAATAATATACGAATGCATACATCTAATACTATAGTTTCTGTTAATGGTCTTCAATTAATTATTTTTAATATTTTATATGTTAACTTTAACTCTCTATATGCTACTGTATAACTTGACCATATACAACACTGCATATAAGTAATAATGTGTCTAAAAACATGCATTGACGTTGACGATCACATTATAATATCCATTTTTGTATATATCAGGTGTTGAATGTATCGAAACATAAAATTAAAAATTTTTCCTAACTTCTATAATTTATATTCGTATATTTTTTCAACAGTTGAAGGATTCAATTTTCGTAAACGAATATAATGCTCAAGGATATATAAAATTCATTTTTTTTTTTTTTTTTTGTAATCCTTGTAAGTTGAATATTAAATTGAAAATAATTATCAAAGTCCTGCATATGCTCTATTATAATGATGAATTTTATAAACGAATTAACGTCGAAGAGAAAACATGCACATAAAATTAATTACCCTTATACTATAGCTACAATATTACAATATATCACACACAGTATTCTTATAATTCACTATAAAGTAGATACCACATGAGTATGTATATTGCACCTATTCAAATTTCACATGTCTAGGATGTCTATATAATAGAAAAATGTTCACATTATTTAATTTTCTCATTATTTCAAGGTGAGAATATCATCTCATTACCCTAACATACGTGAATATGTGTGTGTGCATGCATCTGTATTACGTACATATACATACATAATGTAGAGCATAGTGGTAACACACTTATGTAACAATTTCATTTTCCATAAGATTATGTAGGAAAAAACGAAAAAAAAAATAATTGTAATTATTATAAATTTTATATTGTACGAGGTTTAATCAAAAATAACAGTAATTCTAGTTTTTCTTTAAACATTTTTTATTAAAACATCAATAACGATTTTATCTCCATAAAAATAATAATGCCTATCGGATATAATGGTACTTGTGACAACGCTTTTTTTCTATCTTGGAAGCAATTATCTGTAACTCACTTTTTGATGTGGTTTCCAAAGCAGTGATGTGTGAGGTGAGTGAGTATGAATAATAATTGTGGTACAATTTTCAGTAACGTATTTGACACAATTCTGCACATTTTCGTCCACTCAAATGTTGCATAACTTACAGATAGTATATAGTGCCGAAATCATCAGCAACCACTACTACTATAGTAATTTGGCGATTTTCGGTAATAATATTTTTTTGTTTTACTTTTTCGATGTTCTCGCCATTTTTTCAATGTACTGGGGCATCCATGATGATCGTTATTTTCTTGGCAATCGGATTTATACAGACAGTCCCATGAAATTTTAAAATTACCGTTATTGTTTTTATCAAACCTCGTACATAGAAGTAAAAGTAAAATGTAAATAATAAGCCAAATAAAAATATGAAAAATTTAAAAAAGAAATTTTCAACAATGAATTTACAAAAATGAAAACATTATAGTAGGATGGTTTTTTTTTTTATTTATTTTTTGTAAATGTAGTACATATTTTCCTATTATTATAATTATTATTATTATTTTTCTGTATTTTATGTATATAGTACATATAAATATTTTTTATTCATTTTCTGACACACACAAACACACATATTCAAAACATCTTTAGGCAATTTAAGAAAATAACACGTTCGAAAAGTTTTTGGTTTTCGATTCTCTTTACACATTTTCTCTTCATGAAAAATTCCTTTTGATGTGAAGGACGAAGATGATGATGATGATGATGATGATGATGGTAATAATGATGATGATGTTGATAATGTTGATGTTGATGATGATAAACAACAGCTACAAATACAATAAAACTAAGTACATTGTGGTATTTTTTTATATAGATACATCAGTATACCGTGTAATGGATGTTAAATGAAAATTGTGTACAAGAATATACTTCTCTACATATATGTACATATACAGGGTGTTTCTTTTCTAAGTACAAATATGTATACCACAATATTTTTCAGACTATTTCATGAAAAAAATTGTACATACTAGCCAAACTTTGTATCGACCCTATTTTCGACGCTAGAGGGCGTTAAAAAAATTGATTTTTTTGTTGGACTTCAAATACAAAATCATGTGTAACTTTTTGTACACCCTACTTTGAAAAATTTAGTGTTCTAGAGAATAATAGGAAACTAAATGACCTTTCTTTTCATATACTATAACAAGTATTTTGGAATTCGGCTCTAAATAAAAAGAAATTCTGAAGTCAAAATTTATGACGAATTTTTTAAAAAATTTTGTGTATAAATTGGGTTCCTGAAAAATATTTGCACTACAAAAAATATTTTTATTTTTGTAGTCGAAGCACAAAAATGTTTTCTTTCAAACAACAAAAACGAGAACATGATATCTTTATCCGTTATTGAGTTATTAAGGATCAAAGGAGTACAGAAATGGTAAAAAATGCCAAAATACGTAAAAAAAAAATATTTCGCAATGAAAAAATTTTACAAACTTCATTTAGGCATTTAGGCAAACTTATTTGTCCATTTCTTCACTACTTTGATCCTAAATAACTCAATAACGGATAAAGATATCATGCTCGCGTTTTCTTTGTTTGAAAGAGAACGTTTTTATACCTCGATTCCAAAAATAAAAACTTTTTTCGTAGTGCAAATATTTTTCAGGACCCCAATTTTTTCCCAAAATTTTTTAAGAAACTTACCATAAAATTTGAATTTAAGATGTTTTTTTATTTAGAACCAAATACCTAATTACCTGTTGTAGTATATCAAAAGAAAGGTAATTTTGTTTTCTATCAGCTGCTAGAATACTAAATTTTGATACATAGGATGTACAAAAAGTTACACAGGATTTAGTGTTAGAAGGTCTTGCACAAAACTCAGAATTTACAGCGCCATCTGACGTCGACAGCAAGGACGATACAAAGTTTTGCTAGTACAATTTTTTCATGAAATAGTCTGAAAAATGTTGTGGTATACATATTTGTACTTAGAAAAGAAACACCCTTATGTATGTACATATGTGTACTCTTCATACATGAACGAGTGTACATACTATATATATGCATAAACACTGCGGCTGTTGCTACATTTTTCTACTATCATTACCAGATTTTCTGTATGTATGTACATGCGAATATACAAAAAAAAAAAAAAACACTATTATGTGCATACGCTTAGATGTACTCTTACATGCGATACTACAGTACAGCATCATGGCATATCATTTGCCCAAAAGCAACAAACGACCTCTTGATAAGATGATATCATCCATATCCATATATACATATACACATAAAAATGTACAATAAAGTAAAAAGTAAATACTAAAATACGTACGTATATAACTAAGTATTTGTATATTTTATGTACAATATGTATGTATGTATACTTATATTTATACGATTGTGTGTACAAGAAAATTTTCAATAAAATATATACATACATACTTAGGTACGTTAGTTTCTTATTTCCATGCTATGCTTTTTATTTTCTTCATTTTCTTGCAACTTAAGCAAAATATAACTTTTATAACATTACACACTTTTAAATTTATACTATATAGTGTACATATATACATATTTATATATTATATATTTTTTTTCTGACACCACTTATTTTTCGTTTCATATGTATTTAGAGATCCTTGAAGGCTCTAGGGAACATCATCATTTTCCATTTCTATCATAAACGTGAAAATATATGTATTACCGTATATTACACATGGTATAGTGTATATCTGTACTGTACTCGTATTTGTATATGGTACTAACTATGGTGTATAAGAACACTTAATGTACTGTTATCTTTGATGTACAAAACGTAACTATGTATTTATATTTTTGCGTGTGTAATAATGCACAATATATACTATACTCGTACTAGTGGTACTATACCGATCTCGCACTCGATTGTTATTATTTCATAGTTGTTATAATATACACGTGAAATTTTTGCATATTTTAGAACTTCTATACATCGCATCTCTACATTAAGATAATAAACGAAAAAAAAAAAAATAGCTATATAAAAAATATAAAAGAAAATAATAAAAATGAAAATTCTGTTTAATTTAGTTTTTATAAATATATAACCTACTGTGTGCATTTTACATAAATTTAAAAACATACACAGCAAAAAATATTTAAAAAGATGAAAAAAATATACATATAAATCACAAAGCTCACATTCAGTTTTTCTTATAAACAAACAACAATAATAACAACAAATGGAAGAAAAAGGACAACGAAAATAAAAAAAAATATTTTTTTTTTTTAGAAAATTGAAGATGAAATTACACACCCCAAGTAAATTAATTGCGCTACCATATTTTTGTTTTGGCCTTTATAATTCTGTTGACGGCAGATATTAACTACATATATGTACATATACTCGTATGCATGAGTCCTACTATCATAATATCTATACTATCAGTGGATGATTTTGATTACCCCCCTTTAAGTTAAAAAAAAATTAAAAAAAAAATGGAAAATAGGAGTCAAATAAAATTTAACGTGTCGTATTATATTTTTGTGTATGTTTTCCATTTTACATTTAGTTCTTTGAGTACACATACATACGACGTATACGAGTACGAGTACATTATAAAAAATAGCACCCGCTGATTCCTTAAAAAATGTACTCCATGTATTCATAGAAAAAATTATGAATGTAGTCTAAGTTAAGATTTTTCTGTTTTAAAATTTTGTGTTACATCAGAATCAAAATTTTATTTTATTTTATTTTTTTTTTTTTCGGAGAAAACTTCTTTTTTTTTGCAATTACTTAAATCAAAGCAGACGAATTCGATAAGGACTGAATGAATGGTAGAGTAGAAGGTAGAAGCAGTAAATAGGCTTAAATTTTTCGTTTCTTTTCTTTTTCAGTTTGACAAACTGTGACTAGATCTCGCCACATTTACGTATTTAGTTTTTATTTTAAAAATGTAATTTTTACTGAAAATTCTATAACGGGATTTTCTTTTTCTCTTTCTTTTTTCTAAGTAAATTTATTCATGTAACATGAAAAACATAAATTATTTATGTTCTTTTCCATGCTTTTTTTATATTCAGTACTGTGTATACTTCGTCTGTAAAATATTCTTGTGAGGATAATTCTAAATTTTACGGAATGAAAGCTTAACTTTATGCAATTCGTATACACGAATAAAAAGTTCTCATATGGTAGAATTAACATAATTTGTTGTCTTTTTATTGCTTTTGCTTCGTCTCATCCTTTTAAATAAGAAATATAAATTTTTTCTTTTCACATTTTCACGAATATACGTAGGTATTCGTATCGTATCGTATACAAACATTTTCATATATGTATTCACCTGGTATCACAAATGAATACGTGATTACTTTGTATTGTTAGTAGTATAAAAAGTTACAGGATACAAACAAATCTGGACTTATATGGAGTGAATAATGTTAAAGGATTTTTTATTATAATTTGTTTTGTGCGTCTAGGTGCATAAGTATGTGGACATCGTATGGGTATGTATTCATCATGTCTTTGATAAAAGATTATGCAGTAATTTCATGAGAAAGTCGATGAAAATCTCTAGCTTAGTATAAAATATTGTACAGAAAATTACCAAATAATTAGAACCTTCATAGTAAGACAAAAAAAAATGTTCAGTTTAAGAGGTAACAAAACGTTCTAAACTATATACGGAAACAATGTATCAGTCCGTATCAGTAGCAAAGATTGTAGTTGTATAGTCTTTGGCTGTATAGTTACACTCGTACTCGAAAAGCAACAAATGTTGATTATATGTTGATTATGTTGGCAACATTTTTATCAATAATGTGCATATGAATAATACCAAAAATCATATATACTAGGAAGATATCTTACGCCATACAAAATTGTTTGTATGAAGTATGAATTGTACTAGGGTACTGATATCAGTACCCAAGCTTCAAAATGAAGTTGAGCGGCGTCGTTCAACTTGAAGTTTTCATATTCAAACTTTATGTTATAGCATGCTATGCTGTGGATATGTTTTATACGTTATATTATGTATGAATCATAACTTATTCAATCAAGCGGATCGAACAAAAATGTATGTAGAAGAAAGAAGAAGCATGTGGTTGTGGTATAAGGATTAAGGAATATGTACATAACTACGAAGTACTGTACGTATGTATGCTGTACCACGCTGTACAGACAGTGTACACACTATAATTAACTACTTTATTTTGTATGATGACATGATAAATATTAATTTTGTATACTATACTCTACACACATACTTTCTCTGTAACAAATGCTCCAACTGAGCGGGTATGTTCTTTAGTAAACAAATTTTGGACATCTGAAAAAAATTCAATGAAAAGTTGAAACAGTCAAATCAATTTTATGTACAAAGTTCAATTCCGAATTTTCTTGTGAACAGTTTAAAGAAAGTTTAGAGACAAATGAGTCTTTGTTGAAAATGACACATTCTTCGGAAAAGCACAAATGAACATTGTTATCAATGGAATATTTCTGTTTTTTTTTTTTGTATTTTAATGTTAAGTTTGTTGAGTTTATTAGAGAATTATTTGTTGATTACTTTAATTTTGTCTAAATTATTCATTTTTAATGCTCTATTTTTCAATTCAAATTTATAATGCTATTTTTTTTTCTTACATTAGATATATCATCATCAAAATTAAATAAAAATTCAATATAAAACATAGTGTCCCGCGTTTTCTTCATAAAAATCTGGTCACTTTAAATAAGGGGAGTACATATATAAAATTCAATCAATCGCTATAAAATAGTATTAAGATAAAATAATAATTCAAAATTCAACCAATCACTATGAAAATTAAATTCAAAATAAAATTTATTTGATTTGAATAAGTTATGATTCATACAATAACGAATAAAACATATCCACAGCATAGCATGCTATAACCAAAAATCATGTGGTATAGGATTTTTGGTAATATAAATGCATATTATTTGAATTATTGACTGTATAAAAGTTGTACGTCCGTACGTCTTATCAGTCTTATTCAAACATTCATGCAACCTATAGCAGAGCGTTCAAACGCGAAAACTTCAAGTTGAGCGCCATGCAATTCCAACTTCATTTTAAAGCTTGGGTACTGATATTGAAATTTATTTTTTCATATTTTTTCCATATAAATAATTTTGTATGGCATAAGATATCTTCTATACTATATGATTTTTGATAATACTTAGTGTACTGTCACATGAGACTGATTCTGAATCTGAAAAATTCCGAAAATTTCAGAATCACAATCAAATACATTGTAGTATATGTGACCTGTTACATGGCTCTGAAAAATTCATCTGCTGAATAAATTCCGGTTTGTGTTTCCGTTTTGTAATCTGATTATTTTCAGAATAGAAAATGAAACATGCTGACAATAAATGTAGCATGTCACATGTACCTGAAATCTGAATCTGAATTCATAGCTAAACCACTCAATAAATTGACATACTTGTTTATATACAACTTGAAGATCGTAAGATAGAAGACAGAAGACAGAAGATTAACTTTATTTCACCCTCCATTAAAAAGTGCGTCTTACCAACGTACTCGCCACTCATAGTAGTTATCGTTCGATGGTTTAATGTTCACTCGATAAGTAAAGTGTTTTATAACAATAACAAATTTAAAGAAAAATATTGAAAAGGAGTTTTCAGATTCAGAATCAGAATGAACAAAAAGTGAATTCTGAATCTGAAATTTTACGTTTCAGATTCAGAATCAGTCTCATGTGACAGTAGGCTTAAACTTAAATGACTATTTTATTCATCAGTCACATATTAGATAATATCAGGATTTGAACTTGCATCTAATATGCTAAATTTTTATTTGCTTCATGTTCTGCAAGTTTGATCACAAAAATGTACAGATGCAAAAATTTCTTTATATTTTTTTTTCGAACTAAAACAAAAGTGAAAAAAAAAAAAAACGTGAAAAATTCAACAAAAATTGTATTTTATTCCTGTGTCATATTAATTAGCAAGCCGAATAAAGTATAAATAAAGTGATTATCGTCATGGTCTAAAAAAATAACAAACAAACTGAAAAAAGGACATAAACAAACAAAAAAATAAATAGCATTATAAAAGGAATGCGTATATATATTTTTATCAGAATATACAGAACGAAGGACAAAACAAAATGAAAATTAAGACAAAAAATATTACTGTGTTGAATTTTAATTAAATTCATTTAAAAATAACAATAATAATATCAACAACAGACTACAGACTATACACAACAGGAATTTGAAATATGTGTACTGTACAGAACCATAATACGTGAAGAGATAATAATGAAACAAAGTAAAAACATAAAAATAAAAATAAAAACAACAATAAAAACAGACGTAAAAAAAAATTGAATAAACTGTAAATTTGAATAGCAATGCAGTCAGTGTGTACGATTTAAAATCCTGCAATGAAAATAAAAGAAATTAGAATAATTAAACATTATGTAGCTAGGTAGGTACGAGTATTATGTATATACTATATGTACCGGGCTAAAGAATAAGGAATGAGACATTGACATAATTGCATATATACTCGTATATGTACTACATTTTATTCAAACTTGTATGTGGTATTAAGTACAATTTTGTTATAAATTTTAAAGAGATTTAAAAAAAAAAACATTGTAATTATTCAAAAGAATTCAAAAAGAAATTACATATACTACAAAAGGACAATAATTCTATATCATGTATCTTTTGCTGCTTATATTACATATTTGAGTGTATACTGTATAATATAATGGCTACCAAATTCCAAAATTATTTTTACAATGATTATAATGCACTGAGGCATCTATGTATACATATTTTTGTTTGTTATAATTTAATTTGATATCCTGTAATAGTTGCATCTATGTACATACAGTGTGTTTCACTACAGAAAGCCTTCGATTTTATCTACAACCTTTTAGTTACAGGTAAAATTTTTTGCCTATATTAGGAGCGATCGAATTTCTAATTCGCAGTATAATTTTTTTGCTCTAAGTGGCATTAATTAGTTTTTACAACCTTTAAAGTGAAATGAGTTCATATTACAAGGTGTGGTTTGAAGCAGTATTTTTAGTTAGCCATCCTAAGGGACCAAAGATTACCGTAGAAGAAGTAGCTGGGTCCTGGGTATCTAAAAAAATCAAGATTCTTCATTAGAATATGGAATGAACGTTACCTGGAAACTGGTTTTGTTGATGACGTGCATAAAAAGGACAGGTCTCGATCGACAACAAAGCGCAACGATAAGGCAATATAGAGAAGATATTTTTAGAAAGTCCTTCAATATTGATTCGACAAGCACATGAAAAGTTATTGAAAAAGGGTATAAACATCTCCACTTCAACTATTCAGCGACGTCTCAAAGAATTTCAAATAAAAAACTTGTGAACGATGCAAACACCTTTATTGACAAGTTCTCATATGGAAAAAAGGTTACTATGGGTCCGAAAGAATATTAACCGAGATTGGAGTAATGTAGTCTTCACGGATGAGGCCTATTTTCTCATTTCAAATCTTTTGAGACGTGCTTGGACGAAAAAAGGTTAACTTTACATAGAACGTACTGTAAAACATCCTGCAAAGGTACACGTTTATGGGGTTTTTTGTCAAAAGGGATTCGGTTATTTGATATGCTTCACGGGGATACTGGATGCGAAACTATTGATCAAAATATATAAAAAATGGGTTGTTACGATCAACAAATAACTGGTTTGGACATGGAAATCAAGATTAGATTCTTCAAGAAGACAATGACCTCAAACATCGGAGTCAACTTTGCACCCAGTGGAAATCTTAAAATGGGATCAATACTATGGATTGACCTTCACAACCCTCGGATTGTAACCATATTGAAAATGTGTGGGTTTACATGAAGCAGAAATTGCGGCGGTTAAAAATAAAAAACACAAATCATATAATTTGAGTGCTAAAAAGAATTTGGAAGAACCTTAGCGAGGAGTACGCCAAGAAATTAGTGGAAAGTTGTGATGAAAGATGCCGTCATGTTATTGAAGCGAGTGAAGACTGGACGAGCTATAGAATATAACGCGAATTAGAGTTTATATAGCTGATTAAAATAAAGTATATACCTAGTCAAAACAATGATTTTTTTTTTACTTTTTTTTTTGCAGGATTTCTGTAGTGAAACACACTGTATATTTTGTGTACAAATTTTATATTTTTGTTTTTATTTTATTTTTTGTTATTTTTGTGAAAAAAAAAACATTTGAATTTTATACTTTTTGTCCAATAATTTTATTTATTTTACTCGTTGTAATGCAAATATTTTGTCAATTAAATAATATATACATAATGTATTAAAAATTTACTTTGTTTGTAATTAAATTTCGTGTACGGTATACGAGCATAAGCATATGAGAATACATTAAAATGTTGTTATTCTGAAACGCTATATACATATGTACTATATATACGTGTTTGTGTTGTATTTGTATTAGTAAGTAGTGTGTGTATTATGTACATACTGCTTTAATAATATTATTTGTTTCATTAAATATTTACAAATTTACTTATGCATATGATTTGTGTACAAAAACAAAAATTTTTTTTTATTCACTCAATTTTATAATCCATGATAGGTGTAGAAAAAAATATTTTTTTTTTTTTTTTTTTTTTTTTTGAAAAGCATATTTATATCCTACCATACAGAAAACTGTTATTAAATACAAATTCTCGATGACATTGTAAAAATTGAAATTTATCCCAATTTTTGGACCAATAATAAATTATAATTGAATAAATAATTATTATGCACATGTCCCATGTATATGGCTGATAAAGGAGTGAATAATTTCATTCTATGAAAGTGGAAAATTATCAATTTTTGATATTCATCAGTCGTAAAGAGGGCCAACAACAAAAATAACATGAAAGCTCTAAAAATTTCGTTTTTAAAGATTCTTTTTTTTGATCTGAATTTCGAATTTTAAATTTAGTTTCAAATTTGACATTATGAGTATATATCCTTACCTGATAACTGTTTTGTTTCAAAAGCCAATTTAAGATTTTTATAAAATCAAAGTCATCCTCTAAATAAAAGATTTGAACATGTAAAATTTGGAAATTTAATTTGGGCACAATTTATGTGTTCAAAGTTTTCATAGCAAAAAAGGATGAAATTCCGCGAATATTCTGAAAACGGGAAAACGAAGAGAAAAAATTATTACAAATTTCTTCTTCTTCTTCGATGGCTTGAATACTTAAATTCACGGGGCATATCGAACCTGACCTCCAATAATTTGGTCCTCTTAGTGGCTCGGTCTTCAGCAACGATTCTCCAGTCCTTTGTATCCTTAGTAATTTTCGGGCATCTTCTTTCACCTTGTCCTGCCATCTTGCTCTTGATCTTCCTTGTAGACGGGCTCTTCCCTGTAGTTGTATGCCAAATACTTTCCTTGCGATTTATGTGTCGTTTAATCTTTGAACAAGAAGGTGTAATTTATACTAAGTCATACAACTCATTGTTGTGTCTTATTCGCCATTCATTGTTTTCATCTTTGACTGGACCATATATTTTTCTAAGAATCTTCCTTTCTAAGGAGTCAAGTTCATTAGCCGTTTTCTGTGAACCCATCCAAGACTGTGATCCACAAAGGCTACACTACGTATCAATATTTTGTAAATAGTTATTTTGGGTTTTCTATGGACGTATTTTGATTTCATTACAGAAAGGAGTGAGTAATATGCTCTATTCGCTGTTTGGATTCTTGTTCTACCTTCGTACTTTCGTTGTTGTCTATGAAAAGGATTGAACCTCCTGATATTTAAACTCGTTGACTCTTTGAAAGTTATATTCCTCTATCGTTATGTTTTGGCTCCACCATCTTCTTACAAATTTTGGAATACTATAATCCAAAACTTTCATTTGCATTGCGCTAACCTACAAACAAAAAATTCAAAGATGGCGAATAAAACAAAATAAATGTTACTTGGTAAAATGATAAGTCGAAACACATTTACTATACCTAACTTCTTTTTGAATTGTTTCCACATATATTTATACTATTCTCTATGGTCTAGAGCTTTCGAAACTGCAAATTCTTCTCCAAAATATTTTTCTTCCAAAAATTTCTTACTTACTCCATTTTCAAAATAAATGACTCATAAATTTACAATAAATTATATCGAAATAGAAATAATTTATTTATGAATTTTTTATTGTTGTTGTTGTTGTTGGTTGCATTTTCCTTTTCATGCATTATTTTTTTCATATATACACACTGGTATTTTTGTTTTGGTTTTATTTTGTCAGGAATGCATATTTAATTGAGAGAAAATTTGTATGCATTTGATAAATTTAAATATTTATAACTGCTATATAGACCTTTGTAAATTTAAAATTTTATTTTTATTTTTCTATTGTTCATTTTTTATTTAATTTTTTTTTTTTAATTTTTTTAATTTTTGTACTTGTATTTTCTGCACAAATGTACTTACATACATTGTTGTATATACGCATACTGTATTTGTAGAGTACGCAAAAATTTTAAAATTGACCATGAGATTATATGAGTATATGTTATTGCTTAGTATGTATTTGTATTTTGATATTTTTTTACTTTATTCAAATCGATAAAATGAAATGATGAAATACTCTTGTTTGATATGCTCTTTAAATATTTCATTGAATTTTTTAGTAGGTTAATTGTGAAATGTGAATATCCCATATTATACATACAGGGTGATTCTCTATCGGATGAAAACCTTGAGACAGGTGATTGGTCGTGCTGAGAAACGAAAAAAATTGTATGGCAAGGGGGGGGGGGTCTATTCTCAAGGGGTAAGGAGTTACGGGGCTACGAAGTTTTTTTTTTAGGTCAAGTCACTTGTTCCGTATTTTTGGCCATAACTCACGAAATACTCAATAATTTTGAGTCATCCTGCACTCATTAGAAAGAGAATTAATGGCTCTTTACTTTGATATCTAAATAATTTAAATTGGACTAGCGGTGCTGAAGATAATCAAAGCTCATCAAAGTCAAAAATTCATGGAAAAAAACGGAAAATTTTAAGTTCAAGGTCAAATATCTCAAAATTTTGCCCTATTTTTTTTGATTTTTTTTTACTTAAAATATAGCCCAATGCATCGCCTTTCATTTGCTTTTTATTTTATTTGATTGTCTTTCGTAGTTCTTGAGTTCTTCGATAAAATACAACAGTGGTTTTGCATCGAAAAGTTGTTCACCTGTTGTTGTTGTTGTTGTTGATATTTCTCGTTGAGAAAAGAAATAAAATGTAAAGTTTCACTCTTTAAGATAATTATTTGGTAGTCCTGAAAAGGGCTGAATACGGAACAAGTGACTTGACCTAAAAAAAAACTTCGTAGCCCCGTAACTCCTTACCCCTTGAGAATAGAACCGCCAACGCCAACAGAACCCCCCCCCCCCTCTCCCAAACAATTTTTTTCGTTTCTCGGCACGACCAATCACCTGTTTCAAGGTTTTCATCCGATAGAGAATCACCCTGTATATGTACATACATAAATATATGTATAATCGTATATACGAATTTAGTGTAGATATCGAAGTACATTATGTGCATAGATAATTTTCATATGCAACTGCAGAGTCCACCCGCATCAAACACATTTTCAATATCTACATTTCATCTCTACAGATATACACATGTGTACTCGTATATAAAAAATGGTGTTAAATGATACATTGAAACGTTTTAATCAATTGGACAGATTAGTATATTAAATTACATTTTTCGTTTGAACCGACGTTATGTACACCTATACGTAAAATACGACAATTGGTAGTATGTATATCTAAACATACAAATGTTTGAAATCGAATTCGTATCCGAATTCCAAATATACAACAAAGTATAAGTGTCTGTATATACATAAGAGAACAATCAATATTCTACGCCAAACGAATGATTAATATTGAAAATTGATCTCTTGGACATTTGAAAAGAACACATGCTGAAGAAATGAAATCAAATGCGAATGCAAATGAAAAACAAAAAGTTTCCATTATTTGTGCCTATACTATACTTTTATAATGTAGCGATTCAGTCTATGAGTATATCAACCAATTAGAGTTATACAAACTCGTAATATATCTCCAAAAGATCATTGTAAAGGTGTGTATATTGAAATATTGAAATACTTCTATGTAAAATCATATAATCACCTTGTAGCCTTGTATTCAAAGCTCTATAGCGTCATCATTCTTATAAGTCATTTTTTTTTTCTGTTAAACAGAAATCATTATCGAAGTAAATAGCAGCAGCTTCCTACGCTTAAATTGAATTCTTCTAAATACGATATGATAAAATTCTAAATTTTAATATTTTTATTTTTTATTTTTTTTTAGTTTTTAATCTTTCGTCTTCTTGAAATTTATCAAAAGCAAAATATAAAACTTTTAATATATGAATTAAATACGAACCGAAAGAAGAAGAAAAAAAGGAAAAAATAAGGCAAAATGCCTCTCACTCAGTGATACTTTAATGAATATATTTTATTAAAATAATATGTTACTATTAATGTGCATACATTTATGTACATTCACATATATGTGTTGAAATTTTATATAACATGCACTACACTACAATCAAAAATGTTTATAATAAAATGAAAAGACAAATGTAAAATCTATAATGAATACGAGTATTTGTTTTGTAATTTAACCTCGATTTTTTTTTTATACGATTGGCACCGCTATAATTACAAAAAATCTTGATCACTGAATAAAATGAAAGAAAAAGAAAAAAATTTATCATGAATGATTTTTCTTAACTCACGTGATTTATTCATTTGATCCAATTCAAACTGAATTATGATATGTATGGCGCCATCATATATGTATGTATGTGAACCATACATAGAATGAACGGCCTTGTGTTATGTGCATTTCAATTATTTTATGTATGTAATATTCATCTAGCATCCACCAGCACAACCACCATCAATAAGTTTTACCAGTATCACATTTTTATTATGTATTACCGTATTTATGAAGTCACCATTTTTGGTAATCTCGTAATCGTAATAATGTGGTAGCTCTATAGTATAGTTTGATAGAATGTTTGTAAAATATCGTAGTAGGTATACTTACATATAAGCTGTGTTCCTTTCACGTGAGCAAAGTACTTAAAAATCAGTTTGGTTTCATACTTCACTAAATTTTTATGTGTGAACTGATCAAACAATTTTTCAAAAGTAGTTCACTCATTATTTTTATTTTTAAAATATACATATATTCATACAATGTATATAGTATATATTAAGTGCACGCGGATACTGAGTCCATTATGGCACCACCGATCAGTAATTTATGTCAGATATATCATCCAGTTTATCATCAGTAATCAGTTACTGGTGTACATTGCTGATGGGAAAAATTAATGATCGACTTGGGCAAGAGTAGTGCGCTGGCTGGGGTTCGAACCGGTGATCTCAAGATCACAAGACCGACACTCAACCATCGAGCTATTCAAGCCCCTAGTTCACTCATAATTTGTAATTAGTTACGTTATTTCTTTCTACCAGATGACTTTTTAGTTTCAGATTATCCAACAGATGGAAATTGACTGTTTAGGTTAAATTTCTTGGTCTAAACAAATATCATATGGAGTGTTTTATATAAATCTTTAATATAAATTTTTCAAATTTAAAGTAAAATAATTTTAAGGTTATCTTTTGCTTCACTTGTCAAATTTATTTATGTTGCTTTGAATAGTTTGAGTCATTGCTAAAATAATTGCTTAGAAGTACTTCGCTCACGTGAAAGGAACACATCTATAGTTAGGAGTAGTTGACTGAATTAAAATGTGCGCGCAGTTAATTTACTAGACTTTTATTCACATGCACATACACATTACTTTATAAGTTAGATGAATATGAATATGTAATATATGAAACCAGGTGAGTAAATTTTTATTCTCTTATTTTATTATTATTTTTTTTTATTATTTTTGCTGCAGAAAAGATTTTCCTTTTTCTTTATCTTTTAAAATTTTAATTTTAACTTTATTTTATGTATTATTGTATTATGTATACATTATATTTTTGTATTAAATTTATAAAGGAAAAAAAAAAACCAGTTAAGGTGTCGCGATCCTAAAGTTGATTATTTTATTATACACATCGAGACTAACAGATAATTTTTTGTTACACCTGTTATACCGGATTTTAGTTTATCTTTTAAATTTTATAAAAGTAAATGTAATGTACATAATAATAAATAAATATGTTACAAGTATTTAGTACTTACATTTTACATAAATAAAACATTATAATCCAAGATCCAAGTTATACTCGTATTATACCATTTTACAAGTAGAGTTATAAGTGGTTATAATAAAGTGCACACAAAAAGAATTGATTTTATTTAGTTTTATTAACATCGACTATACAACAACGTGATTTATACATCCCATTTTTTATGTATGTATGTATGTATTTTGTATAGAGGAAAAAAAAAATAAATCAACTGAACTGAAAGAATCAAATTGAATAAAACGAAAAATTCAACGAACAAAAAGCAAAAGAAAATTGTTGAAGAAAATAAAATACTAAGAAAAGAAAAAAAATTTGATATAAATATAATATTTTTGAGTTTTACTCGTACATTATATAAATGATGAAGTGCAAGCGATAATGTTGGCGGACTTTTGATTACACATAATAATAATATACTCATCAACGTGTAATACATAATACAATAATAATAATAATGGTAGAAGATAGTGATGATTATTATGATGATTCCCGATTATTATATTTATGATGATGCTAGACCCATGAAATATTAATTGCATTTGTAAAGTGTTTTTTTACTTATAACTCCTAGATATACAGTTGGTCAATCAATGAAATTCCTTTAAAATTACAAACACTTGAACTTGATTGTTCTTCTTGTTTTCAGTTTTTTTTTATTTGCTTTTTTTTTTATTTTCATTTTGCATCAACATCAAATAAATCAAAATTTTCAAGTGGTTAAGCGTTGCAAATGATTTTTTAATATTATGATTGCGTCAGAAATTGATTGTACCATAATTTTCTGTTAAGTTGTCAAATAAGTTTTCAAACGAAACAAAAATAATACACATTAAGGTGTTGTATTTGCATTGTGACAAGAGTGAATGAAGGTGCAGTGTGTATTAATTTTTCATTTTCGTTAATCCCGCTGTCAAATTCCAAAAACTTAAGTTCAGGTCTAAAAGTAATTGAATACTTTTTAAGGAATTGATTAATTAATGAAAAAAAAAAAATTTGAATTAATAAATAATTGCCAATAAAACTTGTTTGAAATTTATGGTATGGAAAAATTATTTTTGTATAGAGCACATGTACTTAATTGTGTTTAGCTCGCTTCTTAGACATTATGGCTATGACAAAGCTATTTTTAAAGATTTGTTGCTAAATAATGATGTCTGCTCACAACAAAAATGTTTTTCCAAATTTGTCTTTATAGTTAGAAATTTCTACTTGAATTTTATGTAGAACTATCCTGTTCCAAATTTTTTCCATTTTCTTTTTCAATAATTGAGATTTTTTAAAATTCAATTCTCTCAAGTATAAAATTGGCAAATTTTCAAAAATCCTATATACACATTCTGCCATTAAATTAAATCAATACACCCGGATAAAAGTTCATAAGTCACATAATTTCTTAATTAAATTTTCCAGACATAATATCCTTACATAATATTATAATACAGACATAATATTTCACCTGACTAATACATTTTTAATCACTAAAAATTGATTCCGGTCTTCTCAAATCTAATTATCTGCATTTAATTATAATTTTAAAATAAAGTCAAAAAAAAAAGGACTGATTATTATGTATTTTTCATTATTTTGTACTCTATGTACAATATACATAACATGTAGCTTGCTAGAATATTTTATACATATATTATTCTTCCATACGTGCATAGTGCATACTCATATGGATGCATGCACTAGTGTATGTGTACTTTGAACTCACATAACCTCATCTTGTAATTACATTCTGTATATTGCAATATATCTAAATATTATAAAATGTATACATATGGAGTATATGAAAGTTTGTACGTAACATTGTGTATGCAAAATGAAGCACATAAAATAAGCTAAAAAAATGTATTGTGGTGTTGTGGTTATTATCCACATGTAAATGAATGTGTACACATTGTATATGCAGCTAACAAGAAAATCAACCATAATCACATCATCGTCGTCATCACCATCATCATATATTCATCATATATGTAGTATATATACAATATGAATTTGTATGTGTATAGGTAAGTGAAATGGATGTAACCAACAATGTACAGAGGCTTATAATTTCGATTATGTGTAAAGTTTATGTATTTAATCACACATAGTTCTAAGACTTTTAGAGTATATATGTATGTAAGTGTGAAAATTGCCCATGTTCACTCATAGAAGGAAAAGGACATTAAGAATTATTAAATTGTTATTACGTACATATATTGTATCATAGAATAGTGTAAAGTAAAATAGATATATATATGTATATATAATAAATAACCATCCTTATATTGCATTTATTCATATCCTTGTCAATGATATTCTTTTATATTTAAATTTTTCTTGTTAAGTTTCATTTTAATCTCTACTAAATCAGAATATATAAAAGGTTGCAAACTTTTAATTTAATGTACAGCAAAGTAAGCAATTTGTTATTATTCTATAAAGAAAATGACATTTGAAACAAATTAAATTATGTTTACTAAACTGGTCAACATAAAATAATGTTGCTGGTTAATTTCATTGCTGAATAATAATTATTTATCTTTCAAATGTTGATCTTTCATAATGGACGCAATGAATTCATACTCATTTATGATGGGATAACATTATATGAAACAATAGTATCACAAAATTAATTATCAAATCAAGAAATTTACAAAGTAGAATACAATATTATTTGCATACAAAGACCAAGGATATTTACAAAAAATTAAAGTAACACTCATAGAAACGATAAAACTCATGGTTTTCCATGACTTAACTCAATACAAAAAAAAAAAAAAAAAAAAAATGCATCATCCGGGTATACATACACAAAACGTATAAGTATGTAGATAAAAATTTTTAACAGCGAATATATACAGCATCTGAGTTTGTATTTTGTGTAATTGTGTACATAAATTGTGTGATTTTGGTTATTTAGAATAGCGATGATTTGCAAAGTCATCTAAAGTTAGTACTTAGTTGTGGTAGTAGTAGTAGTAGTAGTAGTAGTAAAGTTGTATCTCTTCAGATATTGCCATTGGCATTACAACATTACAGCATTACAGGTATCACTCAAAAAGCTAAAGACTAAATAATATTCAAATAAAATAAAAAAACTATGAAAAAGTATAAAATAGAGGTAAAAAGTAAAGAATAATTTTTAGTATTGCGGTAATAAATTAGTAAACAGGTTGCAAATTGCATAAAAATATACAAAAATAATACGATGGCGGTACTTGTTTTTTGTATTCTCCTTTTTTTAAAAAAAAAAAAAAAAATATTTCTTTTACTTTGATAGGTGGTTATCATCATATATTTGCGTACCTACTCAATGATCGGATAAGAAAAAAAAATTTCCTTTGATGATATTTCGAATTTGCTAAAATGTTACACGGAGTTTTTATAGTTAGGTTTTGCGTTATTGTTTTTATTTATATATTGTTTACATTTTATACTTTATGTGTACGTACAATTTTGTGTTGGTCATCATCATCATTATCATGGTCATCATTTTTATATTTTTTTTTTTATCTGATAATAATTTTTTTTTATATTTTTATTAATTTTCTAAAACCGCATGAATCTCAGATAATGTATAAGTATATGGTATCAAAAAGAATAAATCGCAATAAGTATTATACGAGTAATAGTTTTATTCTAGTATATTGTACATACTCGTATATACACTAACACTTATATTATGAATTATATGAAAGCATATACATACATATATGATAGTACCTTCATCAATCCATCCGCAGTAATATCTATTTTAACGACTTTTACATGCACTTATGTCATTTTTTATTTTTATTTTCATTTTATATTTCTTTAGTTTTTCTTACATAAAATTGATTTCTAGTTTTTATATTCGTAATATATTTATATTCATTCTTTTTTTCTACATTTTGCAATCATTTTACTTAATCTCTGTTTATATCGTTTTTATTATAAATAATGATTTTATGAATTTGATTGAAAATAAAAACAACATTATATATGTACTCCTAGATGTAGTTCGTAAGTATATAATATTATATGGTATTATACATGAAGATATTTATCTCAGCGTATATAAAAGAAACGATAAATATTGTAATTAAAATACAAAATAAGAAAAAAAATGATGAAAACATTTTAAAAAATTAAAAAAATCTGATAAGAAAAATGAATAATAAAAATATTAGCTGCTTTCGATTTAGTAATTCCACGTGCTTGCGAGTACAAAAATGTGTCTAGGATAAATGCTAAAACGAATGACACAAAAATTATTCGTAACTACTTGCAGCTACTTGAGAGAGTAGATGGTTTAGCACAGACATTTACCTTATTTACTCGCAAGTACTTGAAATTGTTAAATCGAAAGCAGCTATTATTATAAATTTTAAATTCAAATTTTGACAGGCATGCAATATACTATGTACCATGAATTTTTATAAGAAGTTACAAAAAAACTGAGAAAAAAAATCCAATAAAAATTACACTTTTCTAGTCCACATGAACATAATTTCACAGGCGTGAAAAAATTATGATACAAGAATAAATTTGTTCAAAACGTATAATATGGAAAAAAATTACAATTTTTTTAACAAAATATTTTATTTAATTCAGGCAGTAATGAAACAGATTGTCAGAAACATCGGGCAATAATGAATCGAAGGAGATCATTAAAAGAATAATAGAATCTAATAAAACGTACTTTAGTCTCACCTAATATTAAAGTCTAAAATAGTATCTAGAGCGTCCAAGATAAACACTTAAATGTAAAACACTTATTCGACCAATAGTAACATATGGTACAGAATCCTAGACATTGAAAGAAGCAAACGTTATCAAATTGGACTATTTTTAAAGAAAAATATGTAGAAGAATTTTTGGCGCAAAGAAGATTAGAGAGAGGGAGTATAGAAGAAGAACAAACTCCGAGATTTTATGAATTGTATGACGACGTAGACACCAACAGTTTTATCAATATTGGAAGACTACGATGGCTGGGACACATCACCAGAATGGAAACCGAAAACCCCTGAAGAAAGATTTTATATGGTAATGCTTTGAATAAGAAATCCAGAGGAAGGCAGACGAATAAACAAACTGATGGAGATTGAAAACTGGAGGGCTTCATCTTTGTATAGAACGGGTTGGCGGTAGATTCTTACTGGGGCCAGGGTTCTTTCAAAGACTGTAGCGCCGTAGAAGAAGAAGAAGAAGTAATAAAACACGACAAAATATAAAAAGTAAATGTAAAAAAGAAAATTATTTCAAAACAACTATGAATAAATCAATGGGACATGATGCAAAAAAAAATTAATCAAATTCAAAATGAAAAAAAATGAATTCAATAATATGTTTGATAACCTTCACGTCTATACAGACTTCCTCTAATTGTTATTTTTACATTAATTTCACAGGATTTTTAGCAAAATCTTGTAGAATTTCATTCCATTTTGTTTGGTAATAATTTATTTTAATTTAGCGAATGACTTATGGTGACATTTTTTTTAAATTCTTTTTTCTAAAAATTACCAAAAAATGTTCGATAGAATTTAAGTCAGGGCTGTATGGAAGAGTTTCTATCACATGAGAGTGATTATATGTTTGTCCTTTTTTGTATGTGGTAGATGACTAGAGAGATCGTTTATTCATATCACTATATCAGTATGATTAAGTTTTCTATCCATGGAAAATCATGTTTGTCCCATGATTTTTTCACTTCAGTGTATTTACATTATTGATGTGCTACTATTAACGAATTATAGCATAAATATCGGGATGATAATTAATTTTACAAGAATAATTTCAATAGAAATTATCATCTTCTTATACAAAATACATCAGTCGTACAGTCGTATCAATTTGTACCTTTACACAATCGTATTTTGAAGTTAAAATATATTCTATGATTATGAGTATACATATATTATGTATAATCTGATATGTTTTTCAATAATCTAACAATAAATCAAATAAATTCTAAATTAATTTTATATGTAATTAATAGATATAATTCAACAAAAGAACACAAATAAAAAATAAATACCTAACTAAATAATAATAATAGAAGAAGAAATACAAATGTATACTATATGTACGAGTATATATAAAATGAAATGAAACTAGTTCATATGTAGATTAGCATTGCGATAACATTATAACATACATATGTATATGAAAATAGATGTACTACTAGTAGTGTTGATCTTTTATCATCTAATCTGCATAATATCTTTATATATTGTATTTCATATAAATACAGAAAATGTAAATACATTTTGTACATATCTATATGTACATATGTATGTGTAGAATACGCGTGTATCTGAATTATGTATATTTTATATAAAACGTATATTGAATATCATTAAAATCAATTTTAATCATTGATACATATATGTACAAATATACATACATAATGTACTAGCAAATATGTACACAAATATGTATGTAAATTTTATGTTATAATTCATATAAATTCATGATGTGTATATTAATATTATGTACCTTCATACATACATAATATGGATGTATAAATTTCAATTGAATTAAAATACAAACATGATTGCTACATACATAATGTACATATGATACATATGAGTTTATATATGTGCACATATACATGTGTAAGAATTGTAATTCTTTTGAAAATTTTTTAACAATAAACTTAAATTATGGATATTATGTCTGTGCATCTAAGTATATATACGAGTATGTAATTTATTCAGCAAAAACAAAATAAAAATGTTATTTTTTGTTTTATGAGAGAGTAAAATGTATGCAGGCACATGTACACTCACACCTACGTGTATATCAAATGAACTTATAAGCAGATTTCGTATTAATAAGTAAAGTTTGCTGCCAACACCTACACATTATCTTATATACTAAGTATATATGTATATATATATTTTTTTATTGACAATGTAACAAAATAAATTTTGAATTTCATTTTTTATTATTAGTTATAATCATAAGATTATTATGTATACGTATACATAATTTATATACGGTTTTTATATTGTACAAATTATAATACTTTGAATGGAATTATTACATACACACCCGAGCGTGTGTCATATTTAAAGGGTGATGTTATTGCATGACGTAGTATTTATGTAAAAAAAAAATTTCTTTAAAAATTACTTTTCTATTATTTTTACATTAATTTTCTTCTCAGTTTATTATGATCTTAAGCAATAGTCATGTGTATTGGATGTTATACGTTTTTGATTATATTTTTATTTTTGAATTGAACATTACATATGTTTGGATAAATTTTAAAATCAATTCTAGATGCAAACCATCTTATTCGGTAGATAGACGGCATCAAGTCAATGATCATTCTTCCAGTCTCTATTCGTTTGAATGTTCATTAAAAACTTCCTGATACACGTCATTATTTCAATGATCATTCTGGCTATCATATTTTTTTTTTAAATTTTTATTATCAATTTTAATTTCTACTGTCAATTTAAAATTGTTATAATTTGTATATCGTGGTTTTGTTGTCATGTTTTTTGTTTTACCACTGGGGAATTTCAATTTATCATCTTCACTCATCGCTGAATGAAGTTCGTGATGTTTCATTAGAGCTTTATTCGAATTTCATTCGAACTTACTTCCATGAAGTTAGAATTTATTGAATATATAATGATTATTTAAACATAATTTGAGATGACAGACGTCGATTAAATAATCATTTACAATAAATTTTCATTGATTTTGTGCCGTTTGTCTACGATATTAAATACAATATACCAGTTCAATATAATCGGATCAACAGTGTACATGTACATACTCTAAATCACAATCACCCTATCATAAACATTAGGTGTATGGCCTTGCCTTTATTATTAAAATTAAATAAATTAAATGTACGTCCAATTTTGACGTACGGAACCGAGACGTGGACAATCTCAAATCAGACAGTAGAATGCCTGAACATATTTGAAACAAAGTTCCTCAGACGCATTCTAGGTCTCCCGAATCTCGAACAAAGAACTAAGGAGAGAGATACCAGCAGCAGGAAAGAGACTGCGAGAACGACCTAGGAAGATGGAGGACAGCAGCGCTGAATCGGCATGACTGGAGGAGGAAACTTGAGTCGGCCAGATTCCGATTTGGACTGTAGTGCCAATTATTATTATTATAGCAATTCAATATCATCGGATCAACAGTGTACATGTACATAATCTAAATCACAATCACCCTATCATAAACATTATGTGTACGGCCTTGCCTTTATTATTATGTGCCTATATGTAAGCTATACATTATGTACATACCTACATTATATGACAAATAAATAAATGCAAATATAATATCCATATTGTACATTATATACATACCTATTTTTATGTATACGAAAACATATCATAATCTATAGATCTATAGTCTCCATATAATGGCATTATTTTTCAACAATAGAAACTAATTATTTGGATTGTCTTGTCAACAAATTTCAAACATGTAATCGATGCATGATAGGCATACAAATTAGTAAAAGAAAAAACTAACTTAAAAAAAAAAATAATGAGAAACTAAAATCAAATAAATATGTATGTCTAACATACTCGAATTTGGTGTGTAGATAGACAGTAAATATTTTTTATTATTTAAGTTCACTGAATCTAGAATATGATGGAACAACACTTTATCATTATTAAGGATATATTATACGGCTGATAAAAAAAACAACGAATATTTGTACATAATTTTTATTCTTCTTCTGTGTACTATATCATACTCACATACAGTCACATAGACTTTGAAAAAAATATCTACGTTCATAAAATCATTACATTACAAAAATAAATAAAAATTCTGAAAAACTCTAAAACAATTCTAACTTGTTAAATTCATATTTTCTTAATAATAAATTTCCATAATCTGTCTGTCTAGTTCGTCTGTCTTTATATTCTGTATGTTGTATATGCATATTTTCGTTTATAATTTTTAATATGCTCACATGTCATCGGAATAACAACAGAAAAATATTTATGAAGTTTAAGAATATTTAAATATTTTCTGTGTGTTCAAAATATATTCACATAGAATCTCATGATATGGTGAGTGAATATATAGAATAAAAGGTACGTATTATTAGTAGGTATGAATATGACGATTATTAATTTATCAATGTTTTGCTTGAAAAAAAAAATAAAAAATTACAAAAAAATAAAAACCAACATGAATTACCAACTAATCATAAAATAATGAAAATATAATTTTTTTGTCATATGAGACCTATGTCAAAAAACGAATGAGCCTATAAGATTTATGTAGTGTGCGTTCAGAATATAATCTTGTGTGTGTTCAGAATATAATAGTATATAGAATTGAAAATTTGTTAGCTTTATATATTTTTTATCTATACATTAGCTATGATAATACAGTTCAAATAAAATTAAATATAAATCTTTGTATGTGTGTATACAAATTTATCTATGAGCATGTTAAATAATTTACCTTACCTATATATAGCTTATACCGTATTTGAATTGAACATAAGAGTTTGAGGCATACAAAAAAATCTAATTTAATTTTTTTTTTCTCATAATGTTTTATGTATACATATATGCGGTATATATGAGATTATCTTTGCATATTTAATTAACATACGCACTAAAAATAAAGAAAGAAGCAAAGTGACAACAAAACAATACAAAAAAAAAAAGAAAGAAAAAAAAATATGAACAAGCAACACAAAATGAAAAACAAACATTTTAGAAGAATAATAAAATTATTCATAACACATAGATACACCATAATAAAATTAGTAATAAAGGTGTATTAAAATTAATGTTAATCCTTTTAAAATAATAACAGTTACATACGACAATATGTATATATGTATATGTATTATATTCAGTATTCATGAAATCAATTTGAATAATTCATAACAACACATATACGTATCTACATATGCACATTTATACAGTATACACACGCATAAATACACATAATACCCGCTGTAGACTAATTTTGAGATGAAAATATATTTTTTTATTAAGTGCTGAAATCTCATTTATGTATACCTTTATACTTTCTTATATGAATGTACATACATACATGACATACGTATAAGAAAACAAAATTAAAGCAAACCAAAACGACGACAAAAATTTACTTTTAGGGTGGTATTCACCAACTTGGATATATCTGCCGGATATATTTTAGCCGGATACAATTTCAGCTTATTCATCAACCTAGATAATTTTTGTTTTCGAACTTCGTTTTCGGGTCGAACATGTGTGTCAAACATGTCAGCCGATTGTATTTTTATACTACAAAATGAAAAAAAGGTTCTATGATGTGATAATTATATGCAAAGATGATAATACAATACAACTACATTATCTTTATTTGTGCTGTTGCTGTTAATAACAAGGTTATGTTCGAACGATATTTATAATACAACTCCGAGGTTGTCTTAAAAATATCCGAGTATTGTTTTATCCAGGTTGATGAATACACTTTATCTCAGATAAAAGATAATCTATGTTGATGAATACCAGCCTTAACATTGAAATCCAATTGAAATCATTTATCACTTTCAGTCAGTCCTTAACAACACAATAATTCTGGTATTTTACTTGTTTTTCTGTTTATTTGTTTGGTTTTGTTTTTTTTTCGGAATACATATATTTTTTATTTTTTGCTTAAGTTTTCCTTTTTGTTTTGTTGTAAATCAAAAAAAAAAAAAAAAAAATTAATTAATCAATTAAATAAATGAATTATTTATTGATTAAAAAGACCACCTATCTACTTAGAATTACATAAATTATGTACATATACATATGCGTATCAAATGGTATGCGTGTATAATTAATTCAATTTTTTTTTATTTGCTTTATAAAGAAAAATCAGATTGAATTAAAATTCAAACAATTTTTTTTTTTGCTTCTATAATTTTTTTTTAAATTATAAAAAAAATATCTTAATATTTCAGATATACATATTTCTTACCGGCACTAATCAAAAAAAATTAATCATTTCAATTAAAATTAAATCCTATTTTTTTTGGAATTAATCAAGTACATTTATTCAAAAATTAGAATGAAATTAAGATAAAATATAAAGGATTTTTCATACCACAATTTGCATCCATATGTACATATGTACATATACATATACATATATCGATTTATCGACTTCTAATATTAATTTTTCAAATCAGATTAAGCCTTTGCTCCTTTTCCTATTATTTCATTGCATTTTCTACAACTCAAATATTGAATGAATGAATTTTTCATGATTTAATGAATACAAAAAATACTCATACATACATAAAAGATTGAACAAATAACTTGTCTTACATTAATTTTATGTACTTATTTACTTGTACATGGTTTTTTTGTAATTTTTATGTTATGCTTGTGTACACATATTCGTATGTTAAGTAATAAATACTCAAAAAAAAGTATCCGATCGATATTTTATTAATGTATACGCGTATGTATTTTCAAAATTATCTAAATATTCACAAAATACATACCAATTTGTTTTTTTGATTGAATAAATATTTATGTATGTTATCAAAAATACAAGCTTGCGTTTTCATAGTGCGCATTTAAATCAGCTTGCAAACGTCAAGTGTTCATTTATTAAAGCTTCTCGTCAACTTAAATCAAGATTCGCAAGGTTCATACTTCATGATCAACTTGCTTATATTAAGTTCATTTATTTAAATTCAAGTGTTACCATATTCATTTAAAATTTGATGACATTTTAAAAGTGATATTTTTATTGTTATATATTTAAGTGAAATTATAAAGCAAAAGTGTTATATTATGTGCTTTCGATTTGGCAATTTCAAGTACTTGCGAGTACTAAAATGTGTCTAGGATAAATTGTTAAAACGAACGACACAAAAATTATTCGTAACTGCTTGCATCTACTTTCAGCTACTTGAAACATTTTTGATGATTATAGCTGCGAGTAGATGGTTTAGCACAGACGTTTACCTTTTCTACTCCCAAGTACTTGAAATTATCAAATCGAAAGCACCTATTAATAAAAAACAAATAATTTTCAACAAATTCTCGAATAATAATTATTTTTAAAATCCATTTCTATTTTTAAATTAAATTCATCACCAATATATATAAAATTATTTATCACAAAAATATTTCAATTATTATAAACAATTGAACTGAATAAACTGAGTAAAATAAAAATACAATACACTCCACTTCAAGTTATTTTTTTTTTAAAAATTGGCAAAATGGTAACACGAAAATGTATAATCTTGCGGGAAGTTATTTGCCTTGTTCGTAAGTTGGCGAAGTCAAGCTTGTATTTTTGAAAACATCCTTATTGTCACTATACACTTCAGAAGTAAAATATATTTAGGCCCGTATAATCGAAAATGTTTCCAAAAAATGAATAGAATTTTTCAATCCATGATCTTATATACATACATAAATACTAACTGATGTCGTACCGTACCAATAGTTTCAGTGAGCCTTGGCTTGTATTGTGATAGCTGATTATCTGCAATTTGACATGTTTCGAAAGAAAAATGTTAAGAAGAATTTTGACGTAGTCAAATTCCAGAGGAAGAAGAAGAATTGTATATGAATTGTATGAAGATTTAGATATTTTTACTTTAGCGAAAATCATAAGATTAAGATAGTTGGAAAAACAAGATCCTGCAAGAAGGCATTATTATCCCCAGTAGGCAACAAAACAGGCAGAGGAAGGCAAAAACATTTATTATGAAATTCAGGTAAAAAAAAAACTGAATAAACTTTAGTTTGGAAATTGGATAACTATTTTCTTGGAGAAGGCAGCATGTGCAACAAATTCTTTTTGAAGTCAAAATTTCATTGAAAAAATGTAGCAGATAATCTGCCACTAAGACTTAAGTCCTGTGCTTTTACTTTCCAGTTCATATTCTTATATGACATGATCCAGTGATGTAATAATTGTATTTTATTTGTCTATTTCGATGTCATCGAATCATCCATGGCATGGTAGTTAAATTTTTATAGTAAATCTCTAAAATTTTGATAAGTCTTTGATTACGTTGGCATTACTTTAATTTTTACTAGCACAAAACTAAACGTAACTACATGCAAATAATGAAAGTAAAAATACTAAAAAAAAATGAAACCAAAATTTTGTATATTTACTATTAATAACAATTAAATAAATTGATGTGGATTATTGATGTTATCACAATAAACGTTCAAACATTCAAGAATATTATTGTTCTTTTCTATAGCAGTTTGAATTCAGTTAAAATTTGAAATCCTTGTATGCCAACATATATTGTAATGTGTTTGATTTGTCGATAAAATAAGTAAATTTAAGTGATTTCTGTATACGACAATTAACATCACGAGTTCATATTTGTAAAGTAAGGTAGAAAATAGTTTACACAATACAAGGACAAATAAATATTCATATAAAATAATTTGTTTACTGTTTATTGTTTACAATTACATTAAACATGTATAATGTTAAATATATTACATTATTAACGTCGCGTTATGTAAATAAAATAATAATTTGTTAGATAAAAAAGTACTTAAACATATTACATGAATATGTATGTATTCATAAGCGTTTCATTATTACTGTAATTGAGAAAATTACTATATACTAAAGCTAATTTATTATGAAATCAATTCACATATCTCATTTATCAATATTTTTTTTTTACCAATTATTTACTCATATATGTATGTATAGGAATATATATCGTCCTAACTAAGTTAACCTTCATAAGTACACAAGACAGTACCTAACCTAAAAATATTCATTTTCATGAAATCATATTAAATTTTTCTAATTAAAATCAATAAATCAGTCAATCATTTAATTGAATTGTATTCGATCACTATCATCTATCATCGTCATTTTCATAACAATTTTCGAAAGTATCGTTATTTTCTGTGGCCCAAAAACAATGAATATTTGAACAAAAGTTACTGTGTGTTCTGTCTTCGTTTTGCTTGGTGCATTGAAAAATTTCTATCTACCGTCACATCATCATTATCACAAAAGGATCACAACACATTGTATATAAATTAATCAATCTTCAATCGAAAATAACTATACATAAATCTAAAATATAAATACAAATATGATGATTATGTTTGCATGCAAATATCTGTACAATATATACTAGTATATGTACATATGTACGTACATGCATAAGTACACGTTATCAATTTATCATACACATATCCATACATATATACTCTTAAAATCTAAGTAACAATTATTATCTACAGATCTATTATTCGGTTGAAAGATTAAATTTCGAAATACAGAATATGTACACATATTTTGCTGCAATATTACAACCACAGTAGTAAAATGATATTCACATTTTAATAACAAACTTTTTTAAGTTAGTTAACTACTACAATTTTATGTCAGTATTATACGAATACAGTACAAATATATGTACATATATGTATGTACAAATGTAGCATATTATGTACACATTACATAGTCAATACATGCCAATATCGAATCATATAAATATCAAAAATTTACAAATCGTAAATGTAAAGAGCATCATAAAAGAAAAACGAATCTATGTAAGTACAAATCAACGATATAAATTTGCACATACACAAACATACATATTCGAATGTATCTATATACTATGGAAAATAACAAAATATCATTGAAATGGTAATTGAAATTTTAAAAGAAAAAGGAAAAAATAAAAAGCAAAATAATGTTTTTTTTTGTATTTTTGTATATTGCATCCAACGCCCTTTCTACGAGTATTATATTATGTGTATCTATACTACCATTACTTCTATCATCGTTAGTGGAATCAATGGTCAACGTAATAAACTTGAAATTATATCAAGAGATTCAAAAGATTCAACTTTTCCACTTAGTGTATGTATACACCATCATGCACATCATATGCACTACATTATATACCAGATCTAGATATATGTACTCGTACATTTATGCATAAGGAATGGATATAGCCTACAGGTACAAATATCTGCTGTATATATGTATATCACTGATTTAAATGAATGTTTTACATTAACTGCAGTTTATTTCAGTTGAAATACACGAATTTAATACTCGTAGATGTAGAATACCAATCCAACAGTTTTTTATTATACATCATACATACTTGTATGTATATAGTATCAAACGTTTTCGATTACTTTTCTTGTTCTGGACATAAATACAAACGTATGTAAATACATAAATGTTACTGTATGTACAAAAGTATAAAATAAAGTTTATTTATAAAAGCAGAGTGTATCTTCATATATAAGAAGCATACAAGCACACACACACGCACACATATCTGTTGATATCATATCCATTTGGCGTAAAGCAATTTAATACTCACGTAACACATACATATGTATATGCACATTCACATACATATATTTATGTGCACCTATAATATTAAGTGTATATCTTATATGAAAACATTTAAAAACACACCTGTCGTTAGTTCTCACAGTCTAGAAATGTCAGAAATCCTCTGGAAACAGATTTAAACCACAGAATATCTTACAGAAAAATAGCCTACCGTCATTCTTAATGCACATTAAATTTATATAATGTTGTCTTCTATACCATATTTATAGCTATATATTATAGTATTGGGGGACATTGGTATATGTAATGTACGTTTACAATTATATATGCATCTTACATGTTTCATACACACATTATATACATTCACATTTATAGAGGTTATTATATGATTTTTCTTATACTATAAATGCGGTAAAATTAAATTAAACAAGAAAGCAAAAAATAACTAAATAAATAAATAAATTTGCAATGACGATTTTATATACAACATATGTACATATGCATTAGTACTTGTACATACTGACTGCAATAAAAAGGTACATTATTTCTGTTGTTGTTGTTGTTGTTCAGTATTGATGGTGAATAGTGATCATCATCATAATCCTCATCAGCAGCAGCATCAAACAGAGAGAAAAAAATATTAATCACCCTGGCTGAAGAGAAGAAAATGATGAAGGAGGAATGAAGATACACGCGACGAGTACTTTTATGGTATATTTAAAAGTTAACTTTTTCGATATTCTTATGTATGAGGACACGTACATACTACATCATACATAATCTTAAATATATGTAATAAACAGGTACATACATCTATTATATGTGAATTGAATATATATGTACATATATAGTTAGTTACCTATATACGAAAATGTACACCTGTATTTCGTACCAACATTACATATGTACATTCGTATACGAATAAAGAAATGAAAGATTTAATAACTGGATGAGATCTAATATATCTGAACTTAACTGAAACTGGTTTCAAAAATAAGCAAAAAACGAAAATGTTGTAAAAAAAAAAAAAAATAAAAATTAAATCATAAGATTTTTTGCTCGACATTTTCATTTATTTTTTTTTTCAATTTATTTAATAGAAGCTTTTATTTGTATGTACATATGATGTTGTACGTTGGACGAATGAATATAAGAAGCTAGCTAGCGCACCTTATGTATAGAATTAAATCTATCAAATGATTTTCTTTTTATTTTATTTTATTTCATTTTTTTTTTTTTGTTTATTTTGGTTTGAATTGTGTAATATCTGCGCTCAATAATACAAAGAGGTTTATTATTTTTGCAATAATTGTAACTCTTTTTAGATTCAATCTTTCACAATTCTTAGGAGGAGTTATTCAACATTATTAATTTCAAAATATCTCTATCTATACATATACGAGTATATATGTATGTAAAATGTAAGCACTTGTACTGCATATGTACATGGAGCAGTTAACATTTTGATTTTAAATTTAATTCGCAATTGTGACAAGTAATAGATGACTTCAATTGAATACAAATTAAGTTCAATTTTATTTTTTATTTTTTATTTTTTTTTCAATTTTTTTTGCTCTTCCCTCATCTGTATTGTGTTTTTTCATTATTGAACAGTACTTGTCTGTTCAAATCAAATATCTTCGTTAATGTTTGATGGAATTAAATATAAGAATATTGTTTTTTTTTTTTTTTCATTTTTTGAAGAAAATGTCACGCACATTTTTATGAATTTTAGTTTTCAAATACAATAATTATTTGTGATTATGTTTAAATAATATAATGAAAAATAATGTAAAAATAGTCGTAATTAAAAAACAAAAATGATTTTATAACAGATCAAAAATCAATTGTCTTTAGTCACGCATTATTAATTTGAGTCCTTCAATCATAACGTTAATAATTTAAAGCGAAAGGCTAAAGTACTTTTACATGATGATATCCCCAACCCAAACACATTAGTATTATTATAGGCATTGGTACTCGTAAATACAAGTTCATAAAGAAAAAGTAATAATATTTCAATACACTATATATATACACTCTTGAACACATACGTATATATATAGAAATGCTATCAGCAAATAAAAATCCTTGTCCATGTATAATCATATTTATGCTAGTATCGTATGGGATGGTTATGATGGTATAAAATACAGTATTTGGGGATTTGTGCTATGATTAAAAAGCAATGGAAAGTTTATTTAATTTTTTTTAGTATATATTCCCTGCTAGAAGTATGGGCCTGTAAGAAGCCTGTATATTCCCTGATTTATAAGTACCTGCGAGTTTACCAATAATAAATATACATGTGCATAGTCAAATCATATGTATGTAAGTACATTGATATTTATGTTTAATTTTCTGATAAAACACATATTTTTGTCACATCAATAGAAAATAAATTTACATGAATTTTTCAATCTCCCCATATACATATTATTTCGATTATAAATTATATACTCGTACAAATTTATTGAAGAAACAAACGAACAAACGAAAAAAAAACAAGGAAGAAATATTTATATAGCTAATGGTTTGCCAGTAATGTAAGTACACTCGAAATTCACTTGTTTTGTTGATTTTCATTTTTAAATAATATTTTTTTTTTTTCATTATTCATTTTTGTTTCTAGTTTTCTTTTGTTTTTATTTTGTTCTTTTCAATGTAAATCTATAATGAATATTTATGTACATTATACTAGAAGATTATTCGTACATATATATAGTTTCTGTAGCACCATATATAACAACATCAAATATTAAAAGTGGAAAAAATTTTGTGCCGTATCACTGCCACCGGCATTACAAATAAAAATCTCTTTAAAAAACACATTGACTAATAATAATTATGTATATATACATCATACTCGTACGTATGTACATACACATAAATACAAGTACAATGATCATTATGTACATACATAAGTAATATGCAAGCTAAATTTTATATGCTTCAAATATTTTATATGATTCAAATACATAATATACATATATACAAACATATGTATAAAGGCACACACACACACACACAATAACAAGTAAACGTATAGCAATAATATGACTTGAATACACTGTATTTGATATACTATATGTACGAGTATATCGTGTAAATGAAGACATATACATACAATACTCCTGCATTATTATTATTATCCTTTTATATAATAGACAAATAATAGAACAAAAATATGACATATTGTCGTTGTACCGAGTATATTGAGTACATATGTATATAAAAAATATTATGTAGAATATTATGCTTGTATTCATTATGAAAATATAAAATTTTGCGCTGAACGTGTCTATAGCCAGACATATTTGAGAGGATACTTCTCATATCACACAAAAAAAAATGAAGAAGAAAATAAAAAAAGGAAAATGAATAACAAAAATTTAAAACAAAAAAAGGAATCACATTAATTTTTGTTGTTATTGCTGCACACGCTGTATACACACACATACATAAATGTATGTTATATTTTTTTTTTCAAAATGTTTTCAATACATCAAAAACTTGTAAAACACTTTATACTGTCATTCGTTCAGTTTATTCATTCAATCTTCAATTATTATACGAGTACTAGTATGTACATGCCGCTGTAATGCATCGTGTATACTGCAGTGACAGTATATACATAGTTAGTGTACATGTGTACATACAGAGTACTGTACAATCTACATCATAAACCTTACCATCATTGTCATCATCGCATCATCGTCATATTGTCATTATCATTAACTTTGTATTTATCAGAATATTATTTGTTCGTCCTATAGATGTGGGTGGATTTACATACATACATCCAAAAGAAACATTATATGTATGTACGTACGTATACAAATACCTTTATTCAGTATATTTAAGGGTTGACTACTAATTTTCCAGTTATAATCATCATCACCATCATCATTCGAATAAAAGTGGAAATGGTGGTGAAGCTAGAATAAGAAAAACTTTAAAATAATATCCTTTCAATGTACGTGTATATACGTGTATTGTATAATAGTATCAGATCAGTATGAAAATGAATAAATCTCAAAAAACAGATTTTTCCTTTTTATTTCATTTTAATTCGTTCTTGTCTATTTCATTTATTTCAAACAAGAATCTTAATAATTATATCCTCTAAAGGTAACGATATATAGCAAAAAATGTTTATCATACACACATTTCTCTTGTTTGTTGCGATGGGTGTTATTTTAAAGGGACAAATTTTGCTTATCTTCAGTATATTTACTTACTTATTTTTCGTTTCATTTTTTTTTATCATTTAGCTCTACTTTTTTTTTTTTATTTCCTATAAGCTAATTCATTCTGTTTTTCTATTTTATTATTCTTTTATCCCAAGAGAAATTTAGTTTTGTTTTCGTTATTTTTACATTTTTTTTTTCCTTCATTTTCTTAATTTGAATGTGAAGTAGATACGCGAACGTATACATATTTACGTGCTAGTACTACACGGTTAAGTGAATTAATAATTGACTCACAATTATACCATGAAAAACTATGATCCTTCATAAGACGACGACGACGATGATGATGATTATGATGATGACAGCACTATGCATATACGAGCATTTATGTATGTACGAGTGAAATTGGAAATTTGTAAAATTCTCATTAGTTTAATTGGGACATGTACGTATATATACAAGTGCACATATCTAATTTTATTTTTTTGTTTTTCTTACAACCCTCATGTAAAAAATTTAAAAAAAAATAAATACAAAAAATATAACAGAAAAAGGAATAGAAATTAAAATAATAATAATAAAAAAAAAAAAACTACATAATTTTAACAGAGTAGCTATAGGGAGAAACGTTTATTTTGCATACGAAATTTCAATGCTTGTTTGTTTGTGTGTAAATGAATATACATTGTACGAAATTTACTACATTTGGGTAAAATAAAATTTAACTAAATGAAAATTTAATTATTGCCTATTATTTTATTCAGTTGCTTTGAAAATTGATTTAAATTTGTTTCGTTTAACTATGCTTGTAAATGAAGATATTTGTGTGTTTATTGTTAGATTGTTTTTTCAAAATTTTGAAAATTATTTCTTAATAGCTGATGGCAATTAAAATTTATTTTTTTGTTCACAGTAATTAACATTGGGGTTGTAAAATAATTATTAAACATAATTTTTATTTTTCATCTTGTAATTCGTGAATATAAAGGATAATATCATAGAATAAAAGAATAATTTGTATGTCACGTTTGATTTATTTTCTTTTTTTTTTTGTTTTTCTGTGATAATCATTTGAAATGATTTTGATTTCTTGAAAATTTTCTTAGAACATTTTTACATTGACCATAATTTTGTGGATGGTTTTAAAATTACGAAAAGTATTTTCACTGTCAGCTGGTAAACTTGTATGACAAACTGTCTACCATTCCATATAGTATAGTCCACGTCACATAAATTGCAAAATTATTGAAAAACTTCAGTTTTCTTCAGAATAGGGCTCTCAGCTTAGTCATGAAATAAGATATGTAATACATTGTAACATTCAGTAGGGAATTGTGTCCATTTTTATCTGATTAATACTCCAACACTTCTACCTGTTTCTTTTGCAATTTCGACATAATTCTCGTTAACAGGTAGAGCCTCAATTTTTTTGGCCTTACCATTCATATGAAAATTCACGATAAATCTCATGGATCAAAATTAATTTTTCAATACAAGTTAAAATAAGTCTAATAGCATACTTTAACACAATTTTTCATTTTGACACTTTTAAAAAATTTTCCAAAACAAGGGTCGCACCTAAAAATGCTCTATTTCAAAGATATGAAGCTCTAAAATCTTTTAAAATATGAATGGGATTACCAAAAATATTAAGGATGTTTATATACGGGTATACGGTAGCCAAAGCATCTAGCCAATTAAGAGTCCAAAAGAAATTATTGATTAACCAGTGTTTTTTTCCGAAAAAGAGCCATAACCTTAAAAATTTTAAAAATTAAAAATTCTCTGTAGTGTAAACTGGCTTAACTACTTCTGATTGTGACATTCAATTGTAAAAAAGTATGAAATATTGTAGTTGAGAGTACTTGAGAGTAGGGTTAGAGCGAACTACTCCGGAATAGGTGAAATTACCAAAATGGAACTCAAGTTATATAATTTTGGTTATTATTTAATGCGAGAAATTACGTCATTTTGTGTCAATTAAAACACGATGCTAGTTGAATTTTCATTTATTTAAAATTTTTCAAAGAAAAATCATACACATTATGTAATGCACAATATTCCAATTTTAAATTTTCTCATGATTCTATTTATCTCCAAGGCACTGTAGCCCATTGAGCATTGGCCTCCTCTAATATGCCTCTCCATTATCTCAATTTTGCGCTACTACTTTCCAGTTTACTATATGTTCAGTTTTTTCATGTCCTCATTGACAGTATCCGTCCATCTTATTTTCGATCTACCATAGCTGATCTTTCTCATGATTATTCTCCCAATATTCGCATCCACTGTTCAAACTTTCAATATCATGTCAACCAATAAATTTTATATTTAGCGATCTTAGACATTGATCTTGTACATCGATCAGTTGCAAGCTCAGCATTACATTACTATTGGACTAATTATTTATTATATGGTTGCACTACACCGTCATTTTATTTTCATTTTTGCAATAAAACATTCGAAATGTGAAAAAAAATATCTATCCAATAATTTCTAATCCAAAACATTAACAAACAAATTTTGTCTGATGTATTTTTTTATGTACTGGTAGATTACTTAGATAAATGTATATAGGAACTACATATTTGTATGTGTAGAGTACGCAGCTGATAAATACTCGGTGTCGGTCATATAAATTTCAAATACGTTCACACATTTTATTTGCATTTTTGTATAACTTATAACAACCTAACCAACTGTATCAAACTCAACATGATGTCTGATTAAATAATAAATGTATTTAACATGTGATTATTATTATAACAGTTAATTAATTCGAATCATTATTGCAATAAATGATGCCTTTTTTTTCTTCTTCCCTACAGTGTATTAATTATTACCAGGTACTACACATTACATACATACTCGTACATCGATTAAACATTTTTCACTGTTTTCATTCACAGTATGCACAATTTTCTCGTTATCTGTTGGTTTTCCTTTTTTCTTGTTTTTTTTCATAAACAATTTTTTTCTCTTTGTAATATTTCATATAAAATGAAGTCTATCAGCGTAGCTAATCAGTGCTAGTTTTGAAGTGTTATATCGCTAAATACCTGAACAAATTGTAAAATAAATAATTTTAGTAGCTCTTAAGCAGATAGATAGCAAAACGATTTGATTTTATGCTCAGTCAAGCATATGCACTGCACATCATGCATTCATAGAAAAAAAATAAGAGAAAAAAAAAACAATAATCTTTTATTTTAGTTTTCATTTACTATGTAGACGTTTTGTGTTCTTGTTATACATTTTTCCATTTGTTCATTTAAATTGTAGTTGTTTTTGTTGTTGTTGTTGTTTTGATTTGTTACACAAATTCATTGTGTATCTGTTCACAATTATTTTTTCTTTTTTATGTGAGCCCATCATCGTCACAAAACTTTGCAAATTCCTACTTTTACCATACTCTTATACTTTCTTCATTTTGATGTTTTATTTTTTCTCTCTTAACTTTCAAAGTCATTTCATTCATTTTTTAGAACGATATGTATATGCACACACATTTATATGTTTAAATAAAAGCAAACAACAATCAGATCAAATTACTATATACATTACTATTTTATGTAGGATAGGATCAGTGCCGTTCCTAGGACTTTTGGCGCCCGGTGTAAACCAAATTCTATCGCCCCTATCCTTTTCCACACCACCCGTATGAGGTAAGATAGACAGGCGCGTTTTTTTTTAAAGAGGATTCCCCATTAGGCCTATACCTCTCTGCTATTAACACATTGAAAGTATATAATAGTGTGATCGGAATATAAGGTCAATTTTTAGCATGAGAGCTTAAGCAAGAGATGAGATTAATCTATTGTTTTAGTCTGCATTATAAAAATTCATTTATATTCCAATCATAGTGGTACATAAATAAAAATAAACTTCAAATATAGATTAAAAATGAACATTTTTTAAAGAACTAATAGTTATTGTGTTAATAGCAAAACAGTTTTATAAAATATGTATGTGATCTTACCAAAGAACTCACCTAAAATGTTCTTTTAGATAATTAAAACATATAACGAAAAATATTTATAAATATACACACGGTAAAAAAATTAAAAAATAATCATAACTGAATAAATAAATAAATATGACATAATTTTAAATAAAAAACACAATATAAAAAATGGGCAAATAAAAAAAAAATGAAAATAAAAAAGCTGAATAATTAATCAACAAAAGAAATAAATTGCAAAATTTAAAAAACAACTTTTCGCGCTTTGATTTTAGCGAAATCGCTGACTAGGTCCTCATAATTTAGATCTTCCAACAGTTCTTTTTCTATTGATATAATAGACAAGCCTGATAATCTTTCTTGAGTCATGGTTGATCTGAGGTAATTTTTTATAATTTTGAGCTTGGAGAAACTCCTCTCTCCCGATGCTACCGTTACAGGCAAAGTCAAAAAGATTTTCAGTGCTATGACTGAGTTTGGAAGTAAAGTTTCTAAATTTTGTTTCCTAATAAAATTTAAAGTAATTAAGGGAGGTGAACATACATTTAATGAGGTCAACATTTTTAACTCATGGTATAAATCATCACCGTTAATATCGGATAATCCATCCTTTGTTAAAACGTTCTCTAACTTTTTACAACTTTCTAAAAGGGAATTTGAATCTAAAGAATTGAAATTATAAAGAAAATGAAAATTGGTGACGTTGTCATGTAACTGATTAAACCTTTCACCTATAGAAGTAATTATCTGATCTAAAATCTTGAAGTAAAATTCAACTTTAAAGTTATTGTATCCATCCAAAATTACTTCCTCTCCCTTCTCATAAGTGAACAGGTTTTTTCTACGTCTTGATCTAAGGTCAGTATTTAGACTGAATTCAATTTCTACATTTAAATTTTCAGCGATGGCTTTCGCTGTTTCTAAAAACAGATTTAATTCATCCTCATTACGTAAACCTTCTAAAGACTTTTTTGTGTTTTCTAGCATATCTACAGCCGTTAATAAAGAAATATCTGCAGTTTGAAAATACTTGCTAGCAATGTTGATTTTGCTTAAAATTTCAAACCAAATAACTGCAGAACATATAAAATCATATTTCATTATCTTCTCTCCCAGAGATACTGCTGTGTGCCTACTCAGGACATCCCCTTGATTTGATAACTCGAGTAGCGCTTCATAAATCTGTTCTAAATTATTACGTATCGGTTTTAAAGCATCGATTCTGCTCGACCATCTTGTACAACTTAGGTGTTTTAAAGTTAAATTGGAAAGATGCTTTTTTAATACCGTCCAACGATGTGTTGAAGCGGAGAAGAAAACATAAATAGACTCGACAAGTCCAAAAAATGACACAGCTATGTTAGAACAGCTGGCAGCATCTGAAACAACTAAATTTAAGGAATGAGCTGCACACGGGACATAAAATGCTCTTGGCTCAATATTTTTTATTCGAGATTGCACACCAGATACCTTCCCCTTCATATTGGAACCATTATCGTAGCCTTGACCCCTACAGTCTTCTACTAATATACCTAATTTACGCAATTCATCCAAAATTATTTTCGTTAATCCCTCTCCAGTAGTTTCGTCAGTTTGAAGAAATTCTATGAAATATTCTTTTATTTTGTATTCGTTTTCCGAACAATCTACTATTCTAATTAAAAATGTCATTTGTTCTACATGGCTAACATCAGGAGTGCAATCCAGAATAAGAGAGTAATACTTTGAATTTTTTACGGATTTCAAAATTTTGTTTCTTATTGCGTTTGAAAGCAAAGAAATTAATTCATTTTGAATATTATTACTCAAGTAAGTATGACGAGCTTTCTCGTCAACAACTCTTCGCAAATGTTCTTGAAGAACAATATCGAATTTTCCTATGGCTTCCACTAACTGTAAAAAATTGCCATTATCATGATTATAAAGAGTGTTACTTGAGCCGCGAAAAGCCAAATTTTGAGCCGCCAAATACTGTACAAAAATAATTAATCGTTTCAACACCTCACGCCAATGTTGAACTTCTTTAGACATTTGTTTTTGCAGAGTACTATCTACAGTTTTGTTCGTATTTAGCCGTTTTTCAAAATCTTTCCACATTTTAAAACAAAACATATGGTCGAGACTGATTTCATGTTCTCTTAAAAGACGTGGTAGATGATTCCAATCAGAAGAACCGATTTTACCTAAAGAATTAATTTTTTGTGAAAACAGTTTGCAACAAAAACAAAATACCTTATCAGAAGAAATAGAATAAACCAACCACCTTCGTGCTACTAAATCATTGTTTGGCATAAGTCTGAAATAATATTTGGAATTAAATTTTCTCTTATTCGTAATGGGAAACACGTGATTGGATTCATCAACTTGTATTGGCTCTTTTTCAACCAAAAATTGGACAATTTTTTCATTCAAAGAAGGCCATTCAGCAGGATCATTAAATTTAGATGAGTTTTGAAATACACCTTCTCCTGCTGAATCGCAATTAGTTGACACCAAAACATGTTCTTTTTCTTTTGTATTTGAAAGAACTGTGCAAGAACATTCTTCTTTTTCTTTATGATTTGAAGTGTCGAAAGACACGTGTTCATCAATAGTACTGACTTGACTAGTACAAGGAAGATTATCAGAAGTATCGCGATTATCTAGTTCCGACAAATTGACGGCTGGATTATCAACTCTATCTGTTGAAAGATATTCTAAATTATTTGGACCTACCTGACTTTTTCCAAAAAAGTTTTCCATTGCTTTTCTTTGCTTTGCAGCTACATGTTGCTCTTCAGCTTTTCTCTTTCTGTAGCCTGCTCCAGACAATTTTTTTTTCGCTTTTCCTTTGAATGAAGACGATGATTCCATTTTTCACCTTGAAAAAATTCTATAAAATCAATTTTTAACAACACTTTTTTGCACAAAATTCCACTCAATTGAACTGCTAATATAAATATACTTATAAGTTACAACTGACTGACAAATTAAAATGATCTGATCAAAAAATTTAATTTTACAATACATATTAATTTCAGCAGTTATAAGTATATTTAACGGTATATTTATAATGGCAAATTGGCGACAAGAAAAATATAATATAACAATACAAATATGAAACAGTTACAGTAATAGAATATTTATATATGTGTGGAATGGTATTACAAATAATTTTATAATCCTATATTTACTATGTACCTACATTGTTATTGATATAAACTTTTTTCATCTTTTTCGATGATATTCGTACATTATATATTTATATTAAAATTATATATTGTATTTTATGTATAGGATAGTCATAAGTCATATGCTGTATAGTTTCTCTAACTCTAACAAAATTCATTAAAAATAAATAAAGCAAGATAGTAAAATATCTTCTGTAACATGATTTTGCTTATAGTATAGTAGATAGATCAGATCGTTCAAACCCCATATTCATGGTGTAGTATTGTGATAATGTAAATGCGTAGCACTTGCACCACATAAAATAAACACAAACCGATCTATATAATATACCTACTCAGTACTCTATCACTGCGAACACCTGCAAGTAAATTATGATTGAAATACATTGTATATATATATATATATATACAATATATTATACTCGTATTATATTATATTATATTATTATATAGAGATATATTATATATATATCTTTAAAATTTCATTATAAGTTACGCAGCCGCATATAAATATAATATATATATACTTGTATATATACGTATATGTACATTTACACTAGATATAACATTTTCGCCCTTTAAGATATTCTTGTGTTGTATTGAAATTTTGCATATGTATAAATATAAGTAATACTAGGCAATAGCAAAATAAATTATATCAAGAAAAATATACGTATATACAAACTTATAGAATCATTTTTATGGCTTATGAGCAGTCAGATATCTTTATGATTTGTTTTCTTTAGAAAGTGGTGAAGGTTCATTTTATATTATATGTTATATGGAGTGGAATAAGGATTTATTTTTGAAATTGGATTTTGGCGCCCCTTAGCGTTGGCGCCCGGTGAGAGTACACCATTTACACATATGGTAGGCACGGCCCTGGATAGGATAGTAGCCAGAATACGGTGTACGAGTGCGCTTTTCCTACTTCATTTTTTTATTAACTACCTGATGAAATGGATGCATGGATGGATGGAGATAGTACGTGTTTGTATTTACAACTTCAATCAGTTATATTCCTTTTTTATTTGAACCAGAACGTATAATAAATGAAATCGCAATTGATTTACCTGATGTTATATTCTTAACAACAAACCACAAAAACTACAACAAATACAAAGTTTTGAATGACTTTTTCATGGTAAACCAATTAAAAGAAGAAGAAGAAGAATATTTTGAAAGAAGAAAAAAATTATCTAAATCTGAACATAATTCGTGATCATCATGCATGATCATCAGTGGTTAAATTGAGTTAAAGAAGTTTTTTTAGAAAATCTTATCTACTCTCAGTGTCACCATTATATAGTTACCACAATTCTTTTCACTGAAACACTTCGAAAAGTCAAAAAAAATAAAAATGAAAATGAACATGAAAAAAAGGATGACCATGAATTTCATCACCTTTATATAAATGTGTAATCGAAATGATGAAATCGAGATGAGATATGTTCTCTGATGATTTTAAGCATTATCTGTATGTGTATGTGTAAATGAATCTTATACAAAGTCACAAATAACTGTGTAAAAGTAGTTGATATATACTTACTTTTATATCATTGTGAATTAATTTAAGTAAATACATTTTATTCGATTCATTCGATGCGATGGGTGTATGAATGAATTTTCTGATTGCATACACGGTTATAAATGTATCTTATACAAATACACCTCTATACAAAGGTCTGATCATTTCAAGGTGAATATCAAAAGAACAAAAATATTAAAAAAAAAAAAAAAAACTGATCAGATCGTATTTTTAGCGGCTATATCAAAAGATATGTGAAGATCGAATTTTTATATGAATCCAAAGGTCTAAATATGTATACGAACACCATTATCAAGAGTTATAAAAATATCTGTATAGGTACTCTTATATTATACTTTTACCTCAATAAAAAAAAAAAAAAAAAAATTTAAAAGAAAATCAACAAAATAAATTCAACAAATCAAGAAGAAGAAGACGAAAAAACAACAAAAATTAAATAGAAAAACACATTATAATAATATAATGTTCGTGCATTTCGAATGTGATAATTCAAAAAGGAACTTCGCCTTGTTAAAAAAAATCTTTTTTTTTTCAGTTTATTTTTTTTTTAATTTCGTTTTTTTTTTTTTTTTTATAATTTAACCTCATCTATGTGTAGTCTTATGTAAGAACATGAGTATTTTCGTTTCATCGATTTGAAAAATTTTATTGGAATTGGAAGATGAATGTTTTGTGTGTGTGTGTGTGTGTTTGAGAAAGAAGTTCCGATTTTAATAAAAATTGATCACAGATAAATATTTAATTTAAGTTTAGTTAATTATTGCTATCGCGAGTAAAAATGAAAAAAAAAATAAAAAATTAAAAATTAACTACTAAAAGTCTTGTTTGCTCAGAATTATTGTATGTAGTGATAATTTTTTTGAAAACAAGATAAAAATTAAATGGCATCAAAGTGAATTCTCTGATAGTTTTTTTTTTTTTTTGTTTTGTTTTGTTAATTTTTGCGTAAATACAGAATTTTATATTTATACTCTTGTATAGTAGTAGATAAAATTTATTGCTGTCAAAAGTCATTACGAAGTAGTTATCTTCCTTTATTACCTGTTTAATTATCCCTACAATAAAACGAATATAATTTTCGCGTATAAAACAAAATGAAATGATAAAATTGAAATCGTTATAATTTTTATTCATTTTGTATTTTTTCTTAAATATTGTAATATGCATCAGCCATACTGTAGATATAGGACGTACATATATACGCTCGCGTACAATAAGATACATACAATCGTATATGCGTTAAAGTGGTTAAAGTGAAATAAATAATATTAAAAAAATACTTATATATATTTCAATTAAAGTGGAACTGCACGAAAGAAAAAATAAAATTTTTAAGATTTTTACTTTTTGTATACTAACTATATGTGTGTACATTTTCATGTATGCGTAATGTATATCCTGTAAAATTTTCACTTTAATTAATTATTCATATATTACATCGTTAAATTGAACGAGTAAAGAAGATAAATAAAATGAAATTAGACTAGATATTTTTGTACATTAACACACACATGCATACACACACATGCACACACACATATATATATATATAAGTAATATTTTCTTTATCATTACATCATTACATAATTACTAAAAAAATAAAATAAAAATGAATAAGTGAGTAAGTAAATAAAGGTTAGCTCTAATACAAAGTCAGTCATTCGCAGTCACACTCCCATGATGTATACGAGTATAGTAGTACCATACACATTACATTATAGAATTGTTACAAAAATTTATTGTCCCATCACAAAAAATTAAAACCAAAAAAAAAAAAAAACAAGAAAAATGAAACAAAAATAAGGTAGAATGACTAGCTAACTACAAATAATGGAATAGTTCACTTACATTCTGTTTGACCAGGATCCACCATAAATTATTCTTGTTGGTATGTATGTAACTATACTATAACATTCATTATTCATATACTTACTAGATACTTGAAACCTTCTATTCAGTATATTACGAACATGTATGTATATAAAAAAAAGGAAAGAATTTCTCTCTTCTTCTTCCATGTTAGAGGTCCTGATATATTTGGTGTGTGCATGGATATGTACTCGTATGTATATGAAGTTAACTGAACTGAATATATAAATTTTCTCGTACATACGAAAACACAAATTACCGACATTATTATTTTACTTAATTACAGTCATCCATGAGTAAAAACCAACATGACATATACTTTAGTAGCATGTAGAGTAACATACTATCGTATGTAGAAGCTATACATACATTTTTATGTGCATGAATTACTACTATACACATAGAGTACACATTTACGTGGACTATCACCCCCAACAGGTAGAAAGCAAATAAAACACAAGAAAAGAGGTCAAAAATAAAAGGATTGCCCAAAGGTCGACTAAATACGTGCATACATTATGTATATACAAAGGGGTTAATTCTTAATACAAATTCATTGGATTGTATATATATGAATCAGATAGTGTACTTGGAACATAGAGAACTAGAAAATTAAAATATCTGGCTGGACACCATATTGTGAGAAGCTATCAAAAAGTCAAAAAACTGATCGAAACACCATATAGAGTTGTTAAACCGATCTAAAATTAGTTACCTGTCCAACTTTATAATATACATATATGTTTCTCTATGTAATTATAATAGACAATATCCGTTTGATAAATGTTTTATCCTTTTTTTTTTGTTTTTGATTTTCTAAGAATATAGGTATGTATACAAGCTTTAAATTCGATTACTTATCCAATTAATATTTTCCCTTTATGGTTTTGTGATTTTTGAAAATTATCCTGTGTGATACATATATTTTATCTGACAAAAATGAACATATAATCACGCCAGGAAAAAAAAGTGTTTTTTATTTTTAAAAAGAATGTTTTTTTTACTAAAAAGGATAGTTGCAAAAATCATTTTCTGGTTGATTGTGTTCTGTAACTGGAAACACTCGTATTGTGGAACAATATATTTTCAAGTGTAAAAAGGAAACGGTAAAATTATTAAAGTTTGACAAAAATTTTCTTTTCAAGGATATTATAGGCGTTAATATAACAGCACATATTATGTATAGTGTTAGACATAAATTGGATAAGTAGTAATAAAATTTAGAGAGCAATGAAAATGTAACGTTTAAATCCTTAATTAAGTCATAACCAGTTTTTGATGATATTAAATTTTTAAGAGGATATATCTATATATAGCTGCATGCTGAGAATCATTTTCATATAAAAATATCAAACGCTATATGCGTAAAGTAACATGGATTTGTATACGAATGAGCATCAAATTTTGAGACATACATACACCAATGAAAATTCGCTATTCAAAAGTAAAAAGAAAATAATTTTTTTATTACTTGAAACTCGAAACGTAGATGGATACAAGATACAAACAGATACATACACACTCATATGAAATGGGGTGATAAAGAAAAATGAAATTGCTTTAGCCTCAATTTAATTAACATTTTTCTCATAAAATCTTTTCATATTTTATAATTCAGCATATCAATTCTCTGTGAATGTTAACAGATTATAATTTACTTCATCGCATAAAAGTTTTCATTTTCGTCTCATCTACTTATATTCATAATTTTATAATATCCTTGCTTGAGATTCTCTCTCCCTACACATTATCGTATATAGTAAGCATTTCAATAATAACATAAACTTAATTTAAAGAAGAAAAAATATGGAAACTTTTATTATTGGATTTCGCCCTTTTTTATAAAAATTTCTTTTACTTTTTGATTCTCTCTAAAAAAAAAAAAAAAAAAAAAATTTTTTGAAAATAATATATTGAAAAAATTCGTGAAAAAATAATTTTCTTTTTTCATAATTTAATGTAATTTGTTTTTTTGTTTTTTTTTTCTTTGTTTGCTTTGCATTTAAAGATATTTTTAATAATGTTAATACGCAAGACAGACGACAGATGAATATGACCAATTTTCTGGTATTGTCATTTCCATGTCAACCTCTCCACAGTATGGAAAAATTTGTTCGACATAGAAGTAGCGAAAAGATGGCAACTTGTTTGATCAAAACACAAGCGTTCTAAGAATTTATTGTAAAATATGTACAACCAGCCCCTGGAGTCTGAACACAGTTCAGAGAATTTTGATGTGGAAGCCAATAAAATCTATATCAATCTTTGAAAACAGAAAGTAAGATTGAGAGTCACAACTTACTATTCTAAAAATCCAATTGTCCTGAAATCAACTCGAACGGATTATCCAAATACGACATAAGCAAGAGAATAAAGATATCGGATAAAGACGGACAGAAACAGGTTCCTTAAAAAACTAAGGCTGTGACGTGATGTAATTATTGCTTATAATGTTCATTATTTCCATTTTGTTTGTGCCACCTCAATATGACATTAAATAAAGTTGAAATTTCAGAAAAAATTTCTATGAATGATCGTCATTTGTCTTGGTTATAAGACGAAAAAATATTTTTTTCCTTTTGTGGTTTCTAACGATATCATATGCATGAAAAGTAAGTCAGAAAAACTAAAGAATTTCAGTTTGAAAACGAAAGAGAAAAGGCGTCAGAAAAGTGTCATTTGAAACCTTCTATTCAAAAATAAAAAAATAAAAAATAAATGGAAAAATAAGTGAAAATTACTTAAAAATCAAATATTATTATTATTACGTATATATCCCTTGAGTACAATTCACCGGAAGAAAAAATATAGAAAACAAAAATGGAACTGAAAGTAAACTTATAAAAATGAGTCAAATTTTGTTTATCGTTTTTACTTTTGCATTCCGGTTCTTCTCTTTATTTTTTGTTTTACTTGTAAAATAAATTCAAATTAAAAGTAAAATGAGAATAATTTCTGTAAAAAAAAAACTTGCCTATCCGATGGGAAAAAAGCATTGAATCCTATATCATATACATGCATACCTCTACTAATTGGACTTGGTTTTTGTAAATCTCTTGGGATCCTTAAAACAAAAGAAAGTCCTGTACAAATTATTACAAAATTAAATTTCATAATTGAAAACGGAAAGAATCGAAATGAATTAATTTTGTTTTTGTTTTTTAAGAAAATGGAAAAACATATTCCAAAGTTTAGGAAATAAAAATAAATTGCGTTGAATATAATTCACAGAAGATGGAGTTAGAAAAAATTTCATTTAACTCAAAAGAACAAAATTACATAATTGGAATTTATGTAAACATTTCCAAGAATGTGTATTCGCATTAGAACAAATCTGATGATTATAAATACCAAAATAATTTTCCAACAAAATTAGGATTACTTGAAAAATTTCTAAACGGAAAAATCGAGAAGATAAAATAGACTTTTGTTTACTTGTTATAGGGAAATGAAATATCTACACCCACTCATACAGTATATAGGAGTGAATACAATAAGCAATAATCCGATTTAAAGAAAAGTTAAAATAATTCATACGCAAACATAAGCTTTCATTTCTGATTCCTTTTCAAAAATAATGATTTTCTATGTGAATGTAAAATAAAATTCATTTAAATCTGTTTCGAAGAAATCTAAATGAAAGACCTGAAATGGAAAATGACGAGTATTCGACTTAGATTGCTTCTAGAATTTCTTCAGTATTTTCAATACAAACTCGTACAAGAATATGCACATTAAATTGAATGAAAAATCCTTTTTATTTGAAAACAAAAGGATATGTATTTCACATGAAATTTATACTTTGATGAACATACACAAATACCACAATTCTTACACGTAGATACATACGAGGGTGAATTGATAAGTTTTTAGAAAAACGCCATCTACGCCTTACTAATAACAACTTTTCTTGTCCATCGTGAAGAATGTTCTTTCAAAAGAAATCTGTCAAACACATATTTATGGCATTTGATCAAATAGTTTCTTAGTAAGGGTAGTATTCACCAACATGGATATATCCATCGGATATATTTTAGCCGAATACAATTTCAGCTTATTCATCAACCTATAGATAAATTTTGTTTTTGAACTTCGTTTTCGGGTCGAACATGTGTGTCAAACATGTCAGCCGATTGTATTTTATATTACAAAATGAAAAAAATGTTCTATGATGTGATAATTATATGCAAAGATGATAATACAGTACATTTACGTTATCTTTATTTGTGCTGTTGCTGTTAATAACGAGGTTATGTTCGAACGATATTTATAATACCACTCCGAGGTTGTCTTAAAAATATCCGAGTAGTGTTTTATCCAGGTTGATGAATACACTTTATCTCAGATAAAATATAATCTATGTTGGTGTATACCAGCCCAAGAGTCATTTTTGTAAAGTCACTTTCAATTTTTTTATGGAAAAAAATTAACGTCGTGCAGTGATCGAATAATTTCATTCAAATGCAAACCGTTCATAATTGGTTAGAAAAATAATACGTGACCGAACAGGCAAAAAAAATTTAACAATATTCGAAAGGGTCGAGAAAGTCTAAGGATCATTTCAAAAGATCTTCGTATCATGTTGCGTACACGAAGAATTCCATATGAAAAAAATGTTAACAAGATGGATGTTCGTTAACAAATCTTCAAAAAATGAAACCATGCATCATGGAAAATTCGGCAAAAATTGTAAGAATTTGACTTTAAATTGATTCCCTATCCACCATTTTCAAATATGAAGAAATATACGGACAAAAAGAGATTGCGATCAAATATTGAAGTAATGAGTAATAATGAAGTAAATCAATAAACCATATTTTAAAGAAGATTTAATGAAATTCGAAAAAAGTTAAACAAATTGTATGGAGGTAAAAGGAAATAACGCTGAATAATAAAATCGATATCACTTGAAAAAATTGTATCTAAGGTCGTATTGAGATAAAGCGTATTCATCAAACTCGTTTATACACTATTCGGATATTTTCAAGACAACCGGGGAGTGGTGCTATAAATATTATTTGAACATAACCTTATTATTAACCAATTTTTCATTTTGTAATATAAAAATAATAACTTTTCGCAATTAGCTGACATGTTCGACACTCAGAAAATGAACTCCGAAAACATTATAAAATTATATCTAGGAATGTATAAGATGAAATTTTACCAGGCTAAAATATATCCGACGGATAATCTTTGGTTGGTGAATACGACCGTTAGTGTTTCATTCTGAAAATTTATCAATCTATCCTCGTATACTTGGAAAATAATGAAAATATATCAGTAGAGTAGAGGCATTACATGTGAAAATTTGAATTCGAAAACGATATATGTAGATACTTGAAGTCATTCTGTAATGTAAGCATGTATCTACATACTACATATATCCAGATGCAAGTACATATGTATGTATACGAGTACACATAAAGGTAGGAATATCTATTACATATATGTACATTCAAGAGAAGTATATTAATATTGTAATTTAATTGTTATTTGTACATATGTATGCACAAGCATATTAGTATATACATATTTTACAATAACTCATATAATGCAAGGATGTACATTTATGTATGTATATTATCCGATATAAATAATATGTTCTATTCAATCATATATTATCATTTATGTCACATTCATATGTATTACATCACAAAATTCATATTATATTTCTACATGATTGTATTGCGTATATTTATGTAGTCCTCTTATAGTTGATCATTTTTCATTTAATTCGAACGAAAATACGTATACAAAGATATACATATGGGTCTATACAAAATTTCTGTATCTTTTTACACTTAGTAACAAAGATATTCTTGTAAAATCTATATAAATTAAAAAAATTAAAAAAAGAAACGCTTTAATTTAATTGAAATTTTTCTTAAAAAGGATTTCATTTTATCGAAATAGAGGTATACATACATCCCATTGAAGCGCATTTATCAAATAGGGCAGTCATGTTCCACAAAAGATATGTTGCGAGTGGGAAAGAGTGCGTATAGGTATAGAGGCTGACTCACACGGTAAATACGAGTATACAGGGCAAATTTGAAGTTTCTTTAATTTTCTTTCATTTTTAGTTTTTGTATTTTTTCATTTTATACATCTTACATTGGATAGAACGAATTTAAAATGAATCAAAATATCTGATAATTTAAAAGAACGAAGGAAAATTGTCATTTTTGTCGTTAGTCAAATGCCTTATTGTATGAACATGATGATAAGGTACGAAGAAATTTTAAAGGAAAACATCAAAGTTGTCCTGTTTCGTCTTGTGAGCACCGTCACTTAGTGGGTGACCGGAAATAAGGCCGAGTGAAATAAAGCCACCTCGGCTTTCAAAATGGAAATAAAGCCAATTTTTTTGAAAATTTTCAAGTGGCTTTATTTCCTTTTGAAAGCGGAAATAATGTCGATCGGCTTTATTACCACAATTTGAAAAGAAAAGCAAAATACTGTTAAAAATTATATTTTATTTGCATTTGTGGAAGGCAAATCTGACAGTGTGTGCATTAAGCGTTTTCTTTACATTTGTCCTGTGTTAATGTTTCGTCTTGTGAGCACCGTCACTCAGTATTTCTTATTTCTAAAATTGTGTTCGTTTTCTTTCACATGAAATTTTCTTTTGTTTTAAATTTTTTTCAAATTTATGTTAGATTTGTATTTTCGTAAAATATGTTTTCTTTCAATTTATTTTTTAACTTTTTACTTTTAATACGATATATGATATCCTGTTTTCTTTATACTGATTTCGCATTATTCTTGTAATATGGAATAGCAGTGAATTTTTGTGTTTGTTTAAGAATATAAATTTAAACTGACATCATTGTCTTTTTCTTGTATACTTCATTTTATTTTTTTGAAGATTTTTTCTCCTTTTTTTTGCAAACAGTTTTTCCATTTACGTTTTTTTTTTTTCAAATATTTAACTATGATGTATACTTTACGGATCACTGAATCATTATAACATTTTGTTGAATGTTTTAAGTGCTTTCACTGATCGAATTTATTGCTTGGCTAAGTATGAACGTTTTTTTTTTCTTTTCTTTTCAGTTTTCATTTTTCACTTTCCATCTACATACATGCACATATGCTTTCATACGTAATTGTTTTTTTATTTCTTGTTGCAATATTATGTATAGGTATGTGAAAAAGAAATATGTATGTATTTTTTTTTTTTATCAAAAACAAAAACTGAATTCAGTGATGTTCGTTCATTCGGAGTTTTTCTTTTCTGTGTTATTTTTTGCATGCATATCATCATCATATTGATCGATAAAAAATGAAAACATGAAAAAATTCTTTATTTTATCTAAAAATGATATAACTATATATGCGTGCTCGTACATACATTTATGATGATGTGTACATTTATGTAAGGTGGTGAATATGTTACATACATATATACATGCTCTGTGTGTGGATTAAATTGAAACAATGTCATCAACAAAAGCGACTCAATTTTTTTATGAAAATTTTTTAATTTTATTTTTTTTAAGATTTTTGACTTTGTTTAAATTGGTTTCATTGTGTGCGTGTAATTGAAGTTAAAATTAAAACAAGAGGAAATATTAAAAAAATACATATACGTATTGTAATTGTTTTTCATATCATCTTCAAATAATATTTTTTGTTAAGTGATATTTTTGTAATGATATACTCGTACATGTATTGTGTTACTTTCTCGTTAACTCTTCAAGTCAAAAAAATACTCTTAAAAATAAATACTACATAAAAGGAAAAGGAAAAAATTAATTATTTTGATATTTTAATTTTGAAATAACTTTTTAAGTAATAAACAAAAATTAATATATGAAAAATATGAAAAGGATGTAGTATTAAGAATTTTTTTATTTTGTTATCCTTTTATGTGTCTGTAAATTAATTCAAATAGATACTTATATTATACAGCTATCAAAATGTAGTAAGACCTCGACATCAGTGTTCTTCAGGAAATGTTTGAGACAACTTCCATTTTTTAAAAATTATAATTAAAATTAAATATGAATCAAATCTTTCAAATAGGATAATTAGAAATTTGAACAACCAGTAATTCTTCTTCAAAAAAATCTATAATTATAATAATTTATGTAAAATTCAAATTTATAATCAATTCACCAATTTTCGGAATAATTTTTTGACATCATTCAATTAGAAGAACACTTCGAAATAATACAAAGGTGATGTGTAATTGCGAAGGATCATTTCAATGCTTTTTTATACTTACTTCATACTTAATTTCCGAAAATACATTTTTCATCCTGTCTAATTTGTAGACTGTCTGGGCGTATTTAAGTTTTTGACACGGTCAGTGCAAAATACAGCAAACAAGGCATTCATTTTTCTTGAATTTGCGGTTTTTAATTTTTTTTTTCTTTAGTGTGTCCCTGTGTATAAAATAATAATATAACCTCATATAAAATAATTACATATCATTATTGTGAAAAGAAAAGAGACGAACCTGATATAAAAAATAAAAAAATCAAGAAACATCAGAATATAGAATACTTAATAAGAAATTCGTTGAATTGAATTAAAAAATCATCATCGTACAAAATCTATAATTTTATATTCCAAAGGTATGAGATGAGTTTATTTTTATGATGTGTGTATAGTAGTACCGTAGTACGTAGTACGTTTTAACTGCATATTATTATTGTATCAATCAACCACAAAATGAAATATGAATGTATACATTATCTACCAAATAAACACTGAATTTGATATGATGTTAATGTTACTTGTATTTCTTGTTTTTGTTTCTGTTTTTCGAATTGTGTTTTTTTTTTTTTTGTTTTGCCAAGTTAAGAGAATCAGAGAAGTCATAAAAAAACCTCAATCACATCATCTCCTTGGTTCGTTGTTTATAGTAAACAACAAGAAGAATATTCGCGTATAATGCAGGTGTTTAGTTTTATTTATTTTTTGTCTGCAATTCGCGATTCGCTATTCCTATTCAGTATATACACATAAGAAAAAATCAACCACAAAAATAGTGAATTGTACCAATGTAGAGATGTATTACATATATCAATGATAGATAAAGAACAGCACAGCACACAAAAATAAAGGAAAAAATAAGAAATTTTTATGGAAGCATATATATAAAAAGCTTCTTAAAAATTCTTTTAAAAGTCGCAATGCAACACCGAAAAGTCTCAAAATATAATTTAATTCACAGCACACACACACACACACACACACACATAAAAATGCATTCGTTTTTATTCCCTCAACAAATAAGGATCCTCTCATCACCCCTCCAAAATGGAGTGTTTATGTGTTTTATGAAGAAATCAAAACACTTTGGTAACAAAAATTCAGTGAACTATAATAGTTATATCCTTTGTAATTAATTATTAATAAGTGACATGCACGCTCATGTACCACGTTATGTGCATACAAATTTATGAAAATATGTAGTACATTTATGTAGTATATTTTTTTTTTTTCATTGTATACACACAGTACTTATTATACACCAACATATAGTTAATTAATATACACACGTGAAATAATATCGCATTATAATTCTTGTATCTGTAGCACCAACGCCACCACCACTCTTTAAACCAGAGTGATATCAAAGATCATTATGGAGGATATAGAACAATTTTTTTTTTCTGTTTTGTTTTTTGAAGAACTTTTCATAGTTTGTTGATACCTTATGCATATGTATGTATGTATACGTTCTTATATCATGCGCTTGATTCAATTCCTTATCCGAATGATGTATGTAGCACTTATCTTCAGGAAACATCTCATATTTCAACCATAGAGTCTAATGATGACTTTATTTTTTATTTTTTTTATTTTTGTTTCTAGAGAAAGAAAATTATAGGAAAAGTTAAATACATGAAATGAATGCATTTATATGTATGTATGTGTACACCATCAGTATGTATGTGTGTATAGGTTTACTGATTATTTATTATATTGTGTATATGTTCATGTAGTACCTATATACTCACTCGTTTATTTCATCCAGAAAAACGTAACAAAAACACGATAAAAACCAACAAAAACTCATATGAAATACAAAATAAAAATTATCGCTATACATATAATACATTATTATTTTTTCTACCACCTATACTCGTACATTGATTATGATCTTATATGTTTTATATATATACATACTCATCGTGAATGTGAAGCTTCCTTAAAGTAAAACAGCTGCAATAATTTTCTTTATGCATATCACTAATGCTGAGATACTTACAAATTTATACATAATCTGGGACTCTTTCTGGATACTAAATACATATTATGCACGAGTACGTACATTTGTACATATATGCACTTTTGATTCCTGTTAGCTGCTTATAGAATTTAGATTTCATTTGCTTATTTGTTTCTGTAAATGTGGTCGTAATTGCATTCATATTTTTATACATTTAGGGTGGTATTCACCAACATGGATAATATCCGTCGGATATATTTTAGCCGGATACAATTTCAGCTTATTCATCAACCAAGATGAAATTTGTTTTCGAACTTTGTTTTCGGGTCGAACATGTGTGTCAAACATGTCATCTGATTGTATTTTTATATTACAAAATGAAAAAAATTTTCTGTGATGTGATAATTATATGCAAAGATGATAATACAGTACATTTACGTTATCTTTATTTGTGCTGTTGCTGTTAATAACAAGGTTATGTTCGAACGATATTTATAATACCTCTCCGAGTTTGTCTTAAAAATATCCGAGTAGTGTTTTATCTGAAGTAGATGAATACACTTTATCTCAGATAAAAGATAATCTATGTTGGTGAATACCATGCCTTAGTATACAAGATACAAGTGTACTATAGATTTTTGTTTGTTTTCTATATCTTCCTGCCTGTAATCATTATTATTATTATTATTTGTTATTATTTGTTATTGTTAACGATGACGAAAGAGTTTCATTTTATACACATATAGATATGTAATATTAACCTTTTGTATAATAATAGTTTACGTATGTATTGTACATTCTATTAGTTAGTTTGGTGTCATTTATCATTTCTTTCCGTTTTTTTTTTCATATTTAATTTTCAACTATTTTTTATTATTTATATTTATATTTACGAGTTTTTTCTTTTTATTTGTTGATGATTTCTTTTTCATTTTTCACTATTCATCTATAATAATATACGAACGACCATAAAGTTTATAAGAAGTGTACATATATACGTGAAAGGTAGTTGACATTTTAATGATGAAAACTTGTACACGTACATACATACATACATATACAGATTGTTCTTACGAGCATACATAATTATATATGTTATATTATCTTTGTATACTCTGATAAAGTATTATATACTGTGGTGGTATTATACACAAACGTACCTTACTCGTATAATAAAATGCGGTGTAGTGGTGTTTGGTGTGCACTGTAGATATAGTCATCATCAACATCATCATCTTAAAAATATTAAGTATAATATCTAAAGAAAGCAAAAAAAAAAAAAATACTTTGAATTGAAAGCAAAGAAAAAAGCTAGAATTTTATTATATTTGTGTAAGAGGTGTATATTATAGAACCATAGAACTCTACATGACAACACCAAAACATATGTACAGTACCTAATGTACATGTATAATAGTATACCTTGAGGGTAGGTACGTAACTATTAAAACATTAATTTCTTCCTTTTATAAAATGTTGAATTTTTTTTTTTTTTTTTTTTCGCATTTTCATTTTGATTTTTAATTTTTAATTTTTCTTTATTTTCTACTACTACACACACTATACATTGTTTATTCGAAGAAAAACAAACAAATATTGTAAATAAAATAAAATATTTTATGCCAACTTTTATGTTCATTTGATCATCTCAGCATCATCATCATTGACGTCGTCGTCATCATCATCATTATATAAGTACTTGTATCTTTTCATATTTCGTGTAAAGTGTATGTATGTGTGTCTGTATAACATCATTATATGTACAACGGTTTCTTTTTTAATTACTTTATTAAATGAAATTGATTTCTGGTATACCGATGGTATATTCGGTTTTATTTTTATTTTTCTTATTTATGTTTTTTTGTTTTTTGCATAATATTGCATGAAAAAATTGAAAATGATTGAATAATTTTAAAGGAAAATTGATAATTTGCAAAAATATATTACTTTATGTATACATATACTCGTATACGTAGAGGAAAAATAATAATAAAATATAATGAAAGAAATAAAACAGAACGCACAAAGACTAATTAGGACGAAAATTAGATTCTATGGAAATGAAATAAAATAAAATTATTATATTTTTATTATTATTTTCTCATTTTAAAAATATGTATGTATGTATATATGGTCGTATAATATAATTAAAATATTTAATTTAGAAATTCATCTGTTTTATAAACAATCAATATCATTAGTGCTCAGTAATTAATTAAAAATGGAAAAAAAAAATTGATTGAATTTCAAATCAAGTAAATGTTTGTATCTTCAATTTTCTAATTATAAGTAGATAGATTGATATACGGTTAAGTTGAAACTAAAAATAATACGAGAATACAATAATATACATATAATGAAAGACTGTATCTTTATGTGTAGTATATGTAGCTAAAAAAATAATGTGATTAATCAGTAACTGTAAACTGACAATTTGATGGTAATAATTGGAGAAAGCGTGCATTCATTAATAGTCATTATATCGATTATGATCATAATATGTGTGTAAGTCAAGTTTTACAGAGCTTTATTTAATATTTTTTATCATAAAATTACAAATTAAAAATTAAGGTACAAGAAAATTGAAAAAAAAAATATGTTCGCCAATTAAGTTGTGGAGAATAAATTCTAATAAAAAAAAAACTTCATATTCTAATAATTTATTGTTTTTAACTAAATATTAATACCGCGGAGAAGTGAATTGCAGTTAAAATTATAGGATTCGAGATATCTGCTATATCTTGTGCACCACATATCATCGGAAGTTACTTAACCGATTTCAATGAAATTTGAAAAATAGATACTTTGATAGGAATTGTGGTGCTTAACGGAGCATTTTTTTTTTTTAAAAATGTCCTTGTTTCCTTTTTATAAGGTGTCAAAGTTGTCAAAATTTCGATTTTTCGGCTTCCAAATGCACCTCGTACAGCAAAATCAAACACTGATTGACCAATTTTTTTGAAATTTTGAATATAAGTAGGTAGCCTGAAGGATATTGTGCTCCCTGAATGGAGCATATTTTTCATTTCAGGTCCTGAAATTTAGTTATAGTTCTTAAAAAAGGAGAGAGTTTTTTTTTGAAAAATCGTTCAACTTTGACTTCTATTTTCATACATTAAATCCTCACATATCTGTATGATTTTGGTATCAAAATAAAATTTGAACTTTTCTGAAGAGTTTACACGAAAAAGGATAAAAATATTTGTAATATTTCCATTTTTATTAACAAAATAAAATTATGTTGTTTTTCATCAAAATATTCAAAAATCCATTTTTATTAGCACCTAAAGTTATGCAAGAGCCTTTTTTTAAATTTTTGTATGTAAAATCGTTGTTGTTGTTTTCAAAATTTTTCAAAATCGAATCTTACTCTTAATGATGGATCTATCTACGAGAATGAAGTCTCTCACGTCTCCTGGTTCAACCTATCATACTCTCTCGTGGTGGTGCTATTAACCATTGTGAAAACCAAAGGAACGAAAGGATATAGAACATAAATCATCTATGTTAGAAATTGTACTTCAGGTTAGGTTGATAACCTAATCCCAAAAAACCCATTTTGCTACGAATCCTTAAATAGGCCAAGGCTACAATAAGAATTGTAATCTCAAATTATTTACTGTTTATTTATATTTATAATAATCATCAATCTGTATTCTTTTTATATAATCCGGAGGTATGAGTAACTCGATTTCAATCAACTAAATCGATAATAATTTTCTAAGCTAATTTTTCAATAAATAAAATTTATACCTAATCTTAGCGTTTCTCATCAAAAATGAATAAAATATACTTGTCGTACTTCGTATTACCTGTCAAAATGAATTATTGTTGTCACAAGCAAAACAAAAAAAAAAAAATGTGAAAAATTTTATCCTTTTCAATCTTAACTTCATAACACAAAGTTTATACATTTGTACGAGTATTTATGTATGCCTACACACATATACTCGTAAAAGTATAAAATACATAATAATACTTAATATTTTTATCGTTATGTTACTTCTTACAATATATTTAAAACATAATACATATGATACACATAAATATGTTAATACATACCTACATATATAATACTTTATTCTACTTAAACACACATTACATTTATATAATTTTCCTTTATAAACACAAAATATTTTGTGATCTTTAGCTTCGAGGAAAATCAAAGATTATCGATTTAATATATCAAGTATTACCTAAAAAATTTCATTCGGAAAATATCATATTAAATTCATGATGTCTATACAGTATACATATGTGAAATTTATCTATGAATACGTACATACAATCTATTATGTACATATTTACGTAATTTCTTATTCTTCCTATAGTAACTTGTATCTAATTAAAATTCTCGAAACATACATATTTTCAAAAGTGAATATACCTTAGCTGACAAAAAATTATTATCTTTTACAATAGTACTCGTAAATTCATATAAATGCGTATACATGCCTAATAAATATACCTACCTACCTACCTATACACTAATGTATTGTATTCGTACATTATCTCAAAACCTATATATTATGTACATACATATTTGTTATTCAAAAGAAAACAAAAAACAAAATAAGCAGATTATGCGAATATTAGTTGTACATGTTTCTATGTAATATCTACATACAAACGTATACTCACAGAATATGTTTTGTTATTCTATACTTAAAAAATGTTTCCTTTTTTATTCATATTATAATGTTTTCGTATAGTTAAATAAGTATCTCTACGAACGAGTATTATATAATGTATGTACGCCGTTTTTATAAAACAAATCCGACAAAATTTTCAACTCAAAAAGTAAAATAGAAAACATTTACAAAATATATGAGAATGTTTATGAGGTAGAGTGTGAAGAAAGTATCATACATAGAAATATAGATGATGAAGGATCGTATAGAGAAAAAACTCGATAACATGCGAATACTTAATATCCTCACATATGTACATACATGCATACACATTCACATAAAAATAAAAATAAAAATAAAATAAATAAATACGCGAATATAATAGTATGTACACATTCCTAATAATAATGTAATGTGTATGAAACCTTTCACCTAATTTAACCTTACCCCACACATTCCTTATAACTAAATAGTATGTACATGTATAAATGTTTATGTGCGTGTATATGTAGGATATATTACAACAGATAAAATAATGTATGCACGAATTTGTGTTACATAATTTAATAATCACTTTATATTATAAGAACGTATTTGAATGGCGGATACAGAAAATATGGAAAGGATTTTATTTCGTGTATATTTTTGTGTGTTTTATTAATGGTTACATACGAGTACATACATATGTATGTATAAGAAAGTTATGAATTTATTATGGGAACGAACGCAGATAAAGATATATACGGATACGGGTATATGTGTATTAATTGGGTGGGCCAATTTGAACTGATTGTTTTTAAAAATTTTCAACTTTTGCGGTATTAATTTTTTTATTATTATTTTTTTTTTTTTGTAAAACATAAACAATTTCATAAAATTTAAAATTGACAGCATACAAAGTGCAAAACGGTTCGAAATTGTTGAAATTTATTATGTTTTCCCAGGATCTATTGTTGCAACACAAGTGATTCTGTTTTTTACTGGATAGAGATAGAGACCATAATAACTCTCACATTACGTCCCAGCCCACCAGGATTTATCTACAACACACACCGCGAGGACCATTATTGAGATTCTTCGACAGATTTTTAATGAACGATTTATTTAAAAGAATGCATATTGTTCCTGGCTTCCTGTTTACCAGATTTCTTTCAGTAGGATAATTAAAAAGGACGAATCTACAGTAAGAAACTAACAACAATTCAAAAACACAATATTCGTGCAGAAGTTGCAAATTTTTAGTCAGAAATATTGCGTGATGTAGTGCAAAATACCCTTAAAAAGAGCCATTATTTGTATATAAGAAAATTGATATTATTTATGTTATGTAATTTTTCACAAATAAATAAAAATAATTTAATAAATTACTCTTTCATTTAGCCCAAGTTGACACACCAGTTAGTCCAAGTTGACACACCAGTTAGTCCAAGTTGACCCACCCTGTACTGTATATCAACACACTTATACGAGTACGAATTTCGCATACGTATGTTTTGTTGTAAAAATACATAAATGTATTGAGAATATTATGAGCACAGAATTTTATGAAGAACATTATTTAGTTAAATGCACAGGATTATTAGTATAGATTCCTTCTTTATTATTTTTTTTTTTTCGTTTTTAAAGAAAAAGGACGTTTAAAATGTTCATCTTAATCTGCATATCTCTATCTCTACTTATTTTCCCTTCGTCGTATATAAATTAATATTACCATATTTTTGTTTACAGATTTCAATGTTGGTTTTTGTTTCGTGTTTTTCTTCCTATTTTTGTTGAGTTGTTCATCATAAGCATTATTATTCGAATAAGATTCAATTTTTTGTTTTATTTATGTTTTTAATATTTTTTACACAAAAAATAACTAATATTTTCCACTCGTCCTTACTTGTTTAAAAATAATTGAGAAAGAAAACCATTCAGGAAAGTACAATTTTTACCCAGCATTATAATTAAATAAGAAATATTCTTCAGCTCTTTTCTTTTTTTTTGTAAGATTAAATGTTTAGAAAATTAATAATGAGATTGGATTGGAATAGAAAGAAAATATTCTTTCCATAGGTAATTTAACTGCAAAAAATTATGAAAACCTAATTTCTATTCGATTATCAAGTAACAAGATTTTCTGTGAAAATTGTATCTAAAATTAAAAGCGTCTACTGACTCCTGGTTTGGAAAAAGACATTTATATTTTATATTGTTGGAGGATAATAATTCAAAGTATCGGAGCCGACTTTGTTCCAAGTGGAAAGAAGATAAAGGAACTCAAGTGATGGAATGGCCAGCGCAGAGTCCAGATGAAAACCTCATTGAAAATGTTTGGAAATTTATGAAGGCGAAGCTTCAAGAGAAGCAAATATGTAATATAAAGCAATTAAAACAATACATAGGAAAAATCTGGAAAGAGTTACCTGAAGAGTACGCTCAAAAATTAGTATTAAGCATGTCTAAACGTTGTTAGGCAATTATAGATAATAATAAAGATTATACCTGTTAGTAGTTATATTAGGAAGATGTGAAATAAAAGTACTTTTTAAAAAAATAAAAATTATTTGGCTTCAATTTTCCAAATTCCTGAAATGGCAGTTACGCTCTTACCTGACACACTGTAGGTAAATCAGGGAAAAACGTGTGAAAATTTAAAGACAACCTATAATCTAAACAAACAGATCGTATATATACGTAAGTATAGGAGAAATCCTTTTCCATTTCTTGGTCTTGTATTAATCGAAAACTGCACTGCTCTGATTGGATGGCGATCAGTTATTGTTCAGTAAAGGGAACAGTTTTTAAATGAAAAAGGATTCGGAAACACGAAAATAAGTGACAATTAAAATTGGAAAAAATCATATTTTCATAATTAAGTGAATCTTTTCAATCAAATTCCTAAGATGCTGATGGACAAAAAAATACATTGATAAATATCAATTTCAAATAGTGGTTCTGTCATGACTTTTGGGACACTCACACGGAACTTTTTGCCACTTTTCTTATAAAAAAATTCTAATCATAGTAAAAAATAAATACAACTCAGGAACATAATTTTTTTTTGTTATATAATTTTATTAAAAGTAAAAAAAAAATTAATTAGATCTATTCCCAGACTAAATAGAAATTCCATATTTTCACTTGTTAAAGCACTCCTTGCAAATACTTTAAATTCGTAATTCGGTTGAATTTATCTTTATCTGCAAAACATAAATCTTAATCGATTATCTACACGAATTTATTTATTTATTTATTTTTTCTTTTGAAAAACAAAAAAAAAATTCAACTTGACCCTTCCTGGTATTTTGTATACAGCAATAGATATCACAAAAAAAAAAAATATTTTTTTTTAATTGAAAATTCTTCTATACACAACAGTTATCAAAAACAAAATCTCTGTTCAACATATTGCACTTATTAGGTATTCATAAATTTTTGTGAAAATATACATAGTACATCGAACTCGAACACATGTACAATACATGATATCCTCTTTCGATCCTTGTTCATTTTCAAATTTAAATTCGACAATATTATGATTCTATGAATATTAAGTTTTTTGTGGTATCAAATAATTTACATAAATACCATTATATCTCGATATTGTAATATACGAATCTATATATACATGCATATAATTGTGTTTGTGTATGTACTATGTCATGAATTTTTCTTTCTTGTTGCTATTATATGTATATTTTTATTTATTTTTTATTTTCTTATTTCTTATCAGAAAAAGAAATACCGGAAGCATATATTTTATCGCCTTAACTATACATACTTTCTATCTTTTTATTTTCTTTTAGGGATATGTTTCAAAACTTTTTTTTTAACAATTCTCTGTTGAGTACTCAATCAAATTTAAAATGGGTCTGGTAGACATTTTATCTAGATTTATTTTTTTTTTTCTTTCTTAAAACCCAACATCTAACACCTATGTGTGTATCGTCTAAATGAATTCTTGATGAATATGAAAAAGAAAATGTTAATTTTTTTTTCTCTCTCTTCCATTGAAAACAATTTTTATATTTTGATATGACTAAAACTTGATTTATACGGTTTAGGTAGCTTCTTCTTTTTACAATGAAAAAACTACATAAGTTCCATCAAAACAAATTAAAAAAAAAAGAAGAAAAAAACTACAAAATTCATTCGAATTCATTTTATTCAACTTATTACTTATACCTTTTTCTAATTTACGAATATTTTTTCTACATTTTAGTATCAAAAACTTGAATAACGTTAATATTTTATGTGTATAGTCAGTCTATATGGAATCTAGATCATGTATAGTGTACGTAATGTGTGATACATGATACATGAAAAGATGCTGTGTATAGGTATAGCAATAATTTCGTTTTAGATCAAAAAGATGCATATCTGTATTCAAAAAATCTGAAAAAGATGAAAATAAAAGAAATTTTTTTTTTTATATAAATTATTTCAAATGAACATCAATTTTTTGAATTTCTATTATTTCGATTAATACATTTTAATATATTACCGAACCTATTTAAATAAGATGTTATACAAGAAGAATTATAGTCATATACCTATAGACCCACTGCATATATTCATCTTCTATCATAATTTTTATATTGTGTATATAACAACTGCACAATCTATAAGCTTTTATTTATTTACTAAACAAACAATAATAAAAAATAACAACACAGTAAATTTATGTTCTGTTCACAGATCGAAAATAATAAAATAAAATAAATTTAAATAAAATCACCCAATCAAAAAGAATTCTACCAAGATTATGTAGTAGATTCTTGTAGAGAAGAGTAATCTTTTGTTACCAAAATAAAAATTATGACTTGGACTGCTGCTTTTCAGACAGACCTATAATACACTTACCTGGTGTTCAGTGTACTAATACTAACTGACTTACATGCTCATGCTATTCATTAGAATACTCGAACTCGTATTTCGTATACCATCCACTACATCCGCTACCAATTACCATGTTCATCAAATTTCTTTTTTTTTTGTTCATGATTTTGTATGAAAGTGCTCTCGAATTTTGTTTTATGTATTTTGTTCGGATAGTATCAAATTTATTATTGTTCAACATTTATATAGAGTTGAAGAGAGAAAGAATGATTAAAGTAAAAATAATTACGAGTATAAACCGTATGTTATGTAGGTACTCTTAATTCATTTCTCTCATGGTGAAATCAATAATTCAAAATTAATGTGAAAACATACCATCATACCATTCCACAAAATACGAGTATAAATAATAATTTAGGAGACCAGCAACAACAAATATAAACCCAGTATGTATTAGCACAGATACAAAGTAGTTGCCGTGAAAACATAACACATAACAAATATGAAACAGATAAAAATGTAAAATTATGTATATAAATATAATGGAAATCACAAATAAAAGGATCGAATTTAGAACGAAATAAATCATTTACATGTCAAAAAAAAACAAAAAAAAAATACATACATTTTAATTCTGATCTATACACAAATTTGAATGCTAAGGTGAAATTTATGGTGGGTTGCGTTGCTCTTTGGTTGGTTATACATACGGTTATACGAAGTATTATGCGGTTGTTATTGTTATGTTAAAAAAGTCAATAAAAATTTAAAAAGAAAAATTTATGATTTAAATATTATTTATGACAAATTTTTATCTGATATTCAATATACGAATTATATTGCAAGTATATTATTATCCATATAATATTTGAAATTATTATTATTACATCTTAATAAACTACAGGATACAAAAGATTGTGTATTGATAAAATACTCGTATATAATTTATTTATTAAATTTGTTTTAGATTTTTTTTTTTTTTTAAATTTCTAAAGATTTATGGATTTATGCATTTACATGAGGAGAAAATAAAAATGAATGAAATTCATAGAAATTTAAAATCGAATAACATTTATGTTCATTTTTTTTTGTTCTGTTCTTATTTTCGAAAATACAGGTGAAGTATTTTTTAAGCACCCATATTATTGACCATGTTTGCTGATGTACATAATTAAATAAAATAGTATTAAATATTTAAATTCTTTCATTTATAACTTTCTTATACAGGCATGCGAACATCACTTCTTAAGGTGAAAACCTATAAGAGCATAGAAAAATTAAAAACAAGCCAAATATGTGTGACAATATGATCACAATATTCCATTGAGTGAATTCTAAAATGTCTGTATTTGCTTCTGTACTCGAATGTATATTTAGCTTAATCCATGAAATCCTTAATTAATTCATCATTCTGATAGAAACATACTATAATTCCAAACTTAAGTCATTAATCAATTTATCAAAACATCCTTTTTTTAAATTATTTTTCGTTTATGAGTTATGAAAAAAAAAGCATTAAAAAGAAGAAGAAAATATTTCATGATTATCTACCTAAATTTTTTTCCACAATTTTGATTAAAATCTAAATGTTCTAAATGATGTGCTATTGACTGACGTTAAATAATCTTTTATGATTATTATCTAACATCGTCGATTAATTGATTTCCTTCATTATAATGTGATTGAGAATTAAATTTTTTATCGGTAAATTATTCTTCATGGGAGGTCTTGAATTTTGATTTAAAATATTTTTTTTTTGTTCAAATCAATTAATGTGCTACTAAATTATAACAAAAATGTGTTTCTATAATTGAAAAAATTGATTGCAGACGAGTTTTTAAGCATTCTTATTTTTGAATTTTGTTTTTATTATAGTCTCAGATTCGATAATTTTTTAATTCAATTTTTTTTTCTCATGTTGAAGATCTACTTGGAGTAAAAATTGAAAACTCACAAGCTTAATTGCTATACATGCGGGAAATTTCGATATATTTATGCAATTGATTTTATGTTAATCAATATTTTTACAAAATATGACCAAATTGGAGGAGGCTAAAGTTCACCCAGTGCTATAGAGCCAGGAATGATGATGACCAACATTTCATATTATTCATCAATATAATCAACTGAAATTGTCTTCTAACTTTCTACACACAACGTACTGAAGTCAATAAAATGTAAAGTAAAAACAATGTTCGGGCTAAGTTACGTGCTTTTCATTAAATTTTATCTTCAACACAATCGATCCAGAACAGAGTTCACTATCAGTCATCGCACAATTCCGGCGACAACTACAGCGTATCACCGAAAGTTCGCACAATTCGGGAGCAACTTCAGCGTAAAATATATATGAATTTTACATTTTTGCTTCTTGCGAATAGATTACTACTATGCAAAATCCAGGTCGTGAATGGTTCGTTGTCGCTGAAAAATAGAATAGAATCTATTTGGGCGACAGCGAAAGAGTAAAGTTCGGCGTAAAAAGTTCCATTTAATTACTGTATACGCTGCAGTTGTCGCCGGAATTGTGCGATGGCTGTATCCACAATTTGTAAAAGTCAAGTTAAATGACTTGAAATTAAGGAAATGTTACTCAAAAGGAAAAGTTACTCTAAAAAACCTGAAATTTTGTATAGCATGCCATATAGAAATTTTTCGTTAAAGATTTTCGTCCAAGAACGTACAAAATTCATTTGTCTAAAAAACTCAAAAAACTATTCTTCATTAAGTGCTTAGAATTTTTGCAAACTATGCGTTTTGAAGAAATTTGAGATGTTGCAAATATTTTCTTAAAACAATCATCTTCATGGATAAAGTACATTTTTGGTTCGATACAGCTTTGTTAAAAATCAAAATTGTCGAATTCAAAACTAGGAAATCAATCAGAGCCTCTTATTTTTGTTATGATTCTGTAATCAATAATGTCGACAAGTGAGTCTTTGGCTCACTATTCCCAAGTCAAGATGTTAGGATTGCCTACTGAGTTGTCCTGACACAACTGCCATGCTTGGATGTCATGGTATTTTGAATTGCATGCCCATTTTTTGGTCCATTCTATTTGGCTATTTGGCTCGAGTAAATTTAGCAATATATCCTAAGACTGATATTATTGCTTAGACACGATAAATCAGCCGCTTTGCTTGAAAAACAATCGCTGACATGTCAGGACTTTTGTACAAAATAATTTTGGTCCGCCCCGAATATATCATTTCCATAGTATCAGCCATAACTGGGAAAGATTATCCGATCCACCAACTGGGCGGCTTCCGATAGGAGAATAGCAACTCGTCACAGTCTTGAAATACTTGGAGGTTTATCTACATTTCTCCAAGAAGCGAAAACCGAAAGCAAGTGTTTAAATGAAATTAAAGAGTTGGTTTGGAACAAAGTCCACTAGAAATATTTTTTGACGGCCTTTTACTCTTCGTAAGGAGTTAAAACGGAACTAATAATAATAATAATAATAATCAGTGTCTCTGAAGAACTTCACTTCCGAAAAAATTGATTTTTACGACTTGAAATCAACACAATGAAACCTTTTTTTTTTCAACAAATGATATCAACTAACATTTAAAATAAAATAATAACTCCTCATATTATTCTTTTTATGAAATAAATGCATGTAAGTTTAGCTAGTTTTTATTTTGTAGCCCTACTACCTACTACCCTACATACATATCTACGACTATATGGAGCCGAAGTTATTTATTTTTCTTTCTAAATTTTTTTAACTTTTTCTATTAAAAAAAATACAATCAAAACTTTGTCGATTCATTTAACTTGTATTTATTCTTCAGAACTTTTTTAATTACAAAATTTGAAATAAAAAAAAAAAATGTAATTTTATCATAATATATTTCATTAAATACAATCACATTTTATGAATATTTCTCTTTTAGAATAAAAGATTAAGTTCATTTATGTGTAACAGAACAGTAAAAACCATATGACCAATTTATATATTTTTTTTTTCACTCTTATTTTTAAAATTTTATTAAATTACAATATTCTTATCTTTAAAACAAGAATTTCCGTTTTTCATTAAAATTTTCATTTTTTTCATGAATTTTTTCTTTCTTATTATTTTTATGTCCTATTATTATTTAAAAAAAAAATTATTCTTTTCATATTTTTTCTATTTTGTTTTTTTTTTTTCATTTTTAGATTATTTCCCTATTTCTGCTTGTATACATGGAAACACACTCATAACTGAAATAATGCGATAACCATTAAAAAAATATGATTATCACTACAACTTGGAAACAAATAATAATTATAAGAAAACTGTTAAAAAAATTAATACAAATAAATTAGAAAATAAAAATCAAAAAGAAAAAGAATTATGTAATTATCACTTTTGTTATAATCATAGATTTTGTAAAATGATTAAAATCTCATTTACTTATTCAAAAAAAAAAAAAATAATAATAATAAATAAATAAATAAATTCTCAAATAAACAAAAGCATATGGAAATACTCGTACATACCAATAGCAGCAGTATATGAATAGGAGAAAGAAACAAAAATTAATTAAATTAAAAAATAACATTTTCATTTATTTTTTTCTGTTTTTATTGTGCATCAGATATAATTTTCTTGGTACAATATTTTTTGTGTACGTATTTTTTTTTTCGTTTTTGTTGAATGGTGCTGTAAGAAATAAAATTGAAATAAAGAACAAAGAAAAGGGAAATAATGTTATGTATATTTTTTTCAATTTATTTATTTCATTTTTATTTTACTGAATATTTTTTTTGTTTTTTTTTTTTTTTTGATTATTGTCTGCTCATGTTTGTTCATGAATAAAAAAAATTTGTAATTAAAGAAAATGTTAATTATATTATCAGTATTATCATCATTATAATTGTCAAAAATTTCATCATGAACATCATCATCGTTATCATTGAAGGCAACGAAAGTAGTGTAATGATGCTTTGGATGGTGTCTATAAAAACCGATTCAAACGCAGATGATTCGAATGCATAGCAACAAAACCAGCAACACCAATTATATCATCAGCATCACGAGTATGACCATCACTACACTGATCAGATCCTGATCTCCTATTGATATCAATTGTGTTAGATTGTCGTTGTTGATTGTAATTTTTTCGCTTGTATCTTGTATTATTCCAGTTGATCGTGAAGGTAATGATGACAATGATGATGATGATAATGCTGATAATTATGGTGACCATATAATAGGCCTCCTATAGCGTAATTTTCTTATTAGAATATTTGGTCTGTATGCAGTATTTTTTCTTCTTATTATTCTTCTTCTTCTTAATCGATAAACATTTAAATCAGGAAGGCGATAAACTTTTAAGAAAATGAAAAATAAAAAACAAAATTAAAACGATAAACAGAAATTAAAATAAAAAACGCATTAAAAATAAATTTTAAAAAATATATGTATTTACTATATTTTTGTTTTGTCTTATGTTTTGTTGCTGGATTTTAAGATTATTACGCACCAAGAAAGAAATCAAAAACTTTTTTAATATTACAAGGCAGGAAATTATCAGATATTTGTGTACGAGATAAACATTTTTTTGATTTATAAACGTAATTGATAAAATCACTGTGTGTTACAATGCAAGGTATGTCATGGACTTTGCCATAATATTAGAATGAAGGAGGAAACTATCAACAAATTAATTAAGACTTTTGGCATAATGATTTTATCACAACGACAAAATAAAAACAACACATTTCTCGATCTTAATTTTTGATATCCAAATGAGATTTATGGAGCTAATTAAAGTCATGTCGAAATTACTGAAAAAACTCATATTTTCATTTAGACAGCGAAGAGTACAGTAAAATGATAAAAAATACTCACATTCGTTCATCATATCATTCTCATTGTTCTTCATATTATTAATTCCGTCGTTGTCTAATTTATCATCTTTATTGTTGGGTTTATCATCAGGTTCATCATAATCATAATCTTCGCCTTGAACAGGAGAATCAGTGTCTTGTGGTTTCGATGATGGTTTTCGTTCGATAAATTTCGAAAGAAATTTCTTTTTTTGTGCTAAAATTCCATCTGCCAATTCTGGTGTTAGAAAGCTTTTACCATTTCCAAACTGTCTTGATGGAAGTTTTTCGAAATTATCGAAACTCGTAACATTGGCGTTATCGTAATCTTCGTTATCGTTGTCATTGTAGTCATCAGTGTTATAAATTAAAACTGGAATCAAACGATAAAATGGAAACACAGATTTTGATGTTGAAAAAATATCCCATGGAAAATTAGATGCTTCCAAATCGATGTCCCCTTTCGTTAGTAATCGATATTCATCATGATCTTTGCCCCATCGTGATGTTGTACCTGTATAAAGATTTTGCAAAATTTACTCCAAAACTAACAAACAGCAATAATGTATACGTTTTGTTTAGTCCATACTTGAAAATGTTGGGTACAAAAATCCAAGCATACAACTGAAAAAAACATTATATCGTGAATTACTGAAAATCATTTGTAGCTTTCAAAATTTTAAACACTCAACACAATTTTTTTTTTATTATTTTGTTTTTAATTTTCTTTTTGTTTTTGTGAATTTATAACCAATGAAAAAATTTTTTTGCACTTTCAAAGTTTGTAAATTTTTCTGCTCTAATTTCTTTCACTTAAATTCCTCAACTAAAACATTAAAGGTTCAATTATGTGCTTTATATACTCGTACATCCAAAATCTATCAAAAACAGAAATCTATGTCAGTCTTTGAACATAATAGAAAAAAAAAATGTTTCACCAAAATTTAAGGTCAATGAATTTTTGCGTGATATACAAAAAAATTTTTTTTTGAAAAAATTTAAAAAAAGAAAAAATTAATAAACGAAAATAATTTGATGTGTAATGTACGTGCGTTTGAAATGCTCAAGAAAATATATTTATATGGTAATTTTTCAAGATGCTTTTACAAATTTTTCAACAATTAGACGAGAACAAACACAAAATAACTATACAGAGACAGTATGTTGTCATCAATTTTTCATGAACTTGAGCTTGAAATAATTCCAAAAATTCCAAAACAATAAGAAAAAATGAATTTGTTTTTCGACATTTCACAAGAATAGAAACAAGACAAAAAATATCCGAAACTTTAACCTAGGAGGATGACTGTAATGATAATAGTGATGATGATGATGATGATTATGATTAATAGTCGCTATATAGTGAAAGACTAAAAGATTTTTTAAGAACATTGTTAATGGTTAGCCACGTACTGTACGTATTCGTTATTTTTTATTCATTTCCTTCTCATTACTTTTTCGAAATTAATTATTATTCTAGTACTGTGTCTGTGACTATATATAGAAAATAAGAACAGAATAAAGAAAAGTGTATTTTTCAAATATAAATAAGTAGGAAACTTTTTTCTCTTTTTGTACGATTTTTTACTATTTTTTGTTTGAACTGAAAGAAAAAAAAAAAAATAGCAAGTCATTCATTAAGCTCAAATTATGGATACGTGTGAGTATGTAAAAGTTTGTTGCCTTTCATGAATTATTAGATTTTATAATTGAGTAGAGATATTAAGATTCGTATTAAAGAAAATTTTGCATAAGCCATTGGTAATTATCTGCTGACATTTAAAATTTGTCTTAAGTTGATGCTAAATTAGCCTTGAACATGAAGAAAATAATAAATTCAACAGAAAAAACGAATCCTTCATTCTAAAATTTCAGTGAGATTTTAAAGCCTCAAATATAATTATTCTTAAATATGATTCATAAACATATGATTAAACATGATTATCATCTCTAGCTGCTCTTCTCATAAGTTTCTTGATTTGAACCTTTACATTACTACGATAATGATAAAGATGACCGTATTTCCTCAAGAATATATGTAGGTTTTTAATTTCTTCCATTTCGTCCTACATCACCAGCGTCTTTTAAGATTGCTCTCTTCCATATGTTTTTTAATCGCCCTCTCTTCCTCTTATCTGTAGATTCCTTTTTCCAAGATTTCATTACATATCTCCATTGCTTCTTTCCGTATTGTGTCCAATCCAGCCAAATTTCCGCTTCTTAATTTCTTTTTTGATCTCAAGTTATTTAGTGATTCACCACAATTCATTTTTTTAGATAGTATATTGGATCAATTATATCTTTAGGATGCGTGGCAAATATCTATTAACTAAGATTTTGAGTTTTCTTTTACTTTGACTGCTTGGACATCAAGTTTCACACCGACAGTGTAAAATTAATTTGATGCAAGAATTAAATAAATTTTATTTTCTTATGTCTGGTGAATATTCCATACTGTAATCGTATCTCCTTCTGTATTCACATAAAAGCCTAAATAAGCAAAGTCATTTTTTCTTTTAATGTTTATTGCCACCAATTCTGATTGAGTACACGAAATCAGCGAGGAGAGAAGACATAATATGTTCCTTATGTCGTTGCAAATGTATCACATAGTTTTCCATTGTTTAAGGATTGGTGTTGAAAGTTGCCGTAGGCTCTCTGAATCGATTTGATAACTTTTATAGGGACATCTACAAAATTTCAAGTCATTTGCATATAAAGTAAGTAATATATACCCTGTTAACGGAATGAAATGATTTTTGGTAACCGTTTACATTACTACATGTCACTATAATTCATATAAATAATGAACAAAATCATTCAACAAATAATATTATTTACACACATACATATGAGGATATTACCTACAAATTTTGTATCATAAAATAGAAAAATAATAATACAAATGCTCTCGTTGATTATCTATGAAACAGTGAGTTATACGAGTCAATTAGATTCAGAGTTTGAATTTGAATAGAAATCAAAATCAAAATAAAAATTCGTACATGAGAGAATGGAATGTGACTAAATCGAAATTGCGTTTTTTTGTGTTTCAGATTATTTGAAAAGAAAAAGTGAACAAAAAATGAAAGAAGAAATCTGTCATGTGTAAAACCGTACAATACAATCCATGAAATTTGTTACAAATTCGCAAATAAATACACTAAAACGGGTAATATGTAAATTGTTAATATGAAAGAGTTGACATTTTTAAAATTTTCATTTCATTCTAGTAAAAAACAAGAAATATGAAATGTTTACAAAAGATTTACAATTAATGTAATAATTCGGATTGATTGAATTTTTCGTAAGTGCGCGCCTGTTCTAGTTTTCTGGTTTTTCCAGCAGAAGACTTCAACTTTTTTTCATGTTTTATGATTCATAATCGACGTTCTAAAATTTCGTATTGCTCATGCATCTAAAGGCCCCCATTGATATATAGATACGACATATCTGACAACTGGTTTGTAGATAAGTTGTCAAACTGGATTGACAGCAGTTCGAAAGTTGGGAAACTGGTCGTAGCTCGAACTGGTCGTAATTAAAAAATTTTGAATTTTTGGAGCGTTGCTTCAAATTCGACTACTTAGTTGGCCGTGTGTAGTCAAATTGAATGATCGAATTCTCGACATTATTTTAAATTGAGATCTTATAGTATACGGACTGAACTATTTTATAAAGAAGAAGTGTAGAAAACAAAAATTCTGACAAATATTTAATTAAATTTAATAACATGAACTCCAAAAAAATCGTTGATAAATTCGAAACACTAGTTCTAATGTGTGTGTAGAAAACTTATTTCAACTTTTCAGTCAACCAGTCTTCAGAAATTCTCGTATGTTTACGGTCGCCTTTAATGTATTCTATAAAGGGATCAATGAAATAATCTAAGAATTATTCTTGACTTGTTTGGTTTTATTGAATATGAAATATCAAAAATGAATGAATCATTAAACAAAACAGAATCTGAAAATAAAAATGCAGAATACGTTAAGCACCGACATGCATACACGCAGATTAATTGTGGTTTGTTACAATTTAGACTTTTTGAACGGATTTAGACTGGCTGTAATTTATTGATATTCACATGACACACAAAATGATTTTCACAATATGATAATAAAAACTAAAAAAATAAAACAGTTCTTTTAAGTAACAAATTGATAATGATCGCATCGCATTGATATACACGAATATATTGGTGCGTTGAAGCGAAAATTTTTAATTAAATACTTCTCGAGAAGTGGCATATTTTGATGCTTTGTGTGGCGCCTCTAATTCTCTCTTTTTGTATATAAATGCACAAATCACTGAGAAGTGTGTACTCAGTTATGTATAAAGTGTTGTGGTTGCCTATATGGTATTCAATATTTAATACAATTCAAAAGATAATTCTGTTAACGATGATGGTATGAATGACAGTTGATTTTAATTGATTTGAACATTACATACAGCTATTCATGTTACAGAAGTGAAGTGAAGTGAAATGAATTTTATCAAATCATATTCAGATCTTGTATATTGCACGACTAAAAATGTAGAGTTTCAAATTCATTCTAGAAAGAAAAAAAAACGATTAGAAAATTAGTAGAACATCAGTTATAAACCTCCAGTTTGGAAATTATTTCAGCTTCACTTGGCAAACTGTCAAGATGTGAATCTTTTAACTCTGATGAGAAAACATGTTAAAATCATTATTGCTCGCGTATACGTATGTATTTTAAAAAATTGCATCCACATACAATAATGACTGTTTGTTTGTGATATCATCATTAAGAATTTATTATAATCGATAATAATTTTGCTAATATTCTCAACATAAAAAATCTCAAGAGACAATTATTTTATGAAATTATCAAATTTTTATCGCAGCAAAAAAAATAATACACAAGAGATGCGAAAAGAATAATAAGGATTTCAACTATGTAATAACCAGTTGACAATTTGCTAACAATTGTCTTTCCTAGACATTCTTTCTAGTATATCTATCATGTGTGTATGTGCATATGCCTGTGTAACTTTGAAGATTCCATTATAACTTTTCAGTAGCTGACTTTGTTTTTTTTTCTGTTTTTCTTTTCATTCGTTATACTCAATAAATCATGAAAAAAAATAGGAAAAAATAAAATTTCTTGAGATGCAATGTGAAGGGAGTTTTCACATACTTAACGATGCGATAACGAAAAAAATATTTTTCACAGAAAATCTTGCATGTATAGTAGATGTACGTACGTATATGTGTGCCTAAAATTTTTCAAGATCATATACATAAGCGCATCTGTGTGAGTGTAATATTGTTATAAATATACAGCACATCAAAAACAAAAAAAAATATGTACGTAGGGCGGTCCAACCATCTCTGGCCTGATATACTTCTAGGAATCCGTTAAAGCTGTTTTTAACATATTTGTTAGTACTACCTGTATGTGCATTGTAGACAAAGAATTAAACAAATTCGTCAATTATTTTACGTACAGCTGTTGAAAATATAATACCATGTCAGTGTCAAGTGGAAAAATATTTGCTTTGGAATATCGTGCAGTTATTAAATTTCTTACTAAAAAAGGAATATCACCGAAAGATATCAAAAGTCAAACGGACGAGGTTTATTGCGAAGCTGCTCCTTCATATTCCACAGCTAAAGAATGGGTGAAACTATTCCGTCAAGGTAGAACATCAATTGAAGATGACCCACATGGAGAGAGCTCAGCATGGGTGACTACTCCAGAAAATGTGGAATTAGTAGAAAATATTGTATTAGAAGATCGTCGTAAAAAGACTACAGAAATAGCAGAAGAAAGTGGCCTTTCAAAAACGACCGTACTGAGAATTCTTCACGAACATCTTCATATGTCGAAAGTTAGTGCAAGATGGGTTCCGAGAATTCTGAGCGCTGTACAGAAAAAACAAAGGGTGCAATGTTCTCAAGAGTTTTTAAACCTATTTAGTGAAATCAAAGAGTCATTTTTGGAACAAATAGTAACTGGAGATGAAACAATGGTGCTTTATCATGATCCCACTACCAAAACAGAGTCCATGGAATGGCGTCGTAAGGGGGAAGGGGCGCCAAGAAAGGCGAAAGTCGCTAAATCAAGGAAAAAAGTGATGGCAACAGTATTCTGGGACTTTAAAGGTGTTTTATTAATTGATTTCTTGGAACCAAATACAGTAATGACTGGGGAGTATTATGCTAACCTACTGCAGCAATTAAGGGAAAAAATTAAAGAAAAACGACGAGGAATGCTTTCCAGAAGTGTTTACCTACTTCATGATAACGCTCCAGTCCATACAGCAGCAGTAGCGAAGGCCACTGTACAGCAGTGCGGCTTCATAGAAATTGATCATCCACCGTATAGTCCAGACCTGGCACCAAGTGACTTTTATTTATTTCCAAAATTAAAAAAAGATTTACGAGGAAAAAAAAATTGAGAACGTTGAAGACATCAAGTCAGCAATTTTTGCCCACTTTGAAGATAACACTCCAGATTATTTTTTCAAGGGTATAGAAATATTAACGTCAAGGTGTAATAAGTGCGTTGAAATAAAGGGAGATTATATTGAAAAATAAAAACAATTTTGTTTTATTCAGACTCTTAAATATATATCAGGCTGGAGATGGTTGGACCACCCTACGTACATACATCTCTCATTTAAAGGGTCACTTACGATAGGAATGCATCAACTTCCTGTGTACACAAACAGAATGAAATTGTTGCAATATCATTCCATACGCATTTAGCTCACATGAATGAAAACTATACACATACATATATACATACATATATACAGTTACAAAATATCTATAGATACAAATAAATTACGTGTGCCCACTTAAATACGTGATTTCAATTTAATTCTTTTGCGTGGCGATAATCGTTTACCTTTGTATTTACAAAATACTTACATATGTATGTACATACGTATAGAGTCTAGAATCGTTTTATGAGACAATAATTTGTAGGTTTTGTGTATAAGTATTTTTGTATTTTAGTGATATTGAATTGTTGAATACAATAATAATTGTCGTTATGGTTAATTTTCTTTTCTTTTTAACTATTTTTTTTTTTTTTCGTTTTGTTCTGTAATAAGCCGATATGAAAATATTATTAATTTTTGTTTGTTTTCCTTTTGTTCATTTTTTTTTCTTCATTTAATACACATATTATTGATTGTAAGTGTAGTAGTATGTATACTTATAAATATATTACAGTTCATATACAAAATAAAATGTAAAGGTATATAAATGTAGGTAACTAACTCCTGCACGTATACATTTATACTGTCATGTCATGTCATGGTTTAGTAATTTCCGTCAAAAAGTAAAAATTTCTTGTTACCTACCTCATAATAATCGGAATTTCTGATTGACGACTTCCATTTTAATGGAAAAGTTACAACTGAAATAAGTTACACAACACACATAATATGCACATGACTTACAATAGAAATATACAGCCGATACATAATGTAAGTACGAGTTTATGTGTACGGGTACTTACGATAATTTACCATGTCTTTATTTATTATTTTTTTTTTTTTTTTCAAGAAAAATATTCAAAAAATACAAAATTCAATTTAAAAAAAAAATGTACAAATTTGAAAGGAAAATTGCTATTATCAATTTTAAAATTTTATTTTGTTCTCTTAGTCTCCTTTTTTTATTTTTAATCTTTTGTCATTCTTAAAGCCTTCAATGCTTCAACGTTTTCAATGTATTTTTTTTTCTGTTGTTTCTTTGAATTATGAAAATTATCTAAAAGAAAAAAAAACAGATTTTCATTCATTAAATTATTCTCTTATATATACATATATACATTAATGTGTAAGGATTTAGAAAAAAACTTTTCGAATAACACATCAAAATGTATAGGAAGTAATTTTAGCCTAGTTTCGATTTGTAAGTATTATAAAGTTTTAGTCTACTGTCACATGAGACTGATTCTGAATCTGAAACGTAAAATTTCAGATTCAGAATTCACTTTTTGTTCATTCTGATTCTGAATCTGAAAACTCCTTTTCAATATTTTTCTTTAAATTTGTTATTGTTATAAAACACTTTACTTATCGAGTGAACATTAAACCATCGAACGATAACTACTAAGAGTGGCGAGTACGTTGGTAAGACGCACTTTTCAATGGAGGGTGAAATAAAGTTAATCTTCTGTCTTCTGTCTTCTATCTTACGATCTTCAAGTTGTATATAAACAAGTATGTCAATTTATTGAGTGGTTTAGCTATGAATTCAGATTCAGATTTCAGGTACATGTGACATGCTACATTTATTGTCAGCATGTTTCATTTTCTATTCTGAAAATAATCAGATTACAAAACGGAAACACAAACCGGAATTTATTCAGCAGATGAATTTTTCAGAGCCATGTAACAGGTCACATATACTACAATGTATTTGATTGTGATTCTGAAATTTTCGGAATTTTTCAGATTCAGAATCAGTCTCATGTGACAGTACACTTAAACTATGTATAGACAAAGTCATCAATGTAAAAATCACACTTTCCTTTTTCATTCATTGCGAAAATCCTTTTGAATTCCTTTTAAAAGTTTTTCTTTTCTGAGAAAAAAATTGTTCCGTAAATAATTTGTAATTAAAAACCAAATATTGAAAATTTTTGTTTTTCTTTCTCTCATACACACACACACACACACATTTGAATATAGTATATCTATAATGGCATAAAATTTTCTGTAATCAAATAACAAATAATTAACGACAGATAAAGTTTTCAATTATAAATAGAAAAACATTAAAAATTGATTGTAAACATCGATCATATACGAGTACATTAAATTATGTACATACATATGTAGTGGTTGATATTTCATAGTAAAAAGTACAAAGTAAAATGTATAAAGGACACCTATGTACACAAGTATGTGTATAAGTTTTTCTTTGTATTTATATTTGCATATTGATGGAATTATATACAACAACTTCCGTACACAAATATTTATCGTTTACAACTGTTTATAAAGTTGATTGTAATTACCTTTCGATACGGTTTCGTTTTACTTTTGAAAAGCAAACACAGAAAAGTTAAAATATAAATGACAAAATTCAATAAAAGATTTTCGTATTTTATTGAATTTTATTTTTATTATTTTCATTTTATTCAACATTACATACGAATATGTATGGATACAAACTCGTACAAATACGTTACGTTCCGTACATGAATAAAATGAATAGAACTGTCAGAATATAGTTAAATGTATTTTTCGTTATTTCTCTTTCATTTTTTAATTATTCACTTTTCTCTTAGAAGATAAAGTTCAAAGGTATGTATGTACTTTAGTACTTTACGTAAAGCTATTAAACTTATCTGAAGTTTTTACAAAAATCATAAATCATTTATTTATTCATTTTTTGTTTTATATATTTTAGTTTGTTTGTATATAAATATTTTACGAGTATTTCCAAGAATACGACACAATATATTATCATTTCAAAGTTTTGAATTATTCTAATATGATGCATAATGCAAAATGTAATATAAGTACGATAGATACAATGAAAAGTAATTTCATTATGTAATTTATGTATTACTATGTGCGTTATGTGTATGGTAAGTTTGAAGGATATAAAAGGAAATGACATTATTCAAAATCAAAAACATAATATTAAAAAATTAAAAAAAAAAAATAAAAAATTAACTGATAAAAATTATAATGAAAGTTTTTATTGAAATTCATAACTGAAACTGAGACTTCAAAAGAATGTAAGGTAAAATACACGTTACATGTTGTTGATGTAAAATTATGCCTTTATGAACGTACGAGTATTTGATTATAAATTATGATAATTTGAATTATGTCACTGGTGAAGGTGGACGATAAACGACGTCAGTTTGAAAATTCAACTCAATAAATGACAAAAATGTCATTTTTAGTATAAATGTATCTTGTTGACAGTTTGATTATATAAACGCATATTGAATTTTCTTTTGATGTCTAGCTTCACCTTTATATTTTAAAATCGAACTCAATAAACTAATTTATGTTACTTTGAATTACTTGATGAATGAATCATGAATACCGATTTATGTCTCACTCTATTATACATTTTATTTAAATTCAAAATAAACAACATTACACATACATACTCGTACTTCGTACTATAGTAATACTCTTTGCAATAGATTCAATCGTGAACTTAAATAATGGAAACAGATCAAGAATATAATATCGGGTTTTCCAATAGGGACATAACAATTTTGTGTTTTAATACGAAATAGGCCTTGAAAATTTTTCATAATCTGTCAACTTCAGAACGTCAGTCAATGTTAACATTTTTATCATGGTGAAGTTCATGAACGAGCAACGTTTGGAAATGATTAACAATTACTACCGCAATTCTGAGTCGGTATTCGCAACTTTAAGAGCGCTTATTCCAATTTTCGGTCGTAATAATCGTACCACCAGACAGGCTGTGCGTGCTATAGTGGATAAATTCGAATCAAAATATTCACTGTTGGATGTTCCTATACCAGTGAGACAACGCACGGTGCCGCATGCCACACAATTGGTCAAACAATAGATATGTTTAAGAGGAAGTCTGCTAACCGTGTAATCTCGAATAGCAGATTAACAGCGTAGCGTTAGATTTCTTTAAATGGGGTTACGTTAAGTCGTTGGTTTATTTATATCAACAAGCCAACAACGTTAGAGGAAATGCGAAATGCGAAATTTCCAACATTCCAGCCGATATGTGTGAAACAGTGGTGGAAAATTGGCTCCAAAGAATCGGTCGCTTCAAACGTGCTCACAGTGGTCATATGAATGAGATCGAATTTCATAATTAAATGTAATATGAGTACATACTTCACTTGGAATAAATTTCGATCTTATATCTTAATTATTCTGTATTTTACTTAAATATAAAATTGTTATATCCTTACTGGAAAACCCTATACAATAATGTCTAAGTATTATGTACACCAATCTGTAATTTGAATCCGAAAATCAATAATTCTAAAAGGATATAATAATCAAATGATTATTAAATATTCGTATGAGGATGTTAACGTTCTTATTTGTGTGTGTATGTGGTGTGTGCGTATTTATAAATTTTATAATACAGACTACAAATATTTTATTTTATGTATACGATACGTCATAAGCTATATTATTGTTCGTATATAGGACACATTTGTGTATTCAGGATAAATAGAAACTTTTCCATTAAAACTTTTTCCAATACTCTGTTATAAAATAAAAAAAAAAATTGATTTAAACTGGTCAAATCCTCTGCATAGTTGAAAGGAAGAAAAAATATGTATATGTTATTAAATAAAAATGCTAATATCAAAATATGATAATATTTAGGATTATGGATAAAAAAAAAATAATATTTTTTACTAAATCTAAGTACACATGATATACTCCGACAAGAAACGAAGGATACGAAGTTCTTTATACAATAACAAAAATGTGTATAGCACTACTACGTATGAAAATGTTGATCTATGCATAAACACTTTATTATTACAGACCAGAATAACTTTGATTATGATGATGATGTTACATAGTGACGATAATAGAAATTTGAATGAATCCTTTTTACCATTTTTCATTAGATTTTTGTTTCTCTAGAGATTTATTGAAATGCAAATAGGATATGTTGAAGTAATAAAAACTAAAACAAATACAAAATTATATTCAGAAATATAGCTATTTTTTTTTCATTATCTGACTGAAGTTAATTCATTCAATTCGTTTACACATTCATATATATATATCCATCCATACACATCCATAAGTGTATACATGTACATTCATATGTTTAGTTTCCTTTAGAACTTATTTGAAAATTGTTTTGAATTTTGAAATTAGTTTTAACACACATACACATACTAAATCTTGTTTCATAGTTTCACAGGACTTTTTTCAATTAATTTCTAAAATATTTCTAATTTTACATTTGAAAAATTTTTCAACGAATCCAATCAACTTTGATTTTTTCCAAATTATATTCAAGCGCAAAATGAACATGCAGCAATTTTAACGAAACGTATGGAATTTTATTTTTGCTTTTCGAAAACTCACCAGTTATATGAATTAACTAATCAAACACATCAAATTGTGCAGACTATCAAAAATAAAATAATAAACGAAATTAAAAAATATAAATAAAATAAAAAACAAAAATTACAAAAATTCAATTTCAATTTTTTTGTGGTATGTGTGGAATGTAGTGTGAATGAGTATATCGCAGATAAAAATCAATAAAATGCCAATTCAATTATATGCAAAAAATTTGTAAAATATGAGAGTATCTACAAGGATTAATCTATAATATGTTTTGTTGGTACAACTTTTTTTTTTAATTTATTAATATTTTGATGTATTTCACACTTTATGCACAAGGCTGGCGAGAAAGTCCCAAGTTACCCTCATATAGGTTCTAGGTGACAGGAACATGGAGGGTTACAAGCAGACAGACTCGTTAGCGAAACACGAAACAGGACTCATCTCTACAGCTTTCGATAGTAGCACCCATAAATATCCCTGTAAATAGTGTAAAGCAGTGTAAAGCGAGAGATCTGGCTTCACTACTTATTCGAGGCAAATAACAGGTGGAAGAATTTATCCACCTGTTCCGTGTCAAAAGCAACTTGGCCGGAATTTGACAAGAAAATAACCTTATCACTTATCGGTAGAGACCGATGAGAGATCGCTAGAATTATGGCGATCCTAACAGGTCACTGGCCTGCGGGAGAACACGCAGCCAAGCTGGATCTACCGTTCAACACACATTGCAGAAGCTGCAAGGACAATTCAAAGAAAGAAACTACCTTACATTATCTTTGGAGCTGTGTCTAGCATTGGCTAATACCAGACCTAAGGGTTTTTGGTAAAACTACCTACCTCGGGGAGGTAGCCAATCTATGTATAAGTTGTTTGATTTAATACTTAAACAAGACGAAATGGCTATAGTCTAGAATAAAACAACCAACACCTACGAGTTCGTGGTAACAAAACGGCACGCAAAGTGCTAATTGTGAGTCTGTTTCCAGGAACTGAAAAGGACTGCCACTGCAATCAACCAACCAACCAACACATTTTATAACCATCACTTATACAGTATATACTCTGTGTAAATAGAATTTCAATTTATAGATATTGTAAATTTTTCCCTTAAAACACGAAAAGTGAACTAACCAAAAAAATAAATAATAATTTTGATATTTTTTCCTATGATGTACAAGCTGTTAGGTATCTAAGGATAGGGAAACTAAAAATTTAAATCGCTTTTAAAATAAAACAAGAAAAAATAAAAATTTCAACATCAAAGAAAAGCTGAATGAAGTAAAAAATAAAATCAGCTAATAATGATAATTACATTATGTATGAATTATGATCCTTCAATAATTTCTTATTATTCCTTTTATTTTCAAACCCATATTTTAAACAGAATAATTCTACTATAGCTTAAATGTTTTAACATGTGCTTTAATGTCCAATAAAAAGCTTGCTAATTTTATTTCTTTGCTTTTTCCATCATTTGGCTTTATTCATTTATTTTTTTTTTATTTCTTTAACATAATGTATTCAGTATTTTCGTCCTTATTACCCTTTTTAACTGTTTTGTAGGCCTCATTAAAACAATCATCACACTAAAGTTTATGATCCTTTTCACATATGCGAATACATATACAACTAGCTATCCCATACATGAAAAGCCATCATCATAATAACATAACGTCGATTTGAACTGTAAAGGATTCTATATAGTTATTGTGTTATTGCTCTAATAATCGTATTTGTAAACGATTCATACACATGTATTTATTTTATTTTGTATATTTTCTATAAATGCACACACCAATGAACACATACATACATTTGTATATACACTGTAAAAATACCATTGGACTGAATATTGATATCCAATTAGAAACAGGACCTGTACAGAATATTATTATTATCACAATTTTTAGCTTATTTAATGGTTTGTTAGATGGTTTGATATTTTTATTGTTGTGTTTGGTTTTTATTTATTTTTTTCTCTTTTTTACATGAGTATGCAAGTATGTGTTTTAATGTTTTAATTGGAAGATTATAACATTTATGCGAATAACTTACTAAGCGTAGTTTATTTAATAAATACAAGCATATTTGTACCTATATACGATTGTACGACCATATGTGCACTTATACGATTATTTACCTAATAAGAAGAATTTTAACGTCTAACGTAACGTACACATATGGACATTAAAAAATATTTTTCTTATTTTTTATTCATTTTTTATTGTTCTATAATTTTTTTTTTTATTTGTCTTATTTGTTTTTATTTTTTTTTCATTTTTTATTATGAATTTTATTTTATGCTACTCGTATAATTATAATTCATTGCTCGTCGTTTTATTTTATTTCACATTAAAATTGTTTATTACCGAATTGACGACTATATTACTCATACTCGTGCACACATAGAGATGGAGATAGAGAGAGCAGTGAATTTATTTTTTTTTATACTTATTTCAATGTACAAATATCAGATATCACGTTAACCAACCTTAAAGTTGATAACTTTACGAAAGAACTGTTCGGCTATCCTATGAACGAGACAAGTATACTCATCGTAGCTAGGTATACTTAATAGACTTAAATAATTACAAAAGTTATGCAATCAAATTTTCTTTTTTTTTGTGTAATACAATTTATCTGTGTTCGCTTATAAACCTACATATTTGCTATTATATGAGTATACGATGATGGAAATGGAATACGGAGTACATATTATACTCAAGCGTATATAATACTGGAAGTGATAAATTCGAAAGTACCTGTACAACAATAAAAGTGAAAGATTGTAATTAGTTTTCGGAATATTTTTTCTAATAAATGGCGTTTCCACGAAATTATTTTTATTTTCATTTCTTCTATTGTTGTTGTTTTCAATAATTAGCGTAATAAAAACAAGGAAATTATTTTTATTTTTGCTCGTAATTAGAATGAATTCAAAAGTTTTGAAAATTTTGAGATCTGTTGGGTTTTGCTGCATGTCAACATGTTCATTTTTTTATTTCGAACTCATCTCATTTTGACTTAAATTTGAATCGTTAAGTCTTTAATCTTGCAAAATATTTCTCAATTAATTGTTGTTGTATTGCATTATTATTTCTAAAATAAAATGAAAAGTAAAGAAAATATTAAATTTTGAAATAGTTATACGGTACATTTAATTTAGTGTCGTAGTTCCTTCATCTTTTTCATTATTTGCATAAAATCATTTTTAGTAATTACTATTGATATATTCCCTATCCATCTTAAAATTTTTGTTTTCCCAGAAATTTGTTCAAAAGGATTATCCTTGAAAAATTTTCGTTTCTTAGAAAAATAATTTTTGTATCAAATCAAATTTTAAAACCTTTTTTTTTATCAAAACGTAAATATATTTAATAGATAGTAAATGAATAAATTCCTAGAAATTTCAGTAAATTATTTATCTGTATTTTCTAAGAAATTCATTTCGCTAGTCCAATGATGAGTATTGTTTTTTCCCTTTTTAGAATATGCACTTATGTATTAAAACAATAGAATTCCAGTGTTTTTTTTTTATCTTTTTTCCTATGTATGAGCGCACAAAAAATGTTATTACTCACCCACAAAATGTGTTCATCAATCAAAAATTTGAAATAAATACAAACTCATAAAAGTAGAGTGTTTCCGTTATTACAAAAAATTTCATTTAATTTTTTTTTTTCATTTCTTTTAACTTCGACGAGTGTACATAAATGAATAAATACCTGTCTACCTTTCAGTATGTTATCTAAGTATGTACTGTACACATTCGAACAACAAATTCGATTTTGTGTAAAATGAAGTCATTATAGATAAACTGACATTACTGAGACATTGTCTTTTGTATGTGCTTGTCGCCACATACATTGGTACATAAAGTTTACTATCTACTTATATAGTATGTAACACAGTAGCATTTACAAAAATATTTAATTTGTGTAATAATGCATGCATGTTATGTTAGATATTATGCGCTAAATTTACTCGTAATTATCCAGGAACATGAAGAAAATTAAAAAATTGTTTTCTTCTCTTCTTCCTCCTATAACGTACTACATATTATACGTATAGATATTTCTCATAGAACGGATAATGTCAATCTTCATCGTTATTTAAAACATCAAAATAGACACATACGTACATGTACAAACATACGTACATATACGTACATGAATGTAAATCATCGAATATACCAGAACATAAGAGTATAGAATGCATAGCACAAATAGAGGCAGCAGCAGCAAGTAAAAACAAATAAAAATAAAAAAAAATCAGGAAAATATTTTCCTCTGATAATGACATCATTCTACATACACACAAAGGAAAGGAAAACCATTTAGGTGATAATAATTTCCTTGAAAATATGTTAATGCGTGATATCAGAGTAATGTTTTAAATAGAAATTCTTCTATTATAGAAAATACTAGTATACTCATGTATGTGTGATGCTGCAATTTTTGAATTCATTCTGATATCTGTTAGAGAATATTACTTTTCCTTTTGTTTTTTTATCATCTCTTTATTACGAGTAGATACTACACTCTACATATACAATTGGAATGTTGTATGAAAACTAAACTAATACTGTTAATGACAAAAGTATACAACAGATGGATATGCTGATAAAATGTTAATGATAAATAAATGTAATTATTTTGTGACAGGATATGTACATAATGAACAGGATAATTTTTATTACATTCTTCCGAAATCTATTATGAAAACGGACATGATATCGTTGATTTTATTGGAAGGAATATGGGCACATTTATGTATGCACGTGTAAGTATATGTTATGGAAAATATAGACAAATAAGAAGAAATCTCGTTCAACTGAAAAATATTGAATTAGGAATTTGAAAATAATTTCCAACACTAGAACATTTAAAGGGGAGCTCGAACTGTAGGTTTGATTTCCGTCCAAGGTAGAAGAAGGAAAAATAATTTTCAATTTTTCGTTGCCTTTTTCCAAATTTCATTACTCCCAAGTTCATTCAGCTTTTAACGAGTACCACCTTTTCGGGGCAAAAGAGCTTAGGAATGCTGATAAATCTACTTACTGACACAAAGTATTAAGATTAATCTTTGCCTTATGCCATATCATGTAAAAGAATTTGCTTCTCTACCAGCTTCGAACTCATTGGTTCGAAATACACGTTGTTAGACTGTAGGTGCACACATGATAGTAATAAAGTCCAGAAAATCACTTCAGCCATTTTAGTAAAAAAAAATATAAATATGGATCTCTTAATTGAAAAGAAAAATCTCCAAAAAGTTCTGCTGTTACTATGTTTTTGTGCAATAATAAATTTGTGAGGTTATGACACTTTCATCCTTGCAGCTAATAAAAAAACTACAAAATACAAATGCAAAATATATTCATTTATTCATTCATGTGGCACTACAACCCAAATAGAGCCTTGGTCTTATGTAGACTTTGCCCTCAAAATTTCTTACTTCCAGTTTCTGATGTCAAGTAGAGACCTCGTGTCTTCACTGACAGCTTTTCACAAAATTATTGCAATTAATTTTCAATAGCTTATTTCAGTCTCATTCGATATAAGGTCAGAAATCCACAAGCGGAATCGGGTGGCAGATAGCAGAAATAGATGGCGGTGAATTCCGCAATCGGAGAGGGTGCTTTAGCGCAAATATGATGATGATGATTACTGAAATAGTTGTAATATTTATCGTATTTTTCTGACATTTTACTCATTTTCAAAACTCCATAATGAATATTGGAAGATTGGATTAGCAAAAGATAAGTGACGAAAATTTGTCTTTCATATGTATAAAAATATTGGGTGATAGGATTGAAATAATGATAATGCATTTTTAAAGACGCATCTATTGAAGACAAGTCCTGATATTTTTTTTCCAAACCCAAAATATAATTACTATTTTTTAAATTTATGAATTGAACTGCAATACTTGAATTTATAGTTTAAGGATCCAATTATGAATTAAATCACATTCATTGACATTTATCTGTACTCTATAACTTTGGTGCATCGAAAATCTTAATTTCACCTTAAAATAGCAGAAAATAAAAATCCTAAACTTCCCCTTAAATTTGTTTAAATTATATATGAAAAGTAAGACAAGGATAAAAAAGAACTTCTAAAACCTGACAAATATAGGGCAGCATACATATATCTATAGCATATGTAGTTCATCAGGAACCTTTCGAAGATTCGTTCAACGACTGCTTTAATTAAAATCATTTACAGTACATTTTCAATTAAAAATTTTATTTATTTGCATTTTTGTTATCATAATGCATAACACTGAATGTACACAAATTAAATGTGTATGCAAGTGTAGGTAAAATTCATAGTTGGTAAGACATAAGAAAATTTTAGTACTTCAAATTATTCATCCACAAGAAAACTTACTTTACCCTCAGTTATTAAGCGCGTAAAGTTCTCGAAATTATAATATGTATATACGAGTATTATATTTAATCATAATACGGCATAAAGTAAGATGAAAATTTAGAAATAGAAAGGCACAAGCATATTTTTCCATAGATTTTCAATTTTGTTGTTTACTTCTGCATTTTTTTTTAATCTTTTTTTGATACGAATTTGAAATATAATTAGAAGCATGTGATGAAATCTAGAACACAATTTAATGTATACTTATATAAATACTCGTATTATGGAGGATCTTTAGATCTTTTGAGTATCCATGTAACAGATATTTTAGCTAACTAAAAATAATACACTGTAACATCAGAAATAAATAAATATAAGGGATCAACCCCTGTGTACGAAACTAAGTACGTTTATGATTCTAAAATTAAAAGTGATAAAAAGTTGTTGAAATTTTGAAGATGAACTTTTTTGTGTTCCACTGATTTTTTTTTGTTTTTATCTTTTTTATGGGTTTTAAGGTACATACGATACGAGTATTTCGAAAATGAACTACATTAACATGTTGTGTACATCATTTCTAATAAAAAATAATTGTTATTTACTTGGATAACTAGGTTAGAGATTTTAAAATAAAATGAATACAAACATTTGGATCGATCACATCAGTGTTGCTGAGTTGCCATCCATACTTTTCGGACAAAAAAAAAAAACAAATATGATAATAAATAAAACAAGACAATAAAAATGCAGAGTTCAAAAATACTGATTGCATTTTTTTTGCATAAGGATGACTCTTAACCAGAATTATTTAAAATCTCATTGCATAATAATTTCATCATTTCTTCCGGTGTACTTTATACTCATACCACCTCCTACTGTACTTTCTTCCTTAATTTATTCTTCAAATTATTTATTTTGTTCAACTTTATTTCATCGTATGATGTTGAGAAAAAGTTTACAATTTCAATTTCACTTCCATTTTCACAATAATAATTGAGAGTCAATACACATAAACAGATAAGAATCGAGCATCTTCGTTGTATTTTTTTAAACCAAATTGAAATTTACTATTTAATTTTATACGCAGATCCAACCACACACACACACACACACACAACAACAACAATGAAATAAAATATAATATGTATAAACCTTGAATGAATTTCTTTGCTCATATTTTTCTTTCATTTAGTCAACTTTATGCGAGTGCTATTTATCAATTTTCTTTTCTCTACCTTGTCATTATTGTTATTTGTACTTATAAATATTTATTTTTCATAATAATTTTGAAATTCAGTTGCTTGTTTATTAAAAAAAAATAAATTGACAAAAAAAAAATACAAGTTCAATAAGTAAAAAATAATAACAAATTTACAAGTTATGTAAGTTGGAAAATTGAAAACCAATAACATAAAATAATTTGATATTCAAGAATAACAAGGACGATAATAAAAATAATAAAACAGACGAAGAAGAAATATCAAAACAGATGGATTCCATCATATTATTAACATTAATAAATTTTTTTCAGGTACATTGCGTTATGTATATAATAAATTCGATATAGACAGATAATGGAATTCGCCAAAAAAAAAGGGGGACGTTCAATGAAAAAAGCAGCCACGACTAAAATAACAACAGTGTAAATTTTTTACGGAAATGATGATCTTCGATGAATGAGAAAAAATACCTATACATTATGTATAAGAAAATCTGTTTCGAAAGTTTAAGTTGAATTTATTAAAATGAATAAATAAAATTATTTTCACTTATTATTATTATTTTTGTTTTTTTTATTGGATTTTATTTTAACAAAACATTACAATCCTACTCGTCTCATATGAATTTATATATATCCTCGTATGTATAGCAGATGTTTGAATGAAATGTACACTTTAAGCACATAAAAAATTATTTATTCTTTTATTTTCATAATTTTTTCGTATTTTGTCTTTCAAATATTAAGTGTTTTCGATTTGGCAATTTCAAGTACCTACTTGCGAGTATTAAAATGTGTCTAGGATAAATTGTTAAAACGAACGACGCAAAAATTATTCGTAACAACTTGCATCTGCTTCCAGCTACTTGAAAAATTTTTCATGAGTAGCTGCGAGTAGATATGGTTTAGCAGAGACATTCACCTTTCCTACTCGCAACTACTTGAAATTGCCAAATCGAAAACACATATTGTTGTCTGATTTCCGTGGCCAAGATACGTAAGTAAACACATTCATAAAGCCTAAAGTATATAAAATTGGAAAAATATTCAAAGACAAATGAAAATGAAAACATTCAATTTGTATTCCGTTTCAAATTAAAATGGATCTAGGCTATGAAAGTAATGCTTAATATTTATTTACGATTTCACGTGATAACAAAACAAAAAAAAAAAAAACTCTTCGAATTTACTAAATTTATAAAAATGTTCGAAAGGAGGCTAAAAAATATGTTAAGTAAATAATTTTTTTAAGAAATTGATATCCAAACATGAACATATGTTTGTGTAAAATTTATGCAAAATCATAAGATCATCATTAAAAAAAGTGCCCTATTAACATCCATCTTCATTGAATTTTCTTGTTTCCATATCAGTTATGGTTTTCGACAAACTGTACAAAAATAAGTCAGTTTCAGTTTTCTTGGATTAATTTGTTGGATTTATAGACCTACTCGTATTTGGCTCTTAATGATTAATGACTTTACTGCGAATATTTTTTTTTTTTTTTTGAAAATATTACGAAATGAAACCATCACTTGAGCACATTTTTCTAACAGAATTTTATCGGGTTAATGAACACAATAATTTTTTTTTTTTTTCTGAAAATTTTATGTAAATTTCATATTGTTCAACAGTGTTCTTGTTTCGCGATAATTTATTCACTGTGCATATTTTATGTAAGTAAGTAAAGTAACACAGGAGCAGTACATTATTAAATTTATTTCATGTAATATTTTCTTACGTGAAATTGAAAATACAAGAAAAATTTATTTAAAAAGTAGGACACTATATGCAGGCACATACTCGTAAATAAGGTACATTTCATTGACATACAAAATTTTATTATTTCCTTATGTACATAGGATAATTTCCTTCTTGTATACATTACATCTTACATATGCATTCATACCTATGTCGATCTGTTTTAAAGTCATGTAATACGAAATCGAATATAATTTTGGTTTAAGGATTATTAATATTTTTTTTTTTTGTTTTTGTTTCATTTTCGATTTAAAAATCATTCAAATCCATAATAGAGAAATAATATAATATAAAATACAAGGAAAAAACATTTCAATAAATAAAATTTTATTAAGAAAATATTTAGGCCCGTACTAATAACAGTAACAGTCTACTAAAGTCTTTATTAAAAAAAAGTTGACTTTAAAGTGTACCAATAATAATTTTAGCAAAGACTTTTTAGTTAGCGCAGACTTTAGTGTCAACTTCTAAAAAGCTTAGTTTAAAGTCTTTATTATAATACTATTATTGACATGACACATTACAGCTCATTATGAGGTGAAAGCTCATTATGAGATGCAGTTTTATGAGGTGGTAACACATTACACATATTATGATAAGCTCATTATCTTTGACATTTATCAATTTTTCAATAGTTTCTAGTGAGTTTTCAAATTAATTATTCGCAATTAAAAACAAAGAACTCCGGCTAATATTTACTTGTAACCTCAAAAAATACGTCTGTAATATAAAAACATTGAAATTGACAAACAAATTGTATTGGAAATTTGGAAAATTTCGTGAGTAGGCGCTTTTACTTAATTACGACATAATGAGACGATTTTTACATCATTATGAACAGCTCATAATGATTTAATTTTACTTCATTATGAGGACTTAATGAGCATTCAGCTCATAATGAGCTGTAATGTGTCAATAGCATAAATTTATTATTGAATTTATTATAAATTTTAAACCGCATACTATGATTGAAATACATCAAACTATATTTTAAAATAATGTTCAAATTAATAGTGTTAATAGTACAGAAATTAAAAGCTAACTTTAAATTTAGTTAACTTCATGTTAGTAGACACTATTATAAAGCTGACTTTAGTAGAATGTTATTAGTACGGGCCTTAGTATATAAAAATAAGAAAGAAATTCACTTCATTCTTATATTTTTATAAAGGATATATTAAAATTTATCTTAAAACATCGAATATTCTTTATACTATTATATTCGTACATATATGTAATCCTTTTTTTCTTTCCATCTCACAGATAAAATTTTCATTTTAATTCAAATGAATTTCAATACTTGCATACCTATATTGTATTTTTCTCAAATATTTCGTACATTTATTCACATATACACAAGATATGGTATATAGTTCTTTGTATTTTTCAAATATCCGTATCCGGCGTAAATAAAAGAATAATACAAAAATAATGAAAAAAAACGTAAAAAACAACTGAATATAAAGCTAGAATTTTCATTGTTTTGTTTTATTTAATTTTTTTCATTATTCTATTGTGGTTTTATTTTTATTTTTTTTTCAGTTGATTTTTTTATCTAATATAAATACATACATATAACTTGTGAATTCTGAAAAAAAAACAAGCATGAAAAAATCATGAAATAAAAGAATACAATAAAAAGAAAATGAACATCACATCAAATATTAGCTATACGAGTATGTATTATTATTTTGCTATTACAGATATATTTGAATTTGAATTTGGTGTATAAAAGAAAATCTTGATCTATTTTACTTACACTATTATTAAAGATAGAAATGGAGATATGCATATACTTATGTAAATGTAACTTGTAACTATACATACAAACAAACACCATACCATCACATCATTCAATCATTACAATATATACCCAACAGAAAAGGAAAAATAACTGAATGTTATGTACTATAAGGAAAAATAAAAGTTCATTCCTTGATGAAAAAAAGAAAAAAAAAAAAATACATATGTATATCGAAAGAAAATCTTATAAGGGAATGATGACGATAAATTCTATAAATAGAACACAAATTGGACAAAAAAAAAACAGAAATGTAAATAACAACTGAAAAATATGTAAAGTCGTCAGATAGAAAATATACGAGCTAACAGACAGAAACATATAAATGTACCTCTACCTATAGTTAGCAACATGTGTCTAGTCATTATGTATGTTGCATTGTAAGTAATCACACCACATACCAAAAAAAAAAAAAAAAAAAAATCGAAAAAAAAAATAAAACAAAAACGGAAATTATTCCTAGACCAAAAAAATTTAATGGTATGCATAAGACCCCACATGGACTGTGATGTCTGCATAATAATATACTCGTATTCGTATATACATACATACATAAATATTCACAATATTCGGGTAATTCTATTTCTGGAATAATGGAAAATGTTTTTAGGAACATCATACAAGAGCAGACAGATAAGTACATTACATTATAGCGATTGTACACAATATTAAAATGTACTGAGTACTGAATGTTCTGTGTACATCTCTAAAATGTGTACACTTTTGTATCTACTATACTTATAATAATTATGTAAATGAATGGAGATGAAAATATTCTCCTCCGATCCAGAATGACAAACCGATGGATACCACGTCATCATCATCATCATCATCATGTTCATCATGATGATCATACATCAGGAACGTGCCTTCAATAAAAGACAATTTTTTTTTTTTTGATATTACTTGTATATTATATTCTACATATGTATGTTCTAATAACTATAAAAAATATAAATAAATAGAAGAAAAATAAAAATAAATATCTTATTGGTTTTTTATTATCATTTTTCTTTCTATCGCTTCCTTTTTTTTTTCTTCATGTTTTTCTTGATTCTGTATAGTATTTTTGGATTTTCTTTGAATTAATGTGAAATTTTTTGTACATGCAATTTTGAGAGAATATGTATGTATATAGAAGAAAAATGCAGGAAAATCTATATATTTTTTGCTCAGTACCTATCTAAAAACACACACACACACACATTCACATAACACATTTTCATATTACATATGCATATACGAGTATATTACATGAGTGTACGTATAATATCTACAAACACACATTGAATGAAATTAAGTAAAAAGGGATTTTATCTTGTAAAATTTTCGTTTTAATTTTGTTGTTGGTTTTATTCATTTTTTTTTTTTTTGATATTTATTTATTTTTATATTAAATTTATGTACGAGTATACAATATATCTATAACATATTTGTTTTTTCTTGTTTCTTTTCATTTTTATTTTTATTCTTATTTATAATTCATCAGATTTATTTAGCATTTATGCAGTTCTACCATAATAATATAATAGTATACTGACGTATTAACGTATAGGTATGTATATGTATGTATTCATGTACTTTTTTATCCATATGTACCTATATACATTACATATGTGGTGCACATAAAGGGGTTTCATTCTTTTCATCCTCATTTTGTTGTGTTTTAATCCTCTCATATACACAAAAAAAAAAAAATATGATTTTATGTACACGAATATTTATGTGAGTATAATGTAATTTCATTTTTAAATTGAAGAAAGATAAGAGAAAAAAATAAAAATAAAATTATCAAAATACAAAAAGGAAAATGAATAAAATTCTGAAAGATTAACTATTAAAAAAATGTATACATAATAAAATAACATACATGCGAGTATAAGCAAAAGAAATTGAATTTCTTGAAATTTTTTGTAAACTTATTCCTTTCTCTTTTTTCATGTAATCGTGATCGTATAAAATAATTATATTTACAACTGAAATTATTATCTCGGTACAACGATCTTAAATATTATTCAGAGATACTTACGTACGGTTATAATTAAATTGAATATTTTTTTTTTTTGTGTGTGAAATGTTAAATTTTATTTTGGTCATGAATATTGAAACGAAAGTAAAGAAAAATCTTAAAAGTCTATACAAGTATAGCGTGTATATTGGACGAATTTTTTGTTTTTTTTTTTGTATAAAATGCATGTACACCTTATTTTTTGTTTTATTGATGTTTTAAAAATCTTTAAATTTTTTTTTTCTTTTTTTTTTTAGTGTCACAAGAAAATTAAATTTCCTTACATACATATGTATAGCATCGTGAAATGTTTGCATATCTTAAACTTTCGATTGATTTTCTTTTATGTTTTCGATAAGTTTTATTGAATCATTTCTGAAACTTTACGAATGAGGTCTAGGATGTTATCTGCATACATTTGCAAGTATTTAGGTACATCACTATCATTATCATTATAACCAATTTGTTGCTGGGAGATTGCATTCTCCAAGAGAAGTTTTTTTTTTCATTCTTCAAAATAACAAATTGAACTGAAAACATCTGTTCGTATATAGTTTGATCTGTTTGTCTGCAATTCAATGATCTGATCACTGATGTACTACGTGTCATCTTTATCTGAAACAAAAAATTTCTGAAAGCTATCAAATCAAATCTTTAATCTGAGAACTGATCAAGGCCAATTTAATAAAATGAGAGTAATTTGATAAATCAAATGAAAATTAATCTCTACTACTTGTAAAACAAAATTACATTATTATCTCCAGATACCTTTAAAATATTTAAATAAATCTATAAATAGTGATCTTTTCATAATAAGAAATTAATAAAATGATTAAAAGTAATTAAGATTTTTATTACAAGAGAATGAAAAAGACGATTATTTATTTACTTCAAATCAAATTTGTTTTAAAACTATGGGCGCATTCGTCAACTCAATAATTTAATAAAGTGCAAGAATAAAAGTGATATTACATGGATCCGGCAAACAGCTCATTTTTATGAATTGTGATTCTAACTGATTCTTTAACAGATAAATACATATTATCAACCAAAAGATGTCAGATTGTGTAACTAAGACAAATTGTGCCAGATATCTGCGGAAAATGTATCTGGGAACGGTTTGCCAAGCGAAATCTGGGAAAAAATTTGCCGATCATATATTCAGTGAAACAGAAATAGGCAATTAAAATGGTCAGATATATGACCATTTGCCAGATCCGTATAGCAGCGACTTAATATTATTATATCAGCAGAACGTTTTTTTGTCAGAGTTTATAAAAATGACGAACTATGTCTTTATAAGTGCAAGTAAATCTTCCCTGGATATGTAATGACTTGCAATGCTTTCACATTCCTGTAAAATAGCGCAACAAAATCTTTGGATTTATGAAAATGCCCTACATAAATTAATTCAATCAATCTTGATGTTTGTTATTCTAAGTCTCAAATAATTAATCGTAAGCTGTAATTATAATTTGTTTTACGAGTTTGTATACAAATTAAATAATAAAATCGCGTAAATAAATTTTATTTATCTGATTATATTCTGTCACGTCTTTAATTAACAGTTTATCAAATATACAATTGCAAATCTGGTAGACTAAATAACAATAATAATAATAATAATAATAATATATATTTTTTTCTTTTTAAATAAATAAACAGTCATTTATTTGTCTACCCGCCTATCTTTACAGATATCTTCAAAGTGCAATTTTCAAATGTATAATATTTATCTTAAGATTTTCAAATATCAATAAAATGCGGTTAAAAATGGAATGTTGTCAAGAATTGAATTGAATGGTGGACGTATGTATATGTATACATATAAATGTTTGTATACATTTTGGTATTATCTGACGCCACACTTTTTTAATTATGACTGTAAATCATGTTTGATTTATTTTTTATTTTTTCTCAATTTTCATTATTTCAAATAATAATAGACAAAGAAAAATAAATAAACAAACAAATGAAAATGAAAACCACCACCACCATCAGAAAAATATATAGTGATACACGTTTCTTCTATATCACAAACGGATTAGATAGGATGGCAATATAAAAATAATAATTGACAGACTATGTAAAACAATAAAAACCACAAGTTTCACTCAAACAGTTCGTCAAAAAATGTGATCAAATATCTAGATCTAAATCTACATACTACTGTGCGTTGCTAGCTTACAGTACAATTGCAATTACTATGACTACGTTTTGTGATGTACATAGTTGTCATTGGTATTTTTCTGTAAATTTTCTTTAATAGAAAAATATTGCAATTATAAAGACATCTACGTCATTTAATCAGCAGTTATGTTGTATATATTCGTAAGTGTGTATCAAGTTTTCTACTGTCATCATCATCTACACAAACTATACACCTTATGTTATGTATGCCTATTAATTAAGTATGTACATATGTTGCTGCTGTTGATCATTTTCCAACTAGTTTTCATAAAAGCAACAAGTTCGCCAACACAAAATCTATTTTTGTGATTCTTTGCAATTTTGCAAATCGTAGTAGATATTGCAATTTTTTTTTTTCATTATTATAACTTTTTACAAGTGATCAACGACAATCAACAAATATTAACTGTTTGACTTGGTTACTTCATCGCAACATAGAAAGGACAGAAATCAAAAACTAGTTAATGTATTGTTTGTTGTAATTTACTCACATAAATGATATTACATATTTCTATAAGATGTAGGAAGAAAATGATCAAGTTTGTCTGGACATAAATAACTAACTATACACTGTATACCTGTAACTTAATATGTACCTGTTTGCATAAAAGATTTGAGTTTCTAAGGTATTCATGTAACGCGAATATCCAGTTTTCCAAATGTTTAAATATGTATAGCAATAAATGATAGGCTGACCCATCCTTTTAGCCATTGTGGAGACCTTAGGGTCTTCTTGCTGGAAGCAAATTATTCAGCAAAAAAAATTAGCAACTGTGTAACAAATACTTGTACACATGTAGAGATACTCTTTAAAAACAAACTAAATGCATTTGGGCTACTAGTTACCTTTTATTACTTCAAACTATTTTAAAATTGTATAGCTATATACATGCAGTATGAGTTGAGTTTATTATGTGCATGGAAAAATGGTGGGTGTAGCGGAAAGAAATTTTTAAGTTAAAGTTCTTTGACATATCAGTGTTCTTCGTAATATTACATTACATTTTAATTGGAAATTATTTAATATGGTTGGAGGTAAAGATTTTGAAACATATGCATGTCATATTCATTAATCGTATAGAGCATTAAATTTTTATTACTTCAATAAAACGCCCTCTATTTTTAATTTTTTATTAAACGTGTTCATGATTATCTATTAATCCATAATTTTTTTCATAAAAATTATTTAACAAAAATGCATATTACACTTATACGATCCTCTCCTCGGTTTATACATTTTCACGATAAACACCTGCTCATATGGAATGCTGATCAATTTTTCTTTTAGTCTTGCTTATTTTACTTAGTGTACAGGTATATCTGCGTTATCTAACAATCAGATGAGTGCATTTGTTTATATTTCCCTGCACCCATATACTTATTTATATCTGGATAGAGTACCACTACCACAAACACTGCTCTACAAATTCAATTTTTTTAAATGGTGCACTACACTGAAAATTACTGCTAATGACTATCGTTTTATTTGCTTTTATAGTCGAATTGAATTGCTTTTAAGTAATTTTAAGGCAACAACACATACATACAATCGAAATTATTATGTTTATCTTTCAAATGTACAGGTATGTACTTGAAACCAACTCAATAAAAATGATTTTAAATAAGAAGTGCACACTGCATATGCACATACACATACACACAATAATTATATAATTGCGGCAAATCAATACGATAATTGAAGCAATAATAATGCACCTTTAATTGCACATATTACACACATATACATATACCTACTGATCGGTCTCCACGTATGCATTGGAGAGGTAGGCTATTACACACGAATTTTTGAATTTTTCTGTATTATTTTCAATTGAGATTTTTTTATTGTTTTTTAAAAAGCAGTTTTTTTTTTCTGCCAATATCTTCTTAGACCGCATATAACACGCACGCATTCAAATACATACATACAATATTTTGAATTAAATTGCAATTTGCAAATTGCAATCTGTGATGCACATTCATTCAAGCAGATAACAACCATACAACCATCCACACACACAGAAAGCAAAACGGCAAAAGCTTTAAAAAAAAAAGGAGAGAGAAATAAAACAAGAGAAATCGTATTACAGGAATTCATTTTTAACACCATCCGAAACGCTGTTAAGTTAAGTATCTACATACCATACACGAACGATATAAAGTATGTAAGTATGTTGTGCATTCAATATACAATATGCATATACATAGATACAGTGGTGGAAATTCGTATAAACTCACCTACATTTTATGGAATATCAATCAGTAAAACTATTTTTTTATGTTTGATAAATTATTTATCTATGTGCATTTTTTCAATCAAATATTTTAACAAATAAATCAAAGTGTTTTTTTAATTTATTTATCTAAATCTATATAGAAATAGAAAATATTGTAAAATATATCAAAAAAATAGATGGAAATTCGTATAAACTCAAGCCTATAAGCTGATGTAACAATATACAAAAAAACTAAAAATGACAAATTTTTTGAAAAAGTAATATTCAACAATAAAAAATCTTAATTCTAAATCTTATATTAATATTTTGTTGGCCCTCCATTCCTTTGAATCACTTGAAATATTCTGTTCGGCATTGAATTTACTAATCTCTCTAGCTCCACCTGAGTAATTGATTCCCATGTTATCTTAATGGCCTCTTTCAGCTCGTTTACACTTTGGTATTGTTTACCATTAGCATAAACTCGTCTTGCCATAATTCCCCAGAGATTTTCAATGGGATTCAAGTCCGGGCTCCTCGCTGGCCAATTTAGAACCGATATATTCGTTTCAGCAAACCACTCTTTAACAAGTCTTGCTGTATGAATGGCAGCATTATCTTGCTGAAAAACGAAATCTACACCACAGAGCTCTTCTGCTCTATCCAACATTACAGCTTCTAACATTTCGATATATTTTTCTGAGTTCATTTTTGGAGGAACCCACGCAAGATTTGTTGTGCCCGTCGCTGCAAAACCGGCCCAAATCATTACACTACCTCCACCGGACGCACGACTGATTCGAATTTCTTCCTGAAGTCGTTTATCATGCCAGTAATACTGACACCCATCAGGACCGTCCAAATTGAATTTCTTTTCATCACTGAATAGAACTTTATGCCATTCTGTAGTCCAATGCATATAGTTTTTTGCAAAACTTAATCTGGCACTACGATGTATTGCAGTTAGTTGTGGCTTTTTCATTCTTTTTTTGTAAATTAAATTTGGGTCTGCAGCTAAAATTTGTCGAACACGTCGGCTAGTAACTGGTAACTTTAATTTCTCTACTATTTGCGACGAAAACAATTTATTTGCTGAGGCTTCGTGCAGAATGCGACGTGTTTGGCGCGGTTCCAATTTGGTATTTCCATCATATTTTCCATTTTTACCGTAATTTTCTTTTAATTTCAGAAAGTTACAGATAACGGTCTGTGACCTATTGATTTTTTCTGAAATTTGGCGCGTAGATAATCCAGCATCAGCGTAAGCAGTAATTTTAGACTGTTCTTCAATTGAAAGTCGTTTCCCACGTGGCATTATGAAGCTAATAAGTAAAACTAAATCAATTTGGCTCTATTTTGATTTCATAGAAAATTGTATTACCTTAAAAAACACAGTGATGAAAACCAGTACAAAAAATTTTATATAATATTTTAAAAATTCAAACTGAATTTATACGAATTTCCACGTAATTTTACTAGAAATTTTATTAATTACACTTTAAACTCACAACAAAGAATCAAAATATTTAATAAACGAGAAAAAAATACCGAACATGTGAAAAGGACAACTCATTTATGTTACCTAATTATAAATAACATACATTTTTTATAATTAGACAGAAAAAAAGAGGTAAAAGGGATTTTTTGGTACCTGAGTTTATACGAATTTCCACCACCATATGTATTTTTTTGCCTGCATTGTTTTTTATTCGCATTCGCATCTTTTATTCGATTTGTTTTATATGAAACAATTCGAAATTTAATTGATTGCATTCAAGTTCAGTTTCATATCATGAAACAATAATACAAAAAAAAAAGAAAAAATTAACGATATGCGATAGTAAATAAATGAATTAATAATGCATATACATCCATATATATGCAGGTACATACTTATGTGTACATATGTACATTAATACAATTCTGTCTGTACTCTTAAGAGTTTGTATTTATATTTACATTGTTATAAGTAAATAATAATCGACAATAATTTTATTTAACTTTTGAAAATATGTAATTTTAAATTGTAGCAATTGAAAAGGAAAGAGGATGTGAATTAACATGTGTTATGTGTATCTATACACTGCATATATATGAAACATTTCTTATTTTATACTATACTTAGTAAATACGAGTATTTTTTTTTTATGTTTATAAACTTTCTAGCTACTCTACTATCTAGAAATTATATCAGTTAACATTATTGAGTTTTTGAATTTGATTGATTTTATGTTGCAGTTTGATTCATCATTTTGCATTATATACACACATAAACATGAATGTAGGTATACCTACGTTGTTTTTTTTTCTAACGGAAATGATAATTTTTTTTCTTTTTTTGACTATAAATACATATTATGCAGATATTAGCAATCGTAAGTAAATAAATAAATAAATTTTCATGAACAAGAAATTGTAAATAAATATTTAACGAATACAAATACATATAAAAATTTATATATATATATATAAATTTTTATTGATATCAAAACTTTTATCAAACATTTTTACAATGATATACACATTACACATACATACACACTTGAATCCATTTAAAAAAACCTGCAAAAAAAATACGTACAAAAATAAAACATTTAAAGAGTACAAGAAAAAAATTTGTTTTTTGATTAATTATCCTTAAAAGTTTTTAAAATTTTATTTTTGATTTCCGTTGAAAAATTACAATTCTAAAAAATTTTGCACCTATGTATGTACATATATACATGTACGTACTCGTGTGTGCACTGTACATATATTAACAAAAATAAAATGCAATATGTAGTATTCAAATACAAAAACAAAAAAATTTTTTGAAGTTATCTATTTTATTGATTGTTTAATACAAAGAATACAAAAAAAATTTTCAAAAAGGGTTCAATGATTTTCATTGAACTTCATTTTGATCTGGTTTAAAAACATCATAATGCATATACTCGTAATTATTTTGCACACAATTTTAACATGAATTTCAAAATCAACAAGATTATTACTAATTAGCATGGTAAAAATATACTTTGTTAAAAAAAAAAAAAAAGAGGGAAAAATAAGTTTAAAATCAGATAAACGAAATGTAGAAGTCTGCATAAATGCATTAACGTACGTGTTGTAGGAGGGAAGATAAAAATTGAAATAAATAAAATTAAATTGTCTAATAGTAAAAATCTTGTTTATGAGTAACAAGTTGTTAAAACAAAATTATCTCGATCTGGTTTTCATGTAAACAGTGGCTAAAAAATAATTAGCAAAAGTTGTACTTGAATATTGATCACAAATTAATTCTAAATTATGTTGTAGATACAATAAAAAGTATAGCTAAATACGATAAAACAATTATTCAATGTAACAGTTTAAAATTATTATTTTCTAGTAAAATTTTTACATTTAAATAAATTTTTGGCAGTACATTTTAGTTTAAAGGTGCGTTCACATGCTATCTCGTTTACACGACTGAGATGCAAATATCTGTCAAAATAGCAGCTGTTCCTTTTTGTTTACATTTTGTGTTTTATTAAATGTTTGGTTAAATAGTGAACAACATTTTTATTGTTTTTGAAAATTGATTAATCTAGGTGACATTTGCGACAGTTTATTTTTAATTTGCATCGAATATGCATCCGAACGATAGTTTTGTAGAAGATTCAACATGTATAACGGATATTACCGAAAATGTGACGAGTTTAAGCCGAAATCAATTTTGCATCGCGATACATGCATCCCACGAGAACGCACCCTAATGATTCACTTGAAATAGATTGTTGATAGATTCATGAATTGCTGATAGAAAAAACATTTGAATGTAGGGAGGATTCATTGATATATCGATTTTTAACGATTTAAACACTAAAATTTGTAGAAAATAATTTTGCTTCTTATTAGAATGCACGATCTTGTTATTAGAATTATTTTTGTTACCTTTAGGCTGCATTCTAATACGCATTTGCATCTGGTGCAGGATGTAAGATAACTTCGAATAGTCGTCTTTGTTCAGTATTCGTGTGTTTTCGGAATTTCTTTGTAGCTTTTATGTATCTTGACGTTTACACTGTCATCCATTGATTGTCAAAATTTTCACTTTATAATTTCTTCTTGATGTTGTTAATGTTGAGAACTAATTATTCTTTATTATTTCAAAAATTTATAAAAATTATTAAACTTTTGAATTACATAAAAAGAATATAATATGTAACTGTCGAAAGAAAAAACTGATCCTAAGTTACGGTGAATTCTCGTTGTGAAAAATGATATATTATCTGATATTCTGACATAACAAGCTGCATGATTCTTTAACGAGAGAAATTTTTCCATCAAGAATCTGCATTTTAATTCCATGAAAGAGGTATCATTTGAAGAATAAAATTTATGTATTCCACCAATCAGAATTTTGTATCCAGATGCAAATATTGTATGAGAACGCAACCTTATTTTTTATAAATTAGTTCTTTATTCTCATACTCACTCTATACAACTTCAACAAGACATTTTTCAAAACCTTCCACATCATCAATTTAACTGCGTGTTAAACTACATTTTTATGTAATTAATCGAAATTTAGCAAAAATTTTACAAGGATTATCGGATTATTGAATCTAATTATTATTCAAAAATATAAAAACAAAATTTTGAATACTCCAGTTTACACTTGAAACCTGAAAATAAAAAAATCCTCATAACAATTACGAGTACTACTCAAAATTTACTTGTAAATGAGACTGTCTGTCCATAAATTTGCACATAACTACTAGTAGTTACCATGTCTGCACATACCAACCTATCACATTTGTTTCCTATTGTTTTTTTTTTGTTTTGATAATTTTTAAGCAGATTACTTACCTTTTGTTAAATTTAGAAAATAATAATGAATGTCTCAGTCTCATTCTATGGAATAAAGAAGCTCAAAATAATCATTATAATAATCATACTAATACCAATACAATAATAATCCATACAAACAATGAAACAGAAAAAAAAATTCCTTTCATAGATTATCAAGTATTTGAATCGTAAAAATGAAATGTTGACATTCAATCCATTTAATCCATTCAAATCATTTAATTATAATGTGAATGAGAAAATTCCGGAAATTAAACGTTTCATGTATACGATAGTAAAAACATAAAAACAAAAAAAATGTCCAGACAAAATTTAAAACCGAATACAATGGAGTGAGAAAATATAACATTCACTTATATTATACAATCATATTGGTGGTAAAAAAAGGATTCTAATTTTCAAAATGAAAATATTTCAATTACATACAAGATACAATGATAATATCTATACTAGTATACGTGTAGTAGATACTATGACTAAAATTTTCTATATCCTTCATATTATGTGTAAATCCTCTAGTTACAATATTATTCAATATAAAATACATACATATAAGTACATACTCGTATATCGAATTCAAAAAAGAAAAAACAAAACAAAAATGTAATATTTAAATTTTTGTCTGGACATTTGTGGTTGTAGTATTGAATTACTTTCATTATCCTGACAGAAAAAATTTTACAGAATATAGGTACATAAGGTATATGAATATGTTTGGAGAGTGTGTGTATGTGTATGTCAGAAGTAAATTCATTTTGTCTTAATGCGTATGAAATTATTACAGGCATGTGAATTTATTTTAATTTTCTTCGTCCTTTATTTTTTACTATATACATATACATGCATATCACATACGTACACGTAATACACATTTATACATACGAGTATATGTGTGAAAAAGTCTAAAGAAGACGTATACGCAATTGAAATTTTTTAAATATTCGTTAAAATAGGGGAGACAAAGGAATTCTCAATGAAAAGCCTATCATAAATATGTATGCACATATACATTTATGTAAGTATGACTGTATTATTATTATAATTTTTTTGTTTTTTGTTGAATGACTCCATCATAAGTATAGATATACATATTAAATTTCAATAGAAAAAGAAGAAAGAAGAATAATGAACAGCAAAAAAAAATGTAAACAAAAGAAAAATCCTTGTTGATTGCTTACTGACTTTCTGACAGATTTGTAAGGATTCTTAAATTTTATTATATAAATTAATGCATAACATACAAATATACGCAGTATATATCACATACATATACATATGTGCATATATAAGAACATTTAACAGTGTACAAAACACACATTTAAAGGAGTCTTCCGTACTGTCAATAATAATTATAATAGCAGGTAACCTGTACCACCCTGTACGCAATGCAATGTAATTCGATATCGAATTGGATAAGGGTGAAACACTTTCACTTTTATTTTATTCCTTTATTAAATTTGAATAGTGTTATGAATGATATCGAAACATTGTTGCGAATTTTTTTTTTTTTAAATAAAAAATCTTTAAAGAGGTTACATAAGGTATTTTTTTGTGGAATCTATAAGCATCAATAATTGGAAAATGATAGTTGAAATATTTTTTTTGTTTTATGATCAATACTTGATTCAAATTTAATTCTTGTAGTCGCGAGTATATAGTACATGTACCTTGGAACTTGGCCTTTCAAGTTTGCTTTTTAATGCTCGAATTATCATAATAATGTATTTATAGATAATCGAAAATTTTTGATAATTCCAAAATTATATAGAGCACCTGAAAGTTGCTTTTATCTAAAATCAAAAATTTGAAAAAAAAAAAAAAAATTTTAAATTTTTTTTAAAAATATTTTAATCGAATACCAAACTGAACTGAAGCCAGATAACTAGATTTTTAGATATTCCAAAATGGATATTATAATATTGTGTTGGTATTTATTTCATTTTTGTACTATCATCATTCACAGAGATCGCATCAACATAAAGGTATGCACCTATGTATATACTTTATACACATGAATATCCATTTGTAAATTCTCTCCAGTAAGTACTAAGTAGTTAAAATCGTTATCAAAATTTTGACAGTAATTTATTGATAAACATGAGTTACATACATAATATGGATAACTTTTATTGTAATAATAATATTCCGTAATATATGCATGCATAAACATATTCCGTCTCTTTAATTCATTTTATGAACATTTATATACCTGATCATATTCTGAATATTCATTCATGATCAAATATTTAAATGATCGCACTATGATGATTATGTATTCGTTGATGATGATGATGATGATGATTACGATCATATATGATGATAATAATGATGCGATGATATTGACATGCACTTGTTAACTAGTCAAATGATTCAGCAACAATTGCATCTTTCATCTACTTACTTATATCTCTAGGTCTAGGTACCTGTAAAAAATTTTTTTAAATTTCTTTTCTATTCCATTTCCATTTCAAATTTTATGGTACTATTTCGATTATATGATTGACATTGAAAAAGTAGTTGAGTCATCAAATAAAATATGTAATTTCGATAGTTTTTCTTGTTTTCAGTTTTTTTTTTATAAAAAAATGAATATAAAAAATTTCTATTTCTTTGAACGATATGAAAGCAACCATAAATTTATAATTGGTATTGAAAAGATATACACTGGCTGGATACTGGATGAATCTTGTAAAATTCTTGTTTTGACACATTAATAGTCAGTTAAACTGTGCATTAAATCTATTACAAAAAAAAATAGTGAACAACATAAAATTGAGAGACGAAAATTGATGGATTAATTTAATTGGAAATTCTATGAATGTTATTTAAAAAAATTTTTTGGACTTTCAATTTTCCGAAGTTACTATATGTAGAAAGATATACGGAAAGTAACAAAAATGTTTGAATCTGATAGAATCGATATTTTATATTTAAGTAAATGATTTATTTTCAAAAACAAGGAAGAGATATTGTGTACCGAAAAGGACAAAAAATATATATGTATATGTATATATAATACAGAAATAATAAAATGTTTCCAATACAAAAAATAAATTCATATATATCTACACACATATATGTACATACGTATGAGAATAAATATTGATTTATATGCACACATTCTGATTAAAAACGATTTGATCATATCGATAAAATTTTCGAAATCGTTTTCTATTAAAGCAAATACACATAGATAAAATTACGTATGGTAGTACATACATACATATTTGTGTTTTATGATGATAGTAGAGTTATTATAGAATGTAGTAAAAAGCATTTATAGTGTAATATGGAAATTTTGATGTAATAAAATATATCGATACACATACATATATACATTTTTACATTTATATTGTTTGTATTATTTGACATTTTTCTAACTGAAATGGAAACCCACAGAAATTTTCCACGTATATATGTACAAATGTGTAGGTTTATATCTAACATAAAATCATTATAAATATGCACATACATATATGAAACATTCCGTACATACCTACCTAATTTCATACATATAAATCCTTGAAAACAAAAATTTTATAAATTTATGCAGGAAATCTTCTGAATATTCGTATATGCATTCAAGTTCAAATAAAAACACGTTCGTATGTATAATGTAAATGTAAAAAGTTTATTTTGTATGTATGTACATCAATGTACATATACAAGTAAACGCTATTATACCCTATTACTTATACATACATGTCCACATCTCTACTCTTTGTGTACATTACTTTCAAATGAAAATGAAATATAAATTCATCTTCACAATGTCTATAAAAATGTATGTAAAGTGTCAAAATGTAAAAGTAACTGTAATACTAGAAAATAAGGTCCATCCCAAAAGATATTCGTACAATCATCCATATACTAGTATACATATACATGTATCTGTATATACCTACGTACGTAGTATGTACATACATTACGTTTGGTACATGAATCTTCTTGAATATGTAATGTAATGCTCGAATATAGTCGCAGTCATTTAAAATATAATTCATTTTCTTTTGAATGCACACAAAACATATCACACTACCATTTCACATTTCACTATGTATATGTACTTACTTATATACATACATACAAATTTATGTAGGAGAACGAGAATATAAATAAAAAATTTTTTTGCCATCACCATATATTAGATATACATACTCGTATATACACAGAGTGCAATACACTATATTACATTATCACTGTTTTAAAAAGCAATTCTCTAAGTGCATTTTCTATATACATGAAAATTTTCACATAAATGTATTTATACATATATGTATGTAATATGTGATTACACATTCTATATGTAGACGAATATTAGTCTGAATTTTCAAGAAAAAAAATTTTTTGCATGCAATTCAAAGAAAAAAAAAAAATAAAAAATAATATCGAAAAATAAAGGAAATGCATTCTAGTAATTTTCAATAATAAAATAAAAAGATGAATGAAAAATTTATAAAATCTTCCAAATGTAGACAATATTCTGTATTATAAAGATATAAAATATATCTAATACTTATACTAGTATGTGTACATATTTACACAATTTATGATAAAATAAATTTGTAAATTTTAAAACAAAAATGAAGATTTTATATGTACGAGTACATATATGTATATTTTTTCTTTTAGTATTTTTTGCATAAAATATGTGCCAAAAATTATTGGCAATTTTTTTTTTAAATTTTAAATTTTATTTTGATCTTTTCATTTATTTTACAAAAATAAAAATAAATAAATAAAAAGTAATTTTTTTTTTCTGTCCTCTTAAATTCTCAGACGACAACTAATAGAGATAATCAAAATGAGAATATTATAATGTTGAAATAATACTTATATCGCATATTCTCATGTTCATATGTATGTATATGTATGTAGATATATATTTCAATATTTTTATTTATTTATATATGTATGACTAGGAGTACATTACATCATGTGATACACACATTGCACATACGAGTATTTAGTACTTATGTATAAAATAACGATCAAAAAACTTTAAAATGATGCCAATTGTCTGCATTAATTTTACAAAATTTTATTACATAAAAAACTTTAAAAAAAAATAAATAAATAAAAAGTATCAAAGAAATAATGTAATAAAAAATTTCAGAAAATTATTTTGCGTTCATTGTCCTACGAATTTTATGAGTACATATTTGTTTAACTACATATTTTAAGCATTTAAGCTAAGCATAAGCATTTTTTTTTTTTTTTCAATTTATTTACTGAAATAGGAGAATTTATCAAATAATTATTAATTAACACAATAATTTAATACTAGCCTACTGATCTCTTGCCCAAAGTAAAAGTAAAAATAATTAAATAATTTTTAATTTTTTCTTGCCTATTTCAACTTTCATCATCCCCTCCAAGTTCACTCATATTTGAATGAGTACCAGTTTTCTGGTAAATTAGAGCTTAGAAAAGCTGATAAATCTACTTGTTAACCTTGCTTGTTAACAACCAAATATCACAAAGTATTATCATAGAATAGATCATCAGTATTATCACAGAATAATACATAATACCATCAGTGATGGGACCTTTACTACAATTGTAGTAGATCTACTACATCTGAGTAGTCCGAAAAACCTACTACGTACTATTCAGAATCTACTACATATTTGAAATTTAAGTTTTGGGAACTAATATTACATTACATTACATGAACCAAAATTTTTGTAACACAGTGTACTCACTTTCACTGCACTGCAGACATGAGGCATGGTGTGGTGATGGTGACACTGACCAAAGAATATAAAGCCAAAGCCGATAGCCAATGGTTTATACTAATCAATAGCTAGATACTATTTTAGTCTAGTTGGATACGGAAAAAAATTGACGAGTGGCAGTACTGATTCCTAAAACACTTTATTCCTTTTTCTTTCTTTACAATTTTTTGAGAAATTTTGTTATTTGTTTGTTTATTTTTTTATATGTCGATAAAATTAATAATAAATTTGATACATTGAAATTATCTTAAATTTTATTTAGCATAATGATAGTTATGAATAAAACATTGCATTTCTTTTTATACTGTTTATCAAGAAATTTGTTAATTAAAATAAAAGTTCATTAAAAATATTGATAATTTTTTTATGAAAATTTCTCCATTATAATTAAGCGAAGGAATGTTGCTCAAAACTTAAAACTGAATCAGTCTAACGATTATTTTAACCATATACCATATAAACATATAATTCTCCGAATCTACTACATTTTGGTTCAATCTACTACATTTTTTGGGGCAAACTACTACATTTTTTTCCTTCTAGGGTCCCATCACTGAATACCATGTGTGTAGTCTATGGAGCCAATTATAGATATGAGTATTATTAGAGCCAATTTATAGATCGGTCTAAAAGCTTGACCTTGCTTTACTCTCACTCTCCCAGTAACTCAATTAGTATTAGATTAGTAACTCAATTGTAGATGCTTTCATGATATACAATCTAGAAATCTCTTGACTTCGGTAAAAGCCATGGCTCATCTAATGCTGTAGCGCTATATTGATGCTGATAGTTATTTCATACGAATAATTTGTACATCAAAATTATTTAATACACTACAAAGTTTGAGTGTATAAAAATAAAATAATCAAAATATTAACCTCTCTTCTCCCAACATCATCATCTTATAAAAGAGGAAAAATGTTTTTTCTAATTATTTATGTTTGAGAAAATCATGAAATTTGAAAATCATTAAAATTATTTATTACACAATAATTTATTGAAGGATGAATGAAAAGATTACACTTTGCGATAGAGCATGCAACTTAATCTGGCTTTTTCAATGTGCATAATTTATATTCATTCCTATGTGCCGTGTAGCTATAAACACCTTCATCCTTCCATCCATTCAAATATTCATATATTTATTCATCCATCCATTCATTCACATTAATATGCCAATATGTATATGTACATAAAGTAAAAAAGTAACACTGTACTACGTAATGGTATATAACTTATTGTAACACTGTAATACCTTTCATCTTTCATAGTACATAATATTTAGTAAATTCTTTCAAGGAAATTCTTGTGGATTTTATTATTATTTAGATGATGTTTCTATTATCATATTCGTGATTTTATCTGTAATACATATAAATATTTTTACATGCACATATAATTTACTAAGGATAATAACTACACATCACTGTATAGAATCATAGCATCGTAGTTAAATTTATACACATCACAATATGTTTTATATATGTATACATATTTAACACACACACACACACACACACACATGTACATATACTTATATTAAATAAACTCCGTGGCATACATATTTTAAAATTCATAATTTATAATTTTCTGTAAATTTTCTTTGTTGTAAAATTTTGCATTTTTTTTACTAATTCGAACCTCATAAATGCAGGATATGTCAACAATATCACAAGAGATGAGGAAGTCATTTATGAAAAATCTAATGACTATACTCGTACATGTACATTTTATGTATACAATTTTGTGTGGAATCCTCATGCATAGAAAGTGATTATTTGCTAAGAATACATGTAGGTGTATGCAATATGTGTGATGGAAGACGATCAATATTGAAAGGATAATATGAAATATACATATAAATTGATATGTATAGATGAAAAGCACAAAAATTCATTTTTATTTTACTCTTTGACATCTTTATTAACACTTAGCTATATCCTAAAAATTATTTTATGTGTCGCCGAATGCATCCGAGGGATAATTTCTGAGTTTCATAATTTTAGAGCAGCAGAATCTAAACTTTTTTTGGGGTTTACTAATGAAATATGTCAATTTTGCCGCTTTCTTTTGCAATTTATAAGTAATCCAGGATTCAACTGTTACTCCGAAATAGGATAATTTTTTTAAAAAAAAATTTAAAAAAAACGTCCACAGATTTATAATGACTTCAACAATTTTATAAATATTTTGGAGCTATAACAAGGAATGATTGGAAAAGAAAATAAAGAAATGAAAAGCAAAAGAAAGGAAAGAAAAGGAATGATAAGACAAGGGAAGGAAAGGCGAGGAAAGGCAAATTAAGAGAAGAAAATGGAAAAGGGAAGAGAAGGAGTAAAAACTGGAAGTTAAGAAAAAAAAATGAAAAGTGAATAGAATGAAAGGAAAAAATAAAAACGAATTATTATTTTTCCAAGTCATTGTTATTAAGCCATATGACAGAGAGCTAAAGAAATGAAATGGTAAGAAATAGAATGAATGAGAAAATTGAAAATTTTAGAAAAGAAACTTAAAAAACTACTACCACTCCATGCATTTGTTGTGTGTATTTCTAAGTAAGTACTAACTAGTATATCTTATCGATTAACCTTCGTAAATTTATAACGAAATGAAATTATCTGTTATCCTTTACACCATATATCACATTTCATTTATTTTAAAATCATAATAATATAGACATACATACTCGTCCCAATATGCCTTGGTAACCACACTCTTTAAAAATCGCAACGAGTTGGTATGTACATACATATCTTCAAGTTGAAGTTAAAAAAAGGAATACATATTATATAAAAATGATTTTTATTTAAAATTTGTTGTTTTTTCATCTTTATTGCCATTTTATTTTTTATATTCCTTTTGATTCTTTCAACACGAATGCACTTGTATGTAGTAAAGTGCATTGTATCTACAAATATTTATGTATGTGCAAACATAATACATATGTATGCAAGTATGATGAGTAAGTTTAAGTTTTGCAACTGCATGTTTTAGCGAGATTAAAAGGTTTATCGTTTCACTCAAGAGATTCCTTTTTAAGTACATATTTATAGTAGGTACTTAGTTATATGCACAGATATAATGTAGTTGGATGCAATGTATGTATACTCGTATGTGTATTTAGCTACATTAAGGGTTGTATTCACCAACATGGATAATATCCGTCGGATATATTTTAGCCGGATACAATTTTAGCTTATTCATGAACCTAGATAACATTTGTTTTCGAACTTCGTTTTCGGGTCAAACATGTGTGTCAAACAAAATGAAAAAAAGGTTCTGTGATGTGATAATTATATGCAAAGATGATAATACAATACAACTACATTATCTTTATTTGTGCTGTTGCTGTTAATAACAAGGATATGTTCGAACAATATTTATAATACCTCTCCGAGGTTGTCTTAAAATTATCCGAGTAGTGTTTTATCCAGGTTGATGAATACACTTTATCTCAGATAAAAGATAATCAATGATGGTGAATACCAACCTAAATATTATATAAATACGTAATATATGGAGATAAAATGTATAAATATATACTCTTAAGTTTTGATAGACACATACACATTTGTCATTAAGGATTTGTCTTCAATATTTTCTTATGTACGTATGTATACAATCTCACAATCTATTATATTACATATTACGATATGAGTATGTCTATGTAAGTACGAGTATTATATGCATCAACAAAAGTGACTTTATTTGTTTTTGAGCAACAACATTTATGCTATACTAGGATTTTCTTTTAAGATTTTTACATAATATTATTTTTAACACTTCTAATGCGTGGCATGTATGTACGTAAATGCAATACTAAATTCCATCTATAAATGTAACATACATATAATTACACATGTTATGTAATATAAAATTGTATACGTGTGTATAGAAGAGAAAAATTAAAGGATTATGTCACTTGTACTATATATCACTTTAATTTATTTTCAATTTTCTTGAGTAAACAATTTATTAAGAAAATCATGTATTATTCAATGAAACTTTTCCATAATCAATTTAATCATTCTCTTTTCTTATGTTATTAAAATCTGTGCAAAGAAACTAAAGTGTAAAAATCCTTCCATATTATAATATTATCCTCTTTTACATTTTATAGTAACATATAGTGTATTTATCTTTATCTACAAATAGTGGGTATATGAGTCTTCGTGTATGTGCATTATTACAAAATTTTCTATTCATTTTCTCTTTTATTCAAAGTTTCAATTTTCAACATTTTCAATGCGTCATTTTTTTTTTCTTTTTCAGTTTTCATTCTGTTTTTGTTTTCAATTCAATTTTTTTATGTAGTTGTTATAGTGTATATGCGAGATATATTGTTATAAACAGGAATCTGAAACCAAAACATTATATAAAAACTTATACGTGCACACATAAATTCAATGACAATTCCGGATGTTTTTCAGTTGTTTTTTTTTTTTCAACATGCTTTTTATACATATTGTGTACATTGCATTCGTACTATTATTTCTTCAGTTGCATTTTTCATATAATCTTCAGGATATTATAAAAAAGGTTCATATGTATTATTTCTTTTGTATTTTTTTTTTTCAACTTTTTGTTTTCAAAAAAAAAAAAAAAAATTTATTTTATTTTCTTTCTTTGTTGTCCTGTTAAGTTTTATTGTTCATTTCACCTTCTTCCTTTGGAGTTGTTATAATTTCCTTGTTGTTTTTTTTTCCACATTTTTTTTGTTTTTACACAAAAATTGCAATTGTATCTTCTGCGTTAATGCTCTGAGTTTTTCGTCGTCTGGCTATACTGCATATTTCTTTGTTTGTTGTTTTATTTTTTTATTCTTTAAATTTTTTTTTCTCTTATTTACGCTTTTATTCAGTTATTTGTTTGATTATTTCCTTGTTATTTTCTTTTCTTTATTATTTTTGTTTTCATTTTATTTTTTTTTTCTCATTTTTCTTCTTCTTTGAATCGTTGAGTATACAAAAAATGATGATGTAAGTATGAGCATGAAGTGCATGTACTCTACTACAGAAGGTATATGCACTAACTTCATTCGTATGTCCTTTGCTCATATATTATGCATAATTGTATGTGTAAAACTCTATAAAAATTTCATACAAATACATATATACTAGTTTTAATAATTCATAATATGCTCGTGCTCGTACTTTCCTCGTTCTTATATGAAACAGACAAAATATACACCATAAAATTTTCATTTATAATTTTATTTCAAAGTGAAAAAAAAAGAAAACGTGAAAAATAAAAATACAGAAAATGAAATTATTTCCTTTTTTTTTCTTGCTTCGGTAGTGTGTGTGTGTGATTCACAATTCAATTATCTCGTATGAAATCTACTATGAAGTAGTCTGTCTGTACTAGTATGTAGTGAGCAAAAGTTCTTATCTTTTATTATTTTTTCTTCCTAGTTTTAGTTAGTGCAAAGTGTTTTTTTTTTGTTTTGTTTCTTTTATACTTAGATATCAACGAATTGCGGTTTATACAAAGTTGTCTGGATATGACAGTGATACTGAAATCATTTATTTATTTATTTTTTTTTTATTTTTTTTTCATCTACTACACATACAATTTAAATTTAATTTAAAAGTATACTGCAAAGTGAAATATGGTACACATGTAGGTGAGCATGTATACGTGTATGTATGTTCATAAGTACAAAATACTTACAATTTTATCATGTAGTATATAAGTATAAAAGAAATTCATATATGAATTATTTTTTCCTTTTTCATTTTCATTATTATCAAGCGGATCTTATACAGAACCTACTACAAATTTATAAAATCTGTTGCAAAATCAAAAAAAAAAAAAAAAAAAAAGAATTACCGATAAAAATACACAAAAAAAATTTATAAATAAAACATATAATTTTCAACTGTATATGACATGAAGATTTTTTACCATCATTATGGAGACATAATTTATTGAGGAATTTAAATTAAATTTGAAAACCAAAAAAAAAAAAAAACGAAAAACGAAAATGTTAAAAAATTTAAGAAAAATATTGTTTTGTCTTATGAACTGAAATTTTTTTAATGTTTTTTTTTTTTAATTATTTTCCTAACCCTCTCGCGGAGCGTCGACATTTACTGACAAAGTTTATAATGTGTATATAGGGACGTGACGGCATATATACTGTATACCACTGTATAAAAACTCATTGTGTGGGACAGTTATGCAAATCCCGTCTTAAACTACATATGTATATAAATATAATGTAATACCTACTCTTCTATTTGCGTCCCAGCAGATGACTGTTTTCCAATTTTTAATCATATTTAGACATGTTTAAACTCAATGCAAAGATGATGCATTCCAAAATCACACAACGGCATATGCCGACAGTTTTGCTATTACTTATTTGTACATTAATTACCGTCTGAGCGTCCTGTGAGTGAGAAGCAATACAAAGTTTGTGAGATTATCGAAATTTTCTCTAAATATCAAAGAATAATATAGGCTTGATTTCAATTTGCTTACCACATAATTATTGAATATTTTGAACAAAATGGCACAATGGGTAATTACGAGCGTATGGAAGAAAATATAAGAAAATTATTGGAAGAAGTAGACGATGAAAGTGTATTGTATTCACGTCGGCTATTGACGTTGCATCCCATCAGAAGATTTTTTTTTTCTCGTGAAGGGAAATAACGGTATATGCCGATGGAAAAAAAAATTTAATAATACTACATTCAAGTGAATGCTCAAAGTCTTCATAATATTTCTGTCCCATTTCCGATTAAAATAAATGTCATATGCCAATGTTAAGATAGGTGTGATTCTATGAACACTATCCAGTTTCAATGCGTCCTCGAGAGTGCTAATTCATACATATAGTAAACCAATTTATTATTTATTTGACATTTACATAAACGTACATCTAAACTAAATAGAGAACAGAAAAGAATTTATTGATTAACTGATTCATAGTATATCCTTTTCTTTTTACATACTTATATAAATTTTTTCATAATTCTATTAAAACATTTCTATCAAAAAAATTATGTGTATACTCGTACTTCCTTCCTTCTATTATTCATAATTCTTTACGCACACAGTAAAACATACTACATGAGAACACATATACGACTAGTATAATACGTCAATATATATGAAAATTAAATTAATAATTATAGAAATTCAAAATATTTCAATTATTACAGTGTTCAATAATTAGTTTTTAATATCTGGATATTTTCTCAAAACACAAAGAAAAATAAAACTGAAGAAAAAAAATCTACAAAAAGATAGATAGTATTTTTATTAAACATTAAATAAAATTGTAATATCAAGAAAAAAAAATTTAATCTTCAAGAATTTACCGCATTACTCGTATTTAAATATGTAATTACTGTAGGAAAAATTTCAATAAGAAAACTAATTTATATCGATAATGCATACATATGCAATGCACGTATGCTTACATACGAGAACATAAATCCTTAATGATCCTATGACTTTAATGTATAATTAGATATGAGTGTCTTCAGGTGTATCGATATTATTTATTGATTGTATGTATATGTGACTATGACTAGCTATTATCAATATTATCTCTTCTATCCTTTATATCTATTTATCTATGAGTATAGAAAAATATTCTAATCATAGCTAAATAACTTTGCAATAATAATTTAAGGATATTAAATCATTTACATTTATTTTACCATAATAGTTTTTATTTCATTTTTCTTCCATTATATTTTACACACATGTATCTACACACTAAACATTATCCAAACGACATACAATTTACGGATTTTTTTTTCAGCTCTTTCGAAATAGCGCAATAATTTTAATGAAAATAATAAAAAAAGAACAGAAACTATAGTGAAATTAATGTTAAAAAAAATTGAGAACAAAATAAAAATTAAAGTAAAAAATTTTTAAATTCCTTTCGATATGTTATCGATTCAAAAGTTGTCCTATTTTTATTGCATTACATATTTTTTAAACTTTAAACTTGATGAGTGTACATATATAAATATGGAGTTAATACATATTACAGGTATACGTGTATATGTAAATATGTAGAGTAGCCACAATCCCACAGTCAACAATCTTTATTAATAAAGTGTATGGAACCAGTCCATTTATCTACATACATACACATATTCTTTATTATATTTGGTACATGTACACTGCGGAGCAACTGATTAGGTACAATGTAGAATTTTCATAAAGCAGGTAAATGCAGGTAGCTGCAAACTGAAACATGTGTTAAATTTTTGATGCATGGGATTTCCAATAATTACGGAAAATTTTTAGAAGTTTTATGAATTCTTAGAAAATTGACAGGACTTGTTGTGAAATTTGCGGTATAAAAGCGGAGCAACTGATTAGGTACAATATCAGTTTTTGAATTGCTGTTAAGAAGTGTGTTAGAGTTTTAGCAAAGATTTTTTTTTAAAAAAGTATTTTGTAAGAATTTAGTAGTTTTTCTATTCAAATTTATTTTACGATGGGTAGAAAAAAGGATTTATCTTCAGAAGAAATAGCGCAAATCAGAGTTCACAAGGCACAGGGCTATAATGGAATTAAAATTGCAGAAGTATTAGGTCGCAGCAAAAATGTAATTTATAATTATCTTCGAGACCCAGAAAACTATGGGAAAAACCGCAAAGGTGGAGTCAAAACTGCGACAACAGAGAGAGAACGACGAATAATTCTAAGGACTGCTTCGAATTCAGCACTGACTGCACGTCATATTGGCAACCAAGTTGGAACGTCAGCTAGTGTATGGACCATACGCAGAATTTTAAAGACCTGTCCCACTTTAAAAAGGCGGAAATTGAGAAAAAAAGCAGCTCTAAAGGCGTGCCATCAAGAAAATCGTCTACTTTTCGCTAGGCAACACATTACGTGGGGAGATGAGTGGCGGTCTGTTGTCTTCTCGGACGAGAAAAGATTTTGTTTAGACGGGCCAGATGGTTTTTCTTATTATTTCCACGATTTAAGGAAAGAACAGCATTACCTGGCACGCCGTCATAGTCGAGAAGGTGGTCTGATGGTCTGGGGTGCCATAACTTACCAGGGACAGATAGAAATAAGGATTTTAAGGAGAACGCAGAACGCAAGAAAGTATATAGAATTATTGCAGAGAGCTGCAGCTGATATTGACGAAGTGTTGGGAGGAACGCATTGGATTTTTCAACAAGATAATGCTGCCATACACACCGCCCGGGAGGTTAGAGAATTGTTTTTGGCCGAAAACCTCAATGTACTGGACTGGCCATCGTTGTCACCGGACCTGAATATTATTGAAAATTTATGGGGATGGCTAAGTAGGCGTATTTATTCGAATGGAAAACAATACGAAGACGCTATATAATTGGAAAGAGTTGTAGTAGAAACCTGGAATCAAATTCCTCTGAATATTATTCATGGTTTATATGATTCTATTCCCAATAGGTTATTTGAGCTTGTTCGTAATAACGGCAAGCATACGCATTATTAATTTTTTTTTTGTATAATATTAAAAAAATAAATTTAAAAATCTAAAACATTAAAACAACTTTTTTATTTACATTGAAACCCCTTGAAAATTCTTCTAATTCGATGATTTTTGGATTGTACCTAATCATTTGCTCCGCTTTTATACCGCAAATTTCACAACAAGTCCTGTCAATTTTCTAAGAATTCATAAAACCTCTAAAAATTTTCCGTAATTATTGGAAATCCCATGCATCAAAAATTTAACACTTGTTTCAGTTTGCAGCTACCTGCATTTACCTGCTTTATGAAAATTCTACATTGTACCTAATCAGTTGCTCCGCAGTGTACATACACTAACGTTAAGTAACGTTTACACCATATATCTGTTTCGGAATCAAACAACATGCAACGGAATCTCGTACAAATTCTCTTACATTGACAGTTTGTTCATACAATTTCATCATACATTTTGTATGTACATTCAGAATTCGCTATTAATTAGACAACATTAAAACACTACATTGGCGGAAAGGATTCAATCACGCACCTCACGATACAAATACTATAGGTAATGTAAAGAAATTTAATCTTTGTATCATGCACGCACCTAATATAGTTCTTCCATTTTCGCGTAATTTTTAGAGCAACCCATAATATCTTCTGAAGTTAGCTCATTTGTTATATAGTAGATGCACGGCAGCAAATCAACTAACTTTCTTCGAGTCTTCGTTCGTGTGTAATCTGTATTCTGTATATCGTAGTTTTCACCGTCATTTTTGTTTTTTTTTTTTCACCACTAAAAATTTCCAATTCACCATCTTTCTTCGTCGCTGAATGAAGTTCGTGAAACTTCATTCAATCTTAATTCGAGATAACCTAAAACCTAATTAAATGAAGTAGAATGACGTGACGATATAATTAACATTTTAACTTCATTTGGTATGACTGACGGCAAATGAATGATCATTCGTATCAATTAATTTGGTGTCATCTATTTACCATATTAAACACATCACTCTTTGATTTCCATTAAAATTCACGTACTCATCATTTAGATTTTTTTTTTCCAATTTCATTCACAATAATCACAGAAAAATTTAAATGTTTAAAGATAAGATGAGATGTTATTTTCGCGAATATATGTACACTGATATCAATAAATTTTTGAAAATTTATTCAAACAAATTTTGATACAAAATGCGATACATTAGTGCCTAAATGTAATCATGGCTTAAGTGAATCATGTGTACACCACATCGCATAACAAACATAAAAGAAACACACCAATAATTATATAAAATTATATTATCAAGTACAAAAAGGAGAAAATAAATTAAATAAAATTAATAAATGAGAAAAAAAAATATTGAAAAGTCGATTAAAATAAGAACAAATTTAATTTAAAAGAAAAAAGAAAAAAAAAACGCTATAAAACAGGATTTTAAGCTTCAATTTAATATATGTATTTTTATTTTTATTTTTTTATCGATTTACTATAATTCCACTTCGTATATGGATGGATGACGAGCGTTGTTATTGTGCGTATACCAGTATCCAGTTTTTAAAATTAAATCTTTTTTTATTTTTAATTTTTTTTTTTTTTGTTCTTCAATTTTATTTTAACTTGTCAAGGAATTTATTTTCATACATAAAGTAATTACATATTAAACGAATTTATCATTTTAATATACATATTTTGTTGCTTTCTTTTGCATTTCTGCACGCGTATGTGTTTACGTTTTTGTTTTTTTTTTTATTGTTTTCATAGTTGCAACGATGCAACTAAGTTTTAGTTTTGTTGCTTGTTTAAACCATTTTTTTTAAGAGGAAAAAAAAAATAAAATTGAAAATCCTAAAACAAGTATTTTTTTTTTTAAATAGCATTTTAAGTTAAGTTATATTGTATACTAAAATGTGCAATAAATGCATATAAACATCTTTGATATTAAAATGAAAATAAACGTAAAAATAGAAAAAAAATGAAAGAAACTGAAAACCGCATAGTCTATTATATAAAATATGCTATTTCTACTTTCAAAGTTCAAAGTATGTACACATGCATGTGAGTATGTTTGCATTTTCTTGTATATTTTTGTTTTACATTTTTATAGTACATACTTACATATTCAAGCTAATTACGTTATTATCGAGCCTTATTCACTTACATAGTTGAAAACATAAAAGGTATTCACTTAAAACAGTAATGGCGAAGGTACAATGTACGCCTTTCTTGCTTTGCTTGCTTTACTTTCTTTGACAGCTGACTGCAAATAATACTATTAAAACGGGATTACTCTCAAGTCACATAGCAAATAAAGCAAACAAAACAAACTGTTAGAACCATGAAAAACAAGTAAAGCAAGGAAGGCATATATACGAACATATTGTATGTTTGCTATAAAATTGCAAAATACTTTTACCGAGCGTCTATACTAAAGCCCTAGACGTGTATCTAGTATAAACGTGGTATCGATACCATGGTATTGGCTATACTTACATGTCTGTCACCCAGCAAATGATCGGCAATGGCAATATAGATATTGACTATTGACTAGATATGACACGGTAATACTGCTTCTGCTTTAGAGAGCAATATTGCTTCGCCATAATATTGGGGAAATAATTTTGACATATTCATTTTGACACATGGAATTTCTTAGAAAATGTCATAAAAACATTGAATTTGTCTTCATATTTTTTGTTTGTTTTTTCATATTTGCAAACGGATATTGTCCATAATCTGTCTACATCAGAGAAAAGAAAATTTTCACATTATCCTCTCTTGATGTCGCACGCTGCTCGAAAGAAATTAAATGTGTTTTTTGTGGTGTATGTGCGATGGCGTTCTTGAAAAAAATTATAATTTTTTTGCCAAAAATTTATCACAAATACTTCTTTGGAACAGAAATATTGACATTTCGTGTGTGTTGTAGGCAGAAATTGAGTTTGGAGGAGTGATAAATTAATGTGAAAATGTCTTGATCACTGTCAAAATTACTTCGCCAAAGATTTACCACAAAATTTCTTGATCAATTTCTTTCGCGCAGCATACTGATGAACTTAACTCTTGGATAAATTACGTGACAAATTTAAATTTGAAGAGTAAAATTTACTCGCTACATGAAAATATTTTTTATACATTTTTACTCGGTTTTCATGTGTTTTACTGCATTAATTGTGAATACCCTTTTATTACTAATGTTTACAACAGGGTATAACGAAGCAAATAAAAACAATCACTTATGATCTTTTATACATATAATTACACAAATGGTTCAATAAAACAATTTAATTCGATTAAAAAAAATGTATCTAGAAAAAGTATGGCAAAAAAGAAAAAATGAAATGTAGGAAAATGGGAATAACTTGCAAATTTATAATATTCTAGTATTTTTAACCTAAAGGCATCAAAATGTGTATTTTTTACGCAAGTTGCTGTACTACCTGTACTCGTAAACGTTACTCTATCTATGATAAAATTGCATTTTAAATGAATATAAAAATTCATTGAAATTGATTACCATTATAAGTTTGTCGTTCGAAAAGTAGCGAAATAAAGTAACGAAAAGTGAAATTTAACTTTTTTAACCAGATTTACCTGTATGCTTGTACTTGTACCATAAATTTCTATTCTTAAAATTAATTAATTATTATTGAAAACATGATAAATTATTTTTTTAATTTTAATTAGTATTAAATTTATAATTACTGAATTTCCAATCAATTTAATTAGGTATTTCATTTTCATTTATTGAACTCATTTTCTTATAAAATTTTTTGTTATTTTTGTCAAATAATAAATAAACTCAGGGTCAGTGCTTCTATACATCGCTTTCAACAGTTTTTTTTTTTCAATTAAAAATAAAAATAAAATTCAAGAAACTGCTAGGCCATTAAAAGCCTTTTTTTACGTTAATGCATTCTTTCATTTTATAGTGTATCTAATCTCAACAAAGTATATTCGTACTTATGAAGTATTTACAGTTTTTCATCAGTCCTTTTATTTTAAGAGCGCTTAAAGCAGCATACAGGCATTCAACTTGGTTGTCAACTTGTTGTCAAAACACACAGACGCTAAACCAAATAGACAACTTGAACATAAACATCATTTTTTTAAATGATTTTGTCCCAAAAGGTCATTACAAACATATTTGGGCAATTCACAGTTTGTTGTATTTGACCATTGTATATTTAATACGTTGTATTCGTAAAACGAAATACAACGTTGTATTTCATTTTCTATACTCTTGTATTTTAGCAATGCTCTGACCCATGTTTTTTGTGTATTGTATTGCGTTGTCAGCTGATTTTGACATTCTGATTACTAAAGGTCGCTCACATTTTAATGTGTAAAAATGTTGTATTTATACAATGGATTAAATTTAAAACAAACTGTGAATTGCCCAATTGTTTTTTGTTTTTCTGTTTTTTAACATATGCAGATAAATTTTTACCATATTTAATTATTTTTGTCTTTAAATTTCTCTTGGAAAAATTCCCTCCAAATTTCATTATTAGGTATATTTCATTATTTTGTATAAAAAAAAACACTATATTATTATATTATTAAATATTCAATCTGAAATTCTAGAAAAAGTTTACACTTTATTTCAATGATGTTATCGATACGAATTTTAAAATCGAAATGAGGTTTTTCAACAAGTTGTCAACACAGGTACAGACGCATAACTTGGTTGTCAACCAATCAAAAATCAAAAAATTTTGATTTTTCTTCAACCGATGATCAACCTGAAATTTCAACCAACAACCTATCTACAGACGCTTCAACACGTTGACAACATGCTATGTTGACAACCTGGTTGTCAACCAAGTTGAAAGTCTGTATGCTGCTGTATACATTTTAGATTCCTCGGTTAGTTTTTATTACACTTTTCAAAGGATTTTTTTTCATTTCAATCCGAATATTTATTTTTATTTTTTTAATAAAGAAGAATTCTTATGCAGTTGAATTAAATGATGATTCATCTAGCCTACATTTACCATTACCATAATATTTATGTGGCACAATATTTTTAAATTAATAAAGACCAAAAATAGAAATACACATAAACAGAAACCAGATGTTCAAGTTCAATACTTGTATTACGTTACGTACGTATGGTATGTATGTTCATGATGGGTACGCATGTTTGGTAACAATTACTTAGAATACAGATTTACCGATCGTATTTCAATCAACATTTTATTTTCAAATACCCGTACGTGTAATAAATTCAATTACTTAAGGCTGTTTTTGTGTTAGAGAAGAAATTTTGTAAAATTTAAAGAAGAACTCAAGAGTGACACGTGGAAAATTTGTTAGAAAAAATATATAGAGAAAACCAAAATATTTACAGATCTTTCACACTTCTTCTACACTGTACAGTGCTTTATAGATTCAATTTTCTAGAAACTTTGACAAAATTAATTACAAACTTAACAATGAATTTAATAAAAATTGAAAAAAAAAAGGAAAAATTAGGTTGATTTTTAATAACCTTCCGTAAACATTTAAAGAATTCAAATTAAAAAATTTCATTAGTCATAAACCATCTACATGCATACATACATATACCTATACGATCCACACAAACACTACAAAATTCATATGATCTTTATAGAATCTGGTACAACATTCAAAAATAAATAAAAATAAATTATTTCCTTATGGAGAGTGGAACACTCACATAAAAATGAAAATAAAAATTCTTTTTAATTAGTTTTTTTTTTTATATTTTCATTTAAAAGTAGGTTACTGTAGAATAAAAATTAGAGAAACAACATACAGATCTAATTCCGTATACAATTCAGACCATCGTCAACATAAAACTAAAGTTTTTAATTTGTTTTTCTGCTTTAAAATTCTACATTTTTATTTGAAGATCTCATATCTACTTAATTTTTCACTATCGTTTTCGAAATTGTTCAGTTTTTCATGTGTTCCTTTATCCAATTCAAATAATACGATACTTTTGCACATGCATCTGGAAATCTTGTACCACATGCAACATTAACGAAATTTGCGATACCAACTAGTTTACCATTATGTACTGCTGGTCCACCAGAATCACCTTTGCAAGCACCTACATTTTGTGGATGCGCTAAACATAAAAGTCCATCGTTATTCAATGGTGGCGTACGATAACAGAATTTATTTGGTAATTTTTTAGTGACAGCATATTTTAAATGTTCAGATAATGTTCCATTCGATGAGATACGACCCCATCCAGATATAATAACATCCACATCATCTGGTAATTCTTTTGTTTCCAATTCGATTGGCTTAATTGAATCAGAAAATTCAAGGGAATCACTTAATTCCAGTAATGCAATATCGAAAAGTTTTCCTTCATATTCGTATTGGTCCATAACATGAATTTCTTTAATTCGCTTCAAAGTTCCACCACTACTTAGAAGGACGGATCCAGCATAAACCAAAAAACCTTTTGGTGAAAATGGTATCCTTCAGAGAGAGTATCAAAATATAGAACAAACAAACCAAATACAAAAAAAATCTAAAATCTCAATGTGTCTAATAGAAATACAAATCACTATATACTTACGTTGCAGTTCCTATGGCAGCTGTCACACAGTGTGCTGCAGTCAAGACATGCCTTTCACCTATTATAACACCTCCACAGAAATGTACTGTACCATTTTTCACTCGCAATGACACTTGATATGGAATATCATTATCACCTGCATATTCTCCGCCAACAATACGTCCTTCCAGTTTAACGGACACCACAAAATTATTTAGTGCCAACAGAAAGCCGATAATTACGCCAAAAATTTTCTTCATATTTAAAAAATACAATATTTTACGTTACACAACAGTAAGAATGAACATTTTCCAAATGTCTCTTATATATATCCATAATTTTCGAAATCATGTACATCTTATCATATCAACTAATATTTTCGATTAGAAAATTAAGTAATCAAACATTTTAAGTAATAATTAAAATGTCAAATTTGTAGGAAATTGTATGAGTATTTGAGTGTGTAATATTTTATATTTTTAGAAAAGATTATTATCCAAAAATTAATTATTTTCAACGTGTAGTTTTACGTTATAAAGTTTTTTATAAGTTTTAATATATTATCGAATATATTTATGGCGATGTCTTTTGTAGTATTACATTTTGTTTTGTTCTTCGATTTAAAGCCGCTGCTCATATCTAATCAATGTATCTTTATTATTTTCGTTTTAAAATTTGATTAAAACTATAATCAAAGTTTTCATAAATGGTGTCTAATTAACAATATCATAGATAAAAAAAAATGAACGAAACAAAACATTTGATCATCTTTGCAATTAAAATATGGATAACATACAAATTGTACATTTAATCGTCAACAAATGAATAAACAAATAAAAATGATAAAAAAAAAGAACTACAAATAACAAAATAATATCAATTAGAGGTTAATAAATTACTCATAGCCAAGAGCTCAGGAATATGTGTGCATCTAAAGAAATGTATACATAGAAAAATGTTTAGAAAAATATAAAGGGGAGAATAGAATAAATACTTTTAGGATGCAATCATCAGAACTGAAAAAAAAACAAAAACAAAAAACAAAAAACAAGACTAAGAAAAATTATTGTAATTTTTTTTTTTTTCTATTTTCATTTTGAATCTGATTCTAATTAGCCCAAGATTAAAACGGTAAATACCCTATAATAGAATTTAAAATTCCTTCGTTCATTATACTCGTGCACATTCTATACCTACATATCTGCATTCGTACATACTTTTAATCTTAAGTAATATGTATTTCGGTGTAACTAACTGAGTGCGACTTCTATATGCAGTCAAAAATAAATTCTGACTAATTTTCTAATTCTTTCACGATCTCATTTATAAAACTAAATTCTTAATGTTATTTTAATTTTATTTCATTTTTCTGTGAAAAGTAAACGTCAAATTTTCTTTATTTTTCACCTTTTTATATATTTTTATTTACATACATACAAAATACGAATTACTAAAAATGACAAATACATATGTAAGTAAAAATAAACATTGAACCGAAATCCAAAAAAAAATAATAATCTCAAAATCAAATCGAAACAAAGAATAAAATAAAACAAAATCAAAAAATTCATGAGGAAAATCTAATTTTTAACTCGCGTTGCCATTCTGCTACACAGCTTCACATATAGGACAAAAAAAAAACCTTTCCTAAACTTGTGTAAAATCCATCCAATTATACACAAGTAGAAGATCATTTTTTATTTTGTTTCCAAAATGCAATTTCACATACGCACACACACACACACACACACACACATTGTATGTGTATACTCATATTCGTACTTGTATTTTAAATTCTAATTAATTCACAGGGGAGCTAATTTATAAGAATTTCATACATTAAAATAAAAAAAACCAACAAGAACACAACACAAGAAAACGAAAAAAAAAAAAAAAACCAAAAATTTTGAAAAACTTTAACTGAAAAATCTTTATCTTTTTATTATCATGTGTCATTTTTTTTTTTGTCAAATTTTTTTTTTTTAGATCATTTATCTTTATTGTACATTTTTCTCAGTTAACACTTCTTAATAATATACTTACAAGTCGCTCTGTAATACAAATGTAGAACGTGTGCCATGCCAACCAAATTATATAAGTATGTACATAAATTTTTGGAGTTGATGTTTCATGGGTATACTCGTACATACAGACATACTCGCATATGTGCATTATTGGTGCACTCTGAATAATACAGTGCATGCATTTTTAAGGGAAATATTATTCCCATATAGCTACTCGTAAAACTATTGAGATATCTAAATTTTGTATGTATACGTGTACGCACATACGAGTATGAATGTATGCATACTCAATTTAAATATAAGATGACATTATGGGAGATCACGTATTATCAAATGCAACACGTATTTTCTGTTCATGATAGAAAGATTAAAAAAATAAAATTTTTGTTTATTTTTTTTTTTAATATTTCTTACTGTATTGTATGTACATATGTATATGCATACATTATGTACAAAGATACATCATATGTGCGTTGTTGTATATGTATACTGAGATGAAATAGTTCCACTAGTATATGCATGAAAATTATATCAGACGACAGACACAAAACGATATGAATATAAAACAAAATTCATATACTACGTAGGTCACACTGAAAGTTTTTACAAAACGGTATTTGCAGTCAAGTATAATCCCAATGAGTTATGGCTGAATGAACATTTTAACCGTTCCGATTAATGACATGTTATTAAATTAGTATTCATTAGGTTCGTGAATTTTAATTCGTACTTTTAATTGAACATTATCATATTTGACAAAAATTGGAAATAACACGTGAACATTTTCGAGTCGGTTTAAATAAAAAACAATTAATGGAACGGCTTCGTTTGGCGTTTGGTGATGACGCTCCATCCCTGAAAACTGTTTATAATATTAGTTTAATGAATTCAAACGTAATAATTACTTAAAAGACTCAACTTGGGAAGGTCGTCCATAAACCGCTGTATTCCAAGAAAACAACAATGACATTTGATCAATGATACAAGAAGATACTTAGTCAGGTGACATATAACACAATTTGTGCTTCAGTTGGCATTGGCATGAGTCAAATAAAAGTTATTCTCCATAAACACTTAGGGGTAAAAAAATTTTGTTGCAGATGAATACTACACTCTTTAACACCTGAACAAAACCAAGCAGATGTGGAATGGAGTAAAAAAAACCTAAAATTTTATAAGAAATGTCATTCAAATTTGATTTAAATTATCGTTACGGATTTATTCATTTAAGCCAGAAAGAAAACGCCAATCTGTTCAGTGGGTGTTTTCAGATAATCCAAAGCCAAAAAAAGTGAAACAGTACCGCAGTGTTGGAAAACATAGATGTTTGTAACATTTTATTCTAAAACTGATCAAATTCATGCACAATAGCTGTAGAGAATGAAAAAAAGTTAACAGCAGAATGGAATCCAACAATTTGCCTACTAAAAGTGTTGCAAAAAAATAAGAGAAAGACAACCAAGAGGACCCATAACTTTGCATCACGATAACGCACCTCCTCACACAGCTGAAAAAACTAAATTCTATTTGCAAAAAAATTAAAATAAAATTGAAATTAGATAAAATTATTGGGTCATCCACCATATAGTCCAGACCTTGGACCTTGTAACTTCTCCCTGTAACTTTCCTCAAATAAAGAATAAAATGGCTGGTTTAAAGTTTTCAACGGATGAAGCAGCAGTATCAGCATACAAACAACCTGCGTATATGAGGTAACTATAACATTCAATGACAGCACTGTTTTAACGAATGGTTTCGAAGGATGGAAAAGTGCATTAATGTAATTGGAAACTACTTTGAAAAACAATAAAATAGTATTTTTATTAAATTATATATTCTTAAACAAGATTGTAAAAACTTTTGGTATGACCTACGTAACATATATGTTGTATCTTTGTGTATAAAAAAAATATATATATTAACGACATTGCGTATACCATATATTGTGCGTATTGATGTATGTACATTACATAGGCTAGACGAGACTATAGACACAATATTATAAACCTTTACTTAACATCATGTATACACGTAGGACATATATATCTAGATAATATGTACATAGTGAACTGAACATTTTATCTATATATAAAATTGAAAGATAATTAAACATACTTATATTCAGACAAAAATTTATTTTTTAAAACAAAGAAAAATATCCTCTCAATATATGTACGTACACGCATGCAATAGGCTTAGATACGTACATACACATAAATTAGAATAAAATGAATTCAGATACAGGAAGTTAAAGGGCATATAAGTTCAATGCCTGACTGACGAGTTATAAATTTTTCCTTTTATTTTCGAGTAGATATACAAATTTTTTTTTATTTTTCTTTTTCTCATTTTCATCTCATCTTTAATTTTTATTTTATTTACATATTTTTGTAATGTACGATTTTAAATTGAAAATTTTCTTATTCGAAAAATTCTGTTGCTAATGCTCAATTTAGATTGCGTGCATTAAAAATTTAAAAACAAAAACAAAACTACCAAAATGCAATAAACAATTTTGCATACAAACACACCTATACGATCATATACAGAAAATGATGTATGTACAGTGTGTTTCACTACAGAAAGCCTTCGATTTTATTCACAACCTTTTAGTTACAAGTAAAAATTTTTGCCTATATGGAGCAATCGAATCTCTAATTCGCAGTATAATTTTTTTGCTGTAAGTGACATTAATTAGTTTTTACAATATTTAAAGTTAAATGAGTTCATACTACGATTAGGTGTGATTTGAAGCAACATTTTTAGTTAGCCATCCTAAGTGACCAAAAATTACCGTAGCAGAAGTAGCTGGGTATCTGAAAAAATCAAGATTCTTCATTAGAATATGGAATCAACGTTACTTGAAAACTGGTTTTGTTGATGACGTACATAAAATAGACAGGCCCCGATCGACAACAAAGCGCAACGATAAGACAATAGAGAAGATATTTTTAGAAAATCCTTCAATATCGATTCGACAAGCACATGAAAAATTATCAAAATATGGAATAAACATCTCTACTTCAACTATTCAGCGACGTCTCAAAGAATTTTAAATAAAAAACTTGTCAACGATACAAAAACCTTTATTGACAAGTTCTCATATGGAAAAAGGTTACTATGGGGCCGAAAAAATAATAACCGAGATTGGAGTAATGTAGTATTCACGGATGAGGCTTCTTTTCTCGTTTCAAATCTTTTGAGACGTCCTTGGACGAAAAAAGTTGATCGATACATAGAACGTACTGTAAAACATCCTGCACGTTTATGGGACCTTTTGTCAAAAGGGATTCGGTTATTTGATATGCTTCACGGGGATACTGGATGCGAAACGAATGACCAAAATATATAAAAATGGGTTGTGACGATCAACAAATAACTGGTTTGGACATGGAAATCAAGATTATATTCTTCAAGAAGACAATGACCTCAAACATCGGAGTGAAAATGTGTGGGCTTACATGAAGGAGAAATTGCGGCGGTTAAAAATAAAAAACACAAATCATTTAATTCGAGTGCTAAAAAGAATTTGGAAGAACCTTAGCGAGTAGTACGCCAAGAAATTAGTGGAAAGTTGTGGTGAAAGACGCCGCCATGTTATTGAATCGAATGGAGACTGGACGAGCTATTGAACGCGAATTAGAGTTTATATAGCTGAATAAAATAAATTATGTACCTAGTCAAAACAATCGTTCGTTTTTTATTTTTTGCAGGCTTTCTGTAGTGAAACACACTGTATGTACTTCGTATACATTATATGTATGTTCAGTTTGCGTCATTGATACAATATTCTACGTAAACTGCATTATAGAGTGCTCTCTCTAAGTCTAAACTACATGTATGTATGTACATGAATTTACATGGAGTATACAAAGAACATAAGGAAAAATACCAAAAATATTTAAGATAGTTTTCTTTTACAGAACACAAAGTCCAATGAATTTTGAATTATTTTACAAAAAGAAAATTTGAAAAATCAAAAAAAAAAAAAGGAGATACAATAAACTGAACATATATAGAGTATATAGAGAGAATAAAATTATTGCAATGACAATAAATTTTTCTTGGTTACTCGCAAGTCTGCGACAAAATAAAATATGTGCATTATAAAAAACAATGGAATTTCGACTATAAAAAAAATCTGACAAAATGAGAAAATGAAAAAGTAAAAAAAAAAAAAAATTCTCTATCAAATATAAAAAATAGATATTGACATTTTCATTCAGTCGAATACAAAAAAAAAAAAAAAAAAACAAATAAAACAAATATTCACATTCTTTTGTATATTTCTTTTGTTTTTTTTTTTTGGATTTCATAAAAGTAAAAATTGAAGAGAAAATAAGAAAAAAATTTGAAAAAAATTCACATATATCAGGTCATTCAAAAAGTTCGCAGCCTAACGCATACGTGACATTTCTAGAAACAAAAATTTATTCATATTGGCAATACCAGTCCTTCATATGAACGTACCATAATTTCCAGATCGATCTGTCAAATAGTTTAGTTTAAGCAGTTGATTAAATTACACGTGCTTGGCTTGTTTTCAGAAAATGGATAATTTAAAAATCGTGCTGTGATTGAATATTTGTTTAAAAAAGGATTAGGTGGGAAAGAAATTTTTGATGATATGGTAAACGTATTAGGAGACAGTGCTCCTTCATATGCAACTGTAAAAAAATGGGTTGCTCTATTTAAACACAGCCGTACAGACATCAATGATGATCCACGTTCAGGACGTCCAAAAGAAGCAACCACGCCAGAAATTATCACAAGGTTCATGATTTGGTTTTGGAAAACCGCAGAATAACTGTGGTTTATTTAGCTGGGGCCACAGGCATCTCAACTGGATCAGTGCATAGTATCTTAACCAGTGAATTAGTTATGAGAAAGTTATTGACAAGATGGGTGCCGCATTCGTTGAATTCTGACCAAAATCGCATTCGAGTGAAACTTTCTCAACAACATTTGGGTCATTTTCAAAAGGATAGAATTGATTTTGTGCGTCGATTCGTAACCATGGACGAGACCTGAATTGCGACAACAAACAGCAGGGTAGACCGAGCCCGGCTGTTCGGCCACAAAGCAGCCAAAGCTCTCAAAATCCTCAAAGAAGCTTATGGCATCAGTTTTTTGGAATACAATGGGGATTTTACTAATTGATTACCTTCAGACGAGTAAAACGATAACAGGAGAATATTATTCAAATCTTTTAGACCAATTAGACACAAAAATTCGGGACAAGAGACTAGGATTACAAAGGAAAAAAAATCATTTACCACCAAGACAATGCACCAGCACACAAATGTGTCCTTGCAATGGCAAAATTGAAGGAACTACACTACGAATTGTTGGAGCATCCACCATATTCACCAGATCTGGCTCCGTCTGACTTTCATTTATTTCCAAATCTCAAAAAATTCTTACATGGTAACCATTTTTCATCAAATAAAGAAGTCATAACGGCTGTCGAAGAGTACTTTGGAGGTCTCGAGGAAAATCACTTCAGGCAAGGGATAAATGAATTGGAAAATCACTGGAAAAAATGCACTGGGCTTAGGGGAAAATATATTGAAGATTAATTGTATTTTGGTTCATAAATTCATACTGCTTCATTATAAGGCGGCGAACTTTTTGAATGACCTAGTAGTAAAATGTAAGTGTATCTAATTTTGATCCTGAAAAAAATTTATCATTTTTCTACTAAGTAGTTTTCATTTTTTATTTTTCTTCTTTTATATGCAATCAAAAATATTTTACATACATACGTACTTTATATAAAAGTGTTGTGTATGTATTTTTATTATATAACGATAGGATGTGTGTGTGTGCGTTTGTATGTGTGTTTATTTGTGCATTGAGTACATATTTTAATATGGCTAGACGACAAACATTTTCTATCAATCGAGATGACATTATACAGACATTCCTTTCAATTGATACATATACACACGTACATATGTACATTAAATATGCTTACAAATAAATAGCATAATAAAAATGAAAAGGAAATTAAAAATAAAATAAGGATATGAAAAAATTGAAAAAAAAAAAAAAAAATAAAATAAAATATTTTGAAATTTTTATACTTTGAAGCTTTTTTAACCAAATGATCAAAAACAAAAAAAAATAATAATAAAAAATAAAATAAAATAAAAATATTCGAAAAGAAAATGTTTTCTTTTTCAGGACATTATATTATGTACTATATAAATATAATGTACTTGTGCTCGTGCATAACAAAAATATACATACATAACATATACGTATACGTACATATAATATATCTTCATCAAAATAAACATTTACATCGTTATGTGTACATAAATATTAAATAATACTTTAAGCTTATTTATTTTAAGAAAATGATTTACAAGCATATTATTTCTATCATGAAATTTATATGTATGTTTTTTATTTTTTATTTTTTTTATTTATTTATTTTGTTTTGTATTGTTTTATTTTGCTTTGGTGATGACAGACAGTTTATTATGTTTTTTAAAAGATTTTATATATTTATCTAATTTTTTCTCACGTTCGTTATCCTTGTTTGTTTATTTATTTTTTTCTGTTGTTTTTTTTTTGTATTGTTTTTTTCAAGATCATCTTTTCAAAACAATAAAACAAAAAAAAATGGATGTATCAAAATGTAATATAATAAATGTCTTATACGGAAAAGGACATTATTTTTGCGTTTTCTCATTATTCATTTGTTTCATATTTTTTTGTCATAATTTTGTTATTTTCCGTACGTTTTTTTTTTGTTTTTTTGTTTTCTTGAAGATTTGTGACATAGAATGAAATGTAAACGATTTTTATTTGATTTTGTTTGTTGTTGTTGTTTTTTTTTTGTATGAAAATATGTTTTTGTTTTAGTTATCACACAAAAGAAGAAAAAAAATTTTACCACAAAAACAAATAAAACTAAATCCATAACACAAATAAATAAAACAAAAAAAAAAAAAACATTACGATAACAAAAATGTTCTAATGATACGCATACTAAAATAATAATAAAAGAACACTTCCATCTCTCCGTATATACTTTTATGCTTAGTCGCTATAATATTCATTCATTTTTATTTTATTTTGAATAATTTCAATTTGGTTTTTGTTTTTTCACAATTATGACTAACAAATGAAACTTTTTTACTTCCTTATTGTTTTTCTTTAAGGAAGGATATTTTGTTTTTCTTATTTTTTTTTTTTCATTTTTAATCTTTTATAGAGATGATTCAGAAGAAAATAAGATAAAATTCTAATTTTCTAATCTGTTATCAAGCGTAATCTAAATACGATATGATTTCAAAGAGGAGACAAATCTATGTAAGTATATATACGAGTACGTATATTAAGTATGTATGAATATGTGCGTGCATTTTAAATTTTATATAAAAGTTTTCATTTTTTTATTTTATTTTTGTAAAGTTTGCATAAAGTACAGACATTTTTCTGTGTGTAAAGAAACAAAAAAAATGTTTAAGGACATAAATATGAAGAAAAAAAATCAGTGAATGTACATTAAGGATGTTTTTACAAAAAAATATTTTCATGAAATAATGTACGCATAGTATTCATACGCAGTTATAAATAAGTATTTACAGGAAAAGAATGATACATAAAATGGAAAAAAAAAACTTTTAAGAAAAATTGTGTTTCATTAACATTTTATTATGCATGTGTGTCTGTTTAGTTTGTGTATATGAATATGATATATGATACAGTATCGCACAAAATAGTTAAAGGAAACGCATCGTATTTTCTATCGTCTATTCATTGAAATTCATTCAGAACACGATGCATATTCTTTCTGATTTAAATGAATTTTTATTTGAATTCTGTTTATATTGACTAGAGGGAGCTAAATTTTAGGAATTTGTCAAAAAAATATGTATAACATCAAAATTGTTGTAAAATAAATATTTAATTAAAATGCGATTGTCCTTGATGATGAAAAATTAAAGAACACAAATTTTATATGCACGCGTTCATAATTCTTCCATGTGTTCCCATCAATTGTTGTTTCATCAGAGATAATAATTATTTCATTTGGAAAAAAAATCATATTGCGGGCTACATAAGATAACGAAATCAGTGAAATCCTGGACAATAAGGACGTCTCAATAACGAAAAATAGAATGTACAAAAATCTGCAATCCTCTCAGTGTTTCCTTGTGGATCAGAGTGCTGCAGAGAAGACATCGAAAATAAAAGTTATCAGACTGAGATGAATTGGACATGGTGCTGCGAAAAGAAGATGATCCTGTTAAAAGAATTATAAAACAGGAACCTGCTGAAAGATAAAAAGTTGAAAGACCGAAACTAATAAGTTAGAAAGACAAATTTGAAAAAGAGATGGAAAAGTTATTATATACGAAATTGGAAAGCCCACGCTGCGGACAGCTTCATTTGTAGTAATATGCTCGAGCAGGCCAAGAGACACATGGGATTGTGGCGTCATTGTTGATTGATTGATTGATAATAATTATTTCGAAATTTTTCGATGACGACGAACTTCAATTGCGTTTAAATAAATCACTATAAATGTGTAATAAAATCTATACTAAAAATTATATGGAGTCTTAGTTACTAGTAACAGAAGAGAGATTACATACGAAAAGGATGGAACGATTTCAATTTAAAATTTATCACAATCAATCATTGTTATTGGACTTTAAATTTCGTAAAATATTTTGAGATGTGTACAAAATAATTTAATTTTTCGGACATTTATTTCACATGAGGAATATGCGACGAATTGATTTTTTGGTTTCATTCAATTTTAATAAATTACATTTTCAATCCAGTGTAGATTTTAATAGAATGAATTGAGATTTTTAAATTGTATTCAGAATTCAGACTAGATTGTCAAATATTATATTATATTATATTTTCAATAACTTTCGATATTACGATCGTGAGAAAAGAAATAAAACCTAATCTCAATCTCAGTATAAAGAATATACTCTGGAAGGTACAAGGCGGAAAAAGATAGCTCTCTCTTATGTGAAAATGAAGGAGATATGATAAATAATGAATTGTACAACATATACAAAAATGTCGATGTAACAACGATAGCCAGGCTACATTGGTTACGCTGGGCGGGTCATGTAGCCAGAATGAGCGTTTTCCGAATCGCGAACAAAGTATTAAGGAGAGAGATACCAGCAGCAGGAAAGATACTGCGAGGACGGCATAGGAAGAGATGGAAAGATGAAGTTGACGAAGATGCACGATTGCTACTGGAGACGGGTAATTAGAGGATAGCAGTACTGAACCGACAGGACTGGAGGAGAAAACTTGAATCGGCCAGGGTCCGATTTGGACTGTAGTGCCAATTATTAATTATTATTATGATAAATCTACTCTGTTATGTACGAATATCTAAGTTGAATTTATTGTGAATCCTTAAACATCTATAATCTTTAAACATCTATAAAAAATTGGAAAGAGATCAGCACACAATTTTTCATCTTTTTTTATTTTTTACTTTTTATTCACACTAATTAAAACGTTATGTTAAGAATTTTTAATTTTTTACATTTTTAAAAGTTTTCATGTTCCCAAATATCCATTATACACCACCGCACATAATTTATTTATGATAAATGAACAGAATTGATGAATAAATAATGTGAATACACATATACATAGTATGAAAATTGATAAAAACCAAAAAAAAGATATAAATAGAAAATAAATTATTATAAAAAATGATAAAAAATATAAAAATAACTGATACATCTAGGATGTAACTAATTAACTAATGGAATGTTCGAAAAATATAAAATATCATTATGTTGTCATTAATGATGCACATGAGAGACTTTATAATTACATTAAAATTAAAAGCATCATAAGCACATCATAACACACATCACATACATATACAATACCATGTTACATTGTATAAATAAAAATTATAATTCAGAGACAAAATGTATATTTCACAAAATGAATTTTATTCAACATTAATAATCATAATTTTTTGTATGTTTTGTTTTTTATTTTTTTTTTTTTGACCATTTCGCACATTATGGCTGTGTATACTTATTATAATGCGTGCACTCATTAATGAAGCATATTTGAAATTGACATGAGAATTATAGATAAATTTTTCACATCAATTTTGTATTGTATTTGTTATGCTACTATACAAATACTTAATTATTATTTTTAGTTCATTCTAATATTTTGATTAGAATAAATTCAAATTAATTAATATTTGTACATTTTTATGTCTATAATACACATTTGCACACGAATAAATGTTTACATACCAGAGGAAATTATATTAAAATTAAAATGTAAACGAGACGTCATTCAAATTATAAACTTAAAAATTAAAATTACACATGTTCATGTAAAAAGATGTATATAACACGTACCAATTGTTATGTGGAAACTGTACACATTACACGAGCATAATTCTAAAAATCAAAATTATTGCATTATTTGTTGATTTTTACCTTTTACCTTTTAATATTAAAAACAAATCTCGCTTTTTCTCTTCAGCAGAGCTCGAATTCAAATATTGAACACGGTTTTAGCACTTATATCATTTCTGTTAACTAAATATATGTATTTTTATCATGTTTAACACATCTACATTTCAAAGAGTGGATTGAGAATCACAGAGTGTTTTGTAGAGAAACAAATTCAATTAAATGACAGCCTTGAACTGACTTATTGGAGTAATCTTTGGGAATAATATAAGAAACCATGTGTCAGCTTACTAACAACAAGTAACACAAAAGGTATGATTAGATCATTAAGATAATCAGTGGATAAAAATTATAAATAAAAATAAAAATTGATATATTACTTAAGTGAAATCTATCTATCTTGGATAGTTAAGGATCAGTTCAAGCCCAAACCCTATCATTTAAATGAGCTTGCTTCTCTACCAGCAACACGATGGTTTGCAATTCATTTTAAATAGTAGGTGGAAAAATAATAGTAAAAAGTCATAAAAACATTTCAGTGTAATCCCTGGCTCACTTGGAGCTGTTAGCGTTTAGCTGAAGGCCATTGTTAAAGAAAAACTTTTCGCACCTTACAAACTTTTCATCCTTTGCCGCGTATAGCATTGCTTTTGTATGGCCCAATGTACGCTTTACAGAAGCGTTAGTCAAACTATTTATTCTTCTTCTTACTTTCATACATCAATAGATTTTCCATTTAGTGTAATTGGTAATTTTTCCAAAAATGACACACCCACCATTTGCCGTCTGAAAAGTTGAAAGTTAACCAACTTCTTTACCCGTTGTCGACTTCATACGCTTTTAATGCGTCATCATTGGAACTTTTATTACATATATTTTAATGTAGTTCAACTTTCGTGATTCATATACCTCAACGAATGCAAAGCGTGAAAAGTGTGGAACGCGTACACTGGGCCTTCAGCTTTAGTACTATGAAAAAACGAGAACTCTGTTTCTCATGTCTAACTTCAATATATTACTAAATAAATTTTTTAAACAAATAATGACTACAAACACGGTCGTATATTTTGATTTTATTTAAATCAATTGACTCATCAATCATGATAGTTTTGAATTAAATTGTTAGAAATATGTACAATAGTATTTTGACACCTTAGATTAAATTTATTTAAGTATGAAGGTCCAAATCTTATGTTATGAGAACAATGACAATCGGAATATCCAAAAAAAAATCAATATAAAATGGGAATTTTATTTACTACATATATAAAATAAATTTTTCATTTCTATATTAATTAATTAATTAATCTATTATCTGTTTTTAATAATTTTTTTTTATGTTCCTTCTATTAATTTATCATATCTGAAGAGTAGACTTTTTAAAGATAACTGTAAATCTTGATGTACTCAAACATTTTATTAATTTAATAAAAATATTTTTTACTGATAAAAATTATTGAAAAAAATAAAAAAAATAAAAAAAAAAAATAATTGATTTGATTAAAAATTGAAAACATACTTTTTTTTTATACGCAGAAACACAATATGACTGCTTTTCAGATCATAAGATTCAATTCAATTCAATTTGAAAGACCAGAACTATATGAGTCTATATCAGAAAACATTCAAAAATATCTACATTTCAAAATTTTATTTGCTACATTTTTTTTTTTTTTATTTTATTTTACACATTCGGAACTTCCATAATTTGTATGGAAATTTAAATGAAAAGATAATTTGTGATAATTTTGACATATGTATAGTGACAATAAAAAAATTCATACCATAATTTACAATGTGTGGGTGTACATATGTGGATATATTATGTAACAGATACCCAGACCCGCTTACATTTTTCAGTTTTCTTCTACTCATTTAAAAGATAATCGGATTTTCATTTTCTTAATAATTCTTTTTTTTATTACAATTTATAACCTTCTCGTTCAATTTAAGTAGCTATATGATATGAAACAGTACTTCAGAATTTATTTAATATTGCTGAATTAATAAAATGTTCTATTGGTATTTACGAGCATACGAACGATGTTTACTGGAAATAATTAAAACGAATAAAATAGCATGAAAAATTATACAGATGATAATATTTTACGAAATTATATTTTGTTATGTACTATACCACTATACAACTACTACTACATACAAATATTTGAAAATTCATTAATAATTAATTTTTAAATTTGACCAATCAAATTGTACACGAATGATGATGTAGGTGATGTTGGTTGAATATCGAATGAATCAAAAATTGTATTCGGATCGGATTATCTACGAGTCGAGTATTGTTTTGTTGCTGTGGTGAAATGAGAGAAAAAAAAATAATCGAACTGAGAATGAGAACTGAATCATGCTGAATAGCTGAATGAATAATTAAAATTGAACAATTTCAGTGTTGTGTAAGTAAGTTGTTGTGTCGATTATCGACCGAAACATGAACATCTTGAATTCATTCGGAACAATACAAAAATATTTTTAGAATCAAATAAATACGTACATGCACATACTTAAATATCATATTTGAATTTAATACTTGTGTTCATGCTAATAAAACCATTAAAACATGTTGTTACACTTCGAAAATATTCCAGATGCAAATAATAAATAATAAGGCAATAATCATGATGCTGTGGTAAGGATCATCTATAGAAAATGAGACAGAATTTCATGTTTTGGTAATGAAGAAAGTCCTTGTACCATGTTGAAAATGTGGTGATCCATTGACATGAAATAAATAAGAAACATGATTGAAAAAATTTAAAGGTGAAAAATATTGTAAAAATAAGAATAATTTTTTGAATTAAAGCTTGACTACATTCTTATGAAATGTAGCAGTTTTTAAGTAATTCAAAATTATTACGAATTTAAAAAAAAAATATTTAAATAAGATGTATATATATATTCTTTGTGATCCTGCATATTATGTTCTTTAAAAAAATACATCAACCTATGTACAGAGATATTCAGAAGTACTCAGGTATGTATTTGAATCTAATTTTGTATGCATAATGATTTTATTGAACGACATTGGATACATATTTTTGTGCATTAATCCAGAGAATGACAACAACAAAATAACACAAAACTCTTGAAGAAAAAATCAATTTTTCAAATTATTTATGTTATGTTATGGCTGTTGGAATTTAAAATTTCATGATAGTTTTAATTTTCTTTTTAAAATGTTCTGTACTATATACTTAAAATTAATGATTTAACAAAATATCGATTATATTGAATTTAAAATGTATACTTCTCATATTTGTATATATTTATTAAAACAAGCGTATGTATATAAGGTAAAAATTGTATCATTTACATAACGTACATTAGTCATTGGATGCACACATTAATGTTTCCACTTAAAACAAAAGAACTAGGGAGAAAAAATTACGTGAAATTCTTTCATTCCGATCTAATATATTTTCTGAAAATGAAAGAAATGTTTTTTTTTTCTTTTTAAAAATATTGACACCCTTAATGTGAGTTCACTTCTATTTTATATGAACCAATACACATACATACATACATATATCTGGTACATATTAAAATTAGTACTTGTATATCAATTTCATTCCTTTTGTTTTTTTCATCATTCTGTCGTATTAAAATGCACATAATGGTATATACAGTAACAGTAAACGTACGCATATTTTTCTACTATATGTAAATGAGTCTATACAGTTAATTATAACATAGCGCAAATAAACTTATACATATACTTACATATACACATTTATATCGTGTATTGCATTATAGATACGCTTTATTCATCAATTATTATATTGGTAATAATAGAATAAAATATGCATATACTAGTACATAAGTATAAGTATATTTTTTTAATATTGTCATGGATAAGTAGTAACTTCCGATTCTATGATGACAATTTTTTAAACTTTATTTTTTTTTTTCACAATTTTATTTTCAACATTCTCTAAATTATTATCAACTCTGTGGATCATTTGTTGCTGTCATTACTTTATCGTGTGGTAATAATATTAAGTCACGTTCAAAAAACGCCCCTTAATTTATCACAACAGAGAGCAGTAACATTACTATACACACCACACCACACCATAAATATATAGTACTTCATATACCTATATACCTTCCTACCTACCTACATACATATGTACATACATACATTCTAAATGAATACGAATTACATTGCTTTTTTTTTTAAACTTTTTTTTTTTCTTGTTAATTTTCTTTATATAATTTTTAAATTGTTTTTCAAAAGTAAAATTTAATGATAGAAAAAAAAAAAAACAACAATAAAATTACATTTATAAAATGCTCGTATAATAATGAAAAATTTTCAGTTCAGTATTGAAGACATTTTGAAAAATGCATAAAGGAAATTCTGCATAATTCTATAGTATATACGACCAACTGTATGTATACATAATATGTATTCTTATTTAATTGCAATAAAAAAAAAAATTTTTTTTTTTTTTGCAAAATGATTAAAGGAAATTTGTCTAAGTAGCTACCAAGAAAAGTGATATACTGAAGGAAATAAAAAAAAACATTATGAAAGAGATGTATGTATACTTATACGTATATACATTAATTGTGAAAATTATCTAAAAATATTCTATAAAATATCGTTTATTTTAATGAAAGACTTCAGAAAGCATTTCAATAAAATTACTATACAGAAAAATATAAAAAAAAAAAAAAATTTTACATAAAAGTTCATTATGTGGAATCCTAATGCATAGTAGATAGTACAGTATATATAGTTTTAGGGTGAAGAAAAAAAATTTACGAACAAAATTGAAAGCATTTCATCACATAATCTTCCATAAAAACTGAAAAAAGGAAATGCATATAATCGTGTGTGTAAATGTGTATTAGTGTAGGCTTTATTTTCCATTTTTTTTTATTTTTTTTTTGTCTTATATATTCATTAAATTTTCATATATAGAAACTCATATTTTGTTTGAAGATTGATTACTATTGAATCAAATTAAAAAAGGGAAAATGTGAACGAGAGTATTGAACTTATAAGAAGAAATGAAATTAAATGCACAAGATATACAGTATTGCAGACGTATCCGATATGTCAATTTCTTATTCTTTGTTTTCAATTATAAATGAGATAAAATGTGTATAGGGAACATTTTTTTTTTGTCCTTTTTTTTGCTCTTATTTTTTTCTTGATTTTTATTTTTTTCCTTAAGTCGAAATGACGTGATACCTTTTCAATTAGTTTATGTGTGCATAGAATATATATGAGCTACAAGGTATTCGTTATATAAACTTCAGTTTTCTTTGATAGTTTACATTTTTCCCATTTTTCTTACAAGTATACTTACAACAAGAATCAAATATGTGAGGGAGAACATTTTGTTTTATTTTTTTTCATCACTGGTATTGTACTAGAAATACAGTTAATCTATGCAGTAGCTATGTACTTTGTATTACATTTTACATTTTAAGCTAATGTACCTACATTTCAATTTACTTTATGTATATATACGTGCATTTATGTAAAACCTATATGTTTATTTGTATAGATGCGTATTCGTATTCGTACATAGTATGATTCTGGCACCCAAGGGGGTCTAAATTTAGATACACAAAAAGAATTAATATTAACGTTAAAAATTGATGCTTTGTTAATGATGAATATGTTATATACGAGGGTAGAAAATTAAATATATAACAAGAAGATTTGTAGAAAAAACAAAAAAAAACAAAAAAAAATATAGGATAATGACCCGGAAGTTTGAAAAAATAAAAAGTAAACTAAAACCAAAAATAATTGAATTCTTTGTATTTTCAAAGATCTACGTTTACATTTGATTTACATGTACGCGTACCTAATTTTCTTGTTAACAAACATGATTTTTTTTTATTTATTTTGAATAGAAATCATGCGATATCATGGGTAACGAATTAATAAAATAAAATTTCAAATCCTTTCATGCCTTTTGGATTATATAATATTTTCCTCAACTATCCATCTGTATATATTACAAAACCAGTGTATTATTTATGCATTTTATAATAAGTATAGGGTATAATATTTTAAAAAATTTATAAATTTTTTTTCCATCATCCAGATAAAACTCTTAGATCCTTTCTCTGAAGAGTGATGAAAAATATGTATATAAACTAAAAAAAAACAATATGCATACACGCATACATACGCAGTACTTATGTAATTTATCTAAAAATTAAAATGTAACATATAAATAAGGATCATCATTCATGAAATCCTTAGAGTTTTTTAAATTATGATAAAATAAATAAATTTTTTATAAAAATATTTTCGCAACTAGCTATTTTTATCTATACGAACGAGTATTCGTGTAGATGTACACTATGTTTGCATGTATTTGTGTACAAACATATGCTCCTGCCCATCATCATCTCCAACACAACACAGAAAAATAATGGACAACAAAAGATATGCATTATATATTATGTACGGTCTCAGCACACATAGAACACCAAATAATAACTATGATGATGATAATACATTTGATAAAATGTCATAAATTCATATGAATTCATATGTTTTGTGAACGGAATATCATAAAAAAAAAAAAAATAAAAAATATTTTTCTGTATTTTAGCTAACTACATTCATATATACATATGTGTACACATAAAAATGTATATACATATGTACATACATTTTTTTTTTCTTGAATGCATTATATGAATATTGTCTCTATGGAGTCAATGACTTATTATTACAAATCAAAATAACATGCTGACTCATTTCCTTTAAAATTGGATAGATAGATACTACGATGAGTACGAGGTACATACAAATACATGTATTTGTAAGCAACATTAAGATATATTACATTACTGTACATACATATTTTGTATTTTGTGTTTTATATTGTCTTGACTTGTTTTCCCAAAACAACCTCAACAAAACTAAACATTAATTCAACATCAATGTGGATGTGATGATAGCAAAGCAAGCAACGCTAAATTTTTTGTTTTTTTTTTTTTTTTTCAAAAATCATAATTTTACGGGCGTACTGTGTAGTGTGTATAGTAGCTTCGACTTCTTCATTAAAAATTTTCTAGATATAAACATTTTTGACGTTTGACTTTTAGCTTCGTTTTTACGCCTCCATCATAAATAGCATATAATTTTCACATTTTCACAAAAATATATTGAAAATATATAGTAGTAACTGCATGCATATACTGTGGTGAATATGAATAAATTTTTTCATTAAATCAACTCTTTCACCTAGTCTTATTCTTATTGCTGTATTTTTTTGTCAATTTAGATTAAAAATCAAATTAAAATTGTGATGAAAATATTCAAGAGAAATCTTTTCACTCACAAAAATTTTGAAATGTTCTATGGTAATAGTATGATGGCAAGTATGGATGTATTCTCTTTAGTTTTGCTTCACACGTACAGTTTATACCTGTAATAAAGTCTGTAGTCTTCTTGTATTATCATGAGTTATCACATCGATTTTAATTTATCTTGTGTCTTGTCTTGACTTAACTTGAGTTGAACAACAAAATAAAATTTCAAGTTATTTCACCTGATTTCAAGTTCAACTTTTCAGCTTAACTTTTCTTTCGATCAATTTTCATTCTCTTAAAACTGTATAGCTAACAAGATGTAATGTATGTGAAATTTTTATCTCTTATACACAAAAGAGAAATTCATAAATTTTTAAAATTCCCCTGAATTTATTTTGATTCATATGTTTTTTATCAGCTGCTATTTGCTATAACATTCATTATGCACTCAACAGATACAGCCACCCCAGTTATCATTATACTCCATTCATTCATCCAGTCATTTTATTATCATAAATGAAAACCCCATAATTCCAGAAAAATATTCTCACTGAGTCCCCATCATAAAATGTTGGAGCATAATATGTATAACAGCTACTATACATCATCACATCACAGTGATATCACAAGTCGAAACGATTATACCATCATCAACTCAAAGAATACATTCAAAGTGTATCGTACACCGCATTAAATTCTAGGCACGCGCCTTTTCAAGTATACTCGAAGGAAAATTCATTTCGAATCGAATAGGAATACAGTAAATGAGTGAGTTTATATTTTATGTGTGTGTTTATGTTTGTGTTTGTATGTGTGTATATAATATAGGTGATGTTTTGAATAATAAAAGAATTGAAAATTTTTCACGCAATTTTCATCAATATTTTTTCCTGATTTTAGTTTTTGTGAGTAAATTTTTAGCTGAACTTTCAGAAAAAGATAAATAAAAATAAGAACAATCAAAAAAAGAAACGATGAGAAAAACATCCTAAATTTTCTTTTTGTTTTAAAAAAAAAATTTTTTAAATAATGGACAACAGATTTAAATAAAATTTCAAAAGTAAAACCAACTGTAAGTAATTTGAAACTGGATAATAGATCCCATCACACATCATATACATCAGAATTTATATTAGTACTAGAATTTAATTGTATTTTTCTATAATTTCTGGTGTTTTTCAAATTAAAAAAAGAAAAAAAAAAAACAGCATTCATTTCAGCTTATACAAGGGGATCAATCTCTATCACTGAAGTGATTCTAACTTTTAAAAAAAAAAAAAATGTAATGCTTACATATCGTAACACGTATCCTTCATTGTTCATCGCAGTGACTCCTATATTCTATATTATCAGAACAGAACAATAATAGAAATATCTCTCCATTCTGTGCGTGGTAAATAATTATAGAAATACAGAATTGAACTGTTGCAGTTGTATGGGTACAAATCAAATCTGTACATATAAACATTTAGTTAAAAATAAAAAGGTGTAAGCAAAGGTATAATAATAAATGTGCATGGAGAAGATGAATGTGATATGTGTTTGTGATATCAAAACGATGACAAATACAAAGACAATGATGATGGAACATATACATATCTAGTCTAGTGTCGTATACATACATATTATAATAAATGCTGATATTGTGATGTGATGATGATGTTGATAAACTAATACATAAATATTGTCGCAGTGTACTAATAACAACAGGCAACTGAATATTATAAAAAGAAAATCCCTATTTTGTTGTTGTTGTCGTTATTGTTGTTTTTTTTTACATATGTATATTTTTTTTTATCATTTTCAGATATTATATGAATGTATGTATGTATGTATTATAGTTGTATTTTTTTTTGGTATTTGGCTCACATTTTCATTTTTTGTTTTTATTAAGAAAGTCTATATACTATACATAGGTATTATTGTACGAAAAAAATTTTTCATCCAGTTCCTTTGAATAATTTGAACAGATTGGTTGATGTGTGATGGTGTATAATTATGAAAATGTTTAATTGATAAATTTTCGCGTTTTAAAAGCAAAAGAAAACAAAAAAATATTTATTTTAATGATTATGTTCATATTTTGAAAATTCATTAAAATTTAAAAAAATAAAAAATTAAAAATAAACGAAAATTTTAATGGGTGCTAAAGTGTTATCCTTTTTAATTTTATTTCAAAAATATAGAAAAAGTGACAAAAAATTTTCTTAATTTTCAAATTTTCATTCATTGCCGAATGAGAAAAATTATTGTGAAAAAATTTTAAATTCAAGTGTTGCTCATAAAACAAAAAACAAAAAAAAAATTCCTCTTTTATTCATTTTCTCTTCAAATCAAAAAAAAAAAAAAATTGTCGTTTAAAATGCTTATAAAAGTGTTTTTGTGATACTCATATAGTTTATTTTCAGTTTCGTCCAAAAGTGAATTTCTCTTTAATTTTTGTGTTTCATTTTTTTTTTGCAATTCGTTTCGATTTTTTTGAGCGTTAAATGTGAAATATATATGTAGGTACACTTTAAACAAGGTCAGTTAGAATATTGTGTGTATGACCAATACATATACTCATTGTACATATCGACAAGTTTAAAAAACTTAAAAGAATATAAATTGTGTTTAAGGATATATGTTCAGTACATATGTCATTGTACAGCTCATACCTATACATACACTAAACATACATACATATATATATTAAAACTAATCATCGTATATAAACAGCAGAGTATATATAATATGTACTTATACAGTCAGTACATCAGTCAGTACATTTAATAAGTAGTGTGTCTGTTTTCTGAGAAATAATGTTTCATTTTTTAGGTTTTCGTATATGATCATAGTAAAACATATTATAGTGATTTATGAAAGAAAAATGAAAGAAAAACCTCAAAATGTGGTCAGTGTCTGACAGTGATTTTTAAGATTTCTTGTTATTATTTAGAATACATGTACGTTTGTATATTATACCATATCCTACCTATACCATATTAGATATATAACTAATGTACTCAAATTTAATGAATAATTTAATATAAAAAATTTAACAAGTACAACATACATACATTCATACATAAATACTTATGGATATTTTATACAAATACAACTTCATTAATAAATTAATCCTCTTACATACATTCAATTATATACACACATACAAATGCATATTCGCACATACATATACCTATAATTGATGAGTTTTCATTTCAAAAAATTATAAATGTACAATGAAATTATTTTCTTTTATATTTTATTATTGATTTTTATTTTAAAGAACATCATTAGTCAAATATAAATGTTATAGGATCCTTTTTATCAATGTCATTAAAAAATATATAAAATATAAATCTAAGACATTTTATTATCATTATTATTAATTTATTGTGTATGTATATAATAACTAGTGTATGAAAGAAAATATATGGCAAAAAATTAGAAAAAAAAATGTAATAATATAAATAGAAGTAAAATATGTAATTAATTAATGTGAAATTCGATATAAAGGAAAAAAACCACACGGATAACAAAATAACGATAACAATAGTAACAAAAAAAAAAAAAATAAAAAAAAAACAAATGAAAAAATAATTTTTGCTTTTGTTTTGTTTCTGTTCGTTTTTTTTTTTTGTTTTTGTTTTTATTTTTGAAGTGAAAAAATAATTTATTGTATCCTGTTTTCATATGTTTACATTAAAGATTTATTAAAGTGGAACATTCAATATTTCATTTATACAATTCTGAAAATTTGAATATACGATTATTTTACGTTACATTATGATGAGTCTGTGAACATTTAAAATAAATAAAACTTAAAAATACGTAAATGAAAAGTTTGTCTTTAATTTTCATACTCTCGAATTCAATTTATAAAATTCAGAATATACATAATATATAGTAATGTACTCTCGTAATTTTGGTTTTGGTTATTGTTCTTTGTTTTTGAGTGTTGTGCATATTACAATGTGCGCTAAATAATTAGTATGTAAGTGAGTTTTTGAAAGCTGTGTATAGTAAAGTTTTAAAAAATAAAAAAAAAAATTCAAAAATTTAAAAAAATAATCTATAGGTATTATCGTATTACAAAAACAACAACTAAATACGAAGAAAAATTATTTAAGGATATTTTTTAATTCTCTATTAAAAATTACATACATACATACATATGTATACATGCATAACTTCAATTAAGTGTGATAAAAGCAATTAAAAAAGGATTACGATAACTGAAAAAAAAATAAAAGAAAAATTGAAAAACACACGAATTTATAAAAACGGATCATTAAACAACTTTTTTTTTTCACAATATTTCTCTTTTTTTTTTCATTAAACAAAAAACAGGAGAGAGAAAAAAAGTTTATGAATAAAAACTTGAACAAAGGTACGTAAGTTTCAAACGATAAGAATTTAAAAAACAAAAACAATATTTTTTTTAAACTTTTGAAAATTTCACTTTTTAAAAAATTATTATTTTCTTTCATTGTTGTTTCTAAGGATTTATGTTACTATGAGTAATAATACATTTCGTATATATTGTTACAAGGAACAATAATAATAATAATATTGTTAGAAAAATGTATTCCCTTTTTTTGTATTTTGTTCTCCTCTGTTTCTCTGTATTTTTATGTTCGTGAATACAAAATTTTTTAAATGATTCCAAAAAAAAAATAAAAATAAATTTAGATTTAAGGTTCATTATTAAAGGTTTAGGATATACTGTAATACATACATATTTTAAAAATATGCAAATACATATATATATTAATACAGGATTCATTATTATAGAAATTTGGGGTAGAATATTAAATTGTCTTGTCCTTAAATGTAAATAATTGACGACAAAAAATTGAAATGAGTGAAATAAATTTAAAATAAATAATGATATAGATGTAATTTTGAAGAGTTGGAACCTTTTTTTTTTTTTGCACATAGATATACTAATCTACATACAAATATGTATACATATCCTTTTTTTTTTTATGTTATATTGAATTTAAATAATAAATGCGTGGATATACATATAATTTTCATCCTTTGTTAAATTATCACCGAACGAATGTAGTCTCTCTAAAATTTCTGTTTAAATAAATAAAAAGGATTTAAATAAATTTTTTGTTTAAATTCACAAAATACATAGATTATATGCTATGCACATATACTACCATTCATTATACATAAATACTCATGACGGTGATATAAGGTACATCTACATCAATAATTTGATGAATTTCAAAAGTCAAGTTCACTATGACCTTTTTTCACCTTTCCATTTTTATATTATACTCTTCTTGTTGCTTTGCTATACCCTATAATACTCGTATGACTATATAGTATATTTACTATTATATGTGTATATGTAAATATAGTGTATAAATGTAGATATACCTACTTGTTTATTCAAGTGTGTACACAGTAAAGTCATCAGAGAAAAACTTATCCTACATGTACATATATGTGTATGTATGTATAGTACGTCATATAAATATGTACATATGTACATACTAGAATTTGTTCGTATATAAAGGTCAAATAAACAAAATTCAAATATAATAGTAACTAAAAAAAAAAATGAAAAAATATTATTTTGTTGTTTTCCTTGTTTTCTGTTTTTTTTTTTTATTTGTTTCTTCATTTCATTTTCATACGCATTACATTTTTAATTATTTATAAGTGGTATTGATTATTTTTTTCATACATGCATAAATGTACATATGGATGTATGTAATGTAAATGCTGGTACAAAATTATTTATAAGACGATAGAGAAATAACATTTTTATTTATCTGTTTTCTTATTTCATTTTTTTTTTATAATATTCTTATAGGAAAAAATAAATAAATAAGTTTATTACTCTCTATGTACAGGGACAGGGACATGAATTCATAAATTTTTAATATACGTGTACGTAATTTAATCGTGTGGTAGGCAAGTTAATATAGATACTAGCTTTTTATACTGTATACGTATAGTATGTACATAGATATGTAGTAGCCGTGTTTTATGTGTATGTAATTTTTTAAGTACTATCGAAAATTGATTAAAAATGTTTTTTGTTCGTTTCCCATGTTATTAAATTTACGTAAAGTTAAAATTATTTAAATGTAGGCGAGTAAACAAATTGATTTTTTTTATTTATGTGAAAATACGTTTGTAATTATTTTTAAAATTCTGCCACTATAATACTCACACAGATATTAATGTATAAACATAATTGAAGGATCTATGTAAATTGAACATTTTAAAATTAAAAAAGTTAATAAACTTTTTGGTAAATTACTTATGTATGCGTGTATGTCGTAGAGAATTAGAACTTTATATAAGCGCTAATTACAAATGAAATACAACTTAAACTATTTTATATTTTATACATTTTTGTATTAAAATTATTAAAAAATATTGAAAAGACATCAAAACAATATCAAGAAAAAATTTTTTCTGGAATTAAAAAACTTCAGAAATAACATTTTGAAATTTATTTTGAAGAAATGTAAACAAAACAAACATTAAAAATATCATAAAACGAATAAAAAGATAACGAATAAAAATTAAAAATTTATTCGAAAAAATGTAATTATACTCGCATACATACTCGTATTTAAAAGTTTATCATATAGATACAAGCATAGTCTGTTTATCATTTTTATTTTTTGTTGTCATTTATTTATTTATTCATTTTTTTTTTATAAATTTTTAATTTTTTCTTTTTTTTTTGTGTTTTTTATTTAGTTTTGTTTTATTTTTAATTCAAATGAAATAAGAATTAATAATAATTAATATGTACATACTATGTCTGAAATAAAATAACGCAACTTTATCATGAATTTAATTTTAGAAAAATAAAATGAAAAATAAAAATAATTTTAAATTGAAAAAAAAAACACAAAAATACCCAAAATGATTCTTCATAGAGAACATAAATTTTTTCCTCAGAGTACTACTACATACACCGTACATACCCAGTAGTGTAGAAAAAAAATAGTTCCTGAATCAAATTCTATTAATTAATTGAATCAATTTATTTTTCTTCAGGTTCCATTATTTCCAATATGCCATGAAATTGATTAAAAATACCAGATCCGCCCCATTGCCTGATGATTGTCAATGACATTTCAATGGATGAATCGGATTATCGATTACTTAGAATGATAACTCATAATGAATGTGTATACCACATTGTATCAAACTGGTTTTGAATTAACCATATGTAATTTTGGTCATGTGTATTTTATCGAAATACTAAAATAAAAAAAAATAAAAATGAAAAGAAGTAGAAACAGAAATCGACAAGCTCAAACAATCGCAGCTTATTCTCCAACAAATTTGACATTTAGGCTATCACCGAGTCAAGTGTATATATTCCATAAAGTCGAACTAAATAAATTGGTTGGTATACAAACGAAATTATTGTGTAGACCTAAAATATTTTCGACTTTGTGTAAATGCCGATATACTAAATACAGATCAAAACCAGTTTGGTACACCGAGGTATTACGTGGTCAATAGTAGTGTTATTTTTTTTTCTTTGATTCATTGTTTTCAGCAAATGCCTTGGATATGAAATTTAAAATTATTTTGATAATTATTCGAAAACTTATCTTAAAGCTGATTAAAATTACAAAGTAAAATACAAAAAAATGAAGAATACACTTGGAAAACATTTCATTTTATTATTTCGCTCAATAAACTAAATCCAGTTACTTACTTACTTCCATATCGCTACAACAGCTCTAAGTGAGTTAGGGCTTACTGTTCATACGTGCACCTACAGTTTAATGTGAACATCATTTTTTACATAACAGAACTGAATTGAGGTGTTGAGGCTAGTGAAAGATGGGAATACTCAAGGAAAAATTGAAAATTATTTATATTACTTTTCGAACCCACAACTTTGAGATCACTTGCCAGTTACTCTACTATAGTGAGCTACCGCGAGCCAAAATCCCAGATAACATACTTAAATTATTAACATGAAGTTTCAACTTCGTCTACTGGGTATGCCAGTTATTTTTCATGTTAAAAATATTTAAATGTTTTCGATGCAGATAACTACTTAACTATATGCAGATGATTGTGTCTGATGACTGAACAGATGTACTCGTATATTATATATGTATGTATCAACGAAATTAAATGAAATTCAGTGGGCGTTTATTATAAACGATGATGTGTTGCTATATGGTATATATAGTGATTAAATAAATATTTTGTTTTTTCATTTCGTTTTTCTTGTTTTGATATAATTTCATCAAATTATTGCTTGAATTGTGTTTAAATATTCTTTTATGATTATCATTCATTTAATTTATTTTATTTTTTTTTTCTCAGTGAAAATTAATGTGATTCAATCTAATTAATATAGCAATTAATGCAGGAAAGAAGAATCTGTATGAGAAAAGAACATATTTATGAATACGAATTAAAAGAATTATAAATACGAATCGATCGATTTTTTTTTTTTCATTTTCGAATTTATTAGAACTAATAATTATTTTGATTTTAATTTCATTTAAATAATACGAAGTTGTACCTTTTAGTAGGCAAATTATGCGTATACAATCCAAAAATTTGAAAAAAAAAAAAGGAAAATAAAAAAACATTTTACGAAAATATTATGCTAATAACTAGAATTTTACAGTGTGTATACGAGATTAAAACTAAAATATGGATGGATGTAAAATTTGAATATACTCGTACATTTTACAGTATTTTGATGAAAAAATACAATAAAAATCTGATATTATATTTAAAGGGTATTAAATTCAACGCTTTAAATATTATATATTCCTTTAAGCTTTTACCAAATCTTTTACAAAAAAAAAAAAAAAAAAAAACTCAAATTAAATACATAATTTCAATCGTAGTTTTTTTTTTATGTCAGCTTTAAATGTTTGTTCAGGCTTTTTAATCGGAATATTTTTTTATTTTTAATTCCAGTCAGATAGCGTGTTTTTTCTTCCCAAATGTGTACGCATATAGATATTGGAGTGCTGGAATATTATTATGCTTTTCGGATAGATATATTGGTTATAAACCAGTCTGTGGTCTAATTAGGATGTTAATGATCCAATCTAATTTTTAATCTTATTTTGTTATTCTTCTTCGTTTAGTTATCGTTTTGTTTTATAATTTCATATCTTAAGTAGAAAAGAAAAAATTTGAATTTTGAATTTTTGATTTGTTTTTTCAAGGAGGATCAAAAAAAATTTTTTGGTAATTAGCTATATGATTAGATTTAGAATTTTTGGTTTGAAGTATTTTGCTAGTATCTATATAGCCATAGAAAAATAAAAATATTGTTATATTCTTGAAATGTTAATGTGTAGTAGTGGTAGTAGGCACATTTTGGATTTGTAGTTAAAAAGATGCCGACAAAAATAAGAAAATTAACGCATAATGTATTTGTTCATTTTTAATGATTATTTTCGATATACTCGTAATTAAATTTTATGTTATTATTGTCATCATCATATCATTATCATCATATCACACTATCATTTTATACATAAATGTGGAACAATGAATATGAATCTACTTCTACATGTAACCAAAACTTAAATTTAAAAAAAAAGTCAAGATAGAAAAAAAAAAGAACGATTTTAATACGAAAAAATATATTTATGAAAATTTATTATATTGAAAGAATTTTATTTTCTTACCACCTTCGCTTTCATGTATGCGATCATATTACTATGATACGACATACATACATGTGATTTAAAAATCAGAAAAAATGTTTAAGAAAGAAGAAAAACGCGGTGTTGTCTACCTCTACCTCTACTTCAGTCTTTTAATATAATGTGTACGGATATATTGCTGATTGGTGGCAATTAAAATGAAATGGTTTTCATTTATGTAAGTAATTTACACGTAATCGAACGTTTGTTGATACATATATTTATAATAGGATAATAGCATCTGAATTTATAATTAAAAAGAACTGAAAATGCATATTAAAGAGAAATTAATTGGAAAAATTATTAATTATCTGTATAAAAACATGACAACACTTTAGAACATTACACGTTATTACGTACATGTACAAAATAAAAGATAAAAATGATTTCTCAGTTTTGATAAAAATGAAAAAAAAAAAGTCATAATTTTGGAAAAAAAATTCTTGTTTTCCTTTATTTTTAAATTCCTGGAGATAAAATGAATTTTATTAAACGAGAAAAATGTATCAATTTAATGATGAAATTTTAAAATAAATTTACGATATCAATAGGGGAGTATTTGTGTATTGTATTTGTATACATAGTATATAGAATGTATCATATTATGGTTATGATGATGGAGAAATGATTAAAAGTTTTCATATTTTAAAATGTTTACTCACAAAAAATTTTACATATTATTGCTATACATATACTATAAACGGATATTTGCAGATATACGCAAACATAAACAAAATAATAATTATTAAATTTTTATATTCTAAATAATATTTTAATGAGTTTCAGATTATGTACATAGTAAATGTGTAACAGTATAGTTTATGTAGAACATAAAAAATTTAATTGGCAAAAATTTCATTTTAATTTATCGTTAAATACTCTGTACTACAAAATGCGTACAAGTAATACACAAACACCTAAAAAAATATGGGTAAGATATGGAATTTCCTCTTTTTTAATTTTTCATTATCAACAATAACTCTACAAATACATATATGCAGATATCACAATTCATTTATCTATACAGCAATTATAAAGGGTTTATCAATAAGCACGTCAGAACTTGAATAGAACGACAATGATAACTGCAATTGATATTTCACGTGATTCGTTAGTTACTTTTGAAGAACAATCGATTACATTACGTTCTTTGTCTGGCTGAATTAAGTTTTGAGACCAAGTTTTCTACTACTTTCTGATACATATCGTATGTGCGTTGGATGTCAAATAGCCCCATTAGAAAAGGTAGAAGGGTATTAGATCGCACGGCACGATTTAAGCGGCCTACATTTTTTGAAACAACTCGTCTACGAAATTTTCTTGTAACGAGTCGATTATCTGACGAGAACCATGACAAGTGTACCGCCTTGTTAAAAGTAAACATTTTTTATGTCATTCAAGTTTAGGAAAAACATATTCTGTTATGATATTCATATAGCACTCGCTATTCACAATTACGTGACTTCCACTTTTTTCTTCAAATGTCCCGATCGCGCTTTGAACCCAAAAGCAATTCGTTAATGACTTAAGGATTTCTCTTAGCTAAATCCTGCAATTTGGTTCATTCACAAACCCATTGAGCCAGAAATGCGCTCAGTCCATAAATACCTCGCAATGTAAAAACCATACCGTAAACCGAACATCCATTTTGATAATGAACTCGAATAATTTCTATGCATTGTTGAATCGTGTATCTTTCCAATATCACTCTTGCCATACAATACTGAGTGACAGTTCAGTGTCAGTTTGACTTTTCGATTAGTATTGTCGTTGTAGTCTTCTCGATCGAGAAAGATAGAGGCACATTCTCCAATATGCAAGAGTCCGGATAACGTCTGGATGGCTGTAGTAGTAGTAGTATTGTCGTTATAGGCTTTGAAAATTCTGACGTTCCTATTCGTAGACCCTTTATTTATGTTGTATATAATACATGTATCAAAAATTAGAGTTCATAAATTATATATCAATGACAAAAGTATAGCGTACTTGTACATAAATAGATCTAAACATATAACTACAACAATTGATGTAATTAAAAACAATAAACAACAATACTGATAATGATGTCGGTTTGCTAATATTAACAACAGACCGAAATTTATTCATTGTACATTATTCCTTTACATCTTATAGTATACTGTACATTATAGTCTACATAATAGTTATTGTTTAACTAAAATTCAAATAATAATCCTTAATAAACCGCACTTTTATGTGAATTATTCAATTTATATCCTTCATATATATATGCATATATACATAGCTGTATATGGTTTACAGATTATATATACCCGATCGTATATACATATACTTATATATTGGTTTCAAACAGTTATCTGCAACCATTATTAATATACAAATAATCTATATATAAATATATATACATTCAATATTATATTCGTACAGTTTTTCCAATGAAATGAGTATTTGAATATTGCTTATAACAATTAAGGTCACAAAATACTGAAAATAAATTTTCAAACTATCTATATAGTACAGCATATAAATAGATATATGTATACCTACATATTTATTTAGTAAAATTTTTAGTATACAAAATCAATAATTCAAATTTTTATTAAATAAAATTTTCAAATTCAAAAAAAAAATAAATAAATTGCTAAAATGGCATACTTATGATGATACTTCATTTTTCGATTTTTTACCTCTATATATATACCAACCACTCACTTATACCATTTTTGCTTCATTCAAAAAGGCCAAAAAAAAAGACCAACAAAAAAAAAATACCAAAACAAAAAATTCATCAGTTGTCTGTCTGCCGGCCTATAAAAAAGTAAATACATTTATTATTTATTTACTCCCCATATTAATGGAAAGAAAATGTAGAAAAAAGTATCATCCAATGTACAGCATTTTCCTTTCTTTTGATAAATTTTGAAGAGTTTCTAGTAAAAAAAAAAAAAAAAAAATTGAATAAAATATACTATATACATATAGTCCTATATCTTATCTTTTGCTTTGTTAAATTTTATATTACATTAAAAATTCTGAATTTTAATTTCTTCATGGATATATACAGTTACATATGTATATACGACGACCATACGACTATTATATCTTACGTAATATTTTATTTAGATTTTTTCGGTATTTCTTAGAATATAACTTTTTCGAGAAGAATCAGTAAAATTCTATTTTATTTTGGAGTTTTTTTTCTTCTTATTTTCTTCAACTTTTTAATAATATAAATAATATAGTATCTATACCTATATATATACTCGTATGTATTTGCGATTTTTTTTTCTTATTTGTTAGATTAAAACTCTTCTCGAAAATAAGAAGAAAAAAAATGTAAGAAACTTTAAAAGAAGAAAATAACTTTTCATTTTGACTTTATTCTCAAAAGACATCGATGTATGTATTCATAAAAGTACAGTGCAAAGATGTATATATTGTAGGCATACGTATGTATAGATATACGAGTATATATCATATCTAATTTTCATTTTATTCTCATCGTCGTAAATAATCGTACATACTACATGCAGTTATGAAAAAATGTATAGTAAAAGTACAAGGAAGTATCTAATATTTTTGTCTATATTATATGTATGTACGAGTACAACGGTACAATATAGTACAAAACACACATAAAAACGATATGATAATGATTGTTATTTATATATATAAAGGATTTGAATATAGATAGGAAATTTATGTACAAAAATAAACAAATTGAATAAAAAAAAAACATCACCATCAACAAAAAGGATTAAAAAGAAAAATATGAAGGAAGAAATAAATTTTTACTTTATTTTTTTTTTTTTTGTTGTCATTGAAAGGATTTTGTGCAAAATTTATTTGAGTTCAACATATTTATTTTGTTTGGTGTGTTTTCTGGTTTTCGTTGTTGTTACTGTTTTTTTGTTGATGATGATGATGAATATATTATAAAAATCAAATAATCAAAATTAAGTTGATTTCCTTAAGGACTAAAATTTTATACGAAATAATAAAATATATGTACATATACATAAAACTACCACATCAGAAGGAATGTATTTAAGTGAATTACTTAAGCGATGGAAGTTAGAAATAAAAAAAAACATTTAGAACGATAAATTTTTATCTTCTCTGTCATCTTACTTTCCTTTAAAACATGCATATTTGTTAATACATTGTATACGAGTATATTTATTTTTCATACTTACGTATTCATTTTTGTAAATTTTTCTATAAAAAAAGAAAACACACAAATAATTAAGTATAATTTCTTTATATTCATTTCTTAATGTACTCTCGAATTTTTCTCCTTAAACTTACCTACTTTTTAGTATTTTTCGCTATACATATTCATATGTATTTGTTTGTGTATAGATATATTTTTTTGCAAATTTTAGTTATTATCTTTTAACCTCTTTTCTGATTTAAATCTATTTCGCTCGACTGATGAATTTTTTAACGTTCGTCTTTTATTTTGCTTTCATTTCATATTTTTTTTTTTATGTTTTTATTCTATTTTTTAATAACTTTACATTTATGTATATATAGTACAATTTCTTTATAATAAAACTTTTTACTTTTAATTAGAATTTATGATGAGGGATAAAAAATGATGTCTTTTGGGTTAAAGAAAATCAACAATTCTTTTGAACACGAATACAACTTGTATGTATGTGATCTATGTGATTTGTTGCATACATTATTATTGTAATGAATAAAAATGGCTATAGAAAACTTATAAAGAGAAAATAAAATAAATTAAATGTAGTGCTTCTTATTCTTACATATTTTTATAAGAGTATTGTTTTTCATACAGTTGATACACGTTTTTGGTATTAAAAAAATTTATTAGAGAGAGAAGTTTATTATTTTTGTGTGATTGGAAAGAGAGAGAGAGATGCGATTTATTATACTTCAAATAAACTTTTGGTATTTTTACTACTACCAAACCAGATTATTATTATAAAGTGTTTGATTTAGAAAATCAAAACATGCTTATAGAGTCAATGTTCCAACCTGACTTAACCTGACTTATGTGCCCATTCACTTTCAGTTTTGCAAATTATCTTATCTGCATAACCTTGCTTTAAATTTACCCGTAACCACACTACAAATCTGTTTAAAACTGCAGTCAAACATTTGTCAATCTTCAGTTATCTGAAAATTTTCTGACAATTTTTAACTGAGATCTGAACACAACGACTCAAATAGGACTGTTGCAACCTCGCAAATGTCATATGTTGATTTTATCAAACTTTCTGTTAAATCACTGTTTGCCACCTACAAAATTATTGTAATCTGGATGGTTTTATTGATATCAACAAGCGTTGATGCTTGCTTGCCTGTACCGTCCATATAACCTAACACATACAAGCTTGCAAAACTAAAAACATATTTCGTGAATTTCAATAAACAAAGTACAAATTTTCGACTTTATGGAATTAATTCTAATATACCTACATGCCTCATGAATTGTCAATGAAAAATTAAAATCGACCATCTAACAGATTTTGAAATTTGTCTTTGAACTGGATAATACATGTTGCGATCTGTTGTACGAATAGGTCGAGTCGAAACGTGTGGAACTTATCAGTATCACATCACATGTATGTTTCTGTTATAACATAAAATATTCATAATATTTAATCGTTTCAAATTTTGAACACTTCAACATGTTGTCAATCCTTCATACATTTTTTTTCTGTATTTTATGTGAGATAAAATTTTTTTTTTTTTTCATTTACAAGAGTGTTGCTATACACAACCACACTTTTAATGTTTTGTTGGAGAACAAAACCATGATTAGATTGACAACAACAAATTTAATGAATGATAAAAAAATTTGCATATTACATTCGTAATTCTTAGTCGTCCCGTCCCACAAATACAACAGATATGTTACATAATGCATGTTGATGTTGAGAAAAATGTACTGTATGTAGTAAAAATAAACTATCTATCCAATGTACATATACATATGTTACATATTCAGTTGTATGGAGAATAGCATTAAGGGTAGTATTCACTAACATATATATCCGTCAGATATATTTTAGCCGGATACAATTTCAGCTTATTCATCAACATAGATAAATTTTGTTTTTGAACTTCGTTTTCGGGTCGAACATGTGTGTCAAACATGTCAGCTGATTGTATTTTTATATTACAAAATGAAAAAGAGGTTATGTGATGTGATAATTATATGCAAAGATGATTATACAGTACAAGTACATTATCTTTATGTGTGGATGTTGCTGTTAATAAAAAGGTTATGTTTGAACGATATTTATAATACCACTCCGAGGTTGTCTTAAAAATATTCGAGTAGTGTTTTATCCAGGTTGATGAATACACTTTATCTCAGATAAAAGATAATCTATGTTGGTGAATACCAGCCTAAATGTAAAAGAAAAAATTGTCTTTCAATTTACAGTTTTATACACATGTCCACATTGTACATAACATTACATATATACACATTAAGCAATTGTCCTTTGTTTAAAATGTATATATGTATGTACATAGGTTTTGTATGCAATAAATATGAACAAATGCATTTGCTTATTTAAGTATAAGCAATTTAACATTCCATATATAAAACACATAGAACATACATATAATATGACTTACAAAAATAATAATATGCATTCATGTCCTTTACATACATACGTTATATGTATATTCATTTATTTATACTCGTATTCGTATGTTTGCTTTTATTGTAAGACAATTCGCTTTTATAATATTCACATATATTTAGTATATTAATGCAGTACTTTACAGATAAACGATGCATTTTGTTAGATTTTTATATTTTATTTTTTCTCCTCGTATAAAACGTGCTGAAAATATAGTTTCTTTAAAAACAAAACGATTCCTGTATACATATATAAATGTATAGTATACTTAAAACAGAAGACACTATAAATGCTAGCTATAGTAAAATTTAAACAAAACAACTATTATACAAAAAAAAAAAAAAAAAAAATCTACTCGTATGTACACATAAATAAATCTAAAGTTTTCATATTTTATTTTATTCTTTTTTCAGCAATTTTTGTTTTTTATTTTTATTTTTATTCTTTTTGGTTTTTCATTTTTTTTGTTTAGAAGAAATTTAACTTTTTCATATTAAACAACATGTCTTACACACACGAAACACATATATGTATTTGTACATATAAATATATATACACAATACAAAAATAATGAAAAACAGTTTTAAAACTAAAAATTATAAAAACAATACATTATACAAAGAAAAAAATAAAAAAGGAAAACACACACACACACACACACAAATGATGCTTTTATGCAATTGAACAAAGGAAGTTTAGCTTATACTTATATTCGCTCTTCACTCTTCCATTCATTTATAAAGAAAAGGATAAGCATTATATTTTATTTCCGTGTACATTATACGAGTACAAAACATATGTATATTCGTTAAAATATTTTCTAAATATACATACATAAATATAATATGAGAAGTACATACATATATCTAAAAGGAAATAAATAATGTATACAAACGTTATTGTATTCATCATACATACAACATATGTAAGCAATCACATATGTACCTATGTCTGTATATGTACTCATTCGTATATACATTATACTCCTCATATTATGTGTACGCATACATATGTGTTATACTATCCATCGTGTATAATAAAAATTATTTACAGACTAGTAAACATGCACAAAAGATATTAAAAAAATTATTTATTTATTTATTTTTTAGATAAACAATTTAATGATTTTATATTTTTGAATTTTTTTACTCATATATTTATACGAAATCAAAACATAAAGAGATAATAAAAAGTTCATTTTTACTAAAAAAAGAAAGAAAAAATAAATGATTACAAAAATTGAAAAAAAAAAGAAACTTTCTCGTTAAAAACAAATTAAAATTCAGTATACAGACTTGATAGATCATACTGCGCGGATTTTTCATATTTCTGTGTTAAATTGATTATGTCATTCAAATACATTTTTTATTTTACAAGAGGATACTTTAAATTTACCAAAAAAAGGACAGTTACTAAGTGAAAGAAAACATGAAGAAATTTATGTATTCGTATTACGCAAATAAAAATCTCATCTCATTGTTATTACGTATATTATAGTCGGATTTACATAATTAGATTTTATATAAGAAATTTCAAAATTTCGAAATACCTAAATAATCGAATCAAAATAACGAATTTCATGCCTAGTACCACTAGTACCTAGTACGCTAATGGACCTGAATTCAGATCCTCATATAAAAACAATATAAAAGAAAGTGGTATGAATTCAGACACATTCATAGAATAAAATTTTTCAGGTTTATAAGAAAGCACTTTTGTGCCTAAAAACATACCTGAAAAGTATAGAAAACGTTAGTTCTACCATTGAATAATAGATGTCGAGCATTGTTTATGGAGACTTTAGCTGTTTTTCTTTGGTCACAATTATCTGATAATTCTCAGTTTGACATCTCACTTAGATCATTTATAATATTCTTTTTACTAACTGAGCAAACAAACTGAAAGAAATGGACTGATACTTTTATTCTCATCAGTTGATTGTCATTTTGAAAGGAAATAATTAGTAAAAAAATTTTATTTTTACAAATTAATTTTCACAAATTATTTATTACAAATAAACTATATCCAAAAATTTACGAAGTATGAACACGAAGATTGTCAAAATTGTTTTTTTTTTTTTAATTCTCAGTTCCTCACATCAACTGAACAAAAATATTTTTCCTCAGTTGGATTACATAAATCTCACTTCGTTGCTGCTGCCACCTATAACAGAATAGAAAAAACACATACCAAAGAAACGCATTGCTCGATTGAGAACTGAGAATTATCAGATATTCGTGACCAAAGAAAAGCAGCTTTTTTATTGTGTATTCTTCAGGAACAAATTAAATAAAATTTTATTTTTTTCAACCTGAATTATTGACAATAAATACGATATTTCTGTTAGAGTTTATCATTTAAAAATTCAAATTAATCACCATATCCATGAAAAATTCAAATTTAATTATTTTATTTATTAATAATTTTTTTTTTTTATTATTAATAATTAATTTAATCAATTATTGATTATTAAAATAGTCGTCATCTTTCTAAATGTTTCTAAATGACTCTTTACTCTACAGTCTACATGAACATGTGATGCAAATCTACACAGCCTACAAAAATTTTCTCCAAGATATATGAATTCAGGAAGCATAGAATAGTTTTCGAATCTGAATTCAGGTGTACATTAGCGTACTAGGCTTTAAACAGAAATTTAAATTTTGAAAATTTTTAAATTATTTTTTTTTTATTTTCTAAAATTATTTTTATGACAAAAATATTTCATATATCGACGAATAGGAAATTCTAATTATCATAAAAAATAAAAAAAAAAAAACAAAATTAATTACATCTGTCATCTAAAATTTTATGAAAATTACAAAATATTGAAAAGGATAAAAACTAATATGTACTCCAATACCCACTTTGAATTATGTATATTATGTGTATTTTATGAAATTTTTATTTCGTTTCTCATTTGAATTTTAATTTCGAATTTCTTATTCAATTCATGAAAATTTTTTAACAGGAGTATTTCAATATATGTTAGTTATATGTATGTACATTACTAAAATATTTATAAAAAAAAGTTTTTATTTATTTCAATTTTATGTCAAAAATAATCAAAATAATTTTTATTTAACAAGAAAAATATATAAAAATTTTAAAAGAAAATAATTTTAATTTTTTTTTTTTTTGATTTACCATGAACCCGAAATTCATTTTATTTTATCACATTTTTTTTTTTCCACTCATGCTTCCTTCTAATTCACACAAATACATAATAAACGAAAATTCTAACATGATACACACTTTCACACACCTCTATACCATCGAGAAATTTTCTTAATTTAAAACCTTTTATACAGGTGAGAACATGGTGTCAGTGATGATGATGTGAGAATTTAGTATGTACTCGTTTATGTATACGACTCGTGTATCTAAATGTACTGCGGAATACCTAAATGTGAACGTTCAACTTCAAAATTATTATGAAAATGAAAAATATGAAATGAAAATGAATAAATAAAGCTGGTATAGATATTCGGCTATCTATAGATAATACTTAATTCTGGTATATAATAGAAAATTTAAAATGAAAAAATATTATACAATCATGACTTTAAAAGAAACTGACATTTTTCTCTTATAGGATATTTTCAATTATAAAATACACACAAACACACATACAAAACTATACATAAATATGTATCAGTATACGTATATATATACTCGTATAAATATATAAAATATATTCGAAAAAATTATTGTCCTTTATTCACTCTTGTACACTTATTCTACCACACAACAAATTTATATGAGTATATAGCACATCCCAGAATAAAATAAATATTATAGAAAAGAGAAGGTAAAAAAAAAAATGAATAACGAAATTTGTTGTCGTATCATATCATAACTGATATCATTTTTAAGATACGTTCTTCTTTCTTTTTGTGTGTGTGTATGTGTGTTTTTTTTTTATTTTTAAAATTTTCATGGATTTTCATCTACTTGTATGATGTATCTAGAGAGGCAACAAACACAATAAAAAAAAAGAGCAAACAAATAAAAATACATTAAATGAAAAAAAAGGACTTTAAAGAAAAATTGCAAACTAAAAAAAAAAAAATATATGTATATGAAAAAAAAAAGATATATAGGTAGATATATAGGAAAACAAAAAGCAAACTATCAACCTTGACATCTTATCTTCTTCAATTGAAAATAACCTAATAGAAAACGATGACGATGACAGTGATGTTAATGATGAAAGACAAAAAAAAATATGTACTCGTAGCTCGTAACCATGAAAGTAAAAATGAAAATAAAAACAAAAATTCTAATTCTAAACATATATACACACTCACATATGTATAAACATATATTTATGTAAATAGGTGTATATGTATACATAGTACGTATATTCATCATAACAGGGTTTTAACTCTATTTTTCATATGGAGGCTTTATGTGTTACCCAAATACAAAAGTTGATTCAAATTTATGAACGTAAAAAAAATATGTAAAAATGAAAATAAATTTAAAGAGCAAAAACAATAACAAAAATTACATACGAGTACTTATTTTTCATACATTATAATATGTGTATGTAGAACTTTAGAATGGAATAACTTTAATATTATTGAAAAAATAAAATTCAAAAAGGTATATACGCAATTTTTATTTATAAAGAATAAAACTGTGGTCAAAAGCGATAACCGCTTAAGTCGACATAAGGCAAAAATGAGTTATGAGTTCTAATGCATTCTCCGCATCAAACTCTATGTGCACACAAAATTTGGTTTTCCTATCACTTTTGTAGCCAAAGTTATTGCTTAAAAACATTATCGCTTATGTCGAATAGTTCGTGACTTACATATGCAATAACCGCCTAAATCAACATAATAATATTGGAGAGATATTTTATGTTTAAAAATACAGGCTTATCTAAACTTAAGTTATTATTGCACAATATATTTGGAAACAGCTTCTCAAAATTGTAAGATTTATCATAACAGCCTATCTCGAGTTAAGCGTTTTTGAAACGTAAAAGTTTATCACCAAACTTTACAATAATGACTTAAATCAATATATAAATCCAGGAAAGTAAAAATAGATTTTTGCAATAAACGCCTAACTTGACATAAGTAACAAAAATGTAAAATTACAAATTTGCATAAATAGCCTAAATTTCGAATTCTCAAATATTTTTGTTCTAGAACATATTCAATTTTAAATAATTTCAATTTTTAATTGTTTAGTTATCAATTTAAGAAAATTTTTCTCATAATAGTTTTCCATTCAACATGAAATTATTGTTTTTTGACCATCAAATTTGTGTAACAAAATATGTTCGAATTTTTAAACCGTGTTTATTCAAAATCACAATTTTAGACTTAAGCGGTTATCGCTTATGACCACAGAAAATAGTATGTAAGAATGCCACATGAATCTACTCTACTCGTACGAATAATCTTTTCTGTAGGAATTGTGGAACTGCAAAAATAAGAACAAAAATAATAAATTAAAAATATGAACGAATGAATAACATTGAAATGTATATTTTACATATAGAAAAGGCTCGATAGTTTCAATTGTGTAAAATTATACATATACAATGATCATCATCATCATGGGTACAACAGCTCTTGAAAAAACCTAAACCTGAACCAATACATTCATTTTTCCATGTCTATAATCTGTAACATGTTACGAGCTTAAAGTCTATATGTAAATTATACGATCAGCCTCTTGTTGAAATTTATGAATTTGTAAGACTTAAAAACTACAAGGTTTAAAAAAACAATTATTTTTGACATAGAAGCAGAAAAACTAATGTCATTTTCCACATGTCTTCCAAGCTTTTTGATAAGTAAACTTATCATTCTAAAGGACTAAGACAAAATCGATTTATCATCACAATTGGCAATTATGTCAAACTGACATTACGCTCTTTTAAACACTGGACAAAAATTGACAAATTTCTTAAGCGAAACGCACAATGGCATAATAAGTTCCATTCCGTTTCCGTATTTTTTTTATATGTCAAAATAACGTTCCGTTTCGGTTTTTTTTATTCACTATCACATATACGTAACACGTAACACGTACTACATTCCATCAGTATCAGCTGTCATTTTCATATTAAATATAAGCAATTTCGTTTTTGAGATTATCCAATTCGTTAAAAAGTTCAAAGCTAACTAACTTTTACATTTTCATACCTTTCGTCTTTTCTATAATTGTGAAAGTCTTTTCGTTCCCCTGCATAAATTCTATGGAAACGTCAAATACTCAACTTTTGAAAAATAAATGGAATGGAACGTGTCGGGCCATTGTGTATTCAAACTTTACAAATATTATTAATTTCAGTATGTATAATAATAAATGTAAAAGTAGCGAAACATTTTCCAATGTATGATTGAAATTATGGCATGAATGTGAGAAATTTCGAATAATTTGAAATTATTGAAAATTGAAAATAATACAAGCAGTATACCTATATACTCGTATGTATTATCGAGCTTCTACTGTATTATTATTATGTACATGCCTATAAGAAAATATTAAAAATTTTTCCATCACCACTTTCATTATTAAGCATAACCACCATCACCATCGCATCACCACCATCATAAAAATGAAATTGAATTTGAAAAAATAAAACAAATAATTTACATATATCCTTTTCATATTAGATACAAACTTGTATTATAAAAAATGTGAATAAGAAAAATTTAAACAAATTTAATCAATATTAATAAAGAAACGAATTTATATAACTCTAAGTATGTATGTATAAACGTTACGCACCATATAAATTATTGGTATCGTATTCGTATAGATTTATACATTTGTTTAGGACCTGTATAAATACTTCAATATTTGTATATTTGATTAAATAAATTTTAGAAATTCAATAAATTTTTTTTTTTTTTCAATAAACAGAAGAAAAAATTTTTATTTTATTATTATTGTACCTGTACCCAATAAACTTTTGTTTCACCTTTTTTTCACCAATGTGATGAATAAAATTTTTTTTTTCTTTCTTGCTCTTTCTCTTTCTCTAATGAACAGAATCAAAAAATGAAATTTTAATTTATTTTCTTTTTTCTTCTCTTTTTTTTTTCAAATTTTTATTCATTTTTATAATAATATGTACACACTACGACTACACAGAAATGTTTACTTTTACCTTTTTATTGTATTTTCTTCTATTTAGATGAGCGTATCTTAATCATTATTATTGAAGGAACAAATTTTTCAAGAAAATTCAATTAAAAATTTTTCTTCAACAAAACAATAATTTTTTCAATTTTATTTTATTTTATTTTTATTTTTTATTTATGATTTCACTTAAGCTAAAGCTTGTATATTAAAGTTGAAGAAAACGTTATTTTAGAAAAAAAAAAATAGAAATGAAAGAACGGATATTCAAATAATTTTTTTTTATTTATGAAAATCATAATTTTTCGTAAATTTTATATTCAAATAATTATTGTTGTTCTGTATAGGGTACAAGGGTACGAGTGTATTTGTATGTTTTTGAGTACAGTAAAAGTTGATAAAAATTCTATTTTCACGTTTTTCTTGCGTTTCATTTTTATATTGCACATTTCCTGTATACAAATTGCACACAAAAATATTTATATTTTGAATTTATTTTATTTGAATTGTGATACGTTATTTGATAAATGAATTATTTACATTTAAAACAAATTAGAAGAAAAGAACATAAAATCAGGAGAATAATTTATTTTTAATGAAGTACGGAAGTTGTATGTATTAAAGGTATTTACCTAAACCGAATATAACTTTCAATTTCATTAGAGGGTTTCCTAAAACTTTCATTTGAAAATTTTGCAAAAAACAATACTCAAAGGATATTATATGAAGTAACACTGTCCAATGAAATTTATTATTCATGCAAAAATTTCATTTTCCATACACACTACTTACAAAAACTAAAATAATCATGTTTCTGTTGAATGATTCCCGCGCATATTATAGCTGTATAATGTCTTTCATATGGAGGAAATAATTATTTTTCCTCAATAATAATTTTCAATTTTTCTTTATTTTTACATTTCATTCATTCGAAAATGAAGCACCACTTATAATAATCTTTCATTAATTTTTTGTTTTTCAAAAATTTTCTTCTTAAGTTCTTTTTTTAATATTGTAAAAAACTAACGATGATAATTAAGGCGATTGAATTACGACAGTTCAATAATTATTCTCATAGATTTTTCCTTCTATTTTATTTTATATTGATTTCTATAGTAACAGAATAAATTCGAACTCCAATTAAAATTATAATTGTTACTTGTATACAGTAAAACTACTAGGACATATTGATTATTATTTATTATCAATGTGCTTCAATAAGTAATTTTTAAAAATGAAAATCTCTTAGGGTGGTATTCACCAACATGGATATATCCATCGGATATATTTTAGCCGGATACAATTTCAGATTATTCGTCAACCTAGATAAAATTTGTTCTCGAACTTCGTTTTCGGGTCGAACATGTGTGTCAAGCATGTCAGCTGATTGTATTTCCATATATTACAAAATGAAAAAGAGGTTCTGTGATGTGATAATTATATACAAAGATGATAATACAGTAGAACTACATTATCTTTATTTGTGATGTTGCTGTTAATAACAAGATTATGTTCGAACGATATTTATAATACCACTCCGAGGTTGTCTTAAAAATATCCGAGTAGTGTTTTATCCAGGTTGATGAATACACTTTATCTCAGATAAAAGATAATCTATATTGGTGAATACCAGCCTTAATGTTCGAAAAATATCAATTTTAACTTGAATATAACTACATATCTTACACCAGCGTACATATACACATACTACATACGTAAATTCATAGTGAAAAATTCTTTATCTACAAGTACTCGCAAGAAAAAGTAACAAGAGAACTGATGAAGATGAAGATAATGATGTTGATGATGATGATGACTTCATGTCTGTAATTATTAAAAGACACTTTAGACAATTTGATTGAAAACCTACTAATAAACTAAACAAACTATCATTATTATGTATGGGATGGGGGTTATGGTTATGGGTATGGGAATATTTTATGTATCTAAAAATACATTCGCAAGTAATAAAATAAGAATATATTGAAATATAAAGAAGATGATATGTAATAAAAAATAAATCAAAACATTTTCAAATAAGATGAAAACAAAAAAGTGGAAAATAAATTAATCTTTAAAGGTCGTTCGAATAAAAGTTATCCTGATTTGATTTAATTTATATGTATTACATACATTGATCGATGTATAAATGCAGATGTTTGTAAATGTAGGTTAACTTTTTATATTAAATATATAGAGTACGAGATTAAAGTCTACGTGTATTTTATACACATACGACGATACATACATACAAACTGAATTATATTAAATAGAGAAAATTATAACAAAAACATTACATCATAGATAGAAAATTTATTCGTGCATAACATTCAAAACAAAACAAATGAAATACAAGTAGCTATATCAATGCATTTGTGTAGGTGGATTTCCTATTTAGAATTAGTGTTGGGGCATAAGAAAAAAATAAAATAATAACCGTAAAAATACAGAGAATATCCAATTTGTATCTCGGTTTCTGTGTTCTGGTTTATTCGTGTGTTCTCTACATTATTCGTTTTTTTTTTATTTTATTTTTTCATTGAATTCTTTTTGTGGTTGTCTTCTTAATTCTTTGAGATTTTTCTTCATTAGAATATGCGGTGTCACAGATACTCAACAAATGAATAAATACACACACACACACACACACACACATACGCATATAATTGTATATAAACACCCACAGGTATAAGTAATAAAGCAGACATACGAGTATGTATGAATTTACGAGCACCATTGTACATACATATGTTTGTACATTCAATAAATTTGAGCGGAACGACATACATTCTTATGTAGACATAATATATGTATATGGATGTATTTTCTAATTTACATTAAATACTATAGTACATACAGAATAGATAATGTATTTTTCTTAATGGAAATAATTTCATTTCTTATTAATTTTTCTTTTACTTTTTTTACTTTACTTTAACTTTATCACTTTCATTCTCTAAGGATAATCTGTTGAAATTTTATTGTACGATATGGTGTGTTTATGTTTTTATAATGAATTCCTTTAAAATGATATACACATGCACACATTATTTTTATGTACTTGCCTAGGTAGCTATATAATTCTCGGATCAAATGAAAATATTAAAAGCACCGCACCGCACCGTATACATTTCTTTTGAAGATTTCTATTATATTTTTTTTTTTTTTATGTTTGGTATCAACATACAGGATGTACTATATGTATGTGAATGTGGTAAATAATGATGACTGGAAATACTTATTAAATTCATTTATTTAAAATATAAATTAAGATTATTGTTGCTATATAATATGAAAATACATACAAGCAGTCATACTCCATTTCTGCTGTATACAAAATACGATAAACCATATAACAAGCAAAACAAAAAAAAAATAATAATAATAAAAATAATGAAAATTGTAAGAAATAAGTTAAGAAGAGAAGAAAACCGAAAAAATATATATCAAAGTAGGTGAAGGTATATTGTATGTACACGTATATATAGGAAAAAAAAATTCCATATTTCTCAAAAAATATGATATCGGAATTGAACAATTTATATACTTTGCAGAAATAAAAATTGTGTATACATATATGTTTTTATATAACTAAGTATGTACATACATGAAAACATACATATTTGTACCATAATAACGAGCATTAATACGAGTATACTTTGGTACACCATGATGAAAATATATGTATACTAAATGGATTTTATTCACTTATTTTTTTTACTACGTTCATTTTTTATTAATTTATACGTGATATGAATTATCCTGACAAAATAAAATTCATTAATTATTTTATGTGTTATACACCACACCGTTATACGAGTACTATTATATGTGTTTGTATACTTGTTTATATATATTTTTTTTTTTTTTGTTAATTTTTGATAGTAATTTCAATAAAGCTGCCAAATTATCAGATATAATTTTATCTGTGCAAGCAAAATGTAAAGAAAACAGATGACTCATTTTGTTTTGATTCGGAGGTAAATTAAGTTATATATGGTATGGAAAGATCATAACAGGACACAAAATACCTTTAATATTTGTAAAATTAATTGATTGTTTCATTTATAACAAAGAATTATGTACGTATGTATTGTGCGTATAATGTTCAGATATTGCGAAATTATAACGAAGTTTACTTTATTAAAAGGAAATTTTATAAGATTTTTGTTTTTTACAATAGATTGTTTAAGGATTATATTTTTTTAATCGTTTTTCTTCTTTCAAAATTTCAAATAAAGTAATCGATAAGAATATTTGTTCTTTCTTTAATCGTTCTTAAACAATCAAAATTTAAAGAATTCAATCTAAAACTTTCATTTTATCGATTCTATATATAGCCCACACTACCATGACATCAATGGCAAAATGATTCTCACATTGATTCTGCTCAAATAAAATTTAAATAATTTTTTTTGTTTTTATAAATTTTTCACAAAATTTATGAAATACAGAATCACATCCTGTAACAGAATCACAACAAACACAAACGCATCGAGTAGTTAATCAAACTGTTCAGTTTCTAACTACATATAATTTCATGACACTCAAATGTTGTTATAGTTAAAAGAGAGTTAAAACTATTAGTTTGCTAATAACTTTTGAAAATAATTTGTTGACGCATAAAAAAAAAATTTTTAAATTTTAACAAAAAGCTGATTGTTTTAAAGTTATTTGATGAGCACAGTTCGATATTATTTAATTCGATAACCATTGAATTTTTGAGTGGTTGTGAACTATTTTTTCGCATTTACCCTTAGGAGCACAGTATACGTGCCTCCACAAATCACTGAGAACTTACTTACTTACATTTCTTGAAATTTTTTCAATACTACCATACTATTCTCGTCAATAATTTCGTGATCTAAATCTGCTTCTTCTCCCTTATGGATTCCATTCTAAGGCTCCATTAGTGTGGATCCAATACAACTCAATTTTCCACACATAAGTTGTTCAATTATTGCTCCTTTGTTTAGTAATTCACTTTAGTTCTTTATTTGTGATCTTTCTTGGAGGTATATTTTCCACATTTGTCTTAACAATTTATTTATAATCCTTCTAATTTCTTTGTTAGTCAGACAGACCTTATATCCCGCATGCATATAGGAATATGGATTTTATACTAGTGTTGTTGAATATATAGTCAATTTTAGTTTCATGGATATTCTTGTTATCTACACATTTCGTAATAAATTGTTCAAATGTTGCATATGCCTTAGATTAGAATTATAATATCGACTTCTTCGATGCGATGTTCTAATGCTAATATTATGTTGCCAAAGTAACAGAACTAATTTTATGAACTGGTTTGAAGTTGAAGTATAATTATCTCAATTATTACCACCATTCTAATTGCTTACTAATTTTTTTTTGTCTATGATATCAGTAGCAGTTGACAATAAAATATTTAAAAAATAAATTCAATTCATTGTTTAGTCTATCAAAAATTATCAGTTCTCTCATTTTCTGTTGACTGAAAAATAAAGAAAATATTTTACATCGACCCGCTTCATATGATATAAGAAATCTCTTCAATTCGACAATGTTCCAGTACACCAGTACATAAAATGTACAAGAATATGTAAGTGTTATGTAAAATGATTTCTCATTAAATTTGATATTCAAGACCAATTTGTACATTTCTATAATTTGTAATTTGTAATTTTATTTTTTTCATTCATATTCTTCATTAATTTATTTAATTTCTGCTTAATCCTAATTAAAATTCATACTAACTAAATACGTATATCTTGATTACGGATCAAATTATAATCAACGGTTTTTATTTTTCTAAAAAATGTTGCAACACTATCACATCTAAACTACATGATATTTCTGTATTTATAGATTCGTATTCGTACTCGTATTCGTACATCTAAGCAATGTACTACGATAGAAACATAGAATTATTGCTATAACAATATTATCACAACATTCTTGATAAATTACATATATTACAAATTATTATTGGGTGTATGAAAATTATCATTCTGTAATATCTGTACAAATTTAATTATAATTTGTTTTACATGAATAAATGTTATGTTCTGCCGTTAAATATATACGTAGTGCGTTCCAAGTAGTCGTGGCCAAACTAACAAGAAGGGGAAGTCACAAAACAAAGTATGTAGTTTTATTTATCAATATATTCGCCCTTAATCGAAATGCACTTTTCACAACATTTAATAAAAGTAAGAAGAGTCCTCGTCATCAAAATGATTCAGAACTGCTTGTTGCACTTCTTCGTCGGTCGTAAATTTTTTCTTACTCTCAGCTCAGACTTCAAATTTTGAGATTCGACATTTTTTAATTTGCAATGAAACTTCAGTTTTATTTAAATAACTGTTCATAACTAATTAATATGGATGTGGACATAAGCCTGTATTTATATTTGTTTGACAATCCCCTCCCTTTCAACAAAAGTCAAATTTTTCGTAATATTTCTATCTGAAGTATATCAGACCATGAATACTAGGAACACACTACGTATATAATACTCGCATTAAATACATACTATCTTGTACAAACGCACACATTGTTAGATATAAATCAGTCAAATTATATATAAACTGTATCTGGATCTACATAACCGTATTCGCGAAGATATTTACAACTCTATCTCAAAATACACAACAGATATAGTAATTTAACAAGATTCTAAAATTCTGATACTGATTATTCTTATAATTTTACAATTCACTCTTATTACTGTACGTATAATAATAATTTTACGATTCTCAAACATTAAAAATTAATTTTTTTTCACTATCTCCTTTTATTTTTTTATTTTTAGATTTTATTTCTTTTATTTAAGATATCATAGTATACAAGTATCATAATATACTGCTGTACCTGTAGAATGGAATATTTTGTATTTACATAGAAGAGTAGATGATAACAAATTAAAAAAAAAGAAAAATAATTCTAAATTCTAAAGACATTAAATACACATACATTATAGGTAAATTATTTACATGTGTAGCAATGTATGTATTTGTGGTAGAATAAAAACCATATATACAAATTTATGTTTACCTATATATAAATGTATGTGCATTAAATTACATCTGTAATCTTCAACTTTTTACTTTTCGCAAAACTATAAGTATCTTTAGATAACTATGATAAATTCTCTATAATAAAGTTTTATTTTTGTTTTTCATTTTCATTTTAATTTATATACACACCGCCGTATATGTATGCATGTATATTTGTATATATGTATCGTAAATATACTGGAAAAGCATATAGAAAACAGGTACTCTAGTATAATAATATAATTACCGTTGTTCATTGCCTTTATAAATAACTATGTATACAAACTACACATTTAATAAGTATCTATACTCGTACACATTCATGCTCGTAAATATAAAATTCAATTTCAAATACATAAGTTTTAACATGCGCTTACATTTATGTACATTATTCACATAAAATACTTGGATACATTCTTACTAAACTACATATGTCTACCCGTATATGATGAAAATTACACTTTTGTATATACTCTGGTATTGGATTAAATTATATTCTGCATCTAATTTCAAATGATTATCTAAAAGTCAATGAACCTCATTAAATTGTGATTATAGTACCGCATCGTCATACATACTCTATGGGTATTTCATCCTCTGAATTTTACTACATCCATATACTTATGTACATATTTGCGCATTTACATATACATATAAGCACATATACACATTTACAATTTAAAAGAAGAAGAAAAAAATGTAATTGTAATTTGTGGTATAGATTACGCGATTTACGATTCAAAGCGACACTTATTATTTAACTACCGTGTTTACATATAGTAGCATATGAATTTTTAAAACTTTCTTCTACACTTATACTTTGCGTATAAATATCGTTTCAATGGTTTCAATAATAAGGAAAAAAAAATTTTTTTTTGTAAAATTTAAATTCCTTTCAGTTTTTGTCGATTATTTTCAGAAAACACCTAATATTACACATAGCACCAGTAGCAAAAAAAAAAAAAAAACACACCTCTCTCTAAGTATACTTTTGAAAGCCATAGGAAATGAATTCACATGTATTTGTGCACGCCCGTAGTTTTTGTGTGTATGTACATAACGACATATTTTTTTAATAACAGCCACAGAAGACGCGTATAATTACAAGAAGAAGTAATAAAATATTTTATTTTATTCTTCTCTTATTATTTTTTTATTTTTCTTATAGTATTTCACTAGTTCTATGCTTTGCTTTCACATTTGCCTTTTCTGTGCATTTGTATGCGGTAATACTATATAACAACCGAAAAATTGGAAATAAAAAAAAAAAAAAAACGAAAATTTTCTAAAAGTTCTCAATGCTGGTAATTTTATTTTCTCATTCCTTTTAATTAAAAATTAAAAAGTAAAAACCTTTCGAAGAAATGTAACACATACTAAGGATATTATCATAAATTTGTTAAACTCTTAAATTTTCTAAATAAAAATTCAAAAAAAAGGAGAAATAACAAAAAAATTGAAATGAAAATTTGTAGATTAGAATTTTAATTTTAATATATTTGTGTATGTAGAACCGAATGTGTGCGCATATTAATGAAAATTTTCTAATGATCTTATATGGTTAGTTTTAAAGTTTTAAATATTTAACACTCACAAAAGCAACAGAACGAAAAAAAAAATAAATAAATAAAAATATTTAAAGGAAACCAACAAAAATCGGAAATTATTTAAATTAAAAGTTTCGAAGAAAATCTTTCTTTTTTTTTGTTTTTGATTTCGGTCTGTTTGACAGTTTTCATTCTCCTTTTCTTATGGATCTTTCGCAAAAGTTTGTTTACAAGAAGCAACTTTTCTACTATTTCATATATAATTATGTACTTTTAAATAATTTAACATTAAAACTGTTCCTTAAACGAGATTAAATACATAGAGTAGAAGAGCACTAGGTCTAGGCTAGGTAGTTAAAAATTCATAACATCACTTATATGCTGCTTGAGTACCTCTATTAGCTAACATTTTATGTATATAGTTTTAATGACTGCACTATAATCGAATTTAAGTAACTAATATAAACCTTTAAGCATCTTTAATTTTAATTTAAAATTTTAGATCATATTTAATTGGTATTACCTACACCCAAATACTTAAATGTCTAATATGTTCGGTGGTTTCGTTTAAATTACCTTTTCTGCGCTACTCAAATTTTATTTGATTTATATTTCAAAAAAAAAAAAAAATTTTTTTCGGTTATATATAGTGACGATCAAACAGAAAAACCATAACGAACTTTTTTATAAGAATAAGAGTATTTTCAAATCTTGTCAAGTCAATAATAATTTCCTTAAAGAGTCTAAAAGGTTATAGTCGTACACATAAATGTTTCAACACTTTTTATTTATTTTATTTTTTTTTTTTATCTAATCCACTTCTACCATTTTCTATATTTTTTTAACTTATTTTTCTTTATTGTTTTTTGATTTTATTTTTATTACTATTATTATTGCATATATATACATAACATATATAGCCATTAATTTTTTTTCTCTGTTTTCCATTCCATTTTGTTTTTTAACGACAAGTATATAATATCCGCATTTCAAAAAAAAAAAAAAAAAAAAACATTTTAATGAAATAATTCAATCTGAAAACAAAATCACCTTTAATTTGTGCTTTATTACCTTTTAGGCGTTTGTTTTCTTTTCCATAATAAATAAATGCAAGTGTATATTCTTCTTTAATTTTGTTTTTTTTTTTCATATTCTCTTGTTTATTTGTTGAAAAAAATTCAAAGAAATGAAATTTTTTTTAAAAAAAAAGTGGGTACCTATCTAACACAAAAAAAAAAAAAAAATAAATAAATAAAATTTGTAATAATAATAAAAGAATTTTATAGCCAATAACGTATAAAATTCGAATTGATGTTTGTATCTCAGTGTGTTTGGTGTGTTGGATATCTAGTTTTTGTTACTCTTTATAAAGTCATATTCAATACATTTTTAACTGTATTGGTACATTTGTACAAATTGTATTTTTTTTTTTTTTTTATTATTATTATTTTGTGACAATATGTATACGAGAACATAAATGCATTTATATTATTATGAACGTGATACAGGAATCAAATTCAATTCTTTTACGATCAATAAAAATGGTGACATTATATACGATTGTTAAAATATAAAATGGTAGATTTTTATTTATTCATTTTATACTCATTTTTAAAATAAAAATAAAAATAAAATTTATATAATTGAAAAATTATTTAGCTCTATATTACATTACACATTACATACATTAATAGCATCCAGTTACAGAAACATCACATACGAGTGTATACGGTTTATATTTGATGATCAATTCTTTATTTTTTTTTTATTTTTTTTTTGTTTCTCAAACAAAGATCCAAGAAAAGTGATATCCATGAAAAGTCTACATGTATATAATAGCTCATTAACATTTGTTTTGAAAAACATTAAATTATTAGAAATTTTTATACTATATGTACTCAAAAATATAAATATATGTACATTATGTGTATAAACTTAGACCGTCTCGTCTGTATACAAATTATTATTGTTAAATAAAAGCTTAGTTATAAAAATGAATAGACATCATCATCATCATCATCATCATCACAATCATCACAATCATGAATAGCAACAAAATTTTATAGGTAATACAAAATGTCCATATTATACGAGGTTACAGGTACAATATGCTTCGCAATCGCAATATATTCGAGTTGAAGGTAACACAATTTTAAGATCTGCGGGTATAATAATAAATAATATGATAGAAGTAAATCGATACACAATTAAAACTAATAATTAGATAATTAGAGGGCAATTTATAAAACATTTTTATTTATGATGATCTCTAGAGAATATAAATTTGTTTTTTTTTTTTTTTTTTCAATTCAAATAAATGATCAAAAATTGTTAGGTACACAGCGAAAACAAAAAGTCATTAGTAAATTCTTTTTTTTATTTTTTTTTTTTTCGAAAATTCGAAATCGAATACGTTTCAACAGTTTCAGGTAACTGACACTTCTAATAATGATCTTTAAAATTTTTCGATATAACTTGCAGGATTGCATCAGGATAGATAATTATCGGTGTTTCACATTTAGTTGATCATAGTTAAAATGTTAAACCATTAAAAAAATTTCTAAATATATGTACGTATGTATTTGTATATTTCCAAAACTAATAGAAAAAACTTAGAATTTTAATTACAAGTTTAAGTGGTGGATTAAAAAAAAACATTCTAGATTTTTTAAATTTTTTCATAAGTTTTTCATCATTATGAGCTCTATATAGCTCGATATGGACCCTTACCTTCTCGGTATAGGCCCAACTAGCTATAGTCTTTGTTCTTCCTCTTCTTTTCTTTTGCAATCTGCGACGTATACTGACGACCTGTTTGCCATGTCACCATCTGGTTTACTCATGCAATGATCGAGCCATTGGAGTCTACTAACTTTAACGTGATGTCTGATATCTATTTATTCATAGATTTCGTACAATTCATTGTTTTACCTTCTTTCCAGTCGTCATTATTTTGGACTACTCCAAATATTCTTCTTACACTATTAGCGTTTTATAAATAACATTTATTTTCCAATGTATTTATTCTTTCCAATGTAATGTTGGTTATTTATTCTTCTAACTTCATCACTAATTTCAATCTCGTTATTAATAATTTTATTATGTGCTTGAGAAATAAGAACGAATTTCGTCTTTTCTTGATTAGCACGTAACCCCAACGTAAACCGACGACACTCATCATGTTTCGCTCTAATATATGAAATGTTTCTTTGATGTTGGCTATTGAGCGGCCGATTATGGTTGTTACATATTTATATCATATGCAAAATCAAGTAATTGCACAGACTTATTAAAAACTGTGCCATTTATCTGTATTCCACTCCTTCTTACAACTTGCTCTCAGCACGATATTAAAATGTAGATAGGAAAGTGCAGCACCTTGTCTTAGCTTCCTTCTAATCGGTACTTCTTACGCAGCTCATTATCATTTTTATAACAGCTCTGTGTAATGTAGTTCGAACTCGAACATCGCGTTGTATACTTCTTGTTCGAACATCGCATTCGCATCAAACAATTCATTCGTTTTTATTATATATAATAAGTATACTGCTCTGAAATTAATAAATAAATAAAATTATTTTTTATTATTTCGAAGTATTTGTAGACCCAAATTATTCATAAATCTTTATACAGGTAGATACTCGTATCTCGTAGTATAGATGAAAAAATTGTAATAATTTCATTTTGACACTATAATTACATATTGCGAAAGTTGATTGCTCGACTTTGAAATTATTCTGAGAATTCGCAACAAAAAATTAAAATAAAAATAAAATAAATAATCAAAAAAAAAAAACATTTTTTTAACAGTTACAGTTATGTATCGGAAATGATTAATTAATAATTTTCATTTGATTGATATACTCGTATACAGTGTTGTTATATTATTATTGAACTGTACATATTTAATAAAATGCTTGTATCCTTTTACCTGTTTCATGTCTTTGTATTTTTTTCTTTTTCTTCTTCTTTCATTTAAATATCATTCACATTCATTATCTGACAATCAACAACAATAATAATAAAAATAACGGATATTAAGTATATAAATTTAATATAAATGTATGCTACATATACATGACAGTGCATTTATTTAATACATAAAAATGTTATCGACTCGATACGTATGATGTATATTTGCAGACATAAATATACACATACGTGGAGGATATATGTACATTACATATGTGTAAAAATGTTTGAAATGTGAAATTTTGATTTATTGATGTTTAATTTAAAAACAAAAAAAAAAAAGAAAACTATAAAAAATATAATAAATCTTTTTTGTTGTTGTTGTAATGAAAATTATAAATCAAGTGACGAACAAACGAAATAAACGAACAATAAATAAAGACAAACATAAAACGATATAAGAAGAAGAAAAAAAAAGGAAAACAAAAAAATCCTGTCGATTACATTTCTGAATTGAACGGACATATCAAATTCATATCACATCACAAAACAATGATTAATAAATTATTATTGAAAAAAAAAACGAAATTAGTTCAAATTTAATCAATGAAAAATGTCAATGATTTCCTTTTTTTTGCGTTTTGTTTGTTGTAAATGATTAATTATTAATTCTTTGAGATATTTCAATCGTTTTCGTTCTATACATGAAAAGATTTTCTGGATTATAGAATGAGTAAAAGTATATATTCATATATGAAAGAGAAAGAGTATTATGTACTAGATATGTACATGAATTGAATGTGTGGTGTATTTCAACTTATACTGCACATACATACTAGTACCCTAGTTCATAGTATGGGTGAGTTTCAAAACGTTTAAATACCGCCTCGATGCATAATCAACAGTTTCAAAACGATAACACTTAAATCAATAATAATGCCTACAGTTTCAAAACTCATTGGGCCTTACTCATAAAAATTTCTTAAAGTCGACTTTATTTTAGTAATGACATAACGAATTTAGAAGTGACTTTAATTTTGGTACTCATAACAGTTTACCAAGTTTTAATTTAAAAAGCTTTTTTAAAAAGCTCTTTTTGCTTACTAATTGTAATTTTACATTTGAAATTTATAATTTTGTTATGTCAATAGTCAGTTAGTTATGTCAATTTGAATAAAGAAACATTTTTTTTTTTTATTTTATGTCATATGTTACTATGTTATGTTATGTTATTATGCCTATTTTATATTTTAATTTGAAATTCTTTGATAGTTTGATCAAAAATTAAGTTATTATGCTCTTAATAACGACTTAATATTGCTCTGGCCACGATTAAAATTTAAAGTCTCTACTAACACTAAAGTTAAGATTAAATTTGTTATGAGTATGAAAAAATAGTTAACAAACGATTAAGTTCTTATTAATAACTTAGTTACGGTTTATAAGTAAGGCCCATTGTGAATGCATCTAATATGCATCTGGCAAGCAATCTATACGCATCCAAAATTTTTATGATGCAAAATAGATTTGAATAGATTTTTTTCTCAGTAGCATTTCATGATTTAGATCCTAGACACATACAGCTCGAAATTACCATAATTTTCGAAATCAACCTTTTTTCTTGATTTTGGCGACGAAATCAAGAACTTTTCATATAATTTCAACAGATCGAAATTATGGTAATTTCATCGAAATTATGGTAATTTCATCGAAATTACGTAAAAATTACTTGATTTTGATCAAAATCACGATAACACTTCCAGTTTCCAATTTCACTTTCCAGTTTCAGCTGTCATTAATATCATATGTTCATATATTTATACTGGTTATACATTCTTATGTATTTAATGGTTATATTTTTAAAAAGCTAAAAGCTCTTTTTAATACACAATTAAGTATAGAACTTCAAAATTCATTCCTTCAAAATCAACAAAATGCAGTGTGTCACTATATGATTTCAAAAGGTTGATTTCGTAAAATTATGGTGATTTCGAGCTGTATGTGTCTAGAGCATTAGTTTTATACGAATTTCGTTGTATGGGACCAAAGATCAGTCTGTTTTAAACAAAAATTTTGTACTTTTATGATGATAAATTGAATTTTTAACGTGTAGTGCTTACATAATATTAATGAAAAATTCCAAAAAATGGATAATATTATATTATACGAGTACTTACACTAAAGGTGTTTTTGCTCATTCGAAAATAGCTATAATATGTCCATCCTGATATTGTTTAATTTTATTAAAAAATTGTTTCACCTTTTTTTTTGATTTAGTGTAGGGAATGAATTAATTAAATTTTAAAATTATGTACTGCAGGAGGTGAACCATTTTTCTTGTTGTCAAAACAAAGCAACACAAATTCGTTTCAAAACGTCAAAGTTGTAGACTGCAATATCGATGCGAAGCATTAATGCTGTTTTAAAACTTTGCATCACGACTGTTTTGATACCGTATCACAATACATTTTTGAGGCGTTTTGAAACTCACCCTATATATACTGCATTTGTACTAGTTTTTATTTTTATTTATCGTTTTCAATTATTCACACATAAATACATATACATACATATGTAGTACATTATATCTTTGGAGTATATACATATACATATATGTACATAAGACATAACATATATGAACGATTTAATCGAAGAGATTAAGTATATTATCAATTGATATAAAGCATACATATTTATGGATATTATATATACTCGCATATTAATGTCTATATATTTAATAATGAATCGTTTAGATTTAATACCTTTCACACAATCATACAATATATAATATGCATACACATACACTCATGTCTATACATTCATATAATCATACTCATACATACATACAGGGATGCATGCATGATTCTTTTCCGATTTTATTTATTCAATTGTTTTTTTTTTTTGTTGTTTTTTTTTTATTTATTTATTTATTTTTTTTTGTTGCGATTTCAATTCAAGCAATATATTTATACTAATCAATAATGATGATGAGATTCTTTTCGCCAATTAGTTTGCTTCGACACACTTTCAAAGTTTCATGATTTTATTTTTGTTTTTTGTTATGGTTTTTTTTTATGTTTTTCCTTTCTATTGTTATAAAATTTCTATCAGTATCAGTTTATTTATACATACATACATGAAAATAGAACATATACACAAACAAAAAATAGATAAAAAAAACTATTTATATAAATATAAACTATAGAGATACAGAAGATGAGTATTATAATCATTTCATATAAAGCAAAAACTATCTATAACATTTCGATATAATAATATGTATGTAGATCCTAGATAGACACGCACACAATAATATACATGTATAATGCACATTATGTGAGCATGTACGTATATCATTTAGAAAATATAATCCAAAATGAATGTATGTACATATGTATGTGGATATATAGATTCATGCATTTTATACATTTATGTATGTACATGTCGTCGTCGTATGTGGTACACAGAATATATGATTTCCATATGGTACAGCAAAATGTATACGATTATATATGTATATAAATGTAACTGAAAATGAATAAACTATCCTCATTTTTTGTTTTTTGTTTTATGTTATTATTTATCCACTATAATACAATACATATAAGAGTACGTATAATGGAAATACAAGTACATATAATGTATGTAAGTATGTCAGTATATGAAATCATTTTCGTACACGTACTTATGTGTATATGTACCCACGAATAGATTTATGTAGTTTTTTTTTTGGTTTTTTTTCGGATTATCTGGTATTTTTTTATCATCGCTTAATATTGTGGAACACAATGAAAATGAAATAAAAGATAAAAAAAACTACACATTATGTACTCGTTGATATTGATGTGAGTATGTACAAAAAAAAAAACACTTACATATATTTTGATTATGACAAAAAAGTGTATCTATTTTTTTGTACATACTCATAACATAAATTTGATGTTATGATGATGATGATGATGATTCTATATAGCCAATGATTATAATGATGATGCTCTATTGCCAATGCTAATGATTCTGGTATATAACAGATTTTCAAATATGTACTCATAATAATTGTACATATATGTACTCGTACATTCGTATATAGTGTATGCACATATGTAGGTATTATAGTATTTTAATCTGTTTCAACAATAAAAGTTGAAAAATTAAAAACAACATAAAAATCCATATATTAGATAATTTCGTTATCATTTCATTTCATTCTTTTTTGTTTTTTTTTTTGTTTTTTGTTATTATGATTTTTCATTTGTATGATTAGTTCCAAGTGTGTTGTACACTAAAAAATTAAAAAAATAAAAATTTGTTACACCATATATCTTCATCATCAATGTTCAATGATTATTATTTAATTTTTGAGAGAGAAGAAAAAAATTGAATACCATACCATACCATTTACGATTAGTTATGTAGTTACGCTTTTACGAGTACATATACATTATGTACACTATACATGTATATGTATGTATGTCTGATCATAGTTATATATAATAACACAAATAGATATTTATATTAAGATAATATATAATATCTTTATAATCATTATTTTTCTATATGGTTTTGTGACTTTTATACTACTACCATTACACATTTTTTTTAAACCATACACAGTAGAAGCCCACTATATATACTAGAACAAAGAAAATAATGAATTTATTTCCTTTTGATGATAGCCGAATCTAATCGACGACACTTACTTATAACTTTTATAACTTTATAAAAACGATTATCCATCTACGCAATGTACATGCATATGTCTATATGTTATAATTGTGAATACATACTCATCGTACATCTGTTCTATCTACTGCTCTAGAAATTTTTTTTCTTTCATAAATTTAAAGAAAAAATTGTTTTTAATAGATTCATTGAAGAAAATTAGAACAAAGTAAGAGTACGTATTAGAGCTTGTAATACATATGTATCTACAAGCTATAAGGAAACATAATCAATGAAAAGAAAGTAGAGTAGAAAAAATGAAAATTTCATTCTTATTCTTTTTCTTTTCTTTTTATCTTCATCTAATTAAAAAATTTATTAAAGATTACTCTCATCATTTAATATTGCTGCTGTTTTAATTTTCATTTTTTTTTGTTTTTTTTTTTTAGTGCTGTTAAGACAATTTTCTGTTGAAGAATAAAGATGCCGCACATCAAATACCAAATATACACATCATAATTTTTTTGAAATCTTTTCTTTTAATCGAATTTTAATCATTTTGATTATCTTCATTTTATTTTTTAATTTTCCATCATCCCATCCTGCGCACATTTCACACGACAACACACAATTTATTATCGCAATGTAATTTCTGTAACGTGTCCTTATACCACTTTAGTGAATTAATTTAAAAATATATATATATTTCTTGTCAGTGCATACAAACATGTGCTACATCCACGTTCACAAAAACTACATCATCCATAAAATATTAAATTCATCGAAATATTTCATTGCATTCAAATACTTAATTATGACATGGACAGTATACGAATTAGTGTGGTAACGATTCGACAAAGTTTGAGGGAATACGCTTCTTCCATTACGTCATTATTTGATTGCATGAATATAAAGGAAAGGTATTTCTTGTGACCGCAATTGTATACATACTTCGTAAGCATTACGTATCTAAATTTATTGCTGCAAGTCAACTTCTGTTAATGAAAGATTGAATTTTCATTAAAAAAAAATAAATTTAAAAGTTCGTTATGTACTATCTATATATTCTCATGTTTTCTAACGTTCAATTAAAACTCCTTACCTCCTTACCCCTCACATATTTTTTTTTCACAATTAATTCTATGTACAAAAAACACACTAATCAATTTGTAAATATATACATAAATATTTTCCATTCATGTTCTTATTTAATTGCGTACTCTTATAATACCAATACCCACAACGAGTATTATAATGTCAAAATCATTTCTTTTTACAATAATTCTGAAAAGTCATTTGTATTCATTTCAAAATTCAAACAGTGTGTTCCTGAAATTTAACTGAAATTTTCTTTTTACTCATACCTTCTTCTCTACTTCTCGTAATTCTGGATGTAATAAATTTCAAAAATAAATAGAATAATCATTATTTTTATATTTTTTTTGTTATTATATTTTACTTTCGAATTCATTATACAAACTAAATTTATATTTTATTCATTCACAAATACTACAATAAATATACATACACTTGAATCCTTGAAGTTTTATATATATACATATGTACATATGTGCTTTTATAAAGTGTATACATACTCGTATATGTACGAGTATACTGTATACTGACATAATAAATTACACACACTTTTTATTGATTGTAAGTACATATATAATAACGAAGAATAAAATCTACATGACAAACTATTCAAATTCTTGTATATCTTGTACAAAAAGGAAGAGTACCTATAAAGGATTTATTGAGTTTTTTCTTCTTTTTTTTTTTTGGTTTGAAATATAAAAAGCTAGTAATCAACTTCAAAATATAGCAATGTATAGTAATAACAAAATGTTATTTGACATATAAAATTAACCAATCAACTTTTTCCTTCAGATAAAATTTTAAAATTATAACATTACATACATACTATATGTAGTAATAATATAAAAAAAAAAAAAACACAAAAAAAAAAATATTATATGACAAAAAGAGTAAAATGGATAAAAAAGGGTAACAAAAAGTAAATCGAAGAAACATTTTCAAATAAAAAAAAAGGTTTTATACTTTTTGTCAAATGTTTTTTCTGCATACGAAAATTTTATGTTATAGACATGTGCACCTACTATACTCGTATTTATGTACATATGATAATAGGACTATAGTATAAGGATAAATAAGTGATATACACAAATAATATTATGGCATAAGTAGTTATAATATACATACATACAAGTTATCTACTGATGATATAGCCAGCAACAAGATATAATAAAATTTTCTAATACAATTTACATACTATATACATACATAACTATAAATATTTTTTAATATATGTAAATTTTATAAGGATATGGGCAAGAAATGACTGACATTATAACAAATTTAACTTATTATAGCACGTTCAAAACTATCTATATATAGGTATGACCAAACCTATACATACGTATGTATATACTTTTAAAATGTGAACTAAATGTCACATATACATACATATACTTCAATATATATATACAAATATACAATATAATACCAACATAGATAGAGGACATGATTAATTTTTCCTCAATATATTCAGTTATATTTTTTGTTATTGTTGTTTTTAAGTATTATGTATGTATTCTGGCTTTTTGTTGGGTTACTCAGTCAACTTTAAAGTATAAATTATATAAAAGTGTACATATGCTTATAATATGTATCTTACCAATCTTACTTATGTGTACAATTGTACAAATATTATTTTATACATAAAATCATGTCATATCCTAACTAAACCTAACATAGTACATATGTATAGGTACATACACACACTTATGAATAACATAAAATGGTCAGTTAAAACATTTCCTAATACAACAATTGCTTATAGTTTTCATACAAATTATTTTATCATAGACATCAAGAGAGTGTATCATGCATGTGTATATGAAATGAAGTATAATTTTATATTTTATTTGTATATTAACTTCTTACATGCACAAATTAATATACATATACATACAAATAACCTACACTAATTTAAAAGAATGTATTTGTACAATACGTATAATAAAATTTTCTATTTGTTAAATGTCTTTGGCCTTTTTGAATCCTTTTTATCATATCATATTATTAAAGTTTTACCAGCATTATAAATGCATACATATACATACGAATACGTATTTGTATATGTACAAAAAGTGTATTATTATACTATATGAAAAATAATTTATTCTATAAAATAAAAATAAAAGGATAAAAATGGTGAAGTATATAAACGTACATAAAGAAACAAAAAAAAAAAAAAAATGAAAAATAAATCATATATATGTAATATGGAAAAGAAAGGAAAATGAAGTCAAATAAAGGATATTATAACATGCTGAAGATTTGTAAGTTTTTTTTTTTTTCTTGTGTTGGTAATAAGAATGTGGCTTTTTTTTTTGTTGCCTTTGTTAATATATTTGTGAAATTATGAAAAATGACAAAAGAGAACCAAAAAAAAAAAAAAAACAAAATACATACAAACAAAAAAAAAATTGAATGAATAAATGCTAAAAAGGATGACGTTAAAGTAAATTGAAAATTATGTGTACGTTTTAAGTACTTATATGTGTATACAAAAACGACTCAAAGGATTTTGTTTTTATACTAAAAAATCTACGTACATTTTTCTTGTTTTCTTTATACACATAAATATAAGTAACACACAGATCATATATGTACATCATCATCATAATTATATAATAATTGTAATATATACATACACGGATACGGAGATACATAACTATGTATATAGATACAAGTTTGTCGTATTTTCGTATTTAAATTAAGATTATGTAAATGAATTCATACAGTAAATTTACGAAATATACATATAAGTACATATAATTTTACGTAGACTTATATTCTTATATACTAAACTGTTTACCAGATATGCATATTTTATATACTCGTATATCCTTGTATGTACATATATGTTTATAAGTTTATTATAACATTTTTTTTTTTTTTTTGGATTTTATCACCCAAAAAAATTAACATCATATACTCATCGTATGTAAAATATATTTATATATTCGTGCTTATATCCTTTATGTGTATGTATGTTCAGTGTAGAAAAATTTTCACGTTTTTTACTATGTATGTAATAATAGTACACAAAATTATACTCACATTGACGTGATATACATAAAGTGCATATGGTACGGATATGGATATACACTTTACCATACAAAATTCATTTAATAACTGTGTATATGTGTAGAGTATAATAATGGATACTATATGAATGTATAATAAAAATGTCCTTTTTATATTAGTATAGTGTATAGTGTCTTATATGAATGACTGAATGGAATGAATGAATGAAAAAACGATAATAAACGAATTTTAAAGAATATTCGAGTATGCAAATAACAAAATAAAAACAGCAAGTAAACATTTCACAAATGAAAAAAAAAAGAAAATGCATGTATAAATCGCAGAGTGAAGAAGTGAAGACTTAAGTATGTAATGTAAAGTATTTTTTTCTGTTTTTTTTTTTTTTTGCATTGTTGTTGTTGATATGTGTATATAATATATATTTTTTTTTGTAACTATACCTGTGTACGTGCTATACAGTATAGGTTGATTAAATATGAAAATATTTAGCTTTATATAAAGTCTATGAGAATGAACAAGAGAACGAAGAACAAAAAAAAAAAAAGAAATGAAATTCCAAAACACATACACATTACTACATATTATTCGTAAATTTTTACACAAATTTTCTATACATTTTTATTTGTCTGCATATAATGTATAGGTATGTACTACATAAGTATATGGAGCTGATTTTAAATTGTGTACATTTACATTTCAAGTAGATTTTTTTTTTATTGTGATTACATTTCGATGTAAAAATGCATTTAAATGCATTCTAGTATAAATGCGAGTACATATATAGCTAAGTAGCAGGGAAGTACATAAGTACACCACATAACTTACGAGTAGGTAGGTAAAATGCTTTACATAAATATTAAGCTATATGTATAAATTTTGTATACTTATATATGAATTTATGCAATCACATGTTAACATACCCGTGTACCTACCTAAGTACATTATCTTCAAAAGTAGGTACCTATACCTAAGTATAGACTTTATATCTACGCCTGTCTATATATACTTTTACATAATGTACACGAGTATTTATTAAGAATGTCGCAAAATTCTGAAAAAAAAGTAAAAATATAAAAATAATAATAACTGCGAAAATAACAAAAAAAAAAAACAATAAGAGTGTATATACATCACCATATAAGTATACGCATTATATACTTTTATATCTGCTTACTGTTATGTACTATTTAGGTAAAAAATATACATACCATCAAAATAATGGAAAACAAAAAAAAAGTTGTGACAAAAAAAATGGGTAGAAAAACATCATTATCATCATTTATGTACTAATAATGCACGAGTGTATGTATGTATGTATATAAGAATATATATAATTTGAGAAAGCATGAAATAAAAACAAAGCTACAAAACTGTTGGACAAACAAACAACAAAAAATATTAAAAAATATTATGGATTATAAACGATAAACTTTTTGTTATATAAAACTATAACAAAACAACATAAAATATATGAATAAAAAAAAAATGAATACATATGAGATTGAATATACACGAGTATACGTACATATGTATATTAAAATAACAATAATCATTTGAAAAATGCATAAAAATAAGTAGAAGTTGGTATAAATTTTATGCAAATAGAGACATGCATTTTTATGCGTTTTAAAAGCTTTTGTTTTTTTTTTATTATTATTTTTCTCCCTCTCTCCTATATCATTCACCATTATATTAATATGGAAATCTAAGGGATATACTGTGTTATGCACAGGTACATACATAATTTAAAATACAAATTTTTATATTTAATTTTTTTTTTTGTATTATACACTTTGTACATAGTATCAATAGTACATAAATGTACATAAATGTATAGCTATGTATCATACATTTAATTTTATTTATTATTTTTCAAATACTGAATGTATTATTCAGATAGGTAACATGAATATACATTTAGAATATGGAGTACTACTTATGTATATTGAATAAAATAAAAATAAAATAGTAAAAAATACATGGATACTATTTTTACTTGTAATATACGAGTAGGTACGTATTTTTTTTTTTTTTTTGTCTATACAAGTACTATACTTTACATGAATAATGGTCATCCATAAATTAATAAAAAATTCAGTACATTATACAAACGAATATTATGAATGTATTTATATGCGTACCATTCTAAGTATTATATAAAAATATTGTTTCACTTATGTAATAAAAAAAATAATAATAAATAAAATATTTGTATTTATGTATAACTCTAAAGGGTATAAAGTAAATTTAAAATCCATTAAAAATAAAATCATAAAATGTTGCACAAATATTTACTCATTCTCCCATACTTACATTATACTCAATATTATAGTATATGGAATAAAATACACTCTAACACTAAAACTACATACTGTAATAGTGTATGACACAGTGCTGACTTAAGCCGGTCCCAGACACATCGATAAATCAACAGAATTTTATCATAAGTTGAGTTAAGTATATGGGGGTGGTCGCAAATCGCCTTGAAATGTTCGTAATGCGTTCATTGATTTGTCTATTTGACAAAGTTTGAAAAAGTTTTTTTCTTTTTCTGCAATGGCGCTTGAGCTTATATCGAGCCTGGGACTTCATAAGCACTGACCTCAAGACACTTTCAAGATTTACAGCTTTCACTTTCCAGTTTTTTTTTTTTTTTTCTTTGACAATCGATACTAGTGGCAGACAGCAGTGTAACTAGAAAACATTTAAATAATTAAACCTAACATCAAATTTTACATTACAAATTTTTATTATCGATTCAAAACTTTCAATTTTAGATTTAAGCCAAGCACAAAAAAGTTAGTTAGTTAGCGAGAAGTTTGTATCAAGCAGACCAAACTCGTTGCTTAGCTGTCAGCTAAACTTAGGTGACACCAAGCTAGCAGTGAGTATGAAGAAATCGGCAATTAAAATAAATTACAGAATTTGAACAAATTATTAATTAAAATTTTTTTAAAAAAAAACTAGAAATTAAAGTTTTATTAACTTTAAACAACTTGAAATCATTACGATAAAATAATAACTTGAATCTAAAACCATCTTGAATCTGTCATCATTCTCAATTTTAAAACTTTATACTTCACATGCGTACAATTTTGACATACATATGTATAATTTGCAAATTTCGATATTTAAAAATAGACGACAAGAAATTATTTGACAAATATTCAGATAAATATACACAAAAAACAATAAGCAAATATTGTAGAATACAAACATTTATTGCTTGTCAAAACATGAGGTATCTGGAACTTGCCTTAATAATTCGAGTAACTAAATTATATGAATTTTATTTTTGAACCATACAGTCAACGAAATTACACTCACGTACGTACATACTTTTAATTCATCAACATATAGATAATAGAATAATAATAATATCTGGATTAAGTGCATTCATAATAACTGAAACATTATTACTTTTCATATTGCATAATATTTTATCTACAATAATATCTTTCATTTTTTCATCTTAACTTATCCCATTTTCCACATGTAACAACAACGAATTCACAACAACAACAAAAAGAAGAAAAATACAGTAACCGCCACCTAAGTTTTTAAATCGTTATTGAATCTGTTAAGTTAAATAAAAAGAGAAACGAAAAAAAAATATTATTTAAACGTAACCTACTTATTATTGCAAATATAACTATAACGAGTCCCGGAATGTGTCTCTATCCTTTTTTTTTTCTCTAACATTTACTCGTATAAATTACATTATAGTATGTGTATGGAAATGAATGAATTTATATAAATTTATAGTCTCCCTTTATCTTACAATAATTTAGAAATTCTAGATAAATTTATATTTTTCTTTGTTAATTTTTTTTTTATTCATCTTTAAAACTGCAGTTGACTTTTATTTTTCACTCTAATTTTATTTCAGGTTTTTTTTTTCTTTTCATTCAAAATATGTGTATAAGAGTAAAATTAAAATATCCTAGATTTATTTATATGTGCCTCCTATATAGTGCCTATCTAATGTACTTGTATTGTACATATAGGTATGCTATAAGTATATTCATCCTCAATAGATCTTTGGAATTTATTTTAACACAATTTGAAATTTAAAATATATAAAAATTTATAATTCATTTTTATTTTTATTTTGTTTGTTCACCTTTTATCCTTTTTATTTTTAATTTGAATAAATTTTCATTTTTCACAGTTTCTTCTTCTATTTTCTGTTTTCTTTCATTATTTCGATTTTTTTTTATGTAACTTGCATAATTTTCTTATATTTTATGAAATATAGGTACGATACCATATAAATTTTTACCTACTATAGTAAAATATACATTTAATATCTAAAAATATAAAAAAAAATCCTTTTGGAAAAAGTATTATGCAACAAAAAAAAAAAATGTTTAAAATGTAAAATCTAGTCATTTATATTTTTTTGCTTTTGTAGTTGTTCATTTTCATTTATTTCTTGTAAACTCATAAATTATTTCTATAAATGCTTTATATAACTCATAAAATTATATTTATGCAGTACCAGTATAGTAATTTCATCTCTCAATGTGTATATAACTGAAACTGGTATTAGATAGAGAGTAATAATAAAAACGATTAAATTTAGCCTTTTTTTTCTCGTTCTTTTGACTCATTATTATGTATTATTATTATTTTTATTATTATATTACGTTATGTATATATAGAGAGGTATCTACATTCACATTTTAATATAGAAACCATAATAGAATGCTCATGATGAGAGAAAAAAAAAATTGAAAAAGAAAATGAAGTATATATGAGCATTTATACATACTTTAGTATCCTACATTTAGTAGTCGTGTAGTAAATTTTCTTTTTGTTTGTACAATTTTTTTCAGTAAATTGTTTTTGTTGCCTAAATTGTAACAATTCATTTATTTTTCTTCTGTTTGTGTTCAACTGAGTTATAGTCTAAGACACATGATTGTGAACAAGAACATTTTTTGGGAAAATACACTGGTAAATCAATAATTCATTTTGGAATTTTCCTCATATATTTTTTTGGTGCTGTCTATGCACTTCCTAAAGTTTTTTCTTTGAAAATCTCCAATAATACTCAAAAATTTGAGAGCTTCATAACCAAAAATGTGCACATATAGACGTGGTTCTTGATTGTGTGAACCTGTGAACAGTACTATATATTTAAAATATATTTTTTGGAAGTTTTAAAATAAATAAAAACGTGTGAAAATGTTTTAGGATTTAGGTACTCATTTTACTTTGTATTGATGCAATTAAATTTTATTCATAAGATTTTATCGCAAACTAATTAAACTAATGGAAACTGTTACATCTACATCATTGGAGTCGGTTGGAAATGCTAAAATTGAGGTTCTGAAATTTGTAAATCTAAATCTCTGAAATCTAAAAATTTTAGCTGAAATTACAAATGAAAATGGAGGACGATATCGTTCACAATGGGGGACAATGTTTAGTTGATCTTATTTTAGTATTGAGAACTTTAATCTGATCAAATATATGAAGTCAGTTCGTTGAAATTTTTCAATAATTTTGACTTTTTCAATATTTAAACTTCTTATGAAGATCTCAAATATTTTAGGATGATAGGATATCCAAAAAAAATTTAGAATATTTATATACCAGTACCCAAATTATATATCCAATAAACAAATATAAAAGAAATTATTAATTTACTGTTCTGTTTCCAAAAAAATAAAATGTTGTTTGTTGACAATCATGTGCCGAGGGCTGTAGATTTCCATACTATCGTATAAATTTTACGTATACATGTTACTGTATATCAGTGAATGTGTATAGTGGCAGATATATGAATATGTATGAATTTATATTAAGTACTTATATGGCTGAGTTCTAAAATGTAAAAAATAAGCATCGATGCGGTAGTGTATTACCATAGTGATGCAAATATGATGCGTATCATTATTACATTGTATCAAAAACGCATAATTTTAAATTTAACATTTTGAAACGAAGTTAAAAAGTGATTGTGATTGTATAAAAAAATGCAATGTTTGCTTAAATGATGAGTTTTGCATTTTGCAAAAATGCATTTTGAAACTTATGACAGTGTAACCGTTTTTATTTTAAACATTTAGAAACTATTTACTTTGCATTTAAACCGCATCGATACATTTTAGAACTCAGCCTATATTCATAGATACAGAGCACATCACAGAAGGACTTTTACATATATACAAACAAGCTAGTTAAATACATACACAATTTATAATTTACTGTTATGACTTGTTATTATAGGTCCTGATACTGTACTACGTACTACTCTGTGAAAAGCTTTACCTTAAATCTCTTTCAACTGTTAAAACATTTTTTTTTTCGTTCATATTTTTTTTTTTTTCATAAAAATAGAATTTACGTATATATGCAAGCTCTAAAAGCAATATAGAATCCTGAAAAGTCATAAAAGTCATACGCCCACCTAAAGCATATTACCTACATATTCATTTCTACATAACATACATAAATACATACTCGTATACTCATATACATATGTAATGTATGTACGAGTAGATGAAGTTTTACATTCGTTTATAATATTCAGACATTTTTTTTTTGTTTTCATTTTTTATTTATTTATGAGTTCTCGTTATTTTTATTTTTTCATTGTAATACGTTTTTTATGATATTTTTTTTCACATACATATTAAATGGCCTAAAAGAAAAAAACAAAATAAAAAATGAAAAATAAATAAAATAAAAAATTTATGTATCCATGTATCAAGCGAAAATAAGTATTATTTCCTATTACCTCTGTACGTATACACATACATACTCAGAGATGTATATTAAATGGTTAGCATCTAGCTTATACAATGTTATATGTATATATGTATATAGATATGTATGTACCTACATATGAAATAAATTGTAAAAATGTAAAAAAAAACAAAAAAGTAGAAAAATTGATATTGCAAAAATCTATAGAAATTATTAAAAATATTATCATTTAAGAGGTGTTTTATACTACATTAAACAGTCTACAATCTACATGTTTTGTATGCACACGTCACAATATACAGTATCTATACTGAAAATATCATTAGCTTACATTAAATTTAAATAAAAAACAATACCTCTACATACCCGTATGTGAAAGATTTATTAATATAAAAATAAATTTTATTTAAATTTTCCAATATGTTTTTATACTCCATTATGTACGAGTATAGTAAAACACAAAAACCGCCCCTTTTATTGCTATTCAATTATACAGATGTTTTTCAAGCGAGTATCCAAGTGATTTCGAAAATAAATAATGTGAATCTTTAAAAAAATAAAATAAAAGAAACGAAATACATGAATATTGTAACAAGCGAATTGTTCTATTTCAATTCAAATTAAAGATACATTTAGATTCACAAGTAGCAACATAAATTTTAAGAAAGATTCATAAATATGTAATAAAAATTCCTAATTACGTTTTACGAATATACGAATGTGATCCATCTTTTGTATAAATACTGAATTTGGTTAAATGATAAAATTCAGATAACAGTAACACAAAAAGTAATTTAAAAAAAAATTTAACAAGGTCATTTAATGGAGAAATCGGAGTGATATAAATGTGATATGCAGTGATATGTAGGCGTTTTAAATTTGTATATCTTGTTTAGTTTAGTTAATTTTGAATGCATATGACCATGATATATTAATGTGAAATCAACGAATCAACAATTTGAATTTGAAATTTTTTCAATTACAAAATGTATTTGTAGATTAAGGTTGTATTTACCAACCAAAATCATTCGTGGGACATATTTTCTTCTTCTTCTTCTTTCCTAGCACTACAGTTCTAAATGAACCAGTAATTCCGTGACTTTATTACTATCATGTGTGCACCTACAGTTTAACATGGAGTGCGAACCACTGTGTTGCAGGTAGAAAAACAAATCTAAACTTTTTTACATGATAGGTCTTTGACTGATCTATTATTAGAATGATGTATGTAGCTCTAATAATTATTTTGTGTTACTTGTTGTCAGAAAGTAGATTACTGATCAGCATTTCTAAGCTCTTTTTTCCAGCAAGCTGGTACTCATTCAAAACTGAGTGAACTTTTAGGGGTACAGAAAGATGGAAATAGGCAAAGAAAATTTTTTTCTCAGTTTTGACGTGGACAAGAATTGAAACTTCACTCTCGAGCTCAGTAGCCAGTTGCTCTATTACTTGCGCCGCATATCCCCTTACATATTTTAGCCAGATATTATTTCATATTCTTCATGAAAGTGGATAAAATTTGTTTTCGGACTTCATTTTCGGAGTGTCAAATATGTAAGCTGATTGTATTTTTATATCACAAAATGAAGAAGAGGTTATGTGATGTGATGATTATATGTGAGTGATGTTGCTGTTGATAACAAGATTATGTTCAAACAATATTTATAGTACCACTCCAGGTTGTCCAATATCCGAATAGACTCGGTAATAATCGAGGTTGATGCATACACTTTATCTCAGATAAAAGATAATCTTGGTTAGTGAATATGAGCCTAAATGGTTTGTATATGCATTTGTTATCTGTACGTTATCATAATTTATTTGTTCATTTAAAAAATATAAAGCAAAAAAATCCATAAAATAAAATGTAAAATAAAAGGTTAACTTACTTCTACACTCAATGAAATAATATGTCACAATATAAGATGTAATATAACACATAGATATTTATGACATAAAATATATATCGCTAACTATACATAAAAGTACGCGTGTATATTGGTATTTTTAATTTAAAAACATATATATACCTATGTACATATTCACCAAATCCACATAAACATACATTCGTACATTATTTCATATTATGTAACTTACTCAGACCACAGACTTATATTGAGGGTATTCATTTGAAATCATGACATAAACACACCTCTTAAAATACTAATCGTAGTTATAACTTAACTCTTCACATTTCACAAATTCTTTTTTTGTTACACAAATTCAAAAATCTCCTGAAAATATAAACACCAAATCAATTCTCAAATTTTAGCTTGTGAAAATGACAAGTTGTCAAACCTTGCAGTTTACACAAAATTTATTTACGAGGTTGATCTACAATACACGATTGAAAAATCTCGTTCATTTCTAAAAAGTTAAGTCTCGTAAAAATACAACCAATTACGCTACTTACACGAGTTAAAAGACCCACGAGATTTGGAATGGATACCCTCATTGCATATGCAACCATATAATGAAAATCCGATTTATATACATTATTACTAACATATGTATAACAATAATGTAACGTATGAATATATGGATAACATGTAATAAAAATGTACATATGTATATAGATATATGCAGATAGTAGATGTGTATAATTGGTATAATATATGTGTCCTAAATATTTATAACGTAGATATGTGTGTGAAATCATAAATTTAAAGTAAAACTATTGGTAATGTTGATGAGGATAATGATGACGATGATGACTATACGACGATATGATGTTGATGACGATGATAATTTAATGATTGTAATGATGATTATGATGATGATATGGATAACGCTGATTATAATTAAGAGATATGGAAACATAAGATACATTATTACATAAAACCACACACACCAATGCATATTCATATTCGTAATATGAAGTATACATTTAGATATAGTGATGAAAATGATTATAAAAAGTGTTTACGTGTTATAATTTCGAACTAGTTTTAATTTTCATTAGGTGAAATACTACATATAATTTAAATTTTGATTATGAATTGAAATTGAAAAATATGATTTTATATATTATTATTGAATTTCATTTTTTCTTTTAATTGGTATACGAGTAAAAGATACCAAACTATGTACATATATATTTGGCCTTATTTCAGGGTTAAATTTATATTTTACATTTTAAATTAAAATACATAATAATTATTATTTACACTTTCCTACATTACATATCTACTGATCATACGTGCATTTATGTAAAAGCATACAATGTAATATCCACACATATAGACAAGACATAATACTTATACTTAACTGCTTAGAGCCTTACTTATAAAAATTTCTTAAAGTCGACTTTATTTTAGTAATGACATGCCGAATTTAGAAGTGACTTTAATTTTGGTACTCATAACAGTTTACTAAGTTCTAATTTAAAAAAGCTTTTTTAGCAAGCTCTTTTTGCTTACTACTGTAATTTTACATATGGAATTTATAATTTTGTTATGTCAATAGTCAGTTAGTTATGTCAATTTGAATAAAAAAAAAAAAATTTTTTTATTTTATGTCAAATGTTACTATGTTATGCTATGTTATATGCCTATTTTATATTTTGATTTGAAATTCTTTGATAGTTTGATCAAAAATTAGGTTATTATGCTCTTAATAACGACTTAGTAGAGCTCTCGCCACGATTAAAATTTAAAGTCTCTACTAACACTAAGGTTAGGATTAAATTTGTTATAAGTATGAAAAAATAGTTAGCAAAGGATTAAGTTCTTATTAATAACTTAGTTACAGTTTATAAGTAAGGCCCTTAGTATAACTAAAGCTATAACTATCGCTACTCAAAAATTCAACTTACTTAGATACAAATTTCAAGTGAAATAAATCAAAAAAATTCATATCGCATTTACTAATTATTTTCATCTCGAGCTATGTTTTTCTTCATTTTTTTTTAAATAAACATTTTTTTTAATAACAAAAATTTTGAAAACAAAATAAAATTATGTGAGATAATTTTATAATTTAATGGAAAATTATTTCTACTTATTTATTTAATTACTTTTATACTTAAAATTAAAATGAAATTTGATTTAATCAAAATAATTTCTTAATCTAATATGTACAAATCATATTGGATGGCAAATACAGAGGAAGATAAAAAAAAAGAGAGCAACTTTCACCAATTATACGCAGTGTAATGAATTTCAAATTGCAAAATTAATTTGATTTTAACGAAAAGAACTTGCACAAAAAAAAAAAAACATAAAATGATCAAGTGATATGTGTACATTTAATAATGTATGAGTATAAATTCATTATTCATATGTACTACTACTTAAGATAATTAAAATTTCATCTTATTCATTAAATTAATGAGAATTGTATGTAATAATTTATTTATTTAATTTTAATTTTTTTCTTTTTGAATTGAAGAAAAGTCACGATATAATTTTTGATTGAGTACTTTCACTTTTATGAATCTGGAGCATTTTTTTCATACACAATTCTGCATCAAAAGGTCTAGTGTAGAGTGTGTAAGTGTGAGTGTGTAAATATTGGCAATTTGAAAAAAAAAATTCAATTTAAAGTGAATGATTTGTGAATAACAGATTCAATCACAAATTGATTGATAACATGGGCAATCTTATAAATACGACAGACGTGTGGTACTGTAAAACTCTGTGGATTGAGTTCATCATTGTAATCGAATGAGGGATCAGATTGGACAGACTAATTTAAAATTTAATCGTAACCTAGAGAGTAATGTTGATGTATCTGAAGCTTGTACTTTGACAGCTAAAGAGTGTAAAATCCTGGGCACATTTGTAAGAATCTTGGGAGCTATAAAAGTAGGAGATATTTGGAGAATAAGGACTAACAAGGAGTTGTATTAATTATTTAATGACGTTGGCATAGTGAACTTCATTAAGTTCGATAGACTGTGGTGGCTGGGCCATCTCTGGAGAATGGACGAAGCTCGCGTGACCAAAAGAATTTTCCTGAACAAACCACAAGGCAGAAGACCAGTAGGATGCCCAAGACTGAGATGGTGGTCAAACGTGGAAGCAGACCTCAAAAAACTGGGTTGAAGTCGGTGTTGGAAACAGAAAGCCTCTAGTAGGGATGAGTGGAGGAGAAGTTCAGCTGAGGGCAGGGCTCTGAATGGGCTGTAGCGACGTAAAAGAAGAAGAAGAGAGTAATGTTAAACAAAAAGAATTTTTTCGTGAATGGTTTTTAATCTAACATGAAAGAAATAAATTATAAAGAATATAAATTATCATCAAAACAAAGATATAGTCATAAATTAAATCGATGGTTCGATCATCAACTATAATCTACATAATCGTCATATGGTGATATCTAAACAGATCAAATAGATTATGCTCGATTGGATCTATATTGCAAGTATTAACTCCGATTTGAATAATCAAAGCAACAGATTACAATGTAATGAACGATATGAAAGCGTTTAGATTAATTTAAACTCAACCGTAGTGCTATTCAGAAATGATTAAATTCTTCTTCTTCTTCTGAGATGGCGCTACAATCCAGGTGAATTTTATAGACCCTGAGCTTACTTCTCTCTCAAAAAATTACATTTTATCAGGCTTATTCTGTGCATTACTTTATCTTTCAAAACTTATGTTAAGCAGCAATACCAAATGTTTGTCACGGATATTAATTAAAAAAAATTTTGAAATTTAGATATTTACTTTCCTATAATAAAATAAACTTGATATTTTTGTATGCAATTAAGGCATCAAATTTAACTGCATAAGTGCTACAATTACAGTGTAGATCAGAGATATTGATAAAATTTCAAAATGAAATCATAATCCAGTATCTATATAATTCCAAAATATGTAAATACTCGTATACAGAACATAAATATCACCTACCCAAATTAAGCAAAGATAATGATATACATTTATATGTAGAAAAAAAAAAATTTAAGTAGATTTTCTTTTGATTAATTGTTGGCTATGCAGAATACACGGTTGTCATTATTGAAATGTTAATTCGAAATTGCTTATTGAGTACGCACACATTATATAGGCTATACGTATGTAAGTATTATACCTAACAAGAAATTCAATACAGATAAACTATAGAGATATTTTAGTGTACAATATAATTAGGTAGGTTGATGATATTGTATTCAGATGTACTGTCTGATAAGAAAATAAAAATAATTTTTCTGAACAATGTTAAATTTGATATCGCGCTTATTTCGATGTGAACGAATAAAAAAAAGTATAAAATTTTACAACATCGACCGACCTTCTGAACAAAATATAAAAAGACATATTATAGTACAATAAAATCAATGTTTTAGCTGTTTTCTGGTGTATGAAAATTGTAGTATACAAGAAACATGATCTGTACTACTGTGATAAAAAAAAGTCAGTGAACATTTCATTTAGATCATGGGGACTATACTAAATCATTCGATTTTTTGCCCTTAGTTTAGTAGTACTCCAATAGATATGTGTGTTAAATTTCATGTCAATATCTTTATCAGTTAATGAGATATGCTTGATTACTTTCACCTTTCACCCAAAAAAGTTTACTTTTTGATTTTGTAAAATGAGTGAATAAGTTCAACACTCAAACTGCATTGATTGTCCGTGATTATTCCGGCAAAAAATCAACTCAAATCGTTTCACAGCAGTCCCCATGATTAAGTTGAATGAAAATTCACCTCATTTCTTGATCACAGTATTATAAGTACGTACCTGTTATACTATATGCATAATATATTAACTTTGTATGGGTATCGGTTAAGTATATGGATATATCTTATTTACTTTTATCTGACTAATGATTTTAGCTACTACTCTTACATTATAGAAAACATATACATATAAATATATAAGATATTATACAAAACTTTTTATCATCAGTAAGATTATCTAAATACACTAAACACTGTATATATTTACATACAAACATGTAAACATACTCATACATATATTATACTTAACTGAATTTGTGTAAATTCAGAAGTCAAAATGTTATAGTATATTATGCTAATGAAGTACAAGTTCTACGTTGATTTACGTGTAAAAAGTTCAAATATTATCTTTTCTTCTTTCATAATCTTTTTTTGTTGTTTTGTTTTCATTTTCTTGATTCTTTTTTAATTCATTTTTAAAGTTTAATTGGTATAAGTTCAGTTGATTTGTTAATTTTCGTTTCATTCATTTTTTTTTTTCATTCATTGTTCGCAATCGTTTCATTATATACTTTTATTTTAGTTTTATTGTGTATGCGTGTGTGTGTGTGTGTGTGTGTGTGTGTGTGTATGATGAAAATTTAATAATAATAATATAGATTCTTTTGTTAAAATTCATGTTGTAGTTAATTACATTTAATTGTTACATACTATCTACATACTACGATACTACGTATGAAATTACACACAATGTATAAATATGTGTAATAATAAGTTTTATATATTATTATATAGGCATATAAATGAATTAAAATCTCACGTATAAGTATCTGCCTGAGTGTACAGTTTTACAAAGATCTAAATTTGAATACAAAAGAGAAGCGTAATTATTATTAATTCAGTTATATATGTATACGCGGCTACATAACGTATGTTACATACTGCAGTATATGTAGTATACGTTTTACGATTGTATACAAATTTTCATAGTATGTAATCAAAATATAGTAATAATAAAAATTGTGTATGATTTTAAAAATATTTTAAAAAATAAAATTATGGAACAAATTTCAAATACCGGAAGCTAAAATATATTCTCATCATTTGGAAATTTTTTTTCAACAATATAACAATATTATTATGTAATTGTTAATAACTTTCAAAAAATATATAAATAAAAAATAAATTTAGCGTTCTTCGCTCGCATAATTCAATTTGGAGATGTTTATCACAAATATTAACAATAATCTCTCTAAAGCTCTGGAATCTCACCATCATTAATTGGTTAAGTGATTACGGGTGATTACAAGACGTATAGACTAAGAACATGACTAAGAAGGTGAGCCATTCCGACAGAAAAGCTTAGTTTTTAAAAGCTTGTGACGTTATTTCAACCGAAAAATGCATTTTTTCTTCATAATTTTCACAATTTCATATTTAACATTTAATAATTTTGAAATAATAATGATATTATAATATGTAATTAAAAAATATGATATTATGATAATTTTAAAAACAAAATAATTTGGAAATAAAATAATATGGTGGCAAAAATACACCTAAAAACAAATCTAACGAATTCAATTCAGTCAAATTCAGTACATCGTGGTAATTGATTGCATTACAAACTCGGTTTGGTATAAATGACGTAATAACTTAAAGCTTTACAAACAGCTTTTTCGCTCTGGCTCACCTTCTAATCTATACATCTTGGGTGATTAGGTGGTATTTAGCATTAAACCAATTAAACTCTACATCTCAGATCTAGATTTGTCTCTCCTATTCCAGAACTTATTGATCCTTTTTTAGACAAAAGCTTTTAAATATTTTTTAAAAATGCAAATACAAAAGAAAGTAGAATTATAAAAATTTTTCAATTTCATTTATAAAAGCACATTAAATCAGATTGGTCGATAATTATTAGACACAAGGCAACAAAAATAAAAACGATTTCATAATCATATAGATTTGAGTGAATAAGTTAAAATGAAAAATTTTCTTTAGATTTACTCTGCAAGCTGCAAGTGTACTACATTGCACGAATGAAAAACTATAGAAAAGTTTTTAATTCATCCGAAAAAATGGAAAAAAATTATCAAAAGTAAAATATTTTTTCCAGTTATAATGTCTCGTCAAAAATTCATTTTCTTTCTTTCTTTCTTTTCTTAGTTTTCCTTTTGTTCAAATCATTTTGATTTGCCTATTCACAAATGTGTTTTAATTCATTCACAATAGAAAACTTACAACACTATATACTATACTATACCTAATCTTGTATTATACTACATATTTCATGTTAGAGAGTACTTAGAAAATCCTTTTTCTTTATTTTTCTAGTACATGAAGCACAAAATCAAAAAACAAGAGAAGAGGAAAATAAATGAATTGCCAAATGAAATTTTTGATATTATTACTTGTTTCTTTTTTCAAGCCAAAATTTATTTTAAAACAAAAACAAAAAAAAACCAAAAGAGAAATACATCGGATTCTCCTTGTTTTCATTTTCTATTCCTAATTTGTATGTATTTTTTGTGTCGTTTTTTTTACTTTCATTCTCACACATTTTTCTACTTATTTACATCCCTACACGTAAGTATATAAGCATATGCCAGCATGTAATTCAATGGAAAATGATAACGAAATTAGATCAAATTTTCTCATCTGATAAATTCGCGATAAAAGTTTCATTTTTGCCATTTTCTTTTACAGTAGCAGCAACAGTAGTCATTTTATTTATCATATAGTCACAAAGCATCAATCTGAAATTTAATTTTAGAATAATTTTTTTTGTATTTTTTGATTTGTTGAGAATTTGTTTTTTGTTATAAGCTTTTTTTTTGTGATTACAAAAAGTTTTTCTATCCAATTATGTAATTGGTTAAATTGGTTCTTTCGTCAATGAATACAAAAAGCAAAAAAAGCAAAAACCGAAACGAAATGAATCTTGATAGATAATAGATTGTAATGTATTTTGCATAGAAATTTTTTGATTGTATTTGTTTCAACTTTAGAGATATAATTGTTCTACAAATACATTTATAGTAGACATACATAAAATATACTATATGTACATAATCATGCATATAAAGGTGTACATATCTGTAAAATATTGTGATGATTGTTTTACTAATTTTTGTCTTTTATAAACTTTTTTAAATCTTTGCATTTCCATTAAATTTGGATTAAATACAAATTCTTTTGTCTGTAAGATACATTTAGTCATTTAGTCACCGTCAAAATGAACACAAAATCGTCTTGAACACAAGAAATAAACTTTTTTTCAAAAACAATTTTTAAATTTTATAATTTTCTTATTTTTTTCGTCATAATCAAACAACACTGTAGAATAAATTAAATATAATAAACACCTAAATATACTAGAATTTGGGTTATGTACTCACTTACTCAGTGACGGTGACGGTCAAAAGTAGAAAGTTGATCAACTCTCACCGTCACCGTCATAAAAAAGGTGACAGCGTATCATATTCACTAACATTAATTTTGTATATATTTGCAAAATGATGGTGACGGTGACAGTTGTCAGCAAGTAGACCATGAAGTAGACTATATTTCTAAGCTCTTTTCCTCAGCAAGCTGGTACTCATTCGAAGCTAATTTAAGTTTTTGGGGGTAATGAAAGATGGAAATTGTCAAAGAAAAACTTTTTCTCAGTTTTGCCGTGGACAGGAATCGAAACTCCACTCTCGAGATCGCGTCACCGAGCGCACCAATTTCTAACTATAATGTAAATAAATATTAAAAAAATACACAATTAACAGTGACTTTTCACTTTCAGAATATTTTTCGTTACAACATTTTTCACTGCTCGGTCAGTTTTTTCTAATTGTTTAACTGATCAGCATTATACAGCCGGGATGAATGAATGCTATTTATGAGAACTTGTTCGAAATAAATTTTTAATTTAAAATTATCCAAGTTTTCCAAATTTCAAAAAAATGTTATGCTCTCATTATATCGTAGACAACTGGCACCAAATCAATGATAATTCGATTGTCATCCCAGATTAGTTTAAACAGATCATTATACATCTTCATTCTAACTTCATTGAAGAAAATTCGAATAAAGTTGGTGAAAAGGTGAATTAGAAATTTTACGTGGTAAAAAAAAATCACATCAAATACAGTTTATAATAATTTAAAATTGACGATAAAAATTAGAAATATGACAGTCTGAATGATTATTAAAACAGTCTCGTGTGTCAGAGATTTTCAAATGTTCTACAAAGACTGGAAGAATTGATCATTAACTTGATTCCTTCTGTCTAGCACATTAGCATTTTAAATTTTTTTATTCTAAATCGTAAATGTGTACATACCTATGTCTTTAATTATTCATTAATCTTGAATTGTAATCATTAAAATATATTTCAATTTCTTAATTTTTAATTTACACGTTTTACATAACATACTTGGTGTATGAATAAATTTAAGATAAAACACAAAAGAAAACAAAATTAAAAAAGGAAAAAAAAAAGAGATACAATATCCTTTTCGTAAAAATATATACATAATCAAAGAATAACAAATCTTTTTTATCTCTAGAAAAAATTATGAAAAATATCATTTAAGTATTTGTTTTGTTTTATCTATTTGGTTTTTTTTTTTTTTATTTTTGCTGTGATAAATTAAAGCAAAAAATATATAAAAATAAAATAAAAAAAAAAATTTACTGCAAACAAATCATATTATAAAAACAAATCTCAAAGGGTATAATTCGTTAATTGAGTTTATATATAATTTGCCTTGAAGACCTCTTACACCACTGTACGTACACACTACCACCACAGTATCACACCATTCATGATATGATACTTTGTACATAATACATAGATGTTATGTAGTTACACCACAGCCAGTAAATGTTATTTATCTTACTACATAGAAACAGATATATGTATGTACATGTGTACATAGATAAGTATAGGTACATTGTATATCCATATGATTTTCAAGAATATTCATGTAAAATAAAAAGATAAATTGATATGAAAGTACATCTATATATATCTACAATAAATAAGAAGTAAAGTGACAATTAATGAGAAACTTTTAACAAGAATGTTGTCTTAATAATTTTAGTATGTATGTATATACATATACATATCTTTAAGAATACACATACAATCATAATTATAAGAATTACGTTATTATGATGTTACATCTTAATGAAAATACAATAAGTAAACTTATTTATCTTATAGTAAATTCGCAATACATATCAGATTTATGTACTATATAACATGGAAGTATGTTATGTAAGTACATATATATATGTGTGTCTATAACTCTTATTATCTTTTTATGTTTATGTATATGTTCATAAATTTTTTATGTTCTATTACATTGTCTTGTTTATATTGTATTGTTTTGAATCCTCGTCATAATTGTCATAAGATAATTCTACACAATAAAACTTTAAACTAAGATCTAAGATGGTATTATGAATAAAATACATATAGCTACATACGTATATATCAATATACTTGTATATAAAAGTACGATTATGTTACAAAATAGCACACATACATACATATAGATATCAATGATAATATGTATTACTACGTCAATGAGAAAAAGATTTTCTGAATTATGACAGACAAGGAATGTAGGACAGGAGACTAAAATACACATTACTTAAAATGATGGGAAATAGACATTTTAATAGTAAATGAATGAAAAATAAAATTCGAAAACAAAAGGAATTAAAGGACAAAAAATTAATGAAACAAAGAAAAAAAAATGCTTATAGTATTTGCTGTGTAAAGAAAAAAGTTCATGTACAGTCTATATACAGTGCACACTTACTATGTGCTTATACAGATACAATACACTGAAAACGGAATACGGATGAGAAATATTTTATGAATAAGATTTCTCTAAGAAGAAGAATTCTTGTTCTTAAGAACAAAATTATTTATTTTTTTTTGTTATTAAATAAAATTTTTTCATTAATTTATAAACATCCTGTGTAAATAATATTAATTCTCGATATAGCTATTGGCTACATTATGTATTTTTAGTGCATGATTTTCATAGAAATTTATTTTTATTTGTAATTATCCTTTGATATTAGAACACAAAACATTGTGTATAAATAACATCCTCTACACTGAGAAAAATATTATAGTAAAAATCAACTATTTTTAGTTGTTAATCATAAATTATCTAAAGAAATTCAAAATCAACTATTTATAAGTCGGCATAGTCATAAGCAACTGGAATTATTGTTTAATATTACAATTAGAGTGTAGTTAGTTCCAACTAATCAAGTAGAAGATATTTACAATTCAAAATAGTTGAAAATATATTGACAGAATAACGAACAAATAGTCAGTATTTACTACAATCATTGTTAAATTTCACAAAAAAAAACTAACGGTAAAGTATATGTATCTTATCAACAAAATTTTTTTTCAATTCTTCTTTACCAAAATCTTATTCAACTATTGAAAACTATTGAAATGACTATTTGAGTAGTTAGACTTAACTTATTAAATAGTTAAATTTGACTTACTTTCATGTATCCAAGTGCCAATGCACTTTACATGTTCTTTGACTTTCATCAAGTGCAGGCGAATAAATTATTATATTGTTGTGTTCATAGTTTGTGATCAAGATAATAAATTTCAAATAAATTATTTTCGAGCGGTGATTGTGAATATAATCATTAATATACTATAATATATTCTAGTTTATTTATAATATAATGAATAATGTGAACAGTGAAAATGATCTAAATTCTACAAGTGAAATAGTAGATATATTAGATAAAATAAATACAAAAGAAGATAACGCTTCTGCTTCTCACGTGGGAGCACAACAATCAGAAGTTTCATTTTTTATAGACTTAGAAAACATATTCCAAGAAAATCAGCAACAGACACAAAATTCTTTGGAAAAGATTTTAGAATCATGGAATCTTCATAATTTGTTTGATCGATTTCAAGGTACGTATATATGTATATACCAATATTAAAAAATTCCAAAAGATTGCCTTACACATACGTTATACAGACTCAACTCACTTCAAAATTATTAACTAATTTTTTAATTCGTTCTAAAAATAAGAATTGGGATTAGATGAAGAATGCTTAAAATATATGGACATATCTGACATTATAAAAGTCACAGGAAATTCAGAAGGGTCATACGGAAATTTCGTGAAACTTAAAGGAAAACTTAAAGAGTGGAGAAAAGCAAATGTTTGCTAAACATTCAAATAAAAAACAAATTAATTATTTGAATATTCTATTTCAGGGATTATTTGAGCCTATTCATGATGGTACACTCACAAATGACGATACTCTTTCAGTTTCTTCCAGTCTATCTTGGGGTAGTAGTGTAGACTGTTTAAGTCGAAGTCCATCTCCGACATGTTCCAAACCTGTAATATTTTAAGCATACATAAAATTATTTCATAATTACAATTTTTAAGTTTTTTTTAGAATATAGAAGAAATTTTAGATTGCTACATAGGTTCCAGTATTAAAGATTTTTTTAAATTAAATGGACGCTTGGATGATGTTAATAGAACCAAACTTATTGAATTAATTACATCCAAAATTTTAGAAAAAGAAAAACCAATACCAAATCATCATATAAAAGAATATTCAGAAGAAATATGTAAAATTTTTCCCTCGGAAAGCAAGGTAAAAACATTTTTTATAACATAATCTTCTGAGTAATATAAAGATATACGCATTTATGTTTGAATACGTAGGCTATATATTACATACCAAGGACAAACAAATGCCCACCTAGAGGAAGATTATATGATCGTTATAACAACAAATTAAAATTACTTCGAAAAAAAAACTTATTCCCGGAATCATCTAAAAAAAAATTAAAACTCGATAATACTGCTGTTTTGGAAAATCGTGACGAAAACTTACTCAATTGTGACAAAGGTAATTAGAAAAACCACTATTTTTTTTTCTTTTATTCTTTTAGTTATACTTTTTTTTAAGATAAAATCGAATCGGACAAAAAATTTTTAAAGTTTCACCAAGAAGACTGGAATGCCTGTTTGACAAAATGGGAAGAACTGTTTCCTCATCGCAAAACAACATTCGATGCTTGCCATGACGCTTCTCTTAGGGTTATATTGGAGGAATGGTCTATTTTGAGACATAGCCTTGGTTATACTTTAGTAGGTTTTACTCTCAACAAATTACTAAACTATTCATAGTAATATTTTCAAATACTTTAGATCAATAAAGACTTTTTGTTATCCTATGGAGAAACAAAATACATGAGTCTTCTTAATAAGTGGCCAACATTTGTTCTAAAGTACGAAAAGTTGGAATCAAAAATAAAAGATAGGTATTGTAAACAACTGTATGCGTCTATTACAACAGAAACATCAGAAGGTAAGAGTGTGTAAACCTTAATAATCAATCTTTTATCAATATTTTATATTTTCATTTTATATCATGTTTATTTTCAGATTCGCGAGATGTAATATTAATGCTAGTTCTTCACGGTATAATACAACCTGTTCAACGCATAAAAATAAAATCCAATACGACGAAGAAAGATTACTGGAAACCAAGTATTGCTGCTTCTCAGGACAGTTTTCTTATCCATGTCATAAACGAAAGTGATGTGTTACCAACAGTTGAAAAGAGGTCTAAAATATATGCAGAAATGAGTTTGAATTGCCAACCCTATATGATAGTAACTGGTAATACACTCTTAGATATTAAAAACTTTTTCATTATTCTTGACAATATTATATACAAAATTGATAGTTTCATCAAAACATTAGATATTTGTTTTAAAATTTATACAGTTTTGAATTTAGAATATGCTTTAGAGTGTGAACAAATTTGGTTGTTCATTGAAAACTATTTTTACAACTTCAAAAAGCAGAAAAAAATTTGCACTTCAGTATCATCTATTTTAAAAGAACTTGACACTAATAACTGAAATACACGTATCCGATCAAAATGTTTAAGTGTTATCTCTGCTTGAAATATTTTAAAAACATTGATATTCTCATATCACATTTGAAACATTTTCACGACCTCATACCAACTAGTAAATTCAACTGTGCCCAATACCATTGTCATAACACTTATCATAGTTTAAATTCATTTAAAAAACATTTAAACTCTCATAAAAATGAATCTAGTATGCATGCAGCACAGATTAAACAAAATTTGTTAAAATCTCAAAAAACAAAATTTATACGTGTCGAAGAAAATGTACGTTCTAATTCTAAACATATAACAGAAGAAAAACAAATAGAACAAGATAAAAAGAGTATTGATTTTGAGAATTTTAAAACAGATTTTGAAAATAACTCACTTGAATTTCTTTGTAATTTATATAGCAAACCATTTCTATCACGAAAATTTGTCCAAGAATTAATTGATGATATCACTAAATATATAACACAAGGTATTTGTAATGGTATAGAAGCAATATTCGCTCCACTCATTTCTGATGAGTATAAGGATCTGGTTAAAAAATTTATTCAAGCTTTTTCTAGACCATTTCAAAGTTATCATACAGAATTTAAATTTTTTAAAACCTTAACAGAAAAAAAAATCATAGAATCTCCAAAACAGTTTACCATACATAACGAAATTGATATAGTCTCACAAAACAATTCAACTTTGCTAGAATCTAAAGACTCTAGAGGCGTGTTAATGCCGTTCAAATTCCAAATTAAAGCGTTTTTTGAATTGCCTAATGTTCTCGATAAAACTTTGGAAAACATGGAGAACTTGAGAAAATCAAAAAATTTACAGAACTTCATTAATGGAAATATTTGGAAAGAAAAATCAAAAAAGTATGGAACCAAATTAGTAATACCTTATTTCCTTTATGTTGATGACTTCGAAACGTGTAATCCTTTAGGTTCTCATCGAGGAACGCATAAAATTTGTGGAGTATACTATTCTTTTCCTGTTTTACCAACACAATATTTATCAAGTTTAGATAATATTTTTATTGCTATGCTTCTCAAGAGCACAGATTGTAAATTATATGGAAACGAGTCTTGTTACTCATTTTTAATTGAAGAAATTGAAGATTTAGCTAAAAACGGACTAGTTCTGAATATTAAAAAATCAACCTCCGTACGTGTTTACTTCGTACTCGGTCTAATTCTAGGTGATAATTTAAGTTTAAATACCGTTTTAGGATTTACTTCGTCTTTTAATTCCAATTTTTATTGTAGATTTTGCAAAAGTCATAAAACTCAGCTTGTCAAAAATTTGGAAGAAGATAAAACTTTACTTAGAAATAAGAAAAATTACGAAGCTGATATTCTGAAAAACAACAGCAAATTAACCGGTGTGGTTGAAAATTCTGTTTTCAATAGCCTGTCGGATTTTCACATTGTGGATAATTTTGCTGCAGATTTCATGCATGATGTTCTGGAAGGAATTTGTCATTACAATATGAGTAAAATCCTTCTATACTTTATCGAAGACGTTAAAATTTTCTCCCTGCAAACACTTAACGCAAGAATGAGATTATTTTCATATGGTGAAACAGAAATAGGTTATATTCCACCAGAAATTTCAATGGATCGTATTAAAAACAATCATTTTACTATGTCGGCAAGAGAAATGTTTTGTTTTGTTCACCACTTTTCTTTATTTATTGGAGATTTGATACCGAAAAATAATGAGGTTTGGGCTTTTTTTTTGAAAATATTGAAATTTATAGACACCATATTATCGCCAAGTTTTACTTCTAATACAATTTCTATGCTTCGAATTATAGTTCGGGAAATGAATGATATGTACGTACGATTGTTTAATGAACAACTTAAACCAAAACATCACTTTCTTCTTCATTACCCAACTATTATTGAAAACAGTGGCCCTATCAAATATCTGAATTGTTTAAGATTTGAGTCCAAACATAGACAGGTCAAGTTATATACAAATAATATAACTAGCCGGATAAATATTTGTTGGTCTGTAGGGATAAAATTCCAATACATAAACGCTCCTAGGTTTTTGAAAAAAAAGGGGTTTAATGATAATATTGATGTTCGATCCTTACAAAAAATTAATTTGAATAATGAAAATTTTTATAATGATATTATAAGTTCCGATTTAGATTTAAGTAATGATTGCATTGTTTGTAAAGAAACTAAACTAGAAATAAGAGGAACAAACTATAAAACAGAAAACTTTTTATGTTTAAGTGAAGACTCATTGAAAATCTTTCAAATTTTTGTTTTGATTGTAACTAATGAAAATGAAGTTTTCACTATCTGTTATGAATATGATGTTGAAATGTTTGATGAGCACTTAGAAGCTTACATAATAGGACAAAAACTTAGAGGTTTGAAAATAATTAATTTGAATAGATTTTTTACACCTCCACTACATCTTCATACATTAACAGATGGTAGAAATGTAATAAGAATAAAATATTTGTAAGCACTATCATATTTGTAAGCAAATTATTAATTATAATGGCATTGCAGCCGATAGATTAGAATTAAGTATATAGTTTAAGTGAAATCTATGTTTAATTTTAATAAATAAATAAATAAAATTTATAAAAATGTATTATTTGTGTATTGAGTTTGTTAAAGTCTGGTGGACCAAAAAAAGTGCAAATATTTTTTTTTACAATGTTATTGTCATTTTTGACGATTAAATTGATTCTTTTTTTAATTACTTATTTTAGTTGGTTTCAAACATGGAATAGTTGATTTTTGAGATTAGTTAAATTTCAACATTTCTTGGTTGGTGATAACTATTAATATAGTTGGCATATTTGCAACTATTATGTTAGTTACATTTTACTATTGTTATCGATCATTGACTATTTATTTGTTATTTTTTACCATTGCAATATCGGCCTTTTTTCAACAATTTATCATCGTTAACATGAACTATTTCCATGGTTTTCCTGTTTTCAAACATGAAAATGGTTAATTTATAGTTGAATTTGACAATTTATTTCTCTCAGTGTATATACAAATGTGCGTATTATATATACATGTGTACGTAATCGTATAATGAATTACAATAAATTTTTCTCATACTTTTATCATTTTTATCATACAAATGTATTTTATATTTTCATACCGTTCACAGTCGCACACAAAATCTGTATTTAATATGTATAGATGTGTAAGAATATAGTTCAGACAACAAAAATATTCGAATAATGCGATATAATGATGACACAATGGGAAAATTATTCATATATACTAATGCTACACACACATATCGTGTAACATTATATGTACGAGAATATATTACAAGCAAAATTATCTAATAATAATATATACATACAATAAAATATATTCCACGTGTGGTGTTACAAAAAGTAAATTGATGTATGTACATACGTGAATGTATGAGTATTTTGTATTTCATTTTTCATTGATGTTACATTCTAAAACATTTATTTTGATTATGGTATCGAATTTTCACGTTAGCATTGATAATTATATTTATTTGTGAGTTATGTACATACATACACAAACAAATGAGGGTATTCACTAGAGAGAGAGAAAAATTAGAAAATCGTGTTAGAGTAAATTTACACATGGGTTTTCAAATGAACACTACTGAAGAAATGAATTTTCAGTAGTATTTGAAATATTCTGTCATTTTCAATCTCATTTCTGTCAGCTGTCTCAGTTATTAAATTGTGTTTATAGTATTTATTTTGGAATTCCGCCTTTTGGTCTTAGTTACTGTGGTGCAGATTGTTCTAGTAGCAGTCTATCTCCATATTTTGGGGATAAGCTCAAGAAGCACTGTTGCATGCTTTTTTGATGCCACAAAATTTCTTTGTGTGGGTGTTGGTTGTTTAGATTTTAGACTACAGACATTTCGTATTGCTTAGGTAGTAAACTAATCTACCAAAATGCAAATTGGGAACATCCCCGAGACAGTGTAGTAAAAGCCTGTTGATGGCATTGAGGCTAGTTTTAACCAAAGTTTAGCAATTGCAGAGATAATAAAAATAACTCTCCATATATAAATTATCTCTGCAACTTCTACAATGTCAGGCCAGTGTCTTATTAAAACCTCTATGATTCTAGCAAGATCACGTCGATTTCTACCGATGAGATTTTGCGTTTTGTTTCTGTTGTACTCCACCAAGTCTCTTGATACGGAACAGATGGACAAATTCCTCCGTCTGTTAATTGCCAGTACCACCGATAGATAGTGTAGTCTACTACTACTTAGTGCTTGGTGCAGAGACAAGCCTCACTCTGCTAGGGAATCAGCCTGCTCATTTTCATCAATGGTTCTCTCTTTACACAGTAGATACCTCGTAAATAAATAGTGCGACTAATTTGAAGATTCAAATTTACCTGCTTCATGCAAACAAATTCTCATAAAAAATTTTATGAGAAACTACACGCTTTTACTCGCTTTACAAGCCTATTATTGCATAAAGTAATTATATCCCTATATATTTACGTTTAATAATTTAAAACAATTACGGGCAATTTACTATAGTTTACTAAGTTTACAAGTCGTTTACCGCATTAAATGAATACCCTTTATTATATTTAAAATAAGTATACATAAAGTACGCTTATTTATATAGAAATTTTTTTAATCTAATCCCAGACGTCATTTAAATAAATACCTGCTTACATAATAATCGTAATATATGAATATTATTGTACACAACACATTATACATACGTAAACGTATGTATGTTTCTACACATAAAATATATAATAACGAATATAAAATCCGAAATAGATATAAATTATATAGAAAATGCAAAAATAAACAAAAATAAATATATAATAAAATGTATAACGAAAATGTTAAGATTTCTTTCATAATGTAATACACTGAGACATACATGCATATATGTATGTAGTATGTAGTTTATCCTAAATGTATTCTTGTATATAAAATAAACTTTATTTCATCTATTATTCAATATTTATTTTCATTCCGGTATTGTTGGCTCGGTTTATATAATTCATTTTGTTACATTACTTTTTCACTTGTATACGTAAATAATATATCTATATCTGTATGTATATACATAGACTTTTTTTATCCTTTATAATCACATTAAAAAAGAAAAAAATTCATTTTCATACATTACATACTATTATTATATATGTATTTACAAACATTTATGTGTATTAACACGTATATATAAATAAATTACTTATAAGGATTAAGACTTTTTTTCACCTTTATAATGTTACATTTATACTCGTATTTACATTCCATTGAGAGTTTGTTGACAAAAAATAAAAGAAAATAGTAGAAGGCAAAAAAAAATATGTATTAAAGAAATGAAGGTAAAAAAAAAAAGTAGAAAATGTTATAGAAATACAAGGAAAACAAAAAAAGAAAATGTGTAATCTATACTGTCACATATGAATATATTATCAATTTAATATACTCGTTCAATGTACTCGAATCGTACATACATTTGTATACATATATGTACATATGTAGTTCGATGTTTGATTACTTTCTTCTTATATATCTATACCGATGTGTACGAATGTAGTAGATATATGTATAGGTATTCTTATTCTGATTGTATTCAAATTAAAGTTTACAGAATATACATAGCTTCGATACATACGAACCGAACATATACTACAATGTATTTGAGTCATTTATTATTTCATTAAATTATATAATATTATTGTAACTGTATTAATATTGTATTCGAAAGACATAATGAAAATGTATATACGTATACATATAAGTATGTATATGATTGTAAAATATATTTAATTAGAAATGCAGAAAATGTAAAGCAAAACAATAAAATAAACAAAATAACATCAAAGTATATATAAATACAAATAAATATATCCTGACAGATTATTTAGAATTTAAAAACAGAAAAAATTAACTAAAATATAAAATTTACAAAAACGAAATGGAAAAAAAAAATAGAAAATAACAAAAAAAAAGAATGAAAATTATCTAAATGTAGCCAAGAAATATCTTTAGAGTAGAGCAAAATAGAAAATAAAATCAGAAAGAAAAACGATCAATAAACTGAAAAAAAAATTAAGTAAAAATAAAAAATAAAAATAAGTAAATAAATGAAGATAAAATTAAATGAATTCTCCAGAATAAACAACAATCTGTGATGGTAATGCATTATGCATTATGGTAAAGCAGTTTATCTATCCATCCATTTCTCTATATTCCGTCCTAGTATGATTTCGCATAGATTATTGCACCTGTGAGAAAGAATTTAAGAATTTCTATACACAGTATATAAGTATATACGTATATATTCGTATGTTTGTGTAAACATATGTACATATATAAAAGTGTAATAACACATGCATCCTCACCGTGTAATACACATAAGCGAGTAATCATTGAAACACATTTATATCAATACTGGGTGGTAAATTGCAATAATAAACGCATAAATATTTACTAATATTTTTATATAATGTACATTATAGAGTATACGAGAAAAGTACTTTTCAACAGATAGATACTTTATATTATTTTTATAAAGTTCTTTTCTATCTAAAGATAACAAAAAAAGATACGTAGATAATAGTAGCAGCAGTAGCATCATATGATGTACTACACAGTCGGTGTGCAGTGCGGTATATACTTAAATAATAGAATAACACAGCACAGTAGTAAATATTAATAATATAATAATTTTTTCTTCTTATTATTTTCAGTAACAAAACAAATACACAAATAAAATAAATAGAGGAAAACAAAGACAATACAATATGTAGCTACATACTACCTACATTTTTTTATTTGTCTTTTTTGAATTTTTTGTATTTTTTCAGTTGAAATTTTTTCGATATTGAACGTGATGGAATTTTCATTTTTTTCATGTTCCTTTTCTTATGATCCTTTCTGCATTATTTTCATTGAATAACATGAAGTTTCCTATTTGATTTCTATGAATTTATTTATATACTATATATGTATTTATATATTTTTTATTTTTTAAATTTAAATTCACACTCCTCGTCGTGTACATCGTAACTTACGAGTATTATCTTCTTCACACTAATGCGTATATAATTGAATTGAATTGTATTTTCATTCTTCATTATTTCTATCCTATTTTTATATGAAATTGCTTAATTAAAAAATTTTTATCAGCACAAATGCACAGAAATATTTGTATGTATAGCTTCACTTCATAAACGTGATTATTTACACAAAATATGTTCTTCACATAATTTCCATTCAAACACACATATACACATCACATCTTACGTGTGTATACGTACATACAAAATAATGATTGGCTACTTGCATTTTATACCATACGTTTGCTCGTAATTGAAAAATATTTTAAAATGAAATGAAAAAAAATTTTTTTTTTTTTTGAAATGAAAAATTTATTTATGCATCAATACAATTATTATTTTATGATTATTGTTTATTTGTGGGATTATAACTAATTATTATTATTATATTTTTATTTTCCTCATTTCCTCATTTATTCGCATTCGCATACATTATTATAAAATTGTGTGTAACATATTGAGGAACTACATACATATATATACAGATGGAAAAACATTGCGTATATACATGAAATTAATTCACGTAATAGGTATATATTTTTTTTTGTATCACGTGCCAATTGATAAGCCACAGGTGTTAAAAAAATTGTTTCATTATTAATATTATTATTTATATTTTTAGTTAAGCTGCGATTCCACTTATTGACACTTTGTCAAATATTTGACCATATTTGATGTCATAGACGTGTAAACCCTTGTCAAATATTGTCAAAATGATGTATGGCAAGTATGGCATCAAATATTTGTTGTCAAATATTTTGTTGTGTGTAAACTCCTGTTTTCATATTTGACATCAAACATTTTGTCAAATAAAATATTTGATAATTGGATGTCAAACAGTGTCAAACAACGTCATAGTTCTACCGCCTTTATACTACTTATTTTGATTTATATACATATTATTTTACTACTGTCCTGATTTAATTTAAAAATTTAATAAAATTTTGTTTAATAAAATTGAATTATTTTAATAAAATTGAATTTTTTTTAATAAAATTGAATTTTTTTTTTTGTTCAAATTGGTGTTAATTGTGTTTGTAAAAAAAAATATTGAATAGAAAAAGGATTTATATACTATTATTTTATTACTGTTCCTGATTTAATTTAAAAATTTAATAAAATTGTTTAATAAAATAATTCAGATTTATTTAAAAAAGAACAATATTCAGAAATAAAATTATAAATTATTATTTGTAAATAAAATAAAATTAAATAATCTAATTCAAAATTCGTTTTAATTCACTTCACGACTGTCGTAACACATTATATTAAAATGTCGACTATGATGTCAAACAAAAAATTAACGCAATATGTCAAATAGTGTAAACCAACGTCATATAATGATGCCATATATTTACTTTGACACTCTCTTGGTCAAACTTTTTGACGTCAAATTGTTCTGTAGTGTAAACTCCCCGTGCCATATATTTGGCATTTCTTTGTCAAATATTTGACGAATTGTCAATAAGTGGAATCGCAGCTTTACACATCTAATACATATAAGTAAGTATGTACGTTACGTTATGTTTTTCGCATATAATTACAGTATACGGTACAAAATAAGTAAATAGATAAAAATGAACCAATGAAAATATCTACGTACTATATACATATATGATAAGTATCTATATATGAATATACAAGTATATACATACACTAGTACATTATTTTTAGAATATATTTTATTGAATACGTGCTCATTTTTATGAATTAATTATAATTACCAAATGAATTTTATGTGTAAATCGATGCGATATTTTAGTATAACACTTTATGAATTTTTTTTTATTATTTAATTAACGAAAAAAAAAAAATAATACGCATTATACATGCATATACACATACGAGTATGTAAGCGTAAAGAGAAACTATATGTATATGAATAGAAAATAAGTAAATATAGATAAATGTTGTGCACAAAAAAAATGTAAATGCATATTAATGTCCATTCTATATCCTATCTAATAAACGTAAACTAAACGGACTATGAATTTTTATAGCCAGGAATTAATTAAAAATAAAATCTATCCCGCAAAAGAAAAACAGTATCAGCCTAAAGCCTCATTCATACAGACAAGAAGATTATATGCTTAAGCAAAATTGTATGACCTTTACAGAATACGAAAGTATGCTTGCACCATCATCGTTTATATTTTGATTTTTAACGTTAAAACATCGTCAAAAATTGAAGATTTTCGATGCACAATTAGTTGAAGGAATGAAGCATTTACAGTCATAATAATATAATTCCAGAAACACTACTCAAAACTTATTCTCTTTCTTCGAAACGTCCATTTAGTGATCACTATAGCTTTGAAGTTTCAACATTCAACTATAAGCATGCAATTCACTCAATTATCTATGTATACAAACTACACAACAATGCGTACGTACGCAATCACATTATTGAACACAAAATTGCACAAAATATTCAAAATTTCTTCAATCAAGCAAGCGATATCTGTACAACCTGACTGACAACCATTCATACACGCTCGCTACACATCGATTCATTATAATCACATTTTTATGTAGTCTGTATGGGGCTTAAATGTACGTGGGAGTAATAAAAATAATCGCTTACTTTGGTACCAAATATCTTTGTTATTTTTGCACCGAATTTCTTGAAATTTGAAACAAAGAACCATTAATTAGTTTCGTATGGAATTTATTATTATTGTTGTATTAACATTCAAAATGTTTCGTATTCCGTTCTATGTAGGTATATCGTTTTTCGTAGAATAATATATATTGCAATATTATTATAATGAGAATTAAAATTAAAACTAAGGTACAGAAATATTCACCGCTTTTACTGCATCACAATTAAGTACATAATTGAAATCTTAAATATTATATTCGTGTATTATTAAAAAATATTCTTCTGTAGAATCATATACAAATACAATACTATAATAAATTAAACATTTCTATAAACATAAAAGCATAGTTTACTTTTTATTATATTCATAATTAAATTTTACACTTCAATAGACTTAACCGAATCAAATAAGAGAGAAAATCAAATGAGAAATAATACATATTCGAAAAATAATATGTATATAAGTAGAAGTACATACTATATTGTAAGCACTAGAACAGCATTTTATTACAAACGATTTTAATGTTCACAATTAATTTTTTTCTCTTAATATTTTCAAAAAAGTTAAAATTAAAGTTTAATACCCTGCATCAAATTCCAAAAAGGGAAATATTTATGTAATGAATTTATTGATATATGTACATAATTGTTTTTTAAAGGATAAATTTTGCTTTATTATTAGAAAATAAAAAATAAAAGATCATATTTTAGTATTTATTTAGAAATGAATTCACAAAATCATTTCATTCGATTTCTCCATTTAACTCTATACACTGCCACAAGTATTTTTTCATTAAAAATAATATGAGCAGAAAAAATTTGAAAATAAAAATAAAAAAAAAAAAATGTAACGCACACATACCGATCCGATACATACAATAAACACATATGTACACTGTATATATGTTTGTGCTTTTTTAAACACATGCATATACTTATATATAGCAAAATAATAAATAAAGGAATAAAAATATTGCTTAGCTCTTGTTAAATATGAGCATAAATAAAAATTTGCTTATAAATAACAAAAAAGGAAAATAAAATAAAAACAACAAAACAAATAATATGAAAAATATAAAGGAAAACCTACAGAGCAAAATTATACAAAATCATTCCGCTATAAACCATCAGCATTTCATTTGTTTCATATAAACAAAAGAAGAAAATAATAAACAAAAAAATCATAGTTTTCCTCTTTTGTTTTATTGTTTCTTCTTTTTTTTCGTAGTACAATAACTGATACAACAATAGAATTGAAAAATGTAAAATGGATAATAAAATGAAAAAATAAAAATCAATAAAAAATTTAAATTTCAACTTTACTATGGGATATCATATGTTACTTCGAATTAAAAATTCCATAAAATGTATATACTAAAAGGATGCACTATGTAGAAGTTTTAAAATTGCATTCCACGTTATAATTGTGGGTCATAAGTTAGGTACATTAATTTATTAGAATTTGAAAAAAGAAATAAAAAATACATTAAATTCTACTCCATGGCACTATATAGCTTATTTAGAATTTTGACCTCCTCATGGATATCTACACATTGTGCCTGATTAGTGATTTCTCATCGCTTCTATTCAATTTCACAAATTAAAAATCTTTAAATCATTTATTAAATTGTCTTTCCATCCAATCTTTGGTCCATCAATTTATGTCTTTTGAACCGAGAAAAGTCATATGGGACACCTTCCTGATAACAGGATTTAAGTCTGCTTTTTGAGCGTGATCAAACAACATCCCAAGTGTTGTATATTGAAGCTTAAATCCATATCATGTTTCAGTAATCTTTGTACAGTTTTATACATTCTTGTTTCGTCCTCAACCTCTAAATACAATTCTCACCTTTGACATCAAGTTCTTCTACCGAAAATTTTTCTCTCAAAAATAAAATTAATAAATAAATAAAAATATTATCAAAAATTTTCTGTATAATTTTCTCTTTAAATTATTATTCTTTTTTATGTACCTACATATTTCAATATATATACATAATAAAAATTTAAAATTTCATTTCATTCTCAAGAATCATTTATTTGCTTCTGCAAAAAATATATTTTTTTATTTCTCTATTACATAGTAAATAATAATTGCCTAATATGTACTCGTATTTCGCTTAATACATTTTTGAAATGCATTTGAAAAACAATAAAAACAACGAAATAAATAAAAGAAATAAACTATATGTAATACATAATGTCGATAATATGGGCAATATTACATGAAAATTGCATATTACACATTTTTGTATTTATGATAACACGTAAATAAAAATACAAATACAAAAAACGTATATAATATGCTAAGTCAATATTATAAAATGTACATACTTACATAAATATGAGACGAAAAAAATAAATAAAAATCCTTTGAAAAACAAAAAAATACCATCTCATATGTATATGCTATCAAATATTCTACAGTGTTGGAAAATAAAATCAAAGAAGAAAATACTCGTAAAATAAAAGCAAAAACTAAACTTAAAAAAAAAAAAAACGAACGAAAAAAACATAACACAACATTACACATTCATAATAATGTGAGTACATTTTTTTATGCATACATATATAGGAAAATTGCAATTTTAAATGCATTCAACATTTTCCTGTTGTGTTTCCGCTATATGATAGTTTATACATTTTCGGTTTCGCTTATAAGTAATGTTGGTTGTAGGAAGAGTTTTACAAATATTTATAAGGTATTCTATCCATACATATACACATTTTTGTGTGCATTTATATGTAAACACAAAGGATATACTTACTATATACACTTTAAAATGCATGCAGATATTGCACAAAAACAAATGTATAGCATAAGAAAAAGAAAAAAAAAGTAAGAAATAACATATCTGCATATACAAGAAAAAATTTCACATTTCCATTTTAGAAATAAAGTTACTGTTATCCGTTATCCTTTACATATACATATATAATACAATATATCACATATATATATAACTTACTTAAATATTTTCATTTATACGAGTGTATGTGATTATGTACGTATGTAGATTTTCTTTAATATTCGCCGTTTTTGTTTTATTTAATTTTTTTTTCCTTCTATATCTTTCTTTTCTGTTTAATTTTATTTTCTGACTAAGTGCATGTCAGTATATTTGTATCAGTATATAACAGCAATAATGTATAGTATGTATATGCATATATGTATGTAACGTGTTATTACATTACATTTCAAATTTCATATGCGAATTTCATAGTTGTACATTGTACGTTCATTCATATGATGTCATGAATAATTGGTTAGTGCTACATAAGCTTATATTCGTATATATATATTTAACAATATACACTACACACATATGTATTTACATAAATGTACATTTATATAAATTTTTATGCACTTGAATGTAACTGAAACTATACTCCCATATAAAATGTATTTGTATTTACATTACACAACTTGACGTGCATTCAAATAAACATTACATACGCATATATTTGATTATTATATGTAACATACATTATGTACATTCAAATTAGTTTCTTGTAAGTTTCAAATATGTGCACCTGTAGTACGTAATGTATACGTGCCGTTTAAATTGAAAACAGTGTAATTGTAAATTTTTGAATTCTTAAGGCGTAGTCATGATAAGCCCGTTCCGTTCCGTCCCGTTCATTTCCGACACGTTTCAAAACATATACCTGTTATAATAAAACGAAACGGTATATAGTAAAGTTGAAAGCTAATATTGAAAATTATTATTGAAAAATAGGTTATGTTATCCGTAAAAAGTTGAAATTTGTTCAACTTCAACGTTTCGTACCGTTCCGTTCCGTCAATCGTAACAGCTTTTTCGTCAATCCATATAAATAACATGGAAATGTCCAATATACGATTTTTTTCTTTTTACGTAACGGAACGGGCTTATCGTGATACTACGCTCTTATACCGAATAAAATTTTCAATATTATGTTCAAATGAATTAAAATTTGCACTCTTTCTACATTCAAAAAACAAAAATTTATACATAGCATATGCAGCTTATTCATGTTAGGATAAAGATATGTAAGTATGTGAGTTTAGTACGTTAGTTTAGTACATTAAAGTGCACACAAAAAAACAGAATCTATAAAATTGATGATATTCATAAAGTACGAATACAAGAGATGTAATATGTATGAAGTTATATTTGTAACATACAGATACACCTACATTTAGTATGTACATAGATGATCATATATGTAAAGCATATAATGCACTCATAATACATGGTATGTATATGCATGTAACGTATGCAAACATATAAAAAAAAAATTTTTTTATTACGTTAACTGCATGTTTTTTTCCCAATTTTGTCTATTTTTTACATAGAAAATTCAATTTTTTTTTTTTCATTTTCAACATAACATTAAAAAAAAAGCTCACCTTTCTTGTATCCTGTATGCAGTTATGTATATGCACCTAAACCTTTATTTCCTTTGCATATGCTTGAGTACGTACGTATATACACGTATGATGATAACCTAAATTTCTTCATTGTTTCTGTGTTATTATAGAGATAAGTTAATGTAAACTTTTTCATATTAAAAAAGATTTGTAAAATAGTTTTATGACGATGAAAAAATTTCAATTTTAAGTAGGAGCCAAAATAATAAAAAGAAAAAAAAAAAACTTGCGAGAAAACATATAATAATAAGAATGAAAACATAAATTGTACCAATAATTTAGAAAAAAATATTTACCAACAGGAAATTATATTAAGGTTTTATCAATGTAAAGAAGGAGTTAATTTTTTTAACAATTTTTTTTGTAACAAATTGAAATGTATACCTATACGAGCACATATTCAGAATTTTTTTTTTCTGATATTCAATTAAGTACGTTAACAAACTGTTGAAATTTTGTTTATTATTATTATTATGATAATTTATTTTTTAACTTCATTGCATCTACATATGTACGTATATAACATATTTATTTGATTCGTTCGCTAACTTTTCTCCTTATTGAATATTAAAATTTAATAATCCAATATAGGAATACAAAAAGGAAACAATAACTGTATAGTTTTATGTGTATACCTATAGACGCATATAATACATTTGTGTATCTAGAAAAAAATAAGAAGAAGAATCTGTATATTTTTATACGCACAGACATAGATTCTCCCCACTACCTTAAAAATAATATTCTTCCGAGCAACTTACTATGAGTTCCATTATTCCACGTAGTTCATTTCTATATTTTTCCGCATGTTTTCTAATGGAACACCCATTTCCCAAAAGAGATGATGGCGCAACACCTCACATTGTCACGATCACGATAGACTCGATTTATTAGTACTTTTGAACTTACGAAGAATTTTATCAGATCTTAATCCTATAGAAAATGTTTGATCTCTACTACAAGAAATAGTCCTCAAAATTCCTGCAACTGAAAAATTGAGGATAATTGATTTGCCATGTCAAGAAGGAATGATATACAATTACAAAAGACGAAGCACATAGTAGTGAAGACTTCAAAAAAATAAGAGTCTGCATGAATAAGATCTAAGAAAGGAAAAACTAATTTGAAAGAAATTTTTCCGACACTTTGTAGATACCATAAAATATAATAAGATCCTGTAAACGCGTACATATGATTTTATAAAATTCGTTAAGCTTCGTTATTTATTATTATCTAAAGTGTTTTAATTATTTTTTTTTCCTGAAATCCATACATGCACACTGTCGGTGTACAAATACAAATAATTACAAGTACCATGCATACAAATCAACATCAAAGCTTTTTGAATCTAAAACACAAAACTTCAATGAAAGAAAAAAAAACAAATTCAGATATGCATTGCAAGCAGAAGAAAAAAGAGACGCGAAAAACTTCTTTTTATTCAAAATAACAACAACAAAAACAACAACAACAACAACAGAACAAAAACATTTCAACAAAATTGAAAAACTAAATTTTCATTAAAAATTATTTTATGTGAAATATACAATTTGTAAAACTTTTAAAAATATAGAAAAAAAAAATATTCTTTTAATTTTTCTTCTTCTTATTTCTTTTTTTTTCCTGACTATAAACTATGAAGGAAAATAAAAATGAATTTACATGTAAGGTAGTATCTCTAAATAAATCAAAATATAAAATAAAAAAAAAAATTTCTTTATTCATAATTATTTTCTATATACATAAGTATGTACGTACTGTATACAGAGAAGTGAATAACGATGAGAATATTATGCAGATCAGATACTTTTACTTCTATACTTTTTATATGTATGTACATACATCTACATTTACTTACATACAAATTCACGGGTACTATACTGTTAGTTGTACTTGCGTTTTTATATAGAGATTGTGAGAAAGAAAAAAAAATAAATAAATTTTATAGAAAATTGTACAGAAAAATTATTAAATTTTCAAATGAAATTAGGAAATAATAAAATAAGATGATAAATTTTATCGAATGATGAAAAGAAACATGCAAAAAAAAAAAAAACATTAATAAATGCACAGAAAGAGAGACAGAAAGTAAATTAAGCAAATGAATTTATATGTTATTTTGGTTTTAGCAGTACATCTTTTTGTGTGGAGGTGTTCGTGTTAGTTTTCTTTTACTTATATATTTGTTAACGCTTATATTCCATGTAAAAATCATGTTTAAAATTTATTTTCTTTACGCGGTTACATTTCCGATTGAATTTAATTATTCAATTTCGTTCAGAGATTTATACATACATACATAACATAAGGATATGCTATATAATCTGTATGCATATATGTATAAATTGCACATTCAGAGAAATTTTATTTGAAAAAGGAAAAAATATTAATGAAATTTTGTTAAAATTTATTGCATACACATATACAGTGTGTCCCAATTAGAAGTTCAGATTTAAAAATTTAATAAAACAAAAACGGCTTAATATATTTCCAAATTTATTTTTTTATTCGAAAGTACAATCCTTCCGGTTATTATTTATGGAAAATGATTTCGTTCAAATGGGAGCCGGGGCTGGCCTTGACGCACTCCATTCGGTTGGTCCAATTTCTGAGTACATTTTGGATTGTGTGCGGCTCTATTTCGACAATGGCTGCTTCAATATTGGCTTTCAAATGATCAATTATTTGTGAATTGTCCGCATAACGCTTATCCTTCACGGCACCCCACAAATAAAAATCTAAATGCGTCAAATCACAGCTCCTTGCCGGCCAATTCAAGTCACCATTTCCGTCATCAAATTTTTGAGGCACTTCTGCTTCTTTCTGGAACCAAAAGTTGTTCAACTCATAATATCTTCAAGATAAGGCCACAAAAAGAAGTTAACATGTTGTGGTAGTTGATTCCGTTGACCGTAACGGTCGCGCCAGCCTCACAAGCGCATCAAACAGTAACACGCAATGGATGCATTGGCTTCTCCACTAATTCTTGTGGATTTTCCGATCCCCAAATGTGACAATTTTGTTTGTTCACGTACCCGCCGAGATGAAAATGCTCCTCGTCTGCGAGAAGATGATTTTTTGAGCAAATTGTCTTTGTCGTGGAAGTAAATTTCCAACATTTCCCACTTTTGTTGAAGCGTTAATCGATTCATTTCGTCAACTACAAATAATATACTGAATTTCTGTCAAAGAAAGAATGACATTAGTGTTGCCAGAGCTAAAATAACCGATATGTCAAATCTGAACCGCTTATTGGAACACCCTATACACACTAAGACTATACTATCCTAACTAATATAATATCTACCAAGCATTGTACAAGGATACAGATTAAAATTTTATGTTATAGAATAGAGGAAATTATTAGAATTTCATAATTGATAAAATTTATAGGAAAAAGGAAATTTAATATTTCTTAGAAACGTAAAAAAAAAAAAAAATTTAAAACGGATTAAAAATTTTTAATTTATTGAATTTTCTGTAGAATTTATTGAATTTTATCCGGAATATTTTGAAAAATAAATTATCCTATTTAATGAGAATTTTTTTTAATAATTCAAATAATGCCAAACACATGCGATATCACTGATAATAATTTTTATAATTCCTTGATACCCACTAAGTGGTTCACCTATAATCTCACAGCACACAGCATTTGAATGGAATAATAAAAAAAAAAATTCTTACATAATGTATATATTACGATTACATGAAATTAATGATTAATACTCGTAATGTACCTGCAAGTTTTTCAAAGCAAATTCAATACTCCAGAAATATTTAACGATAAAATTAATTCTCCATTATTTTGTAATTGGTAAAATAAGAAATCAACCTAAATTAATCAACAAATTCGAAAAAATCGAAAAAAAAATGTTTTTTTTTAAATATCAAAAAAGAAAAATTTTTTAACAATAGCAAACAAAAGAAGAAAAGAAAAAAAATTCATCATCTTCTGACAATAAATATGGAAAATCTGATATATCATGATCCTTCCAATTTAATATTTTTGTAAATAATAATAAAAATATATATGTATAATGAGCTAATAAAATTTATGTGTGTAACTAAGTATACAAATTATGAATGTATATTATGTAGATATCAATGGCTCGTCATTATGATGTACATACATACATTATATACATTTATATGAATATATACTATATCACATAATATGATAATGGAAAGTGATTAATCACTTATCAAATAACTATATCAAGTATAATAAATGAACTATTGACCTCATTTTTACTATCATATTACATTTTTCTTTTTCTTTTTTTTTGTATACAAATATTATACACTATCGAATGTATACATACATACATACATACATACATATATAATGTACATATAGATACATAAATATTTATATACAGTAGATTTGTAAATATTTTGCATTCAATTTCATGTTATGTGAGTATACCAATTTCTACATATTCATATGTACATATATACATGTAGTCGTATATGTATTATGTGTGCATGTGATACGTATCTTGATACGTACATATGTATGTATGAATAAGAAAAACGAAAACGAATCAAATCAAAGCGTAAATTCAAACTTAAATAGTATATATGTATGTATGAACAAAGTATATACATGCCAATATGAAAATATGAAAATTTATGTATGTATACATGTACATTTATATAAACTGAAATACACATCCATATGTAAACATATATACTTCTTACTTACATATAACAAATTTATATTCCCTTGTTAAAATTTATCTTTTCTTTAGCACTTGAATCCATTTTATATGGTATACGTATGTACATAATGTATGTACATATGTATACATATCTGAATAAATATAAACACCCATATTATCCTCATACAATTTATACATATGCATTATGTATATGAACTTTAGTACATACATATTATATCCATGTATGGTACATTCATATTTGATCAAATTTACAATATGTGTATGTACATAATACTCGTATGTATGATACATGTACAGATTCGTCATTTTGAAAATTCATTTAAAGTTCTTCATCATCTAAAAATCAATATAAAGCATGCAAGGATAAAATACATATTTACACATACGTATATGTATATGCACACATTTACATAAATAAAGTATAATGTATATTGGAATATATGTGTATGTAATACATTTTGTATGTACGATTGTTTCTGTCTTTTCAATTTTATTATAATTCATTACAAATATATACATATATATACATATCTACATACAAATATACACAATAATACGAGTATGTAAGTATATGTCTATGAGCTAACATAAAATGAAATGTTTCATATGTCCATATATAACGTATCCAATGTACATAAACATATATTATATATTTATACTTATTATATATTCCAGGATGTGTGTATTACTATTCTTCCTGTTTTTGTTATCTTCGTATTCATAAAAAAAAAAAAATTTGTTTTTCATGATTTTTTCATTAAATGAAATTATTACAAGAAATCAATTGTATAGAGTATAGATGTGTACACGAATTTTACAATTTTTTCTTTATTACATTATCTCTTTATCCTTTTAAATTTTTTAAATCTTGGAAATTATAATATAATCAAAGTACATATATGAAACCCAAGTACATAAGTACATAATCATATTTTCGAAAATACATGTATGTAAATCAAAATATAATTGGCCGGCCAATAATAAGTCAGAATAGATATGCATGTATGTAATTTAAAAAAAAAATATGTTCATATACTAGACAAAACGATTAAATTGGAAATTAATCTAAGATAATATGAGACAAAGAAGATTCAATCAATTTTATGTCACATTATAAAGCCACATCATTTGTCATAATTGTATATATGTATTGTACTGGTTTTTTTTTTTTCTTACAAAGAGATTTGAATATACAATGTCGATTTATGTTTAAGTAGTTATAATTACTCTTTAAGTCTTGATATGATTGCTTCTCAAAATTAAAAAATCTTCATTTTCTAATGGGAGAAATAAAGCTAATAAGAAATTACGACCATCAATAACGATCAATTTCTCGTCAATTGTCGAACTATAGAATGAATTTATAATCTGTACTTCCAAAAGTTTAAAATAATTTTTTTTAGCTATTATGAATATTGTTATCTTGTCTTTAATAACTTTTTATTTTGGATGAAATTTGAATTCGATATTATATCAAAATGATTTTTTTACAAAGTCATTCATCATCATCAATGGCACTGCGACTCAAATCTAGTATTGGCCTCCTGCCGCAGAAGTAGTCGCCACTCTTCGCCTGCATTCCTCCAGTTTTCAATTTTAAATGACTTTGCGTCTTGCTATACAACGTCTGTTCATCATTTTATATGGTATTCTTTGGAGATTCATTCTTGCGACATGTCCGGCCCATTGTTATCGTTTGAGTTTGAGTTCGAGTATATTGGTGGATCGTCATTAGATTCTATGCAACTCAAAGTTGTACCTCATTTTCCAACACCCCTTGCCATCTTGAGAGTTGTCTTTCCATTTTGATGTTTGGCACCAATGTTTCACTTCCATATAATAAAATATGCCTTATCACTGTTTTATATATCCTTAATTTAGTTTTTCTGTGCATTGCTCTTGATTTGATAAGCTGTATACTACAGTTAAAAGTCTAGCAATATAGACTTCAATCAATTTGTTCGTCCTTTAACTTCAGATTGCTCATCTGCATTACAGTTAGTCCACACATACGTACACACAATAATACACAAAATTTATTTTTGAAAAAACTATACACATTTTATACGATTTGGACAACAAACAGAATTTTCTAATAATTTTGATATTTTATGCAACAATCCTATTTGAGTTGATGTCAGAAAATTGTAGATAAATAAGCAATTTATAAACGCAGGATTTGACTGGTAGTTTTAAACTGAATTGTAGTGTGTGGTCTGGTCAAGGACAAATATGAGCTGACAGCTGAGTTCTGCATTTCAGGTCATTTGCTAACCAGTAAGTGAATGGGTATTTTTAAATTCAATACACTTAAAGTCCAAAACTAATTATATTAACAAAACCAAATTATACGCATATTATACACATTATATATACATACTATAAAATTTCTTTGAATATGTTCAGGTATATTCATATTAATCTCATTATCTGTATAAAATTTTTCATATTTTCTTGGATAAAAAGTTCTCATTTTCATTATTTTTAAATCTGGATGCTAAGTTGTTGCCATAGGAACGAGTATTCATGTTTTATGTTTTATTTATTTCATTTTCATAATCATTTTTTGTTCTTCCTTCACATCACTATATTATTTATTATTGATGGTAAATAAATAAAATCATTATTCCTCATTATAATATCAAATCGTATACAGATAAATACATACATACATATGTGTATACAGACATTTTAAAATATTTCAAGTTTCCATACAAGTTTCCAATAAATATAGCTATACAAATTTATATACATATGTATTTATTATTATAATTATAAATTATATTTAAATTTTATTTATTTTATCTTCCATTTCTTACATACAAACATAGATAGGTACCTACATGTAAATATTTAAATAACAATTTGTAAGAATTGTAAAATAATTATTTTTATTTAATTTTAATTTTAATCCTCTGCACATAAATAATTGTGAATTGTCTGTAACTACATTTATACTGTATATACATTCGTGTATGTATATAGCAAACATGCATAATATGTCGATTAATATGATTATATTTATTATATTATCGAACACATACTCGTACTTCGTACATACATACATGTAAATTAGTGCAAATAAATTGAAACAAAAGTATAAAAACAACAACGAAATTAAGAAGAAACGTAAAAGCTGAAAAACATGAAAAAAAGTTACTGGAATCCTCATGATTGAACGATCAGACCTTGTATCGGGATTATGTATCTATAATAAAAAATTGTTTATAAAAAAATTATGTATAGGTATACGTGTATTTATCGTGTATTTCTCATTTTTCTCATCAACTTGTTTTGATATAATACTTTTTGAATTTTTCATTTTTTCTTTGCGGTTTTTTTTTTTTGACTCATCCACTTGGATATCGTGATCTGCATATACTCGTATGTACATCGAATAAGAATTTTTTTTTTCAAATAAAAAAAAAAAAAAAAATGAAAAGAGAATAAATAAAAAAAAACTAAGAAAAAATTTGTAAATATGTACTCGTCTATTTAGACTTTGAGTATACAGGAATGTCTTATTTATTATTTCTCTTCGCAATGACATGAATCTTTATGATAATAAAATATTTAAGGTGTTTTGCATTTTAACTGAAAAACTATAAAGTAAGCCATGCACTACACACAATTTACCACCAGCTTTATAGAACATTTTCAATGCAACGCTAAGTGAAATTGGAATTTATCTGTCTTTCATTTCTTATTTTCTTACACGACATTAGATGTCTGTGTCACTTTCTAATTGAAATTGAAATTGCTAATGTAAAGTGAAATTAGGTTTTATTTCTAATTTCAATTTCACTTAACAAAAACTATAAATTTAATTACAAAAATGTTGTTAGAAAATTGATCAACAGATGGAAACTTTCAAAAAATGCAAGAATTTCTCTAAAATTCCTTTAAATTCCTACTTAAAAATGGAGATATTTAGTTGAGAATATGAAAATTTGAATGTCAAAATGTCAATTTAAACAAAATTTTAATGTCAAATTTTCGAATTTCAAAATTAACTTAACTTTTTCTTTTGAACAGTATGCTTTTTCATAAAATTTCACTTTCACTTAGCGTTGCATTGAGAATGTTGCTTTGTTGTGAAAAAAAGCTGAAAGGAAAAAAATTGTATTATTAAATCAGCCACGTATGCTCACTATACACTCTTCACCAAAATGATTCTCCCTATAAATCAAACATTCTCCCAAAACTTTCTCGAAAGCTTTTCTCTTTCATGAACTATACAATATTGCCCATACATTATGAGGAAAAATATTGTATCGTGGAAGATTATCGTGTATCCTTATCTCAAAGTGTATGCTGTATGGCCTGCTTAAGACCATATTTATTTCTCAACATAAATTATTTTCTTTATGAAAAACTTTTTTTAATTTATTTCATTTACACATACTGCTATGCATGTATAGGGACGAGTAACGAGTATTTATATTCGATAGATCTTCTTTTCTATTTTTCCTTATACACTTATAAATAATTAGAATTTTTTTATTATCCTTTCAAACTGTTGATTATTATACTGTTGTCAGTTTTTATTCAATTTGCACAGTTTGAAATATAACAAATAACACTGACTCGTTAAATTCATCTACAAATCTTTTATAACAACAGATAATAATTCATTTCATGTACATTTATATAAATAATGCAAACTGACATTTTGTAGAGTTTTTAATTTAGAATTTATATTATTTTCTTACATTACCTATACATACATAGCATACAACTTAAGCTAACTCATATAAGTTTTTATTCATACTTTGAAAATACTTAGTTGAAAATTTCTTCATTTAATTCTTCAACTTTATCCATCCACAATAGTGTTTTCCTGCATCTTTTTCTTCACCAAATTCTTTTCTATAATTTTCATTCGTTTTAAATGAAATGGAACGAATGAAATAATTTTGTTAATAATTTCATTATTTTCATCCTTCATTTCAGTTATTGTTATTTAATTGTTTGAAGAAAATAAAATCGAAATAAAATTTTAAAATAAAAATAGAATTAATTTCAAAATAAACAAAAAAAAAAACCATTTTTATATATAAAATTGAAAAATTTTTCTACAAGAAAAAAAAAAAATAATTAAACTTTTCTAAAAAAAAATATGAAAAGAAAATCATAACAAACAAACAAAAAAGAAAAAGAAAAGAAAATAAAAAAAAAACACAATTTTTAATTTACTTTTCAAATTAAATGTAGAAAATATATGAATCTACATAAACGAACGAAAACTGAAATACATATAGCTGCACATTTATCTATCTATAGGTATGGTATATGTACTATGTACTATACGAGTATACATCAAAAACTTTAATGAAAATAAAAATTGGCAATTTATAATGAAATTAAGTCATTTACTTTCGAATTATTAATTTTCATTCTTTGGATGAAAAAAACAAATTTTTTTTTTTTGTTGAAAAATTTCTTTGAAAAAGAATAAAAAAAAAATTAATGTACATTATTTATATAACAACAGAGAATAGACGGTAAAAATCCTTATTTTGTGTATTATCTTCATATTATTCTTCTTTAATGTGTTATTTAAATAAAAATATGATTTTTTATAATTTTCCTTTATAGAAACTTTATTCTTGTTTACATATTTTAATTTTTGTATATCATTTTCTTATCTTTTATATTATTACAGATTTCGTCTTGCGTATGAGTAAGGATTTATGATGATATACTGACACACTGACGATATTCTTTTAATTCATCTAAATACGTAAATACAGAGTGTAAGTATTATAGAAAAAGTTTATCTAAAAATATATAGCTATATAATGACGTGGTGTAACTTTATATTTTGTGTTTTCCTATGAAGATAGTATGTACCTTGATCTTTCGTATAATAATCATATTGTTTGGCTATATACAACATACAACAGAATGTGCGATTTATATATTCAATGAAATCCTTGGGGGTTGTTTTTTTTTTTTGTTTCTTTCAAAAAAATTATAATAATTTTAAAATAAAGCCAAAGGAAAATATGAAAAAATTTAATTATATCCGTATAGAATTTCTGTATTCGATATTTAAATAAGTTCATTTAAAGAATATAAAAATAAAATGTAACCTTTTGATCATATAACAATAATCATCTATGTAATAAATTTATTTTCTATATACATTGTTAACGATATAGCGAGATGCAAATTATAATTATTATTATCCTGGAAATATTAAATCATTTATAAATTACATCAAATCCTTGGATATTTTCTATTTCCAAAATAACGTATACGTGGTACGTGATAAGACTACGAGTAGGTACATATACAATACTCGTATATGCGTATATAAAAAATTTAGAAATGAGAATATCTAAAAACATTTTCTCTGATTACACGGTGAAAAAATTAAAATTGAAATTACTTGTAAAATAAATTTATTAATGAATTTTAATTAACTAAAAATGAGAAAGTAATTTAATTAATTCACCGAGGAATCCGACCGACCATGAGCACTGTTCAACATACATTATTTGTATAACTAAATGTAGAAGAAGGAAAAAAAAAAATTTCTATTAAAAACATCAAAATAATAAGCATATATTTGCAACTCATGCATCGAAGATGAAAGAAAAAGATAACACACACACACACACACACACATTAATAGACGCCTTAGTAAAGAAAAACAAATATTCCAAGAACACTTTTTCTGTTATTATTTGTGTTTTATTTTATTTATACATATTTGTTTTTAGTATTTAATTTTAGTTTGACCGCACAAACCAACATTTGTACAAACACATAAAATTTAATTATAACCTTCACAAGGATACCATATTATATTTACAAAATTTTTGATATTTTTATTTTCATTTTTTTGTTTTCAAAGAAATCTCCTCAAATCCTCCAAACGTAAGTATATGTGTTGTAGGCACTACATACTAATGTAAGTATATACCCCCTAGAGTATCTTGTTACCCATCAAAATTCATAATTTTTTTTTCAAATAAAATTCTCCATCATATACAATTACTTACAATAGTGTTCTATATGTATATAAAAAAATACATGAAATTTAATAATTTGGTGTGGGAGTTGAATGTTTTGCAATAACCTAAAAAACATTCAAAAAAAGAAACAAAAAAAATTCAAAAACAAAAAAATTCAAAAAAAAAAAAAACAAACCCCTTTTCGATTAAAATTAATTTTTTGACATTTCATTTTTATACACAATTTATGTATTTATATATTGCGCCCACACTCGATCACATATTTTTACCCAAACATCATAAGGTTTTTATTTTTTTTTTGCCACATATACACAAACTATGTATAAATGTTCGTATATGTGCGAATTTATGTGTATGTATGTATAGGTAAGAAACCTGATTAATAAAAAAAACATTATCAAAAACTACTAAAATTCAACATTTAATTGACTTTAGAGAAATAAAATTAAATGAAAAAAAAGAGGGAACCAAAATCAATGCTGAATTTTAAATTCAGACACCAATTCTTGTAGATTTTCAACACCTTTTCGTATTCAAAAATTCTTCAAGTATGTGTGTGTGCGTTTTTTCTTTACTGTCTTTTTTTTTTGGGACTTAATATCAAATTAAAAATATATGTATAATGTCAACATTATCCACGAGCATATAAAAGATCTAATATATAGGTTACTCGTGAAATCTATTCGCCAATATTAAGAGTAGGTTTCGACTTTGAAAAATTTCGAAAACAACAACAACGAATATACATAAAAAAATTTTAAAAAATGATTTTGCATACCTTTTAGGTGCTAATAAAAATGGATTTTTAAATATTTTGATGAAAAACAATATAATTTTATTTTGTTAATAAAAATGGAAATATAACAAAGATTTTTATCCTTTTCGTGTAAACTCTTCAGAAAAGTTCAAATTTTATTTTGATACTAAAATCATATAGATATATGAAGATTTAATGTATGAAAGTAGAAGTCAAAGTTGAATGATTTTTCAAAAAAAAAAAAAAACCCTATCCTTTTTTAAGAACTATAACTATAAATTTCAGGATCTAAAATCAAAAATGTGCTCCCGTTAAGCACAACAATATCCTTCAGGCTACCTATATTCAAAATTTCAAAGAAATTGGTCAATCAGTGTTTGCTTTTGTTGTACGAGGTGCATTTGAAAGCCGAAAAATCGAAATTTTGATAACTTCGACACTCTGTAAAAAGGAAACAAGGACATTTTTTTTTAAAAAAAAAACGCTCCGATAAACACAACAATTCCTATCAAAGAATCTATGTTTCAAATTTCATTGAAATCGGTTAAGTAATTTTGGAGATATGTGCTGCACAAGAAAGCAGATATCTCGAAACCTACTCTTAATTAGAAGCAAAAAAAAAATGGCTGAAAAAAAAAGGTTTAAAAAATTCCCCAAAAAAAAAAACCTGTTATTAAAAAACTTTTGCAAAAGTGTTATTTTTTAGTCATAAAAATGCATTATGAATATTAAGTTAGTCCAACAAAATTAAAAATTAAAAAATAAATTTTGTATCTGAGGTGAATACTAGCAGTCACAATTTTAAGTTACTCCAAAGTGTCTATATATGCAAAGAGAAATCACAAATAAATGAATCAAAATAATAGAGAAAATCAAAATTAAAGAGATTAAAAAACAAAAAAACTTTGAAACCAAGTAGTCGATCGAATAACTTTTATAAGAAAATTTCATTTTTCATTCTTGTTTTTCTCTTTTTTGCATTTAATGTGAAAAAAATGTTCAATTTGAATTCATTTATTAATGAAAAATGAAACGAACAACAAAATCATTACACTGCGTAAAACAAAACAAATAACAAACAAGTAACCAGTGAGTGACCACCTGTACCTTTTCCACGTTTCCAGATTTATTTTGTACCAGAACGTTGTATTCAAGATGTATCTATACATCTATGAGTAGGTAAAAATGTATAAACTAGTACCAGTACCACATACATATCATGATGTAGTCGAATATTCATGTACGTATATATTGAAATGGAATATGTGAAAAAGATTTAAATTATCTCAGCAAAGTATGTGTCCACTTGTTGTTTTGAATTGATGTGCGTGTGTAGTACTTACATGAGTTTCAGTTTCAAATCGAGACTTTATATCGCGGTTGTCATATATGTACATATGTATGAAAAATTTGTATATTTTGCACTAATTTCGTTGTATCTGTATCGTATGCTATGCATGTAAGTATATACAGAAATCAATACTTCATATGTAATAATAATCGAATTACATACATTCTGGTATCTGGTATTATTAATATTCAGAAAAATGTTAGAGTGTATACTATTACTATCATCCATCAGAGGATCAGAGTACATATCTTATTAATTTTACGTTTGTACACCGGACGCTATAAATACATAAATATAAACACTTTTATAAGTAAAGTATTTAATATGCGGCTGTCTTAAGTGTATTTCCCATCTCATCAATCTTTCGCGTATTCCTCCTTTCTATTATTTACTTTATTTTTTAAAAAATATATATTCAATTCACTGTTTTTAACGATTTTTTTTTGTTTTTTCAAAAAACAAAAAAATAAATAAAATTCGAACGAAGAAACCTGTATCAATCTTTGGTTGCTTCTTTATTTTCTGTTCGTGTTTTTTTTTTTTTTTTAATAAATTTTATTTTTTATTCCGTTACCTGATGTCCACTATCTGTGTACACTGTACACATATATGTACATTAATTGAATAAAAAAAATAAAAAACAAAACGGCAGTGATGTTGTTAGTGAAAGAACAGCAGGTCTCATCTCAGCAGCGTCCGTTCATTCATTCAGATATTCTTAGATTTAATATATTTTTTTAAAAAAAAAAAAAAACCAAAAATGCTATCAGTTCTTGAACATACAGAAGGAACAATAATAACGTTTTTTTGTTGTTTTTTTTTCTCTCATCATCATCATCATCATCAGTTTCATGATCACCATCATCCGGTTGTTATTTAATTTGTTTTTTCTTTGGTTTATTTGTTGGTTTTTATTTATTTATTTATTTTTTTTTTATTTTTTTTTTTTTTATTAAACTCTTTGAAAGGTATAGGAGGTAATAAGAAAAATAAAAATCAAATTGAAATCATAAAAAGCAAAATATACATATACAAAACCAGTTTTTATAAACTTCTTAAACTTTTTAAATACGCGTTCATAAAAATATACTCTTACTTACACATAATATACAGTTTTTAATATATTTTTTGATGTCAGAGGATCAAAAAAAAAAAAAAATAAATAAATAAATAATAAATAAAATAAATAAATACTGCATATATATGTTCATACTCCAAGGAATACATACAAATATAAGATAAGTAATATGTGGTAATATATATACTGCACATCTCTTGTGCATCATAAATATATATTACATATTAACCTGTGGCTGTGATATAAGTTAACTGTCTACTACATTCAACCGTATTCATATATGTAATAATTTTGTGATGTTTTTCCTTCGGTTTATATGTAATGTATATTTTGCAAAAGAATCAGTAAATTTTTTATTGAAGGAACAAGTGCATTTTACTATATCAAATAACACACAAAATCTTGTTAAACAGAAACCAAAAAAAAAAAAAAGAAAAAAAAATTAAAAATAACACAAAAAACAAAATAACGTTATGTATACATGTATTCATGTATAATTTTAACTGATTTTAACTGACACAAAATCTTTGAATCAGATAAAAAACAGAAAGGATATCTCATCTAAACTACTATATATGAGCTATATGAGTATACTACCAATACTATGTATATGTACACACACCAAACTAAAATCGTTTATAACACATAAAATAACTTTGAAAAATACATGATTGTCTGTTAAGTATCTCTCTATCTACTACCACTACTACTTATTTATTTATTTATTTATTTTTCTCATTTTTTTTTTGTTTTTTTATTTGTCAATATTTTATTTCCATTTTTCTTTAATGTTGTTAATGTCAAAGTAAAAGAAATACCATAAGCGACAAAAATCATGCTGTTATCAACAAATGTTCAATCATTACATTATTAATAATATAAAATAAGCTTTTGATCATTTTTCTTAAAGAAATACAAAATAACATTTACAATAAATTCAGTACATACTAATAGTACACAAATACAGAATGTATAGATACATACAGGAGGTTAGTTATATTCACAAGTATTATAATATGTGCCATACATTTGTACATAAGAACAAGTGCAAAAATGTAATAAAAATTTTAAAAAGAAAATCTTTTTTATTTTTCATTTACAAACGAGTAATAACAATTTTTTTTTACATCATTTTATAGATAATTTTTCATGTTTTCTTGTATGAATTTATTTATTAATTTTATTTTTTTAATTTATTTAAAAATGATTATAAATTATATGTATGTTGCTTATAGGTACAGTGTACAGAGTGGCAGGCACATTATACAATTATAAAAGTAGTGTGTATACACAATAAAATGAATTGAAAATGAATTAAAATGCAATTTGTGATCCACGCAGTGTAATACTTAATTAAGTATTTACTTATACACTGTCAATACAATAAATAACTTTTTTATATTACCTTACTATCATTCATAATATTTTACAAAAATTAAAATTAAATAATTTAAGAATAAAAAAAAATAAATGTCATTAAATGAAAAGAGAGATAGAGAGAGAGAGAGATTTGAATAAAAAATATTAAAAAAAATTACCGATATCACTAATGACAGCAAAATGATGTTGATAATAATGATAATTATGAATGTGATTATGATGATAATTTTACTGTTGCTGTTGCTGAATAGTTGAATGTAAATGTAATACCCCCACCAACTTGATAAACTTGAATTTTGTTGTTCTTGTTGTGTCTTGTTGTACAATTTTTTTTTTTTTTTTTTTGCAAATTCAACAATTTTTCATTTTCATACCATATGCGAACAGCAACAACAGCAGCAGCCGCACAAACACCGTCAATAATGAACTGGCAACAAAAAAAAAAAAAAAAAATAAAATTGAACTGACAACTGACAAAATGAAGTCAAGGGAAAATATTGTCACTGTCAGCAACAATATAAATAATATAGGTAAAGGAACCTTGTAAAGCTAGTATAGAGTACAGGTACCTATACATTTTGATTTGCTGAAAATGTACAGTAGAAAATTTTATTTCTCAACATTTTTTTGTTTATTACGTACAGATAGATACAATCTACTATACACATTTCATACGAGTATACTTTTGAATCATCTATGGTGTAGTTTTTTTTTGTTTTAAGCAAAATTTTTAATTCGTTATCCATTCGTTATTAAATGATAAAATCCTGCACTCATAAACATTACAAAATATATTAAATATACATACAATTACATACCTATATACAGACACGTAATACATACGTAAAGTATTAAAATTTACTAAATAAACAGAGATGAATAGATTTTTATTTTATTTTAATTTAATACTAGCAAAGATACTATAAAATTACAAAAAAAAAAAGTATTTCTAGTATCTTTGATACTAGATTTAATTTTATTTCTTTTTTTTTTTTTTTGCGTTTTCATTTTGTCAATATTATAACTTGAATATGAAACTTAAAAAGATAAATAAAAATTAAATGATTTTTTTATATTTATGCATATGTATATGTGTAGTGTATAGGATTTATACATTTTTATTTATTATTATAATTATGCTAACATATACATTCAACATAGAATTATTAATACTCTACCTATATACATATGTTTACCTGAACAAGCAACTCTATCTACATATATATGAGTACATTTCCATCTATAGTCATCTGTGTATTCACTACGTACTACTTGTACAAAATATTATATGGATGGAAGAAGGAAGAAGAAAAAAATATGTATGTGTTTTTTATTTTCTGTGTGTAGATATGTATTTTAATAATGAATTTATTTTCTAGAAAAGTTTTATTTTTTAATTTTTAATTATTTTTTCATTTTCATTTTTTTGCTTTTGATTTTTTTTTTTTTGTTTTATTTTATCTTTCATTCACGCAATCATCTTAGAGAAGATACATATATGTATGTATGAAGTTGATGCTGATGATGCTGATGATGATGATGATTATGATGATAATGGTGATATGATGATGTATGTACTCGTATATTATACATGAAAGAAGGGAAAAAAAAAGTTAATTAAATCATTTTTATGCAAGAATTTTTATAAGAATAATTATACGAGGATTTAATATAATACTGACAGATTTATTTATTTTTTCTTGTGTTATTCTGTATAGAATATATTACATGTTAAAAACTTATACATATACATACATTTAAAATACATGCATATACGATTACATGTGCGACAAGTACCTAAATAGTATAAACATCATGGTATATTTTATGTACGTAAGATTATATATATAGAGTTATGGTAATGATGATGTGGTATAATAATGTAATGTAAAAATCCTTGGAATATAATTTTATGTATAATATTTAAAAAAATAAATAAATTAAAAAAAAAAAACAAAAAACATACGTATATATAAACAGTTTATTTTGTAGCTTCTTTTTTACTCTTCGTAATTTTCTCAAGATAATATAAAATTTCATTTCGTTAGGTACATATATCATTATCTTTTGGTATGTATATGCGTGCATACGATATATTATGTGCACTTTACGTACACAGTTCATCTCACCAAATTGTAAATTTTTATATATTACATCCAGATCCACTCATATTTTATCAGTGATTTTATATGAATGGAAATGGTATACGCCCTGGTACCTAACACTTTAGTTGATAATATTTTTGTTTTATGTTCTTATACATACACACACACTCATATGCATGTAGTAGATATTTATACGTATGTGTGTCTGTATAAAAATATTGTTGAACTTTAATTATTTTTAATTGTAATATCAAAATATCAAAGTATACGATTCGAATTTTCTTTTTTCTCGACTTCTCTAGAGTTATAGGTTATAGGTTATATTATTTGAATTTTCATTTTAAATAAAAAAAAAGTTTAGTTTCATTATAATTATTTTTTCTCTTCTTAGTATAATACTCTTTTCTCATATTTTTGTATTTTTCTGAGTGAAAATGAAATTTTTTTCTTTCACTATTATGGTTTTAAAAATTAATCATCGTCTGTACATATGCATGTGCATAAATTGAAATCAAATTATTGATTTTGCAAAAATTGAGAAAACAAAAAAACGTATAATCTCTACAAATCTCATTTTTGTTACATAGTTATAGGATAGCTGAATTAAATGAAAAATAACAACAAAAATGTTAAGCTAAACTTGTAGGTGATAAGTACTATGTATAATACATATTAGAGTCTCATTATATTTTATAAAAAGTATTTTTCTAATTAAATAAAATCATAATTATGCATATACCTTCACATTAAATATTCTGTATTCGAATGTGTAAGCAAACCTATACATATACCCCATGCCAATGTAACAAGATGTGCATACTTCAAAGTAATTAAATGTTATAAAAATGGTATTTAAAAGTAAAAACAAGTAATAAAAAATAAAAATTCAAATAAAAATGAAAGAAAAAAATATTTTCTCTAGCATAATTAATATTTGTGTTTTTCATTTTTCATTATGATATTCTTCTCCTTTTAATAAAATATATTTTATTTAGAATGCGTTCACATGAGATGCAAAAAGTTGAATATAAAATTATTCTCGACGTAGCTTCCTTTTTAAAATAGGTGAACGTATCGAATATATTTGCTAATTATTTGCATCTATATACTCATTTGTATTGAAAATTGCTGCAAAATTTTTAAATTTATAATTGACTTTTCGTAGCAAAAGTGCCTATACCTATAACCTATACTACTACAGCTGTATGTGAGCCAGGGCAAGGCTTTCATCGAAATGATTTCAAGACTTATTACATTACTGTCAGAACCTACAGTTTAATGTAAATTGCAACTCACCGAGTTGTAGGTAGAGAGAAGCAAGCTCATTTACATGATAGAGCTTAGACAAATCCATTTTTTAAATGATTCAATTCTACTTTGTGTTGCTTGTTGTCAGCAAGTGGACTAAGTACTTATAAGCATTTCTAAGTTATTTTTCCCAGAAAGCTGGTACTCATTTATATCTGAGTAAAATTTGAAAGTATTGCAAGATGGAAGTAACTGAGGAAAAATTGAAAATTATTTATTGTTTTTACTTTTGCATTTGGGTGGAAATCGAACTTGCAACTTCGATCCACTAAGCACACTAATATTTTTTCGATGAAATATTTCACATTTTTACTTAGATATTTTTAGACATTTTTTAAATATTTATCAATGTCAAAAATACTAAAATAATTTCAAACGAAACTTTTTGATCTTGTATGTAGAATTTTGGAATTTTGCATCCATAGAAAAATCAAAGTTGCTAATTTTAACATTTTTGAAAAAGTAAAAGAACTTATGTACGTACTGCAACATGTACTTACTATATAATTTGAATCGATCCATTGAATGTGAACGCATTCTTGATTTTCTCACGATTCACGTTCTTTACACAATTTTATTCATGAAAAAAAAAAAAATTATTGAAAATAAAAATTATATTTCATTAAAATTCCATTTAAAATTAATTAAACACACATACATATACGTATGTATGCATCATACTTACGTACTTATAGTAATTATTTTTAGTATTTCATATAATTTCTTTCATAAGGTTATTTTAATTTGAATTTTTTCAAATTTAAATAAATCATTGATTTAACAATTATCAGAATTGCTTTTACATTATTTGTTGATTTTTATCATGAACTCAATATTCTGTTTATCAGCTGAATCCTTCTAAAATTATTAAATACGTTTTCTGAAGCAAAAATATTTTCATATGGAAATTTTTTGAGATTTTCGTATGTACATTACTCGTATGAATCGAAAGTTCATCTTATCATTATTATTCTTTTTGTAGCTGTACAGACTTGACCGCATATACTCACTAAATGTGTATGCAGAAATTCTTAAATATTCTAGTAACTATTTTAATATTCGATATCCTATTGTTTAGTTTTTTTTTTGTTTTACAATTTCATAATTTTATTTTCTAAGTATTTTAAAGTTTTTCAGATGAATAAAATGGTTTTTTTCTTTTGCTTGCATATTGTTTTTGTAATCAAATTCCATTACAATATTTTCATTTTACCTACTTATGAGATCACCCTATTTTAGATACCACATACATAATATATACATATTTCTATATATACATACACTCGAGTAGATATTGAAAAACTATTTAAAATGTATCAGGAATAAAAAGAAAGAAAAGAAAAAAAAAAACTGAAAACAAAACGAAATGAAAATAAAGCAAACAAGCACTTGCCTTAAGATTAAGGGCCTTTTAAAGAATTGAATAAATAGAAAAAAAATTCAGAATGTAGAACATTATAGCATATACGTCTATGTAGTGGTAGTGGTATATAACATTCAAATACAGAATATACAATACGCTATATCAATGAACGAGCATTTTCCATTCCGACATCCATATACACAAAATCAAAAAAGGAAAAAAGAAAAATTTTATTTTTCTATTACATTTTATGTTTCTTTTTTTCTTGTCTTATTTTTCTTTTATACTTCCTTTTTAATGTTTCTTAAACAAATACCTTTAGCAATATTTTCTTATATATATATACACAAGAAGAGCATACAATTTCTCTCTTTTTATTTCATTTCTTTTTAATAATAAGAGAAAAAAACAGGAAAATTTGTTTTCCTTTTTTTGCTGCTGTTACTTACCTTTTATTTTTGTTGTTGTTGTTGTTTTTTTTTTCTTTTGGAAGAAAATTAATCTCATAAAATATTTAAAAAATTATATATACATATATAATCTACGTATATATACAAGGATAAAAGAATAAGGAAAACAAAGTTGAATGAAAAAGGTATAAAGACATTGAAAATTCTACTCTGTGTATAATATGTAGATGATAGATAGATAGCAAGAAAAATAAGATCGAATATAAAATAAATATAAAAAAAATTAAACAAAAAATAATAAATGTATATCAATCTACTCATAATATGAAAAAAAAAATCGATTAACAGAGAAAGCAAATGAAATTTTCTTTAACATTCTTTCTCGATTATGTTACTTGGAAAAAAATTAAATAAAAAAAACATAAATGGAAAAAATAACACTAGAAATATGATCAGCTAAACTACTACACTGTTATTATCATTTCGATTTTTCGAGACAAAATTAAATTATGACAAGAAGACAATATTCCATGTTAAGATTGTTTTACATAGAAATGAAAAGAATTTCTTCAAATATCGGGAAAATAATAAAAATCATTTCAATAAATACTGCACATTAATTGCAACTATACTATACTGTTCAAAATTAGACCACCGTAGAATTTCTTTTGTAAATCGACAATAAGGAAAGGTACTACATATGTATATGCAATTATGTTTCGATCGTTTTTTCCGACTAATTGCTAGGTTTTCTTTTAATTGACCATTGCAATTTTTACCGTAATAATTTCCAGGATCAAGTGAATGTCTGCGAACAAATGTAAAATAAATTTTCGAGAAGTCTGATTTTTTGAACTGCAGTGCATAGATATGAAAAATTTTCGAAAAAAAATTGTACGTTAATTAAAAAATTTTATACTATTTAAAATGCTTTAAAAATTTAAATTAGCGATACCATATAATAAACTCGATTAATTTACTGGATTATTTTTTTTTATAAATTCTAGAATTAAGAAAATACTAAATAATGAAATTTTTATTTCATTTCATTTTTGTTTTTCATATTTTCTCTTCACTGCAAAGTATTATTGTGCAATGTATGCAACAATATAGCTGTTAGCACATTCCATTAGAAATCATATGAATTTGTCGTCATAACTCTAATAGAAAATTGTTACTAAAATTATTAAATTAAGTGCGCACGCATCAGGAAGAAGTCTTGCATTTTCATTGTTCTTTCTTGCTGCTTTCCTCTCCACCTAGGAATAGGCGTTCCTTCTCCTAACTCTAAGTCTTAATACTTGTCGGTCTTGCGTAGGAAGAAATTTTATATTTTATTTGGGGAAAATCATAAAAATAAATTAAAATTGGAAATAAATTTAGATAGTCTATTTGTATGAGTGTCTGTATCACCTTGAAATTGTGACACACAGCAACATTGATCCAAATTAAATCCGGACTTGATCGATTTAATCTAGATCAAAATATACTTTGTCTGTCAAGTCAACGTTATAATTCCATAACACAAATAATGAGATCGGTTGCATTGTTTCACCAAAATTCTGGATGCAATGTGCGAGCAACCTTAATTTTATTTTATCAACGCATAGCTATAAATATTACGTGCTTTTTGAGTTTATGAATGCAATGTAATGTATATACATATGTATTTGAATTAAAAGTAAGCAACCAAGCCAGTATACAAAGTTCATAATAAACTTTAAGGCTTTAATAATTACGAAAATGTATGTACTTTTTTTTTTGTTTTGTCTTTATTCTTGTTGAGTATGAATAAATAATACAAGTATGTACATAAAATATTCTCAAAATTGTAAACATACTCGTTCGTGTGTATGTTGTATTTATGCTAAACGTCCTATACACATATAATTTTTAAAGGAAAAAACCTTTTTATAGCTATTATATGTATTAAATTTTTTTTTTTTTTGTAACAGCTTCCTTCTCACTATCATGTATCTACCTATATGATGAATACATATCATTGAATACATATGAACATTTATGTATGTATATTTACAATACAAATATTATATGTAGATATAGCATTCATTATGCACAAGTGTGTATATTGTATACCTTTAACAAATACCTGCATATACGATTTTATTCTCATAAATAAAATGTAATTGCTTTCATTCATACTATATAAATACTTACATAGATACGTGTATTAGATGTAAATATGCACATACATGCATGCATCCATACATTATTTATATAACATAATAATGCACTTACATAGTATATTTTCAAATTAAATCAGGATGTGTTTAGAGTTCATTTTATATTCCAGTGCTTGTACACATATTATATGTGAGTATATACATATAAAATGCATGAGTACTTTATGTAATACCGTGATCAAAAATTAAGGTGAATTTTTTATTTATATATCATGGGGGCTTATACTATTGCCACACTGCAGAGATAAACCATGTTTATCTCAAATGGTTTATCGTTAACCTGGTATGAGTGACACATTTAAATTGAGGTGAACTAGTTTATGTATTCATACGACACCTGTCGATATAAATTCAAACACTAATTCTTTTCCATCTAGTCAGCATGTTAGCTGAGATTTGGTTTAACAGTTTGTTTAAATATACACAATATAAAAATAAAAAAAAAAAACACAAACGTCAAAAATAAGTGAGTTCTAGAAACTCGGTTAACTTAACCGAGTTCTGAAAGTCGGTTATCGTAAAGATAAGCCAGAAAACTATATAACCATGTTTTATCTCTGCAGTGTGTCAGTAGTATTAGATTATTTCCAATCAAGTCAATATAGCACCTACCCTAATAGAAATCTATGCTAAATTTCATGTCAATATTTTAAGCAGTTAATGACCAACTCTTAATTACTTTCATTCCAAAAAGTCCAGTTTTCGGTTTTTTAAAATTTGTGAACAAATTTATCACAATAATACATCATCTCCGTCTCACATTTCATTGGTTGTACTTGACGACTATTCCGCCAAAAATCCGACTCATGCAATCCTCGGAGTTGAACATTTTCTTTTTCTGGATGAAAGTAGTTAAGCGCATATGATTAATTGCTTAAATTGTCATGAAATTAAACACAGATTAGGGTATATATATGTAATATACTGACCTAAGTGAAAAAAACCTAACCTCCCATAATTTAAATAGAAAATTCACCTAAGTTTTTGATCACAGTATTATGTATACATATCTAAGTACTAGCACGTACTAGATATGTATATACATTTAAGTATATGTATATGAGAATTCTTAAATCAAATGCACAGAATATTTTCTACATAGTGAGTGTGTGATACATAAATTGTTTTTTTTTCATTCGAATATATTACTTCATTACTCTATATAGAACAACACAAACACATATTCACATTTAAATGAATATTCTTATATAGAATATATATTTTTTTTAGTTTTAGTTTTTTGTTTTTTGTATGTTTTTGTTTTTCTTTTTTCTTTTTCATTATTCTCATTAAACTCTTCTGAAAGAATAAAAATAAACTACCTCTACTAAATACCACAAAAATTTATATGTATTTAGGTATCCTATTAACTAACCAGAAAGATGAATAATAAAAATGATAATAGAAAAAATAAAGAAAAAACTTAAAATTGAGAGAATTATTTTCGTTTTTATTTTTCTAAATTGTTATTTTTTTTTATTCTCTCTCTCTCTTTCTCTTTCTCTCTTTTTTATGTAAATAGGTAATTGTGTACTATTACAAATTATGAAAGGTTATTGACCTATATTACGTTATACAGTAAAAACAAAAAAAAAAGACTAAACCAAAACAATAACAACAAACCAACTTTTACAAATTACAGTATGTACATACATATTTTGAAATAGACAAACTTTTATCCTTAATAAAGAATGAATATTTTAGTTTTTTTTTTCTCTTACCTATTTCTTCTATGATTTTTTAATATTGTTTTTTTCTGTGTGTGTTTTTCTGTTACCAGGTTTTTTTCTTTTTTGTAGTTGACTTTATCTTTTTTTTTGTATTTTTTGTTTCTTTTTAATTTTTCAAAAAAAAAATCATAGAAAAAATGTTTCTAGGTTTTTGCGTTTTACTATAATCGTATGTGTGTGCGTGTGTGCATGTATATGTATGTCTAAGTATAATATATTTCACTATATGTGTACTACCTACAAACACTTTCACTTCCAGCATTACCCTCAATATAATAAACAAGAAATAGATAAGTATGGTATGGTATAACTTGAATACACGAATGTGTATACGTTTACGTGTAGTAGTACGTTAGAATATTTTATGCAAAATAAAATAAGAAGAAGAAAAATTTTAGCAAAGAAAAAAAAAATAATTGAAGATAAAATGAAACACATATACTACATACGAAATAACAAAGTAAGTAACTTAGAAAAAATAAATTTTTCGTTTTGTTTTTCTTCAAGTTTTTATTTTCAAGCTAAAAAAACAAATAAAAAAAAATAAAAAAAAAATAAAAGGATAAAAAAAATAAAGAAAATAAAAAAAAATATTATGTATTATCTATGTACACACATGCAACATACACATCTGAACAGACAACATATTTATGTGTTTGCACATCAAATAGAGTAGTCATGTAGTCTTGTAGTTTTGTTTTTATATAGGTAATATGTATAGTTGAGAAAAATATACAACAGCAATACAAAACAAAACAAAAACAATACTACACAGTTAAACATGAATTTCTTCACTAAGGCTGGAATACACCAACATAGATTATCTTTTATCTGAGATAAAGTGTATTCATCAACCTGGATAAAACACTACTCGGATATTTTTAAGACAAACTTGGAGTGGTATTATAAATATCGTTCAAACATAACCTTGTTATTAACAGAAACAGCACAAATAAAGATAATGTAACCGTACTGTATTATCATCTTTGCATATAATTATCACATCATAGAACCTCTTTTTCATTTTGTAATATATAGAAATACAATCAGCTGACATGTTTGACACACATGTTCGACCCGAAAACGAATTTCGAAAACAAATTTTATCTAGGTTGATGAATAAGCTGAAATTGTATCCGTCTAAAATATATCCGACGGATATATCCATGTTGGTGAATACCACCCTTAAACTCAGACAAAAAATGTTCATACAAATGCATATACTACACCCTCGCATTTGTTATATATACATCATCTGTACTTAGATACACATTTCTGTACATAATGTATGTATGTGTAAGTAAATGTTTATATGAGTGTGTTTTATCTAGGACATCCACGTAAGACGTGCACAAAAAATGTGCGATTGTCATTATGTATGTGATGATAAAAATGATGTGCAATGATGTCGTATAATGTTGTAGGCGGTATACTGTATACATACATACGCGAATAATGTTTATCATTTGTACTAACTACCAAAGAAAAATGAAGATTTAAATTTTTTTTTTTTTTGTACCATCAAAACAGATAAAAAATAACTAGGCTAAATATTAAAATGAAAATGAATTCTGTTAGTTTGTTATATATAGTGTAATCCATATTCATGCATGTATGTACATACATATGTATGTAATATACACATTCGTATGTATTTGTATTTAGTTTTCTATTTGAAGTTTACTACTGGTTTTCATTTGTACCTGACATTTTATTTTCTCATTTTTTTTTTTTGTGATTCAAATTAAAAACTACGTACATCGTACACACACATACATACACAAATAAGTACAAAAGTACAAAATATTTTCCATATTTTAGTATTGACATACATACATTGTGATTAAATAATTTGCATAATTTTTTGTTTGTTTTCAATATTAAAAAGAAATTCAAGAGAAGTTTTCATAATTATGATGATGGGTTTTTTTTTTCCTCATATTCAAACTTTAATAAAATTTCTTTTACTACATTCTCTACTTGAAAAAAAAAACAATAAAAATTCCAAGAAAAAAAATTGTAAAGCAAAAAAATTTTTTATAGGTTGGAAAACATCAAAAATTGAAATTTCTAAGACTTAAGAAATACATAAGAAACTATGAAAAATTTTTAATTGTCTCCTTTTTTTTGCTAAAATTATATTGAAATTTTCACGTTAAATGACTTTCTAGCACCTACCTAAACGCTATACTTACATCATAATATCGCTACCTATAATATATGAATACATCAATGAATGGATGTGCAATGAGAACAAATGAAAGAATATTTGTGATCATTTCACCAGTTTAAAAATGTCAAAAGGTATTGGAATGTAAATTATTTTTTTAATAGATGAATACACACATATCAGTATCAGTTTAACATGTCGCAAGTCAGGGCTGGAATATATTGTAGGTGAAAGACATTGAGATTATCATCGCCACCATTAGTTCTACGACACTTAGTGGGACCTGGGTTGTTCCAGGATCTGTATCTCGATCTGGATTAGTCTACAGTCTAATCCTGCGGCTTTCCAGTTCAATGTGCCTATTCTTTTCAGATCGTCATTCATATCGTGCAGCCATCTTGTCTTAGGCCTTTTCTTTGTTAAGGCTTAATTACAGCGTCTTCACTGGATTCGATTTAGCCGGTGATAGATTATAGTGCTGACAGATCAAAAGCTATTTTTGAATTTACCTATGTAAGTCAGTTTAGAAAAAGCTTTTAGTTAATAATTCGTACAGACAAACCGAAAACTACATTTGTTTTATGTTCAAGAAAAGTTCTCATCGAGTTTAACTATACTTGCATTAAATAGTCTAGGCTTGACTACTTTTGAGCGGACTTATCCAAGCTAATTGCTGACAGATCAAGGAATTTATCTACTTACTTAAACAGTTTTAGAAAGCTTCCAAACTCTGGTCTGTTTGGAACTAATCATTCTGACATTTACTATGTTTATACTTGCTATTAAATCGCTATAACACAAATCGATATGACATAGAGCGGTAGTATAAACACTTTTCATATTGATTTAAAGCTTTCGAGTCGCTTTTACAAATCTAGATAAATGAAGTGCTTTAACGCTTTATATCGATATGAAAAATAAGTATAAACAGTATATATTAATATCTTTCTTTTGTTAATCAAACCTGTTTTATAAAGCGATATATCTTAAATCGATATATTGTCATTAGTATAAACACAATTAAATATCGCTTTTAGATAAGACGATATTCGAGACGGTTTGTGTTATAGCGATTTAGCAGCAAGTATAAACATAGTAATTGTCAATTTATAATATTCGCTACTCTACTACGAATAATTATTGGAGCCTTGCTAATATCGTCTCTCACAATTTTTGCTTCATTCACATATTCTTAATCGATTCACAGTTTCAAATTTGGCAAATAACATTTTTTTTCAGTTTTGAACTTGACACAGACTTTAAATGTCGTGCTATAATACCTTTAGCAATTTACTTACATTGCTAGCTCAATTAAAATTGGCAAAAAAAAAGATAAAAAATAATATATAAATAATTCTCTTTTTACTACTTATTATACGTCTCACACATAACAATTTTATATTTTCATTATACACACATATACCATGTATATACCCTCACTTAAATCGACATAAAAGATATATCGATTTATAATTGGTTTTATTCTGAATCCATACCAATGTGTTTATACCCTTTGAAATTATCCAGTTCAAATTAAATCGATTTAAAAATGACATTTCATTTTCATTTGCAAAGTTATACTTTTTTAAAAATATTTTTACTTACTGCGAAATTTTCCAAAGAATTTAATTAAATAATTTTACACAAAAACACTTTCTTCTTCTACGTCAGTTGATTTTGATTTATGTGTAAACCGATATTAGCTGACAGCCGTTTATACCCGTTTAAGAATCGACTGAACCGTTTAGTTATATCGATTTATTTTAAATCGATTTAAATGTTAATTCGATATAAACAAGCGTTTATACCATGGGTCTATTTTGTGTCGATACATTTTATGTCGATTTAAGTGAGGGTATATAGATACATAGTAATATTTACCTTCAATAATGTCACAATTTTTACTTCAATTTGATGACATTTTACAAATATGTATGTAGGAGTTTTTGTATTTCCCAATTTACATACTGAGCCACACAACAATGCATAGATGCATTACAGTAAAATTTCCAATTATATTTACAAAACTTAATTTACAGTATTTATTAAAAACTTAATTTTTCTTTTTTATTTTCAAAATTTTTATTTTTTAATTTTTTTCTTCTTCTTCAATAAAATGATATCTACTTTCAATTAAAAAAAAAAAAAAAACATTTTAATTTGATTTAAAAAATAATAGAAAAAAAAAATTTCAAAAAGTAACACAAAAAAAGTATAAAAATTAAAAACAAAATTCTATCATTTCATTGCATTGGATTTTATGTAAATCAGATTTGTTTTATTTTTTTTTTTTGTGCAAAGTAAATAAACAAGATTAAATGAAAATAAAAAACTCAAAAAAAAAAAAAATAATAATAAAACTCTTCAATTCACGAAACTTTAAATGTATATTTTATATCCATGTTTACATACAAAAATATATACTCTCACTCACTCCCGTCCGTACATATAGATACTCATATATTAGTATGTAATCGAAATTGTTGATAAAAAAACTTTAAAATCAAATTAAATTAAAATTTCAAATTTAAAATTTATTTAAATTAAAATGTAAGCAAAAAATAACAAGAGCACTGCAATATAACAAAAACAACAACAGCAGCAGCAGCAACATCAACAGAAATTGAGAAAAACATATATACTATATATATAGTACATATGTACATGTAAATTTTTTTTTTTTTTTTTTATTTTATAATAAAAAGAGTAAATAATTTTTTTTTTTGCAACAATAATTATTTACTTTTATTGATATTTTCATTTGCGTGTTTATGTATGTACTATATATTGTTGTTTTTGTTGCTGTCACTGTTGAATGAGAAAAAATTAAATTTTATCTGTTTCATTTTTATGTCTCTATCTCTACTTATCTCTCACTCTCTATCTCTCAGTGACTCTACAATTATGGGTGAATATTTTAGCCTCCTCTTTAATTTTATGTAAATTGGAAAAAATATTTTATGGTTTATTTGTTATTATGTGCATTCATAGTATATGTACATATGTACGAGTATGTATAGAGACGTAAATTTTTTTATTATTTTCCTGCTTACTGAATTGAAATGCTGTTTATCAAATAATGTGCATACGAGTAAATATCAATACGCTCGTATTAAATATTATATCCTAAATTAAATATACGTACGTTACATATGTACATATATTATATATAAAAATAATTTAACGTTCATAGTTCAAGAGTAAAAATGCACTGATATATGTTTGTATATGTAGATGTCGAAAAAATTACAAATGTAAATAAAAGTAATATGCAGCACATATAATAATAAAAACTCAATTTCAGCAGAAGATATGAAAATCAATAATAAAAATTGAAAAAAAAATAAATAAATTCATTTATACATATGTAAGCGTACATAATTGTATAAACTATTGTATTTAATGTAGATTATAAGATACAATTTAATGAAATAATGAATTTAATTTAATGGAAAACAAAATTCAAATCACAATTCAAAAAAATTAAAATAAAAAGTAATCACAATATTGATTTTGATTGTTTCTAAATAAATGCAATATCAGAGAAAAAAAAATAGGAAAAACGAAATGGATAATTATTGTTCATGTCCTTCATGTCACATAAATTAAATTTTCTTTTTTTTTTCTTTCAAACTCATTTTTCGATCATTTTGCTTAGTCGGAGTTGAGTAAAAATAACATTTATCAAGCTACTGTTTTGTCTAAACGTCAGATTGTCATGGAATTTTGACATGTATCAACTGAATTATTGTACTTCTTAGAAATTCTATGTATTTTTCAATACTTGCGTTATATTTTATGACATTTTACGATCTTGTTAAAATGTAAATCATACGAATTATAGCCTTATAAAAGTATCTTAAATATAAATATATAAAAGGAATAGGACGATTGGAGTAACGTCTTTTGGCAGACCTAGATTCAAAAGTCACTGTTGAGCTGATATTTTATTAATATTATAACTCAGATTATATGAATTTGAGTGTTTTTTTTTTTACGAATTTTAACATAAATAATTAAAATAATATAATTGGCACTCAGTAAGATAAATTCAATAATTATCTATGATGTCCTTAATAATGAAAATAAAATGAAATTTGAATCGATTCTTCTACACTTTCATAAAAAGGATAATACGGAAATAATTAGAAGAAAATTAATGGTAAAAATTTAAAAATTTCGTTTAAAACTACTGACACTCTCTATAATAAGAGTTAATAATGTTACATATTTTTTTTGTATTTTCGGCATTATTATGTTAATCGGATTTATTACCAATTTGAAAAGAAAGGGAGCAACTCGAAATCCCCTAAAACAAATTCCCCAAAATAAAATCCACAAGCAACAGAATTACATAAAAAACAAATCCATTAAAAAAAGATACAGGAAAGATTAGCATAGGCGCCTGTGCAAGTATGACACACAAAATCGTAAAAAGATAATTAAATTTTGCGTGTCATTTTTTTCGCAAGTGCCCGCATACTAATCTTCTCTCTAATTCGATATTAATTCAAAAATATTTCAACATTGTTATCAATTTAACATTAAAAATAAAGCTGAAGACCCAAAGCAGAAGAAAAACTTTTCATACTTTATACATTTTTCGCACATTATAAACTTTTAATCCTTTGTCGTATAGAATTACTTTTATATATAACCCAATGAACCCAATCTACTTTTCTTCTTATTTTCATGCTTTACCATCTGAAACGTTGAAAGTTAACCAACTTCTATTCGTTTTCGACTTCATGCGCTTTTCATGCGTCATCACTGGAACTTATTACATATTCATATTTTAATGTAGTTCAGCTTTCGTGCTTCACATATCTCTACGCGGAGGCAAGGCGTGAAATGCGTGAAAGGCGTACACTGGGCCTTCGGCTTAATGTCTAAAACACGAAAAATTGAATTTTTGCTTTATTTTCTCTTTTATTTGAAAATAAAGCAGATTCCACGTTATTACCATCGACTTTATTCCACGACACGAACCGTAAAAACAATGTTATACAATGGAATAAAAATGAAAACTGGCATCTATTATTTAATGAATTGAATTGGATAGTCTCATTATTAGTTGTAGTAAATGTCAATGAATCCATTTATCAAAATGTCATGTTACATAAGATCTCATTCATTTATTTACGCCTAAAACAAAATCAACGAATATTATTTAATATTTACATCCTATAGGATATACTGTTACAGTATGTGTGTAAACAATATCAAATATAATTTCGATAATGTACTCGCACATACCTATATGTATATCGTTGACCAAAGAATATACATTTTCGTTTTTCTCTTTAATATAATTTTTTAGGCTTTTACATAATAATCTTTTATTTTGACATGTCCTTTTTATGAAATGTTTTGTAAAAAATTCATATATCATCATCATGGTCATTCACTATTATTATTAAAGATATGAATATTTTTATTCATATACCCTCATATTAGTTCATTTTGTATTTATCCTTTATTCTCTATATATTTTTTGAATTCATATTGAGTTTCAATGTACTCGTATACGTATGTGCATGAATATATTCCTAACGCACGTAATGTAGACATTTTTGGTCCAATTTCAACAAATTTATTAAAATTTATATAGCCATTTTTTTTGAAAAATTTTAAATTAAATTAAAAACATGTCGCTTCCTGATAACCAAGTACATATACATTCACGAATAAATTAATAATGTCCATGTCCGTTTAAATTTTTTGTCATCAGTTTCATATAATAGTACATGCATATACTAAAAATAATTAAATAGAATTTTTGTTTTGTTTAGAAAATAAAATATTTTGCTTTTTGTTTTAATTCGAAAAAAAAAATACATTTCAAATACATAACTGAATATATTATACACATTTATTCTAAATTTATTTATATTTATTCATTTGTATCCTGAAAACACTAAGTATGAAACAAAGTCATAAAAGGATATTAAATTAATAAAAAAAAATTTTTAATTTTTTATAAATAAAATAATATGAAAATGAAAATAAAAAATGTATTTGAATTTTTTTTTTTTTACACAAATATGTAGGATATTTTATGTATCATACATTTAATTCAATACACTTTTGTGTACGTATGTACATCAGCATCAGATCGAATTCCTCTGATAAACCACTAACCATCATTTGCTTGTGTATAAATCATGAATACACTAACATTCAAAAAAAAACTGCCACAAATTTCTTTTCTTCTTCTTGGATGACTAAAGATCTAGAGTTCTGCGCAATCCAAATCGGACTTGAGTCCCCTGCAACGTATGTAGCTCTGTAAGAGCGGGACGTTCTCTATCAACTTGTTTCCAGTTTCTTATTCCTAGCAATGTTTCTGTGTCTCTCTATACTTCACTTTCTCATCTTAATCTTGATGGTCGATTGTCGCCTTGAGATATGTTGTCTATCCTTCTTTTTGAAATTCTATTTTCGTATTGTCACAACATACACTAGTTCAGGTAAAAGATTGTAAAATTTTCACACGAATAGAAAATATGTGCAGTTGCAGCAGCATTATTTTTACAGGTCAGTGTACATATAGATTATATACATACATGGATGCGTTTATAAAATTTGATATGCTTTTAAATTAATAATCTAATTTTATTTTGATTTTGCTTTCATTAAAATTCAATGCGATATCAAATTTTTAAAAAATAAATAATTAAAAACAATTTCCACCATTTTATAGTATACCTGCCAGCATCCACTTTTGAAACTTTTCAACGCACTACATCAAATGATTTTTTATTTTTATAGAAATGTACATCAATACAATTATTTGATATTTTCAATACTATCCTTTTTCAGTTCCGATTGTATGAATTTAAAAATATATAAATTGTATATTTTTCTAAAAAACATTAAAAAAAACATTGTGATTCTCTTTGTATAAATTAACAAATTATTTAAATACAAATTAACAAAATAAGGATATTCGTTTGAAATCATTTTTCTGGAAATTATATTTTGTGACATTTACATAACTTGAAATATTATATACTAGTACATATTTATTTTTATAGAATTTTAATCAAAATGTAATAAAAAATATTTTTGTATGCATTCTGAATAAATTGTAATTCTTTCCTCGCATCATCATTTCAATCTGCATTAGGATATCATCTCTTGCCTAATCTTAGGATAACATTACCTTACCATTAGTTAAAAAATTTTCTATTTTCGAAATCAAAATTAATATAGAAACTTTGTTTTGAAACTTAAAAGAGTTCTATGGCTGAGATGTTTATCCTTATGTTCTCAAAAAGCTCAAGATTGAAATATCGACAAGTGCAATCATCATTACCACCATCAAATGGCGCTACAGCTACAGCTAATTTTGAGACTGGACTTTGACCGAAGTGATCTCTAGACTTCTTATTACTATTCTGAATGCACCTATAGTTTATCATGTGTTGCAAACCACCGAGTTGATGGTAGAGAAGCAAACTCTTTTGTACGATAGGGCTTAGACTGATCTATTATTAAAATGATGAATGAATCCCATCACTCCATCAAGCTGGTACTCATTCAAAACTGAGTACACTTTGGAGGTAATTAAAATTGGAAATTTGCAATGAAAATTGGAAATTATTTCTCTTACTTTTGCCGTGTACAGGAATCGAACCTGCACTCTCGACATCGTTAGCCAATTGCTCTACCACTTGCGTCATCAAGCTGTCCAATCATTACAATAGTCTTCCTCAAGTTGATCATTAGTTCGATCCACAATTGTACATGAGCAAACTCTAACTAGCGAAATTATTGATCGGCAATCCTATAATGAATGCAATGCTTACTACCAGTTTGCACTTAAACATAGAAGATTGAATTGAATGAGTTCTCTAATGATGAGAGCTTCTTAAATTTGCATTCCCATGCCCATCTGTCGTATTCTTCCTTCTTTTTCTAGTAGGAGAATTGCCATGTCATGTCTAAAAGGGTTAACGTTTTTCTACCATTTAATAAGAATTATTTTCTTCGCCAAATCCTAAGTCATTTACTATTCTTCTCTCTCTCTCTCTCTCTCTCTCTCTTTCTCTGTGTATAACAACAATAAACTTAATTCATGAATTTGAGTAAAAAGAACTGACTATATATCAGAAGAAACACGAAAAAAAGCACACAAAAAAAAACTTCATTCAATTTTTTGGAATTGTTCGAACCATTCTGTTTATAATTTTCATTATTTTAGCTATGTACAATGATAATTATTGATGTTTCCTCTCTCGTTTTTGTTATTATCTCTTATTAGACTTAGGATTTTATATTCCCATCATTAATGTCATCATAATAATCACATATCCTGGAATATATTCGGTTCATATTTCTAAATTGCGCCAAATATAATTGCTGATCCTAGCAGATGTCACATTCTACGACTTCTCGTACATAGTATATACTATACGAGTATGTATGCAGGCACCTACTATTTTTATGTTTAATTTTTATTTTTTCATTAAATATCATTCCTTATTATTATTTTTATTTTCATATATTATTTACAAGAAAGAGAAAAACTAAACTAAATTCATAATTCTTTTATTTATTATTTATTTCATTGTTTTTCCTATTTTTTGTTTTTATATTCTTGGCACGTATATCATTTATTTTTGTGTTGGAATTTTTATAAAAATATTGTTATATCTGATGTAATGTACTAGATTGTATATTTTTCTTTTATCTTTTATTTTTATTTATCAGATATTTCAGTATCTTATTATTGTTCCTTGTTAATACATTTCTTATTTATTTTTTTTTTGTTCCATTTCATAGAAAAATAAATCATTGCTCTAACTTTAACCATCATATACATACATACCATATCATTACAATTTTCTTGATCATTATCATGATTCGTATAAATTATTATTATTATTATTTCTGTACATTATAATTATCACTATTTTTTTTTGTTGTTATTTTTGTATTCTCAAACGTTCGTTGTTCTGATTTTTCATTTATTCATTCATTTTGTTATATTATTTTACATGCATATACATACGCATACACACACACACACACAAAATAATAAATTTTTATTTTATTTTTCGGACTTAAATTTTTTCCTCATTTTATTCTGTAAGAGTATACATATATGTGGTTTTTTAACTGTACGTTAAGTACTTACATACATTACATTTTTATTATTTTACTTTTGATTTCCTGCACCATCCCACACTCCACACATATCTCTACTTATAACGTTCTATTTTTTTTCATGTTTAAAATACATAAAGTTTTTTTTTAAAGGAACAACTTAAATCTAAACTGAAATTCCAGATACGAGTATACATAAAATACACACATAAAAAAAAGGATAAAATTCACTTGTTAAAATACAATTTCAAAAACAAAAAATTTGTTTCATGTATTATTCTTATTTCTTATTTCTCTAGGATCCTTAACAATGAATAAAAAAAAAAAACAATTTTTTTTTTTTTTTTAAACAAAAACAAAACATCATACACACAATAGCGAAAACAGCTCACACTTAAATACAAACAAAAAAAAAATTCTGTGTTTTATTTTCTGTTGGTTATTCTTCACTTCCTATTTATATTGTTTTTTTTTTTTATTTTTTTTTTAATTTTTTTTCTTTCTTGTGTACTTATTTTGTTCTGTTTACATTTAAATTTTCCGTTTACATTATGTTTCTGTTTCTTTCCGTATTCAAGTAATTTTTGTTTCTTTATAAATGACTTTTGAGTTTTTCTATTTCTTAATAACCACAAAATACAGTAAAAACTTTTCTTCATATCTGTACAATTGCATTGCATCTTATAACAATTGTTTTGATTATATACATTTATTCTCTAGATAATGTTGTTGTTTTTTTTTTTCTATTTTTACTTCGTTTAGTTTACAAAAAGTGAATTCTTAATAATTTTTACAGAGCTAATTTTACCTTATTCTAATTTAAAAAATATAAAAATAAAATCCAATATCCTAGGGAAATTAACTGTTTAGGTGAATATCCTTTATTAAATCCAGAAACAATAAAATTTATCAAAATCAAAAAAAAAAAAAAAAAATACTTCTGGATCGAACACTTTGAACATTTCAAATTTTTCTATTTACATTTTTTGTTATCTGTGAATTGTAATTATAGCAAAAGAATTCGTAGAGGCTTGTTTTCCACTTTCCTTAATGGTTGGTGTCGGAAAATGCGATTCAAATTAGAATTAAGCATCTCATCTCAGTTCTTTATACAATATTATTGAATCTTCAAGAAATGGTATGAACTAAAACTAATAAAAAGTCAAATCCAATATTTCTCACAAATATTTGTAGCAAATTTCGACTAACATCAGAGAAACTTTAACCATCTTCAAACTATCCAGCCTTTTAAAAAGTAGAGAACCATTGCACCCTATTTCATTTTTTTCGATGTGTTTGCAAAATTTTTTTATCACAAAGTATTTATACAAGTGAAAAATATTATTAAATTCATATCGTGTACGTTGAGAACATAATAATTATTCTATTAATATAACGTAAGAGTGTAGAGTCATCAAATTTTTATTTTGATCCCTTTTTTGTTGAATGAACATTTTTTTTTTTAATAAACAAAACCAACGTAATTCTCATTCAAAACTTGATCACACATTGACTAAAATGAAAAGACGATTTGTATTCAAGTTTGTAATCGTTGTTAAGAATTTAATATTACATTTTAAGGAACAAAATAATAGTATAAATTAAGATTATTATATTGGTCTTTATAATAAATATGAAAAGAAACGTTGTAATTGAAGTATAGAATTAAATAAGGGTGAACGAGATTTGTATGTTTTTGAAGTTTGAAACCACATACATACAAGCACTACATAATGTAACGTAAAAATTGTTGAAAATTTAAAGGATAACAAATTTATATGAAACTCAACTGAATATTTATTTTAAGGTTTCAAATGTATCAAAATGCTACAATCTGTATATAATTCTATTATAATTTCAGCGAGTTATGCTTAAACATGTTAAATGTATGCGTGTGTTTGTGTTTGTGTGTACGTATAAATATCATATTTACCATTGCATAAAAATGTGAAGCAATTTTGGCAAAATTCTCTTCAATTTTAATTTCACTAAAAAATAATTTCTTTTTTTTTTTCTTACATTTTCATTGCACATTTAAACCTATACAGACAGATACTCATGTGTAAGTTCTATACGAATAAATTACATAATTTTTATTTTTGGATTTTTTATAATAATCATCATAAATATACAGTGTTGTGCAAAATAATAACACCCATTGGACATTTTTCTATGAGTAAAGGTAAAGTTTGTACATCTGAGAACACAATCACCAATTTGAATGTAATTTTACTAGGGGAGCGTTTCAAAATCTTCCTATGGTTAACTATGGTTAACTAGAGTTAAATTTTTGTCGTTCAAAAATACCATAGTCAAAGAGCATAACACTATAACATAACTTTCAAGCGTTCAGAAACTACAATGGTATAGTTTATTTTTAATCACGGTGATTAAAAAATTAACCATGCTCAAGAGTAAGGTTACTGATAGTTAATCAGCTGACTTTTTATCATCTCCAAAGAGGCATTACATATAAAATTTTGACAGCTTTTTAACCACGATGGTAACTATATGCGTTCAAAAACTACCCTGCTAGACAAAACTCATTGATAGCGGAAATGATATGCTATCGGGGTAAAGAGGTTTTATATACACTAATACTGCTTTAATTTGTATGCAAATGTAGTAGTAAAAAACTCAAAGAAAATTTCCTATTTTTTATTTCGATGAGCGTTACGATGAGCTTCTCGATGAATATCCTAATGAACTTTTTGATGATTACATGCATCAATGCCGATATTTTCTAGTTGAGTGTTGTGATGAATTAATCGATGAGAGTTTCGATGATTCTCTTGATGAAGTTCGCGATTAATGACGTCTTGGAATTTTTTAATGTAACACCGTTACTTTAACAGTTTTAATATTCGTGACTTAATGTTTTTATGTTTAGCACTAATTTTTATTGGAGAATTTGTAAAGTAAAGTTCAGAATAATTTAAAAAAGTGTTTGAAAAATTTAGTGAAATAACTAAATTAAATTCAATAAAACATTACTCCTTTTTTGTAGCTAAATTTATGATTTTTAATTTTATATGCATAATATTATTTCTTTTCATAGCTAAATACATTTCTACTTATACCTACCCTACCCTACTAAATACATTTCTAATGATTGCCCTGATGAACTAAACCAAAACTCATCAATAATATTCATACGATCATTGATACATTCATCAATTTAATCATCAATACATTTCTGATGATTGCCCTGATGAACTAAACCAAAACTCATCAATATGATCACTGGTACATTCATCAGTATGTAATGTACCTGATGATTGCAATGATGAATTACACGAAAACTCATCGATATGATCATCAGTATATTCATCGAAAACTCATTGAAAACTCATCGATATTCTCACTATTTACTTGTTTCACATACACTATCTGTGTGAAGGTATATAAGTGAGTTTTTTCCCAAGCCTAGAACAAATTTCATGATGATTTTCATCGAAGGGCTCATCATGAACTCATCGATTACTTCATCGAATTGTGTCTAGCAGGGTAGTTATAGTTAACATAACTTCAATAGTCAACTAGCATAACCACAGCATAACTTTACTATAATATTACTATGACTATAGTAATATTTTGGAACTCTCTCCTGAAGGTAGAGAATGTGATGTAGTGACTCATCATTTATAAATAAAAACCTTAAAACTTAATTGACCATCACTCTGGGATGGGAAGTAAACAATTAGTTACCAATTGACATTTTTTGTGGTTTTCATGTTTAATGTATAATAAATGTGTAAATGATAGGACTGTCGATTGAAAGAAGTTAGGTAGGTGAGATAAGCTGCCGGGACAGTTAATGTAAAAAGTTATTAAATCATTTGTGCCATAGAAAAATAATAAAAAGCAAATATCTAAACATTGAAATTTTGGAAAAATTGTATTTTCATGTCTAAATGAGGAGCTAGTTTTCAAAAGGCGATATGTCCATGTCAGTCCATTTTTAGTTAGTTACAGAATTAGGTTAAGGAGAGCATGTGCAATCTAATTACTTAGTTTGCTGGAAATGATACTATATATTACTTGTATTTTTCAATTTATACTTATTTACTCAGTTGTATGTAAACTCTGAGTGTGTGTCAGCAGTTTTTTTTTCACTTTTTCTCAAAGAATCACATAAATGTGACATGTCGCTTTTTTAAAAAATAGCTCCTCAAATTCAATTGTTTGCTATTGTTTTGCACACAACTGTAAAATTCCTTTAATATATGCATACTAACACGTACAAGTAGGAAATATACATACATACATACTATTCGTATAATGTATCCATACAATGTATTCGTGCATGCATTTGACAGAAATACACTCTCATGACTGTCGTACATCACATTAACTACAACAACAATAATAATAGAACTTTAAAAAGAAAAAAAACAAAAATTAACTATTAAAGATCAGAGCTTGTAAAATATTTCAAATAAAAAACAAAAATCAACAACAAAAAAAAATTTATATAAAAGTATAAAATTTGGCACTATTCCCTAAACATAACAAAACCAATCTAACCTACAAATAGGCCCATAAATATAAATAATTTTTATATGTATTTTTACAAAAATAGAAAAAATAAAAATGACAAAAAAAAAAATCATCCAAAAATTCAATAGAATAAGAATGAAAAACAGAATTTTATGTATTCGTTCTTCTACGTTTATTTTTTTTTGTTATTTTTCTCCAAATTTAAATGAATTTTCATCATTCCCACACCATAAAATTTTTGGATATTTTGCTTTTCGATGTAATATTAAGGAGAGAAAATCGATCTATAGTAATTTAAGGAGTTATTTTTCTACGTCAAATATTTTAAATTTATTTTCAAAAAAAAAAAAAAAAAAACTTTATAAATCTCGTATTATTATTATTATTATTATTTGCTATTGTTGATGTTTTTTTATACATTAAACATTCCAATTTTGGTTCACTTTTTTTCATCATCATCATCATTACTATTATTATTACTATTATTATTATTATTATTACGTAACAGCATGTATAGATCCTTTAAAATTTTATATTTGAATTTTATTTTATATTTTATTACATTTAGTATTATTTAGTATAATATTTTCATTCTGATTCTTTTTTTATATTATGCATGTACATAGATCCTCTTTTATTATTATTATTATTTTTTTGTTTTTTGTATTTTAGAGAATAATTCACTTAAACAAGGTTATAAGGAAAATTAAAATTCGCTTATGTAACATGTGCACTTGGTCTATAAAAATATAGTAGCTTTGGAAAAAAAAGAAATTCTTGTTATATAAAATTGAAACTAAAAGCAACAACAGCAACAACAACAACAACAACAACAACAACAACAACAAAAATATTGGTTGTGAGTTACATAAAAAATTATCAAGGGAAATATCTATGAGTGTAAACTTTTAATATATATTTTTTTTTCTCTTCTTCTCTTGCTCTCTTTCACTTTTATACTTATATTTTCATTTATTCGTTATTGTTTGTGTTCATGTTCATTTTATAAATTTTCATTTTTCATTTCGTTATTTCTTTTTTCTTTCATTTCGTTATTATTTTTTTTTCATCCAACCCAAACTGGCAATAATAAAACTGAAAATTTATTATATGTAATGTAGAAACAAATATAAAACAAAAATTTGAGCAAAAGTGAGAAAAATAGGAATAAAAATTGAAATGAAAAACGAAAAACAATTTTTTTTTTTTTTTTTTTTTTCAATAAAAAAGAAAACGAAGAATTAGGACAAAGGTCAGGGTGACTATATAATATATGTACGAGTATGTGTGTATAAATGACGTTACATACGTACATGTACTTATATACATGTGCAATGTATAACAGCACATACATACGTATACATATTTGTATATGTGAGTATTTTAGATTGAATAAAAAAAGTTTTTTAAAGAGCAAAATGAATTACCATCAACTAAATAAAAGGTTACTAACACAAAAAAAAAAAAACAAAAAAAAACAAGGAAGGAAATGCAAGTAGGTGTTGTAAAATGTTTATAAAACTCTATAGGACTCTGTTTATAGTTTCATTTGGTTTGGTTTTTTTTTTTTTGATTTTCTATAATTTAATGAATTTTAATGAAAAAATATAATAAAATGAACTCGTAATGATATAAATGATAAAATGAAAATTAAAGGAAGAGAATCTCAAAATTTATAGTCAATGTACATTAATATAAGTATGAAAATACATATTTCAAGAACCTATATTATAATATTAGATAAAATTTATATCAAGGATATTAATATCTTTATACGGAAAAAAAAAGGAATTTCAATGGAATACAATTTTATAAATTAACATTGTTACAGAATACAGAGTACTTAGTAGTGATATATGTACGTTTTTATATAGTAATTAAAATTTTCATTCATTATTCTTATTACACAAAAATGTATACTTATACACTGGATATAGATATCTTGACCTTTTTTTTTTATAGAAATAAAATAATCTTTATTTAAATACGAAAATAAATTTGTACACAATACACAGTCTAATATGAATGTGATATGAGTGTGAATAATATAGAAAATAAATTAAGAGCTTTGATATTATGATAAGGTTAAGAGCTTTGAAATTATATATAGCATTGCAAATGATACTCAAATTTTGAATTTCTTGCACTAAACATAGAACATAATTATACTTTATTATGTAACCGATAATGATAATTATCATAAACACAAAATGTAATAAATCGTATCTGCCATTTACAGTATACAGACATTTAAGTATGTCCATGGAATAGACAAAATTAATTTATTTTCCAATTTTATGTTTTTTTTTAATTTTTTTTTTTGTATCATATTTTCAAGGTTTCAGAAGATTTGGGATACGTATATAAGTACGAAGATTATTACCAAATGTATGCATATAGTGTACAATGAATAATTTAAGGATTCAACACACTCTAGAAAAATTTATTTTCTACTTCAGTATAATATGGTGTTTTTAATTTATTTTAGAAATAAAATTATGCAAATTATATAAAACTAATGAATCCTTTTTCAAATACAAACAAAAGAATTTTGATTTCAGCTTCAACTTCAATCCATTAAAAAGTTAAATTTATTTATAAAACAAAAAAGAGAAAAAAAAAAGGAACATAAAATGATACGGAACGCCATTATCTTCTTCTTCTTCTTCAATCTCTGTTGCACGGATTTCTGAAGCCTACTGATTAGTATATTTAAATACTACACATCACCATCTATTTCTTGATCTTCCCCTGGGTCTTTTTCCATCTGTATTACCTAGAGTACGAGCCGTTTACAGGGGTCTGACTGATTCATTCGGTTCACGTGACCTAACCATCTGGAAACGATATCTGTGTCACCATATATATTGTATAATACATCGTTAGATCTTCTGGTATATTCGTTTTCATTGATTGCCGTTCCTCCATATATTCTTCTTAAAGCTTTTCTCTCGAAATGTCTCAATTCGTTTGCATTAGCCTCTTTTAGAGTTCATCTCTGTGAACCGTATACTAAAATAGGTCTTATTAATGTTTTGTAAGTTATTGTTGTCAAGGTTATAAGCCTAATATATGCTTTGTTGGCCCTAGATAAGTGAACTCTTTCATCACTTTAAAGTTATATGGTCATATGATGCTATTTGTATCGTCGCCCTATCCTTCATTGGACTTTCTCTCTCCGTGATATAACCATAAATTTTGTTTTGTTCTTATTTATACAAAGTCCAATAATTCTAGATGCTTCACTGCACTACTACATGTTCATATACACTCTATGACAGATGATTATATCCAACCTTGAATTTTTAACTAATCTATAATTATCAGACATCTGAATTCTCAATTGTGTGAATTCTTATTTAACAAAACAATATTTAATTCATGCTCGACAGGTCGTCAAATATATCGTATGTTTATGGGCCTTATGTATAGTGCACTGCTTTATATGCCAATGTCTAGTTTAAAAAACAATTATTTTTAAAGATTTAAAAAAATTATGCAATAAAATTTTCAAAACAAACACTTAGACGGAAATTCTAGTCCGTTTAATGTGGTTTAATTGAGAATTTTTCTAGAATTTTGCAGTAATTAAAATAGACATACAGTGAGTTTGTGTTTGCAATTTTGAGTTAGATCTATAAGAAAGCAGCGTGTTCATATTTTATTCTGTGCAAATGTATTAAGTTCAAATTGGCGATTCTATAAAAGTTTAATGATAGAATTTGCAGCCATATTTTCCTTTCTGCTTTTATGTTAAATTTCAATGAATTTAATAGAAACGAATAAATTTTAATATTTTCAAACATTTCATTTATTTTTTGATTAATTGTTATCAATCGAAATGTTCAATAAAATAATTAAAAATAATTTGTCCATTTTGTATTAATACCGATTTCTTTCTTCTTGAAATAGACAGTTCATAAAAATAGCTGCATAAAACCTGGTAATTCTGCTAAGTTAACACTAGATTGGAACTGAAAATCTAGTACTGCACTCAGTATTCTACAGACATAATTATGAACTCACTCTTACTTGCATATACATATTAAGAACTGCCTATACAATCATAAATCACATAGTTTACGAACATTTTTATATTATCTGTTTATATTATAATACAATTAAAATAAATTTAAATTATTTAAAATTTAATTATCGAAATTAAAAAATGATAAATGATAAAATTTAATGAAAATTATAATATGAAAAGTATAGAAATAAATTGCCAGATATTATGAACTGAAAACAATAAATAATATTAATATAAAAGTAAGCAACAAATGCTTACCAGACGAAAATTAAAAAGCAAAGAAAAAAAAAAAAAAGAAATTAAAATAAAATCCAAAACATTTTCATTATTACCAACGAAAGCAAAAAAAAATGAACAAAAAAAAAAGAACAGAATACAACAGGATACAAGAAGAAAATCATTAAAAGGAAAATATGAAAAATATCATTATCATCATAAGCAATGAATAACAAAAAAAAAAAAATTAATTTATATTTTTTCTACTATTTAATGTAACAGGTTATATAATAATAATGATGGTGACACATTCTATTTTAATAAATATACATTATGTACGAACATATGTTTGTATGTATATAATATTAACGAAAATTTATTCAATTTTTCATATACAATCATTTTCTTTCTTTAGTTTTTTTTTTTTTTTTCGTTTGTTTATCTTCAATTATCTTCATTCTTCATCCATAAAACGAATATACGGTATAAAAAAAAAATTAAAGAAAGAGGAAAGAAATATTCCATTAAATATTTACGTTGCGTGTATATAATCAACTACAAAAAATATATACAAACGATCATAAATATATAATACTCGTAATGTATACGTAACTAGTTAGGTATATGTACCTACATATTATGTACTTCTAGTAGAAACATATAGAATCAGAAGAACGACAATAATGCCAACAAAAAAAAAAAAAAAAAAAAAAAAAAAAAAAAAAAAAAAATTGCAAAATTAAATTTTCCGCTCCTGTTAGACACATTTATAAAATATTTCGTCGTTATTATTATAATTTTTTTTTTTTTTGCTCATCATCATCTCCTTCTCCTTTTTCTTTTTTGCCATTTCACTTGTTCCTTTTCACGTTTCATTCCAATTTATTGAAAGGCTGAATTACGCCTTTACGTGAATCTTTTTTTTATTTTCATTCTTTTTCCAATATTTTATTTTTATTTTTATTTTTATTTATTTTTTTTTTCTTCACATTGTCCAGGAAGTCATTCACTAAATTATATTTAATGGTACGGGTATACGAGTGCCAGTGTGTGTATAAAAATTGCTATATCATTAAGGGATGGTTAATAATAAAAATAATAATAATAATAATCATAATACTTAATAATAATAATAATAATAGTTTTATCAACATCTACACATGCACATAGTATGTAATGTGTTTGTAAGTATAATTTTACACGGAAAAGAAACGAAATACTTATGTAATAGCATAAAAAAGGACACTTTATATAAATGTATTATACACCAATGTAATTATTAAATAAGTATGAAACGTACGTATGTATGTTGTATGTGTATGTAAATATGAAAATGTAAAAACAAAAATGAAAATCAAAAAAAAAAGAAAATGATTTGTATAAATAAAACAGATGATAAGCTGATCTAGATATTATATACTAAATTGGTATTATTTGTACATGAGTGATGTGTAGATACATATATACGAGGATTGATCAAAACAGAACGATAATTTTTAAATTTTATTATAGCTGCGTAAATCCAGATTGTAAAAAGCTTTTTTCATCTTGTTGGTGCACCTGTTACCAACATATGTTTACATTTTTGCAGCCATTTTTAATGAATAGTTTATTTTTGGTAGGTGAAAATATACTACACGTATTTGCATTCTCTAGGTGATTTTCTTACTTACAAAAAAAATGTAATAATTAGCTTGAATCAAGTGAAGAACTCCATTCGAAAAGTTGACAGTAACTTTTTGATGAATCTACCATGAGTAAAACAAGAGTTTAAGAATGTTGCAAACGTTTGCAAAGCGCTCATAAAAATGACTACGAGAACATCCAAAAAGTAAAACAAATGATTGTAAATAATCGCCGAAATAATATCGAAAGAGGTTATTCCTGATGTTGACATTACTACCTGGAAGTTATGCGCCATTTGAAAACGATCAGAATTTTGTGTTAAATCGGTTTGTGGATAATTCATCATTTGTGAATATTTGATCAAAAACAATAGCATTATGATATCGTAGCAACAGTATTCATCACAATATGGTGCTGTGCAATTTCTTTCTATTTCTTTGTCTGAAGGAAATTATGAATAGACGACGTTTTGCCATTATTGATGACATGAAAAAAGAATCGATTAAAGGAGGCAGACAATGAAGTGCAAAAGTGCTTCAAAGATTGAAAAAAGATTTAGCAAAAAACTAAAATTACGGTTATTGTTTTATCAAACCTCGTATAAGAAGATATCTAACACGCACATAAACAAAACAAAAAATTGGAAATGACGATAATCTAACGATTGTGATAACAATAGTATTTTTTTTTTTGTTTTTCAACATTTTTACATTCACATTTTCTTCTTTTACTTTTTCATTCCTTTTGTGCGGTAGTTTGTTTTTTTAGATAATAGTTTTTAGTGTTTAGTGATATCGTGTCATCATTCTGTATATTATACATACATACACACACATAATTACTGTTGAAATTAAATTGGTCATTATTATTAGACAATAATAAAACAATATTTTTTCATTTATATTCATAATTTATTAAAATACTATACATACATACATACTATACACATTTTAGTATTATCCTTAAATTGAAAAACAAACAACATTCATAAATAATATTATTTCAACATGAATGTACAAAAAAAAAAAATTTTTTAGTATACAGTGAAACTGCGATACTGTGAAAAGAAAATTTAAGGCGAAAAAAAAAAAACCTGCAAATGAAATTTGATTAAATTTATTAAATTAATAATTTTTTTTTTATTTTCACAATTTTTCATATTTTAAAATGTTTGTTATTTTACTTATTATCCTTTCTTTTCTATTTTCTATAAAGAAAGACTAATTAAAATAAAATTATTACATTTAATATTTTTTTTCGTTTTTATAATTTTCAGGAGTAATAACTTTCTTCCTGAACCTTTTAGGATAATTTCCTTTTCGGATGGAATAGTAATATAAGTAAATTATTAATTATTGCGTTCTGATGAAAATGAACAAAAAAAAAAACCATATTGTATTTCCCTATAAATTATGTATAAAAAATTGTATGAAAAATTTTTTCAAAAAAAAAAATATATATATACAGGGTGTCCGGTTTCGGGTGGTCATCCGGCACACAGTAGATAGGTCTCGTTGAGACAAACAAAAAATCTTTGTAGAGGGAGGGGGGTAATCTCAACCGTTTAGCCGCTAGAGGGCGATGAAGATTTTTCGCACTCAATCTACGAAACACCCTTTAATAACTACGGTGTACTAGCTAGAAGAATCTGGTCTAAGAAAAATCTGAAGAAAACTCCCCCCTCTCTTCAATGATACCTTAGATCTTTACTGTACAATACTAAAATGAAGCAGGCATTCTGGGCTATCTGCTAATTTAAGTAAAAATTAATACAGAAGGCGCTGTAATTCCATAGCCAGTATTATCTCTGAAAAAAATGGCAAAAAATCACTAAATTCTGTCTTTGAAACACAATAACTCTTAAAACAAAGAACGTAGAGAAGCATATAAGATATTATTGAAGAGAGGGGGGAGTTTCCTTCAGATTTTTCTTAGACCAGATTCTTCTAGCTGGTACACCGTAGTTATTAAAGGGTGTTTCGTAGATTGAGTGCAAAAAATCTTCACCGCCCTCTAGCGGCTAAACGGTTGAGACTACCCCCCTCCCTCTACAACGATTTTTCGTTTGTCTCGGCGAGACCTATCTACTGCGTGCCGGATGACCACCCGAAACCGGACACCCTGTATATATAAATCGAACTATATGTTTATTTGTTTTCATATTATCTAGAGTTACACAGACATTTTTATATTTAACCAAAATTTTTACCAGACTTTGAAATTTTGAAAATTTTAAATTTCTTAACTAAGTATATAAAAAAGTTCAAAAATTTCGATAAAATTTTCCTGTATATTCACTCAACTACGTACATACAATGCACATCATGTTAACCACATAAATGTACACCACTTTTATATACTCCCACATATGTACTTATATTTATATGGCAGACATACATGCATAAATTGTAACATTATTTAAAAAGGAACTTGTGGATTTAAGTTATTAGAAGAGACCAAAAACAAGCTAACAGAACAAAAGGTTGTTATACTCATCTCGTAGGTATGTATATGTACTATATGGTATGGTAATACATGGTAATACACTATATGGTAATAATCTTTACAGATAACAAAAGCAACATAAAAAAAATAACATTTCAATATAAATTATACGTTTTTCTTGCTTTTGAATTTATGCATACGTATATACGTAAAAACGGTCAGACAGATAAGTATGTGTCTAGGTATACATTTTTATACACTAATACAGATATTCTGTACATATGTATCTACGAGTATTATATGCATATGGATAAGGATTTTATTTGATGTCTATGGTCATCAACATGTGTATATACGAGTATGTATGTAAAAGTACTTGAAAATTTTACAAAAAAAAAAAAAAAGAAATTCAAAATGAAAAAGAAAAGATGCAAAATATAAAGTGAAAATAAAACAAAATTCACATACAAGTATTTACATTCATACTTGTACCTACATACGTACATACAATTAGTCACATAAGTATTCGGACGACTGAGTGCTTTCAAATAATCGTATTTTGTAATTTAAGTACTTAAAAATCGTATATAAGTATGTAATTATAATTTCTTTTTTTTTTCAATCATCATTAATACACACTGTATTCTATATCTGAATCATCATCATAAGTGGCGCTACAGCCCTTTCCGAACCTTGATCTCTAATAAAAGCTGCCTCCATTCTTCCCGGTTTCGTGCTCTGTTATTCCAGTTGGGAATTCCCATCAACTTTATATCGTCTTCAATATCGTTCAAGTATATATTTTCCGTGGTTTGTCTCTCTTTCTTTTGCCATCCACTTTATGAAAAACTATTCGTTTTACCGGCTCATTATCGTCAAGTCTAAGCACGTGTCCAATCCAGCTCAATCTTCCTCATTTAATCACGTCAACCAATTTCATATCATCGAATATATCACACATTTCGTGAGTACCTTGCTCTTCATTGACCATCTCCATGTACTGGAGCTGGGCCAAATATTTTTCTCAATACATTTTTTTGAAGGTATTTAATATATATTCGTCTGTATTTTTTATTGTCCAGATTTCAGATGCGTACATCAATATTTGTCTAATTATTGTTTTGTACAATTTAATTTTTGTACTTCATTTAATAAAGCAGGAGTTGAGTTGCCTCATTAAGCATATTACGTTTAGCCATATTAGCAAGTGTGATTCGTGCTTTAAAAATAATGTGCATAAAATGTAAACAAAACTCAAAAATCCACATCACAAAATAATTCGGAGAGGAGTAAAAATTTCGAAATATCGACTGCTGCCCTTTTTCTATCAATTATGATTCGCCTTAAGTCCTTCTACATCTCTTAACAACTTGATCAACCACCACCCCCCCACCCCTCCAGCAACCTCTCGATGAAACAATATCTTGTTTCAAATATTGAAATAATAATCATCCGAATAATTATGTGACTAACTGTACATTATATGCACAGACGAGATATGATATAAAATAAATTCAAAGTGGAAAATGATTTATGAGAATTGAGTCACTTTATGACAAGTTGCTTTGTGAATTCTCATTTTAAACATTATACCCTCTGCCTCTATGATTATGATAACTGCACAAACATATTTATGTAGTATGTATTTTGTTCTGTTTGATTGTGATGTACATGTATGTGTATGTATGTGTATTACGATGAATGATAATGATGATGGTAATATTCGTAATTTCCACAATTATTTTCTTTTTCGTTTTTCTTACATTTTTTTAACTTTTTTTTTAATTTTTTTTTTTTTTTGTGCTATGAATTATGACAATACATTATAAATTCAGACATTTTGAAGTAGGTACACTACTTTTTTAATAATATTCTGTTCTTCATGTTTATTTTATGATGTTTTTATTTAGAATTTATACTTCAATTCTGATTCCTTATTCTCACATATACTTATGTATGTATGTTTTGACATTTTGAATACATATTTGAATAATAAATTGTAGTTGTAGAAATTTTACAACAGATATCCTTTATAAGAGCAATAAGAAATAAGCCAATAACACATAGTTCCTTTGAATTGAATCCACAAGGCAATAGAAGCAGAGGTAGACCAAGGGATTGCTGACGGAGATTAGTACTGAAAGAAGTCTAAAAAAAATGGGAAAAAGTTGGTTAATAATAATAATGATATAAATGTCGTTGTTCCTAACCTTTTATTAATTAATAAAAATTTTTTTATAAATAATTAAAGTAAAGCGTAAAGTTTTATTTTTAGTAGACTGCAAATATTGATTTTTTTAATTACATGATTGCTGAAGGGCGTACATCTATTTTTATTTGTCTTAGTGATTATATGTACATATTTGTGTCACGAAAATGGACAAATACTTACGTTGCAATTTAAGACATAATTAGTACAATAAATGTACTTTAGAAAATGTTTATACTGTTTTTCAATAGCAAATTTAATTAATACACAATGTTTCGTTAGCTAATCACTATTTTTCTTCACATGTACTCCTCCCCGGAGAACAGCGCCACCGAAGTGATTTAAAGACTTATTGCGATTATGAGTGAACATACAGCTTAACGTGGATTGTGAACTACCGAGTTGCTATAGTTAAAGAAACAAACTCTTTTACACGATAATGCTTAGACTGATTTATTTTAAGAATGACCTAATAATGCTTTGAGTTAGTTGTAGCACTGGTATTCATTCAAAGCTAAATGAACATTGGGGTAATGAAAGATGTAAATATGCAACAAAAAATTGTAAATTAGTTTTCTTGACCTTCTTCCAGATCAGTAGACAAGTAAGTCGCTCTATCGCAGCGCAACCAAGCTCCAAACATGTCAACAATAAATTTTAACCCCACATTTTTACCATATTTTTACTTCATTTATCCTACATTACATTTAAGTACTATCAAGTACTATATATACACGATTCCCTCATAATTACACTACCACGTGTAACAAAAAAAAATTTCCTTAAATAAACAAATTTTATTTACTTTTTTAATTTTTATGTATTGTCCATTTTGTTATATTTACAAGTGTATTTGTTGTTTTTTTTTTCTTTCATTTTACCTTATGTGCAATTTAATTTTATTTATTCATTTCGAAAATTAAGGTAATTTCAAACACGTGTTCCTTATCATACAAAAAATAATAATAAAGTAAATAAATTACTAAAAAGAATAATAATTCATTTTTAAATATCATTAGAATAAAATTTACACCTAGTTCATGCAATTTATTATAACATTATGTAATAATTACATCGTAATTTATTTAACATTCAACAACATTCAACAACTGTAACTGTATATTCGAAAAAATCATAACAAAAATTTTTTTCCAATTTAAATCTTTAAATTTCTGTTAATATCAATTGTTCATGTTATTCAAAATTTATTTTTGCAAAAATTTATAATATCACCATTGCTATGCCATTCATACAATTCAATTTATTAACTTTACGGTTTCATCTCAATGCAAAAATTACAGTCTTATAATGTTTACAAAAAAAACATCTTTATGTAATCTGCATAGATCCTTTTATTATAGTTATCCTTTGAAACAAAATTCAAAAACTGTATTTTTTCTTCAAATAAATTTTAGATAACTCTTGATGATAATGTGTAGATAAAATTAAATATATGTGCAGGAAAATAATATAAGAAAATACATTCATTTTCAACAAAATATCTATATAAGTATGAGTAGATGTTTATAAATGAAAAGGTCAAACTTGCCTTTTGTTTTTGCCATTTTTTTGCCATGTTGAATTAATTTGAAACTTACTATCGAATCTGACAAGAATGACATAAAACACAAAAATTCAACTAAAATTTTGATTGGAAACAAATTAAAAATATTCATAAACACGTACTTATTTGATGGGTTCGCCATCATTTTCAATAAAGGTGTCTTTACACTATATAATTTTGTCATTCATGTTTTTAGTATGACGGCAACTGACAGTATGTATAATAATTTGCTTTGAAATTGTTTCTGAAGTTGTCTACGACAGATTTTCTGTCTACACCAGGCATCTGCTCCTGCTTGATGCTATATAATAGTTTTTTTGATTGTGTTTAGGGATGTAGTGAAGTTAATCGATGAAATGAACGTACCCATTAGTAGTTTACATGAATATTAAAATATGTAATTTCATCACTTTCTTACCAATCTCAGTTTATTTCACCTTACATATTTGCTTACCAATTTTTTTTATTACAACAATTTTTCATGCATTTCTCTTCATTTTCTATGCAATCAAGAAAAAAGCAAATGAATAAAAACTGAAAAGTAAAAAAAAAAAATCATTGTCATCGCCTTTAATGTTTCTTTAAGTAGAAAAATATTTTATTTTTAAAATTTGTACAAGCATAAAAAATTTAAGAAGGTAAATTTTCTTATTTCTTCCAACACATTTTTTGATTTCTATCTTTGTTATTTTGGTAGATTTCTTCTACTTTTGTTTAAGTATTGATCCATGTGGCTTTAAAAATACATTATTCAATGTAGGCATACCTAAATAATATTCAATACATATAATCTATATCAATCAATCTATCTATACTCGTATCGTTTTCCTATTATCCATGTTAGATTTTATACACATACATATATTTCAAAAATAACAACAACAAAATAACAAAAAATGTTCAAAATATCCTTGCACTATATATATGTACATTATATCTATGTATACTCGTCTCAAGTGAACGTTATTTTCCTGCAGGCATATGTGTATTACCATGTATTACTTTATATTACAGTTTTTTGGCTAAAAACATTCGAAAGAAAGAAAATAAACAAGAAATTTTAATGCAAAATACATATTATACACATATGAGAGCCAGAATGTATATATGTACATGATACAAATAATCCTTCAAAAATGTGTACATAGACACATCAATATACTAGTATGTGTACTTCGTATTATGTTTGATACTTTATTAAATATTCAAATATATTCTTAAAATTCTACGAGTATATTATGTAAAGAAATTTTCCTCCATATATTATGTATACATATGTCTGTCTGTATGTGATTTATTTTTTCTTCTTTATTGTACAAGTGTATTGTATTTTATTTTTAATGTTTTCATTGTACACATGTGCGATATGAAAACATAGAAAATATTTAAAGTAAATTTCTATGAAATCTAAAAAAAAAAATGGATGGAGCAAAAAAAAAAAAAAAACATAAAAACCCTGTTAAAAATATTCGTTTCACTTGAAATTTATCTTAAACAAATTTACTGCACTTTTACTTTTTATCATAATATGAATATTTTTTTGTATGTTATATACGATATACGAGTATACCCACATAAATTTATTTATTGATTAATTGTCATTCAAATAAAATAAAATTTAATCATATTTTTGTAAATTTTATTTTTTAAAATGAATTTATTTTAAAAGAATTGTAATAAAAAAATAAAAATTTCATATTTTACTGTTAAATTATAATGGATCCTTACATGCACATATACTTATATGACGTTTTCACAAACACATACTCTTCTACTAGTGTAATAATTTAACCCACACACAACATAAAAATGAATGAAAATTAAATTTTTATTAAAATACCACATCAATACTGTATACATACGCGAGTACAAATGATATGTCAATAATTTAAATTAAAATCGAAAAAAAAAAATAAGTAAATTCATTTCAAAATTATTAACAGAAGAATATTTTAAATTAAATTACATAAGAGAACCATTTCAACCATCTAAATCATCAAAAAAAGGATTTAAAAAAATTAATTTATTTGTATTTTCTTATTGTTCATTATAAAGAAAATTTTTCAAAAAAAAAAAAAAAAAAATCTAATAAAAAAAATAAAAATAAAATAATAAAGCAGAATAAAAAGTAAAAAGAAAACTATTGAATATTTGAGTCACTATACATAACTACAGAATATATTGCTAAAATACGAGACACAAAACAAACAGGCAAAGTATAATGATTGAAAATTTGAAAAGAAAATCTAAACAAGATAACAACAACAACAACAACGAACGAACGAACGAAAACATCAACAATGAAAATAAAAAATAAAATGAAATAACAAAAAACATGATGAAACTTTATCTTAACAATATTATATTTGGTATATTCGTACTCTGTATGCAGTACTCAATTACTTTTAGCTTTTAGTTAAGTAAAATAAAAATTTACCCTATAGGGATGCAACACTATATAATAATAACGTGTACATACTTAAATACATGTATGTATATGTACATTATAATCATATACATACATTACACAATTACATTTTCTTCATTCATCCAATTCTCCATTACTTTTATTATTATATCCTTATCATATTCTTAAAAATCCTTTCAAAATAAAAATTGTATTTGTACATAAAATATATGTACGTATGCAATAGTTTAAAAAATAATGTATTATATATACTTTTGATTATGTGTTACCGTTTCACACACACATTACATACATACATTTCTGGGTATTATTATAAATTCATTCTACGAGTATATATATGTAATGTACAATATTTATACACAACTGTATATTTCAAAGGATATACAAGCATATTATGATGTACATATAAGTATGTATAGTATAGATATCGAATTTTTCATATTAACAATATTTGATCATTATATTTTCTTTTGTATTTCTTTCTCTTATACAATTTATCTCTTATACACAATTTTTTTTTCCAAATTATTCTGTTGAACTTTTTTTTGCATTTATTTATTTCATTACGTTACGTTTGTACATGTAACTATGCTATATTAAATTTCCTTCATGATCGATTTGTTCCAGGTTTCGCATGTTATATAAAAAATATTATATTCGCATACGTACAATTTATATAATAAATAAATGTATTTGTTACTTATACTCTGTTATATAAAAAATTTCATTTACAAAATAATAAAAAAATTGTAAAAATAAACAAGTATACATTTAATTTTATAAATTAAATTAAAATTAAAAATAAAAATGAATTAAATAGATAAGAAAAAAAATTATTTTATGAAATTTTTATTTTTCTAAATAACGAAAATTTAATTTACTTTCAAGAAAACATTGTATTGGATATCGGTTACTATACAGGGTGTCCCAAGTTCGGGTGTGGGCATTTTGCCAGTCGATAGATTTTGCTGAGAAACAAATGGCAGGGGGGAGGGGGCTAATATCAAGGGGTGAGGAATTAGGAGATTCAGAAGTTTTTGTTTTTAGGTCAAGTGACTTGTTTCCTATTTGACTTGTCATAACTCACGTAATCCTTAGTCGTTTTCCAATTATTTTGCATTCATTAGAAAGATAATCCATCAGTCCTTACTTTGATACTTAAATTGTACAGATCGGTTTAGTGATGACAAAGATATGGTACATCAAATTCAAATTTTTATGAAAAAAAATGAAAAATTTTTAGTTCAAGGTCAAATATCTCAAAATTTTGCCATATTTTTTTTAATTTTCTTTACGTAAAATATTGCCCAATGGATTACCTTTCATTTACAATTTATTTTATTCAATTATCTGTCGTGGTTTAGAGTTATGGAAATGTGGGTTCTACCACTTTCTTCATCCTTTTATGAATGAAATAAGTTTAGAAAAATCATTATGTATTCGTCGTGAGTCATAATAAAATAATAAATATGTAGGTATCTGTAAAATAATACTCTTAAAATGAAATGAAAACGTTACTTATACTTTTTTAACAAGATTGTAAAAATTTATAAGAGAAAATAAAACATCACATTCTACATAAACATAATACATGATGCTGACAATTTCAAAACTGTGAATGAGGAAGGATCCAAATAGTCACGGTGTACACATTGCAATGTAAAGAAATTTTGACGTTTAATGTTTGGCTACATTCAGATCGTCGGAATATAAACAACACAAAAACAACACACAATATTTTAAATTTTTATTGAATTTCACTTGAAATATAACGAATTTATTTTTCACCTTCATTTCACATCAAATATTTCACATAACGAATTTATTTTTCACTGCAATCTTTCAATATTACTTTTATTATTCACATTTGTTTACAATCTAACGACCTGATTTACGTCACAATCTCAACTACCATCCCAATGTTTACATTACCTCATAAATGTGTATGCCGTGCAATTAGTGTCTAGAATTTTGGAAACTTATACTCTCACTTCTGTTAGGTACATATAGCGGAACTGAAAGACTGTCATAATAGAAAACATGGAACGTACGGAAACGTAAAAGTTGACTTTCAATTTTTTAATGGAACAGATAACCTCAAAAACAAAATTGTTTATATTTAATATGAAAGTGTCAGTCGATCCTGATGCAATACGTGTTACGAGTGAACGTTGTTATTATGGCATCTAAAAAATAGGGAACGAAGGACGGAATAAACGGAGTTGAACATGTCGGGCCATTGTGCTTTCGCTTTAATACGGTGGATTTGATATGTATATCCGTAATCATTTGAGTAAGTTAATAAAGTGACTGACATTATTTGTGACTGAAACGAGCTTTGTGAATCCCAAACTGGTTGCCGAACACAGTTGTAAAAACTGTCATTAATGATTTTACTAACCTCACACATTAGCAACATTCACAGGAAGTCTCAACATCAGATCCTCCCTCAATCCAAACGCGTATAGATATTCCAAAAACCTACAAAAAATGTTACTCACCACAGGAAAAACACACGTGTGCTGTTACATAATAGAATAGAAATATAAAGTCCTTCAGTGCTATATACTCGTATGTCTTATATTTAATCAAATTCATAACGGTGCAATAGCCATAATCTACACCTACTTATATACTTTTATATATTTTGTTTCTTATTTGGTTTCTAAAATTTTTATCCTTTTAATAAAAAATTACGTTCAAATAAAACAAAAAGAAAAACAAAAATTTTCCCTATTTTCTCTTAACATTTTTTTTTTACAATATTATTTTCTTCTTCTTTAATGTGTTTGTTTATTACTTAACTTTTTCATATGAATCCGATTTTTAATCAGTTTTCGAAAAGTTACGATCCAAAAAACTATTTATACATATTATACGTACTAATACATACATACTAGTATAATACTTATTTTAAAATCTCTTCCAAATAAGAAAACTTTTTAAATCTAATACACAATTTTAAGAACATAAAAAAAAAATACAAACAAAAATTAAAAATGAAAATTAGAAAATCTGTTTGTTTTAAATAAAATTAAATGAAACTCAAACACAAATACAAATGGGAAAAAAATCTCTGCTTGTATGTGTTTTTTTAATTAAATGTTTAAAAAGAAAGGAAAATCGAACAAAAAAAAAGACTAATTAACGTAAGTACATGTTTCTTGTATTTTTTTTGTTTTTTTGTTGTGATTTTTTTCGCATGAATATTAGTAGATTCACACACAAAAATACATCCTAGAGACTGTTATACTCGTAGAACATTGTTTTCTAATAATAATTTGTCTTTTAATGTACAAAAGAGTCTCTGAAGTAATTTTCTTTTATTTTTTAAAAAAAGGACGAAAAAATTACAAACTTTTTTCGTATAAATGACCTAAATTGAAAACGATCTACGTAGTACACATTATAAGGATATCGTAAAATAAAAAAACTTCGGAGGACTATTTTTTTTTTTTTTCGTCCTTTTTGTAAAGTAATTTTTACCTTACCCTTATAACTCAATTAAAAAATAAAATTTTATTTGTTCATAAACAATCTGTCAAAACAAAAAGTATATATGTATGTATATGTAAATAGAACAAAAAAAAATTTGTCCTTAAAATAGAATGACATGTACATGTAAAGCATTTTCTAAAAAGAATGATAATACATAATTCCAAGAATTTTTATAAAAATCTTTTGATTTATATTTATTTATTTTTTCTTTTTTGTTTAATGAAGAAATCTATAGCTCTATGATATATGTAATGCAAGAATTTGTGCTTTCTTGGAAAAACTTAGGTTATACATTATACATGGTTATACTATTGACACACTGCAAAGATAAACCATGGTTATATAGTTTTCTGGTTTATCTTTGCGATAACCGATTTTCCGAACTCAGTTATATTAACCGAGTTTCTATAACTCAGTTATGTTTGACGTTTGTGTTATTTTTTTTTTTTTTTGTTTATTTGTATTATATTTAAACAAACTGTCAAACCAAATTTCAGCTAACATGCTGAATAGATGAAAAAGAATTAGTGTTTGAATTTATATCGACAGGTGTCGTATGAATACATAAACTAGTTCACTTTAATTTAAATGTGTCACTCATACCAGGTTATCGATAAACCATTTGAGATAACCATGGTTTATCTCTGCAGTGTGTCAATAGTATTATACTAATACATAATAAGTATATACGAAAATATTCAATTCAAGCTGAAAGTACACAAGAAAACCATATACTTAAGAGTACATTGAGAAAACCATGATATCTACTTAAATTGACCATTTTACTTTAAATCAGCCAAAAAAAGTAATATGTAATAATCTTATTACCTATATACATTGTCCTTCCAAATCAGAAAACCGAATAACAATAATTTTTTTTTTATTTGAACAAAGTTTCAGAATACATACTTGAAATATTTTTTAAAAAAATTCTTACAATTTATTTTCTTCTTCTCCTTCATATACATGTAGTTTTACTTTTTGTTTTACGTATTTTACTTATTTATTCTGATTGAGTCTTGTTTGCCTTTCTGAACTGTTATACCTTTATTTTCTTTTAAATTTAAAACAAAAACAAACAAAACAAAAATTTTCAAACTATTTTACAAAATAAACAAAATCTTATAAAGTACCCTTTCTTACCTCATTCTTATTCATATATTTTTTGTTTTCTTCTCAAATTTTCCCTTATTTTTCAACAAATATTTTTACTTAAATTTTTTTTACCCAATTTTATGTTTTTTGCATTACAAATGTTGTAGTACGTCCACAGTCACACATATACTGGTACACATAAGTCATTATAATGGAAAAGGTTAACATGTGTGAGTTTAAAATCTAAAATTATTATTTAGAAAAAATTTCTCTTTTTATCAAAATTTATTTTTGATTTCTGATAGTGCGGTAAAGTAATAAGGACGTATGGATTTTATATATTAAAACCAAATATACATACATATACGTATTTGGAACAAAAAGTTAAAATACCATTGATGTGGTTATGAAATAAAAGCTAAATTGAAATAATAATAATAAGTAATAAGGTAAGTACTTACATTGCACTGAGTGAGGTAAATACTTACTTCAATTTTACATTAAAATTTTCCAATATACTCGCATATGTATGTGTAAGTACGAGTTTATTATTAGTCTAAACATTTCTTAACAAGTACAATTTTCTCGATTTTTTTATACTGTTACTGATATACTTATACTTCTCATTTTCTCATTGAACGAATTATAATACTTTTTTTTAGATTACAATCCTTTCAAGATTTACAATCCTTATTCATTTTATTTTATTATTCTTTTTTTTTTTTGTGAAATAATTTTATACAATTTTATTAAATTCTTACTTTTGTAGTTTTCTTCAAATACATGAAATAATTGAAATTCTTAAGCATATTCTTCATATTTTTACTACAAAAAACATAAATTAATGTTTTTAGTTCATTGTTTATATATCAGAGTGTACAGTGATTATCACGCAGACAGTTTATATATACGAGTGATTGGAGTATATGTGGGTGATAATTTTATTTATATATTACCATAATACTAATACGTTACAAACACTGGCTCAAAAAAGTATTGAGACCTAATAAAAGTACACAATTTATTAACAAAGTCCAATTATATGAATCAAAACGAATATAAGTATTTGTACATATTTGAGATCATCTTCAGTAAAGCATATTGTAAATAATATGAATGTCCTGTGAAAATTATTTTAAATTAATAATGCTACATTAAATTTGAATTTTGTGAAAAATAAGTACTTTCAATGTCATCTTACATTATAAAAAATTATTGAGGAGAAAAGGATGAGTGACACCATATTACATATACATATATTACGAATTATTACGAATATTTGAAATAACAGAATTTTCTCTAAATATAATTATTGTTCTCCCAATAGCGCAATATTTTTATGAGTTTAAAAAACTTTGTACTTCGTTTAAAAGCTCTTATTTTTATCCCATGACGATTCATTTTACAACTATGGTATTTTGTATATAAATTGGATTTAATGACAAAGGTGTGTTCAAAAAAAAAGGTGACTTTTAATTTTTCTCGAAAAATACTTACTCATTCCTCAATATCTATTTCGACCCCTTAAAAGTAATCCTCCTCAGATATAACAATCCTTTGTCAGCGCTTTTTCTAATCCTCGAAGCGCTACTAATATGCGCTATCTCCTCAATCGTGGCAAAAGCCCGTCATTTCATGGGTGTTTTCAATTTAAAAAACAGGAAATTGTCACAGAGTGCCAAGTCCGGTAAATACGCTGGCTGAGACATGATTACGATGTTATTTTTGGCCGAAAAATTACGAAAAAGCAACGATGTGTGCGCAAGCCATGAATTGTTTTGACACAAATCCGAGCGTGTTTTTATTGTATCGTTTCACACAAACGATGCATAACTTCAAGATAATATTCCTTATTGACAGTACAGCTTCCAGGCAAGAACTAACGATGCACTACGCCATTGTAATCGAAGAAAACAGTGAGCATAACCTTCACATTTGACCGAACTTGTCGAGCATTGTCATTAATATCTTCTCGAGCTTCTGTGAAAAGCTTGTACCACTTATAAATAATTTTTTTGCTCAAAGTAGACTCACCAAGTGTAACACTCAACATTTTAAGTGTGTCCGGATTACTTTATTTTATTTTTAACACAAAATTTAATACAGATTCTTTGCTCCATCCTTTTTATATAGAAAAAAAATCGCTGAACACACTAAAACACGTATAACTTTTATGCCTGTCAAAACAAACTAAAAATACAAAATGGCTGATAATGTCAACATGTATATTGGAGACATGTGTATCAACAAAGCAAAAAAAAAATCGAAAATCGAATGAACGTATAGCCCGCGAAATTTGAAAAGTCACCTATTTCTTTGAACACACCTTGTATATCCTGTTTTTTTAAAACATTCATAAAAACTATTTACATATTAAACATTTTTTTGTCACAATACTTTTTTGAATCACTGTACTAATATCAGTGAATAAATATTAAAATCAAATATTCTAATACCTTCCAAAAAATTCAAACAAATAAATAATAATCTGGTATACATCTAAAAAAAAGTATATAAAAGCAGTTTTAAATAAATATTTTAAATTATTAAAAATATTTTGAAAATTTCCTTTTTACATTTTGATATACATTTACTCGTATATTGTTATTTATTACTTATGTATATCCTATAATGTGTATTGAACGTACTAAATTAAAATTTAAAAAACTTAACATCAAATTTATTTGCTTACATTTCACTAAGAATTTTCACTCAAAAAAATATTTTCAATATTAAAGATTTTGTTATTTTAATCCTCCCTAATAAATATACATATACTTAGGGATGCCATTATATCTCTTTTAAAGAGGACATGTCCTCTTTTTAAACCAAAATCTTTTTTACACTTTTTTCCTCAAATTTTCCTTAAATGTTCTCTTTTTTGAAATATAAAAAGAGTACAAACTTGACTGTGATTACATCATATTTAAACTGATTTCAATCTAATTACATTTTTTTTTTGTGAATTTGATGTGGAAATTGAATCAGACTTGAACTTATTCCGTATAAACGCAGCTATAGCGTGATTGATAATCATCATTGACATTGTCATAACTCATAATAAGTATACTGTCAAATTTTATTAGAATTATTCAAGTTGTGAAATTGTTAAAGCAACAGTGCCATTGAATTTGGTTTTTATATTAATTTCATCTCTTCATTTAAAAACAGGTATTTATCAAACAAATTAATTTCTTAATTCGATAATATACGTATATATAATATATATAATATATATAATAAAATAATTTCTTATAAAATATATATATTAAAAAATATTTCTATAATAATAATTTATATAATATATGTATAAAATAATTTCTTAGTATTCGATAACTTCTTAATTTTTGATGTAATTTTTAGGGTTTATGATAGAAAATGCCAAAAAGAAAGTGTACATTTTCGGATGAATTAAAAAAACAATATCCATGTTTTGAACAAAATTGTAAAACTTCGAAATGTAATGGATTAGCATTCTGTACAGTGTGTAAGTGCGAGGTGTCAATTGCGAACAAAGGTCGTTTCGATTTAGAACAACACCTTAAGTCGGTGAAACATCGTTCAAAAATCCAAGCGATACGGTCTTCAACAAAAGTTACAACTTTTTTCAATGAAAAGTTTTCTAAATTAGACGACAAAATAGCAGCAATAGAAGCTACTCTTTCTTTTCACACTGTTAAACATCACCAAAGCTTTCTATCAACAGACTGCACAACAAGTTTATTGAAAGAACTATTCAAGGATTCTGAAGCTGCCAAGAAAATGTCATCTGCAAGAACTAAAACGACAGCAATTGCTAAATATGTTATAGCTCCGTTTTGTATTAACGAATGCATTTCTGATATAGAAAAATTACAATATATTTCTGTATCAACCGACGGCAGTAATCACGGATCTAGCAAAATTTTTCCGATAATTATTCAATACTTCTGCCTAGAAAGTGGGATAACCACCAAATTAATACAATTAAAAAATTTGCAAAACGAAACAGCCGAAACTATTTCAAATTACATCGTTAAATCTTTGAAGCAATTTAATATTAAAGAAAAGTGTGTAGCATTTTCTGCGGATAACTGCAACACTAATTTTGGCGGAGTAAATCGAAAAGGACAGAATAATGTTTTTAATTTTTTAAAGCTTGAAGTAAATGAAAATTTAATAGGAATCGGTTGTCCAGTACATGTAACGCATAATGCAGCTCAGCATGGTGTAGATTATCTAAGCTTTGATATAGAGTCTGTTGTGGTAAAAATTTTTAATTTTTTTTCAATATATACTGTTCGAACAGAAAATTTGAAATCCTTTTGTGAATTTTCTGAAATTCAATACAAAGATCTCCTTTCTCATTCGAAAACGAGATGGTTATCTTTATATCCCGCAATAAATAGAATTCTCGAAGTTTTTCCGGGTTTGCAATCATATTTTTTGTCATTAGAATCATGTCCAAAAATACTCCAACAATTTTTCACTTCCGATTTTTCCGAAGCTTATTTGTTTTTTGTACATTCATATATGTACATTTTTCACGAAAATACGAAAAAACTGGAATTAGAAAAAAACTCGGTTTTAGAAATGATGAATACTCTAGAAGATTTGAAAAATACATTAAAAAATAGATTTGACGAATCATTTATGCCTTTAAAGGTAAAATTGATCTTTTCTAAGTTGATAAAAGATGGGAAAGAAAAAGAAGTGAAAAATGTTACAGCTGAATTTACAAAAACGTATGAAAAATCATATATTTATTTGCAAAGTTGGTCAAAACAATTTGACGACTTAAGTGTTTTTCTTTGGATGAAATTAGATAAAGTTCCCTTTTGGGAAAATATTGAAAAAACCATTGAATTTCTCCAAACAAAAAATGTTTTAATAAATGATACAAAATGTTTTGACCAGTTCTGCAATTTGAAAAAATTTTTCGAATCGAATATTGAAGATAATTTTTTATCAATGATTTCAAGCGATAAATGGTTGAAATACTTCAGACAATTCGAAAATATCGAAATGTATTCAGAAATGTTGAAAATTTGTGAATATTTCTACGCAATTCCAGCGCAAAATGCAAACGTTGAACGTGTATTTTCCCTTTTGGGTTCCCAGTGGACGAAAGAAAGAAACCGCCTAAAAGTTTCAACAATACGAAGTATTTTGTCAATTGTCTATAACTTTAAAAATATAAATTGTATTGAATTTTTTAAAAAAATTAACGATAAAGAAGAATTTTTAAGAAAAATTCAGTCAACTGAGAAATATGATACAGATTCTGAATCAGACTGAATCCTAAATAAAAGTTTCGTTTTTATACTTTCATTGTTTATGTTATTTTAATTATGTTTTGTTTTTGTTGATTAAAAATGAAATGAAAGATTCATTTCTACATTTTTATTTTTATATTTTATGTTATTTTAATTAAGTTTTGTTTTTGTTAAATAAAAATATAAATGAATATCCACATACATATATGTATAAATACTTATATATAATAAAGTTACTCGTATATATGGAATTATTTAGTTTTATTTCTTTTAATTATTAATTTTCCTGGTGTCCTCTTTTTGTCCTCTTTTTCCACATCCGGAAGTTCTCTTTTCTTAAGAAGCATTTCTGGTAACCCTACATATACTATGTATATAATATAGATATATGTATTTAAGTTTATTTAAGTATTATAAAAACATAGTGTATTTATACAAAATTAATATGAAATTAATAATCTCTATCAAAACTAGGTCATATATTCATAAAATGACATAAAAACAAAATACATTATATGATAGAATTTTATGAAAAGGATACAGAGATATCTTATATTGTTTATAAAATAACATTATTGTATGAGTATTACCATATGTCAATTTAATACTGATAATAATCAACCATACATTTATTCATACATATACATTCACATAAGTTGGAATATATATAGGATATAAATATATAGTACCATATAGCAATATGAGTATTATATAAATAAATTTTAGATATACTTCCATAAATACACATAATATATTAATCCAATAGGGATATAAAATTTTCAATATGCTTAAGTTATTTTATGATGTTTGTGTATATTTTCTATATTTTATTTAGATAAGAATTTTAATTAACAAGTAAGCACTTTTCTTGCTTTTTTTATCTTTTTCGAAATGAAAATTTTTTAACTGTCTTATAAATATCATATTTGTATGTATATTATATACAAACATATATGTCATATATAATATGTACGTACATATATAATATACATATATGTACTCGTAGGTATATAATATAAGTACATAAATATATGGTATTTATGGAGTATTACAAAAGTATGTATAAATTCATCAAAATATTTTAAACAATATCATCGTATGTTTGATGTACAGATTATAGAGTGAAAATTGAAACACATATTTATAAAAGATAAAAGTAAAAATTGAAATGAAGAAAATTTCATTAATTGAAAATTTCTTTTTCTTCCACAACACTACAGACTATATATAGTGGTCTAAGTGAGTCACAGCTGTCACAGAAGTGATTTCATGGATTTCATGACCCTATAACTATCATGCGGTCACCGGGCACCTACACTTTGGTTGAGAAGCAACCTCATTTACATGATAGGGCATAGAGTTTAAGCTGAAAACCTGATGTGCGCTTTTCACTCTTTTCACGCCATTCGTTCGTTGAGGTATGAGAACCATAAAATTTGAACAAGGTTAAAATATATGTAATAAATTTCAATGATAACGCATGAAAAACAAACTTATGAAGTTGACAACGGATAGAAGTTGTTCAGCTTTCAACTTTTCAGTGGGCAAAGCATGAAACTAAGAGTAAGAAGAAATAGTTTGTCAGTTCGAAAACAATAAACAACAAAGAATAAACATAGAAAATTAGTGTGAAATTTGAAATTACTATAAATTTTATATTAATTTTTTACAGTTCAAATAAATTTTTATTATATTCCTACAATATATGTACAAAATATCAACTATTTGAAGTTTCTATAATGCGTACATTAGGCCATACAAAAGCAATTCTATGCGACAACGGATGAAAAGTTTTTCTTCTACATTGACATTAAATTAATCTATTAAATGTTGTCAGCAAGTCGACTTATTAACATCATACAGCATGTCTAAGCTCTTCCCGCTCATTCAAAGCTAAATGAATTTTGGAGGTAATAAAAGTTGGAAATTATTTTTTTTTATTTTTGCCGTTCTACAAGTTTGATGAAACCCACAACTTCGAGCTGAACAATAATTGCTCTACCACCGAAAATGAGTGATGTTCTCTTGCTCTTCTTCTACAATTTAATGTGAACGAAAACGACTAAAGTTATAACCTAAATAGACGTGACGAAACGAAACGAAACGAAACGAAACGATACATACGATAGTACTGTGGTACATTATCCTAAATGGGCGTATTCTTACGTTCGTTCAATTTCGATAAGTTTAAATGTCAAATAGACGAAACTAGACGAAACGGATAGTGCCATAGCGGTCGTACATTTTATCGTTTCTACTCGTTTCATATACATTTCTATTCGTTTCTACTCAATACTTATACACAATTTTATTCGTTTCGAATCGTTTATATTTAGGGCAAATTGTCAAACTGACGAAACGAGTATTTACGTTCGTTTAATTTCTTTCGTCTCGTCTCGTCTATTTAGGGTATTGCTTGAGTTGTTGATGGATAAACAAAATCAATATGTTACCAATATTACATAATAGGACCTAAATTGTTAGATTACATATATTTTTGTCATTAATAACTCAAAAATTAAAATATTAAAATCTACACTTATGATTCATTATGTAATATGCATACCATTTATGAATTACAAAAATTAATTTATACAAAAATTTACTGAAAACAAAATATCTGTTTCGTTACATTTACAAAAGATCGAAAACAAATAATTTATTATCATCATAATAGTAAATGATTATTTATAACACGTAGGTCATTTTAATCTATAAATGTTCATTTATATCTATCATTCATTATCTAAAATTTATAATTGATTGGTTATTATGAGTGTATCAATATTTTCTGTATATACATAAATACATATACATATATATACCCTACATACGTATTAAAATACATTATGGATAAATATTTTATTTATGTACGATTTTATTATATTATATTTATATTATTACTTATATATATATTTTTTTTTATTATGTATATATGTACAAATCTATACATTTTTGTTTGAAAATAATTATGTATTATCATTTTATTTTGAAATAATACATATACATTTATGCACGTATTTATTTTAAAAATGATCAGTTATTCATAAAATTTAACGTATAGCAATTATTTATCGACATATCATTATTATTAAAATGATTTCTTTTTTGTTTACCTTTGTGTGTAACATTGTATTTATGTAAGAACTAAGAACATATTTATACCATAACGATATTATGCATATATTAAATGCATTACATACATAAACATATGATAAGTACATATCGAATATTTAATTCAAAAATATGTGTGTCAATAAATAATTTCATTAAAACTCTATTATTATTTATTAAACATATAAAATTCATCTATTAACATTTTTATAAAATAATTATGAGTTATTTATTTCATATAAATGAAATAAAAACAAATAGGATATCAAGCGAAATATTTTATTTGATATGTGCATACTCTAATATCCTATAATACACAATTAATCATTACTAATTACATTATTATTGAAAATAATTTAAAACATTTTTTTTTTACTCAAAATGTATATTGCAAGAAGAAAAATTTTATATTATTCAAAAACATTTTTATTAATTATTCACATTACATTAAATATAGATAAAATATTCTAAAAATGTTCACTCATATATTTATTTAATTAACATACTCATAAATTATCATAATTAGCCTTCAACCACAACCAGAACCGAGCCAACACCATTATACTAAAATGAATTTTGGACTTATTGCTACATCATGCATGCACCCGATGCACCTACAATTTTACAATATTCCGAACTAAAAAAATAATCAGTTGAAAGAAAAAAAAACAATTAAATAAATGATAGGGTTTAGATCATGATTTGACAATGACAATAATTAATACTTGAGTTAGTAGTGTTATCAACAAATATACTCAAATCAGCATTCTTGATTCAAATGAATAGCGCTATAAAATTTATTTTGTGAAAATGAAGGAAATGTGAGAAAACTACTCTGGCACCAAATCTACGCTGGATTGTAAATGTAACCATAAAGGAACATTTTCAATGCAACGCTAAGTGAAAGTGAAATTTTATGAAAAAGCATACTGTTCAAAATACAAAGTTAAGTTAATTTTGAAATTCGAAAATTTGACATTAAAGTTTTGTTTAAATTTACATTTGAAATTCAAATTTTCAAATTCTCAACTAAATTTCTCCATTTTTAAGTAGGAATTTAAAGGAATTTTAGAGAAATTCTTGCATTTTTTGAAAGTTTCCATCTGTTGGTCAATTTTCTAACAACATTTTTGTAATTAAATTTATAGTTTTTGTTAAGTGACTTTACATTAGCAATTTCAATTTCAATTAGAAAGTGACGCAGACATCTAATGTCGTGTAAGAAAATAAGGAACGAAAGACAGATAAATTCCAATTTCACTTTGCGTTGCATTGAAAATGTTCCATAATGTAACATAATTGCCAAATGTTAACAATGTACAACTCCAAGACAATTAAATCAGCAACTTGACAACAACAACAGATGAAAACAATTTTAAATATATGAAATAATATTGGTTTCACATTACCTAAATTTCATTATATCATTTTAAAATACACATAATACTTGAAAATCTGAATTTATTGATAAATAACTACTAAATACATAGAAATGAAACTATAAGAAAATGCTAAAATCAAAGCTAAAAAACATCTGTGTACTTCATAAATATGCATATAATACTTCATTAAAATAGAATTAGGATAATATATGTATGTATATGTTTTTAAACCTTTTTCACCTATTTTTTTTTTAAAAAAGTTTAAATATCAACAACAGCAACAACTGTAACAACAATTTTTGAGTTATACTTGGTTATGCATACATTTTTATATAATGTTTGAAAAAATAAAATAAAAACACAAAAATATAAAATAAAATATACATATATACGTAGATAATTCAATGTTTTTATATAACGTTGCTTTATTACATAAATATAAAAATACCAAAAAAAAAAAAAAAGAAGAAGAATACATATTTTGAATTGGAAGATAGAAAACATAATTTTTACCTTTTGAAATAAGCAAATAAATAAATAAAGATATACTCCTTTATATATAAATAAGGATATACTATTACATTTATCTCTTATTATATAGACAGTATAATAATGAATAGCAATATGTACATAAAAGCGAATATGTATACGATTATATAGATACTGTGTACTATAGGTAATGTAAATAAATGGAATTTCATTTAATGTGGTAAAAATTTAGTTAGCAATTTACTTTTTTTTTTCATAATAATATTCTCCTCTTTATAAATAAATACATAAATGATTGAAAATTATATATTTATTTACGTGATAAATGTACAGAAATCTTTGTTTTTTTGTTGCTGAATTTACAATGTATGTATGTATATTTATGTCTGTATACATGTTACATAAAACCTATAAGGAGATAACATAAACTACTTATTTACAAGGTGATTTATTTAAATGGTTTGTACTTTCTCTAATACAATATTTTATTATGCATATATACACCCATATTTTTATATAATATATTCCAGTATGTACAATTTGTATGAATGTTCATGTATTCATAGATATTTTTATAAATGTTTTATATATATATAATTTTGTATATATTATCTTATGCGTATATACGCATAAAAAGGTTAAAACGTATTGAAATATTTATTTCAACATTTTGTAATTCTGATGTTTCAACGTACCTGTAATCTCTTTTCATTTCATAAAAAATATACTCGTATACAGATTTTTATTATTGGTATACTGAATTATTTTATTCATTTAAATATTATAATGTTATTATAAGAAATTTGAATATTTTCAAATGCGCACATATTGTACGAATGTCGAATTATATCTTAAAAATGTCTTTAATTTAAAATTTAAATTCTCATAGTTAAAATAAAATAACGAAAAATTACATTATTATATATGTATAGAACTTTATTTTCTAATAAATTATTTTGAATTACTGTTTATATGAATATTTTTAAATATGTAATTTACAAGAGAAAATTTATCGAAATTTTTATACCACAGCACGATTATTTTTTAATTAAACGAAATCACCATCATTATTGGTTCCACAGACTATTCCAGTCCATGGCATCCCCTAAAATCTATCCCCACACTCCCGTGTCCTGTGCCAATTTTTGCCATCCAACTCCATACAACTTTCTTGCAACATGTTCGACATTATCATTTTCGATATCTGCATTTTTGGGCATCCCCGAGGTCTTTGTCCTTCTGTTTGCTTATGAAATATTACTGTCGGGATTCTTCTGTCCTCCATTCTTGGCAGGCTGTTTCCTAATAAAGGCAGACTATACCGCATCGCTATACAATTCTTCAATTTCCTGATTGTACCGTCAACGCCAAGTATTTTATATTTTTATCCCACCGAAAATCTTTCTTAACTATTCGTTTTTCGAAACTATCTAACATTCTTATATGTTTCAAAGTCATACGCTACTACAGGTCTTAATAATGTTTTATATACCGTTATTTTGCTTCTGAGAGATATTATTCTGTTTTTGAAGAAGGATTTCATGCTATGGTACCATTTTCAGCCTAATGCTATCCTTCGTTTTATTTCTTCACTTCATCTTCATTATTTTGAAATAAATAATATGCATATATTTTCATATGAAAAATTGAGTAATTAAAATTAATCGATTTTTAATAAATGTGTATTATACACGTAAACAGGTTCAATATGAAAATTATTTTTTAAAAAAAAAAGCATTACAGAAAATATAAAAAATATATATTTCATACCCTGACTTCTTCTACATATTTCCTTATAATCCTTGTAATAGTTTCCACACTATGAACATATTAAATTGGCTAAATTTGTGCTACATATGTATAAATACATTCAACCTCCACACATTTTCACTTTTCGAATACAATCAAAGAAAAATGTTGAAAAATTCTATATACCTGTTGAACATACTATATTCGAATATTTTGTATATTATATTTGTAAGTAAAATCATTCATTTGAATAAACAGAACATTTTCATACCCAATCATTTTTTTTTTTTTTGAACAGTTTGTTTTTATTTTTATTTCTTTACCAATATATACATACATACGAGTATTTGTACATAAATGATAATAATGTAGAATCTAATGTACTAGAATTGTTATTTTCAAAAACATTCGCATATACACCATATAGTAGTTTTGGCGTAAATGTATTTCACATCCTCATTAAAAAAAAGAGTATAATAACAAGGATTGTTCTTTATTTATTTTTTCTTTTATTTTCACTATTTTTCTTAGTATAATGTCCAACAAACATATAAAAATGAACCGTGAAAGGATCCATTCATTTATTTTATATTTTTGTTTTTATTTTTTATTTTTTGCATTTTAATATGACATTTTTATTCTTAATTTTATTTCATTTCATTCCTTTTTTGTTTCTATTGAATTTTTTATGAAAACAAAAAAAAAAATGAATAAATATAAATAAAATAAAAAATAAAAAGAACAAAATTAGAAACAAAAATTATTTGAAATAGTCATTCAACCCATAATATACGAGTATGTATGTAAATGGTATAAAAAGCCTATAGGTGTATTTGTGTATTTGAATATGATAAAATTGTAATGTACGTCTACGAGTATGTGTATATTATATGGAATTTTTTACGCCTTCATCACATTTTATTATTTGTAATTTTTCTTTTTATTTTGTTCAAATTGTTTTTTTTTTCTATTCTTATTTTTATTCACTTATTTTATTCCGACTTGAACTTTACAAATTTACAGCTTTACTTATTTATATTTATGTGTGTCTGTATATATGTATGTTATACAGTGATACTGTGTAGTAGAATACATTTATACTATTATACTATGTATCACATTACTTATTATTCCCAGAAGATTTCAAGCGGTCAAAAAATGAATTTAATATTATGACCTCATTCATTTTTATTTTTCTTCATTTTTTTTTTTTTTTTTTGGTTCAATTTATTTGTGTTGTAAAGCATCCTTAATATATAGACATGATGTGTACTATATATGTATGTTGAAAATTATAACAAAAAAAAAAATTTACTAAATTTTTAATTAAATAATAAACAAAATAAAGTGGTAAAGATAAAAATAAAATTTTCTTGTTACCATAAATATTGAGAAAAACTAAAATATTTTAAAGTTCAAAAAAAAAAAAATAAATAAATAGTATAGTACATGTTCGAAAATAATTTTTATTCTTGTATGAAATTATAAAGGAGTATAGACAAATGAGAAAATTAAAAGTAAAAAATAATTTTTAGTGAAAAGAAAAAAAAACAATAATCGATAGACTCTGTATGTGAGGTGCATTTATCCATGTGCATTTATTGAATATGTGGCTGGATGTATGTAATCACATAAATACACTATGTGTGTATATTATAAGAATATACAATACTGAACAACAACAAAATTTGTTAATGTGTAGAGTGAAGGAAAATTTAAAATTAAATATTATACAGTAGAGAATATAGGTGTTTTCGATTCGGGAACTTCAAGTAATTGCGACTAGGAAAGGTAAATATCTCTGCTAAAACATATCTACTCGCAGCTACTCATGGAAAATATTTTTCAAGTATAGCTAGAAGTAGATGCAAGTTGTTACGAATAATTTTTGCGTCGTTCGTTTTAACAATTTATCCTAGACACATTTTAATACTCGCAAGTACTTGAAATTGCCAAATCGAAAGTACCTAATATATTATAGAAAGTTGAAAATATGTACATACATACATACGTTAGTATAAAATTGTATACATACGAGTGAATGCGCATTCGTGTATTATGTATTAAGTATAAGATGGTATAAGCATAAATAAATTATAATTTTTATGTTTATTACTAAGTATATTTATTATAATATAAAATCTTTGCATACATATGTACTACATTCAATAAAAATACAAATATGTATGTTACGTATTTATACATATTTTATAAATTAAGTTGATAAGATAAAACATAAAACTTTTATTACATTATCTATGTGTATACAACGATATATTTTCTATCATACCATTAAACAAAGATACATACACGTATTGCAATATTTTATTATAGCAATATGCACATACATACATATATGGCAATATATGTAATATTCGATTTGATACATTATTGCATAATAATTCTCTAAAGGCTCCCATTAAAACTGTTATATGTAGTCAATTGCGATTGTATATCATATACATATGAACGTTTATGTATATGTAGATGTAATGTAGTTTAGAGAAAAAAAGCAAAAACAACTACTCTAAAATTTGTACTCGTATACAAATTTATAATGAATATTATATGAATACATTTAAATCAGTGACAAACCAATTTATTTAATTAACATTATATTAATAGAGAATTAACCTAATTATTGCCAATCAAAGAAACCATAATACAAGAAATAAATGATAATTAAAAATTAAAAAAAAATTGTATTGACTTTAATTCAACAACTTATATGGTAGACAGATGGCAGCAAATCAATGATTATTCTTCTAGACTTCATTCGTGTAATGCCGCTTCTACATTCAATACAGTGACTTCAACTTGGAATTTGATTTTCGAGTAGTAAATATAAAAGTAGCTATGTCAATTCTACTGCATTAAATATAGAAATTCTAATACATATCTATTAATTAAATCAAAGTCGAAGTTGAAGTCGCTGCATTGAATGTAAAAGCATTCAAAAAAACCCCTGACACACGACACTCTGTCAAAGATCATTTTAGCTGTCTGTCATATATTTTTTAGGGGGCTTGAATAGCTCGATGGTTGTGTGTCGGTCTTGCGATCTTTGAGATCACGGTTCGAACCCCAGCCAGCGCACTACTCTTGCCCAAGTCGATCAAAAATTTTTCCCATCAGCAATGTACACCAGTAACTGATTACTGATGATAAAAACTGGATAATATGTATATCTGACATAAAATTACTGATCGGCGGTGCCATAGACTGAGTATCCGCGTGCACTTAATATATACTATATACATTTATGTATATATGTATATCTTAAAAAAAAAAACAAAAAAAAAAAAAAAAAATGTATATTTTTTAGTTTTTGTTAATAATTTTACTTTTTACTGTCAGTTTTAAATTTATTAGAATGTGTATATCGTTGTTTTTACCGTTACTTTGTTCTACCATTAAAAATTCACTTAAATAAAGTTACACTGAAGATCTAATGATCATTTCAACCTAATTTGTGTCACAGATGGCAAATGAATGATCAACGAAATATTATGGAATGGCTGCCGTCTGTCTACTGTATTATTGTTGTCAAAATAAAAAAAAACTTTGTTTGGTAGTTTGTGGATGGTGGGGGGGGGGGGCAGGGGGAGGTTGTAAGTGTTAGGTAGAAAAAAGAATAAAAATAAAAATTGACTTTATTAGAACAAATTTTAAAATTAATCCAAATAGCCATTTCATTTTTTTTTTATTTTGTAAAAAATTAAAAAAATTACATCTTATCATATTGCAGTATAAAATAAAAATATTAATAGAAAATACACATATTAATACATAAAATTGAAATGAAAACATTTTTCCCTTTTTAGATAAAATTTTTCTTTTAATTTTTCCTTTTGATATCGAGTGTAAAAAGTAATGGATATACATATACACAGGAAATATATACTTACATATAAATACCTAAATATAATATGTATAGAAATAAGATACACAAGTAATATATTTTATTTTTATATAAAGAAGTCTTTAATTCTGATGAGTATACATGAATTTTATCAAATTAATGTTATTTCACATCAAACAAAAATGAAAAAAAAAAAAATGATTTTTACATCAAAACACACAACAAAAAAATGAACTGAAAATAAAATAGGAATACACAAAAAAAAAATATCCATACTAATATATTTTTTTTCTTGCTGTTGGTTAGCTTTTAACCATCAAAGAGAAAATGTATATAGTACGAGGCAAAGGCAAAAATGAAAAGACCGATCATGGCACCAATGGCACATACCTATAACTCGTATGCAGGGTAATATAAAATCTTATTTCTCAAAAGAAAAATAAAAAAAAAAATGAATCAAAGCAAAGCACTTTTATAATAATTTTTCATGATTAAATTAAATCTAAGCTGTTGTTAAAAGCCTTTTAAACTTAAATTTTACTATTAAATGTATAAATATGTTTAGACATACACATAATTAATGCAAGTAGCAGGTGAAAAACGTGTGTAAATGTTGAAATATCAATGATAATGTCTCTTGTCATATTTTATACTGAAATACTCATCATATATTGTAATATTATATTTTTCATCATATTATGTAAAAATGATAAAAATTCTCACTTATTTAATATACGAATAATATATTAGAATTTGAATATAGACCTTAGCAGGTAGCAGTAATTGTACAATAGATTATATGTATAATGATGATAACATATTTCAATACATTGTAATAATAGTAATTTGAATTTCTTTATAAACATGTAATATTTAGTCTATAGCCGATACTTGTTAAATAAAGTTATATTAGAAAAAGTTATATGTTTCTTTAAATTACAACATATGGTTATGGGCCCAGGCACATGGATACAGTGAAAAATTTGTGAAAAAATTTTTTTTAATCTTGAAAAATCAAAGAATATTCTGGTAATCGGTGCAATTAAACTATAAAATTTGATAAAGTAATAAAATTTAAAATAAAGTGAAGTTATATTTTAAATAATTTCCGAATTTGAAGTAAAGAAAAATAAAGAAATTCTTATGGCTTACCAAAGTGTAATAAAAATTGAACAATTGAATGTAGAGAATTATGACACGTGGAAAGTGCATATGGAAGCACTTTTAATTAAAAATGATTTGTGGGGTTACGTGTCTGGTGAAATAGTGAAACCTAAGACTGAAAATGAAATTAAAAGTTGGAAAAATATGGACATGAAGGCCAAATCTGATATAGTGCTTTCAATTGGACCTACATTGCTGAAGGAAGTAAAAGATTTAACCACGTCGAAGGAAGTTTGGTTGAAATTGCAGCAAATCTACGACTCCAAAGGGCCTGCAAGAAAAGCAACATTGTTAAAAGGATTAATTTTAACAAAGATGAAAGGTGATGATGATATTAATAAACACATTTCTAATTTTTTCGACATTGTAGATAAATTGAAGACGATCGATATTCAAATGGACGAGGATTTATTATCAATTTTACTGCTGTACAGTCTACCTGAGACATTTGAAAATTTTCGAGTGGCAATTGAGTCGAGAGATGAGCTTCCAAAACCAGCAATCTTAAAAATAAAGATCATCGAAGAATATAACGCCCGAAAAAGTCAGCATCCAGTACCGACCTCCGAGGTTTTAGTCGCCAATCATCAGAAAAAGAAACATGAGGACAAAAGTAATTATTTTAAAGAATCCAAAGGTAAGAAACCATTTATACAAAAACAAATCGTGTGCTTTAATTGTAAAAAGGTTGGCCACAAGGCTTACAAATGTAGAAGTGGTACATCTTATAAAGAAAAAACATCCCTTGCTACTGAATCTACGTTTATAGTGTGTAGAAATAAATTTAAGTCAGAAAAATTTTCTAAATGGCTTTTAGATAGTGGGGCTACCTCCCATATGTGTGCAGATATAAATAAATTTTTAGATATGGAGAAGGTTAAAAATGAAAGTTTAAAGTTAGCCAATAATGAAAAAACAGAAATCAAAGGAAGAGGAACAATTAAATTAAGAATTAAGAATAAAATTATTAATTTAAAGAATGTTCTTTATGTGCCTGATTTAAGAAAGAATCTAATTTCAGTAAATAAAATAACACAAAATGATCATAAAGTAGAGTTCAGAGACAATGAGGCTATAGTTATTGATAGTAAAAATAAAGTAGTACTAACAGCGATTAAAATAAATGATCTTTATGAAATTAATGAAGATTGTATAGAAGAGTCAAATTTAATTAACAAAGAAAATAAGTTGATTCTTTGGCATAAAAGATTTGGTCATATTAATTTTCAGAGTTTGAAAGAAATGGTCAAACGAAATAGAGTAGAAGGTATAGATAAAGATATATTGAAAACAAATATTGAAATAAAATGTGTAGTATGTATGCAAGGTAAGCAAACACGTTTACCATTTCCTAAAAGAACACATAAAACATATACAAAGCCTTTAGAACTTATACATAGTGATCTTTGTGGTCCTATGAGGACAATGTCTCAAGGCGGCGCGAAGTATTTCATCACTTTTATTGATGATGCTACAGGATGGTGTGAGGTTTATTTCATCAAGCACAAGCATCAAGTTTTTGAAATGTTCAAGATATTTAAGGCTAAAGTTGAGAAATTTAAAGGAATGAAAATCAAAGCATTAAGAACTGATAATGGAACCGAGTATGTAAATTCTGAATTTAAAAATTACCTACAAGAACAAGGTATTCGACATCAACTAACTGCTGCATATACTCCTGAGCAAAATGGGGTAGCAGAACGCAAAAATCGAACACTAATAGAAATGGCGCGATGTATGTTATTACATTCAAAATTACCTTTCTACCTTTGGGCTGAAGCTGTAAATACAGCAAATTATATAAGAAATAGAAGTATATCGAGAAGTTTACAAAACAATACGCCATATAACCTTTTTAAACAAAAAACTCCTTTCGTGAAATACTTTAGAACATTTGGTTCATTAGCATATGTTTTGCAGAAGAAACCAAGAAATGAAAAATTTTGTGCCAAATCTAAACCTTACTATTTAGTAGGCTACTGTGAGAACTCTAAAGCATATAGGCTTTGGAACAAAGAAACTGGAAGTATAATTAAAAGTAGAGATGTTTTATTCGCCAATGAATGTGAAGATAAAACTGAAAATAACAATTTTTTAGAAATATTTGAAAAAGTTGCACCGATAATGACGAAAAAGAAAACAAATGACACAGAAATGAGAATAGAAGGTGAAATGAATATAAAGGAAGATTATTTTGAAAAAATTGAAACTGAAAATGAAGAAATAAAAATTGAGGAAAAAGATAAAAAAGAAATAAACTCTAAAAATGAACAAATTAAAAAACGAAGAGGTAGACCAAAATTAGAAAGATTAGGTGTCAGAGGTAGACCCAAAAAGATATACCAGACTGAAATAGTAAATGAAAATGAAAAAACTGAAACATTAAAATATGAAGAGTGTAAGAATGTGAATACTGATTCATCAGATGATTATATTACTCCAGAAGAAAATACTGATAATGAACTCTATCTCACTACAGAATGTGATTATACGAATGATTTTAATATTACAGAGAATTTGAATAAGAAAGAATGGAAAGAAGCCATAAAAAATGAACTAATTGCTCATGAAAAAAATAAAACTTGGGTAATAGTAGATAAACCGAAAAATGAAAAAGTAATTGGATGCCGATGGGTATTTGCAACTAAAACTGATAATGAAAATAATGTTGTAAAAAGAAAAGCTCGTTTAGTAGCAAAGGGATGTAGTCAACGACCAGGTATCGATTTTGATCAGACTTATGCACCTGTAGTTAAATATAGATCGATAAGACTATTAGTCGCAATCGCAGTTGAATTAAATTTAAAACTTTATCAATATGATGTTGTCACAGCGTATTTAAATGGGACACTGAAAGAAACAATTTTCATGAAAATACCAGAATTTTATGAAGAATTTATAAATAAAGTTGATATTAACAAAGTATGTAAATTACAAAAGGCCATCTATGGTCTTAAGCAGAGTGGTAGAAACTGGTATTTTAAATTAGATGAAAATTTGCTAGAAATGGGTTTTCAAAGATTAAATAATGAAACATGTATGTATATATTAAAGGAAAAAGATGACTTAATGTTATTAACAGTGTACGTTGATGATATTATTATTGCTACGAATGATCAAAATAGAAACGAATGGTTTAAAGTTGAAATTTCTAAAAAATTCGATGTAAAAGATATGGGAGAACTACGTAATTGTCTCGGAATTGAATTTACTCAATTGTTCGATGGTAGTATTATACTAACTCAGCAAAAGTTAATACTTGCAATGTTGCAGAACTTTGGTATGCAAGAAGCTAATCCGTCGAAAACACCATTAGATATAAACTGTAAAATTTCAAAAGAAATGTCACCAAAAAATAACGATGAAAAGAAAAAAATGTTAAAAATCCCCTATCAGAATCTGATCGGATCGCTGTTGTACATATCAATTACTACTCGACCTGATATTAGTTATGCTGTAAATTTCTTGAGTCAGTTCAATAGTTGTTACGGTAAAGCACATTGGATTGCTGCCAAAAGAATCTTGCGATATTTAAAAAACACGATAAATTTTGGATTATGTTTTAGAAAAACAGGCGAAGATTTAGTCGGTTACGTGGATGCTGATTGGGGCTCGAATCTAGTTGATAGGAAGTCCTATACAGGATATTTTTTTTAAATTAGCTGGTGCAGCTATATCCTGGGAGGCAAAGAAACAAAAAACCGTTGCACTATCAACAGCAGAAGCAGAATATATGGCAATATCAGAGTGTGTGAAGGAAGCTTTGTATTTGAGAAATTTGCTTTTTGAATTGAAATTTAGATCACTAGACGCTGTAAAAATATTAAATGATAACAAAAGTGCACAGATGTTAGCTGAAAATCCAGTGACAAGCAATCGAAGTAAACACATCGATATTAAATACCACTTTATACGAGATGCGGTTAAAAATAATTTAATTTATCTTAAGTATTTAGAATCTAAAGAAATGCCAGCTGATTTATTAACAAAAGCATTATCTTTGCCAAAAATTGAAAAATGTATTGAAGGTTTAGGAATAATTGAAAAGAAACATTATCATTGAGAAGGAAGTGTTGAAATATCAATGATAATGTCTCTTGTCATATTTTATACTGAAATACTCATCATATATTGTAATATTATATTTTTCATCATATTATGTAAAAATGATAAAAATTCTCACTTATTTAATATACGAATAATATATTAGAATTTGAATATAGACCTTAGCAGGTAGCAGTAATTGTACAATAGATTATATGTATAATGATGATAACATATTTCAATACATTGTAATAATAGTAATTTGAATTTCTTTATAAACATGTAATATTTAGTCTATAGCCGATACTTGTTAAATAAAGTTATATTAGAAAAAGTTATATGTTTCTTTAAATTACAACAGTAAACCTTGTCATGCTTTAGAACAAAAATGAAAAATTAAAAAGAAAAATTGAATTTTCCTTTACAAAATAATTTGTTTTTTCTTTGTTTTTAAACGTGTATGTGTGTACGTAATTTTTTGTGTTTTATATAACCAACTACCAAAAGAAAATACATAGAATTAAATCATTGAATTTAAAATGTAAGTAAGTAGATTGTACATGGATACATAATATGTATGATAACATATCTATACATTCTCAAATACACACATATACACTCGTAAAAAAAAATATACAAAACATTTACTTTCTTGTATTTCACTTCATTTCAACTTTTCAAAACTTCAAACGTTGTGTTTGTAAATACATAATTAAATTGTATTACATGACATTTTTATAAGATAACTATTTATACACACTCATATACAAATTGAATTTTGATGTGATGAATTCATGTATACATATTATGCCTATACAGTAGATAATAATATAAAAAGGATATATGTATATCGCATATATGCATTGAATGAATTAATTAATTTTTACTTATCTTCTCCTTTTATTTCATTTTATTATTATCATTAAATCTACGCTACTATCACATTAGAAACATTAAAGAAAATAAATTGTTTCAGTTGGTGTAAAAAAAAAAAAAAAAAAAAAACTTTCTCTTATTTCTCCATTTTCGTTTCATTTTTCATTGACATTTTATTTTTTTCTGTTCTCTATTTATAACGTGTTACCATAGACTAATATAGATTGGAAATGCTTATGGCAGAAATCGTGTTCATAACTATTAAGTAAACATCAAAATAGCTTTTGAGAGATTTTGAAAAAGCTATAAAATCAGAATAAGGAAAATAAATGAGAGAACTTTTGTAATCTTTTGAAATCTTGTATATCTTGAAGAAAAAACAAATTTAAAAATCAAAAATCTATGTAGCTATATTCTTATCGGAAATGATAAAAAATATCAAATAACAGGCAAATGTACAAAATCGTATATTTTAAGTCTACTGTCACATTATTCTGATTCTGAATCTGAAACGTAAAATTTCAGATTCAGAATTCACTTTTTGTTCATTCTGATTCTGAATCTGAAAACTCCTTTTCAATATTTTTCTTTAAATTTGTTATTGTTATAAAACACTTTACTTATCGAGTGAACATTAAACCATCCAACAATAACTACTATGAGTGGCGAGTACGTAGGTAAGACGCACTTTTCAATGGAGGGTGAAATAAAGTTAATCTTCTGTCTTCTGTCTTCTGTCTTCTATCTTACGATCTTCAAGTTGTATATAAACAAGTAATTTTATGTCAATTTATTGAGTGGTTTAGCTATGAATTCAGATTCAGATTTCAGGTACATGTGACATGTTACATTTACTGTCAGCATGTTTCATTTTCTATTCTGAAAATAATCAGATTACAAAACGGAAGTACGAACCGGAATTTTTTTAGAAGATGAATTTTTCAGAGCCATGTAACAAGTCACATTTACTACAATGCATTTGAAAGTGATTCTGAATTTTTCAGATTCAGAATCAGACTCATGTGACAGTAGGCTAAAGGAAATTTAAATTTTCAACAAATTTATGTTATGACTGGCAATGAATATAATAATATATATTATCACATACAAATATCCTTATCTGTGATATTATATATACAATTAAAACTGGTTTTGAAAGTATCTAACACATATGTGCATGCATACTATCAAAGAATATATATCTACTAGTTACGTTAGTTATATATTCTTTGATACTATGCAATCTGTATTGTTGGCTACATGAATATAAATATTCTATATTCATGATTCAAGTAAGACCATGTATGACGGTATAACATAAGTATAACCAGTATAACATAACCGTATAACACAGTACTACTGCCAGCTATTGCAATGAACATGTATTGTGTATTGTTTTTTAAATAAATATGCATGTATTTTCATTGCCAGCTATTGAAATCACAGTATATCTATATTCATACAGTAATGACACTGAGCACGCGTTAGCAAAAATTTCTCATGACCTATGTCCCGTTATTCATTCGGCCTTAACGGTTTTGCTAAAAGTCGATATCAATTAAGAGCCTTTGTATACGAAAAAGAGACAAAAAAAATGGAACTGCAACACCAACTGTTTTAAAAAATATAACATTATTACAGTGTATACCTACTCATTAAAAAAAGTACAAATTTTGTTATTTAAAATTTTTTATCTAAAATAAACAAAATTAATTGTAAATGCATTACACTTAAAATTTTGTGTTTGATATCAAATGTTTTTACATTTTTGTTAAATTTCTTAATTATAAATTAAATTCTTACTCTAATATATAGCTTAACAAAATAAACTTTTTCTTGTCTTCAAAATTCTCAGAAATTATATGAATCACCTTATATCTTGATATAATGACGCGTCAGGTAGTCAAAAAAAAAGTTCCAGATCGCCTTTAAAAATGCATTGTGAAAAAATGATTGTATTGCTCACATGTATATATTGTTTTGTATCTTTTCTTCATTACGGCGGTTTATAAGGAAATATGGATTTGACATAAGTACATTAATTCTGTACTGTTTTTGTAAATTGAATTTTGATTTTTTTTATTATTTTAAAATAAGTAATTATGTGTGTTAGTAAATTTAAAAAAAAAAAGAGTGTCACATCTTATTGCTTTGTTGATCAGTGATAAATATTCTATATTGATTCCAGTACTACTGCCAGCTATTGCAATGAACATGTATTGTGTATTGTTTTTTAAATAAATATGCATGTATTTTCATTGCCAGCTATTGAAATCTACAATATATGTAATATATATGGAAATTCGTGAGCGAAAAATTATCTCTCCTCTCAGTAAAAGCTCCTGCCAGCCATTCTTCAAGTTTCTGCCAGCTATGATCGATTTCAAAAGTGTATTAAAAATTTATACGGTGATTTCCTATCTATAGATTAGTCTATGGTGTTACATAGACTGGAAATGCTTATGGCAGAAATCGTGTTCATAACTATTAAGTAAACATCAAAATAGCTTTTGAGAGATTTTGAAAAAGCTATAAAATCAGAATAAGGAAAATAAATGAGAGAACTTTTGTAATCTTTTGAAATCTTGTATATCTTGAAGAAAAAACAAATTTAAAAATCAAAAATCTATGTAGCTATATTCTTATCGGAAATGATAAAAAATATCAAATAACAGGCAAATGTACAAAATCGTATATTTTAAGTCTACTGTCACATTATTCTGATTCTGAATCTGAAACGTAAAATTTCAGATTCAGAATTCACTTTTTGTTCATTCTGATTCTGAATCTGAAAACTCCTTTTCAATATTTTTCTTTAAATTTGTTATTGTTATAAAACACTTTACTTATCGAGTGAACATTAAACCATCGAACAATAACTACTATGAGTGGCGAGTACGTTGGTAAGACGCACTTTTCAATGGAGGGTGAAATAAAGTTAATCTTCTGTCTTCTGTCTTCTGTCTTCTATCTTACGATCTTCAAGTTGTATATAAACAAGTAATTTTATGTCAATTTATTGAGTGGTTTAGCTATGAATTCAGATTCAGATTTCAGGTACATGTGACATGTTACATTTACTGTCAGCATGTTTCATTTTCTATTCTGAAAATAATCAGATTACAAAACGGAAGTACGAACCGGAATTTTTTTAGAAGATGAATTTTTCAGAGCCATGTAACAAGTCACATTTACTACAATGCATTTGAAAGTGATTCTGAATTTTTCAGATTCAGAATCAGACTCATGTGACAGTAGGCTAAAGGAAATTTAAATTTTCAACAAATTTATGTTATGACTGGCAATGAATATAATAATATATATTATCACATACAAATATCCTTATCTGTGATATTATATATACAATTAAAACTGGTTTTGAAAGTATCTAACACATATGTGCATGCATACTATCAAAGAATATATATCTACTAGTTACGTTAGTTATATATTCTTTGATACTATGCAATCTGTATTGTTGGCTACATGAATATAAATATTCTATATTCATGATTCAAGTAAGACCATGTATGACGGTATAACATAAGTATAACATAACCGTATAACACAGTACTACTGCCAGCCATTGCAATGAGTATGTATTGTGTATTGTTTTTTAAATAAATATCCATGTATTTTCATTGCCAGCTATTGAAATCACAGTACATCTATATTCATACAGTAATGACACTGAGCACGCGTTAGCAAAAATTTTTCATGACCTTTGTCACGTTATTCATTCGGCCTTAACAGTTTTGCTAAAAGTCGATAGCAATTAAGAGCCTTTGTATACGAAAAAGAGACAAAAAAAATGGAACTGCAACACCAACTGTTTTAAAAAATATAACATTATTACAGTGTATACCTACTCATTAAAAAAAGTACAAATTTTGTTATTTAAAATTTTTTATCTAAAATAAACAAAATTAATTGTAAATGCATTACACTTAAAATTTTGTGTTTGATATCAAATGTTTTTACATTTTTGTTAAATTTCTTAATTATAAATTAAATTCTTACTCTAATATATAGCTTAACAAAATAAACTTTTTCTTGTCTTCAAAATTCTCAGAAATTATATGAATCACCTTATATCTTGATATAATGACGCGTCAGGTAGTCAAAAAAAAAGTTCCAGATCGCCTTTAAAAATGCATTGTGAAAAAATCGTATACATGTACAATATGATTGTATTGCTCACATGTATATATTGTTTTGTATCTTTTCTTCATTACGGCGGTTTATAAGGAAATATGGATTTGACATAAGTACATTAATTCTGTACTGTTTTTGTAAATTGAATTTTGATTTTTTTTATTATTTTAAAATAAGTAATTATGTGTGTTAGTAAATTTAAAAAAAAAAAGAGTGTCACATCTTATTGCTTTGTTGATCAGTGATAAATATTCTATATTGATTCCAGTACTACTGCCAGCTATTGCAATGAACATGTATTGTGTATTGTTTTTTAAATAAATATGCATGTATTTTCATTGCCAGCTATTGAAATCTACAATATATGTAATATACATGGTATAAAGAATACTTACTAGGTATGCTCTTTCACGAAAAAAGCTTTTTTACGACGTCATATGGATAGAATTGGATCGAATAATTTATTTAAAAGTTAAAAGGGAATAAAAACACTATATTATGTATTTATGAATTCTTTTTTAATTTCTTTTTTCAATGTACTTTAAAATTGTTTGTTTAAGAAAAAAGTAATAATTATATTATGTACATATTTTTTTCATCTTTTTATTTTTTCTTTTGTTGCTTATTCCACTAATATTCAAATTTAAGTGCTTAATTCTGAAGTATGTTCTACTCCTAAAAAATAATTCTTTTGCCTTAACATTTAAATTAATATCTTTAGATAAATTTATTAAGTGGTTTAAGTAACCTGTTTTTATTTTTATATTTTCTTTATTTACATTATAAAATATTCGTTCAAGTTTTTCAATTTCTTTAAGAAAAGATTCTGATGGTTTTATAAGACCTCCTTCTGAAATTTCATCTACCCAAGAAAACGAATTATTTTCATTTGTAGCTGGATCGATTTTGCCAGCATTTTTACACTTTTTTATTATATATCCAGCTAAGTTTTCAAGGGCATCTAGATGCAGTTCATCAAAATCTTTTGTCGGTATTTCTTCCTGTCCTCCATCAATTGTTTTTTCAGACAATACATTCAGAAAAGTATTTGTGATTACTGGTTCATCTATTTCCGTCCAGTCTAAATTTAGAGGTAGATCTTCATCCCTTTCTATGTTTGATGATGATATAATAGTTTGATTTCGTCCTAATTTAGTTTTTAAGCAATAAAAAAAATATTAAATTTATTCGTGCATATAAATATTCAAAACACAAGGAGAACATCAGCGATATGGGAATAGTAAATTACCTAGTAAATAAGATCTTAGTCTATATTTGAATTGTAAAGCTGTTGGGTGATCATTTAATCCTCCTTTGGATCTTATGTGACTGAAAAAATTTTCCAACACATCTTGGTTTAGTCGATTTGTCAATATATAAGTAAAATTATACTTTTCTTTTAAATATTTGTATAATAGCCTCAATGACTGATTATTGACTAAAATACCTTTTTGAAAAGGAAGTAAGCATTTTCTATTGGAAACTTTCAATTTTAAAATCAACTGATCGGTTTGGTGTAAAATTTTTTCTTGTTCATTTAATGCTAAACCATATGCTTTTTTTCTATCTCTACTATCTATTTCTGGCACTTTTGCATTAAACACGTCAAACCAATCATTAATTAATTTAATAAAATCAGCACATTCCATAATGTTATTGCTGCTTAACTTTCCTATTTGCATACATCTCTTTAAGCAACAAGACACAGTATGTGATAATAGTTGTGCTGCCAATTTTACATTTTGTCTTGCAGCGTCTCGGGGAGTTAAATGTGCATCTGTTATTTTATATGAAATTTTTAAATCAGACGTATTCGTAACATTTAACATTTCTTTGATTGGATTTATGTTTATATTTTTGCCATCAACAATATATCCAGAATCTAAAAAATGATTTCTCACCAATTTAAGTAGATGAGGAGCATCAGCAAAAACATATATTTTACCATCAGATATTTTAGGATGTTGAAACCAGGTTTTTATTACACCTATTGAAAGTTGCTTCCAAAGACCCTGATTACCAGGCCCCATATCAGAAACAACTGCGACTACAATATATCCTGCATCATATAATTTTGAAATAATGTTATTTAAAATATCAGCACTTATATTGCAATCGTAGTCATAAAATAAAGGTTGCTTCCATTTTTTTGCTAACCCTCTAACCATCACCACCTGAGCGTTATTTGCTGGACTTATGATACAGTCATTTGCTCTATCGTATTCGTACCCAGACTTTATTTTCATTTCATCAAATGACAGTACACATATTCTTTCCATTTCATTCAAATTTGTTTTTTCCATCAGTTTTAAAACACCTGTAAGAATCCCTGGTTTCACATTGATTTTGTATGCCCACTTTCTCAAAGTTGATAATCCTGGTAAGGGAAAATTTTTTCTGTACATGTACTTATAAGCACGAGGCCCAGAAGAAAAGAGGCTTATTGCAGAGGAAATATCATCTATATTCCACTTAATATTTTTTGACTTACTTTTAATTTTTTTAATTTGGCCTTCAGTAAAAATATGTTTAATTGAATTTTCAAGTTTATTTTGTTCTGCTTCATACTTTTCTATTTTATTATTAAGTTCGTTTATTTTTTTGTTTGCATTTTGCAATTGCTTCTGTAGCTCAAATATTTCCAACTGCAACGCACACTGAAGATTTCCTCTATAAAAATTTGAAATTAGTTATTTTTTTATAGTTTTTCTTACATATTTTTAATTTACTCTGTTTGATTTCCGGCATCGACAAATCGTACTGACTCAGACTCAGCACAGGTATTTAATGAAGCCGCTTCAAAATGAATTTGGTTATTAGATCTATGAATACAATAAATTAATAAAACCAATATTAAATAATTTTTTCTAATAAAAATAAAACTTCGATATACGTACTCAGATGATTCTTTAAGAATTATATTTACTTCTTTTTTTCTATTGTTCCGAATGGCACGTTTTGTTCTTTCCGAAATATCATTTTTGATCGGTAGTAATAATGTCGGAATGGCACTTTTATTTAATTTCTTTTTTTTTTGAGGTACATTCAAAAGTCTGCTTTGTAATGTAAAACTATCTTCGTCAAAATGAACGGAACAAATTCTTGCATTTTTTGCATTTAATATTTTTTTATCACACGCACTTATCCACTGTTTACATAATTCAGGATTAGAAGGAAATCTATGAAATTGTCCGATATATTTATTTTTTGCTTTTTTATCATTACTGTTATTACATTTTCTCACACTACAATAAACCATTTTTATTATTAAAACTAATTAAATTATATTTTTAACTAATTATTATTTATTCACTATTTTTAATTATTATTTATTCTATTTATTTATTCAAATTATTACTAATATTCTATTTATTTATACCAATTATTATTTATTATATTTTTAACTATTATTATTTATTATAATTATATGTAATTATTATATAATATGTATTTATTTATTAAAAAATTGTATTTACTTCTGCACATAAACACAGCACTTAGTACTTTTTATCATACTTTATCGATCATATGTTTAAAATTCGATCCAATAGACGTAATAAAAGCTTTAAATGGCGACAGAGCTTTTGTGAGAGAGCATACCTTAAGTATTCTTTATACCATGTGTAATATATATGGAAATTCGTGAGCGAAAAATTATCTCTCCTCTCAGTAAAAGCTCCTGCCAGCCATTCTTCAAGTTTCTGCCAGCTATGATCGATTTCAAAAGTGTATTAAAAATTTATACGGTGATTTCCTATCTATATTAGCACAGACCTAAATAACGATACACAGATAGGCCAATATCGCAAAGCTCATTTTAAAAAATTTCAAGTTTGCATTTTCATCTATAAAACTTTTGATTTGAAACTTAAAATTCGTAAATTGTGAGAATAATTCTCTCCCAGAAAAGAAATGTTTTTTTTTACTTTTTTTTATTCATACATACTGCTACCTGCTACCCTTTTTAATTTTTTTTTCCATACCACAATAGCTAGATATACATGTATGTAAATGTACAGACAGGTTTTATCATTACACATAAGTTGCGTTCCTTTTGACCAAGTAAAGAACTTTCAAGTACTCGGGAGTATATTGTAAATGGAACGCAATTTTTTTACTTGGAAGTAAAGAGTAACCTCAAATTTGAAAGCATACACATTTTTAAGGCAATGTAAATATTGGAGTGACAGTTGGCCATGCTCCAATTTTAGCTGTCATGTATTTCAAATTTGTTTTGCTTTGATTTTAGATGCTTCATAACATTAAACAATAACAAGCCACCTATTGAATAAAACGTGTATTAAAAATATTATAGACTTAAACCTATTTCTTTAATCTCTAACGATTAAAACACAAACACCTCTGACGGCGAATTTTGGCGTAACTAACCATGCAACTGTCAAGTAAATTACTCGAATACAAGAGGTGGTGTAGATGATCACGACTACAAGTACTTGCGAGTACTTTACTTGGTCAAAAGGAACGCAACTATATTGTCACTTCGTATACAAGGAGGCTTGGTTGTCTTTTCTTTATTTTGACTTACATCATCAAATACCGGATTTTATAGTTGATAGTTGGTAGATGTTAGATCTTAGATTCTGTTTATATGAAGAAATTGATAGGTATGTACAGTGATCACAAAAATTATTGGTGCTACTTGTGCACAACAAATTTCAAATTTTTACTAAATAATTCAAATTTCCTCGGTATTTTTCTTGAAAGTCAAAATTAAATCAATTATTTTCATTTTAATATTCATAATAATTTTTGCGATAGAATTAATGCAGGAATAATTTTTGGAATAATTCAAATAATATACCTATTTGTTCTAAGAATAATTATGATTTTTTTTAAGAAATTGTATTTATTAAAGTTTGAAAAAATAAATATAAAAATTTATTAGTATTACAATTGTCTAAATCCAAATTACGATACTTTAATTATGCAGAAATACTTTTTGTGATTACTGTACAAGTGTATATAATGTGTATACACATATAATGTAGAAGCAGCATAATTTGTAAGATGCATATTAACTTGAAAAAATGAAATCATAATCGAACAAACATGAATTTAGGGTCGAAAATAACAATGAAATACTAACAAAGGGTCGAAAACAAAAACAAAACCAAAACAAACTATAATGTGCGTATATATATATACATATATACTCGTAGGTATACATAAATATATTATATCTAACATTATGGTACAAAACAGTATATATTCCAGTATCATACATATTCTATATACTTATGTACATACATACATATTTCTTTTTCTATTGCCCAATACAAAATATGTACGCAAACAAGAAATAAAATTGGTTCCTTTTTGTACATTACCTTACGTGTATGTAAGAATGTATATTTGAAACTGTGTTGTTTTGTTTTGTTTTATTTATATTTTCTACTCTCAATTTTCAAAATGTACTCATTTTATACTAAAAGCTTTGAGAGAGGTGGATTTTCGCTAAATCCACTTCCAAAATTAGCTCGGCAATGTAAAGGATTGTATTGCACACTCTGTATAATGTTATTTTACTCTGTGATATTAGTCTATGGTGTTACGATTACGAGTAGTGTTTTTAAATTTCATTTACAAAACTTTTGTTATAAAGTTTTTAAAAAATAATAAAAAAAAAAAAAACTAAAAATTTCATTCAAATACAGAATAGCGATTAACTTTATTTATATACGCATATACATAGGTATATACCTACATTTATGTACTTGTATACGATACACAATATACTTAGTGACAAATTAATTAAAAATTCTCTTTAAAAATACAAAAAAAAAAAAAATCTTAAAACTGAAAACTTGAAAAAAAAATTTATTTTACTATACACATAGTAAAAAATCTTTCTCTGTCATCAACACTATTTACAACGTTTTTTATCATCAACTGTATATATAGGTATGTATGTACATATACGAACTACGTATCACCATATCAACCATTTATTTAGTGCTCTATGTAGCTACAACATGTATCCACTTTTATACTCGCCTTACATGACGTTCTGTCAATTGTAAAAGAAGAAAATATCGTAATTACTCTGCTGCTTATTTACGTATGTATAATTTTATATAGGTACCTAACTACATTTTTTTTTTTTTTTTTTAGAAATACATAATCCCCATACATGTACTGCAGTTTACATTAGGTGGCATATATGTACTTTGTTTAGGATACACATTAAACGAAAAATAAAGAAAAAAAAAATATTTTCTTTTTTAAATTATGCACATACTACATACATAATCCTAGCTCGCACGATTTTCAGTACATGTAAAAGTACATAAAAGTACGTTAGTATGCACAAAATAATTTTTATTAATCTTGAATTCAGTATAAAATACTCTGCAATCTGCATATACATACATTTTAAGTAGCTTTATGGCTTTACTAATTTAAAAGTTACATTTGTACATAAGTAGGTACATGCATATGCACATTGACTGCATAGCACATTATCAACATTAATGAAATATTTTTTATTTCCTACACACCCACATAAAAAAATAGTACGACTACATAAACTTATGTGTGTATAAATATACAAATGATCATTGCTTTGTATGCTGTATTTACCTTAAGTTGTTTTTATTTTAGGCCATTGACAGACATCTAGTATCGATACCATGGTATGAACAATACTAGCATGGTGACAGACATGTAATCTAGTATAATGGTTGAATTACATTAATGCGACAGTCCGATGCGAGATCTCGTACGAGTATCGATACAGCTGTCAAATAAATTTTATAAAGCTAATTCAAATTATGCAATTTACATTAATACGAGATCCGAGATTGCGATGCGAGGCAATTTCGTAAAATTGAAAATTTCTCGTATACGACATGTAATTACAGTTGTCTTTGTTGTGTGTTTTGATAGGTTATTATGATTGTGAAATTTTCTAAGTTTTAACAAAATCAAAATGCAAAAGTTGAACGGAGATTAACTAACGGAGATTTAATTAAAATCAAACCATTTATGTAGGATAAAAAAGACAATAATTATAAAAAAAAATGAGTAAATATAAATTGCAATATAAATTACTCGACGATATTTATGCGCGAACGAGGATAGAACAAGACTCGTACGAGATCAGGCATCGGACTGTCGCATCAATGCAATTCAACCATAATCCTAGTATCATTTGACATATTTTGTGAATTTTGTTGTGGTGTCATATAGAAAATTTATATTTGCATTATATTATTTTCAACTTAATGCCTACTATGCCTACTAATTACTTTCAACTTGATGTTAAAACTAATGTAAAAACTAATTTCTATAATTTCTGCAGCATTAAAATGGCGCTACGTTTAGTAAATTTTGTGAATACTAGATTCATTCATACTAGACAAATCATGCTGGTTTCAATAAAACGTTTATACCAGCTTGTTTTCCTAGTATAAAGCTAGTATAAGGTGACAGACATGTAGTATAGCCGATACCATGGTATCGATACCACGTTTATACTAGATATCTGTTTAGGGCCTTAAAGTTTTCAAAAATTTCGTAAAGTGAAATATTACAAAAATGAGGGGAAAAAAATAAAAAAAAAATTAACAAGACATTTACATTCGAATTACAGTCATAGATCAATATGAAAAATTATAAATAAAATAGAAAAATTATATAACTCAGTTGCTGTGAAATGTTTCGCTTGCAATTGCATATATAAGTCTACAAGCTAAAAATTGTGTAAGGAAATGTGTGTAGAGTACAAAGAGTTTTGAAATTTTTTTTAAAAAAATCGCGGAGGCTATGAAATTAAATTAATTAAATTAAATGATTAGTCAAAATATATGACTTGTCAATATTTCGCTTGCCTTTTATATGCTCGACCATATAAAATGATTGTGAAAAATGAGTTCCACAACTCTCCACTATTAAGTTCCACCGTGATAATTTAGTTTAGAAGTGAGTACCAGTAAGCGAAATTTGAAACTAAAAATTTAAGACTGGTACTCAGTTCCCGTGAAATTTTTCGCTTGCAATTGCATATATAATTCTACAAGCTAAAAATTGTGTAAGGAAATGTGTGTAGAGTACGGAGAGTTTTAAAATTGTTTGAAAAAAAATCGCAGAGGCTATGAAATTAAATTAATTAAAAATAAATAAATAAATATTTATTAGTCAAAATATATGACTTGACAATATTTCGCTTGCCTTTTATATGCTCGACCATATAAAATGATTGTGAAAAATGAGTTCCACAACTCTCCACTATTAAGTTCCACCGAAATAATTTAGTTTGGAAGTGAGTACCAGTAAGCGAAATTTGAAACTAAAAATTTAGCTAACAATTTAGCGACATTTTTTTTACATAGGTTTTATATGGAGAAAAATTTAGCTTTCGATGTGAGTACCGGCCCTTAGCTAACAATTTAGCGACATTTTTTTTACATAGGTTTTATATGGAGAAAAATTTAGCTTTCGATGTGAGTACCGGCCCTTAAAGTAAAATAAATAAATAAAATAAATTTACAGAAATACAGATATACTACACAAATGTATACATTTCCTACGAGCGAGGAAGCGAGCGTATATGCATATTGCAACTCGTATGCATGTAAACGAAAGTCTATCCGCAAATCTACATGCATTCAAAAATGTGTATAAAGCTTATACCTTACACATTGCCATAAATTTACTTTAAAGTTATAGAATAGAATGTCATGTATTTAACAATAAAATTTTCGTCCTTTTTTCATACATACTTATACTTTTTTTTTCTACGAGTATATAAATATATTATGTATACCTGAGTAAAAATTTTTAAAATATAAAAAATAAAACAAAAGAAAGTTACATATTTTGATATTCTTACAGATTCAACAATATCATATCCTTTCTCTTGTAAAAAATTTTTTTCTTATTTTCATATTTTTTTTTTCTTTTATTTTTATTATTTTTTTCATTTTCTTTCCTTTTTCATATTTTTTTTTAATAATTTCTTTTCCATTTATTTAAAAGTTTGTTATAACATTGTCGCTTTTAATGGGGTTCACATTTTCTCTAAAGAATTTTATAAATAAAAAATAAGAATAATATTAGAAAGTACAAATATATCTATCTACATAAAAATGAAAAAAAGAAAAAAACATTCTTCTTATGAAGAGTATACACATACACTCGTATACACACAAAAAAATAAAAAATAAAAAAAAAACAAGCATAAGAAAAAATGAAAAATAACAGAAAAAAAAATCATATAATAATGAATGTCCTTTACGTATAGAAAAAAAAAAGGTTCCTTTTTAAAGTTTGTTTTTAAGAATTAAAAACCAAACCAACAATAACGACAACATATCAACAACAGCACAAAAAAGAAAAAGGCCTGAATATAAAATTTTAAACAAAAGAAAAAAGTTAAAAATGTGAAAATAAAAGTCTAGCACCTCCTCCTATAATAGCATTGGTACTGTGTATAACCGCATTTATACGAATAACTTTAAAACTTTGGTGAAATTTATATTCAAATTGGATTCTTTTTTTTTTTTCGTCTTATATCCCATGTTTCTTTAGTATAAAATAATGAAGATATAAAATTCTTTTCATTGGATCATTTTAATGTTTCAATTATAGAACTGTTAGTAAATTTTATATTTTTCACATTTTCTTTCAGATTGCAAAACGTACAAAAGAGGAAATCAAAATCAAAATTTGCACAACAAAAACACAAGAAAAATAGAATTCTTTTGAAGCTGAAGGAAATTTAAACAAATAAAATACCCACCATAATCAAATTCTGAGAAACGTTATACCGCAATATACAGATTACCATCACCATCGTAATAAATTTAATTGAATTTCAAACAATTTCTAATCATTTGGACGAATCAAAGGTAAGTTATCTATTGTGAAATGTGATAATATTCCAATAATTGTATTTTTCGAATGATTTTACAGAAAATCAAAAATATTGAATTTTACGCAGAAATTATAGTGGTGCTGTGTGCATATTGTTTTCAAAATTCCAAAAATTTTCAAAGAAATAAAATTTTTGGGAATATTTATGCCCTTGATACACGGCCATGCTACAAAATAAATTCATAGAGAACAAAATAAAATAGTTTCCCTTTTTTCAGTAATAATTTTGGCTGAACTTCCGAATTGGTACCGCCAGATTTTGAAACGAGAAATTCCGATAATGATACTTTGAAATGTTCTCTTTAACGTGGTACATGTATCTATTGACGCAAATTCACCTGAAGGACGAAAAATATACCCTTAAAAATTTTAGGTATAAAATGGCATGTCCAAATGTGTATTTTTTCGAATTTTTTTTGTATATTTGTGCATTTATTTTTTTATTTATAAAATTTCCATATATAAATGTGATGTCATTGGAAAGAGAACAAAAAAACCTTTCAAATGATATAATAAAACATATATGTCATCCTTCAAGTTTTGAAATTATACCGTCACCAAAAGAAGTTGAAAAAGTGATTTTTAAAAAATACAAAATTTTGATTTTAAGTCCTTATATCTCAAGAACCGCTAATCCAATCAAAATTAAATAAACTGTGAAAAATAGAGCAGGAAGTTCTCTCTCAAATAGTATATTAAGTAATCCGATCCAAGATCCTGATCTAAAGAAATAACGGTTTCCGTAAAACCCACCATTTTAGACCAAAAATTTTTAAGGTTAGTTATTTAAAAAACAACAAATCAATTTCAAAAAAAAAAATTAAAAATGACAAAAAACAAAAAACTCCATTACTCGTATATTTTACATTTAGAACAAAAAAATTAGGAGAAAAAGAATAATAAAAAAAAAATTGTATTTCGTTTTAAAATGAAAACTTTTTCAATAAATTTATATTTATAATAACGTTTCGAAAAACAAAACAAAAAATAAATATAAAAATCAAAATGAACAAATGAACGTAACTGACAAAAAAAAAAACTAATTACTAAATAGAATAGGAAAAACAAAAAAAAAGATAGCAGTCAGCGTTAGAACTTTAAGAGAGCAACAAAAAAAAAACAGCATCAGAAGCAAATAATAAAAGTTTACTTGACACGTAAAAATTTATTTTTTAAAATGCATAAATTTTTCTACTATATTCTACATACGAATACCAGTATGTACATACATATAGTTTTTTTTACAGTTCAAAGTAAAACCGTAAAACTTTCTCTCTGTACTCATATTTTTTTCCATAAATTCATTTCGTTTCATAATGCATATAAAATGGCTAATTAAAAAATATAAAAGACAACAACTATATTTACCTACCTACCTCTTATTTACGAGCATGTACATTACGTAATGGTGAATCCACAGAGAAATGAAATTCACTTTATAATTTTTAATTTATTTAAAAAATAAAATCATAGAAAATAAGATGTGTGCAGTAGTAAAAAAAAGGTATTAAAAAAATTAATTAATTAAAAAGGAATCAATTTGAACAAAGTGGAAAGTAAAGTAATTGTCTCGGTTATTTTTTGACAAATTTTCTTAATTAATTATAAGTAATTGCGAATAATTATTACGGATGTTTATTTCCTTTTTTTTTTTTTTTTTGTTGAATAATGGATAATAACCATATTGGGTTTGTATTAGTTTTTCATGAAAATATGAGATACCTAAGTAATATGAAATGATGAGATAAATCACAATAAAATAACCTTTGTGATTCTGTCCTTGACTGGTAGCAGTTAAAAGCCTGAATATGGTTTGGCCTTCAACGTCATTTTTCAAATATAAAAAAATTAATGTTAATGAATATGATACGCTTTCGCTGTTTTTATTACGGTGACGGTGTAAATAACTCAACTTTCTACTTTTGACGGTGACGGCGAGTACATAACCTAAATTTCAATATTTTATGTGTTTATTATTATATGCTTAATTTATTCCACAGTGTTGCTTGATTATGTGGCGAAAATAAATAAGAAAATTATAAAGTATAAAAAAGGTTTTTGAAGAAAAGTTAATTTCTTGTGTTTAAGATGGTTTCGTTTTCATTTTGACGTTGACGTTGACGTTGGCATTTTATCGTGTTTAATATTTTGCCGTCAATTTGACGGTGGCAACTAACCATATTCAGATCTTAAGTCGCATAGATCAGTTATTGTTTCTAAAGTCAGTAAGATTTGTGGTGATTGATCCTAACGGAAGTCCTTAGATTTATTAAGGAATCATGTACATTATGTACTTATCTTCTCTAATCTAAAAATTGTGAAAAAGAGACACCAAACTTTCTTCAAGCCAAAGTATCAAAAAGCGTTCAAGTATAGCCCAACTATCCATCGCTTCCAAATCTAACCAAAATCATTCTGCTGAAAACTATTAAATTATAATTTATTACGAAATATTTTAGTAATTTTTTGTTAGGAGCAATTAATTTTTTCTAAAACATTTTCTACACCGAAATAAAATTGAAGCTGAAATCCTGTTTTTATGTTTAAAATGTTTATAAGGTACATGAATAATTCTCGGCTAACCAAAATTTCTTTGTTTGATTGTTGGTTCATGTTTTACACATAACGAGAATTAGAATGCAGGCCAACACTGAAGCCTAAGGTTTCTACTATATCATCCTTACATATTTCAAGAGAAGATAGTAAATATCTCTAAATTGTTATTTAAATGATTTCAGGGATCTAGAATTTCTGGAATTTTATTTCACCATCAATTAAATTCTGATTTTCATCACAAATTTTGTGAAATTATTTTCTTCATTTTATGGAAATTATTATTAAATCTAACATATCCTGATAACTATCTACTTATATAAAAATCAAAATTTACAAAATTGTTTTCAAAATTTTCTATGTACTTATATGGTATTCCCATGAACTGTACTCATTCGTAATTACACAGAACTCAAAAAAAAGTATCCTGTTTACATGGAAGAAAACCAATAAAATTTATTTTTGTTTTTCAAAATATTCATAATAAATAATGTTTTTTTGTATTTTGAATAGAAGCCAAAAAATTTGTAAAAATAGCAAAACAAAAATTATCTAAAATCAATACTTAATTTTACGATAATTTAAAATGTAAAAGACAAAAAAAAAAATAAAACCAATCAAATTGAAATAAATAAAATTTCCTTACGTTTCTTACCAAAAAAAAAAAAAAAAAAAATTGTTTTTTGCTACTCGTCTAAGACAAAAAGACAGAAAACGTAACTAATAACTTACTTTGACGAAAGCAGGTCATGTCAATATTTTCTTTCATTTTTCTCGTTTTTCTTTCTATTTTTTTATTTTCATTTTTGTTTTTCTTTCTACTTTCTTTTCCCCCATACGAGTATTTTCCTATATATTAATCTTATCATCCTCGAGCGTATAATTTTCCAATAAATTGACAAAAAAACAGTAAAAAAATAAAATAGAAATTTTCAGTAAATGCTAAACGTAAGTATACCGGTATACAGCAAAAAGGAACAAAAAAAATAATCACAATAATAATTGAAGAAAAAAAATATAAAAAATAATGTCTTTATTATTGTCGTTTTCCTTATCATATTTCTTTTTACCTTTTATTTTCATTATGAAGACGAAGAAAAAAAATTATAAATTATTTTTTTTTTTTGTGTTTGAAATATTTTTCATTTTACTAACACAGAAAATAAGAGAAAATTTTCTAGTATTTTTTTTTTTTTCTTTTAAGTGTAGTCATACGAATGGTATAGTGTTAGTAATAAAGATATGAAATTTTTTATCCCTTCAAAAATGAAAGAAATATTTTATCCTTTTATCAATATTATTCAGCTGTTAAATTATTATTTCTTTTTTTTTTTTTTTTTGTTATCATGATTATTTGATTCCTTGAAAGATTGCAAAAATAAAAAGTGATAATTTTCATTTTCCTTTCATATATTTTTTTAAAAATAAAATTCAATTTTATAAATATGTATGTATTTAAAAAAAAAGGACTCATAAAGTTGAAATATTATGTATGTATGCTTGTCACATCAAAGATAATTTAACTAAATATAGCAAGATAACAGCAAAAGCATTATTAAAAGTAAAAAGTTACAAAATTAAAAAAGGATCAAATAATTTTCTATACAAACAAGAAAAAATTTAAATACATACATATTTAAATTAGAAGAAACAATGATTAACATGAAAATATAGTTGTTATTACGATACGGATTCTATTGTGTTCTTTTCGTATAGACATTTTCTTAAAAATTTTGCTATTAAGTACTTTTGGTTCTTTTCTTATTTTGAATCAATTCCATAACATGCATCGTACATATATTAATGGATAAATTTCAGTAAAAAAACAACTTTCTTTTTAAATCGTAGGACATAACTAAAAACTCTATCAACATTTTATGTTGACGTTTTTTTTCTCAGTTTTTAGGTTTTTTTCAATTTTATTTATACTCGTATTGATTTCTATAGCAATTTTGTTCTGTGTTCATGCATCTTTTGTATACGCAAATTCAGGATATGAAATATCGATAATAAAATTCGATTTAATAAACAAGCACACTAACATGAGATATATGTATACAAATTAACGATAATATGAAAATGAAATGATAAATTTTATTCCGTATCCTTCAAGGATAATATGTTTTTTATTTTTTACATTTTTCAGATCATGTATATATAATTATTACACAATATCTGTACTTTTACATTTATGTACATTATGCACTGCATGTCCTTTTTTACATATATCCTTTGTATACAATCATATAATATATTAATATTGTACGAATGTTTTACATATTTATCTCTAGTACAAATTCAATTCAATATTACCGTATACCTTTTGCTTTTCTTTAATGTAAATATGTGATTCAGTCTAATATTATTTAATATAGGTACTATGATATGCATTTACATATAAATCCTTTTTTACATTTGTAATATTCACGTACAACGTTTAAGTATCAATAACTTCAAATAAATTTTCGACATTTGAATAAAATTCTGTTTTATATAATCGATATAGTAAATTAGTGTATGCAAGAACTGGAAACTATGTGCATATACAATCTATACTAAGTACATACTCATACAGTTAATAACAAAATTGAAAGCACACATATAAAAAAAAGCAAAGTTTTACTAAACAGAATCACTTTTATCTTTATCTGGTTCAATTTCTAGACCATGGTCCTATTATTTTATTTAGGTAGTAAGCCAAGCTATCCAGACACAAGTTTGCCATATCCCAAAGACAATCGAGGAAAGGCCTACCAAAGGTTTTAAGTATAGTTTTGGCCAAAACTGGTCATTTGCAGAGATAATGAAAGATACACACTCAATTTCTAAATTAATCCTCTAGCTTCTACAGTTCGAATTGAATGTTAGACCTAACTTAGCTGTGTGTTCTCCTACAGACCAATGATCTCTTAGAATCGCAATGATTTTAGCGATATCATGTTAATTTCTATACCAATGAGATTTTGTGTTTTCATCTTGTCGGGATAGCACGTTATCTTACAGTTGATAGGCTGGTCAGAACCCTTAATTACCGCAACAAAACATAAAATTACACGAAAAAAATATATGCAAACAAAAATCGAAATACAACTATTCATCGTCTTAGAATTAGAATTAATAAATCTTAAAATTTAAGTTTCGACACAATTTAAGGATCATCTGTATTTAATATTCGAATGAAAACAAAAATGTACGACGACTAATAGCTGATGTGCCTTTTCTTTGCCTTCAACATCGCTACAAAGCTTCTGTGGATACTGGATTTAATAATTCTTTTTAGTAATTTTGTGCAGGATAATCTGCATATTTTTTCAAGTTCTGTATTAATATTGTTTATATTTTTTCTTCTTTCAATCTGCTGTACCATTATGTCTCAAATACTTTTTATAGGATTCAAGTCAGTACTTCAGGGAAGCCAATCCAATAGTCTAACACCACACAATTGTCTTCAAAAAATGTTACAGATTCTTTTTTGAGCCTGTATCTATACTTAGAATTTATTGTCTTTGTATATTCTAAATTTTTTCACTAATTAATATTAATTTAATTACAGTAATCTCTTCTATAACGCGGTAACCTTACAACGCGTTTTCATATTACACGATTTCATGTCCCTCGTACAACGCATTTTTCTATAACGCGTAACCAATCTATCGTACTGTATAGGGGGGATTACTGTATTATTATCACTGTGTATTATGCTTTAATAAAAATTCATTAATTTCTCTTCTATTTAAAAATATCTAAGCTGCTGAATATGTTTTTTAGTAATATGTAACTGGTAACAGTAACTAGAAAATCGAATTACCATCCAATACAGATAAATAAAAACGAGTGTAGAATATCGAAAATTTACAATATTCTAGTACTTAGTAGCATCGCAATATACAAAATATTTTACTTTCTATTATTCATATAACATTGATATATGTGTATACTGTATACTGCATATATGTATTTACACATAATATGTATGTCTACATATTGCATAAGGATTAAAAGATGCACACATATTTCAGCTTTCTATATTTGTTTTTATTGAAATTTCATTCGAACACGTTATGCTCGTAATTAAATATGAGAATACCAACCATACCTACATTGTGTATGGTATGTACGATGACTAATATTCGCATATGGTAAATGCAACATGTGGTGAATATAAATTTTCAATTTTATTTTTACATTTTTCTTCTGTTTTTTTTTTGTCTTGTATTTTTAGTTTTCAATTTTTATCTGTCTTGAATAAAATTCTAATGCATTAACAATTGAATTATGTATAAGAGGACAAAATAAAAACAATATATACATTATTGAGTATCTAAAATGGATATAGTATAAGGACTCATTCACATATACGTATATATAAACGTTAACAAATCGAATAAATTAAACTGTAATGAAAAGTAAAATTAGATATAAATTTTTTGTTATACGAATTACGAACAATACACGAGTAATATGAATTAATTAGAATTAATTATTATCGTTTTTTGTAATTTTCATATGTACACAGTAGCTATATTTTTCGTATATTGTCATGCGATGTTATACGATGACATGTGAAAATCTTAAAAAATGAAAATTAATAAAGAAAAAATAATAATTTTAAATTATAAATGTTAATCTAATTCGAATTTTGTTATTCCTTACATTGTTATTTTATTCTCAATTATATAAAAAAATTTTTTCACATTATTTCTATTGTATAACATATTAGGTTCTTTCGATTTGATAATTTCAAGTACTTGCGAGTACTAAAATATGTGTTTAGGATAAATTGTCAAAACGAACAACACAAAAATTATTCGTAACTAAGTACTTGCATCTACTTCCAGCTACTTGAAAAATTATTCATGAGTAGCTGCGAGTAGATATGGTTTAGCACAGACATTTATCTTTTCTACTCGCAAGTACTTGAAATTGCCAAATCGAAAGCACCTTTTGTCTCTGTATATTTATTTAACTAAAATTGTTTTTCTCGAAAATATATTTCATTGTCAGTCAGATAACATTCAAATAGACATACGTAAGTACCCGTTTTCATATACATATGTATGTTTGTATGTAAAAAATAAAAAAAAATAAAAAACAAACTTTACGCATTCTTGAATCTTCATATAGAAATTACATAAAGTTTTCTTCTGTAGAAATGTACTTCTGTAAGAAGTACGAGTATATTATAATGTCATTTTCACATGTATACGAGGGGACTAAAAAAAATTCTCCGAAAATGTAAAGGTCCGTTTAGTTTTGGAAACAGCCAGAAATCACAGAATGCAAGATCAGGAGAATAAAGTGCTTGACGTATTTCGTTTGTGCCAGAAGTGGCAAGAAAATCAATTGTTATGGTTGCTGTATGCACCGGAGCATCATCGTGATACATGTAGTATCTCCTTAACTCACGTTTATCACGCTCATTTACTATGTTGTCAAACGATTTTGGCAGACAGACATCTGTATAATTGTCTGCTGTAATTGCTCTACCTTGTCGACATGCTTCTACGAGAGAAGAATCTCCTTTTGGACTCCACGTACTGGACTGCAGTTTAGTTTCAGGTTCACTGTTATAAACCCAGGTTTCGTCAAATGTAATTGATCTATTAAATAAAGAACATTTCCCTTCATTAAATTTTATTAAAAAAATTTTTGACAAATGTCATTCAACCTCATTTTTATGTTTCACTTAAAAGTTTATGCACCCATCTGGCACACTTTTTGGTATATCCAAGGCTGTCATGTAAAATCCCTAAAACTGCCACGGCACTTAACCCAAGCCTACTAGATATCGTTTCCTGTGTCAATCATGGATCTTCGTCCAGTAATTTTTTTTTACAAACAACACATTTTTATCATGAGTAGATGTTATTGGATTTCCTTCCCGATAATCGTACAACTCATAGATGGTGTACACGCACGAAGCATTCTCACCAAATGCATCATTACTTTCTTGGAATATGTGTTGTTTAGGAAGGCCGCGACGAAAACCGAATAATATAGCCTACCAAATCTCAGTTTTACTTGGTGTTTGAATATTACCTGTTCTCCCTTCACTAAATTCCTTCTTTTTCTCGTTTCCGTGGTATTGCATCGATTAAAAATTTCACACTAATATTGGTAAGTGACCAACCTTTTTTTATATATCGATAATTACTAAACAACACCTTAATTAATGGGTTTTTATGAGAACTTTTTTTAATCCCCTCGTATACAAACATACATATATATGAATCCTCTTCGCTTCTTAAAGCAATAGATCCAATGATCGCGGCGCGATTATTTCGTAGCGCGATTATTTCGCCTTTAATGTCCAATGACAGCGGTGCGATTTTTTTGACAGTTTGAAATATCGGTTGGTGGATTTATTATTAAATATATGTCTTATATAAATTAAATTTAATTATTATTTTTATGAGTGTTATAAAAATTATTATTTTTTATTTTTGTTATACCGCACTTCATAATTTTTTACTGTTTCAATTAATTTTTCGTCTAAATTCATTTTTAATGTTTTCATTAAAATACTTCATACAGTTCGGTCACACATGAATTGATTACTTTTTAAATTTAAATTTGACATTAAATTTTATGTCAAAATCCTCACAATACCATTTGTTCCTTTGAAACGAAACGAGGAACAAACTGAGAAAAAAAACTCGCGCGACGAAATTTAAAATTGAACAAACTTTGCGACGCGATAAATCGCGTCGCGATCATTGTCTCGAGCTATATATGAGAATCATTAATTTAAAGTTGTTTTGCGACGCGATTAAATCGCGTCGCGATCATTGGATCGAAGGCTTAAATTCGTAATAAAAATAAAATTTATTTTTTCTTATATGATTTATCTTAATAAAAAATAAAATATTTTTCTAGGTACTTACAGCTTCTCTTAAAAAATTTGAAAATTTTTTTAATTTTTCTTTTCCACAAAGTACAATGTTATACCTGCACATGTGTGTAAATTATAACATGTTTTAATACACGTATGAATATTACATAAACAGACAATACGTGTGTATAAACACTTGTTAATATATTTCTAAGAATGAAAACAATGAATAAGGATAAAATTTTCAAATGCGTGCGTATAATATGAGCATTATATTTATATAAGTACCTACATATTCACATGAAGTATATTTGTAAGAAATTTACTCTACATTATGTATTATAAAAAATTACGTAAAATATTTTTGCTTAATAATAATCATAAAAATAGTTCCTGTTATATTAAATTTTTTTTTTCTTTATTTTCTGTTCATTTCATTGTTATTTTCTCTCTGCATGTTAAAAGAAAACTTTCGTATTTATAATAATAATAATTCGTATTAAAATTTTTAAATGACATACATATACTTACTTCTACTCGTATGTATATAAAACTACCAACTGAAAATATTTCTTATATGAGTATGTGATTAATATTACACACTCTACAATTTCTCTACTGTATACTTATATATGTATTACACTCTACAAGGTTCTTATATTGTCCTTGTTAAATGAAAACCATAGTTTTGTTTATTATTTATTTATTATTTTAATTTTTCTTTTTTAAAAAGTGAAAAAAAAAATAAATAAATGCATTTATTAAAAGTAAAATAGAGAGAAAAATATTGTCGTAATATGACTGTTATGTATATAGTCATCATATTACTACATGTATGGCATTGTCGTTATAATTATTTTTCTTATACTTATGTACATATGTATATACATATGAAGGTATGTACATTACATGTATGTTTGTATATACCTATATAAAGTATATTGAACAAATAATCTTTTTAAAATAATATATGTTTTAAATACAGTAAACTCTCGATAAAATGAACGCTTGAGGGGTGTTTCGTAAAAGCGGGCACCCGCTAGATATTGACATGCTCCTTTTGAAATAATAAATTATGAACATTTTAAACGTTACGTATTACATTTACGGATATACTTCATCATCATCAATAGCGCTGCAACCCAAATCGAGCATTGGCCTCCTACAGAAGTAATCGCCTATCTTCTCTTTGCTGTGCTGCATTTATCAAATTTTTAATTTATATAGTACGGATATACTTACATATTAGAATTATTGAAATTTATTAGAAAATTTCTTCTATAATTAACATTTTTTATAGTTGTGCTTTTTCTTGTAATTTCCGCTTTTCGTAATCACTTTTTAAAAGTTAAATAATTTCATGATTCAAGGGTTGCAATCGACTTGTAGTAACAGAAGGAAGAAATTACATGGTGACATTTGATACATCGAAATTTTCAACATCGTATACGGCTCACAATTATCGAATAACAGCAAAACATGGCAGCGATTCTGGAACTTCAAGAAGAAATTAAATGCAACTACTTAGCAACTTTCTAAATTCAATTCTATCTATCCTATCTTGGTATTTGGCAGCGGACACGTCTTATTCCAGGCTAAACTAACTCAATTCGGAAATTTAAAAAGAATTTACTAAGGAAAAGTATTTTTATTGCAGCCTAAGCTGTCTAAGTTTGAAATATCTAAACAAAATTTTCTGATCAAAATGTTTTTTTTATTGCGCAGCAAATCAAAACAAAATTAAAGGTTTTATGTTTTATTGAACAAGTATATATATATATATATATATATATATATACGTAGGTATAATGTTATTCTTATAAATACTATATCTTATAAATGTTTGTAAGTTTGTAATAATGAGCACGAATGCCATCATAAGAACCCAAGTATTTTTTGTTTTTTTTTCTCGAAACCACAAGATGTGTTCGTATTATTCGGTGATTTATCTTACACATGAGTTTTTCTTAACGAGATTTTACTGTATATATTTATATAAGTATAATATAAAAATTTATACAAAAAATCCATATGTACATATCACATGCACATTTCAAATACCGTGAGTACAATTTATATTAAAATGTAGTACATACTTAAAACTTTATTCAGTGTATAGAATTGTAACCATATAGGATTATACCAACATACGTATTTATACATACTCCTTTATATGTACATATATATATGTACATTATAAGCGAACAAATGACATGTACATATGTATGTATCCTAGAAAAATATTCATTTATAGAAAGTAATATGAAAGAAAAAAATTACTAAGAATAAGAATAAAAAATGAAATTAAATAAATACAAGAAATCATCATATTGTGTACTTAAAGAATTGAATGAAAAATCTAAAAACGAAAAAGGATAACAAAAAAAAGAAAGGATAGAAGAAAAAAGTAAAAAATGAAATGAAAAGTACGAAAAAAAAAAGCTATTTCAAGATTGAAAATAATAATAATACATAATGTAAAGATAGTATGGTTTTGTTAAATAACTTATACGAAGATATATGTATGTATGTACATGTATGTGAATAAAATAAATCATATATTACATAGTCTAGAATATATACATATGTGAAATTATATTTATACATACATGTGTATATGCATGTACGTATGTTTATATATCATTTGCAGTAAAGTAGTAGATATATTCATATATAACAGAATAAATAAAAAATATACGCATACTTATGTATATGTATACTTACATATACAATCAATAAAAAAAAATTGCATATAATTTTATATACATATTATATGCAACAAGAAAAATGTTTGGATGTAATTTTTTTGCATGATTCCTATTCTATGGGATGCAAGTATATAACAACAACAAGAGCAACAGCAAAAATGTTTAAATAAAATAAAAAATACATTATTCATATATTATTTTTATAAATCTATGCACCGTCCGTACATACATACGTATCTAACACTCTGACACACACACGCACATACCATATTATACAAAATATGAAAACTTTCTCAGATTTATTTTCGTTTTTTATTTATTTTGTTTCTCTCTCTCTCTCTCTCTCTCTCTCTATCTATCTCTCTCTCTCTCCCTCTCTATCTCTGTCTCCTTTGTGTATTATGTGCAAATAAATGCAACAGATTAAAAATGATGATGACAACAAGGATATTCATAGAATATGTACATATGTATTTATGTTTTTATATAAATACTCGTATAATATGTAATACAAAAAGGAAATTTATTTTTTCCATCTTTCATATAATAGAAAAAATTATAAATAAATATTTTGAAGAAATTTTTTTGTCATATTTTTTCATATAAAAAAAAAACTGAATTTATTATCAAAAAGGACATAAATGAAATATAAATATAAATAAATGTATGTATGTATACATATTCACAATAATGTATGCACATATTATTTTCATTTAAATAATGTACATGCATACGAGAAAGCATTTATGTATATTTGATTGCAGATTATATAAATATTAAAAAGGATATCAATAAAAATCAAATGAATGTTTATTTATTTTTAATATTAATCATGTATGCATATAGAATAATTCACAAACATATACAAATATCTATATTACACATACATACATGCATGGTTATGTGAAGACGTATAGAGAATTTTTATAATTTTATGTATTAAGAAGTAGTATACAGGAAAAATAAAGAATGAATAAATAAATATTTAAAAAGTTATGAACTTTCATCACATATTATTTGAATTTAATTTTTTGTCTCTTTCTCTCTATTTCATTTTTCATCATTTTTTGTTATTATTTTCGTGGAAATGGAAAATTACAATCGAAAATCATAAATTGGTTTTATTTTCGATCGACAATATATTAGGGTCGTATTCATCAACCTCGATTATACACTATTCAAATATTTTCAAGACAACCTAAGAATAGTACTATAAATATCATTTGAACATAACCTTATTATTAACAGCGACAGCACAGAACTCACATATAATCATTAAAAGTACAATCGGCTGACAAGTTTGACACTCCAAAAATGTAGTGAAACAAGCTGAAATATATCCGACGGATAATGTTGGTTATAGTGAATACAATTCATTATTAATGTGAAATGATATTTAATTTTTGATATAAAGACATATGTAATCCTTCTAAATTTTTAAATGATCAGTTAGGTATTATGTATGTACAAAATTTTATGAAAAAGAAATATTTTTGACATATCGTAGTATAAAAAAACTCAGTTAACAGAAAAACATTTAATTCTTGGGAATGGAATTTTCATGATAATAATTAACAAAACTATACCATATTGTACGATTATGTAGGTAGAACATTTCATTGCTAACAATATTTTGAATATAAAATTTAACGAATTTGAAAAAAACGGATAATACACGATATGTAAGTATACGTACTTTTCTGCACATAAATATTACACAATAATAATGAAAGCATTATAAAAATGTAAAACGTAAAATGAATAACAAAGGTAAATACAGAATATATAGTACACATAATGCTTGCAGATACTCGTATGAAAAAATACAGAAAAACACAATCTATTCTTAAACTTTTACTACATATACAGATGTGTGGAAAATAATAACAGTGATGGTTGAAATTTTATGTATATAATTTTCAAAATTTTGAATCCTTGGAAAAAAGCTTTTAATGGGGGTTTTCCAACATGCTTAGCACCAGCATCAGAATCGAATCAAAACATTTTTGAATTATCACTGAAAAAAGATATTTGTTCACTTTGAATTTTTGCAAATCGATTTCTTTGCTCAATATGACATTCATTTAGCAATAGTACTTTTCATTTGGCTGTCATATCTTCAAATATCAATGTTATAAGACGTTGTCTTAGAGAGGAAAAGTGTACATTTTATTTGATAAGAAGACTGAAACCAATCATTTTTTGTTTCTAATTCTAATATTGTTTTTTTTATCTACCTCCTTTTTGTTAGTAAAAGCTTCCATTTTTTGTTTTGCATTTGCGATCAATTTTTCTTGAGCAACTTAAATAGTCTTTTATGGATAAGTGTTTTTTATTATTTAAAGATGCTTTTCTTTATTCATCATAATCAACCATGTTACAGCCTTTTTCATGCTTTGAACATCAAAAAGAGTACCTCACAATCCAATCCCATTCTTTGTTTTTCCAGTCTCTTACACCGAGTGTTCTTATATCGTCTTCAATATCATCCAAATACCGTTTTACCAACGTAATACGTTTTTCTAATTGTGTCCTTCAATCTTACCACATGCCTGATCCATCTTAATCTCCCCTATTTTATATAGTCCGTAGATTTTCTTCTTTAAAAGTCGTATTTTCTTGATACAATGTTTTCTTTTTTCCATTTCATCAATAAATTAGTACCTATGTTTGAAGTATACTGACTTCACTGCTTTTGAAAACACAATTATTATTAGAAAATTTGTCAATTCTCAGATTTGTTTAGCACTCACTACCCAATACTTTTCTTTTCGATGCAATATTATAATAAAATTTTTGAAATAAAAAAATACATATAAATTTCAATATTGCTATTATTTTTCACACATCTGTTTGTAGTTGCATTTTATATCTGTACATAATTTTTTCCTTGTTTTAATATTTTTAATCTTTAATTTTTACTTATAGTATGTAGGTGTACGAGTGTTAAACATTATTTGTATAGTCACATAATAATTGTAATAAACAGTGAATAACATGCACGTAATGTATTCTATATATTTGTTAATTAACTTAAATTGGATTAGATCTAAATACGATTTTAATTTTTTTTTTCATCAATATTTCTACAACATTTGCAATGCTTCAATTTTCTTTGTTTTCTGTAAAATTGATTTAATTTAAAAGGTTTTTTTTTTAAACATTCAAAAGATAGATCACAACTCATACGTGCTTATAGCCATTTCTTTATTTAAAAAAAAAGTAAATAAAAAAGGTTACTAACATTTAAACAATCTATGTAACTAGAAAAATGAAATCATATAATGTATTGTCCACTTGGCACATGGTAATACCTATTTCATTTATTTTCAGTTTAATTTTCAGTTTAAATTTCTCCATAAACTCTACTAGACTAAAACACATCTATGAAGATAAATTATTCAATTGTCAGGTTTTAAGTATTCTTTGTTTTTTCGTATGTTTTCTTTGTCTTTAATAAGTTTTTTCATATTTTTATGCTTTTTTCTTTTAAATTTTTTAATAGTTCTCTTATAATTTACATGCAAGATTTTACTCGTATTCTTTTAACCATCACATACTATACTTTTGTGTTTACTTGTAGTCGATATAAGTACGCAATATTTACATTTACATTTACATACAAATTTCTGTAGCACACGAATGTACATATTTTATTTTACATATTTATTGCATTTTAATTAGTTTATTAAAACTTTAAGTTACAATATTCAAAGTATACAAGCACCATATTATGTACAGAATTAAAAATATACACGCACATATTGTAACATTTTACTTTGTGTATCCTTTTAAATTATATATAAATATATGTACATTGTAAATAAGTACATACATACATGTATATATATGTATATTCCTAAATAATTCATAATATTTTCATTTTCTTTTTAATGTACATATCTGCTTATATATGTATGTATACATTTATTTCAGTTTCATTATTATTTCACATTTTATTTCTTTTCACTTTATTTTACTTTCCTTTTATCATCTTTGTCTTCTTTTTTTTCAACTCTTTTCCTTTTCTCATAATAGCCTTCTTCTGTATGTATAGAATATCATTTCTTATTCATTGTATTATGCACATATACTTGTACATATACATAAATTTATTTTTAATTTTCTTCTTTATTTTATGTAAATGACAACTAAAAATATTTTCCTTCAACTTTATTCTGTATATAATTTTTAATAGAACACTAAGACATTCGACTACAATAAAATAGCAAAAAATAAATAAAACAATAAAAAAAAAATAGAAGCAATTGAAAATACTATAATAGTAAAATATTCATGGATCAAGGTAATACAAAACTATAAAAAAAAAACGATACGATTACATTCCTACACATACATACATAGTACTTGATAGTACATAATACTCTTATGAATACCAATAATAACTACAAAATTAAAAACAAATAAAAATGAGAATATAAAAAACAGAAAATTTATTTTATATTTATTATTTTTACATTTATTTATTTTATATTTTTGTGTGTGTGTATTTTATTTTGTAATTAAGATGTTGAAATATGAAATAATTATTATTATAATGTACTCGACGCAAGAAAAAAAAAATAAATACGAATTGAACGAAATTAAAAACAAAATGTCCACAAGAACACAAAAAAATGATCATTCTTTATTGTAATGCATTATCATCATCAGTAGCTCGACTGCCCTTGGTGGACCTTAACTTGTATCAGGATTTGCTGCCATTCCACCTTATTATGAGCTGCTACTTTCCAGTAACTGACATTCATCTTTTTCAGGTCGCTTTCAACATTATCTATCCAGCGTGCTTTAGGTCTTCCCGGTCTTCTGATACTTTTATCAGGGGTGTAAATTATCAATCTTCTCATCACATCATGCTGCGATTTTCTTGTGACGTGTCCTAACCATTGGATTCTGCTTATTCTAATGTGATGGACAATACTTATGTCTCTATATAAATCATATAACTCATCCTCCATATTCCCTATTCTTTCTTTCAAATATTCCTAGTGCATTTGTATCCGCTCTCGAGATGGTCCACGTCTTTTGCTCTTTAAGTTACCACTGGTAGTATCAGCGTCTTGTAAATAAGACACTTTGTGGCCCTTGTAAGTAACTTCGACTTCATAATATTGATTAGTGCGAACTAGCACTTATTGCCCATAGTATGATTCCTCGCTTGATTTACACACTTATCTTAATGCATAAATATATAAAAAATAATACAACATATCATGGAGTTAAAATTAATATGGAATATAATTTCTTTGATAAATATTCGGTAAAGTATAAAATTCAATATAAATTCAGTAATCAAGAAAGAAGAAAAAATTTGAAATTTATCAACTACAGAATATTTAACAGTCATCAACGTAAAAATACACTCATGCATTCATCTTCAACGTATTAATTTATACTTATGGTAGGTGAATCGTCTACTATTTGTCGTTTAAACATTATTCAAAAGGTATTCCAATATGAAGTATTTCAATAAATATGTGTATCTATATAGTCTGTCTTTTTACGTTATTTTTAAATGCAAATCACGACTTAGACTATCAATTTCCATCATTATTACGTGCATACATGCTTATATACATACACAAAATATTTGTATGTTGTAGATAATCGTTATAGAATAAAATAATTTTACTATCTAATCCTGACTGTCTGACAGGTGAATTTCATATTGTGTATGAAAATTAATTTTGTTGACACCTGCTGTATCTTTAAATAATCCTTCACAATAAAATCAACAATAAAACAAAACAAAAAATAAAAATAAAAAAAAAAGGAAAGCAAATTGAATATTTAGATAATATAATCTACAATCAAGTATAACTTATTCTATCTATACTCTTTGCTATAATTCAATCAATACTTCTTGTGGTAGAAAATTATACTTCATGACTATTTTTCTTCAATAAAAACTTCTTACACATACAGTTACAGACGATGACAAGAACATTGAACTGCGTTACAACAAAACAGTGTACAAAAGTTAAAAACCGAATAATGAGAAATCTAAAAAAGAAACAAAATATGAAAATATTTAAAAACTTTAAGCTGCTTTCAATGCCTTTTGTTGCTGTTGTACATATAATAATTTTAGTTTGGATGTAATGTACTTTTATTAGTGGTTGGTTATTATCACATTATCACTTCCTACTTAGTGTATATTTCAATCATTTTTCGTTCTATACCCTTAAATATATTATATGGTGTCCTATAAAACAAAAATTTAACCTTGTAATAAATTATAATAATATATTATGTACATGATGGACATATATACATATTATGTGCAGTAACATTAAAGCTGTAATTGGGTGTGCCACATCGCAGTCAAACACCATACCATCAAATGAAACTACTATGCATTCGTTTATTATTTTTTGACATTCATTTCCGTAGTTTCTTTTCATAGAACACAGTAATATTATTTTTTTTTCTTCTACAAATTCGTGTGAAGAAAAGCAATAATTTGACCTTCCCTAACCCTAACCTAAGAAAAAGAACAAAAACAAACAAAAATATTTTAAATAATTTTTTTTCAAGTACTGGAAAAGGATATCAATGATAGTTAAAGCACATAATGATACATTACACGTAAAAAGAAAAATGAAGTCATTTCTATTTAAAAAAAAAAAATTAATAAATGAAGAAAAATAAAAAATCAATTAATTACATTTGTCCTTAAAGTGTGTGTATGTGTCAGTTATAGGATAACAATAAACAATTCATTTTCAACTTAGTTTATTTGTGATAGTACATTTTTTTTTGTATAGTTTCAAAGTCCTTTGATATTATCTTATACAATCCTTTACGAGGGTATAATTCATGAAATTGTTTAATTTATGAATCCGAAAATTCAGAATCGAAGAAATAGTCATATTTTTAAATTTTATATTGAAATAAAATACATACAACTTATGTCCGATTTCTTCATTTCCAACTTCATATCTTCTTACTAACTTTAGCGAAAAGATAACAAAGCATTTGCATTTCTTCATCTCTAAATAGTATTTAGCTGCTTGATATCATCAACAAAACTTTAACAATTTTGATCCGCAGTATGATGGCAATACTAAAACATGAAACCAAGACTAAAATAAACCCAATCGATGTCGAGTCGAATTTCATAAACGTTCATGACTTCCCCTTTTCTGGCTCTTCTATACGTCTCTTCTGTAATTTGTCATGTGACATTCATGTTTTCAAGACAAATGTAAACAAACGCCGGGGTAAACTTCAATAACACTGAATGATATTAAAAAAATAAAAATAAATAAAATAGTTGAAAAAATTCTTCGCAGACAAGTTAAAATTAGTAAAAACAAATAAAGCAAATTTTTAATCGTTTTTTAGAATTTACAATCCTGATGAATTTAATGAATGAAGTGAGAATGAAAAACATTGAAGAAAAATGTTTTTTTTTTTTATCACACATTCATGATAATAAATTTAATGAATAAAATTTTGTGAAATGGAATCAAAACTGTTGAACATAGAGTGAAAAATTTTATATAAAAGCAAATAAAATGAAAAATACACAATCTAATAATTGTGTTATTCTTTAAAATTGATTATGCAAAAACGTAAATTTATCTTATGAATATCAGATAATATGTTTTTTTTTTTTCACTTTTCTTAATTACATATGTATATATACATACATACGTTTGTTTGTATGTTTACATGCATGAATGCGAATGCATTATATGAAATAGTGTGCATTATGTACATATATACATATGTATGTGTATGTGCTTCCGTGGAAATTCTTTTTCATTCATTCATTGATTCTTATACATATAAAAAATGTGCACAAAGTATACATAATACATATAAATATGTAATGAAATTACATACATGTAAATACATAAGATATGTGTATATGTGTATATACCGACAATATATGAAATTCATATTCATTCATGCGAATTACTTTTATTTTCATATTATCCTTAATATTTTTTTTTTGTTTTTTTTTTTCATTTTCTTTGTATGTTTATACGTACAAATGAAATCTCATAATTACATTTATTTATTAATGTGTTGTTATTGTTGGTTTTGTTTTTTTTTCATTCATTAATTCATTTATTCGGAATTTTAAAGAAATATTTATTATTCACTTAATAACTCATACACGTACAAACATTTACATATACTCACGTACATTTATGTACTTGTGTGTACTCACTCATATGAACGAATATTATTATTACATAATGGAATAAAATATTTTATTGTGATTTTTGCTTTTTTGTTTTTTGATTTTTTTTTACCAACACATATGAAAAACTTTATAAATTTTTATAAGATTTTTTTTTCACATTTTTCTTATTTTTGATTGTTGTTTTTATTTAAATAAAAAGAAAAACTTTAATTTACTTAATTGTATTTACATGAAATTTTATAAATTTATTTAAATACGTTTACGTAATATTTTTTTGCATTTTATTTTGCTTCTCATTTTTCATCTTTAAAATTTTATATGCAAAACAAGCACTGTCTAGACAATTAGATTATACCATTCTCATAATTAATTTTAAAATTAATTTTTGAAAAACAATAGATAAATAATAAATGAAAAAATAATTGACGCTTTTACTTTTGAGAATAATTAATATTAAACCGCTTCTATATTCAATACAGTAGACTTGACAGCTACTTTTCTATTTATTACTCGAAAGTCGAAGTCCGAGTTGAAGTCAACTGCATTGAATATAGAAGCAGCATTACTACACTGGATAATAAGGACTCATCGAAATTGCAATTCTTCCATTTTATATTGAACTGATATAAGTAGATAGTAATTTTTTCTTATATAATATAAGATCTTTCTATTCTCACTCTCCTACGCGCCTACAATATAACTAAAGCTTTGTTCTTCAAAAATATTTATTACGTTTCAAAATTAGTTTCTCTCATTTTTTTTTACTGCTTTACAACTCGACAAAAATATGGACCTGCGACCGATTGCGTATATAGTTTATTTCAAAGTATTGAACATCCTAACGCTCTCGGGCTGAGCAAGCGAAACAATCACTCAAAAGTCATATTCTTCAAAAGCTACCAAATGGATCTTACTGGAACGGAACAGCGTAAAATTGAAAAATAAATATTAAAATTAAATGTGAGATAAATGAAAAAATTTATCTGTAGGACCGACCAAAGAAAATGGGATCTGGCGTATCAGATACAACGATGAGTTGTACCAAGTGTACAAAGAACCGCGGCTGTCCGTTCACATAAAGCTACTTCGACTTCAATGGACAATGGGATAAGAGGGTACCCAAGAAAGCTCTAAATGGACGAATAATAGGCGCAAGACCCAAAGGTAAACCCCGTCTGAGATGGGAGGATAACGTGCGAGAAGATGCTGCGACAATTCTAGGAATTCAGATTTGGAAAGCAGCAGCAGAGCAACGTAACCAGTTCAGGGCTACAGTGAAGGAGCCGATTCGAGCTGTAGCACCATCGAGGAGAGAGAAAATGAAAAAATAATATAAGATACAATCTGAAAAATCTTCATAAATTGCGAGTACTTACACGTAATAATGCTACGTACGAGTATTAAAAAAGACAAATTTTCTCAAAATACGAGTATGTGAATAAACAGAAAAACTTTCAAATTTTTTATACTAGGCATAATTAAATTAAAAGGGGCTCAGTGACTCAGTGATCTCAAAGTTGTGGGTTCGATTTCTGTTCGGATAAAAAAAAAATAAAATAATTTCCTTTTAACTTTACTCAGCTTTTAAAAAATACTTACTAGATTGTTGGGAAAAAGAGCATAGAAATGTTGAAAACTATAGTCTACTCTACTTGCTGACGTCCTCAACTCAAATCAACTCAAGTATTATTAATTCATTCTGAAAATTGATCGGTTATCATGTAAAAAGTAAGTTTATTTTATTTCTTTACCAAACCAACAACTTAGTTTGGTTCCTATAATCCTATAATGAACTGAAAATGCATTTATGATATAAAGTCTAGAAATCACTTCAGTGAAAGCACTGGTTTTTTGAATCGATATGTTTTCCTTTATTTTTAAGAACATACTCGTAATTTATTTTTAACAACACAAATTCTAAATTTTTTTTATCAAGAAATGAAATGTAAGTTTTTATTTAAATGAAATAAAAAGAAGAAGAAGAAGAAGAAAGAAAACAAAGAATCAAGTTTTAAAAATAAAATCAGAATTCTTCGAATAAATATTAACAGGTCCACATTTATCCTCTTACAAAAAATAATTTCTTTGTATAAAAAAATAAAAAATTAATAAATATATAAAAATACACATAAAATTATAAATTGTATCCTACAGATGGTATTCGATATTTTATTCATTTAAGTAAAATAAAAAATTTATATTATTTTTGAAAATTTATTATTTGGAAATAATTTTACTCGTAATATGCCCACACGATTGCAAACAAAAAATTGTTGTCTCTGTTTTTATTAAAAAATGAATGTTTTAATGTTTTTCAATTACAATGGTCGTTGTATACATTTCAAATTAAAAATAAACAAAATGAAAACAATTTGTTTTTTTAATTTGTTTTTATTTTATTTTTATTGCTCCTTTTTATTTTATTTTTCTATTTTTATGTCATTTATTCTTATCATTTCAATACCGCATATAATAGACTACTTACTTACTTCTTTTTTTTTTTTTTTGTCATAAAAATATAACCCTTGTTTCTTCACATTTTATTTTTCATATTTATTATATTTCTACTTTTTCGTTTTCTTATATGCATATGGTTTTTATGTTAAACTTTTTGCATTTGTCTTACAATTGTTTCTATGTGTATTAAAATTGTATAGCTACTTTTATTTTCAAAATGAAAACAATTTTTAAACAAAAACAATAAAAAACTAAAAATTTCAAAAATATAAATAAAAATTAATAAAATAACTCTTTATTATACATACACAGTAGTATAATCGTACAGTGATTCCGAAAACTGTTCACGTGTCAAAGCAAAATCAAAACAAATGAGCATATTTTGGGAATCTGTGGACATTTTTAATTATAATATATACGTATACGTACATAAATGTTTTTCTTTGACTTGTAGAACATAATTTCTGATCACTAAAAATAATTGCAGGTGATGTTATTTAAAAATAGTGATGCCTGAAAAATTACACAGTTGCCGTGAACAGTGTTTTGGCTATGTTTGGTTTCAAATACAAGATAATTTCATACTTAATACTTTAGGCAAAGTTATATGAATTTTTATAAAAATCAATTTTAATAAAAAAAAAATTAAAAATAATATTTCTGCTAGAATTTTTGCACAACAGTGAAAAAATAACTCAAAATTGATGTTAAACATATCATTGGTGTTTGGTCACCATCCCCAGAAGATTTCGGTAGGATTCCAAAGAACCACGTGAAGATTCACTTTAATGGGAGCCGTCAAATATACTTCATTGTTTTTCCCAAGTTATGCTCATTTGTTTTGATTTTTCTCTAACCTCCAAACAGTTTTTGGAGTCACTGTACACAAAATACACAAAATAATGTACTTAATGAAATATTTTTCAATACAAACGTACTTACGCCAACATTTATGTTAAAATACTTATGTGTATATTATTTGTAGTGTTGTATGCATATACGAGTAGGTATCAGGTATGTACATTCATGTAAGGTAAGCATGTACATACATTCGTAATATTGTACAAAGGATTTATTATAGATTTTCGTATGTATATGTATATGTATTTTTAAAAAAAAAAAATAACTCCTTAACAACAAATTAGCTGAAAAACTAATGATGTTTGAAAACATAAAAACCGCATTATATACACACATGTACGAACATCATAATGATATACACTTATATGAATGTTCACATTTGTACACTTACAGATATTTACTTATGTATAAAACACAAGAATATACAATTAAAATGTGGTTATGTGTAGAGAGTTTCATGTTTCATACACTAGTACGCATATATTGAGAATGCCAGGATATAATGTCTAAAAATAAAATAGCTAAGTGTAGTATTGTAGATGTATGTACATACAATGAACTCATGAAGTGAATAATAAAAATCAATGTATGTATGTACACGTATTTGTAGAAAAAGAAAGAATAAATTATCACCACATTTTCATTTGTTTATTTAAGTTTACAAATACACATTCAATATTTAAATATGTTTAAATATAATATTTTCTATTACTTATATGAAATGCATATTAAATATTTTTTATATATACATACATATATATTCTCCATACGCATACATGATAAAATGTGCATGCACATAAACATATACAACCTGTGCAAAATTACAGTATGTTATGTACCTTTATCTAGTATATGTTCGCATATTTTTCTACGCGAACCATATTATTTAAGCTTTTTTTGAGAAAAAATTTGAAAATAAATGTCAGTATATGTTATTTGGTTTGTCGTTGGTTTCGTAGCAAGTTTATTTTTATGAAGTTATAACTCACTGACCTTACTTTCACACTCAATCCTGAAGAAGCGGTCCTCATCCATTCTGTTCCTCTAGCCTCCATAGGGGTTGACTACCCTGCCTCTACTAGAGGTTAACGGTACCACCACTTGAAGGTAGGATGAGAGATAAAGTAGGAAAGTTGAGAGATTTCATTTCCTTAGATCTGTCATTAAATTGCAGTTTACTACTCCATGGTCGATGTTCTGACATGGTATACCAAGTATACAAGAAGACCTGCGGCAAATAGGGGTAAAAGAATGGAGAGAAAAAGCGAGAGATAGAGAAAACTGGAGAAGCATCATGTTGGAGACTATGGCTCACAAAGTCCATTATAGTCGAAAAGAAGAAGAAGATAAGTTAGTTGCTAAATTTAAAAATTCATTACAAGAGAAAAAAATTAAGATTCTACAAGATTTTGTTTAAAAAGGTTGTTACACAAAATATTGAATTCATTTTTTTAAATTTATTTAATTAAGGTTTTGTACTGTCCCCATCCCATGATTTATTTACAATAGTTTTAATGAAAAAAAAAATTTTTTTTTTCAGTTTTTGTTTCATTTTATTATTATATAAACTGAATAAAATATTATAATAATTGTACGTTTTAGAGGTACTCGATTTTGAAAAATCATACTTGTCCCATAATTTCTTTACGCCTGCGTGTATGTTATTATTAATTGAACGTAATAAAATAGTCACACAATTTCTACACTAATTTTATCGTAGATATTTTTATGCATCTATTAACCACTGTATACTTATACATATTCTTTAAATTTACATCATTCATATTATTTTAAAATTTTCATATTACAACACAATATCAACAAAACAATAACGAGAACATATGTAAAACGATTGTATGTACACCATGTACTACAACTACATACACCACTGCTTTTTAAAAATTTTCTACATCTTTACAATTCCCATAAAAGTCGAGTCGCTAGCCATTGTAAAAACAAAAAAAAAAAAAGAAAGAAAAACACCGAAGAAAATAAAAATTAAATTCTCATTTCCTTTTGACAAAACTAAACTTTAACTTTGATTTTTATATTAATTTTTTATTTTCCTGTTTTTATTTTTTTTTTTTAATAGTGGAATAACCTCTACATACAGTTACGTACACTCACATATACTCATTTACAATGTAAAATAGAAAGTAGCCTGAACAACAAATATTCTTTTACACATTGAAAAATACACATGAAATTCAACTTATTTTTTATATTGTTTTGTTTGTTGTTGTTGTTGTTGTTCTATGTATTGTTTGTGCTTTAATTTTCTTCTTATTGTTTCCTTTATGCATTTCTTTTTTTTTTTTGTTTTATTTAAAGAGTAATTACAAATATTTTTGTATTCATTAAAGAAGCCACATAAGTAATGTCATTTTCTCTTCTACTGTACTCACTCATATACAGTATGTATGTATATATGTATAAATTTATGGTAGTAGATAAACGTACATTTAAGTAATTCACCTGTTTTCTATGTACCACATTACATTGAAAAAAAATTTTGCATAATGAAATTGCCTGCCTGCTGTATAAATCCAAATACATGCATACATGATACATGTCTGTATTTCTATTCATATCTGTATGTGTTCCACTCTGATGTACACTGTATGGACTTGTACCAACAACAATATTCCATTTTTATATCACAGAAAAATAAACACATGAAACATTAAGGGGATTCATTTCACGTTTCAGTTTGTCGTAAACTTCGTAATCTTCGTAGTTTTTCAGTTTTCGTAGTTCATTTCTCTACATTTACAAACTGCGAAAGTTTAGAAAAACTGCGAAAGTAAAATGCTTCGCGGTTTCTAAATTTTGTATTTCGTAGTTTCGTAGTTAATGTTTGACAGCTCTTAGTTGGCTGTTATTATTAGAAAATAAATATAACGGCTGAAATAAAAACAACTTCGAAAAATGTAAACTAAAAACAAATTTGATAAAATCGTTCATTTCAACAGAACTACGAAAAATTATAGTGAACTGAACAATTACATGAATCCCCTAATTATTGTAAACCTTTAAAATCCTTAAACATGAATAAAATAATTTTTTTTCTTCTACAAAATCACAGAAAAAAAAATAAATAAATAAAAAAAATACTTACATGAAGAACTGAAGAAAGAAATTAGAATGTTGACAAAACAAAGTACAAAAAAAAACAAATTTTTTCTTGTTATTTTGTTTCAAAATTTTTCTAGGTTTTTCTATTCTCATAAAATAATACCAGAAAAATAAAAATAACGAAGAAAAAAAAAAGTACAAAAGAAAAACATAAAAATAAGAAAAAAAAATTACGATAAACTGTACACATATATACGAGTACTTAAAAGAACAAAAATATTTTAACATGCAAAAAAAAAAATCTCTTCTTTAGAATCATTTACACTTTTAGCTTTTAGTCTATATGAAAACTGATATACTCATATGTTGTGTATATGAGTGCATTTATATAAATCCACATGTACATAATATATAAAAACGAATGACTGTATACATACACCAATGAGCATTATTATCGCGTATCTTCAGATCGTATAATAATTTTTCCTTCATTCAAATTTTCCACTTATTTTTATTTAGCAGTGTTGAATATTTTTCAAAAGAGAAAAACAAAAACTACACTTTAACAAAAATAAATGTACGAGTATATATAAATGAAAAAATAAGAGAAATAATAATTATCCTGAAAATCTTAAATTGTTTTGTTTTTTTCTCAATTGTAAAAAAAAAGTAAAAGAAAAACTAATACAACCGAACACTTTAACAAATGAAACTTTCTTACAACATGATGTACAAGTGGTATACAAGTACACATATACTCGTGTTACGTTGAGCTTGAGCAAATCCTATTCTTCAGTTTCTTAAAATTATTTTTTATTTTTTATTTTTAATATTTTTTTTTTGTCGCAATAGGATAATTACAAAATCCATCAACAAACTAATCCACCAGTCATGTATACTCGTATACTGCTCGCATATCCCAGAAAAACATTATTTTCCGTGTTTCATTTTAATTTTTTACAATTTTCCTAATTTTTTTCCATTCTTCTAATGGTCTATAGATGTACTTACTATTACACGAACACATAGATATTATATGTATACACATCCTTTTAACTTATTCATCCTTTACGTACTGTATTTTTATTTTATTTTGTCTTTGTTGTTATTATACTTTTGTCAAATAAATAAAAATAAAAAAAAAAAAACAAAATATCAACCAGTATACAAATTAAATGAATCCTAACGATCACCACTAAGAATTTTTTCACATCATTCTTATAAAAACCCTTTTCTTGTATAACAAATTTTTTTTTACTCCTATAAATATGCATTATATTCGTATCTCTTTGCGTGTATAATTTAGATTTTATTTATCCTTTTACTTAGATTCTATATACTCTCGTATGTAATTATCCTTATTGTGTGTCTGCTACAATAGCACATATGTATGTTTGTATATCATATAAAAATTCCTATATTTGTACTCGTATTTTAAGTAATTCACCATTACCAATTACAATACACACAAATACGTAAGAGGTTGTTTCAAGTTGAATTTAAAATGATTATTTTTAAAGGTAGCAGAAAAATTCTTTAGAATAAAAAATTTGAAAATGTGAAAAAATAATAATAAATAACAAACAACAAAAACTGAAAATATTTTTTTCTTCATACACGAATGTATGTACATGTATACGTGTAATACCTTCATTTTGTTTTGTTTTGATTGTTGCTGTTAGAGTTGAAAAATTTTTTTTCATTTTATTTTGTTCGTTTCACTTTGTAAATTCTTTCACTTTTTATTATTGTACAATTACATTTATTCATATAATGTAATGTCTCTACCTTAATCCTTTCTACAATGGAATGTATACTTAAAATTACCATGTATACATACATACATGTAACTTATTATCTCTATAATGCACATACTAGTATGAGTATGTGCATTATACCAATAAAGAGTTGAAATAAAACTGAATAATATAAAAAAGGAATTTAATCCTTGTGATTACGATTTTTTTTCTTCGCTTTTAATTTTTTTTTTTGTATTTTTCTTTTTCATTTAATTTTTGTTTTTCTTTCTCTTTCATTTCCTCTGTTCACATAGTGATACAATTTTATATGTATTTTATAATGTGAACAAAATAAATCCTGAAAAATACACACGCAAATTAACAAACAACAGGAACAACATAAAAAAAAATTATTTTAATTAAAAAAAAAATCTCAATATAAAATGTAACAAAATGTATAGTACATAATAATCTAAGAGAGATACCATTCATCTTTGTGTGTATGTGTGCGTATATATTGTATTCTATAATAGGAAAGAAGTAATGCAAATTTTTTTTTTCCATTATTTAAAATATAATCACAAAAAAATTTTAAATGTGTGATAATATCCCTGATAATAAGTAACATTAATTCTACAGAGAAAAAATAAATCTTTTACGGAATTACGTATTCATTATTATATATATGATTATGATTCTGATTTATGTATGTATTTAAATATTTTAAGCAACTTTTTGTTTAACTTACATACATGCAAGTAAGTATGAATACCTTAATTTTTGCAATTATGTAAATGTTTTCTTGAATCGCATTTAATGACAAATTCTAATTATCCTTAAAAATGTTTATTCAAAAATCGATTAATTCTCAAAGACATTTTGCAAATAACTTCTTCGTCGATAAATTAATGATGAAGATGAAGAGAAAACTGAAGTTTATCATTATTAAGTGATTGAATCCTTGTAGAAATTATTTTTTTCTTTTCGTATATAGTAATATTTTTTTTTCCAATTTTTTCTTTAATCAAATTCAAATTACAACACTTTTAGAATGGTGTTGAAGTATAGACATAAATCCACTTAATATTAAATATTCAATCTAAAGGACATTAACACTATTTCAATTCCATTGGTAATATTTTAACAAACAAACCGTTTTTTTTTTCTCTCTTTTGGCTTTTTCTAATTTTGCTTTTATTTTTGATGCTCATAAACATCGTATACGAGTATCATCGTATGTATAAGTACTACAGAAATCTCTTCAATAAAAATATCCTCTTATCATTTATTCTATATACTACTACTATTATACTATTATGTCTGTGTTCATCTAGAAGGCTTATTAAAATTTTTTTTTTTTAGAAAAATAATAATAAAATTCCAATAATAAAATAGAAAACCAATTGATTGCGGCAACAATCACCAATCAACAACATACATTATTATACTGCGCTTCAACTTTCATTTTTGTATACATACAGCATTTATACGTATATGATACTATCATCATTATGCAGTGAATATGCTGATTCATCAAATTAAACTTTTCAAGAGTTTTCATGTTCTATGCCATGTTATATACATTGCATGTACGAGTATAAATACTTCCAGATGTATAACATACATTATATTCTATCACCATTATTGTATTCATCGTCATCATTATCATAATCTCGTCATCTCGTCATCATCATATATTTTTTCGCATATTCTCTACATTATATTTTGTTTGTGCTTGCTTATAGCACTTATAGGCATAATATTCAACTGCAAAAGTATGAATAAGGATCCTACAATGATTTTTATTATGACCAAATATATATTAAGCACATGTACATACATATGTATGTTATGTATATTGTAAATATTGCTGAATATTAACAAACACTAGAACATTTAAAAAAAAAAAAACATACACACACACACACACTGATAAAATAAACTTCATATCAATACAATATAACAATAATAAAAAAGAAAATAAAATACCGAAAAAAAATAAATACAAAAAGGAAAATAATACTAAAACTGAAATATCCTTATGATATAACATATAAGTAATAAACCATACCATATACCCAAACAAATTCGTATATTAAATATAATATTAAGATACAGTTTATTGTTCTAAAAAGTGAAAGAAATAAAAATTTTGAAAGGATTTTCTTTTTTATTTCTTCTTATTCATTTTATTCCTCTTTTTTGTTATTCTTCTATGTATTTTCTTTATTATTTATTTTTTACTTGTTCGTTTTGTTAAGAAAAAAAACAAAATAAAAATAGCCCTTTATAATACAAATTTTACAAAATTATATAAAATAAAACAAAACAGTATACAAATTCACATACATATGTACATAATAATCGAAGGAAATAAAAGAAATATAATATATTATAGTACCGTAGTATATAAAACTAAATAAAATTCAAAATCATTGTCTATTACATAATTTTTATCTGGTATATATGTACAACATTTCAAAGAAAGAAAAGCATAAGGATAAGAATATTTTATTTTTTCTTCAATTTCCTTTTTTTTTATTTTTTTTGTCTTGCATTTGGTATTTATTATTTTCTTACACTTCATATTTTTACAATAATTTTGTAAAGAAAACCACATTTTTATTTTTCATACACAAATATTAAATTCAAATAATATTATATCTACATATCTTAAAAAAATTTATTAAGGATCAAATTAAGACACTTATGAAAAATAAATAAAAATGAAATTTTTCATTATTCAAATGAATTTATTTTGTAAAATTTGAAAAAGGTAAACTTGAAAGGACGTACTATACTTAGTATATCTAGAGACGATAAATAAGAGAATACGTGAATATATTCGTGTCCTTGAACAAATAATTATAACAGCTATCGCACAATTCCCGCGCGAATTACAGCGTATCGCCGAAAATTCGCACAATTCGGGCGCAACTGCAGCATTTTACATTTCTTCTTCTTGCAAATAGAATACTACTATACAAAATTCAGATCGTGAATGGCTCATTGTCGCTGAAAAATAGAATAGAATCTATTTGGGCGAAAGCGATAACGTAAAGTTCAGCGTAAAAAGTCCCATTTAATTACTGTATACACTGTAATAGTCGCTGGAATTGTGCGATTGCTGTAAGGCTTTCTACACAAATACAAATGTACATATTCGTATTACATAATATTATACGTTATGACAATGAAAAGTACATCACGAGAAAATGAATAAAAAATGTTATGAGAAATGAAATTATGAGTCAGCTTCTGCAGTTTGTTTGTACCTAAACCGTTTGCAATATCTAGTCAAAAATAAAATTGTGTTGAAGTATATGTACATAATGTCGACTTCTAATCCTTTTTATTCAAATCAGTTATTCAGTCAATTAGCAATAATGCTGACAGACCAAGAGCTCCTTTTGAATTTAGCTAAATCAGTTTAAAAAAAGCTTTTAGTTAAGAAGTCGTACTGACAGACCGAAAACTGGTTTAGTTGTCAAAAAAGCTCTCATCAAGTTACAATACTGTTGCAGGGCTGACAGACCACAACCAAGAGCTCCTTTTCGATTTAGCTAAATCAACTTAAAAAAAAGCTTTTAGTTAAGAATTCGTACTGTCAAACCAAAGTTGTCATTTGTGTTATGTTCAAAAACAGGTCTCATCGAATTAAACTACTTACATTAAGTAGCCTAGGCTAAACTACTTCTGAGCGGACTTATCCCAGCTGATTGCTGACAGACCAATGAGTTTATCTACTTAAACAGGCTAAGAAAATTTCTAAACTCTGGTCTGTCCGCATTAAAAGTTATGAAGGTTTTTCATTTAATTTTTCAGTTTTTAATTTCAATTTGATATTTATATTTGAGAAATTTAAGACCCATATATACACATGATCATTTTTATTTACAAAATTCCTTTCAATCTTTTGTCTTTTTATACTATCAATGAAACGAGAGAAAGCTACAAAAGTATATCTTAATAATTTTTTCAGGTCAAGGTAACTTTTTTTTATAAACTTATAATTTTCTTATCATATAAATGACGTCTTTAACATCATTTTCAATTTTCATTTATACAAATTCTTTTTTTTCTCAATCTCTTTTTTTTTTTTTTCAAATATTTTCAATATTTTTATTTTCCTTTTTTATGATAAAATGTAAAATGAAAAAAAAATAAACCTCAAATCCTTGAGACTTGATACATCGATTTAAAGATTTGTACAAAACTCATCAGATTTAATCTAAAAGTCAAATCTATTAGTGTAAGTGGTGTATCATCAATAAAAATACATTATGATAATTCCATAACTAATAGTACAGAGAGATATAGTGGAATTAAAAAAAAATGTTTTTTTGAAATATCCAAATCGAATGCAAGTGCAGTGTGCACATGTACTTGTACGTTGTATGTTGTATACATTCACATAGGCACACATCAAATAAAAAATTTCCAGAGAAAGTAAAATATGAAATGAAGAAAAATCACAAATAAAACCTCATAATACTTTATACATGATTATGTATTTTATGTATTATGATAGTATGTATGTGTCTATGTATGTAGTTCTCAAATAATAATGTCGCATTGAAAGACAAAAAATTGTGTTGTTCTTATTTATTTTTTACATTCGAAGTGAAAAGTTGTGATAAGAGTATACAAAACTTTGGTATTATTTTAAGAAATTTGAAAAAAAAAATCGAATAAATAAAAGAAATGGGAAATAATTGTACGAGTTTATAATATGTAACTCATCTACACCTACAGTGTTATGTATACTTGTACAAATGTGTATAAAGAACGAAAATACGAATTGAAAAAAAAAGAGGGAAAAAAAACTCATCAAAGGATATTAAAGTGAATGAGGAGTATAATAATACACAGACATTTTGTCATACACACATGTAGTGTATTTTATGAGAATTTTATTATACACATACAAAGTTTAGCAATAATCACGTCAGGATATAAGTGAAAAGTCAAGCCTATAAGTGAAAAGTGATATTCACGTGGTTTGTTTCGACTTAGTATTCGTATGCTCTTAATCATACATTATGTATGTACATTGTATGTGTTGGGAAAAAGAAAAAATATACGTATATTTAAGAGCAATCGATTAAATTATGTTCTGAAAATAATATCGATCAAAATGTCCTCCTCGGCTTCGTCTGACTGAAAATCCAAAAATTTTCTGCGTACTAAAAAATAATTTTTTTTTTCACAAAATTTGTATCGGCTTCCAACTGCTCTAAAGCCAAAAGGCCCAACTTTAACGACATAGCTGACATAGACCATGACATATGTCGTGCTACGAACACAGCTAAATGAGTTAAACTATAATTGACATTGCCGTCCTTCGTTATTATAAAATTCGTTACTGCTCGACATAAGCAGTACGATCGAAAGCGTACATGACATATGTACGTAACATAAGCACATAACCTCATTTTTGTGAAATTTGTATTCTTTATTATTTAGTATGATCTATGTATGTCATTATAGTTAACAGAATGTTATACATTTTAACATTCGTTGTTTTGTCTTATGATGTTTCTTATGTCAAGTATGTCGATTTAGTTATGCCCAAAGCCCAGTTAGCTAAAGTTCGATTCAAACTATGATTTGAGTTATCGAGTCAATTGAACTTTATAAACCTTCAAATGAAGATCATAATGCAAAATTCTCTTGTAATGCACTACGCTTAAGACAAACATAATATGCAATTTGATAATGAATTCGAATAATCTCTACACGTTGTTGAATCGTATCTAACTTTCCATGATCACTTGTCACTAAGTACAACAATCAACGCTTGATATTAACTTTTCGATCAGTGTTATCGTTGTGGCTATTGAAAGTTCTGACATTGGATGGTATTCACCAAGATGGATATATCCGTCGGATATATTTTAGCCGGATACAATTTCAGCTTATTCATCAATCTAGATAAAATTTGTTTTCAAACTTCGTTTTCGGGTCGAACATGTGTGTCAAACACGTCAGCTGACTGTATTATTATATTACAAAATGAAAAAGAGGTTCTGTGATGTGATAATTATTTGCAAAGTTTATAATACAGTACAACTTACATTACATTACTTTATTTGTGCTGCTGCTGTTAATAACAAGATTATGTTCGAACGATATTTATAATACAACTCCGAGGTTGTCTTAAAAATATCCGAGTAGTGTTTTATCCAGGTTGATGAATACACTTTATCTCAGATAAAAGATAATCTATGCTGGTGAATACCAGCCTCACATTGGTAAACCTTGTATTTGCAATACATACTTACAACAAGCACATACATATGTATAAAATTCTCTGACTAAAATATTATCATCTTTTCATTTTATAATACGAATATAAATTCTTTTTCATACAATGTATATGTATTTATTACTCTTATACTATACAATATAATATGTACGTTGTAATACACATACACATATATCCACACACTTAATAGTATTTATATGTGTACTTGCATACATGAATATTATAAGAAAATAGATTATTGAATTTTATTTTCATATTTCAAAATTTTCATTGGCAAAACCAGGAAAGGATAATTCATGCTTTTTATTGTTCATATTTACATATTATGCATACACATTATGTAATCTGTATAGTGTGCCTACATATACATATATGTACCTATATGTATATTTTTTGTTATTATTTTACTCATCATTTTTTTTTTCTTGGTTTTTACTTTTTCATTTTTAGCATCTGGTATAAGTTTATTAATATATGAAATACATACATGAAAAATAGTATATGTATACATATGTACATACTTAGATACACATACATATGTAGATATTCACTTAGTAAAGCATCCTGTTACCTTTTTGCTGATTCAAAATGTAATGAAAAATATGACAAAAAAATACATACATATTTATAAAAATTATAAATCTACATAGTATGTAAACAAATACACACATACAAACATTTGTAAATACACATTACACACAAAGAAGGTACATGTATCGAAAATAACAAACAAAATGTATACTATAAAATCCTTTAGATTCTGTATATTAAGTGACAAGTTAAAAATAAATCTGACAAATGCACAATAATCACAAAATCGAACAAGAAAATTATATATATTCGTACACACACAGATATGAAAGAAAAAAAAAAATAAAATAACAATAAAATTCATTTTTCTTACAATATGTATATGTAGATACAATATTATTCCTGAACTAATATTTTTATAGAAACTACACATATATTATTTATACGAATATTATTATTAATTCATATACACATATATGTATATAATATACTTATTCACACATTATGTGTATACTTAAGTATTATACATTCATATTCCATATATTATATTATCACCTATTCATTCTTCTGTTATGCTTCTTATATAATGTAAAATGAAAAATATCAATATAGAATCTAGATACTTTTGTGTGCATTATATACATATCTACGATTATATACATGAATATAATATGTGAATGTAGAAAACTGAATAAAAAAAAAAATATATATGTATATATATACAAAAATTGCAAATAATAAAGAATGAATGAAAGAAAATAAATCGACAAGTATAAAAAACAAATAGCGAACAAACCGAATGCAATAACATACGAGAAGAAAATAATAAGTAAAATAAAATAATGAAAAATAAAAAAAAATAAAAAAAAAATAAAAAAGAAAAAAACTAAATAAAAGCAGAACTATATAAGCATGTACATACATAAATAAGTATGTATGTTCTGTACGTCATGTATACTTATAACATTATATAAGTGTGTATATTATCCTGATACAACCACTGTTAAAAAAATTGCATCACCCATATGAAATATAAAATTTTAAATAATGTTTGAAATTTACTTTTACTTCGTAGTGACTATATGCGTTAAAATACATACTTAATTTACCTGGAAAATACATCTGGATAAATTCACAAACTATATATATATTTTCCAGCATTTATTCGCGCAATTAGTCACAAGTAAGCTAAATAATAGTGGAGTGAAGTAATCAAATACATAAATAAAGGTGATAAATTAAAAAAAAAAAATATGTATACATATCTTCTTCCCTTTTTCTTCTTCTGTAGCGTTACAGTCCTTCCAGGACACTAGCCTCTGCAAACTCTTTTTCATTTTTCGTTTTCAAACGCTTGAGATCCTTGAGCATGTCGCCCCTTGAGCACACTTTATTTTGGGTCGTCCTGTAGCTTTTCTCTTATCGGGTTCACTCTTCACCACTCTTTTGGCCACTCGTTCTTCTAATATATGTCGCAATATCGTTATCATCATACAGATTTTGGGTTGGTTGTCAAATTGTAGCTAAAATAAATCGTATTCAATTTATAGTTATACGATTTTTGAAAAAAAAAATATTAAAAATGTAAATGTATGGGAAGAAAAATGGAGTTCCAGTTTAGTTTAATTTAGTTTAGAAACATTTGGAACAGAACATGTTGTTCGATATTTAATTATTTGAAAAGTCTTTTTAAAACTGCTACAGAACTCAGAATAGAATTGGTAGAGTATGATATTAATCGGTGGCTCAGTGATAGAGCAACTGGCCTACTAAATTTCAAAATTACGGATTTGATTCCTGTTCAAAGGCAAAAGAAAGGAAAATAGTTTTAAATTTTTCACTGCCTATTACCAACATTTCATACCACCAAGTTTACTTAGTCTTGACTTGAAGGAGTACCAGCTTGTTGGAAAAAAGAGCTTGGAAATGCCGGACTGCTGATTTATCTACTTACTGACGACGAATACATCAATGTATTTATTATTAGATTAGATGATGATTTTAATATTACAAGAATATGTGTGGAATCAATTCGATAAAGATTGAAGAGCACATATATTACTTACAAAAAATTCTTTACTAATTTACGTCTCAAATATTCAAAGTGATGAGGTTTTTTTAACTGCTGGTGTATGTAATTTTTTATGTAGAAACATGAAAATATAAATCAACAAATGAAAAACAAATAACAAAAATAATAATGTGAAAAACATCAACATTTTTATAATTCTATGAGAATAATACATGAGTATATAAAAATGAAAATTTTTGATATGATATGTAGTACATATTTTTTATATACCAATTTTCTGATGAATGTGACATAATACGAGTATAATATGAGCATGTGCGTTGTGTATTATGAGTATACTTCCTTTTCTATACTTAAAATAACTACACATTTTTGTACACATATTCATAATAAAAATATTTAATATAAAAAATAAATAAATAATGTATATAGTGTTCATTATATGAAAAAAAATATGCATACATATATGATTATTTATGAAAAATGTAAAAAAAAAAAAAATTTAAAGGACTTTTATATGCTGGGAAAAAAAAGGATTCGTATAATAATGTTTAGTGGACAGATTTCATTCTCGTTTTTATTTTTATTTGTACAAATACGTATATTGTACAAAAGTGTACTGAAAAACTCATTTGAGTGTATATACGATCGTTGTTACAGCACGTTATAGTAATAATATGTTGACAATTCACAGTATTTTTTTTTACTTTTACATGCTCAATAAATATATAATATGCGTATTTACACATATAATAAACATAATACATAATACGCAATGTAAGAGTATTTTCGAAATAGGATTCCACATAAATACGAGTATGAACATTATAGTACATTCATATGAGTGTATTTCGATAAATAAACAAGAACACATTTGTTCAAGTAGGTACACATGTACATATATGAATTAGGATTATTATAAATTTGAAATATATATGAAAAATATTTATTCCATTTTAACATGTTATGTCAGTGTTTGAATGCATGTACATTTAAACAATAAGAGCATATATTTATGTAATTATGTATATACAAAATAAAAAAAAATTCATGTACTTATGAAAAATCAATAAGGAAAAGACTGAGGTTTTCTAAAAATGTTTAAATGAAGTTCTTGAATAACATTTCCAAGTATGAGTATTTACTTAGTGATGAATATGATTATGAGCGTATTATAATCCTCGGAGACGTACATTTTCAAATTTCAAAGAATTTCTTCTATTTCATCCTAAGCTTCATCTTCTCTCTCATTTGTTTCCATTCTTTATCACAGCGTCCTTTAAAATTGTTCTCCTTGCGGTTTGTATACCAACACTTCATGACATATCTCCGTTGCTGGTTTGCGTTTGTGTAGTCAGTCCTATCTATCCAAATTTTTGCGTCTTAATGTCTTTTTCGATTGATCCGTATCGTTTAACGACTCCCCACTATTCATGGTTTAAGATAGTGTTGTGCCATCATATCTTTATTTTCGTATCTCTCTAAATGTTCCTGTTTCTCCAATATCCATATACTCTATAGTCATTTTAGCAAATATGTAGCTAATTTTTTGAATTCTAATATTTACGTATGTCTTTATTTGTATTTTCTCCAGCATTAACATAACAGCCTGGATAATTAAAATTATTCAGTCTTTCGCACCATGCACATTATGGCACTGCCGCTCAATAATTCTCTCAGATATATCAAACAAATTTTATCATCAGTTTGCTGACATTGCTGATTGAATTAATGATCAACTTTGGCGAGAATAGCGTGCTGACAGGGGTTTGAACCAACACCAAAACCATCGAGCTATTCAAGCCCCCACCTCTCTCAATATTATTACTATCAATTTTGATAAAATACATAATGCATGCAATTAAATATACTTATGTATACTTTTAGTTAATTAAGCCAATTATCTTCAATAGCTAATGGTTTCATTTCAAATTCCTCTAATAAAATAACAAGAATATTAACGATAAAATGAAAAATATTTTCAAAAGGTTTCATACTTTGTTTAACTATTTTACGTTTAAGAAACCATAATATGCCATAATTCCATTACAACTTTATTGTGATTCTTTTATTTTAATTTAATCTTTCTCATTGTAAATTTCTTTTGAATAAATGTGATAAATAACTTAATTTGAATGTTAATATGCGCAGATTTATGAATTTATGCGATTTAAACTTTTAAATATTGTTTACAGAAGTACTTATAGATGATATCTAGCATATAGTGCATTTCAAGTTTTCATTGTGGCGCGATGCTTTTAATAATAATTATTTTCAAATTAGCATTCGAAATTAAAAAATAAAACTTACAAATAAAATATTATAAAAAAATATAATAATTTTAAGTATGTATTTTAATATAATAACAAAGTTTAATAATTTTGTTATACCTTACGAAATTATCGCATGGCTATAACAGATAATAAAACTTTTATGCATTCCTTATTATATTTACGATGCACATAATGTAATAGTTGTTATTTTCTTGAATATTTTTAAAAACCAAATATTCTCGAAAAATAATTATAATTTAGAGCCAATTAAGAAAATAATTTTCACATTATTGGTTTTTTTTGTGTTCTAAGTATGTTTCTTTTTTTACTTAATTTAATAATGTTGAAACTTTTGAAAGTATTTTTACCACGAAACTTGCATTTTTTTTTTCTCTTTTTATTAAATTTATAAAATTTCTGTTTTAAGGATAATGAAAAATTTTTATAAGATTTCCATGAAAATGTATTTCATCTGAAATATCATAAAATTAATAAAAAAACCATCTAGAAAACTATACACTATCTGTACCATACTACTATATACATTTTGATTATACGCTCAGTGTATGCACATATTTATGATTCCATTTACATTATATCGCTATACATATTCGAGTATATGTATACAAAAATATTTCCTTTTTATTAGTATTTTCATAAATTTAAAAAAAATTAAATAAATAAAAAGAAACTTCATAAAAATCTTAAAAATTTGAAAAATAAGCAACTAAATTTAAAAGAAATACTGAATATGAAAAAAATTCAATTATAATTTTTTTACTGTCTACTATCTACTATGTATAAAATTAATTTTTCAACTAAAATTGCTTATTAAAATAAAATTTTTCCATACAAACTGAAATATAAAAAAATTAAGATCAATTTTGTATGATGTATATACACTGAATTTATGAAACTTAATTGATTTAAGGAACACAAAAAAAAAAAAAATTTATAAATTACTTAGTAATATGAGATAATAAGTGATAAAGAGTATGAAGTTTTCATAATATTTGCTGGATGCTTTTTTTCTTAGATATTCAAAATGAAAAATTTAATTAAAAAGTATTACAAAAACAATAAAAAAAAAAAGGATTTATGGACATTATTAAAAAATTATTTTTTGTTTTTTATCGTAACTATGTATGTTTTGTTTTCGAAACGATATAACTTGGAATAAAAAGATTCATCCAATTTTTCCATATACGAGTATATCATATAGTACGTAAAATATACATAATCATGAGCATTATTATCATCAACATTGCAACATACTGGACTGGAAGACAGTATGAACATAAAAAATATTTTACTATGTACACTATCGATATTAAAAAATTTTACAATGTATACATTTTATGAATTTTAATATTATATCCAATAATACAAGTACATACATAAACACACACAAATTTTTGATGTACGTGTATGTATAATAGGTGTTTCGAGTATAAGAAAGTATAAGAAAAAAGTTAGTAATAATTTTTTTTCTGAAGTTTTTATTATAAATTTTAGTAAAAGGTAATTGAAACTATATGTATGAAAAATGTGTATGTATTTTTTCGCATTTTTTTTTTTTTTTGTATATTTGTTCATTTATTTTTTTTCATTTATACAGTTTTCATACAAAAATGTGATATTATTGAAAAGATGACAAAAAAACCTTTCAAATGATATAATAAAACATATAAATATCATCCTTCAAATTTTGCAGTAATAGCTTTATAAAAAGAAGTTAAATAAGTGATTTATAAAAAAAATAAGAAATTTTGACTTTAAGTCTTTATATCTTGAGAACCGCTAATCAAATCAAAGTGAAATAAACTGTGACAAATAGATTGGGAAGTCCTCTTTAATATAACTAATCCAATCTAAGAGCATGATACGAAGAAATAACGGTTTTTATAATACACGCTAATTTTTACCAAAAATTTATTTTGCATCCTTAAAATGAATTTGCGCCAATAAAGACATGTATCATGTCAAAGAGGACATTCCAAAGTATCATTATCTGAAGGTCTCGTTTTAAAAGCTGACTGTCCCAATTCTGAAGTTTAGCCGAAACCAGAAATATCGTCATTTTAAAGCATCATAAATAGTCACATGTAGTAAAAGTGACGCCAACAAATAGAATGAAAGGTCTCCAAAAACCTATTTTTTTTCTCCGATATCGCACAGTTTCAATATCACATACATACGAATCTATAATTTCAAAACAAAATGTCTCTCATGTCTTCTATTGGAAAATACTCTATCCTCCCTGCTATACATATGTATATAAGATTTTTTGTTTATCTAGATAAGAGCTATGTACGGCTATATGATAAACTGCTTGCAGAATCCGCCCTATGCATAAAAAAACATAAAGTTAATAATATTTTGTACGAGTACATGCATATCCATCACATCATGTCTGTGTGTATAATGCATATAGATTATGTGTTTATGTAACCAACATTTTTCAAGTAATTCCAAAGTTTGTTATTTTGTCTGTGTTTAAAAGAATATTTTTATTATCAACTCTAATGTTTAATAATAATTTCGTAATACAATAAAAACGAAAATATGAAAAAAAATGCTCATATTATTACTTACTTTGTTTTTTTTTTTTTCTTTTATGTGGTGACCAGATGGAAAAATTAAATATAAAATGGATACATAAATATGCGTATGTTTATTCATATATGTATTTATTTAAATAAAAAGAATTTTATGCACAAATAAATTACATTGTAAAAAATGTGGATATGAAAGTTATTTATCAAACATTTTTCATTATAATTCAAAAGAAATTCAATTTTCATTATTAGGTATATGAATAGTCCAATTATTTATTATTCTGTAAAAAAAAGGATTGTGGGTCAAAAACATAGAGTTTTTATAAATTGCATCCATCCAAATTTTTCGCTTACTCTTTCTTTGATCACACTTTGCATTAGTTGCCTCCTTTACCCTTCAAAGTACCTCTTCTCATAGTATTAAAAGTTTTGCTTTATAAAAGAATATTGTATAATTTCCCTTTTTATTTTCATCTTTACATGTTGCATGCGTTAAGTACATAAGTATTTCAATTTCGTTAATTTTCAAACAAAATTAAATGAATATAGAAGAAAGTTAAATTTTATAGAGATTATATTTTTAGTCTGCCATTGCTAAATACCAAAATTCGAGTCTCCACATTGAAAAATCTTGCATTATATACCCCTTAAAAAAATTTGCAATAATATTAGAAAATCATAATTTGAAAAGGATGAAGCGAATTTCCTAAACTGCATGTTCTTTTTCTTTCCTTCTTTCAAAAGTCATATTGATCATATTGGACTCTACTTAAGGTCACAACGTGATCTAAGAAATTCATTAGATTCATCATTCATAAGTGTGCTATCCTTACGTTGCTTGATTTCTCTAAAGCTTTTGACAGTATGTATTTCACATTGTATCTTGTTCAGCAAATTAAAATTTTTTCGAACTCTGCATGATCATTAATACGTGCCTTTTTTATTTGATCGGTGTCAACATGTTAAGGTGAAAAGCTGTCGTTCGAGTGACATACCAGTTACGAATGGAGTACCTCAAGGATCTTTATTGGGTCCTCTTTTTTCAGCCTATTTATTAATGATCAGACACTCTCATATTCACATGTATGCTGATAACGTACAACTTTATATTGACTTCGAGCCCTCGGACACCTATTTCACTGCTGATAAACTTAACGAAGATTTAGAACGAATTTGTAGATGGGCTTCTTGTAATGGTTTAGTTCTCAAATCTCAACCCTTCAAAATCTCAGTGTATTTAGTTATCTCGTGGGAAAAACATAATTAATTTGCACATGATTAATCAATCTCTTGAGTTTGTCAATTGTGGGCGCAATCTTGACACATTTTCGAATTTCAGAATGAAGATGTTGTGACCACGTCCAAAAAATTCTAAACAAAGTTTATCGCTGCCTACACATACACGGATGCACAGGAAACTGGTGAAATCACAAATTGTTACGCATTTTCCATATGGTAGTTTTATCTTCCCAGCTTGGAATTCTGTTTGCAAACAGCGTTGTGATGTAGCATTTAATGATTGCGTTCGATTCATCTATAATTTGCCTCACTTTTCACATGTTTCAGATTTTAGACTTTCAGTTATTGGTTGATTACTTTTTAATTAAGTCTAATTTTTTTCATAGATTTTTATTTTCTTTTTCTATCTTGTTTTATTTATATTTTTTATTCTCTTCAATTTTTTATTATTTTTTATTTTTTATATCATATATTTCATCACAGATAAATAATTAAATATCGTAATCGTACATTGGAGCAACAAATAAGTACAAATAAAAAGTTTCAAAAATAATTTTTGCCTCTTAATTTTCAAATTTCAATATCACAATTAACATCAAAAAAATATTTTCTTAATTTCGGATTTAAAAGATGATTATGAATTCAAAAAATCTTCAAAGTTATCATTCATATTATATATTTACATATGTATATGCAGACACTGTATATCTATTATATACATGAGAAAAAAAATTCTTAAAGCAACAAATTAAAAAGATTCATTAATGTATGATGAAAAAATTAAAATAATTACATTGAAATAATCATCTTCATTTTTTTTTTTTACAAATTAAATTAAATGAGAATGAATAATTGAAAAGCTCTTTAATCGTAATTTTGATGTTGTAATGTACATATACTTGGAATTTATTTGAATTTTTAATTATTAAAAGATATTCTAAGTAGAATGAAAGTAAAAACAAAACATCCTTCTTCAAAATTAATTTTAAATTCAAATTTTCAAAGTTCTAAAAGCAAAAAAAAAAGTCTCATACATGTATTCGTATATGTATATGTATTTAGATTGTTTTAATGAAAAACAAAAATTTTATTATACTCGTACACATATTGAAAGTAATAGAAAAACATTAATTAAAGTAATATGATTTGAAATTAATAGATAACCAAAAAATGAATGAAAGATACGATTCTTAAAGTGTAATACTTAATATCCTCATATATACGAATATAATACTCGTACACTTATTCAATTTATATTTTCTATTTACGCATAGATTGAACTAAAATTGATAGAGAGTAAAAATAACAAAATATTTTTAAAAAAATGTAAGTAGAATACACATAGAAACGTATTTTAAAATAGCAAATTATTTACTTAGAAAAACTTCAAATGACTTTGTTTTTCAAGGAAATTTTTTAAATTCAGATTATTTTCATTTTTTATGTCACACATGAATTATACATAAATATCAATACAGTATATCCTTTAGAATTTTTTGATATTATATAGTTTTTTAATATAACAGATGTACTTTACTATACTTAGTTTATGTAATCTTTTAGATATTTTTGTAAATATATGTATATATACATATCTGTCTGTATACGTAATTGCTAACATTGCTATAAAATTAATCTTAATGTGCTTTAATGTTATTGTATAGAAATCTATAAATTGAATATTAGGTTATTATCAATCCTTTACAATTGCATCATAACTTTGAAAGAGAAACACTTTAATTTAAAAAGAATACATATTTACTTTTCACCATTTTTTACACATACATTGCTGTACAAAACAATTTAGTACCATTGAATCAAATTTTCATAAAATTTGTATTTAGATATTCATTCAATCCTATTATTTATACACTCATCATACATTATATTATACTTCCAAAACCAAGAAGTGGGCAATTTTTAATCAAGCCTTTCGTCAACTACGCCCTTTATCCATACTAACTGACTATCTAATATAATGTGTCCGATTTTCCTTTATCTCGTAGTGTTACTCCTTATCTCCCTTCGATCTTACTTTCGAAACCGATTTTATGCAAATTGGAGATGGGTTTTTGATATAGATAATATGTACATATACCTTTATCAAAATTAACTCAAGTTATTATTATTGTTTTACACAACGTTGTACTATGTCTACCAGTATAAAATTGTTCAATGGTTTTTGAATGTTTTTTGTATACTGAATAATATTTATAAAAATATACAATCAACTTTTCATTATAATTATCGTTATCATTATAGTAATTAACAAATTATTATTATTATTATTCTTTACTCCACTGAGGAACATAGAGCCTCTACAAAACTCTTTTTCCTGCTAATTTCTTCACTTCTTTCCATTATTTCCTCTGTTGTTCGGCTTGCATAACAACTGTTCTTTCCAATCTAAAGCCTTTCAACATATGCAGATTGGTTTTCTAAGTGTACTATGTCGTGTCCCATTCCATTTACGTGCTAGGATCATGGATCTCAATGATTTATGTGCTGTTCTCTCCCATAACTCTAAATTTTTAATATTGTATTCGGCCAAAATATTCTGCAGATTTGTCTTAAGCAGTTGTTATCAAACGTCCGAGCTTTTGCAATCTATTTCAAGTTAATGCGTCAAATTTCACATCCGTACAGTAGAATTGAAATTATACAGTAGGCTCTAATTTTTGTTTTTAGAGAAAGCTGTAGCGAGCACCATATTTTACATAATCTGTGTTTCTAGCTTTTGCTATTCTACTGAGAATATATTCAATTGTTCCCCGTGACCTAGATATTATACTGCCCAGATATGTGAATGAGTCTACTTCTTCTATTATGTCTTCACCGATTCGAAGAGAATCATTTCGTCTATATTTTTGGTCTAACTTTTGGTTTTGGATATATTTATTTTGAGTTCAGCTTCTTTTGCATATGTCTTAAGTAGATTTAGTTTTTGCGTCATGTCAGCGTAAGTATGTCTGAGTCGACATATATATCATCAGGGTAACCGAGGTCCTCGAGTCGAGAAGTTAAGTAGTTGCCATGTAATTTCACGTAAAACTCCATCGAGTACCGTAACAAATAGCAGTGGGGACAGTGAACATCCTTGATTTATTCCTGCTCATATTTCAAATACATCGCTATAATAATTCCTATTATATTTGACAGCTACTTTCGAATTATTGTACAATTCATTTATAAGTCTGACTATTTTAACTGGTAACTTGTTGTTTCTAATTGCATTCCATATGGCTTCCCGATTTATCGTATTAAACACTCTTTCAAAGTCAATGAAGGTCAGGTACAAAGAAGAAGTAATTAACAAATAATTAGATAAAATTATAATTAGAAATTATACAATATTTAAAATTGAAAATCAAACAATTAGAAAATTTACTAGCATATTTAGAATATGCCATCTATACATGTAATTTTGAAAAATATATACAAATATAGAGGATACACTAATTATTGTGTAATTATTATAAAATTCAAAGATAATTAATTAATTTGTAAATTGCATATTTAATTGGAAAAAAATTTAAATGGTCATGAAACAAAGATCAATAATAATATAATCAACTAATAATACTTTATACATGTACATTTTGCTACATGACAATAGTACGATAAATTCGTAAAAAAATATTTTCTTTTCCTTTTAGCAACAATGGACATACATACATGCACATAATATACTCCTAATAATTCATAAAAATTTAATATTAAAATTAAATTTTCCAGAAAAAAAGTGTAGCCATACTTTTATACTCTTCATCATCATTATTATTATTATATTCATTTGATTGTTTTGTTATCGTTTCTATGACCATGAACTTTATAAAAATATATTATCGTACATATTATTCATATTATAATGGCGATAAGCATTCATCATGTATATACTTATTACATTTATGGAAATATTATATAATTATTATTATAACGAACATGTGTGTATATAATTTTCTATCGTCCATTATAGAATTATTATAATATTAATAAAAAAAAAGATATTATATATACTTAGTTCGTTCAACAATTTGTCTTATTTACAGGCGCATGTTTGTTTATTTTTTTTTTTTTTCATTCAAATACAAGAGTTTGTTACATACAAAAATATTATACACAGTAATACAAGAGTACTTTTATGCATATAAGAGTTATTTATAATGTACGTACATACATAGAAATATTGAAAACTTATAATATGGTTAGCAACAATCAATTTCTATAACTATACTACATTTTACATACTTTTATGTACATCTACATACATACGTATACATACATATTACATATTATATTGTAATTTTTTCGTGTTTTCATTTTCAAAAACAACAACAAAAAAATTGTTTTGAATTTTTTTTTTTCTTTCCTTTTGTTTTACATAACGATAATAATCTTATGTATATAAGTACATTATGTATGTATATGAACTCGTACGTTTCGTACATGTATACATATACATAATGTATAAATTACAACAAAATTAATCGATTTATTTAATACATTTATATTTGTTATTTGCAATTATTATTCAACTATATAAGAGCAATTAATTTTATTGACTGTACATAATCTTAACATACAATTTCATGCCTATATAACACATGTACTATAAATATTTTTGTGTACTTAAGAATACCATAATAAGTACATAAATATGCACATATTTATGTAGGTACATTAATTAGGTATATTATACATTATTTGAAATTATATTATACATTAAATACGCGTTCAAATATATGTGTATGTATTCATTAATTAATTATAAATAAATTAATTCATGATTAATTTAAAATAACTTTATTTTAATTTGAGAACATAAAGAAAAAATACTAATCTGAATATATACTTATGTATGTACATATCACTATACGAAAATTAAGTGTTGGACTTTACATGAGTATAGGTATACATACATTAATGTACATATATACGAGTATAGAGTGATTCATTGTCAGAAAAATATTTTGAAATAAATAACATAAAATTGAATGTATGTAATGGTAAAAATTTTCTTATAACTTTAAAGAACAATCGATATCATTTATTTTTTGAAAATTATTTCATGAAATGTTGACCGTAGTAGATCGTCCTTAACAAATCAAAGATCATTTTTCCAGTTTTCATTCATGTAATTGTAAATGATTATTTGAAACCTCCTAACACACAACAATGATTTAATTACCATTCTGGTTTTAATATATACATAAGTAATATTGAACTTTTATTGTCAATTTTATTTTTAAATGTCCATTTTAAATTATTATAATATTCACATCGTGGTTTTTGCTGTCATATTTTTTTCACCATTCGAGTTTTCAAATTCACTATCTTCATTCTCACTGAATAAATTCCTGAAACTTCATTCGAACTTAATTCAATGAAGTTCGACTTAAGATGTAATCATTATTTTAACTTAATTTCTGCCGTTTGTCTAACGTATTAGGTATTCCATTCTACATATATTCAATTTTGAGCATGTCCAATTTCATTGGAACAATTACGATTTGAATCTTGTCAATACCACTAGTTATATTTGCTTGCAAGGCATCTTTGGAAGCTGATGGCTTATCGAAGTAGATTTTAAACTTTACTAAATCCCAGAGAAATAACCGTGAAAGCACGTGAAACCATTCATTCCAATCTTCCAATTGAATACATACGATGATGTAAATAAGCTTGTTATATACGTATGTGTTAATAATTTTGACAAACGATGATTATAAATATTTTATATGTATCTTTACAAAATATAAACGAATATTCATCACTTTGATCATATCCCAAAATAATATTATGAAATTCTTCCATAACTTGTACAGCAGCATGATTCATTAGGTTTAAAGCCATAAATTAAATGGTTGTAATTAATAATATAAGAATAGAAAGTACTCGTATGTAAGTAATTGGTATTACAATTCAAATTTACCTTTTAAATCGTTCGGTCTTTTGAATTCATGAATTTTTGAAAATTTATGAAAACCTTTACCATCTAATCGTAGTACAATCTAACAATTTGATATAGAATCCGGTCATCTAATTCATATAATATTTTACTTATTCATATCGACGGTTCGCCATTGCTAATATATTAAAATTTCTTTTTTTAATATGTTGAAAATTATGATAAATCAATTTAAAATATTTAATGTTCATTAAAATTTATACTTTGTTAAAAATAATTTAAATTCACTTGATTATTATAGCTCAAATCTAAAATAAAAATCACAAAATAAGTATCAAAAAGTTGATATAGTATATATGATACACACGCATACGATTACAAACCAAAACAAAAACAAATTACCAAAATAAATGATCATTCAAATATCATGAATTATTATTAATCGAAAATATGTATAAAAGAAAATTTAACAACAAAAATGTTATTATTAAAAGCTTTAATATACAAGATACAAGTCTATGTCTATGTAAAACATAAACAGATATATATTTATAATATATTTACTTGATATAATGTAATGTGTGTATATCTATATTTCTGATATTTTTATTATTTATTTAAGTAATATACACGCACATAGATACACAAATTTATACATATTATATATTATGTTAATTATAATGCATTTACATAAAAAAAATTTTTACACAAATTATTTCAAACTAAAAAAAAAAAAAAAAACGATAATATTAATAATAAAAACAAATAATATAAAACTAAAAATAAAACCAATATATTTATATTGAATAAGAAATTATAAAACTATAAAAAAAAAAAAACAAAACAAACAAACTAATACATAATTTATATAACAAACATTTTAAGTTGTTAGTGATATTAGTAATTAAAGAAAAAAATAAGTAGCATAAAAACCAAAATAATACAAAAGAAATAATTAACAATATTCAATGTTAACAATAATTTCATGTTAAAACATACAATTCAATGAGAAACAAACAGAAGAAAGAAAAAACAAACAAATCTGATCTATAACACAAATATTTCGCATGTAAGAAAAAAGAACAAAAATAAAAAAATTAACAAATAAAAATGTTAATTGCAAAGGCATGAAGGACCTTTATAACATGTGTAAACAGTTACGTTATTAATATTTGAAAAAAAAAATTAATAAATATAAAACCAAAGAAAAAAACAACAACATATCTATACTGTTAACAATATTATAATTTTTATTTTTTTGAATATTTTCTTTTGTTTTAATTTTTTGTAAATATTTATGAAATTAATTTAGAAAATTAGTTAACATTTTCTTTTCATTTTATTTTTAGTTTTATTTTTTTTTTCACTGTTATATCCACCCAATCGTGTTCGATTAATCAAAAATTATAATTAAAAAAAGAAAAAAAAAAAACTAGGTAATAATAATTGTAATAATAAATAGGAATATGGTTTTCATTTTATTGTTAAAATATTAAAAATCTTGCGTTGGTGTAAGAATATACTTATATTGATTGAGAATATGTTTCTTTAAATTTTTCTTGTTAATTATATGAAATTTTTGAATTATTTATACATATTGCCTAGAATATAGACTATAAATCATAAACAAGACCATAACTAATTAGATGTGACGGGACGAAAGAAATTAAACGAACGTAAATACTCGTTTCGTCAGTTTGACAATTTGCCCTAAATAGAAACGATTCGAAACGAGTAAAATTTTGTATGAGTATTGAGTAGAAACTAATAGAAATGTGTATGAAACGAGTACAAACGATAAAATGTACGACCGCTATGGCACTATCCGTTTCGTCTCGTTTCGTCTATTTGACATTTAAACTTATCGAAATTAAACGAACGTAAGAACACGTTCATTTAGATTTAGGGTATTTCTACATACCACAGTACTATCGTATGTATCGTTTCGTTTCGTTTCGTCTCGTCACGTCTATTTAGGTTATAGCTTTGGTGATAGTGCAAACGTGCAAACCAAGCTGTATAAAGTAACATCTATACTCTAGTGTTACTCTACACATCTTGGTGCAAATGAAAATTCACTAGCACTAAATATTTAGTGGTAGTGAAAATCGAAATGCACTAGCACTGACTTAATGATAGTGTAACTCAAAATTCACTAGCACTAAATTGTGAATGATAATTCGAGTGCATGTATAATTCCAAAAAATTCAAAAGAATATAAGGCTTCACAAGTTTAGAGTTGAGTTTTTATAACCTTTGCTTAGGTAGGTAGGTAGAGGGGGGCTAGAGAGGTAGCAATGGCTCTCTGTTCCATAGAGGTAATTAGCACTGTGTTTCCTATTTTGCTTTGTTGCCACACAGCTTTCTCGTGAGTGGTTGTTATACTCTAAACTATGGTCATTTCGTTTTGTTTAGATGGTAAATTAAACTACCTATACATGTATTAACCGCTTCCAGAGCTCTAATTTTGGGTTTGCTTTTAGTGCATATACCAACAGTTTTTTGATTTTACATTATTTTTGCTTAACTACAATTTCATTCAAAATAAATTAAACTCCAATTCGATACCAAATTGAACTCAAACCAATTAAATATTTCTCCTCCAATTACAAAAATAACTAGGTTTAGTTCCAAAATTCAAGACTGTATTCTTAGATGATTCGACTAAGGTATATCAAATTTCATTTTAATCATCAATTCTTTCCATTGAAATTGTATACCCATGTACATTTAATTATTGAACACAAAACTTGTAATTATCATTTTGACATTTTTTTCAAATCAAGAATGTGTGGTGTATCATCAAAATGACTTAAAATTACTTAATTTTGTGGTGTGGTGTGTCTATACTATTAAATTGATTTTAAAAAGTAGATTAAAAACTATAAAACTAATGAAAAAGCTTTAACTCATTATAAATTTTTCTTGTCTACTTTCAGATTTTTGCAAAAAAAAAAAAACAACAAATAACGGTAATGCAGAAGGAACAAATAAAATTCAGAGCAAACCCCTAAATATACAAAAAAAAAATTCAGTAAAAAATTAAAAACAATTTAAATAAAACTCATCATTAATGGATGATATTTAAAAGATATCCACTACATACACAATTCTACGCCACCTATATCTGTATACGACAAAAGAGAAGAACAAACCATAGAAGAATATCAACCAAAAAAAGGAAAAAAGCATAAAAAGAGAAGAAGAAAATGAAAATAATAGAATTTTGGTGATGTCCATTAAAAACTTTTTTTTGTTTTATAAAAAAAAGACAATAACAATAATAACAATGAACATGAAAATTTCAGAATGAAATGAAAAATTTATGAAAAAAAAATGAATTGATAAAAGTAAAAACTAAAAATAAAAATAAAATATTTATCATTTTTATTTATTTTTTTTAATTTTTAACGAAATACGAGTATTTAACAAAAAGAATAAAACAAAAAATAAAATAAATATAAATTTGAATATATGTATAAAAAAATCTGTTAAAACAAATAAAATCGCAAAAGAAAAGCTGTAAATAAAATAAAACAAAAAATAAAAAATAAGAAATAAAAATAAAATAAAAAAAAAACAAAACTATTTAATAAAAATAAAACGTAAACTAAAATTATTAAATTATGTCGCAAAAGCAACGAAAAATATATACATTAATATTTTTTCCAATTTTATTCATTCTAATACGGATAAATTTATGTAAATCAATTAAATTAACAAATTCAATTAATCAAGATTTAAATAATAGTAATAACAATAATAATAATATTAATAATAATAATAATAATAATAATAAAAATATTGGTGGACAAAGATTTGCAATGGAACCACAGGATCAAACAGCAATTGTTGGTTCACGTGTTACATTACCATGTCGTGTTATTGATAAAGTTGGTTCATTACAATGGACAAAAGATGATTTCGGTTTAGGTGAACATCGTAATTTAAGTGGATTCGAACGTTATTCAATGATTGGTAGTGATGAAGAAGGTAAACATAAATTATATTACATACTTCTATCTATCATTACACACACTTTATATTTGTAATAAAAATATAAACTAATATTTTGTAACTTTTCATAAATATTTATGTGTATACTATAGGTATATGTAGGTACATACCACGTGTATGAATGATTTAGAATAATAAACCTCTATAGTATACCTTTTCGTATACATACATAAATAATAGTTCCTGGAATTTGTAGTACATGTACGCATAAATAAATCTATTCTTTTTTTTTGTTTTTTTGGTTATTCCTCATTCTATTACTTTGTATTTTCTCATGGTGATAAAAATGACAAAATTTATGAAAGTAATATCGAATAATATATTTTTACTTTTTTTTTGTGGAAAAACGAATTTTATAAAATAGTTTTTTTTTTATTCTTTCATTTTTATAATATATATTTGTATTTTATTTTATTTTGATTTTTTTATCTACGAATATATATACTATTATATCTTTAATACATTCAGATGTTTTTGATTATTTCTTATATATCTTTTCTCAAGAGATTGTCCTTATATTGTAACATTTTGGTTTTTTTTTTTTTTATCTTATTTTCTTATTTTCCATATATTTATTTTACACATATACGTATAATGTTTCTGTATACATGATATATTATATTTTGTACGTATGTATGTTATTGTTTTGTTTTCATAAATTTTTTCGATATTTTTCTTCCAAATACATATGTATGTATGTATATGTATGTTATTTTTTTTTTTTTTGGTTAAATATGGTTAAACTTAAATAAGCTTTATTGACGTATAATGGATGTACATATGTTCATATACCAACAAACAAACAAACAAAACAAACGAATGAACAAAAAAAAAAAGAAGATAAATAAACTAATAAAAATATGTATATGAACATAATACATTCATATATTATACTCTTGTACATATAAACTATACACATGTATGCGTACATTTACATATGTACATACATACATGGAAATAAGTACATTTATTTGTGTATATTTATATGATAAATTATTAATTTTTACAGGAGATTTTTCATTGGACATATATCCAGTTATGTTGGATGATGATGCGAAATACCAATGTCAGGTGGGACCAGGACCAAATGGTAAGTTTTTTACATATATATATATATATATATGTAGACATTTTGTATTTATATTCATGCACATATACTACATATGTATATCTACTTAATGTATATTTACATATTGTACACATATACTCATATAATATATATACGTATGTATGTATGCCTGTAGTAAACATAACAACATGCTGTAACAAATAAACGAAAATTTATGTAAGAAAATATTCAAGGAAGAAAAATAGTATAATAGCATTTCTTTACATGAGTTTATAAACTAACAGAAAAAAAGTTACTTCTCAGAGAGAATAAAATCGCAGAAAAACAAAAAAAAAAAAAAATAAATAGATAAAAAATAAAAATAAACATGCTATACATTGTATTACATATTATAGGTAATTGCTTATATGAATATGCAGATTGAAATTTATTATTTTCATCGTTGTTTCGTACACGCATTTTATTCCTTATATTACATATTTATCATTCCATATAAAGGGTTTACCAATAGTAACGTCAAAACTTTAAAATGAAACACAATGATAACTGCAATTGATGTTTACGTGATTTATTTATTATTTTGAAGAACAATCGATTACATTACGTTCTGAAAATAATATCGTTTAATATGACCTCCTCGGCTTCGTCTGGCTGAATGCAGTCTTGAGACTCAATTTTCCATTACTTTCTCACACATATCGCGTGGTAAATTTTCAATGGTGCGTTTAATGTTCTGTCTAAAATCGTGAATCGTTCTTGCCTTATTCCCGTAGAACAAAGATTTCAAATAGCCCTATAGGAAAAAGTCCAAGGGCGTTAGATCGCACGATCTTGGCGGCCAGTTTACATCAGCATTTCTTGAAATAACTCGTCCAAGAAATTTTTCTTGCAACATGTCGATTGTCTGACGAGATGTGTGACAAGTGGCACCATCTTGTTGCAAGTAAACATTGTTTATGTCAACATTTTCCAGTTTAGGCCAAAAATATTCTGTTATAATATTCCTGTAGCGCTCGCCATTCACAGTTACGTGATTTCCACTTTCATCTTCAAAACAATAAGACCGGATCACGCCTTGAGCCCAAAGACCACACCAAACGGTAATTTTCTGGCTATGAAGAGGCAATTCGTGAATCGCTTGTGGATTTTCCTCAGCCCAAATCCTACAGTTTTGCTTATTCACAAACCCACCGAGCCAGAAATGCGCTTCATCCGAAAAGATGATTTTCTTCAGCGAACCAAACAGCCATTTTGATAATAAATTCGAATAATTTCTACGCGTTCTTGAATCGTGTACCTTTCCATAATCACTTGTCACACGGTACTGAACACATCAATCAGAGCTTGAGTTTGACATTTCGATCAGTGTTGTCGTTGTGGCTGTTTATAGTTCTGACGTTCCTATTGGAAAACCCTTTATTTTCACGTGTTATATAGATTACCCATTGTTATTTCCTATATTCTCCTATCAATTTTTCCTCCTTTTAGATACATATTTTTATTTTTTTCGTAATTTTTATTATTTTGATTAATTTTTTTTTTTTAATTTTGTTCTCATATCTATTAAAAATAGATTCACGTGCATATAAGTTCATAATAAATTATGTAATTTTTATTTTTAATTTTACAAATACAAAGGGAATAAAATCACATGATATAAAGAGTGAGTATAAATAAAACTCGTGTACCAGTACCTACCCTATAATGTAATGCGATGCACTCATATGTAATAAATCTCAAAAATAACCTTAATTGTAAAACAGAGAATATCAACAAAGTTTTTTATTTTATATTTTTCTACAGTTTTAACAGTATTTTCATTTTATAACTTATTTAAACATTATTTTTAAATTATTATCCATTATCGCATCTACATATATGTATGTAATTCATGTTCAAACTCAAAAGGAACATTTCCCATTACGAATTTGATTGTTAGTCTTTCAACTTCATTTTTTTTTTTAATGAAAAATATTACTCCGAAATGCATATAAAATGCAAATTATCGCACATATACATTTTATATGTATTTTTCAAATGGACACAACTCTTTCATACAAAATTCAGTATGTATCTGATATCATTATCGTAACATAACATTCATCCCATCATATAATATGAATGTTAAAATGAATTTAGCAAAAAATATACTTATGATCATTTTTTCAACATTTTTTTGTTAAATGAACTTAAAAACTCTTGAGTAAAATTTGCGCAATACAAGATGCATTTGTGTTTCAACTGCATATCTTTTCGTTTATCTACAATATAAAAAAATACAACAGAGAAATCTTTTAATTATTATTTTTATATTCTTGAATATATATTTTTTTTTTTTTGTTAAATAAATACACAAAATGAATTTGCATAATTTTCTAATAAATTTCATATGATTATGAAAAAAATATATATATTTTTCTTTATACATATATATAATTACTTCTTTCATCTGTTCATGCAAAATAAATGTATCTCGTCATAATCATACACTTACATAATTTTTTTCTAAATATTGTATATAATTTTTAAAATTATAAAGGTCAACCTGGTATACGTTCAAGATTTGCAACATTAACAGTACTAGTACCACCGGAAGCACCAAAAATTGTACAAGGAGATTTTTTATTAACAACTGAAGATCGTGAAATTGAATTAGAATGTATATCTGTGGGAGGAAAGCCAGCTGCTGAGGTAAATTATTTTTTTTTTCTTCTTAAATTTTTAAATAAATATATGGATATAATGTATACATGCAATATAAATACATAATTACATTTTAATTTTTTCTTATGTTTTAAAACATTTTTATTTTGTTGTATGTAAGTATTTTTGTTGTATTTTATTTTGTTACATAGAAATTCAAAATTTATACAAAAATATGTAATTTATATAATACACCATAACCATTTCATCATCATAAAACACAAAAGCTTTAGGCTAAAAAAATACACAAGCTCTAGAAAATGTTTTTATTTATTTTTTTCAATTTAAAGCATCTTAAAGTACGTATATAAGAAGACATTTTTATTATAATCTCAAAACTTGAAGATAAAAATTTAAAGAAAAATAAAAATTGAAAATGCAATTAATTTCATAGATTTCCTGTAAAATATTCAAAATATGAGCTCAATTCTTAGATAAATTTCAAATACGTATAGAAAATTTATACGTATCATAAATGTATGCATGTAATGTAATTACATATATTTCATTAGTATGTACTAATTTATGCATAATATATGTATATAATAATGAACCTATTAATGTCGTATTAAATGAAAATCATAATCTAACATCAACTGAATATTTCGTATTAATTAAATATTTAAATGTATAATTATGTATAGGACATAAAATGTAATTTACACACACATTAACACTTATACATTTACATGGGTATGTACAGTAAGATTATTAATGATTATTTATACACAATTTTAACAAAATTCCTCATCATATTTCGTAAATTCTAAATGCGAATTGTATATAGAAATAATTATAGTTTTTGTTTTTTAAATATAGTTTTTATTAAAAGGACATAAAGGTATACATAGACAATATTATTGTATAATATGAGATTTGTATAACAGAGAAAGAAATATAAAAAAAAAATGAAGAAAAACAAGAAATCTGTTTTTATTCTCAGAAATATTATATCAGTCCAATCTTCTTATAACAATAAGATTATTATTTTAATATACAGACAGAAATTCCGAATATTCGAAAGGATATTTAAGATCTATTTTGGAAGAATAATAAGTGTGTACTGTTTTGCATTATATGTATGAATTTATATACGAGTATGTAGATAATTCATAATGCCTGTATAATTGATAATCACTGTATTAAGCATTTTATACTTACTGTCAGAAAAATACCGGGACTTGTTTATTTTAAATTTATTATTTATTTACGAGTATTATACGTATTAAAGAAATTTTTTGTAACCAAAGCTGTACCACTGTGTTCAATAATTTCGCGAAATTTTGTAGTGATCCGTCAACTAGACTGTTTAAAACTGGTTTTGTTAGTTAGTTGACCTTTCGCTACCTTAATAAATTTTGGTCTTTTTGGTTTCATTAATGTGGTTCTGAAAAAACTTTTGTAAGCATGTCTTCATCATCTTCTTTAAGGTGCTATTTTTGAAGAAAATTCAACTCATTTGGTATAAACGATTCAGCGACTAGTCAAATGCCAAAATATTTATTAAAATTGAAAGCATAGACTCATAAAGAGATGTTAAGATTACGAAATGTCTCTCTTAAGCTGGAATATAACGATTACCGAGCATATAGTTTCTTTCATTTTATCGATATTTTTACAGATTTTAGAGCTTGAATATATATTGAATATAAAATTAATTAAGTTAGCATTAGACCTAGATATACAACTATTTACTATGACGTCACATTCTTATATATTTCTATTCATCTTAACATTATAATGAAGTGAACTGATTCAAATAGCTGTTCTAAACAAAAGTTCCGCATTCCTTAAATTTTGTTTGATGTTCTTTAACTCTATAAAACAAAATTTTTTAAATTCTCATGAAGTATTATAATAAGCAAATGTCAAAATACAATCAAACAACTTTAGACAGTTACTCATGCTAACATATGGTGATCATGGTTTGCTCTGCTCTTAGTTATCTTCTGCACATTCTAGCATGCTGAATAGAGTCTGTCATAGTTGGGTTAAACTGGTTAACATATCACACTCTTATTTGTCATAATAATTGAGTACACAGTTAACAATTTATGAACAAAATTTGGTTAAAAAATCACTAGCACAAATTTTTTAAATTATAAATTCCCGGTAATGTTTTGACAGTATATACTTTTAAGTACAATTATCTTTGTATGTATATCTATGAAACTATTTTAAGCAAACATTACATATATGAACATATGTATGTATGACAGGACAAAATTAGAACATCATATAAAATCAGAAAATAAAAATCTATTATGTACATAACTATAATATACATTCAATTACATATAGATAATATGTATAAATAAATATTATACTCATACGAATATATGTACGTACGAGTATGTAATTTTTAATAAAATATGTACGATTATTTATGTTTATTTTCAATATGATAAATACACAGAAAATCTGTATCTAATTCATTTCTGTTATAAGTATGTATATGCATATATTTTTACAATAATTGTATTTACATAAATATAACGTATGTGGTATGATATCCTTGCTCATACATATACATATTTAACATAAATCATGTGTATATTATTTAATAGAAATAATCATATACATATGTATGTATACGATAATATTTAGAACGTACATAAAAGTTCTTTTGTTGTGAGTAGTTTTTTGTATTTTCATTATCTTTTCTATTGTTTTGTTTTATTCTGATATAGTAGTCTAGTACATATAATACATACATATGTGTACGCAATCTATTTATTATTATTAAGTAAAAATAATTAACAGCATATTATTATAAATTTATAGCTATACTAGATATGAATATATTTTATTCGAATATTTATGTTTATTCTGTGTATAAGTATTAAGTAATATATAAAACCATATATGAACATGATATATTTATACATTACACGCATATTGCTATGTTCACGCTTATAAAAATCTGCAAGTAGTAGATAAATTTAATAATTCATAAAATAGTAAAAATAAATTTTAAAATCATAAGGAATTTTATTATTTTGTGTACTACACACAAGTTTTTATGTTCTACATTTATTCCATATACGAAAAGCTAAATAAAGTAAATTAAATCTGTAACTATGGAAAAATATTATGAGTTTTAGAAGCTTTAACATTTTTCTTTTGTTTTTTTATTTGAAAAAACAAAAATTGTTTAATTAAAAATAAAATTATAAAAATTCAATGTAAAAAAAATAATACTTAATAAAACTAACGTCTCTATTAAAAGTGTGAAAACAATAATATGGCAACCACTAAGCATTGTTCGCAAATTCCCGAACCTGAACTATACGTTGAAACAGATCTGGTAGAGTTTATAGGTGCAAACCTTCATGAGATTGCAAGATTAACAGCAATTCTACCGGATCACTATGGTCAACTGATGTACATATACAACCAGTTTAGGTTTGCCTTGGTTTGCCTAATAAAAGCTGCATGGATATAGCGCAGAGGGAAAATTTTCAATTGATATTACCTTTGCAAGAGTTACAGTTTTTTATATACGTATAGCGTCTAGTAATCATTTTCTCATTGCTCTCATATTATCTCCAAGCTGAGTTTGAGTAGGCTGGGGATATTATGTAAGCTTGACTAGATGACTATATCTAACTACACTTTTTGATGTACAAAGTGATTAACAAGAGATTAGCCACTAATATCCAGCTACCCATACAAAAAAAAAAAATATTTCATTATAATTCATCAAACAAGAGAAATTTTTTTTTAACTGGAACATAAGATCTAATGAATGTTTTGTTGAAGAATTTCATATGAATAATGATAAAAAATCGTTTTTCTAGCTTATAATGTACGACCTCATTTTTGCCCTTTTCTGCACATCTTTGATCCTTAATAACTCGAAAACGACTCATGCAATCGACGTCAGATGTTTTTTTTTTTTGTTTGAAAGAGGACACTTTCTCACAGTTTCTTTTTTAGGTTTGAAACATTTTAGGTTTTAGGTTTAGGTATGCAGAAAAAAAGCGGTTTTAAAAAATGCAAAATGCATAATGAATTTTGATTTCAGGATGTTCTTTTGCCACGAACCAAATTCTTAATTACCTGTTATAGTATATCAAAAGAAAGGTAATTTTGTTTTCTATCATTATTTAGAATGCTAAAATTTTGATACGTAGGGTGTGCAAAAGTTACAAATGATTTTGTGCTGAAAGGTCTTCCAAAAAACTCAAAATTATTTTTAACGCCCTCTAGCGTCGAAAATAAAGCACAAACGAAATAATGTCATATACCATTTTCAAATGCAAATGCACTCCACTTTTACCCTTTGAAATATTGTTCACCAATTCCGGAACACTCTGTATACATACGTCTAATGTGTCAGGAGCATATTATATTCTCGTATTTATATATACATACGTATATGTTAGATAATTTAAAACATTCACACTTCCTTTCTAGTAGGTACATTGAAATTGTATGAAATATTCTTTTTCTTGTATGGTTTTTAAGTTTTTAAAAGTATGAATTTTATAAAGAACAAAATAATAATTTTAATGTTTTGTATTTACTTCTCTTTGGAGCAAGCGCCTCCACAAATGCATATCTGACATCTTACTTTGTTTATGGCTAACCTCTTTATTTCTAAACAATTTTTTCCCATTTTTGGGTTTGTTTCAATACTACTCCTCGCCAACTATCCTTTGGTCTACCTCTGTGGATTCCATTTTAAAGTTCTATATGATATGCTAGGTACTATCGTTTTTTAGTGTTTGGTCAATTCAAATCAATTTTTCACATTTAATATTTATTCACTGGCACACCAGAGTTTCTCATTTGTAGCCTCTTTTGACCATTTTATTTTCCACATTTGCCTAAAGCATTTATTTAGAATTCTTTCTACTTTCCCTCCTAATTTCTTCGTTAGACACCATATTTCGCATTCATATTGCAGTATGAATTTTATACAGGTGTTGAATATAGTTAATTTTATATTCAAGGATATACTGGTTCTCCACACAGTTTGTAATTGTCCAAATATCGATTATGCCTTAAAAATCTTGCTATCGAAAGAATCTCCTGATATTGATATTATGCTGCCTAGATAACAGAAATTGTCAGTGATATCTTTTATTTGCCCATTTATAGAGAGTCAGGTTTCTATTATTTCTTGTATTTATTCTCATGATCTTTGTTTTCTTTGTGTTGGATTTTAAGTCTCCCCAGAGCTTCATTTCTACTGCGTGATGTTATTTTAAAATTTTAACTATAAAGAAAATTCAATAAGAAATTTTTTTTTAACTTTTTAAAATAAAAAAATTAAAAAAACACATTATCTTTTAATTTTTTTTTTTCATATAGATAACATGGATTGATGGTTTAGGAAATGTTTTAACAAAAGGTATCGATTATGTTAAAGAACCATTCGCTGATTCAAGAAGATTTACAGCTAAATCAATATTAAAATTAACACCGAAAAAAGAACATCATAATACAACATTTACATGTCAAGCACAAAATACTGCTGATAGAACATATCGTTCAGCGAAAATTCTTTTAGAGGTAAGTAATTATAATAATTACCATACACATATATATTATTACTACATATTACTATTACACACTTACACAAAATCATAAAATTTTGTAATAAAATTGTAAAAGCATATAAATCCTTGTCTTCCCATTTACCTTAATTTTTTCAACAAACAGATCATTTCATTTGAAAATTTCCGAATTTATTAACAGATTCTTTGACATAAAATTTTCAATCTTAATATTATTTTTTTTTTTTTTAATAGATTTCTTGTTGCCACTAATACAACCTTAAATCTTATGTTATTCCTTTCATTTTTCGTTTATCATAATATAAGTATATAGATATTACATTTTGTATACACATTATCACGAAAATACAATAATTTTTCATACAACATTTGTACTCGTCTTGTATTTATAGAATATTTGGAAACCTTTTCTTTTTTACTTTTTATGATATTTTAAAAAATTTATCATAAAATTAAATCAATTCTTTTCAAATATGTATACGTTTAATGTTTAATATAATCTTTATATAATACCTTTTGATACAGCTAATACAAAAATTATTATTTTATTCGTGTCATTGCATTTCAAAATTGATATCTATTGATTAATGTTACAATGTAAACTGATATCATATTTTCATGAATAGTAACTGCATATACTACATATATATTACAACAAGAAACATATAAAAAAATGTCTTAACATAACACATGGATCAATAAGTGTCGAGACTAACTACCAAAAGAATAGTTTTTTTGAAAAAAAATATTCATAGTCTCATACATAAGTGCAATAAATTCATCCAAAACTTTTCTAAATGTTCTATGCTGACCATGAAAAACGACATATCTCTGGTCTCAAAATAGAAGTTTTCTTTTGCGGTTATTTTTCGTTATTTTTTGTGTTTATTTTATGTTTTCTACAGCAATAGCCTTGTATGGTTTGGCAAGAGGGTATAGAGAAAGTATTGTGGCTGTACGTTCGAAATCACTGTTGTTTTTGATGGAGCACAGTCAGGATAATATTTTTCAAGTCATTTCCAAACTTAAACAGTATCTGCCCCAGTTAAAAAGCAATGTTTTATCAATACATGTTTTCATTGTTTTCAAAATTATAAAAGTAAAGTCATTTAGTCCACAGTAGCCATAATTATCGAAGCGTTTTAAATTTTTTGAGATTTGACTCGCAGAAGACTAACGTTGATAAATAAATGAAAAATTTTCTAAGAAATCTAAGTTGTTTTATAGTTAGTTTTAGGACTTATTGATCCATGTAAAACCTATTTCCAAAATATCACTTTTGAATACCACTAAAGGAAAATATATACACACGAACATAAACATACATACATACTCATCATCGTATAATAGTAAAAAAAAAAATAACATTCTATACGACTTCAAAATAAAAAGCCATAATATTTTTGTATCCTCTTATCTATATGTATCTTATATTCATATGTATCTTATATTCATATATAATAGTATGTAATAATATAGATATAGATACATTGATATTATATATTAGAAAAAACATTTATATTATTTTTTTTTTTTTTTTGCTATTATAACCATCGATCCGTTAAATTGTTTGAAATTGTTCAGAAACAAAAAGAAAAGCACACACCAAATATTTGATATGTAAGTTACTGTAAAAATGAAAAGAAAATATTACATATATAAAAAAAAAATATTTCAAAAAATAAAAATGATAAAATTCATGAAGGATCTATGAAGATGTTTGTATATCATGTAACAAGAAAAACAACAACAAGAATATAGTAAAAAATTTATTTTTTAAGGTGAATATGCCTATATACACAAAATGATAAAAGCTATATTTCTTAAGTGTTGTATTCCTATATTACATACAGCAATACACTTATAGAACATTATATAATATACTCATATAGCTATAAATATGCATACATATATATAATACACATGTGTATGAGTATGTAGATATATATATTATATTAAATAAATTTCTTTTTTGTGACAATGACACAAAGTGTTTTCCTTTTTATTTTTATTTTTATTTCTATTTTTTTTTTCTTATATTATTTTCTTTGTTATATACATACATATGAAAAAAAAAGGACTACATATAAATACTTATATAAATTTTTCACATATACGCACCTACAATATTTTTCAAATATTTTTTTATATTTTTATTAATGTTACACATAAATAATATACATGTACATACTTTGGAATAAAATCTACGTAGCTATTATATATACATATACATATTATTTTCTAAATTTCGTTCGATCATTTTAATAGCATTTGTATATATATGTAGGTATTTATGTGTATTCAAATATGACATATCAATAATATGTATTTGCGGTTATATTACATATGTACCTACATAAATGTATTTACAACATAGTATATTATGGTGCTTTTACGAGTACATACATTATTTATATGGTTTTAAAGTATAGAGAAGAAAATTTTTTTGTCAAGCTAATATACATATGTAACAACTTTAACTTTATATACACACTCTGTCTACATACTGTATGTGTACCTAATACCTGTATATAGATATGATATTCGAAAACTCATATAAATTTGTACTTTACATATAATACACCATACATTTTTTTATTCAGCACAAAAACAAACAAAAAAATAATAATACTACAAATTTTCATGTAAACTTTTTTACATTCTCGTTTCATTGGATTTTTTTATATATCATATATATGTATGTATGTACATATTTTTTTTTTGTTTATTTTTCGTCATATAATAAAATAAATGTAAGAGATTATGTATAATACGCAATCATCTTTTTCACTACTACCAAAAAACGGAAGGAAAATAGAAAAAAAATTGTCATTTCCTATTAGCTATAATGTCAAAAAATATGTATGTACAGTACTGTACATAAATGGTATATGAACATATTTTATGGTTGGTATACATTAAGTATAAATTTACACAAGTATAATTATACAACAACAGTACATGAATTTATGTATGTACAGGGTGATTTTTTAAACGTTTGGTTTTTCAGTATACTCTGTTTTTGACAGATCACACGTGATTCGTGCCATGTGTCAAAATCAAAGTTGTTCAGTTTGTATTGCCATTTCATCATGGAAAGACTTACAAACGAACAACTCTTGCAAAACATTAAATTTTATTATCAAAATCAGTGCTCTATAAAAAATGTCTTTATTAAATTAAAATTAAATCACATTTTCTTTTGAACGGATACGTTAATAAGCAAAATTGCCGTATTCGGTGCGATGAGCAGCCACAAGCAATACGAGAGATGTCAATGCATTCTGAAAAATGCACTGTTTGGTGTGGTTTGTGGTCCGGAGGAATCATTGGCCCACAATTCTTCAAAGATGACGATTAGAACAACGTTACTGCCAATGATAATCGCTATCGTGCAATGATTTTCAAATTTTCATTGCCCAAAATACATGAGCTGAATCTGGTTGATATGTGGTTTCAACAAGACGGTGCCCTATGCCACGCAGCACACGAAACAATGTACTACCTATTGGGCAATAAATTTGGTGAGCAATTCATCTCTTGTTTTTAACCAATGAATTTGCCGGATAGATTGTGCGATTTAACGCCGTTGGACTATTTTTTGTGGGAGTACGTCAAATGTCTTATTTATGCCGATAAACTAGCATCAATTCAAGCACTAGAAGATAACATTACACGTGTTATCGGTGAAATACCAACCGATATGCTCGAAAAAGTAACTCAAAATTGGACTTATCGTATGGATCATGTAAAACGTAGTCGTGGCCAACATTTAAATTTAAATGGCAAGGATTGATTTTTAATCCCCCAATAAAAATTTTATAATTTTTCCAATTTTCCTGGGTTTTTTTTTTAATTAAAACCCAAACCAAACGCTTAAGAAATCACCCTATATATATTTGTATATTGCACTTTTAACTCAAATATTTTTCAATTATACATTATTATTAAATTTTGGTATACCTTTCAATGTAAAATGTATAAAATTTTCAGGATATATCTCTATATACAAATCTATGTAATGTATAGGAATATATAAGTTTGTTTAATATTATATGTTCATATTAATATGGTATCTATGCCCCATAAAATCAACAATAGCAGCAACAGCTATCAACAACTCATTTTTTTTCCATTCATCATATAACCAAAAACCAATATGTATACATATACAAAAAATACATATATACATATACACATATTTATTTTACATTTACCATAAAAGTGTGTTACATATGTATGTATATATATGCATTGTAGATTGTAGTAATCGATCCATTCTAAAAATTATTCGATATCACTTCTTCTGTACATCTAAGCATAGAGATACATACATACTTATGTGTGGGTAATATAATGTATACTGTATATACGTATAGCCGATGATATTTGTAAATGTATATAAAGTAAAAAAAAAACATACAAATACATACACCAAAATTAAAAAAAAAAAAAATTCATAACAGTTTCATCATCATTTTTTTTAAATCCTTCTATTCGAAACGAGCCAAAAACGAAACACACAAAAAAAAATTATCTACACGTTTTTCGAACATTATACATACATACATATATGGATTTTGATATATTATGTTGTATACGCGTACTGTACTATGTACAAATAAAACAAAGAAAAAAAAAATAAACAAAAAAATGAAAACAAAAAAAAACAAAACACTGAAAAAGAAATGAGCAAAAACATCGTTTCACTTTTTTTTTTTATTAGCAAATTGAAAAATTCGCATTTTATTTTCGCGTCCATTTATCATTCATTTTCATCATTTTTCTTTTTCTGTTTGTTTTTCTTTTCTATTTTTTTATTTTTCATTTTTCTAAGCGAATTTATTTTTATTTCAAGTTTTGCCTTTTTTTTTCCCGGTAAGTATATTCTCTTATGTATGTAAATATTGTAAATATATACTAAGTATATATATACACAAATATTATTATGTGTATGATACGATATACAATAAATGTAATACATATTTAGCTTTTAAAAGGAATCCAATAAAATATTCATAACCTTCAAAATGTCTAAAGTCTATACAAAATGAAATAAGATGATAATAATTCTGTTTGTATGTATGTATAAAGATGTACAGTATGTATACATGATATACTCAATGTTCTCATGTAAAAAAAAAATGAAGAATAAATAAATATTTTATATTAAATTTGAATGTAAGAAGCTATTATACATTACAAAATATAAAAAAAAGAATGAAACGTATAGAATAGACATAAAATAAAAATACACAAAATATATACTCGTATATCTACACATTTTATAAGAGAAAAAAAATTATTATTATTATTACTGTACATAATAAAAGAAAGAACGAAAATATATACGGAAAATATAAAAACGGAAAAATGATAAAATAAATAAAAAAAATATTAAAAGTTTCCGGAAATATAGGTAATAAGATGTACATATATTATATCACCCATGTTCCAAAATTCACTTTCACTAGCGTTTTGCTTATTGCATTCACGAAAATGAATTTTGGTGTTCCACAATTCACTTTGCGTTTTCTGTTTTCGAAAATGAAACATAGATGTTCCATATTTCACTTTTCACTAAATTTTTGTGACTTGAAATCTCTAAAATTTTTTTGAATTTACTTGTGATTTCAATTCACGTGTTTTCTGGAACAGGGGCGTACATCTTCAGTCTAACTTCTTTTAAATAAAGTTTGAATAAAGTTCTATTGAAGGTTTAACAATTTCATTCAGCGACGAATAAAGATGGTGAATTGAAATGGAAAATTTCAGTGGTGAAAAAAAAAAAATGACAGTAGACAAATTGTAAAAAATTAAATTTTGACAGCAAAAAATAAAACTATAGCAGTAATAATTAAAATTAATATAAAATATGACAGTCTGAATGATCATTTACTATGTTTATATGTACTTATGTACTTGCTGTTAAATCGCTATAACACAAATCGGTTCGAATATTGTCTTATTTAAAAGCGATATTTAATTGTGTTTATACTAATGACAATGTGACAATATATTGAATTAAGATAAATCGCTTTATAAAACAGGTTTGACTAACAAAAGAAAGATATTAATATAAACTGTTTATACTTATTTTTCATATCGATATAAAGCGTTAAAGCGCTTCATTTATCGACATTTGTAAAGTAAAAGCGATTCAAAAGCTTTAAATCGATATGAAAAATGTTTATACTACCGCTCTATGTCATATCGATTTGTGTTATAGCGATTTAACAGCAAGTATAAACATAGTAATTGAAACAGTATCGTGTGTTAAGGGATTTTTGAATGATCACTTACACGAATGAAGACCGGAAAATGAATATTATTAATTTTGTTCTATTTGTCTATATCCATTACGTCATTACGGTTACTTTAAATTATACACATTACTAATGTAATGAAATATTTAAATAGGAAACTATCTAAAATAAAAAAAATAATAGAATGTCTCGTATATAATATCCTTAATATTAATTCGTTACTGTTTTTTTTTTTCAATTTCCTAAATGAAAGTAGTGCAATGAAACCAAAAAAAAAAATAAAAAAAAACCAAAAAATAACTTTCAATAAACTCTAATTATTTAAAAATGTTATCTACATACGAATATATCATATATCCTAGACATAATGTATCTATATCTATATGACCTATATTATAGGTATTATAGGTATCTTCGCAAGTACATATATTTCTATCAATTTATCCCTTATAATACATGCATACATAAAAAAGCGAATATTTTATATTTCTTTTTTTTTCTTGTATTATTATTTAAAATTTGTCCCAGATATTCTGAGAATATATACCTCACACACACATACATATATCCACGTTTATATTTTTTCACGTTTTAAAAAATATACGCTCATTCATATTACTTTTATATACATATTATATGCATGTAACACACATACGTACTTAAGCGCATATAAATTTTTCCTACGACAAGCATACATAAAAAAGCAAAAAAAAATTACATATAGTATACATATTTTGTTTTCATTTTCATCAATTTTATTTTGTTTTCCGTATTTCCTTTTTTCATTTTTTTTTTCTTTTTCTTTTTCAATATAGGTAAAATACGCACCAAAAGTTTCTGTATCAGTTATTGGTGGTGCATTAGCTGGAGGTCGTATTCCCGAAGGTGCTGAAGTACGACTATCATGTCATGCTGATGCCAATCCAAATGATTTAAACTATAGATGGTATATTAATGATGAATTTGTGGTTGGTGATTACACAACTGAAATGGTAAGGAATTACATATATGTGTACACATACATATGTATCATATGTGCAAATACATAATATTAAAAAAAAAAATAATAATAATTTTTTTGTAAAAAGAATTAAAAAAATAAAAGGATAAAAAAAAATTAAAAAATTGAAATGCATTCTCTAGTCACTGAATCACTAGATATTGTATAATTTGTGTATTTATAGCTGATGTTACATTATTTTATATTTATTATATTGTTATTTTAATACTTGTACATGCACACATGTGTACGTTTTTGCGTACGCAAATATAAGAATAATACTAAATTTTTTATCACAATATTTACTATGTACATATGTGTAAAAAAATTATTGTATATAAGAGTACAAGACCATACATATTTTATAAACACATATGATGTACCGATGCAGTTATACATACATAATGTGCATTTTATTTTTCTCCAATACATGTAATGACATAAATAATAATCAATATCTGATATGTAATATTACAGCAATATGTACGCACGCACGTACAATATCCATCCATGATAAATTTATATTGACTAAAATAAATAAAATACTCGTATGTACAGGGTGATTCGCAATAAAGTGTTCCAACATATACCAATCGATTCTTTGAAGTGTTGTATTGTGATCAGTTTTTACTACCATTAGTCATTTTGTCGAAAAACCCCTCCTTCTCTCCTTTTTTTTTTTGAATTGTCTGTGTAGGAAGGAGAGCACAAATAAAACGTTGTAACTTCTGTTCGAAACACAATAGGAGGACAAATAATAAGGTTTTCAGATGAAGGATAAAAATGTAATTTTCAATCAAAATTTTTTCAAAATTTTAAGTTTGAACGTTCATATCTGTCACATTTGGTAACGGATCGAGACATGCAAGATACTATTGGAAAACACATAAACGCATACTAAAAATATTATTTGTCCTCTTATTGCGTTTCGAACAGAAGTTACAAAAGTTTTATTTGAACTCAGCTCCCTGCACAGACGAAAAAGTTTCAACCCTAAAAAAACGGAGGAAAGATAGGGATTTTTCGAAAAAATTCCTAATCGTAAACACTCTAATCACAACACTTCAAGGAATCGATTGGTATATATTGAAACACTTTATTATGAACCACCCTGTACATTTGAATCAACAGAAGATAACAGAAAAACAAAATGTTTTTAATGTTGAACTACAAAAAAAAAATAATTTGAAAAAAATCCAAGAAAAATATAAATATAAAAATGAAAAATAATACATTTTATAACATTTCATTTAATATTATAGTATATTTCTTTATTTAGTAATTTTTTTTTACTATTTTTATATTTGTTTTTTATTTTTTCTATTTTTCTATATAATGTAACGTAAACCATCAACATCATCATTATCATCATTATTTATGACAGATCATTCATAATGTGACAAGAAAATATCATGATGCTATCGTTAAATGTGAAGTTTATAATACTGTCGGTAAAAGCGAAGAAAGTGAAACATTAGATATAAGCTGTAAGTACATAATTATGTGTATACCATAAGCTGCGGATTCAGTATAGAAAAATAAAATAGTAAAACAAATTTTGAAAAAATTTCCATGCTTATAGTATAAAGCAATAATAGTATTCACTTAATACAGTAAACACGATTTATACATGATTTTATAGAATTTTGTATGAAAAATTGTTAAAACAAAACCAGTAAATTTAATTCTTCAAATTAATCGCGTGTATTTCATTTACGATGTATACTGTGTAAAATATTTGTTAATTTGTGTTTAGTAGTTAATTTAAAATTCCGCTTTTTGGTCCGGATTATCATAGCGTGGCATAGACAAAAATGTTGTGTAATTTAAAATTTCAATGAAAATAAAAATAGCAGTTACGAAGGGGCGTTTTTAAGTTCACGGAATGGGGGATAACGAGACAAAATAAAAAATCCAAATTATTTTACTTTTTCAATTCTTCAACCTTCAATTTGTCTGCAAAATATACCGAAACTGTGTCCTTCACTTCTTCATCGCTGATAAATTTCTTCCAATGCAGTTCTTTTTTCAATTTTGGGAGCAAGTAATAATCGCTCGGAGCTAGGTCTGCACTGTAGGGTTGGTGACACAAAATATCGAAGCCCACCTTAGACAAGGCAGTCAGCGTAACACCACATTTTTGGACGGGAGCATTGTTATGCAAAAGCAGTTGACAGCAGTTTCAAGTTGATTCGAGTTGTTTGATCGGCGATAATTCACAAATTAATGATCGTATTATGGCAAAACTCTGTATTTGTACTAATAATGAGTCAGACAACATATTACGACTTAAAGAACTTGGCTCACTACTCTCTCATCCTGCCATTCCGCGAACTTAAAAACACCCCCTCGTAAATACAACTGAATAACACAGGATGCATTACAGTGCATTCGCTTAAAATAAAACCTACATTACATTATGTGTAAATTTACTCGAATACAAGTTTATAACTTTACTCTCTTAAGTGAATTCTTTTAATATTTTTCATATTATTTACATTTTTTGAAATTGATCATTTTGATAGTGCCAATATTCATTTGAAATCATCATTTAATAAAAAAAAAAAAAAATTAAAATTTTCCCAAACACTCTTGTAATAACGTATTTATATTATGTACAATAATTATATTATTGTATTGATTCGCAGATGGACCTATATTTCGACATCAACCAAAATCTGTTGAGGCTGATATTGGTTCAGTAGTAACATTATCATGTGATGTTGATGGTAATCCATCTCCAGATATTGTATGGATAAATGAAGCCTCAGATAAGGTAAATTTTTGATTTAAAAATATAATATAGAAAACTTAAAATTAAAAAAAAAAAAAATGAAAAGAAAAGAAGAAGAAGAAACCAAATATGTGGTCACTTAAAAATCTTATTTTAAATTCATGTAAATCTTTATATTTCTGTATACATTTTGAAATACTTTTTTTAAAAGGATATGTTATTATATACTATACACAATGTGGTAAACCGAAATAAAATTCATTCTGATTTATAAATGTAATATACGTGTACATACATGATATTACATTTATGTAATCTCTAATATTATGTATGTATTATGTAATGTGTACATAAAAGCTAAAACTAATACTAAATTATAAGATTGACTATTTTTATACAATATGTGTATTCAGATAAGAAATATAATTTTGTATATTTACTACTTTATGCGAAACAATTGCTGTACTTATAGGATGTAGAAATATATGTAATATGTACATATATACTTACTTACTTACTTATGGTAACACAGGATGTAATGTACAATACTTTATAAAATATAATGAACTTTAGATATTTAACATGAATCCAATGTAAATACTAGATGACTATTTGTATTTTATTATCAGTTAGCATAATCTAATGTGTATTTATATTTTATATTTGTATACATTTTGCATACATACTCGTATATTCATATCCATATGTTAATAAATGATAACATACATACATATATAAATATACGAATATAAAAGGTAACATACGATTATCTATATGTAAAAACATGAAACATGTACGAGTACATACATAGAATAAACCGACAATTCGATTCAAAAAACTAAAAAAAAATGGTATAAAAGTTGAAAATTTTAGATTATAAGTTGTATAGTTTCTTGTTAATGTTAAAAGGTGAAATGTGAGATGTACAAAAATCATTATACATACTCGTACTCTTGTAAAATTGATTTATAGAAGCAAAAGTTTTTAGAGAATAAAAGACAATTGGAGATAAATAATTGATAAAAATAAAAAGATTGAATACTCTTAAATATTACATGAATAACTGAAGTTATTTTATAAATATGGTTATCCTTATATATGAAATAAGGAATTAACTAGGATTTACGAATGCATTCTACATGTACATATGTATACATTTCAAAATCTGTATAACATAATTGAAGCTGTTTCTCCCACCACATTACGTAAGAAATTTCTATGAATTTTATTCGTTAAATCCTAATTGAAAATTGTCATTAGAATTCGCAAACTCGTGTGTGCACATCATGTTATGATACTGACGAACGAAAATCACACACAATAATTTTTGCAAGCATTCTAAATATAAAAATTATTCGTACCCGTCGTACGTAGGAATCTCATTTATAAATCTTTTAATACTTATATTAAAGTAAATACTTACATATATGTTTGTCTGTTATGTATAAAGTATTAAACTAATAGAAAACCACCAATAAAAGTACCCATTCAATTACAGTTTTTCGAATGATCATGACATGTCAAATATAAGAACCACATAAGTATATGTGGTACCGACTACAAATAATATCGGAAGATTTTGCCTACAGTTCAAGAAAACTGTGTTTTTGTAGTAAAGAAAACCAACGATATAAACTCAAACATTTCGCGGCTGAACTTCTGAATTGAGTTCGCCAGCTTTTGAAACGAGATCTTCCGATAATGATACTTTGGAATGTGTTCTTTAACATGGTACATGTCTTTATTGGCGCAAATTCAATTTTAAGAACGCAAACTATACCCTTAAAAATTTTTGATCAAAAATGGCGTATTTTACAAAAACCGTTATTTCTGTATATGAGGATCTTCGCAAAACTGTAAGTAAATGGGTACCTCAACTTTTTAACGATGTCAATGATTCAATTAATGTCCTTATTTATACAAATATAAAATTTAATCATAAATATTATACACGATTATGTAATTTCACTATAGAATTACAGATAAAATATCCTCGTTTCTGCCCTTCAATTTTGTTGAATAACAATCTGATTTCAATGAAAATGCACACAGTAATCTATAAGAATATTTTTTTAAAGGCAAAATGACAAAATTATCAGATTTTAAAATAATTCTTTAAAGCTTCATTTTAAAAAAAAAAAAATATATATATTAAAAAAAAAAAATTATAATATTAATTTTAAATTTATGTGACTCATTTTTATTTCATTTTAAAAGATTTCCATATTTTATCATATTTTCTGATGTAAATTTTTTCTTTATATTTTATATTTTTTATTTTTTATAAAATCATATTTTCGTGTGCATATACATATAATGTACCATACATACATACTTGTACATACATATATCCCATATAAAGTATATATAAAATCGATTTATTTTGTAGAACTCATATACTCATATACTCATATATAGTATGTTCTAAATAACAATAACATAACGATATTTTTTATATGTAGTTGTGTCGATATCGTTTTCATCATATATGCACGTATGTATATTTATATCTTTTATGTATGTGCATACATATGTACATAAGTATATATATATATGACATTATATATCATTACATATATATGTACGTATAGTTTCATTTTGGATTTGATGTTAAACTAACCGTTGTATATTTATATGTATGTATAGTATGTTGTACGAGTATATAAACAAACATACATATATGTATGTACTTACATATTTATGTGTATATACTCGTAGATAAATGAAATTGAATACGCAAGTATTCATAATTGAATTGAATGTAATGAAAATTTAAATAAATCCATGAAAATTTACATAAGAAATTCTATTTAAACATGAATAAAAGTACATATTTTGTTACTTTATTCTCTTTTCGCATATTATTATACCACTACCATTATATTACAATAATAAATGTACGTTAATACTTATTATATCATGTATACACATTCATGCATATAGAGTTATATTATACTACATATATAAAAATAATATATGTATTTATATAATTTATATGTAAATTTCCGAAATCGAATGTTGATTTTTCTGTTCTATCCTGATTATGTGTACTGTAATACAACAGGAATGTGTACATTATTTAGATATAAAAATGTACATTATACACATACTATACTATATTTATACATAGTGAACACCTTTCGCATACATGTATATATACATTAAAACATTTTCAATATAAATATTTTGCAATGCATTCACAACAAAACAAATTTACGTAACATACTCGTATAATAAGGTATTCTTCTACACTTATACATAAAAATTTGTATAAATATGAAATTTAATAATACAAAATAATATGAAAATTTATCAAAGGATCAATTTAATATTGAAATAAGAAAAATAAAAGAAAAATGAAAGTACTCTTAATATTCTATTTAAAATTAAAATGTAAATTCTTTAAAATTTTCTAATACTATTTTTATTATTATTTTTAATTTTAATTATTTTTTTATTTTTTATTTTTTTATATAATTCAAATATATGTACATATACTCGTATATATATATGCATATAGGTTGTTGGCACATCACCTAATCTAACAATAACTGTAACACATGAAACAGCTGGACGTTATAGTTGTAAAGCAAGCGTTATTGGATTTCCAGATATTGCATCAGATGCAATGGTTTATTTAAAACGTTCACCAACAATAACATCACAACGTACACAATTCGGTATTGTCGGTGATAATGCACATATTGAATGTGTTGCATTTAGTGTGCCAAAAGCTAGACATGTATCATGGACATTTGGTGGTCATGAAATAAATACAAGTAATAATTTAGATTATTCTATATTAGAGGATCCATTACCAGAGGGTATTAAATCAACATTAATTATACGTGAAAGTCAACCAAAACATTTTGGACGTTATAATTGTACTGTTGTTAATGAATATGGAAGTGATATACTTGAAATTAATTTTATACCACACAGTAAGTTTACATTATTACAATAGTATTTACATAATACACATATTATAATATGCATGTACACTAATATATGAATATTTAATTTTATAAAGGATATTATGTAGATATGAGTATAGAGTTTTTTTTTTTTTTTTTTTGAAATAAAAACATGGATACATTTATATAAAATGTTTCAGAGAATAATAAACTTTTGCTTATTGTTTATTTAAAGAGTACCTGAACAATATTAGTAGCATAGAATAGCATACTAAAATTTAATTCTCGCTCATTACATACTCGTACTCTAATTAGTTCATCATCAAATAAAATTTTTTCTCATCTAACATTTTTTTTTTTTTTTTGGATTACAATTTTCAGAAAGTGTACCGATGCTTATGATTGTTGTTGGTGCAATGTCATGTGTTGCAATCATAATGATGCTAATCATGTTGTTCGTATTATATTTTAAACGTGGTAAAAAGAAATTACCGCCAGCCGATGTTATACCAGAATTGCATATTAGTGAAAAAGGTTGCAAAGAGAGTGATCGTTCATCAAATATTAGCGATCTTAAAGTTGATATTAGATCTGGTTCATGTGAGCCAGCCGATTATTCAGAAACATGTTCCGGTACAGATAGTATTGCAACACGTTTAGCTGCAAATATTTTAGGTGTTAATAATATTACAAGTACCGGTGGTAATAATTTAGGTGTACCATTAACAGGACCTGTTAAAATTCCTAATGATTATAGGTAAGTTTTCATATTTTTATGTTTTTTTTTTTTTTTGTTTTTTTGTAGTAAGTATGCTTTCGAATTTTAAATTATTTAATCAAATTCAATTTTACAATGAAAAAAAATATCAAATATTATTGATTTATTATATATACGTACATAACTCAGAGAAACATTACATATATTAATATTATAAAAATGATCTTTTGAAAATAAATTTCTTGAAATGGTAATTTAAAATTTTATAAAAAATAAATGATAAATCATTGAAAATTTTAAACTGAATCAGAAATCAATTTTTTATTCGAAATATAAACTTCAATTTAAATTCAATTTTCGATATTGATTTTCTTGGAAAATAAATTCCCATACATTTATATATACATATATAAAGATATATAAATGAAAACTTAAAAAGGAATAAAAAATATAAAAAAATATTTTTCTTCTTATTAATTACTATTTGAATAGCAAACATAATGTAAATATGTACAGGGTGATTCGTAATTAATTGTTCCAACATATACCAATCGATTCCTTGAAGTGTTGTGATCAGTGTCTACGATTAGGCATTTTTTCGAAAAATCCCTCCTTCTCCCCTTTTGTAAGGGCTGAAACCTTTTCGTATGTGCAGGGAGAAGAGATCAAATAAAATCTTGTAACTTCTGTTCGAAACACAACAGGAAGACAAATAAGGTTTTGAAAAATGATAGGATGAAGGCTGATGAAAATAGTATGTGCTTTCTAACAGTATCTTACATGTCCCAATCCGTTGCCAAATGTGCCAGATATGAACATTCAAACTTAAAATTTTGAAAAAATTTTAGTCAAAAATTTACCTTTTTATCCTTCGTCGTAAAAAATTTATGATTTTTTTTTAAATAAAAGTCATGACAATATTTTTAGTCTTTCAAAAGTTATTAATATTTTTGTGGAATCCAACAAAGCAAGGAATTCAAGGAATCGATTGGTATATATTGGAACGCTTTATTACAAATCACCCTGTATATATACACATACCTACTTAGAAAAATAAACTTGAAAAAATAAAACATAAGAAAAAAGGATTTAATTGAATTCATTTATAGAATATGCTTCATTAAAATTCTTCGAAAATACATCCTATTATGGATATACGTATAATAATAATACTCAACAACTGAATATACATATGATAAACTTTGCAAATCTATAAAAAATATAAATATTTATACTGATAGCCAAGTAAGTATACATACAGAGGTACATAGAGGTATAATTATATGTATAAATATGTTTATCAGCAATGTGTATATAGCAATAATATAACTAAGAAATTCATTAATGTAACAATAACAACAAGGATTTCTGTTTTCTTATTTCTATTATTTCATATTATTTATATCGTCATTTTGTATATTTATGTTTAAGGATATATACTCCTTAAAATAATTAATGTTATTTTTCATTTTATTTTATATTTTATTTTTTAATTAAATATTCGAATACAATAAAGAACAGAATATAAATGAAAGAAAGAATAAGATAAAAAAAATACCTTTATTAGATCCTTATTCATTATATAATATTATTATTGTTGTTGAATTCTCTTGAAAATGAATTTAAAATGAAAATAATCTTTTAACATGATTATTATAATACATAGTATTCATTATTGCATTTCTCTTTATTTTAATTCAATTACATTTTAAATAAAATTATGTGATAATGATTTTATCTAAATTATATGTACACTCTACTTCTACACAATGTACGAATATGTACAATACTCGTCGTATCTAGTATATATTTATGTGTTTGATTTTATAGTTTTCAATTTGAATTTTTTTTTTTTTTTTTTTGCATTTTTAGATATTCTGGTGACTATTCAGATAGTCTAACACATTTACAACAGGTATCAACAGCAACATCGAAATCAAGTGGAATTGGTATTGGTAATAATAATGGTATTAACAATAATAATATAAACAACAGTATTAGTATGACAGCATCGTCTGTAACATCAGCGGCAGCAGCAGCAGCAGCAGCAGCAGCAACAACAACAATAACGAATTTAAATCATAGTACTCAACATCATAACAATAATGGTTATGTACCATATGTTGATTATATACGTGCTGGAGAATATAGTCCACCAACATCATCACAAAATTTAAATACATTACGTAATAGTCATAATAGTAATAATAGTAATAATATAATATTAGGTAAAACAACAGCAACAACAGCAACAAATTGTAATAATGGTTTGATTAGCAGTAATAGCAGTACTACAAGTAATGGTAGTAATGGTACAATAACAATGTCAACATCATATATGAACGGTCAAATACCTTCAGGAAATTTAAGTTTAAATAGAAATCGTAATGATCTTCGACAAGATAATGGATTACCGAACGTTCAAAGTAGCCTAAATTCATTACAGAATGGTCTTTTAGGTAAATTTATTTGATTTTTAAAAATTAATACAAACACTAAAACAAAAATATTAAAAATTTTTACTTCTTAATAAAATGATAAAAATTTAACTAGAATCTAAAATATCTTGTCTATATTAATAAAATTTTTCAATTACTATATATTATCTTCAATATTAAATTTTCCTTTTAAATATAAAAATGTTTATTAGATTTAAATTACAATTACCAATACGTATATGTAGTATGTGTACCATATAGACAGATGAATGATGAATTGGTGAATTTCTCATTCTCAAATGGAAATTAATTTTTTTATGCATTCAATTAAAAATAAATATTAGAGAATAGAGTATATGATATAGCTCGAATAAAAGAAAAATATTTAGGTGTAATACAAATATTTATTACGTTTACTATACACGTATAAGTACGTGTGCATATTATTTTGATTTTTTTCAATTGTATATTAGTTATCGATTAAATTCGTTTTGGAATAATGAGAAATATTTTTTTATATCTGCTATGGATGTAGACTATATCGTTCTACATATTCAAATATTCATTTTTACGGATTCTCTTTTATTTACATTTGAAATATTTTTCTCAATAATTTAATTATGTTGTATGGTCGTATGTATAAATAAGCAATAAATTTTAAATGAAGAGTAGGATTCGACTTTGAAAAATTTTGAAAACAACAACGATTTTACATACAAAAATTTTAAAAAATGCTTTTGCATAACTTTTAGGTGCTAATAAAAATGGATTTTTGAATATTTTGATGATAAAAAAATATAATTTTATTTTGTCAATAAAATGAAAATATAACATAGAATTTTATCCTTTTTTTTTTGTAAAAACATCAGAAAATTGTCCATACTTTATTTTGATACCAAAATCATATAGATATATGAGGATTTAATGTATGAAAATAGAAGTCAAAGTTGAACGATTTTTCAAAAAAAAAAAAAAAAAAAAAAAAAAACCTGTCCTTTTTTAAGAGCTATAACTAAATTTCAGAACTTAAAATCAAAAATGTGCTCTATTCAAGCACCACAATATCCTTCAGGCTACCTATATTCAAAATTTCAAAGAAATTGGTCAATCAGTGTTTGCTGTACGAGATGCATTTGGAAGCTGAAAAATCGCAATTTTGACAATTTTGACACCCTGTAAAAAGGAAACAAGGACATTTTAAAAAAAAAAAAGTGATTCATTTAAGCACCATTTCCTATCAAAGTATCTTAAGTAACTTCGAAGATATGTATGTGGTACACAATATAGCAGATGTATCGAATCCTAATCTTAAATGAATTTATTTATTTTTTTTTTTTGGTTTTTTATTTTCCTATGTTTTTATTTTACAGTTTTATTTTGTTTTTTATACACTATCCATATAAATACATATGTACATATGTTTGCCCTGTTTACGACGCAACATGTGTAATAATTGAATAAAAATAAATTTCATTCAAATACAAATACAATAAATTATTAATATAGAAAATTTTTAAAAAAGAATTTTATCTGATATAAAAGAGTAAAATGAAAGAAAATAACAATATTCCCTGTATTAACTTAAATACCTAAAATTATACAACAGAACAGGAATCTTATTCTAGAAATAATAAAATATTAAAAGTTTTTCATTGAATGAAATAAAATAAAATTTTGCATTATACAATTCACAAAAAAATTATTCAAACATTTTTTTTTTTTATTAAAATGAATTTAAATTTTCTTCTAGTATATATAATTTTTATTACTTATATATTTTCCAGGATCATCGTTATTACAAAATGGTATTGATCCACGTTATAGTGCAACATATAGTAATCCATATTTACGTACATCAAATTCATCATTACCACCGTTACCACCACCAAGTACAGCTAATCCAGCTGCAACTCCAGCACCACCACCTTATCATCATGCGACTAGAAATCATCATAATCATCAACAATCATTACTTCATAGTAGTAATAAAACAACAAGTAGTTTAATTGGCCTAGGTAGTAATAATAGTAGTAGTAGTTTATTGATTGGTAGCAGTAGTACATTACCGTCACAATCATCATTGCAACAACAACAACAACAACAGCAGCAGCATCATCAGCAGCAGCAGCAACAACTGAATCACCATCATCAACATCATCATCGAGATCTATTGCAGCAGCAATCATCTACACAATCATTACTGCAGCAACAGCAACAACAACAGCCACAGCAGCAACAAACATTAACTAGCCCATCAGGCCAATTTATACTTCCAGCTAATGGTAATCTCAAAAAAGGTGCATTAGCAACACATGTTTAATGATAAATTTAAATCAAAAAAAAAAGAAAAAAAATATTTAATTAAATTAAGACTTAAATTGTAGATTAATATGCAGATTTTATTCATTCTTAACATATATATACATGTACATATGTACACAATTAAATATATAATATGTGAGGTGGGTATATAATAATGAAATTTCGTCTAAGTTATATTAAATAATGAAAATATGCATAAAATAATTTTCTATTCATTATTTAAATGAATCGATCATTATTTTCTGATAAATTAAATTCTAAATTTGCCATTTTATGAAAAAAAAAAAAAAAATAAAAATAAAAAATCTAAAAGCCAAAAACAAAAAAAAAAAATATACGTATATATATAGAAAATAAAATAAATAATGAATAAATATATAAATTTTGGACTTAGCCTACATTCACAAATTACCAAAAACTCATAATTTATATAAAATGTAAGTTTGTTTTTTCTCTAAATTCATTTATGCGGTATAATATGAAAACAAATTTTTTTTTTTTTTACAATTTATGTTATGTGTATGCTATGAGTACTACTTATTCAATAAAATTTATATTATTTCTTAATTTAAATTTGAAAAATTCAATTATTTATTACATAAATTATTGTATGAATCGATAATGAAATATAAGCCAAAAATTGTTATATAAAATTTATTCAAAAAAAATTTTATCAAAGCACATACATAATATTAAGTAAATTATGCCCAATTTCATAGTCGAATCTTAAGTTTTTGGCTTAGTTAAACCTGCAGAAGAGCTTAAGTTGTTGCTTAATTTTTTTTTTGATTTCACAATAGAATTTTATCTACAGCTTAATTAAACCAAGCTTAACGAAAAAGAATATTTTTTGTAAGATACTGTAGCTTGTCACAAATATCAAAAATGTCAAATTTATATTAGCATTTATTAATTTGTGATTTGTAAACTACATATAGCTTTTCAAAAATTGTCAAGTTTATATTATAATTTATTACATATATTTTGTAAATATGGTGTTTTTATATTATGATTATAATTTATATTTATATAAACAATTTTATATGTTATGATTTCAGATTTTCACAAATTAATTCTATATAATTGCAAAACACGATAATTTCATTTATATATAGGTTTGACATTTGATTTTTACTTATGTATTTTTACCAGTTAACTACACTTAATCGCTAGATTTTGACGGCTTAAGTTAAACCAGCAATTAAGGCAAGTTAGACTTAAGCTACCACTGTGAAATCGAAAAATCTATTAAGTGAAATTTTAACCCATATCCTGAGCTTAAGCTTCCACTGTGAATTTGAGCATTAATAGATAATTGAAATTTTCAAATTTAAATTTCTTTTATAAAAAAAAATAGCAAACAAAATACATACAGTACTTATCTATACATATACCTAAAACATCATAAATATTTGAAAAAATAAATTCAAAATAATTTCAAATAAACTGTGGCCTTATTAAAATTAAACTATCAATATAATGATTATTAAAGATTTAAAAAGAAATTATTAAAATGAATTGCATGCATCTAAGATCTAAAAATCTAAAAAAAAAAAGAAAAAGAAAAAGAAAAAAAAAATAAAAACAGAATAATAACACAATAAAATCAAATGAATACAGAATACTTGAAGAACAAAAAAAATGTCAGCATATTTTCCCCCCTATATAGTATATACGATACAGTACTATTATATGGTATACTGTGTTGTATGAACATAAAATTAGAAAAATTATGTATAAATTATGAACTCTTATGTAATAATGAAATAAATTAAATTCAATTAAATAGTCAAAAATAGAAAATAAAATAAAATACAAATCATAAAGTATGTAATGTATTTATAATACTATATATAGCTTTTTATTAGCGAATTATAAAAAATAAAAAAAAAATAAAAACGAGAAAGCCTATTACATATATATACATATATACACTTTATTCGAATATTAAAAAACTTTAAAAAAAAAAAAAAAAAAAAATGAATCCTTTTTATTTGTTCATTTTAAAATAAACTTAAAAAAAAAGTATCAATTTATAAACAAATCGAAAAATTTTATATTAAGAATGAACGAATTTTCGAATATCTGACTAAGTATTACGTGCTACTACTATACATTAATACATCATATCATGTAACGAATACGAATATTATTTATATACATATTATATCGAACGAACGATTATGAAAACAAAAAAAAAACAAAAAAAAACAAAAAAAAATTCAATTTTTATGCATTCACATAATTACGTAAGTATAATAAATTCAATCAAATAAATTCATCTCGATTTATATATAAATATTATTCATTCTCTGTTATTATTACATAATTATTACGAGTATGTACAGAACTTGTAAAATACATAACTCATATCTCAAATAATAATTTCATCATCATATCATCATATTGGGTTAGTCACGAAATCCAGAAAGACAAAATCCAGAAAGACAAAATCCAGAATGACAAAATCCAGAAACGACATAATCCAGAAAAAAATCAAGAAAAAAATCCAGAAAAAATTAGTTGGCCTGCCAAACTGGATTTTTTTCTAGATTTGGATCTAGATCTGGATTTTTTTTCTGGATTTTTTTCTTGATTTTTTTCTGGATTTTTTTATGAATACATATAATTATATATTTTTATGTATAAAATCAATAGAATTATAAATCATAAAATCATAAAATTATCATTTAAATCATAATTTCATAAAAAGTAAATGAAACTAAATTTTACCAAAACTTACTTATATAACATTTTGTAAAAGGTATATGAAACTAAATCTATTTTAAACAATGGTGACATAAAAAGATTTGGACAAAGAGTACCTAAACTCAACTAGTTTTATTGATTTAAAAACATCGGTCCTTTTCAGGACCACCAAAAATACAAAGAGTAATATGTTCTTAAACATCACTTGGCTAATATAAATTTGATTAAGTTCTTTAATATTCAATTCCTACGAAAAATAGTAAACTTTGAAATAATTATGTACTCAAAAATGTATGAAAATGTATGAAAAATGTGTATATTTTGTATATTTTTACATTGACCATTTCTGCACTACTTTGATCCTTAATAACCCGATAATGAATAAAGATATCATGCTCTCGTTTTCTTTGTTTGAAACAGAACATTTTTGTGCTTCGATTCTAAAAATAAAAAGATTTTTTGTAGTGAAAATTTTTTTCAGGAATCCAATTTATACTCAAATTTTTTTAAAAAATTCGTCATAAATTTTGATTTCAGGAATTCTTTTTATCTAGATCCGAATTCCAAATTACTTGTTGTATTATATCAAAAGAAATATAATGTAGTTTCCTATTATCCTCTAGAATACTAAATTTTCCAAAGTATGGTGCACAAAAAGTTATACACGATTTTGTGTTAGAAAGTCCTTAAAATGTACCTAATGTTTTTTAAATTCAATTGTCTTTTATTCATGAAATCAATGAAATTCTTTTTCTTTTTACCGATTTTTGTTTTGTCGCGCTGGATTTTGTCGTTTCTGAATTTTGTCGTTTCTGGATTTTGTCGTTTCTGGATTTTGTCGTTTCTGAATTTTGTCGTTTCTGAATTTTGTCGTTTCTGGATTTTGTCGTTTCTGGATTTTATCGTTTCTGGATTTTTTAAAAATTTCTGGATTTTGTCGCTTCTGGATTTTGACTTTCTGGATTTTGTGTAGATCCCCATCATATTACATTCATTACTATTGAATAAAAGAATTTCAGTAATAATTTTTTCATATTCCATGTATACGAGCACATTAAATTTTATGGAAAAAAAAATTTTTTTTATATATCTCCTATAAAAAAGTCCGATTAATTTTTAAAGATGGACGAGTATATAATGTACATATATTTTTTGTTTTGCAAATAACACATACTCGTATGTATGTACATATTTACAAAAGGTGAATAATAATTTTTTCTGTCTTTCGTTAAAATAATTTTCAATTCAGAAAAATCGATGAAAAAAAAAAAACAATATTAGGTATTTAATTATTTTAAAATTAAATTTAATTTCAATTATTATTTAAGATCCTAGACACATACAGCTCGAAATTACCATAATTTTCGAAATCAACCTTTTTTCTTGATTTTGGCGACGAAATCAAGAACTTTTCATATAATTTCAGCTGATCGAAATTATGGTAATTTCATCGAAATCACGTAAAAATTGCTTGATTTTGATCAAAATCAAGATAACACTTCCAGTTTCCAATTTCACTTTCCAGTTTCAGCTGTCATTAATATCATATGTTCATATAGTTGTTATACTGGTTATACATTCTTATGTATTTAATGGTTACATTTTTAAAAAGCTAAAAGCTCTTTTTAATACACAATTATGTATAGAACTTCAAAATTCATTCATTCAAAATCAACAAAATGCAGTGTGTCACTATATGATTTCAAAAGGTTGATTTCGTAAAATTATGGTGATTTCGAGCTGTATGTGTCTAGAGCATAATATACATTTTACTATTTATACAAAATATTAACATTATTTACTTTACGTTTTTTAACAAGGAAATTAATTTTAATTCTAATAAAATTTATTAGCTATATGTACACGTATATATGTACATACTAACATTATTATTTAATATACAGGCTGAGTTCTAAAATGTTAAAAAATAAACATCGATGAGATAGTATTACCGTAGTGATGCAAATATGATGCGTATCATTATTACATTTGTATCAAAAACACATAATTTTAAATTTGACATTTTGAAACATAATTTTTTTTCTGACAGTTTTGATAATAACAATTGTATACATCAAAAAAATTAAAGATGCAATGTTTGCTTAAATGATGAGTAAAAAATACATTCACAATGCATTTTGAAACTTATGACAGAGTAACCGTTTTTATTTTAAATATCTAGGCCATAGACAGATATCTAGTATAAACGTGGTATCGATATCATGGTATTGGCTATACTACATGTCTGTCACCCTATAGCAGCTTTATACAAGGAAAACAAGCTGGTATAAACGTGGTATTGAAACCAGCATGATTTGTCTAGTATGAATCTGGTATTCACAAAATTTACTGAACGTAGTGCCATTTTAATGCTGCGAAAATTTTAGGAATTAGTTTTTACATTAGTTTTAACATCAAGTTGAAAGTAATATAATGCAAATATAAATTTTCTATATGACACCATAACAAAATTCACAAAATATGTCAAATGATACTAGGTTTATACTAGATTACACGTCTGTCACCATGCTAGTATTGTTTATACCATGGTATCGATACTAGATGTCTGTTTAGGGCTTTAGAAACTATTTACTTTGTATTTAAATCGCATCGATGCATTTTAGAACTCAGCCACACTTACATAAACTACAGTGACACAAAAAATTTTTCAACAAACTGTTCTGAATTATTTTTCTACTGCTGAATAAAATATTTTAATTTTTTGTAATAGAAATACCACTTTTAATTTGTCGTTTTTTTTCATATTTATTTAAAAAATCTAATTATCAGTATAATAATACAAATATTGTTCAAAGTGCATATTTGAAATACTATTTTCATTATTTTTGAATTGATTTTTCTTAAAATTCATATTACTTCGCCTAAAGTAATATTAACATAATAAATTGTTTTTGTATTAGAAAATAAACACAGCCAAAAAAACTATTCGCGTCAATTACAATTTTTTGAAAACTATCTACTATTTTTAAATAACATTACCTGTATAGCAAGACACTAAATAGACGTGACGGGACGAAAGAAATTAAACGAACGTAAATACTCGTTTCGTCAGTTTGACAATTTGCCCTAAATAGAAACGATTCGAAACGAGTAAAATTTTGTATGAGTATTGAGTAGAAACAAGTATAAATGTGTATGAAACGAGTAGAAACGATAGTACGATAGAATAGTACGATAGAATAGTACGACCGCTACGGCACTATTCGTTTCGTCTATTTGACATTTAAACTTACCGAAATTGAACGAACGTAAGAACACGTCCATTTAGGCTAGTTCTACATACCACAGTACTATCGTATGTATCGTTTCGTTTCGTTTCGTAACGTCTATTTAGGTTATAGCTTATAATTTTTTGTGACCAAAGTGTTGTCTCTACAAATCAAAAATAAAAAAAATATATATGTAATGTAAAATTCCCGGTTCTCGAGATACTCATATGCTCATTTATTTTAATTTTGCTCTAACTCATGAACAGTTTTTTGTGTCACTGTTTTTTTCATAACTACATAAGTACATATATATGTAACTATATAATTATTATTCATGAAAATATTATTACTTTTCTTTATTATTTTTATTATTAAAATTCATTAATATTATAATTATGATTATTATAAATATTTCGTTTCGGTAAAATTACCGATTATTCCAATATAAGCTTTTATTTTTATGAAAAAAGAAAATGGTTTTTTTTTTAAAAAAAAAATAAAAAATATTTAAATAACAAAAAACATCCTCTTCCATTAACTAAAACTAAAAATTCCATTTAAAAAAATTTTTTTTATTTATTAAATATCTACTAAAATATACAAATCTAATTTATTAAAGTACGATACAAAGTAATAAAATGTTTTAATGAAAAATTGTATACGTATAAATATAATTTATAAATTAATTATAACTTTAAAATTATTTTATTTTATAAAATTTATGTTTTACCTAAGACAGACATGTGCTATCTATTAGATACAAAAATTGCCATAGCAAAGAAAATTGATCAAGTAAGAAAACGAAAATAAATGGAGAGCACGTTACGCTCAAAGATAAGAAATAACATTGTTAAGATGGCCTTGAAAACAATCCACAATAATGACGAGAATATACTAGAATGATGCGGAAAAAAAATAAATTTACATAGGAAGTAATCATCGTCGGAGCAGAATTAATCGGATAATAATAATGAGAGTACATATTTATTTCAAATCGTAAACGTATGCAACGCGTAATTTTACGACATAGTCGTAAGTCAAAATTATGTTAAAGAAACCTCTTAAAACACAAATCGCAATTATTGTAACTTAACTCAATTCTAAAATGTCAGCTTGTAAAAATGACAAGCTGTAAAACCTTGATATACATACAAAATTTATTTACGAGATGGACCTACGCGATTAAAAAATCTCGTCCATTTACGAAGACCTAGTAATTGTCGAAACAAAAAAAAAATATATACGAAGTCTCTCCAAGAGACATACGAGCAGATTTGAAATGAATAATCTCATTTCTCAATATAAAATTGATCGTAGTACCGTAAAAAAAAATTATTCTCAGTATTTATTGCATAATTATATTTTATTTTAATACAAATATGATTTTTTCAGGATAAAGACTTTTGAGATGACTTGATTTTGATCAATTTTCTATACTATGTACGTACGAGTATGCATGTCTCTGGTATAAATTTTATATTTTATGTTATTACGAGTATATACATATGTAATGTTTGTATATTTTTTACAAAATTTTAAAATAATTTTGTTAAGAGTTAAGAGTTTCATGATTGATTTTTGGTAAAATATTTATTTTTTACGCGATACCAAATACAAATACGTACATACATAAAAATTACAAAAAATTAAATTTAATAATAGAATTTTAGTTTATGAAAAAATTAATGTAATTATAATAAATCAAAAAATAAATTTATTTTAAATACATAAAACCAAAAATTAAATTTTAAATAATAATTTACGAGTATGAATAGATTTTTATGGGTTTTAAATATAATTTAAATAAATAATTGAAGAAAAAAAAAGCTACATACATACATTTTATGTATACTATTTTAAAGAAAAATAAATAATACATAAAAGATAAAAAAATCACTTGAGTACTTAAAAGCATACGATAAAATTTAGATTTTTATGGTAAATTTACATTCAATGTTTATTAGTTTTTTACAAAGATTTAAAAAAAAAAACTTACTCATCTTACTTTCAAAATTATATGCAACAAATCTTTTTTTTTTTCTTCTGTTTGTCCATTCAGGATTCTATACCCTTCTCTAATCATCTTTTACAGCTGTGAATACTTTCCGATTTAGTAGATATTATAATATACAGTAATATTGCCTTGCAAATATTGTGAACACGTAAATAGCAAGAACAAATCTGGGAAGAAGTCTGAAAATATTCATATGATTTAAACTAACAAGATACAGGATATCCTTATCTTTGATACAAGTAACCCCAAAAATAGTGCACATGAATCAACTCAATAAATTCAAATCCATTATGGCACTGCCAATCAATAATTCTGTCAGTTGTATTGCTCATAACTATAATTATCAATTATCAGTTGTCGGTTTTACATTACAGACTGAATTAGATCGAATTGATCGAATTCAGTTACAGCCATGTGCTGCTTAAAATTTAATTTCGGTACTTTTTGTGTACAAATTGGCTATCGAAGACATTTCAAAAAAAAATGTTAAAATTCGTACACAACACAAGTTGTGTTCTTAATGGTATTATGACACTGGCTTTTTTTCAAGCTGCTACGAGCTGAAAATAGACAGCAGGAAAAAAAAAGAAAGTAATGAAAGAAAGTGATATACATACTGCTTTTTGAACATAATTTCGTGCATTTTTAAATATGTAATTTAATCGTTAATTGAATTTGAAGAGTGTCACAATATATGCGTAAAAAATATTTTTAAAATTAATAAAAATTTTCAAAAAAATAATTTTATTTTTTATCCCAACTGTAACAACAAACCAAGTCGCTGCTCGAAAATATTTTTCAAATGTCAGAAACTGTCAAAAAATATGAGTTAGCAGCTGAAAAAGTAAAATCGTAGTCGTTTTTCGTGCTCTTGAGATGGCTGGAAGAGCTGAAAAGCAGGAAATATTGGAAGTGATGGCTACAACAGCAAGAAAAATTTTAAATTTGAACATACTGTGTCTTTAACTCATATATGTATGTGCATTTGAAATTAAACTTTCTCCTTAGTACGTGCGGGATTAGATGGTATTTACAATTCAGTGTAGATTACCGTTGTTATTATATAGAAACATTTATATTGGTACGCAAGCTTTCAAAACTTAAGCAAGCTTTCCCCTATCGCCAGCGTCAGATTATACTTAAATACAACCTAATCTCAATCTCATTCTGATCTAATCTGGGCTGGACACAGAAATGATAGTGATATAGAATTTTTTGAAGACAATGTGGAAACTCTAATGTAGAACGTAATCTGAGCTGAATTGTAAATGAACCTTTAGTCGGAAATTTTCAAATACGCTAGCCATAAAGTTGTCAGAAAATTACTATATAATTTTCATGGTAGTGGACTTAAATTTCTGTGCGTAATTGTTATGATTTTGAATTTTTTTTTTTTTTTGAGTAAATAAATCCACCTGTTAAGTACTCAGGTGATGAAATCTACATAAAACGAGAAAGAAAAAACAAATGTGAAAAATAATATTATAAAAATATATATTTCGACTGACTGAAAACATAATTTGCTAATTTAAAAAATTAAAAAAAAAAATATACAAAATTTTTTTCTTTCAGTGTCATCAAAATTTAAAACAAAAAAAAAACTGAATTTCCAATTTTAAATCAATCGAAAAATTTTATGTAAAATCATATTTTTATCTTTAGTAAAATTTTATTTTTACTTTTAATGGAAATGAATGAAAATCAATGAATTTTTAAAAAAATAAAACAAAATATTATAGAAATATGTATGTATAAATATGTATATTTGAAAAACAAAATTAAAAATAAATGAAATAAATTATTATAAATTGTAGTTTTATAAATTGATAAATTATTATATTAGTGAATTAAAATTAAAAAAAAAAAATTAAATAAAATAAAAATCTTATCCTAGATAGAAAAAATATTTTGTTCTTTAATCCTTATATTAGTGTAATGCAAAACATCTAAAAATTGTATTATCAATATGATTTTTTTCTAAAAATTTTTTATTTTATAGATTTTTATTTTTTTTTTTTTTTGTATATTAAAATTTAGAAAAATTTTATAATAAAATTTCAAAAAAAAAAAAAAAAAAAAAATTTAAAAAAAAATAAATAAATAAATTGTATGTGACACAAAGAAAATGTAATGCATTTGTATTCTTGCAAACAAATCTTTTTCTACTATTACAATGTAAATCTTATAAATAAAGATGAATAAAAACATAAATATATTAAATTCCAAAATTACATATATGTATTTAAAAATTTTTTAATCGTATATTGTATTTATATATTTTATGAAATGTAAATAATGAACGATACCATTTTTCTGAGTTAAAACTGGTTAAAACAAACAAAAATTTCAATACAATACAATCATTGTTCATGTCATTCTCAAACAATGTTCAATTCAAACTCAACATTTTTAATGTCAGTACTCCCTACTCAGTATCAAATTGAGTTTAGCTGAATTTAATTTGAACACTGTTTGATATTGATATTGACATAAAAAGTAAAAAGTTTTCAGTTTGATTTAAACATTGTTCTGACTTGTAAGTGACTTGTACAATGATTGTTTTGTCTTGAAAATTTTGTTTGTTTTGGCCCGGAAAATGTACATATAAATAAAAAAAAACAAAAATAAAAGTAAATTCGAATGAAATAAAAAATAAATCATTTATTTTTTATTTAAGAAAAAAAAAACAAAATCATTGTAGTCATATCATATTGTAATATTAAACATATTACTATGTAAAATAAATATAAATGTGTGGTGTAATGTTGAGCTTTCAATAAATACATAGTGTATAATGTAATGTAGATGATAAATAAACAAACAAATAAATAAAAAAAACACAAAAAAAAAAATAGAAGAAAACTACGTTATGAAAGAATTAAAATTAAAAAAGTCTAAAATAAATTTAATTATATATTTTTTTTTTTTGATTATTTTTCAATCATTCTACAAGTTGTACAGACGAATTTAAAATCAATTTAAAAGAAAAAGTGAAAAATTTCTATTAAGAATTTTTAAAAATTTTTACAATTTTTTTTTTAATTTCTTTTTTCTTTTATATTATTTCCATTTGAATTGTTAAGGAAAACAGTTACAGAAAGGAGTAACATCCATTCATTTTGTATTTACATATACATATATGAAAAATTTCCCATTTCACGTTATAATAAAAAAAAAAAGCCAAAAGTAGATAAAAAAAGAATTAAACGAACAGGAAACAAAAAAAAAAAAAAATTACCTGACTAAAACAAAAAAAAAAAAAAACTAAAGAAAAAAATATATATTGATGATTATGATTAAAGGTTAAAAATATTATACATAATATCCTTTTCATATTATATTTTATTTTTGTAAATACTTATATATAGTTATTATATACCTACATAAATAAATAAATATATAAGTAAGTATCGGAAAAAATGTAATTTTTTTATGCCTATATATGTATATTATACTTATATTATTTATGTACTACAAAAAGAAAAACAAAAAATACAATAAAACGGAAAACATTTTACATTGAAATATAAGTACATACTATCGTACATTACAATATAATACATAGAATGAAAATCAACAGTAATAATAATAATAATTTATGTAGATGATTTTGTACATTATGTACATTATAGAATTACATACATACATACATACATACATATTCTTATAAATTACATGCATATAATATAAAACTGAGTCAATTCTTCGATTCAATTGTTTATGAAAATAGAAAAAAAAATGAAAAGAGTAAAAAAAATAATATATATACATATATGTTTAAAATACATAAATATATTTACTTAAAAAAACAACAGAAACAATAATGAAAAATATAAAAAAAAAAATGTAAATTGATAAAGAACAAAAAAAAAAAATTTTTAGGAAAATATGATAATAATTATTTAGTTTAAAATGAAAGAAAATATTAATAATGTAGAAGAACAAAATAGAGAATTTATCTGAGAAAGCAAAAGAAAATTATATCATTGTGATACCAAAAACAGACGTACGTATATGGTATTGGTATTAACGTTTTATATTTTATATAGCATTTTCAATTTAAATTCAACTTTTTCCAACTTAAATTAAACTTTGTCCAAGTTAAATTAAACTCTGTCCATTTTAAATTAAACCTTGTCCATTTTAAATTAAACTTTGTCAATTTTTAATTACACTTGAAAAAGATTGAAAATGTGAGTGATACATGGATTATTATGGATAATGCCAGAATCCATGAAACACATGAAAATACAGGGTTAATTTCATTGAGAGTTCGGTTGGAGTACTTGTCACCATATTCTGCAATGCTCAATCCAATCGAAAAAGCATAAATTGGACAAAGTTTAATTAAAAATGGACAGAGTTTAATTTAAAATGGACAAAGTATAATTTAACTTGGACAAAGTATAATTTAAGTTGGAAAAAGTTGAATTTAAATTGAAAATGCTATATATAGGAAATCGAATACATATAGAATCCTTAAAATATTATGAAAGTATAGAATATTATATGTAATTCGATTTAATTCAATACAAAAATATGATTTTTCAAGAGAAAGTACTAAATATGATCATAATTATTATCTGTACGGCATAATATCAATGCTATTAAGTATGTTTTAGGTATAATATTAATATTTGATTACATCCTACATCTTTCGTATATATACGACGATCCGTAATTGCGTGTAATCATTTAAAAATCATTTACAAAGAAAAGAAAAAACATTTACAATGAAAACGAAAAAAACAAAAAAAAAACGAGAAAAAAGAAAGAAACTATGTATTATAAATAAAAATAAAAAATAATAAAGAAAAAACAAACAAAAAAGAAACAAAAAATTATATAAAAGTAAATAGAAATGTATATGAAAAAAAAATGTATAGAATAAAATAATATAAAAAAAAAAAAACAGTATAAAATTGAATTTTAAATAAAATAAAAAATAAAAACAAAACACCTTGTATATTTTATTTGATTATAATTATAATAAAAATGAAAAAAAAAAAACAAACAAAAAAAAATGAAAATAAAAAACAAACACTATATTTAACTTTAAAAGTAAACAAAAAAAAAGAAAAAAAACAACAAAAGAAATAAAGAAAACAAATAATAAAAGTAAATAAAAATTAGAGAAAAAAAATATATATATGAAATAAAAAAGAAATGTGTATTATGATGTGCTATTAATTTTAAAATAAAGGAAGAGTAGTAGAAAGAGTTTTATAATATCCTTTCAAAAAAAAAAAAATAAATAAATAAATAAATAAAATTATTTGAAAAAAAAAATAGAGAAACAAAACGAAAAATACGAATAAAATAATAAAAACTTCAATAACAAAAAATCAAAAAAAAAAAAAAAAAGAAATCAAAATTAAAAACAAAAATTAAATTGTGCATGAAGTTTTAAAAATAAAAATTTAATAAAATGAAAAATATAATGGTTTTGAATTATTTTTATAATTACTTAGTAAGTACTTAGTAGAACGAATAATAAAATATAAGTGTGACCAAAACAGATGACAAGTTCGTATTATACTAGATTTTGCTTATGTGCAGAAAAAATATACTTATCTTCTTCTTCTTCTTCTACGGTGCTACAGTCATTAAGAGGACCGTAGCCTCAGTGAGAATTCACTGCCATCCTATTCTGTCCAAAGATGCAGTCCCTCCCCCGTTCTCAACCCCCAGTATGTTCAGGAATTTCTCGAACAGAGTTCTACCACCGGTTTCTTGGTCTTCCTCTAGGCATTTTATTGCCAACAGTGCCACGTAGTACTCTTTTACAAAAAGTTTGTTCTTCCATCCTGTTAATGTGCCCCAGCCATCTCAGCCTACCTACGATTTTAACAAACGTAACTATTTCCATATCCTCGTATAGCTAATAAATGTCTGCGCTTGTTCTTCTTCTGTACTCGCCCACTACAATCTTCTTAGCGCCAAAGATCCTTCTTAGTATCTTTCTCTCAAAGCAAGCAACTCTTGTGATATCTGCTTCATTGAATGTTCAGCATTCAGCACCATATGTTATTATTGGTCGTATGAGTGACTTATATATAGTTTTTTTAGTCGCTCTAGATACTGATTTGGATTTTAGTATTGTAGTGAGACAAAAGTAAACTTTATTAGCTTTCATTATTCTGTTTTTAATTTCTATTGATTCATTATTATCCGATGCAGGTCAGAACCGATCCAAGATATTTGAATTCATTTACTACTTCGAATCAATATGCTCCTATCTCTACGGCATGTCCCACTCTGTCTTGAACTCTTTTGTCTCTGTAGATTACCATGAACTTTGTCTTCTCTTCATTTACCACTAGTCCCAATCTTCTGACTTCCATCTCGATGAATTCGAATTCTTCTTTAACAGCTTTATTATGCTGCGGCCAGCTAGGTCTATGTCATTTGCATAATCAAATATTTGGACACTTTCAGAGAAGCAAACTCATTTACATGATAGGGATTAGACTGATGTATTTTTAGAATTAAATAATTATACTTTGTATTATCATGTATTTACTCATCGTCAGCAAGTGAACTAATCAGCGTTTTTAAGCTGTTTTTCCCAACAATGTGTAATAAGTCAAAGAATATAAAGCTTTACAAAGTAGAAGCAAGTAGAAGGTAGAAGCATAGACTAATACATCTAGTCTATGGTAGAAGGTAGTAGAGCTTTATGATTTTTGATCTTTTTATCTATGCATGGACTTTGTGGCTGAGTTTTAAAATGCATGCGATTTAGTAACGTTGTCGATACATGATTTATACTAAATTTAATATATCTTGCTGAATTTTAGATACCACATGAATGCATTTTAGATATCCAGGTTGTATATTTTAAAGTTACACATTTTTTTGGTGGTAATTAGTAATTAACCGGAAAGTGTCCTTTAAAAATTATATTTCCATTTGATTTTTCATTTCATCTTTTTCATAATTTCTTTGAAAACGGAAAATATTAAAATTTTTATTTAAAAGTAGGTGCTTACTCAAATTTTTCAAAAAACAAAAAAAAAACAAAAAAATTTTTATTAATAAAATGCGGCATTCATTCATGGATCCTTTATTAATAAACTTCAATGCCTATATACATTTATGTCGCTGTATAAATACTTTGGTATTGCTGTATCTGTATGTAAAAATGTAAATGCAAATAATTTGATAAGAAAATATAACAAAACTAAAATAAAATAAAAGGATATGCACATTGCAAAAAAAAAAAAAGGAAAATTTCTTTAGCTGTTTGATCGATTTAAAATTATTTACTCTACACAGTTGTTGCGTGTTTGTAATATTCCAACATGAAATTCCTTTACTGAATGTACAATTTAATATACAGAGTTTGTTTTATACCACACAAAAAAAAATGTATTTTTTTATAAAACAGGATCATAAAGTTTTAGGTTCTAATACAAACGAAAGAATTTTTTTTTGTTGTTATACTTTACTTCGGTTTTTTTTTATGCTGGTCTTTTGACTTTCATTTCCATTTCGGTAAGTACGAGTACATGAAAAACTTCATCGACTAAATTTTATATATTCTGTTGTAGAACATATAGAACTCAATCTTTGGTGACTTTGTCGTTAGTTACTAAAGATTTAATTTTTTTTTTAAAGTTTGTGTTTTATTGTGTTGACTAAAATTTAAATTAAATACAAAAAATAATTTTAAAAAAGAAAGTAAAAGAAAATGTTAACGGCAATGCGAAAAATGCAAGTAAAATTTAAAACAGTGTGACTTTTTCCTTATAACTAATATCAGTTTGTAAAATCGATTTTTTTTTTATTTTTCTTTGTGTTTTTTTTGTAATATTTTTCTTTTATGAGAGTAATAATAATATTATTATGGTTAATTTCGATATACAACAAGATTCATTATTACAAAAACTTTATCCATTTCCGTTTGCACCAGGAATCAATTTAAAAGCTCTACTTCAAAAATCAAGTATACCATTAGTGAGTATGTATTTAGTATTTTCATTTGAATAAAAAAAAATAAAAAAAAAAACAATAAAATTTCAAAAAACAAAAATATATAAATATAAAAAAAAATAAAAATTGTACAAAAATCTAATATCATAAAAAATAATTAAAAAAATATATATCAGTTCAATGAAAAACGCATGAATACTTGCGAATGCATATAGTATCATGTATCATAAAACAATTTAATGAAATTATTAAATCAAAAATTTACGATTATATTTTCGTTATGCACACAATGACGAAAAACAATTTTTGAAAAAATATGTGTAAGTTCTAAAAATTTAAAAAAAAAATACGTACGTTTACATTATAAAAACAATTTAAAATACTTAAATGAAAAATATACAAACATTATGTAGTTTATTGAAAACTATATATACTTATAAAAATCGATTGAAAATTCGACATAGTTTAACAACGGAATATAATTTTTTCTTTTCATTATTTAATAGTTTGTTTCACAATTTTAACAGGAAAATAAGAACATAAATGTGCATGTAATCGTGAGTATATAATATCGGAAAAGAAAAATAAATAACGGTTAATATTGAAAAGGAAACAAGGAATTTGTAGTTACAAACTATATAATTTTTTTTTGTTCCCCTTTTTTTTATATTATTTCTTATTTTGCAAAATAAAAAAAAAAATATCAGAAATAATATGAACATAGCAATAAAATGGTAACAGTGAAAACATTTAGAATGATTATTTACATGATATGTATCTACATTACATGTCAGTGAAATCTAATCGAATCAACCAAATTTTATACTTGTATAGTACATAATATGAAATGTAACGACAAATTTTATTGATAAACAAGACAAAAATATGAAATGGCATAATAGTTCGTACCTTGAAAATCGTTTATTCGATTCAAGACTTGTTAAGGAAAATTTATTGGATCATTGTAATCTTGGAGGAGGAGGAGGTTCATATTCGCAGCGCAGAGATTATCGTCAATTTCTGGAAACTTATGTATATACATAGACCCATAAAAATTTTAAATTTTATATTTTATTTTTTCTTTCGTTATGTTGTGTTCTGTATTGAAATATAAAAAATATTTATGAAATTTCATCTATTATACTTACTTAATATATAATTTTTAATACTTGAATTATATAGCCATGGACTTCTACGGGACCGTTAAAAAATTTGGAATATGGTACAGGAGCACCAATACCACCAAAAATTGGAGCCTCACATCAAGTAAACTGCAACTTGCATATTTATTTTGTTTATCAAAAGTTATATTTTCTATGATATTGATTTTCATCAAAATTTAGTTAACCAAACCCTATCCATGGCGTCCAACTTTTGCTTATGAATCAACTGATGTTCAACCGTATAATGAACATCCCATTGCCAGTCATTTGATTCAAACATGCTATCAACCATCCGGAATGGTAACAGAACCGATTATGTTTCCAAATTTGGTGAAAGGATTCGAGAGAAATCCACAACATACATCTACTACTGCACTCTATACACGTTACACACCTGGAGAATGGGTTGATAATTGTCTGACTAGATTTTCAGAATCAAACGTAAACAGGTAGGTATACAAGCACATAAATATCATGTATATTGAAGATGATAATATGTATGGTTATTACACTTTCACTGTTGTTGTGCATTGTTTTAGAAATCTTTCAGAACGTTTACGCAATGAATCGATTCGTATTATGAGAGAATCAGATGAAAAAACATCACAAGGACAACGTGACTGTGGACGTCGTTTAGGAGAAAGATTAACTGATGTTACATTTTGGCGTAATGAATTGGACACAACACGCGATAAATTAATATCAGAAATTGAATCATTAATGGATACGAAACGTGATGTTGCAAGAGCTATTCAAGATTTAGAGGCACCATTACATATAGGCCAAGAATGTCTATATCATCGTGAGACTAGACAAGGTGTCGAAAAAGTTCATGATCATGTTGAAAAATCTCTACTAAGAGAAATTGATAATTTACGAAATTCTGGACAAAAGTTAAGAGCAATCTATGATCAAATTACGAAACAATTATCTGATTGCCGTGCTGCACAGCATGCACTTGAAGATGATGTAGAGCACAAAGAATCAACGATTGGAATTGACTCGATGTGCCATCAATTAAACAACTACAGTCGTGGAATCAATTATTATCCCGGTATTGAAAGATATGATCCAACAATAAGTTCAATTGAGTCATGGGCAAGAGCTAGTAGCTCAAAAATTAATAGGTATATATCTACTCCTCTCTATCTAATATTTTAATTTGTTAATTAAGGCAATTAATTTTCATATTGCTTATATATGCACATACTTTCAGAGCATTAACTGAAAAAGGTAAATCATCACAATTACGTAGTGATGCTGCAACACTGATAAATAGTATTGCAACATCAGTCTGGGATTATTGGTTGAATACAAATAATTCATTGGATCGCCGATCATCAGAAACGTCTGAAGCTAAACATAAAATTCAATTACATTTACATAAAGTCCAACAGGAGATATTTGATTTAGAAAAAAACATAATGTTGCTACGTAAAGCAATTGAAGATAAATCGAATCCATTAAAAGTGGCACAAACACGTTTAGAAGCTAGATCACATCGTAGAGATTTGGAATTATGTAAAGATTTTGCACATACACGTTTAGTACAAGAAGTCTATGATATAAATGATTCTGTACAAAACTTACATATAAAATTACAAGAAGCTGAACAACAACATCAACAATTATTAAGGACTAAATCAAATTTGGAAGCTGATCTAAAACGTAAAGTTAATGCAATTTTTATTGATCGAGAAAAATGTATGGGACTACGTAGATCATATCCAGTTAATAATATGATCAAATATTAGAAAATAAATTTTAGTGTTTTTGTAAATGTATTTTATCACATATTTGTGTTTATATATTTATTGAAAAATGTGAAACTTTCTAGTGTATTGATAGATTTTTTCGCACTTACTTTCACACTTTTATTTTAGAAAACTTTTTGTGTGTGTGACTTAATATTTTTACTCTATAATAAAATTAATTCCAAAAAAAACTTCATTTTACTAGTGTGTCAAGGATCTAAGTATATCCATCTTTTTTCATCACCTACACAGATCTAATATACCTATATACCCTATACTGTAAATATCCCCTTAAGGTCGATTCTTACTTAAAACCGAAAGACAAACACGACACGTAACTTGAGCGACACGACAGACAATGTAATCACAACGTCATTGTATTTGTGTGTCGGTCAGATTCAGAAGATATTCAACAAACAATCACGTACATATATCGGCGTACATTTCATATTTAAGCGAAATGGAATAATTATGCTAAAATCACAGACAATAATATAATATAATGAGATTCACATTTCCATATAGTTGGATATACATAATATGGAAAGCGTTAATGCGCAATTTAGTATTGGATGAAGTATTCTTGTCCAAGTAAAATACAACTGCATACCCGATATACCTATCAAAATTTTATTACCTGGAAAAAATCTTTATTATTGACTCGACTATAATGCCGATTGTACATTCAATGCAGTGACTTCAACTTCGACATTGATTTAATGGATATGTATTAAGGTACTCGTCCACGATGTAAGTTTTCTTGCGCGAAATTTGTCTTGCGTGCAAGAAAACTTGCAGTACTTCGTACACACGACGCAATATTTCATGAAAAATATGCAATATTTCTATCATGCAAGAAAAAAATATCTTTGCAAGAAATTTTTATTGCACGAGCACTTACACGAAATTCTTATTTTCTTGCATATACATTATATTTCAAATATTTCATATTTTTTTTTTCAATATTTTAAGAGTTGAAAGGCCTACCTTGCTAATAATAATAATAATAATAATAGAAAATACATACCAAATTCACAAGAAGTCACAGCACAACACAACATCAACCAACGAATGATAGATAACACAGCAACACATTACATTTTAGTCAGCTGAATTTATTGCATATGCAAGAGAAATATTTATTGAATGAGTTGAATAAATTTTTCTTGCGCGAAATATTGCATATCTTTCTGCGTACACTATGCAATAAAAAAAATTGCTTGCAATAAGAAATATTGCATGAAATACGTATTTCTGTGCAATATTTCATCTTTCTAGGCAGCGTACACTTCGAAATAAATATTTCGTGCAATTTTATCTGTCAAAATCGTATTGCATGCAAGAAAACTTGCATCGTGGACGAGTACCTTTAGAACTTCTACATTCCATGCAACTTTTGCAAGTCGAAAGTCGAAGTCGAAGTTGAAATCACTGCATTGAATATAGAAGCGGCATAAAACAAAAGTGACCTGTGCCTTTTTTTGTCAAAGATATTCGTCTCGTATGTACATAATGTAAGATAAGATTTTAAATTTGTCAATTTATTTGTTTTGTTTTCGTCTGTTTTATTATTTATTTCATTAATTTACTATTTCATAATTATTTATTAGAATTAAATTTTTTTACGTAACGTAAGTGCGTTTAATTTTTCGAAAGTTCTTGTTCAATTATACTTACAAGAGTAAATTTTAAAAATTATGGCGTCTGTAAATCTGCAAAATTCCGTTATGTATTCTCAATTGCAACCATGGAGTACAGTTGGAGCGTATCCATATTTAGACCAAGTTTCTGGTCCTCCAGTACCAGAAAGAGTAGGAATATCATATAAGGTGATTATAATATGAAATAACTGCGTGAATATAAATCATTCAATCGATCATTGATATACGAGTATGTACATACATGTATCATATTTTAGCAGACAACTAAACCACATCCTTGGAGACCAGAACTAGGTTATGAATTAGTTAATCCAAAACCATTACATCATAAGCTTGTAACCGAACAATTTTTTAATCCATGTTTTACATCGGATAGTATGATAACAGAACCGTTAATATTTCCAAATTTAGTAACAGGATTTGAAAGGAATCCTCAACATGCTGCTAGAGCAGCACTCTATACACGTTACACAGATGAGGAATGGTCAACAAATTTAAAATCAAAATTTTATGCTTCAAATGCGAACAGGTTGATTGACAAATTACATGACTGGACTAAATCTACAGTACTGCTTCTCATAATTTGTGCAACTAACCAATATATGTGTAATATTTTTAGAAATTATTCAGAACGTTTAAGAAACGATGTTTTACATTTATTATATGAAGCTGATGAGAGATGTTCACATGATCAAAATGAATCCGGTCGTTATATTGGCGAAAGAATAACAGAAATTACATTTTGGCGTGACGAACTAAATGACACATTACAAAAATTAATTAAAGAAACATCAACGATAGCAAATCTAAAACATGATGTAATGAAAGCAATGGAAAACATTGAATTACTCCTTAATATTGCGCAAGAATGCGTTTATCATCGGGAAGGTAGGCAAGGTATTGAAAAAGTACATGATATCGTTGAAAAGGTGCTTCTTTTAGAAATCGACAATCTTCGAAATAATAGAAACAAATTAAACGGATTATGTGATCTGGTAAATGTTAATTTAATTTGAATTTGACGAATTTTTATTTTCGAAATTATATTCAATTTTGTCTATTCGATTTTTTTTTTTTTTTTGCAGGTCGATAAGCAAATGCATGATTATCGTGCTGCACAGCATGCTATCGAAGAAGATATCTCACAAAAGAATGCAGCAATCGGAATTGATAAAAATTCGCATCAATTAAATAACTTCAGCCGTGGTATTAATTTTTATGCTGGTATAGAATTATATGAGCCAGCCGTACATAGTGGAAAAACATGGTCAAAAGCAACTGAACAAAGAATACGAAAGTATGCACTAAAGACAAAATCAGAAAAATTAATAATAAATTCAAATTTTTCGTTTTTAATCGTAATTTCTGTTTCTAATACTTAGAAATTTATATTATTTCCAGTGCAATGTCGGTATTTGAAAATTCAAGAAAATTACGAATTAAAATCGATAAAATTATAAATGAAGTATCGATTTCTTTATGGGATTACTGGAGTAATACAAATAATGCATTCAATAAACGTTGCGATGAATTATTAGAAGCAAAAAATCGAATTCAATTAGATTTATTGAAAATACAAAAAGAAATTTTTAATATTGAAAAATTAATTGATCTAATTATGAAATCAATACAGGATAAAACGCAACCATTAAAAGTAACGCATACCAGATTAGAAGCAAGATCACATCGTGAAGGCTTGGAATTATGCAAGTAAGTCAAATTTTTCAAAAAAATAATAATAAAAAATAAATGTTTGACTGTATTTTGAAATGCATCGATGCGAGCATAGCACTAATAAAGTTAAATAATTATACAAGACCGAAATCTAAAACGTCAAATATAATTTTGACGCTACAAATTGATCTCATATCTGTTATCTGTATGCATCAGTGACAGTGATGAACGTAGTATTCTATTTCAACCACATGATTTACTGTATTCGTCATTTCTGATTTCAGTCAATAACGGACGATCATTAGATGATGTTGAATTGCTAATTGTCAAATCGATGACAATTTAAAATTCGACCTAATACCCTAATACTGTTTTCGTCTTCATATACTGATCAATTAATCAAATATGTATTTAATTATTAATTATAATTTTCAGAGATAATGCCCATTTACATCTCGTAAAAGAAGTTCATAGTATCAGAGATATAGTTAAAAATTTACATGATAAATTGGAACAAGCAGAAGCACAACATCAACGATTATTAAAAATAAAATCAGATCTAGAAATCGATTTGAAACAAAAAGTGAATTCATTATTTATTGATCGCGAAAAATGTATGAGTCTTCGTCGTTCATTTCCAATTGATGATCTAATTAAATATTAAAATTTATTTAAAAAAAAAATAAAATAAAAAATAATATAACGAAAATCTATTCCAAGTTTTTTGATAATCAATTAATTTTACAAGAAACTTTAATTTTAAGAAAATCAATTTTTAATTGAAAATTGTTTTTTTTTTTATTTTTTCTCATAATTTTTATTTTTCTCTTATTTATAGCATTTACATATATTTTCTGCTTGTTTTTACTAAACATTTTTCATTTACGTTACGTTTACTGTTTTCTCTAAAATCTACTTTTAATAACTAAAAAGAAAAATATAGAAAAAAAGACATAAAATTTTTTGAAAAATAAAAATTTTAATTTTTCTATTTAAAATCTTTCTAAATCCCAAACGGAACAAAATCAAATTTTTGTTCATTTTTATTTTGTTACTTAATATTTTAATATAATTGTAAAATTATCTAACATACTAATTCCTGGTTTACGAATTACAATTGCTTTCTGATGCGTTAATATTTCTAAATCGTTTGCTTCATTATCTGTTTTCAATTTAGCTAATTTTGGTATTTTATCTAAGCCAGCAATAACGATTCTTTCTAGCCAAGTATTTGTTGCAAATTTTGTATTTTTATCGATAAATCTATAAAATAATTCAAGAATAATGTGAATACAACAAATGCGTGTAAATAATAAATTCATTTTATTAATTATTGATATTTACCTGTTCGTCAATGTATCCTTTTTAAATTCGAACTCAATATATTCATAGTGTCCTTTACGATATTCATAACTTTTCTCATCATCAATAAAAACTGTTCCTTTTGCATAACCGTTATGATCTAAGCAAACAATTAATGTATACGGATCATTGATCATTAATGTTGAAGCTCGACGGATACGTTCTTTTTTTGGAATTACTGTTCCACCACGTTGAAATACTGGAATCTATCAATAAAATTTAAATTAAATTAAATATTTATCTTTTATATTACGTATTTGGTGTTTTTACCTTACGACTATCGACAGGAATCGAAACAATTCCAGGCTTTTCGAAACGTTCATATGTGTCAATATCATACCAAATATCACCGCTTTTATCATCCTTAATTGGGAAATAAACATCAACTTTTGTTGCTCCTTGCTGAAGTACGGGCCGAACAAGTAATCTATCTTGTAGCAAATATTCATAGTCAATTGCAAAAGATTCAGTGTCCTTTGGATAATGTGCAAGTAATGGTCGCATAACTGGTAGACCAAATCGTTCATGTTCATAGAACATCGTATACCAGAAAGATAAATAACTGTATCGTTTACGAATTGCATCTCTGATTGCCAACTTTACTTCATCTGGGAATAGCCAAGGTTCTCGACGTTTAGAATCAATGTGAGCATGTGATCTGAAGAATGGTTGGAAGGCACCAGCTTGATACCAACGATAAAATAATTCACCATCAGGATTACCAAAGAAACCACCAACATCTGAACCACAAAATGAAAAGCCAGCTACCGCTTCAGATAAACAAATTTGAATGGAGGAAGCTAAATGTCCCCAATCAGCCTTATTGTCACCAGTCCACATTGTTGCATATCGTTGTGATCCAGCAAAATGTGAACGAGTTAAAATGAATGGTCTTTGTTTTGAATCCCGACGTGATAGACCATCAAATGTGGCCATCAACTGCATATGCCCGTATAAATTATGTACATCACGATGTTCCCAACCACCAAAATGTATGTTATCTTTCAACATCGTGACTTCTGGACCATTAAAAACAGATGGTTCGTTCATATCATTCCAAATCATCACATCGGCTGTAGTTGTTTTAAAGTTCTCCAGAAGATATTGATCGGCAAAATATTTTCGAACTTCAGGATTAAATAAATCAGGATAACTAGCTGATCCAGGCCAGCACCATCCTTCATAGTCATTACCGTCTTTCGTCTTTGTATAATAACCACGATCAGTGCAATCATTATGAAAGAAGTAGCCAGAGTCACGTTTTATATGAGGATCGATAATGATTGTCAAATGACGACCCAGATATGTTAAATTCTTTATCATATCTAATGGATGTGGGAATTTGTGTGTATCCCAAGTAAAATATTTCTTTCCATCAGTGTATTCAATGTCTAACCACATCGTATCCATTGGAATATCGTGTTCGTCAAATTTTTTACTGACAGTTTCCACGTCCTGTTCATCATTATAATTCCATCTACACTGATGATAACCTAAAGCAAATAATTGCGGTAAGTTCGCAGTACCAGTGAGATCAGTATACTGTCTGAATGCTTCCAAAGGTGATGGTCCCAGCAAAATGAACACATCAATAATTCCACTTTCAGACATAAAATGAGCCAATGGAGGATCTACTTGTCGTGATCTCGCCACAAAATTCACAATCGATGACATGACATTTTTTTCTAAGTTCGGATTATGAATGTCAACCCAGGTTTCAGCGGCATTCTGCCAAAAAACTCCCACAGTTCGTTCAGGACCGTGTCCATATAAAACAGGAACAGAACCATATAAGGCCATTCGGCTATCCAATTCAAATTCAAAAACATCCAGATTGTACAAACGATATGGATCGCCTCCAGAAGTTGGTTTTAAATTGAACGAATCAGCATGTTCTGGAATTCCAAAAAGAACTTGTGCCTGAGGGAATGAAAAATCTAAAGCAACAGCTTCTGGACCATTTGGTTTTGAGTCATGATGAGATTTAAAGTTTTCCTCCCATGCACCGGGATCTTCATCTTCAATACTTTTCTTAATTGCCGGAGGTGGCGGTGGTGGTGGAATTGTTGGAGCATTTTCCTGTTCTTGTTGACCATCACCGGCTACATCATTGTCACCATTATTTTCAGATTCTTGTTCTTGTTGCTGTTGTGGCTTAACTCGTATATGTTCAAATCGCATTAAACCTTTTGCGTTGACCGAAAGTGAAAATACATCATTCTGATAGAAATCGATACTGAATGGAGATGCATGTACAACAGCCTTATTTGAACCAGAAATTACTTCTAAATTGGTACCAGACTGGTCATTTACTTTAATTCTGTAACGAGATTTTAAAAAATAGATAAATTTTTATGTTTATATTTTTTAATTATTTTCGATAACTTACTTTCCAGGTATTGGATTTGATTTTAATGAATCTGTAACTCTGTAACGTTGTTTTAGTGGATGTTTTTCATCAATTTGAATACGAAAAACATTTCCTTCAAGAGCTTCTAATTTAAATATGAAAAGATGATCATTGTCTTTATTGATGATATCGGCAGTAATCGAATCCGAATACGTATTTAAGGTACCAGCTACTAATGAGTATGGAGAATCACCTGGCTGTACTTTACGACATCGTCTGTAATAAATTGAAATGGGTCCCCCACATAATTCCCAAAATCAAAATTACCAAAAAAATTTTAAAACCGAAATTCCCAAAATCAAAATTCCCAAAAAGCAAAATATTCCATTCGCTCGCGCAAATGTACATTGAGGTTGTACAATTTTGGGTTGGGCACGAAATCCTCGAGGACAAAATCCCCGAATTTTAAAATGACAAAATCCCCAAAGATGTACACATATCCCCCAACCCATAGGCATAGAATTTGCTATTTTTCGCACATATACAAATAATTTTTTTTATATTGCAGATTTTTTTTTTATCATGTAGTAAATTATAAAGATGTGGAGAAAATTTACACGTGCCCCTGCGCAAGGATTATATTCAAAATCGTAACATAAACTAAAATTGAAAAGATGCAGAGAAATTAGCACGAGCCCCTGCGCAAGGATTTCAAAATCGAAACTAGTACTTAAACATAGTGTAATCTTTTTAAAAAAGTGAATACAAATGTTTTTCTCAATAATTTTTATTGAGCGGATTTTGACGTTGGGGATTTTGAAATTTGGGATTTTGACGTTGGGGAATTTGAAGTTGGGGATTTTATCATTTAATTTCGGAAATTTGTGTCACTCTCAAATATTTATTCGTTTTTAGATGAGCTCTAAACAAATGAGATGAGCTCTATGCTTACACTTACTAAGAATTAGCTACATAGAAAAATATTACTTTTAAATTTTAACATAAAATATATTTTTTAAGAATTATATATTTGGGAATTTTGTTTTGGGAATTTTAAAAATTCGGGAATTTCATGTTTGGGAATTATGTTGGTATCCCAATGAAATTACATTTACATAATTAGATAAATATTTTAAGTAATGAATGATCAATGACTCACCGACAAAAACTACTTTGCTCGCAGGTTTTAAAATTATTTGGATCTACACTTAGACTGACACCCAGAAAGCAAACAATCGAAAACAATTCTTTTAAGCGCATTATAAATCTGAAATGATAAAAATATGATTCAAATTATCTACAGGAAAAAGTTTTTTATTAAATTAAGTAACTGAGAGAATGTCTTTATCACTTTTCTATCATTTTCGGGATAGATGGGTTATATATTTTAATCAAAAACTAGAAATATATATTTGATCCCACCGAAGTAACAAAACAAAAAATTAAGATTACATAGTGCATGGATTTTGGCTTTTTTTATGAACAAAAAAACCACGTCTCTGTTGTGAGTTGTGACAAATCTAACACTTCAAGTTCAGCTATTCACTATTATTGTTGCTCAATCTTATCAATGAGGAACATAAAGTATTTGAATGGAATTATTTTAAATTTAGATTTATTTAAAATTCAATTAGAAAAAAAATTCACAGATTTTAAGTGAATTTGAAAAGAAATTAATTGTAATAGCCGGCCAATTCACTTTTTATTACTTACTTTTTCCTTTTCCAGTAGCGCAAATTAAAAAAAAATGTATTGGCAATCGAATTAATTCCACACTCATCACAAGTCACAAATGTCAAACGTGTACAGTTTTCAAGTTTCAAGTTCAAGTAGCGGAGTGGAGTGGAGTGGACTAGTGTTATCCATGCGCATGCAGTGGTGTAGTAGTGTAGGTTAGGAGTATGAATGATATATAATCGAAATTGCAAAATTGTGTGGTGTGTATAGAATGTAAATAACAACGAACAAGTGGCAAATGAAATGCAGAACGAAAAACATCTATTTACATAATTTGTTATATTTATGAAAATTAAACTAATAGCCCTATTCTGGTATTGTGACTCATCACAAGTCACATTCACAACGAAATTGTGACTGGTTTTCTTGTGTGTGATTTTCCTTGTGACTAATCAGCTGTTTCGTATTCTGAATAAGTAATCACAAGAAAAATCACAAAAATTTCACCTCTTAGTGGTGAATTTGAAACGTAAAATTTTTTCAAGAAAAATGATATATTTTATATTTTTCACATAACCTTAAAATTATTCTTGTGACGACTGAAGTAGCAGATCACAACTTGTGACTCTGGCATGTTGTGACCTTTTACCGCGGAATACAAAAAGTTACAACTTGTGACTTATGTTATAACTTATGACTTATGACTAGTCACTGATACTCAACAGAATAGGGCTATAAAATAGAGTTGCAACAAAACAACTTTCATCCTTTTCAAAGTTTTGAAATTTTTTATTCGAATTCATAAATAAATTAAAAAATTAAAACCAATAATCATTTCTAGTACTATTTAAAAATAATTTTAATTTTTCGTTGCATCTTGAATCTATCCAATTTAGCAAATAATCTTTTTTCCAACACAAAAAAGTTGCTATGACCGTGACTGTTGGAACCTGGAACAGAATGCAAGAATGTTGCAGCTGAGTCTGAGGCTGAGGCTGTAGCACGAGCTGTCAGAATTCAAAACAATGAAAATGAATGTGTATTGTGTGTAGGAATAGAATGTGTCGCTGCGGCTGAAATAGCCGCTGAGGCTGCTGCTAAGTTTCGATTTCGATGAATTTCGAATTTTACGCGCGTAAAGAAGTTTTGACAGCTGAACCACAATAAAAAACATACAGTATACGTATAAATGATGAAAAATCATTTGAAACAAGATAATCCCAAAAATTGCAAACAACAAGACAAAAAAGCAATTTTTGTTCTTATTTTTAATTACTAAACACTTTTTTATTATTTGGTTATAAATATTTCAATTTAATTTAACTTAAATTCGTAAAGTATAGTCAGCTGCAACTACACTATTCTGTTTGTTATAATCTCATACAGCGCTGCAGCGTATACTTTATACTACACTTCACGCTTCAGCTTCAGACTCAGCTGCACAATCTGTTCCAGCAGTTACTGTAAACTGTATCTATCTATCTATTAGCTGGACGTGGACGTACGTCACGTACGTAGCGGTGCCTAGTGCCTAATGCTAGCAAGTTTACTGTATTGTGTACTGTTATTATGCAAGTTGTCACATTTCCCCTATTAAATGATAACATTAACAGCTGATTTTGATTATTTATGATGGTAGTTTGCAAAATTTGTTTTGTTTGTCATTTGATCATATGTATGTATATATCCATATGTCCGAGTCGAGTCTGTTTTTGTATGTATAATGTGTATTGTGTACTGGTACTGTACAAATTTTCCTATTATATTGTATCCTCCAAAAAGTTTTGTTTATTTTTTGTTAAAAAAAATAATTTTATAATTAATTGCAATTACAATAAAAGTATTTAAAAATTATATCTTTTATTCTAGAATCTAGATAAATAAATTGAATTTTTATCGTGTGTTTTTGAATTCATTTTATATTGAATAAAATAAAACATTTTTAAACAAATTTTCGTATTGCATTTTAAATTTTTTTAAATCTTTAATCCTTTTCTCAAACAAACTTTCTTTAATTGAAAAAAAAAAAACAAAAATAAATAATAAATTAATAAAAAAAAAAATGATATATTCACGTGTCATATATAATTTAATGCGAACAAAAAATTGTATACCATTTTTATATTGTACAAAACGATATCAATTAAAATGTAAGAAAATTAATACATATGTATGTTAATTTAAATAACGAAAATTATAAAAAAAAAATGTCACAAATAAGGAAACGAATAAATAATTTTATTATTTTTTGTTAATTAAATTTGATTTATTTTTTATTGATTTTAAAGATATTGAATTACTTTCTTCGAAAAAATATTTTTCAACAAATCTCACATCGAAAGTAATTAACACAAATGATAATTATTCAAATTCTGAAAAAGAAAATGAAATCTCACTTAATGATAATGCCATTAAACCAACAACAATGATTAAATATGGTCAACCGACATCATTTACACATCCACATATTTTACAAGATGGTGAAATTACTCCAGGTATTCATAAATATGAATTCAAAAGACGTCGTGAATTATTAATGGAAAATATTTACAAATATTCAAAAAATACAAATCCACAATTTAAAAATCATGTTGTAAGTATCAGTTACATTTATATTGAAAAATTATAAGAAAATTTTTGTATTAAAATTAATCCAATAATTTAAGTTTAAATAAATCGTTAGAAGAATATTTAAATTTTTTAATTGAAATAAAATTCAAAAGTATTACCGACTACCGCATTGTTGTGGATGAGTATCAGTTTAATAATCTGATAAAGTTTTATCTAATAATTACTGTCGACACCAATAAATGATGAGCAACTCAAGTATTTAATTGTTTTATTTTAGGTGACTCTAAAAGTAGATCAGTATAAATCCTATCATTCATGTACATGTAATCAAGATGTATTTCTCTAAAAATAATTCTGTGTTTTGCAATTCACAATAAACTGTAGGCGCATATACATGATGATAAAAAATACTTAGCAGAAATCACAAGTCCATTTTCAGATATGGACTGACTGTTGGCCCATGAAGAAGAAGATTGCTCTTTTACTTGTAACCGAAACTTTTTCTAAATGGAAAATACAAATTATTAACTATGCATAGTTAGACCTTAGATGTATTTTCATGAATCTTTTTAATCTGTTTAATTTACAAACGTACAAAGCATCAATATGACTTACTAACTTGATCAAATTATTATAATTTCATCGATTAATTTAAATTTAAAGTCATATTTTCTATTTATTTATTTTCTTTTAGATTATAATACCGTCATCAACAAAAAAGTATATGAGTGATAAAATACCGTATGTCTTCCGACAAAATTCTGATTTTTTATATTTAACTGGTTGTTTAGAACCAGATACTGTTCTAGTATTAATTATAAATGATAAAGAGATTATGAAATCTGTGTTATTAATGAGACCAAAAAATTTAAATGCTGAATTATGGGATGGACCCAGAACTGGTGTACAAAATGCAATTGATTATTTTGGTGTAGATGAATCATATGATGTTGGATTAATAAAAAATTTTCTAAATAGGTAAATAAAAAATTTATTTATATTTATATATTTCTTTTTGAAATAATTTAGTTTTTATATATTTTTTTTTTAATTTTTATTTTAGATACTTTTATCATAATGATTCATTTGTATTATGGTATGATCAAAATAGATCAGATCTAACAAAAATTACTGATATAATAAATGATTTAAAAAGATTTTCTTCAAATATAAGTATACAAGAATCACCAACAGAATTTTTACATAAATTACGTTTAATAAAATCAAAAACAGAAATTGAATTAATGAGAAAAACATGTAAAATTGCATCAGATAGCATAAATGAAACGATTAAAGAAACAAAATCTGGTGATACAGAACATCAAATATTTGCAAAAATTGATTATAAATGCCGAATGAAAAATGCTAATCATTTAGCATATCCACCAGTTGTTGCATCTGGTCAAAATGCAACAATTATACATTACATAAATAATACACAAATGGTAAAAGATGGTGATTTAATATTAATGGATGCTGGTAAAATTTTTAAAAATAAAATTACATACTCGTATATTTTATTTTCTTTACTTGAAATATCTGATCTATTGTTATTTATTACTGTTGTTATTTTAAAGGTTGTGAATATGGTGGTTACAGTAGTGATATAACCAGAACATGGCCAGTTAATGGTCATTTTACAGAAGCCCAAAAAATTTTATATGAAGTCGTATTGTTAGTTCAAAAAGAATTAATAGGTGAATAAAATATAAAATGCATAAATTTATAATATTTTTGATTTTCAAATTGGAAAAAAAAAAAAAATTACCAACTATTCAATTAAATATTTTCTAAAACACTTTTAGACAATTTATTGAAAAATGGTGGTAAAACATTAGATGAACTATTTGATACGATGTGCTTAAAATTAGGAAAATATCTTAAGGAAATTTGTCTTCTACCAAATAATTTAAATCAAATTGAACTAGCCAGAGTAAATTATAATTAAAAATAAAACAATAATAATTTTGTAATTTTATTAAATTTTTTAATTTTTCTTTTTTTTTTTTTTCAATTTATTTTTAGGCTGCATACGATTTTTGTCCTCATCATGTATCGCATTATTTAGGCATGGATGTTCATGATACACCATTAATCTCAAGAAGTACAAAATTACTTCCTGGCATGATTTGTACAGTTGAACCAGGTAAAAAAATGAAATATTTTGTTTTTACTAAAAATAATTATCAAATTCATCATGAAAAAAATAAAAATAAAATAATTCTAAAATTAAAAAAATATATGTATATATATTTATACAGGAATTTATATAGCATCACATCGTAAAGATGTTCCTCCAGAATTTCGTGGTGTCGGTGTACGAATTGAAGATGATATTTTAATTGCTTCAGATAATTCTGTTGAAGTACTTACAGATAAATGTTGTAAAGAAATTAAAGATATTGAAAATTTATTTTTATAAAATAAAAATGATTTAAAACAACAAAAAAAAACACAAAACGTATTGAAATATATGAACCGTTTTCTTTGAAAGTTGTGTAAAGTCCATTTTTGGCAACAAAAAAAAAATTAGTTAATGATAACAATAAAGTGTAATCTTTTAAAATTGTGGCTGGTGTTCCTCTGATCCCCTTAAAAATTTGACCATAGATAGTCCTTGTGACGCAAAGCACAGGATTCTGATATTTTTTGTCGGAAAGCCCTTTATCGCTCACAATTCATATTTAAAAATTTTTGACAAAATTCTTATTTTAGCAGTATCTCTATAACGGTACATAATACAGGTATGTTTTACAGCTCAAAAGATGCGTCTTAAGATGCTCTATATTCTGAAAAAAGTCGTTCAAAAATAGTAGAAGGATAATAAAGGGCATTTTGTGATTTTTGACAATTTCTTAGAAAGTAGTAAGGATTGATAATCAGTTCAAATTTTTTGCAAATAAAAAAGGATGTGCGCAAATTTTTTTCAATCAAAACAATTGATCCTAGTGCTTAAGTAAAATATCCTAAATTGAGACTATTTTCAAGGTATTGATTTCAGTCATTAAAATTTATGGATTGTTAATGAAATCTAGAAAGACAAAATTTAGAGCGACAAAATTCCGGATGGATAGAAGACAAATCTGATAGTGTGTTTATGTTTGTATAGAAAATGATTAAGCTTGTGAAATAATTACCTTACGACGACAGAATAATGCAAAATCAATGAACATTTTTTACTGATTTCTAATTCTGCTATCAATTACTGCCGAGTGGAGAAGCGGAAGCCATAAAAAGTATGCAAAATGCAATAAGAATAATTAACACACAATTTCGCGACACACAGCATACACATACTGTCAGATTTTCCTTCTACAAATACACACAAGCAAACAAAATGTCAACTATCAGCGAATCAACCCAGCAAACATTTTGGCAAGTGTTTGCCGTGTCAATAGTGAATTATTGCCATTGCCAAACAAAATGCAAGTGTTCTTGCAAATTTTTCGTTTAGGCAATATTTTCGCAATTAACTAATTATAAATTAGCAACAAAAAGTTAACTTATGCATTCGATTTTTGCCTCGGCAATACAATATTCATATTGCATTCTTATCGCTGCTTCGATAAGAATATATAAATTGCCAATATGATTCGCTTACGAGTAAACTTTTTCTTGAGAGGAACGTATCGTTTTCTGCTCGAAAATGATATCGAGGCAATAGGCAATTGTTGCCTAATTATCATTCTGGCTGTCATAATTATGTATGCCAGTGTATGATGATGCACGACTTTAAAATTTCCAACTATAAAATTAAATTAAGACCTACAGATTCAATGTTGCTTCCTATTCTATTATTAAAAACAAACACAAATGAAACAAATGTTTCAAGAAATTTTTAAAAATAAAAACTTTATTCAAAAAATAAAAATTTCACTTCACTTTTTTTAATGAGAAAAAAAGGTATTCAATTTTTTATATTGAATTAAAAACTGAAGGAAAATTTTCTAAATGGAAAGCATCCTTCGATTTTGTTAAGAAAAAAAAAAAAAAAAAAAAAAATTTAAAGCCAAATTCATTTGGAAGTGTTTGTTTTTCTGCCAATTTTTTTTTTTTCATTTTCATTTGGCGTGATGTTTGTATTTTGTTTCATTAAGCTTTTTTATTTTTACTTGTTTTCAATTTCAATTTATACGACTTTTTCTATGCGCCTTAAACATTGTCATCATTATCATTTCATCGATTTTCATCTTTTTTATCATCGTCATCATTTTATCACCGTTTTTCATTTTCACTACTCGAATAATTATCCAAATATCTAAATGCAAATGCAAAACATCATCAGAATAGATCGCACGTAAATCATTTTCAGCCGTTTTGATTATATACTTAAGTAACATCACTTTCAAATTTAAAATACCATTCATCAGTTATTAGTATTATAGTTTTTATTTTCTGATTAATTGAAAATTAAATCAGCATCTGGTACACCTTTTTGATGTTTGAATTTTGATTGTTTTGATTGTTTGCTAGAATAACGATTCTGTTGCTGTGTTTTCTGTGATTGTAACAGTGATTCCTGATAATCTTCCTCTTCGATACGTTCTGTTATATTCAATGTTAATCGTTTAACACGTTCATTTTCTTCACGAATTTTCTGTTCTTGTAATTTAAGATTTATAGCTAATTGACTGTCTGACGGTGCTTTGAATGTTTTAAATTGTTGTTTACCACCTTTTGAACTTCTTATCATCAATACAAATGGTACTTCATTTTCGTTTACAGGTACTTGAGTACCTTGTAATTGATCATAAGTTTTTTTATTGCTTTTCGCCATCATCGGTATGGGTATATCATTTCGTTTTGGTTTTACACTTTCACGTAATCTTTCTTGATAGCTATCTGCTGCCATTTTTTCAAACATTTGTTCAAATTCGATATCTTCTTGAGTTTTTTCATGTATTTTCATAATTTCTGGTTCTAGTTCCGGTTCAATAATTTCAACAAACTGTTCATCATCAAGAGACTAAAAAATTACGAATAAAATTATGATTGAAAAAATTGAAATATGATAAGATTTTCATTATTTTTACTTCTCTGTCTTCTTCATAATCTTGATCGTCTTCTTCTTGATCTTGTTCTTGATCCTGTTCATCATCATTTTCTTCATCGTCATCATCATCTGAATCTGAATCTGAATCTGAATCTGAAACACTACTATCTTCTTCAGTCACCTATAGGATCAAAGCAATGGGATAAATAAATTAATAATTTGATTATTTAAAAACATAAAAAACTTGATTCGAGCAATTAAAATTTACTTCATCGAATTCGCTATCTTCACGTATTGTTTCAAGATTAATTCCTGCTGCTTCTGATGTATTACCATCTTCTTCACTACCACCACAAGCACCCAATTCATTTAATAATTGTGGATATAATTCTTTCTGTAAATTTTCAATCGCTTCTTTTGCTTCCTCTAAATTTTTGTAAAGCTGAAAAAAAAAAAAATTTGAAAATTTAGAAAATTATAAATTTAAATCATTTCACAAAAAAAAAAAAAAAAAAATTAGATACCTTCAGTTTTGGTCTAACGGTAGCTAAACAATCTTTGTACATGTGATCAATAAGTATCGGAAATAAATCTGAAGTATTCTCACGACTAAATATCGGATTACTCTTCTTATACCAATAGTAGTGTTGAAAGAACACTAAAAAATAATCCAATCTGAAATTAAATTAAAATAAATTTTCATTCACTCAATCTTTCGATAATTTTATAACACTATCCCTCAAACGATTCATGCATTATTCAACCTTTACCTCTTACGGCTGGCACTACTTGTAAAATATTGACCACATGTTTCCAGCAAAACACAAGCTAATTTTAATCTGAATAAACTATCGGGAGGATCCAATGGTGAATATACACCTTCTTCAGTTGATACACCTAACGATATTATTGAATACAGAGTATTTAGAACATTTGATGAATCAATCAATTTGTAATTGTACAGCTCTCCTAAATATTTAGTCATTGCAATACGCCTTTGTGCTAGTTTCGGTGAATGTATTTCCAATCCGGCCCGTACATCTTCGAATACCGTGTCGATTACTTTTGTTACAGCTCTCTCTTGATATGAACTTAAACCAGATACCAAATCAGCTAACCATCGAATCATGGGAAATCGCAATAGATATGCTTTTGACAGACATTTACAAGCATATGAATTTGTATCTGGATCATCCCAATTTAAGCGACGCATTATCTTTATACATTTCTCAACGTTACCTTTATGTAATTGCTCGAATATTAGACGCCGTATGAAATCATGCAGCGGTGGACGAACTTTTTTCTCTTTACTAACTGATTCTGGTGGCTTTATCAAATAATAAACCGATTCGATTTGTGATGAATGACGTGAATCTAATGCTGTAGCTGTTTTTAAACGTATCATTTGCTCTAGATAAACATTTGTACGTAAACGTGTATCACGACAATTATACAAATATTGTCCAGCTACTTCAAGAAATGAACATGCCATTTCGATTTGATGATGTTGAAAATCATGTAATAAAATTTTTAAACAGAACAATGCTTCGATTTTCGGATATAAATTGAACTTAACCATTTCACCAATAAAACGTACGATTTTTATTTTTGATTCAATATTCATTTGATTTTTCATTTTTATGTGCCATTTAAATTCCATTTTTAGTAAATTGCATAGTTCTGCAGCAACATCATGATGTACTAGATTTATGATGGCAACGAAACGTGCAAGAAATGGCAATAAATCAAGACGAGTTCTGCAGATTTGACACGAAAAAACAATTTGATCTTGAGAAAAAAATAACAATAAAAATGTTTATTTAGACCTCACCTTTGAACTCCATAAATTATGTTAGTTAATTTTTTTCGATTGTTTTTGGTGTTGTAATACAAAAGAAATTCAATAGCAGCTGAATCCATTAGTTCCTTACTGACACAATTCATTAAGTTTTGTAAGAAAGTTTCAAACTGTTGTTTAAGATTGACTGGACCTCCGGCAGTAGAACTGGTAACAGAACCTGTTACAATTGATGGCATTGGTAATGGTTGAACTGGTGGTGTTGATGGTGTTGGTGATGGAGATATCTCAGAGGGCTCTGGTGACCCAGCTGCTACTGTTGGAGGATCAGATGAATTTGGTGGTAGATCAACATCTAATTGATCTGGTTCAATATCCATATCCAGTGCTTCCTCGGTCATTGCTGGTTCTTCATTAGGTGTAGATTCCTATATAAAAACGAAAAATGAATAACAATTTTTTCTTTTCATTTTCTTACTTTTACCCGTTGTTTCGGTGCTGAGAAATTTGGCAAAAATAACCGAAGATCTGGTAAATCTGTGTAGAAGCTTTTTGTCTCTTCATCCCCCCATGGCTCTAATTCACAGGTAGTGTTATCTTCAATTAAATTATCAAGTACGGTGCCACTAGTTCCAGTTTCATTATCTTTCGGTAATTCTGGTAAGGTTTCATTTAGCAGATCGGATAATGTTTGTGCCGAAGTCAATAATTTATCGAAATTTGATTGCATCAATTCACATTTCGAACGTTTTTCACTAGATACTTCACCTTTGGATTCCATTATGCGACGTATACTTCGCGTCATCGCTTGTAAATTTGAATATTCGGTCAATAAATGTGCACATAATGTCTTGAAATAATCTTTCAGCAATGTACGGAGATTTTGCTGTTTCTCTGGTGATAAGAAATCAGATTTCGGTATCACTATATTATATTTCTCGGCCAAATCTAAAATTTTTTTCGGTATTAAGCCAGCATACTCTTCACCGCAATGACGACAAAACGATAAAATAATCGAAAAATTACTATGATCCTCTTTATCCTGAGATATAATGTTTGTTAGAACATTACCCAACAATGATAATCCTTGCTTTGGATTTATGACACCAGAACTAACTAGCTCACCAAATAGTCTCAAGTCGACACGCATTTTACTAGGATTCGAAATTTTTTCACCAGCTTTTATCATTAAAATTTTTTGCCATGCATCGAAAAATTGCGAACCAAAATCTCCATAGATTTGATTCAATTTCGAGCATAACGATATGACTGCCATAACATCAGTCATTTTTAATTTAGCCTCAGATAATGCTGAACATATTTCTGATATGTATTTAGTTAAATTTAAACCGATCATATCTTTCATGACATTATCTAATTGTGCACCAGTGAATTGCTTTAATTTTTTGACAAAGGCTGTATTCTTTTTTAGACTCGAATCTAATCGTGAAAAATATTCTTCTGATGGTCGTGTACATTTCAAATTCTCCTCACGTAATTTTGTTTTAGCTTGAATTTTCGATTCTAATTCTTTAATATAATTATTAACTTCTTCACGTTCTCTTTTTTCTATATCCTCTTCAGTTTCAGAAGATAATTTTTCTGGTTCTACTAATGATGCTGTAGTTTCTTCTGTATTATCTGAATTTTCATTTGTTTTCGTTTTTAATTTTGTTGAACTTTCTTTTTCCTCGCCCATTATTATTTGAAATTATTTTTTTAATGTTTTGTTTTTTGTCGTTTTCAAAAGAAATCATAGAGAAATTTTTGATGAAATATATTATTCAGTTTCACTTTTGCTGGTGTTATCTTATTTATATGATTGGGATTGATTTTTGATTATGATTTATAGCATAAATACAATTATACCACAAAGCGACGTACGACATGCGACATACGACAAGCGACAAGCAGATGATTAGGTAATGTCGTTGCTATGAATTAAATAAGGCGATAAAATCGCTTTGTCTTGTCATTGTTCATTGCCATATGCACAGTGATTTGTAAAAGTCTACATACACCAATTAAAATTCAGAAAATTGAAAAAAGTAATATGATTATATTTTCAAACAAAACAACAACACAAAACACACAGGTTATGTTGTACAGCAATGGATAATTTTCAATCTGCCTCAATCGTTCGACACAAATCTTCTAGAAAATATATGGACAGAACTATAAGGAAGATTCAGGCATAGAGAAATATCGAACAAATTACAACTAATGCGGCTGGTAATTGAAGAATGGCCAGATAGATATTAAACTTTCATTTATTGAACTGTATGCAGACTTTTGCAACAGGTTTTCTAATAATAAAAATTAGATATAACAAATGGATATTTTTAACTGTATTTTTAATTGTTTTTTTTTTTTTTTTTTTCTTTAAGTAAATTTAATGTACATTTATTATGATAAAAGAAAAAAATTGAACTGCAAGCCTGTCGTGTTACTTTTTGTCAATTTTCTTGCATTTTAATTGGTGTATGCAGATTTTTTCAAAACACTGTATGTATATCATATACATCATACACAAATAAACATTTTTTCTTTCATTTTCAAATTCAAAAATTTAAAACATAAAAAGTAACTGAAATTTTTTCAAAAATGATTTGTCAAAATGAATTGAGTCTTCTTCTTCCCAGGCGGCAGGCGACAAAATTAGAAATAGGTTTTAATTTTGTCGCCTGGCGATAATATCGCTTGTCGTTGTCGCTTTATTAAATTCAATTACATACAACTACATGTATTTAAAAAGTTTTTGACATATAAATGTCGTATGTCGCATGTCGTACGTCGCTTTGTGGTATAATTGTATTTATGCTATTATGATTGACAATATAAACGGAACGGAATACGGAATATGAACGAATACGCAAAGCAAAGTACGTATACAAATCACAAACAAACACAAAGAGAAAAAGTATATAAAGGAAGACAGTTCCCTCCCAAGTGAAAACTCGTGAAACAAAATATTAAAAATGGAATAGACTGGAAACGAAGAATTGACGGTTGAATTGTTTTGAATTTTTCCGTACCTTTCCTTTACATACTTTTTGCACGTACCATAAAATAACATAAAAACTTTCATTCAAAAATGTCAAAATATTGTCAGAGATAAAGCATTCTTCCGAGGTGGTGCTAGTGTCGTAAGATGTTTAATTAATGTGAAGTGAAATGTTTTTCTTATATTATCGATATACAGGGTGTTTTTTTTTCTAAATACAAATAGGACTACCACGATATTTTTCAGACTTAACCCCCCGATTCTGAAGTTATGACTAATCATAGATCACAGTTGCTTGTGACTATTTTTATGATATTTAAGTTGTGACTTTTATTATGACTAATCAGCTGTTTCGTATTCTGATATCAAAGTCACAAGCATAGTCACAAATTTTCTCCGAACTCTGTGTAGACTTGTTAACTGCTATGAAAATATTAAACATCAAACAATTTGCATTCTGATAGTTGAAAAAAATAATATATTAATAAATATAAAAAAAAAGTGAGTACGATGGAAAATTTTGAAAGTAAGTAGCTACCATTATATAAAAAAAATAAATAAAAATTACAATCGAATAAAATGTAAACAATGCAATAAACTACACTTTTACTTTTTTTTCTTTTTCTTCTAAAAGAAGACATAATAATAACAAAACTTCTTCCATAATTTACAAAAAAAAATTGTAAACGCTCACTTCACTTGCTCTGAAACTCACAATTTATAACTACTGTGACCTGCTATTTTGATGATCACAACTTGTGATTCATTCCTTAAACGTCAAAATTGTGACTTTAACTCAGAATACGAAAAGTCACAAAAAATGTAAAAAAGTCACAACTTCTTTTTTTCAGAGTATAGAGAATTTTAAGACGCATCTTTTGAGCTGTAAAACATATCTGTACCACCATATGTACCGTTACAGAGATATTGCTAAAACAAAACTTTTAAATGCGAATTGTGACCGATAGAGGGCTTTCCGACAAAAAATATTAGAGTTCTGTGCTTTGCGTCACAAGGACTATCTGTGGTCAAAATTTCAGAGGATCAGAGGGAACACCTTTTCGGAACTCCAGCCGATAATAATAAGGAAAGATAGGAAAGAATAGATAGGAAGAACATTTTTTTTACTTTTGCATGAATAGTAATGTAAAATAAATTTATATGTTTTATTTTGTGATTTTGCTTTATCAATAATTCTTATTTCCATATTAAACTCAATTTTCCAAATATTGTGTGTCTGTTTCTCAAAAATTTTATCAAAACCTGAATAATTCTTTTTTATTTAGCATCCTAAATATTTCTATTGTTCAATATTATTAATTGGATATGAATTCAATGGTTTTCTACAATCTAATGTAATTCCTGGATGCCTTTTTTCAATATGACCTTTTAAAACAGATTTATATTTGAAAGACATATTACATTGCGTACATGAAAATAGTCTTTCTGCACTATGAATTCTAGAATGTACTTTTAATGTCCATTGATTTTTAAAGGATTTCGAACATTTATCGCATGAGAATGGACGTTCTTCAGTATGAGCGAAGAGATGTTCTTTTAATACTTTCGAATTTCTTAATAATTTTCCACATAATTCACATGGTAATTGTGGTTCAAAATGATATGTTCGATGAAAATCTAATTTATATTTGGTTTTGAACCGATTATTGCAAATATTACATTCAAATGGACGGTTTGAGCTATGAGCAATCATATGCATTCTTAAATGTTGACGTGATGGAAATTTTCTGTCACAATTAATTTCTTTACAATGAAACGGAAGTAAGCCTGTAAATGAAAAATTAAAACGATATTTGATGACAAAATTCCAGCAACATTATTAAAATGCTTTCATTTTTGTTACCTAAATGAACATTCATATGAGTTTTCATGTTACACTCCTTGATTAATTTTCCACACATATGACATGCAATACTTTCGGATTTATACTTCTTCTTTGCATTTACTTTATTTCTGTTATGTTTAGATTTCTTCTTAACCTGATTTGAATCGCAATTAATTCCATTCTCAGAAATTTTATTGCTTTTCATTTTAGTTTTTGATTCTACTTTTATTTGTTTCAATTTTCTATGTTCATTATTTGTTACGATGTTGTCTGTAAGATTTGAAATTTCATTTTTTACTAAATCTTCCGTCTTTATTTTAGTTTTCGGTTCTACTGCAATTCGTTTCGATCTTCTAGGTTCGTTATTATTAGACTCAAAATTTTGTATGAGATTTGGTTTGACTTCAGCATTTTCAGTATTATTTTCATTACTTGTGCTTAGATTGTCACAAATAACACTTTCGGTATTGTTTAACTCCTCCGTTTTGTAATTCTCAATTAATTCTGTTTTTATAAAAACTTGTTCTATATTGAATAATTCATTCTTGTTAGAACATTCAGAATTTCCTTCGAGAATGTCTTGTGATTTTTTGCATTTGTTTTTAAATTCTAATAATAACTGTATTGTATTTATACAAACATTACAGATGACTGATGGAAATTCTGGTTTTTTTATTATCTAGAAATACAGTGGACATTTATGAAGTGCATATTGATTAGAATAAGAAAGTATGAAAATGTTCATTTTTTTCTGCTAAACATTTTATTATATATAAATTTATTTCTTTAAAAAAAATATATACTTATTTTTGATTATACCTTTAATCCAGTAAATTCTTCTATGATGTGAAGATACTTTGAATTAGTGGTAAATAAATTTTCAACATAATCGGAATCACTTAAACAAAGACGACATTTAGAATTCTCCGAATCTTCCATTTTTAGATTTTTAAATAATGTAACTATTTTTCAATTATTCTACTAATAGAAATTTCAATAAAATATGTTTAGAAAATAATTATATCAAGTAAACATTATTATATTGAACAACATTTTTTTTCAATTACAATAGTAAACAATAATCAACAATTATATAGAATACACATACACGAATACAATACATCAATATATCACATTTCACATTATTCATTTCACATTGTATCTCTATACTCTTATCCAAGTTATCATCCCACGATATAGGGTGGATTCACGTAAGGTGATTGGTGATAGTTAAAAAGTGATCACCGAAAAGTAATTGTTTGTATAAGGTGATCACAAAAAAAGTGATGGAATTTGAAACGCGGCAAATTACAGAGTATTTTTATAGTTGTCAAACGTCAATCAAAAAAAATAAAAATTTAAATTGTGAATAAGAATAAAAGAGAATTCAATAACGTTTTCGTCTATAGCATTTTTTATTTCAGATTCTGAAAATGAATCTCAAATAAAAATAATTAGAAGAAAAATGCGAGATAGCAATAATCTCTTCGAATTACCGGATGTTCAGTAAACTGCAATTATTCATGGAGAATTTCATTGTAAAAATAACACAATATTATTTTAAATTACAAAATTATTTAAATAAATTATATACCGTCAACAGCAAACGCCAATTGATTGTATGTGATTATGAGTATTTTTTGGTTAGGTAGAAGAAGAATAATAGTAAAAATTAGAAAAGTGACACAATTGTATAAAGGTACATATAGTAACGGAGCTCGTAATGGAGATCAAAAGAAAAGAGCTACAGATATAAAAATAAAACAAATAAAATAAAAGAAGGCAAAATAATTTCTCATAGAAAATTAAAACATGATAGAGCAGTAACGCACTATATCAATAATAAAAAAAAAATAAATACTAATTTTATATGACTGAAGCCAGTAGTTAATAATGTATTTGTATCACCTATCTATACAATGTATTTTTACTCAATTTTACTAATTTTCACTAACCTACTTATAGCGAAAACCCAATGTACGCTGTGCTTGCTTTACTTGCTTTGGTTGTCAAAGCAAGCAAAGTCATTCCCGCCCCCAATGTACGCTTTGCTTGCTTTGCTTTGAGAATAACAACATGAATAACAACTATATAAAATAATATGGCTGGAGTTCCGAAAAGGTGTCACCCCCGATCCTCTTGAAATTTTGCCCACAGAAGGCCCTTCCGGCCTAGATCACGGGATTTTTGTCTTTTTTGGCGCATCGCCCTCTGTCAGCCTTAAATGACATTTTAATTTTTTTTGCCCAAATTTTATTTTTACTTATAACTTTATGCTGTAACTTATTACAAAATTTAGCACCATAAAAATCATTTCTCTTCTAGAATAGAGCTAGGATTTTACACGCCTCAAGATTTCATGACAGGAGGACTCCAAATAGCAGGACTCTCGAAGCTGTACATCGTCGTTTTCGTGAAAGGGGAAATTTGTTACCACAAAGGATAGAGCAGGGAGGAATCCCATCAGCGTCAGTTCGTAAGAAAGAGTTTTAGAACTCGTAGCCGAAGACAGGATCATAAGTGCTAGAAGACTATCCGTAATAACGGGAACTAATCACATCGTTATTTGGAGGATTTTATCGAGAAATGGCCTACATACATTCCATTTTCAGTCTGTGCAAGTCTTAAAACAATCTGATTTCGTCGCATGATTAACATTTTGCCACTGGTTGCAACAACAAGGAGCTGGATTTAGCCGTAAGGTTTGCTTCACAGGCGAAGCAACTTACATAATATGCATAGTTTCATATCATATTATCAGCATATTATCATATTATCATAGCATATTATCAATTTACATAATTTGCATAGTTGGGCTGTTGAAAATCCACACGATGTTTGGAGCAGACATCACCAGAGGAATTTTAAAATAAATTTGTCATGCGGAGTAATTGAAGTTATTTTGTTAAGACCCACACGATTATCGGATAATTTTAATGAGGGATATCTGAAAACAGTTGTATACACATCGACTCCTAATAGGGAACAACATTTTTTTTTTTTTTTTTTGACGAGCTATAACAAGTAATTTGGAATTTGATTTTAAACCAAAAAAGAACTTGAAGTCAAAATTTATGATAAAATTTTTAAAAAATTTTGAGAAAAATTGGATCCCTGGAAAAAAAAATGAACATCGCAAAATTGTTTTATTTTTGAAATTGAAAGGAAAAGTTTTCTCTTCCGAAAAAAAAAATCCGAGATCGATTGGGTGATTCATCGAGTTATCGAGTTATTTAGAATTAATTATCCGTGAAAGGTTAAAAATGTGCATATCCCAGGAAATAGGCGTAATGGAATTTTTAATATTTTTTTCGTAGCTTAGGGCATAATGCCTAATAAAATTATTATTTAATTTTTTTTAGGGGAAATCCATCGCTGGCCTGTGTAATTGGTCTAAAAATCTAGTGGAAGTCGAATTTGCATTGAACAATACTGTTAGTCGTTCAACTGGTTACAATCCAAGCGTGGTTCTTTTTCGAATTAACCAAAAGGGTTAAGTTTGTGAAAAAGTACCAGAATATTTATCAAACGAAAAAGTAAAAGATTACAATAAGGAGAGATAGGAAAGAATAGATAGGAAGAACATTTTTTTTACTTTTGCATGAATAGTAATGTAAAATAAATTTATATGTTTTATTTTGTGATTTTGCTTTATCAATAATTCTTATTTCCATATTAAACTCAATTTTCAAATATTGTGTGTCTGTTTCTCAAAAATTTATCAAAACCTGAATAATTCTTTTTTATTTAGCATCCTAAATATTTCTATTGTTCAATATTATTAATTGGATATGAATTCAATGGTTTTCTACAATCTAATGTAATTCCTGGATGCCTTTTTTCAATATGACCTTTTAAAACAGATTTATATTTGAAAGACATATTACATTGCGTACATGAAAATAGTCTTTCTTCACTGTGAATTCTAGAATGTACTTTCAATGTCCATTGATTTTTAAAGGATTTCGAACATTTATCGCATGGGAATGGACGTTCTTCAGTATGAGCGAAGAGGTGTTCCTTTAATGCTTTCGGATTTCTTAATAATTTTCCACATAACTCACATGGTAATTGTGGTTCAAAATGATATGTTCGATGTAAATCTAATCTATTTTTGATTTTGAACCGATTATTGCAAATATTGCATTCGTATGGACGGTTTGAGCTATGAGCAACCCTATGCCTGCTTAAATGTTGACTTGTTGGAAATTTTTTGTCACAATTAACTTCTTTACAATGATACGGAAACAAGCCTGTAAATGAAAAATTAAAACGATACTTGGTGACAAAATTCCAGCAATAATATTAAAATGCTTTTATCACCTAAATGAATATTCATATGACCTTTCATGGTAGATTTCAGGATTACTTTTCCACACATATGACATGCAATACTTTCGGTTTTATACTTTTTCTTTGTATTTACTTTATTCTTGTTATGTTTAGACTTCTTCTTAACCTGATTTGAATCGCAATTAATTCCGTTCTCTGAAATTTTTGTCTTTGTTAAGGACTTTTTTTTTGTGATTTCTTTTGAGCATTTTGATTTATTCTTTTTCATTTTAGTTTGTGATTTTACTTTAATTTGTTTAAATTCTTTTTGTTCATTATTTGATACAATGTTGTTTGCAAGATTTGAAATTTCATTTTTTACTAAATCTTCCGTCTTTATTTTAGTTTTCGATTCCACTGCAATTCGTTTCGATCTTCTAGGTTCGTTATTTTTAGACTCAAAATTTTGTATGAGATTTGGTTTGACTTCAGCATTTTCAGTATTATTTTCATTACTTGTGCTTAGATTGTAACAAATAAAACTTTCGGTACTGTTTAACTCCTCCGTTTTGTAATTCTCAATTAATTTTGCTTTTATAAAAACTTGTTCTATATTGAATAATTCATTCTTGTTAGAACATTCAGAATTTCCTTCGAGAATGTCTTGTGATTTTTTGCATTTGTTTTTAAATTCTAATAATAACTGTATTGTATTTATACAAACATTACAGATGACTGATGGAAATTCTGGTTTTTTTATTATCTAGAAATACAGTGGACATTTATGAAGTGCATATTGATTAGAATAAGAAAGTATGAAAATGTTCATTTTTTTCTGCTAAACATTTTATTATATAAATTTATTTCTTTAAAAAAAATATATACTTATTTTTGATTATACCTTTAATCCAGTAAATTCTTCTATGATGTGAAGATACTTTGAATTAGTGGTAAATAAATTTTCAACATAATCGGAAACATTTAAACAGAGCCGACATTTAGAATTCTCTGAATCTTCCATTTTTAGATTTTTAAATAATGTAAGAATGTAACTAGTTTTTAATTATTCTACTAATAGAAATTTCAATAAAATATGTTTAGAAATTAATTATATCAAGTAAACATATTATATTATTAAACAACATTTTTTTTCAATTACAATAGTTAGTAAACAATAATCAACAATTAAATAGAATACACATACACGAATACAATACATCACACTATTCATTGGCTTGGGCTTCGCATTGGGCATTGCTTCTCTAATTCTAATAAAATATACAAATACTACTCTATCATCCCACCAGGCCACCACCACGATATTCTAGTTGCGTTCCTTTGGACCAAGTAAAGTACTCCCAAGTAGTCGGGATCGGGAGTAGATTGCAAATGGAATGCAATATTTTTAAAACATGTCTTTGTTATATGGAGTTGAACGAACGAAACGAAACGAAAAGGTTTGCCAAATTTAAAATTTTTTTCCTTTCGTTTCGTTTCTTTTCATTTTCAAAGTTCGATATGATGTTTTTATATGAAATTAAACAGAAACAGTACAGTTTATTGTTTAAAAGTGTGTGAGTGAGCAAAATTAAATTTAATATAATAATATAATAATAATAATAATATAATTAATATTTAATAATAAAAATAATAAAATAATTAATATTTAATAATAATAGTAATAATATTAATAATAATAATTAAAATCAAATAGAAAAATAAAATATTATTTACATAAATAATTAAAAAAAATAACGACACACTCAATATAAAATAGAATAATGCATTTTTAAATGCACAATATTCCTTATGTTTTACACAAAATGAAACTGCTGTATTGTATTAAAAGCTCGATATAGTATGGTTCAGTATATACTATATAGAGCAGTTCAATAAAAGTAAAAATTTGTTTTTTGATTATATTCGGACTATTCTCGTTGTCGAGTGAAGTGACAAATGACGGAACGACTTGGAAATGATATTCTCGTTGTCATGTGAGGTGACATTTGTCGGTAGGTGACATTTTAAAACATTTAATTTTGACATTATTTAAAAATATTTGATAAAATTAGTTAAAAAAAAAGAAAGAAAGATAAAAAGAACGACAGAAAAAAATGTATTTTCTTTCTTTCTTTTTTAAACAAAGAACTATGAGTGCGTATACTCCGCAGTACCAAATTGGTTTTGGTACAACCAAACCATTTTAGTACTGCCTATATATCTCACGAGTACCAAAACATAAACATACTTGCCATTTGTCAACGTCAAATAATATTCGATAAACAAGCTCGTGATTAAATCATTTATTATTTTACTAAAAATTAAAATTTAATATAATTTTATTTTGAAGTGTTATTGTGTTAAGTAAAAATTGTTGAAAATGAATAAAGAAAGATGGTCTTATGAAGAAATAAATATACTTTTAGATTTATGCCTTGAAAAAAACATTATAAAATTAATGGACGAGAAAAAATTCAGGCACGAGTTGTTTAAAATTTTACAAAATGAAATGCAAGATAGAGGATATTCTAGAGATACATCTCAAATAATATTAAAATTTAAAAAACTAAAAGCCCAGTTCAAAGTGGCAAAAGAACTATTTACGAGTATTTCTTCATCGTATCTTTTCAAATTGTATTTCCTTTTTTGTTTTAATTTGTTATTTAAAAATAAAACTAAATTAATTACTACATTATTATTTGTAAAATCCATCACTTTTTAATTATTTGTATAAAAAAATATTTTATTTAATTTTAGGATTCAAGATTACAAGACAAATGTCACTGTTTTCTTTCTTTTTTTTGGAAATTGATTACTAAAGTTTGGTCGAACCAGTATATACCTCATCGTACTGTACCTGGTGTACCAAACCAAATTACTTGGTTCGAACCAAAGTGGTCGACCTAAAAAATGTTGGTACTGTGAGTATATACCGGAACCAAATTAGTACTGGGACCGGTTTGGTACTACGGAGTATACGCACTCTATGTAAACAATAACAAAACGTACAAAATATATGTAACGATGAACAAAATGCTATCGACCGAGTAAACGATGAAAATCGTTTGAAATTGGAACGTTTCGAATATCATGATCGCGTTTTTAACAAGACTATACGAAACGTATCGTTTTCGAATATCATGATAGGGCAGTATATTTAAAAATAAATTTTGCAAAGTACAACCCACTTAGAGCATCATCATATATAGATTTACCATCATGGATAAAGCAAAAGAGAGCAGTAATAAATTTAGACAACAAAGATGATGCCTGTTTCGCTTGGGCCATCGTTAGTGGTTTATATTCACAAACTGTTAACACATGTAAAACATTATCATATCATATCCTCACTTCAATAGAGTATTGAATTTGGGTGGAATAGTATTTCTCATGAGCTTGACACAAATTGAAAAATTTGAAAAATTAAATATTAGGCTGAATGTGTTTGGAGTGAGAGATAATCAAATTGTTGTCCCATTATATTTTACATCAAAACAACAATCAACTCATGTAAATTTATTATATGTTGAGAAAGATGGAATCGGGCATTTCTGTTGGATTAAAAACTTATCACGATTAATTGGTTCACAGATGTTTAATATATTTTAGAAACGAAGATTGTATTAATTATATTAAATACTATCCTATTATATGTAATATCTACATATTGTTAAGATGAAATTATCTTGATAAGTTTCTTTAAACGTGTTTAAAAATTGTATTGTTTTTTTTTTTTTCGAAAAAGCTCATTGCATTATGAGTTTTTAGGCATGATTTCGATTTTCGTGACTTCTTTCGTGATTTCTTATAAAACAGCCCTAAATAAGACGAAAAACATAAATAAAATTTTTCAATATCTCGCTTCGTTTTCGAGATATTGAGGCTTGAAGTTCTTAGTTCTGAATCTACAAATTCTTATTCTCTTCATTTTTCTTTTTGAATTTTTTTTATTTATTATTATACTAATACAAATTTCATAACCACTGATTTATAAACTGAAAAATAAAATTTCTTTAATCTAACTTTCAATTTTTCTTGTCAACAATTTTCTTTCATATGTAATTCATTTTTGTAAAAGGAAAAATTGTAGAAAGAAATATGTAAATTGTAAAAGGAAATATATTGTTAAAATTAAGTTAGATAATGAATAAATTGTATTTATTTATCAAATTTATTTTATTTTTCGAATTAAAATTATTGTTTAGCAAAAATATTATTATGTATGTAACTATACATGAAAAAAGTTCAAATGAAAAAAATAAAATGTTCCGAGAATTTATTTTTTTTTCTATTTTATGTGTAAAAAATAATTCGAAACTAAGTTTTTCAATTCAGTAATTTTATCATGATTATTTTATTACGAGTATAGCAACAATTACTCGTGTTGTGTATGCAGAAGCACTTTATTCATTTTTACAAAAATTCAATTTATCACCCTAAATATTTTTATTGTTCAATATTATTAATTGGATATGATTTCAATGGTTTTCTACAATCTAATGTAATTTCTGGATGCCTTTTTTCAATATGACCTTTTAAAACAGATTTATATTTGAAAGACATATTACATTGCGTACATGAAAATAGTCTTTCTGCACTATGAATTCTAGAATGTACTTTCAATGTCCATTGATTTTTAAAGGATTTCGAACATTTATCGCATGGGAATGGACGTTCTTCAGTATGAGCGAAGAGATGTTTATTTAATGCTGGTAAATTTCTCAATAGTTTTCCACATAATTCACATGGTAATTGTGGTTCAAAATGATATGTTCGATGAAAATCTAATTTAGATTTGGTTTTGAATCGATAATTACAAATATTACATTCAAATGGACGGTTTGAGCTGTGAGCAATCATATGTATTCTTAAATGTTGACGTGATGGAAATTTTCTGTCACAATTAATTTCTTTACAATGAAACGGAAATAAGCCTGTAAATAAAAAATTAAAACGATGTTTGATGACAAAATTCCAGCAACATTATTAAAATGCTTTCATTTTTGTTACCTAAATGAACATTCATATGAGTTTTCATGTTACACTCCTTGATTAATTTTCCACACATATGACATGCAATACTTTCGGATTTATACTTCTTCTTTGCATTTACTTTATTTTTGTTATGTTTAGATTTCTTCTTAACCTGATTTGAATCGCAATTAATTCCATTCTCAGAAATTTTATTGCTTTTCATTTTAGTTTTTGATTCTACTTTTATTTGTTTCAATTTTCTATGTTCATTATTTGTTACGATGTTGTCTGTAAGATTTGAAATTTCATTTTTTACTAAATCTTCCGTCTTTATTTTAGTTTTCGGTTCTACTGCAATTCGTTTCGATCTTCTAGGTTCGTTATTTTTAGACTCAAAATTTTGTATGAGATTTGGTTTGACTTCAGCATTTTCAGTATTATTTTCATTACTTGTGCTTAGATTGTCACAAATAACACTTTCGGTATTGTTTAACTCCTCCGTTTTGTAATTCTCAATTAATTCTGTTTTTATAAAAACTTGTTCTATATTGAATAATTCATTCTTGTTAGAACATTCAGAATTTCCTTCGAGAATGTCTTGTGATTTTTTGCATTTGTTTTTAAATTCTAATAATAACTGTATTGTATTTATACAAACATTACAGATGACTGATGGAAATTCTGGTTTTTTTATTATCTAGAAATACAGTGGACATTTATGAAGTGCATATTGATTAGAATAAGAAAGTATGAAAATGTTCATTTTTTTCTGCTAAACATTTTATTATATAAATTTATTTCTTTAAAAAAAATATATACTTATTTTTGATTATACCTTTAATCCAGTAAATTCTTCTATGATGTGAAGATACTTTGAATTAGTGGTAAATAAATTTTCAACATAATCGGAATCACTTAAACAAAGACGACATTTAGAATTCTCCGAATCTTCCATTTTTAGATTTTTAAATAATGTAACTATTTTTCAATTATTCTACTAATAGAAATTTCAATAAAATATGTTTAGAAAATAATTATATCAAGTAAACATATTAAACAATTATTTATTTTTAATTACAATATTGTCAACTCCACTCCACTCAAACTCAAACTCAACAATGATCAACAAAAACAATACGAAGTCCCAATGTCCCAATTCCCAATCACATCACATCACAAACACATATCGCATATCATCCCTGTTTCTCTTGTTACTTGTACCGCAGAATATAAAGGATATACAGAAAAGTCACTTCGTATAAAGTAATTTTCAGTTTCCAAATTATTTCTCATAAAAACAATGACACTTTTTAAAAGTAGAAAATCAAAATTTAAGCATAAAAATTAGTTAGAAAGAGAAATGTGCTTTTATTAGTATATGTACTATGTATATGTATGTATAGATCGTAGTTGAGGTTGTGTGTAATTTTTTTTACACATTCAAAATTCGTACAATTTTCATCGTACTATAGCTTAATTGAGTTTGGGTACGTAAGTCGTAAGATTGGCGTAGATTTTAACTCTTATGTATATTATATTTGATGTATGTATTATTATACCACCCCCGATTCAGCTAAAGTTAAGCTATTTAATTTTAGCAAAGCTGATTTTAATGGCTTAAATCAATACTTTTCCTCGATAAACTACTCCTCATTACTCTCAGATGTGGATATTGATGAAGCCACTACTTTACTTTACGACACATTATATTAAGGCATCAAATTGTACGTCCCTGTAGTAAAAATCTAGTAATAATCTTCCCTGGATTAATCAACACCTAAAAATATTAAAAAACCTAAAAAACAATGCATAACGAAAGTATCTGAAGTCCAACAATGACTCAGACTATCAACATTTTGTAGCCTTATTTAACGAATTTAAGCTGAAAATGGAGCACTCTTATAAAAGATATGTTAATTCCACATCTGATAAAATTAAATCTGATACTAAAACATTCTGCAAGTTCGTAAATTCCAAAAGAACATCTGATGAATATCGTAATTTTATGAATTATTTAGGAATATCTTCTAGCGATTCCAAAGAAATTTCTCAATTTTTTCAACAATTCTTCTCTAACTCTTATTCAAGTCCTGTTTTCCAGGTAAAAGAAATGATTTCGAAAATCTTGACGATTGTCCCAAGACTTCACTTACAAGTATTGAAATCTCTACCGATGACGTGCTTAAGCAACTTAATACTTTAAATGGCGACTTTAATCCAGGCCCTGATGGCATTCCAGAAATAATTCTAAAACAATGTTCTCAGTATCTAGCACATCCTCTTTCAATAATATTCAATCTTTCTTTATCTTCCGATGTATTCCCAATTTATGGAAAAAAGCTTTTATAAAACCTAATCATAAGAAAGGCTCAAAAGCAGAAATCTCAATAGTAAAGCTGTCTTTGGATGACCCAATATTGGGGCTTATCGTGGTAAACGTACGGTTGACGAAACGCACAGTTCATAAGTTTCACTTCACCTGAAATCCGAATCGTGAAAAACGCGTGAATGAATTCACGTTCGAAACGTTTTCGAAATTAAATGACATTTATTTTTTCCATTTGTTTTTGTATTTCTAGTTTAATTCCACATAACTTTGAGTTATAGTTTTTCTTTGAATTTTTATTTTTTCAAAATCAATGTGTGATATGATTTTCTTATATCATTTTTTGTTAGATATGCAAAGTAGTTTTTAATATAATCCTAAATTTCATACTTAAATTTTATTTCACTTTTAAGACTGGTACTCAGTTCCCGTGAAATTTTTCGCTTGCAATTGCATATATAATTCTACAAGCTAAAAATTGTGGAAGGAAACGTGTGTAGAGTACGTAGAGTTTTGAAATTGTTTGAAAAAAAATCGCGGAGGCTATGAAATTAAATTAAGTAAAAATAAATAAATAAATATTTATTAGTCAAAATATATGACTTGTCAATATTTCGCTTACCTTTTATATGTTCGACCATATAAAATGATTGTGAAAAATGAGTTCCACAACTCTCCATTATTAAGTTCCACTGTGATAATTTAGTTTGGAAGTGAGTACCAAAAAACGAAATTTGAAACTAAAAATTCAGCTAACAATTTAGCGACTTTTTTTTTACATAGTTTTTATATAGAGAAAATTTTAGCTTTTGATGTGAGTACCAGGTAGTAATAGGTAAACGTATTGTATAAAAATAATGTAAAATCAATTTAAATATTTTATTTTTGCTTTATCAATAATTCTTATTTCCATATTAAATTCGCTTTTTCAAATATTGTTTCTCAAAAATTTATCAAAATCTAAATAATTCTTTTTCTGATTTTTTAAAAAATCTAAATATTTCTACTGTTCAATATCATTAATTGGATATGATTTCAATGGTTTTTTACAATCTAATGTAACTTCTGGATGCCTTTTTTTAATATGAACTTTTAAAGCTGATTTATATTTGAAAGACATATTACATTGCTTACATGGAAATAGTCTTTCTTCACTGTGAATTCTAGAATGTACTTTCAATGTCCATTGATTTTTAAAAGATTTCGAACATTTATCGCATGGGAATGGACGTTCTTCAGTATGAGCGAAGAGATGATCTTTTAATACTTTCGAATTTCTTAATAATTTTCCACATAATTCACATGGTAATTGTGGTTCAAAATGATATGTTCGATGTAAATCTAATTTATATTTGGTTTTGAACCGATTATTGCAAATATTACATTCGAATGGACGGTTTGAGCTATGAGCAATCATATGTATTCTTAAATGTTGACATGATGGAAATTTTCTGTCACAATTAATTTCTTTACAATGAAACGGAAGTAAGCCTGTAAATGAAAAATTAAAACTATACATATTTGATGACAAATTCCAGCAACATTATAAAAATGCTTTCATTTTTGTTACCTAAATGAACATTCATGTGAGTTTTCATGTTACATTTCTTGATTAATTTTCCACACATATGACATGCAATACTTTCGGATCTATACTTTTTCGTTGCATTTACTTCATTTTTGTTATTTTTAGACTTCTTCTTAACCTGATTTGAATCGCAATGAATTCCATTCTCAGAAATATTTGTTGTTAAGGACTTTTTTTCTGTGATTTCTTTTGAGCATTTTGAATTATTATTTTTCATTTTAGTTTGTGATTCTACTTTAATTTGTTTAAATTCTTTTTGTTCATTATTTGATACAATGTTGTTTGCAAGATTTGAAATTTCATTTTTTACTAAATCTTCCGTCTTTATTTTAGTTTTCGATTCCACTAAAACTGGTATGGATCGTCTGGTCTCATTATTATTAGATAGAAAATTGTCTATAAGATTTGATTTTTTTTCAGTATTTTCCGCATCATTTTTATTACTTGTGCTTAGTTTGTCACAAATAACACTTTCAGTATTGTTAAACTCCTCCGTTTTGAAATTCTCAATTAATTCTGTTTTTATAAAAACTTGTTCTATATTGAATAATTCATTCTTGTTAGAACATTCAGAATTTCCTTCGAGAATGTCTTGTGATTTTTTGCATTTGTTTTTAAATTCTAATAATAAATGTATTGTATTTATACAAACATTACAGATGACTGATGGAAATTCTGGCTTTTTTATTATCTAGAAATACAGTGGACATTTATGAAGTGCAAATTGATTAGAATAAGAAAGTAAATGTACTAAATGTACTTTTGCTAAACATTTTATTATATAAATTTATTTCTTTAAAAAAATATATACTTATTTTTGAGTATACCTTTAATCCAGTAAATTCTTCTATGATATGAAGATACTTTGAATTAGTGGTAAATAAATTTTCAACATAATCAGAATCACTTAAACAGAGGCGACATTCCGAATTCGAATTCACTGAATCTTCCATTTTTAGATTTTTAAATATGCAACTATGTTTTAATTCTACTAATAGAAATTTCAATAAAATATGATCAGAATTCAGAAGATAATTATATTACCTAAAGAAAACATATTAAAGCAATACTTACTATTTGTTTTTAATTACAATAGTCAACAACAATAATTATAGTGTATTCTGTATATAGCGATTTTTTAGTTGTCAAAATTTATTGCCTATGTACTACCAAATTATTTATAGATAGATAGGTGTTATGGGGTGTTATGTATTATAGCGTAGCGACAATTCGGCTTCCAAATCGACAACGAAAAACGACAACGATTTTTCAGTTGTCAAAATATATCGCCTACGTACTACATAATCAAGTTGCCTACAATTCAGCAGAAAATCGTTGTCGATTTTTCCGCCGGACGCTATGATTAAAACAATTTCTAATTTCGAAAAAATTAGTTAGAAAGAGAAATAAAATTTTATTAGTATGTGTAAGCTCCCCCAATTTTAATTTATTTTTTATATAGCTTGCTATAGGGTAAATGGGGCTAATAAAATTGACAGTATATTATATATCAATGCGATTCAATAGCTCAAGATATAATATTTCATGCATAAAAAAATATACAGAAATTAATAGAATTATGAAATTAAATTTATATAAATAATTTATATTATTTATGTATTTATATTTAATATTTATTCAAATTATTAATTTATTTTTCACTAATAAAAAATTTGTTTTAATAATTTTTTTTTATTGTTTTTAAATATTATTAGATTTTTAATATATAATGAAATTATTTTAATTTTGAAACACCAAATTATAAGCATTTCACTTCACTTTCAATTAATTTCACTTCACAGTCTAAAATTATTTTACATTTAATATTCCTTTACCTCTACTTTGCCATAAACTACCAGGAATGATGTCATAACATCTGCGGTTAAAACTGAGCACATGGTGTAAAAACACATGTAAAATGTAACAGACAAAAAAGTGACCGGCCATCTTTAACATGCGTTAGTAAGAGAAATTATACAAGTTAAAACGAAATATCCTCTGTATGTGAATAAAAGAAGTAATGGCAAAAACAAAAAGAAAAAATAAAAGTGTCTTACTATCTAAATCTATGTATGTAGAAAAAAAACGCAATACATTGAAGAAATTATGTCAGTGATATGAAGTTGTTGGTATGTGTTTTTTCTATCTTGTTTTAACACCTGTATGTTTTTCATAAAGAAATTGGTCATAAAATATGGTCCCTTTTAGATCAATGGCTGAATTTTTTGCTGAATTGATATTTTTATTTAATTTTTTTTAACGTTATATATTTGCACTGTTTTTTTACATTGTTTTTTGGATTTATATATCTACGCTACGCTGAATCGAGTTGCTTGATTTGATTGATTTCTGTTGATTGATTGATATCGAGTTGATTTGATTTTCTGTCTATTTTTTCGTAGCTGCCATTGTATTTGTGTAAAAAATATCGAGGTCATTGAAAATTAAAAAACCCTTTAACAGACGCTATGATTAAAACAATTTCTAATTTTGGCGCCAAACGCTAAATTGTATGTGCACAAAAGAATTTCGCAAGACGTAGTTCCTTGTTCCTTGTGGATAAATTATGAGTTGTGTCAACAGAAAAATCGTTATGGAAGCCGAATTGTGGCTACGCTATTATAGAATACAAAAATAGAAATACACGTAACGAATAAAAACGAATACATCTTTCCACGGAAATCGGCATACACATTTCTAAGGTAATAAAAATTGGAGTGGCAGTTGAGATTGTGACGTAACTCAGCTCGTTAAATCACAAACAAATGTGAATAAAAGTAATATTGAAATATTGTAGTAAAAATAAATTTGTTTTGCGAAATATTTGATGTGAAACTAAAGTGAAAAATAAATTCGTTACATTTCAAGTGAAATTCAATAAAAGTTTTAAATTGTCATTCCAACGACCTGAATGACGTCAGGCATTAAACATCAAAATTTCTTTACATTTGCTTAGAAATCTGTATGCCAGGCAGAAATATCTGCTTTAAAATGATATTCGAAAACGAAACGTTTCGTATAGTCTTGTTAAAAACGCGATCATGATATTCGAAACGTTCCAAATTGAAATGACATCGAACATTGCTGTAACAACATGTAATTGACACAGCTGTTCTTCGTTAAAATTTTGTTAAACATAGGTAAGTTGTTGGATCTGGATGACATACGTAACATAAGCACATTGTATTTTTTATTGTTTAGTATGTTATTTATGTTATTATAGTTAACCAAATGTTACATTTTAACATTCGTTATTTTTTCTCATGTTTACTGTGTCAGCTATGTCGATTATAATTGGGCCTTTAATTAAAAAAAACAATGCATGCTATAGCGACAGCCGTAACTAACAGCTACAGGCTAGTGGCTACACAACACATTCTGTTCTAGCCAGCCAGTTTAGCAGCAATTTGCAGTATTGTTTACTTTTACTTTTTTCATATAAAGTACAAGCATACTTGACTTGCTTGAGGCTTGTTGTTTTTTTTAAAAAAAAAAATTAACATTAATAAATCATTTGTAGTGTGAGTGTGATAACCGATAACATTAAACAATTGAAATTTTAGATAATTTAAAAATTAAGGTGATAAATTTGTTTTTTTTTTTACAAAGCACATAGACGCACATACACTCAATTTGTAGAAAATAATTATTACACTATGTCGATTTATAAAGATTTACCAGAGGTAAGTAAGTGAAAATATTGCAATAATGAATTCGAAAAATCACATTATACCGATTATTCCTAGAAATTAATAGAATTAATTTAGGTACATATGAATTTTTTGTAAATATGTAATGTATCTGAATATTCATTATTGAACGAAATCATTTTTTTCTTTTTTGAAAATGAAACAATTTTATTTTATTTTATGTACATTACATACTTTGTTTTTACTCAATAATTCAAAAAAATAATTTCCAAAAAACATAATTCATAATCAAAGTCAACTTTTAACCTTTTGATTAAAAATAAGAAAAAAGAATGAAAATCTTTTAATTTAAAATGACATGTGTACAAAAAAATAAAAAAATTATTCGTTCGTTTCGTATATCTACATTACGTAGTATGGTAGTATGTATAGTAATCTATAATAATATTGGAACCGGTATTGTTTTTTTTTTTACATTTAAAGGGACTTATTCATACGGAAAAATATTTTTTGGATTTGGAATTCACGTCGTCAGCGTCACATGCCCACATTATGTATTTTACTATGGGTCATCATAACTCATAAATACTTTTGTGATATAAATTTTGTATTTCAACATACCTACTTTTTAAAAAAAAATACATATGTACATACATATATATTTTCCTTTCAAATGGAACAAACAGTTGTAATTTATTTGAAGAATTAAAAAATTTTCATTTTTTGTTAACTCTGCATCTTCGTCTATGTCTCTCTATACTACCGGCAAGGCACGACTCATGGCATGGTAAAATAAGCTCTTAAAATTTGAATTATAATAAATAAAAAAATGTAAAAGAAAAGTGAAGAAAATAAGAATTTATAAATGTAGAACTAAAAACTTCAAGCCTTAATATCTCGAAAACGAAGTGAAATATCGAAAAATTTTATTTATGTTTTTCGTCTTATTTTGAGCCGTTTTATAAGAAATTATTGTCAAATCTGGGAGCCACAGAAATCAAAGTATCCTCATATTAGCAATATGCAATATGGATGTTTTTCGGTAATTCAGATATTTTCTGATTCTGACTTTCCAGCCAGATCTAACTACTGTGCACTTAAATAAATCAAAAATAAAAATACATATATACAGTGTAGGTACTTATATTTACCGGTAAATAAGATTTGAGTATTTGTGATCTAAGTACACATAAATATATATTTTCTGAGCTAGCTGGAAAGTTAGAAAAGATCTGAATTATCGAAAACAGCCATATGAACGATAATGGAAATATACATACATATATAACATATTGATCTGGTGTGTGGGTAGATTATGGAAGCAATATTCATTTACAAAATATGTAAAAAAATTATAATAATATTGAATACAAATTCAATGTTTTTACGATTTTTTATAAGAAATTTCATGTGTCAAAATTATAGCCGCAATATTTTGATGAAACAATATTGCCCTTCAAAGCAAAACCGTTACCATCCATTGTCTACCTACATCCTACATGGTCAATATCCACATTGCTATTGCTGAATGCTGACCATAAATTACTAGTTTCTAGCGTAGAAGCAGGGTAAAAAATAAATGGTAATCTATCTATCAGTTTAGAAGTTCTGAAACATATCGGTCTCAATATTTTCATGAGCGTCTGTAGCTGTACTGACATACAATCACCTACAGTACAGTGTATTGTTTAAAAATTTGAACGTATGTATGTACATCCGTACATCTTAGCGTAAGTATGTATAGTTTAGTCAGTATGGGCCTTACTTATAAACCGTAACTATGTTATTAATAAGAACTTAATCTTTTGCTAACTATTTTTTCATACTCATAACAAATTTAATCTTAACTTTAGTGTTAGTAGAGACTTTAAATTTTAATCGTGGCCAGAGCTCTACTAAGTCGTTATTAAGAGCATAATAACCTGATTTTTGATCAAACTATCAAAGAATTTCAAATCAAAATATAAAATGGGCATATAAAATAACATAACATAGTAAACATTTGACATAAAATAAAAAAAAAATTTTTTTTATTCAAATTGACATAACTACTAACTGACTATTGACATAACAAAATTATAAATTCCATATGTAAAATTACAGTAGTAAGCAAAAAGAGCTTTCTAAAAAAGCTTTTTTAAATTAGAACTTAGTAAACTGTTATGAGTACTAAAATTAAAGTCACTTCTAAATTCGGCATGTCATTACTAAAATAAAGTCGACTTTAATGGCCAGTTTCACAGTGGGAGCTTAAGTATTGCTTAAGGCTTAAGTTGAAGCTTAAATAATATTTCAGTTCCACAGTGACAACTTAAGCCAAAAGTAGAGTTTAAGGTGTGGTTTAACTTAAGTGATGAACATCTTAGGCTTAAGCTTCACTTAACTAAGAAGAAGACACGTGATAGCTGATTTTTTTAGAATGTTATATATAGAAATGTGAAAATAAATATGTATTAAAATAATAGAAGTGAACAGAAAATAAATATATTTATTTTAGATTAATTAAAAATTAATTACAAAACAAAATTAATAATTGAATAATTATACATTTAATTTTCACAGTGAATAAATGTATATATAAATTATATATATAATATATATATAATATATATAAAAGTATATATAATATATATATATATAAGCATATTATATTATATATATATATATATATATATATAATATATAAATATGCATGATACAACCACATATATGTGTATATACATATTAGTTCTTGTATCATATAGATATGTGTGTATATAAATATAGAAAAAAAGTGAACTGAAATAAGATAAAAACTGTTATTATTATTATTATGATCATTATTATGTATTACTATTATATATTATTATTATTATTATATTATTATCTTCGTCTCACACATTATTATTATTATTATTATTATTATTATTATTATTATTATTATTATTATTATAATTATAATTCCACATTCACTTTTTTAAATTTACATTTTCAAATTCTATACTTATATATCAGCTGTTATTCACAATACAACATTTCACTTATGTCAGCTGTAATTCACAATGCAATATTTCTTTTTTCAATCACAATTGCATGTTTCATTCGGCTTAGCTAAGCGGCACTTAAAATTATACTGTGAAACCGAATGAACTTAAGTTAAGTACTTAAGCTTCCCTTATGGCCAGTTTCACAGTGGGAGCTTAAGTATGAGCTTAGCTAAACTCTAAGGGAAGCTTAAGTACTTAGCTTAAGTTCGTTCGGTTTCACAGTATAATTTTAAGTGTCGCTTAGCTAAGCCGAATGAAACATGCAATTGTGATTGAAAAATGAAATATTGCATTGTGAATTACAGCTGACATCAGCGAAATGTTGTATTGTGAATAACAGCTGATATATAAGTATAGAATTTGAAAATGTAAATTTAAAAAAGTGAATGTGGAATTATAATTATAATAATAATAATAATAATAATAATAATAATAATAATAATAATAATAAGTAATAATAATAATAATAATGTGTGAGACGAAGATAATAATATAATAATAATAATAATATATAATAGTAATACATAATAATAATCATAATAATAATAATAACAGTTTTTATCTTATTTCAGTTCACTTTTTTTCTATATTTATATACACACATATTTATATGATACAAGAACTAATATGTATATACATATATATGTGGTTGTATCATGAATATTTATATATATATATACAATATATATATATAATATGCTTATATATATATATATTATATATACTTTTATATATATTATATACATATATAATTTATATATACATTTATTCACTGTGAAAATTAAATGTATAATTATTCAATTATTAATTTTGTTTTGTAATTAATTTTTAATTAATCTAAAATAAATATATTTATTTTCTGTTCACTTCTATTATTTTAATACATATTTATTTTCACATTTCTATATATAACATTCTAAAAAAATCAGCTATCACGTGTCTTCTTCTTAGTTAAGTGAAGCTTAAGCCTAAGATGTTCATCACTTAAGTTAAACCACACCTTAAACTCTACTTTTGGCTTAAGTTGTCACTGTGGAACTGAAATATTATTTAAGCTTCAACTTAAGCCTTAAGCAATACTTAAGCTCCCACTGTGAAACTGGCCATTAGAGTTTAGCTAAGCTCATACTTAAGCTCCCACTGTGAAACTGGCCATAAGAAATTTTTATAAGTAAGGCCCTATATGATTACCTTTTATTTTTATTTTTTTTTTAAATGTTGAATATTTTTTGCCTGAATACATATCATTATCACACATCTATTATTATTTTCGTGATGTTTCTTTTTTATTATTTTAATGTTTTATTATCCTTGTCCTTGAGTTTTCCGGTAATTCATTACACAAAAAATTGTTGCATTTAATATCACATATAGTCCATATTATAAGTATGCAGTTATATTCACGTATAATATAATATCGCATAATTATACATCTTCATAATATTGTATGTTATAAGTACAAATACAAGTGAAATAATATTTGAATTGTTCATACATATGTACACATAATGTAATATAATGTATAGCCAGCTAACATAGGACATAAGGGTAATAAAATGAATAGTCAAACTCAAAGTTATTATTATTATAGAAAAAAAAAAAACTGCATACAAATACAATATCATCTTGATATACATTTTCATTTTCATTTATTTATTTTTTTCATTTTTTTTTTTTTTAAATTTGTTTTAGGAACATCCACGTAAATTAATACCAGAATTATGCAGACAATTTTATCAGCTTGGATGGGTAACTGGAACAGGTGGTGGAATAAGTATAAAATTAGAGTAAGTCATCATCATTATATGAATGAAATATTATGTGCACATATGCATGTATTTATTTTCGAGTAATGTACATGTCTATTATAGGCATCAAGGCATCATGTATACAAAAGAAAATAATATATATACATATTTTTTTTATTATAAAACTAGAATTTCGAAATGAATTAGAAAGGCAAAATGAAATTTTTTTCATATTTTTTTGTTTATCTCTTTGTCTGTTTTCTGAAAATTAAAAGAAATAAAAGAATACCAAGTAGGTTAGGTACCAGTAGATTATTAAGTAAAACTTCTTAAGAGGATGCCCTCCTGAAATCAAAAATTAAAATTGAAAACTCACACGACGAAAATAGCTAACAAATACATTCAAAAAATATTTTTATCGTTGTGTTAGTTTACTTTCTGTTATTATTTTTTTTTTTCATTTATTTTACACTAACCTTCTTTTATTTTGTTTTGTAAATTTTGTGGGTATATGAAATGCGCAACTAATAGAAAAAAAAAAACAAAATCAATTCTTAATATTATATGAGGACCGAAGGCAGAAAAAGCAAAAAAAAATTTCATAAAAAAAAGTACACGTCATAACAAAACAACATAGTGTACATATAATCATTGAAAGTCTTATCTGATATAATATATAGTATATAGTATTCTTAGTGCTTATTATACAGTATTGTACGTACATCATAATAGCAAGTATTTGCTTTGCAATACTTTGCTATACCACGTCATTTTATTGTTTGTTTTTTTATTTATTTTTTTTTCTTCTGTTTTCGGTGATCGTATTATAACGATTGGAAGCATTATTTTTGTTGTTTATTGAATATGTACCACTCACACATATATAATATTTTTATTCATATAAAATGAATAAACGTATCGGTGAAAAATTGATATATTCCTATATAAAAAAAATAATATTACACAAGTTAAAAGACTATACATATACATATGTATACATACAGTCATTCCACGTCATATGTTCATGCAATATACAATGTTCATTAGTACTCCAGCTCAGCTATTTTATTCGCAAGTCGCAACGATAAAGGATTGTATTGTACAGATTGTTTTTTTTTTTTTGGAATACATATTATTATTATCCTTCAAGCAAAATTATATTACCATACATATTACCGAGTTACAAACCTGTATTGATAATTTCTAAATGATATTTGAAATACAAGATATAAACATTTGTGTATATAATTGCGTATATCATGTAATGAATATACTATATGAATATAAGTACATATAACATATACATACATTCATACAATATAAATATCATTAGGTTACTCCTTACTCCAGCTATTTTATTCTTAGTGCTTATTATACACATTATATACAATATACAATATTGTACATCATAATAGCAGGTAGATTCTTTGCAATGCTTTGCTATGTTGGCTATGCCATATTTTTTTTTTGTTTGTTTTTTTATTTATTTTTTTTTCTTCTATTTTCGGCGATCGTATGATAGCAATTGGAAACATTTTTTTTGTTGTTTATTGAATATGTACCACTCACACATATATAATATTTTTATTCATATAAAATGAATAAACGTATCGGTGAAAAATTGATATATTTAGAGCCAAGAGTTATGCAAAACATTTTTATTATCTGTGACAAAATTTTTGTGAAAAATAGGAATTTTATATTACTAATAATTCTAAAATAATGTAAAAATTCTTATTTTTCTATTTCGAAATCGAAAAAAGAACATTCGAATTACCTTATATGAAAATTTCAGTATAATACGCAATCATCTACCCATGAAAAATTAAATTTAAAATCTATACATTTTTTGTAAAAATCCTTCTTTCTTCAAAGCGTTCTACAGGACTAATAAGGACAAAAATTACTAAAGTGCTCCGCTTATTGCACTCTACACCCTTTGAATGATGTATGACAAAAATTTTAGAAAAATATATGGTGTAGTTACGGAGAAAAGGTGTACCAAAACACGTTGAAATTTGAAGAAAGCCTCGTCCTTATTATCCTGTACACTAAAAACTAAAACCTTTTTGAAAAATTTGTTCCGCTTATTTCACTCTAGACCCATTGAACTTTCATTTAAAACATATTTCATAAAAATTGGATAAAAAATGGCTGAGAAAACGTGTACCAAAATCACCCAAAATCAGTAAAATCAGAATAACCTGCTCTTAAGTGAATTTGATATTCTGATTGTAAAAGAAATTTTTTAATAAGGATAGTCTAAACGTTTTTGATTTTTTTTTTGATAATTAACATATTGATAATTAATTACAAAAAATGCATAAATAAACAGGTGAATTTTATCATCATTTGAAAGCAAAATGTTTTCAATTTTTTTTTTTTTCTTGCATTAATGAGAACAAAAAAAACCGGTGTTATGGTATTTCACTATTTCCTATAACTATGTATATATTAGAGTATGTACAGTTAGTGACAAAATTTAAAGGACACAAAGCAATGATTCTAAGCGCACAGCTAGATAACATTTTTTTTTTAAAATATGGTGTTCGATTATTGAATTGGTCTCCATGAAATTCCGACCTTTTCTCTATAGAAAATTTATGAAATATAATGCAACAGAAGATCGAAAAAAAGACTAATTAAGAACTTGAACAAATAATGCGAGATTTTAATACAAAATTACTAAAAACAAATTAGTAAAAAGTAAACGAATTATCATTGATTTGGTGGCGTCTATCTACCTGTACTACACAAGTAAACAAAAGAAAATTTTTTTTTAATGCAATATGAATCGATTTTTTTTTTTAAAATTCAATGTTGAAACATGTTATTAGTTTTTTTTATTAAATTAATTTTAAGGAGTCCGTAAACATATGATATGTCTGACAACTGGTTGACAGACAAGTTGAAATAATTTCTCTACGTCTACCTACAGTCCAGACATTACAACTAGCAGTTCATGTCGTTGACGTTAATCATATCATTTGTTATGATTAGGTTAGGACCAGTCGTCCAACTTTCGAATTGTCTGTCAACCAGTCTGACAGACAATTTATCTAAAAACATTACAAATATGTACAACATTTATCCGACTTCAATTTAGATGCTGTCCAATCAGTCAATCCTCCCTCAGATATATCGTGTGCTTATGAGTCACTTTATGAAAATTCAAGTAATTCTAATTATTAAAAAAGATAAATTTTTATACTACTTATGTATATTATTTTATTTAAGTAATTTTTTTTTTCATTTATGTGTCCTCTCAATTTTCTTACAAACTTTAGATACATATCTATTTGTTAAATACCTATTTTCATAATTATTTTTTTATTAATTTTTTAATTGAATAATTGTTGAACAATAGTGTGAGAATACTATACTCGTTAATTTTAAAATTATTTTCGTAATGACGTTACAAATAAACTCATTCTGATATATTCATTTTCATTTTCATATCTTTTTCATATCTTTTTCATTATCCCTAGTTAACCACTTACAAATAATGTTTTGTTGTTGTTGTTGTTATGTACAGTTGTACTCGTATCGTATTTGTAAAAAAATAGTGTTGTATATCTAATAATCATAATTATGTAGTATTGTAGTATAAATCTTCCATCTTCCATATAATAATCAACCATAGAAAAAATTAAATGCTTTCTGGCAATAAAATTTATTTTATAAATTTTTACTCGTATGCAAAGAATAAAGCATTGCAAAAAAATAAAATGCATTTACTTTTTTGAATTAAAAATTGTTGTTTAACAAAAATATTTCTCATAGTTTTTCGTAATAATAAGGATTCAAATAAAAAAAAAATAAAATCCTTGGACTGAATTTATTTATTTATTTTTTTTGCTTCTACTTATTTATATGTAAAATATAATTTAAAATTATTATGCTATTCAATTCAGTAGTTTTATCATGATTATTTTATTTTATTTTATTTTTTTTTTTGAAATAAGTACCACTACATACGAGATACTAGTACATAATATAGCAGCAGCTACTCGTATCATGTATACGTATGTAAAAGCATTTTATTCATTTATGAAAAATTTTATTTGGAATATTTCCAAAAATTCTTCCTTTTCGTATATTTTTTGTTTTTTCTCAACATCGTTCCTTATTCATTTCTGTTAAATTTCTTTTATTTTTTTATTTCTTCTTTTATTTTTAGCAATGATATCTATATTGCACCATCTGGTGTACAAAAAGAACGTATACAACCAGAAGATTTATTTGTTCAAAATATTGAAGGAGACGATTTACAATTACCTCCTGAATATAAAAAGTAAGTACTTGTGTGTATGTATGTATATGGTGTGGTGTATACGTATTTATATTGTAGATACAATTTTTTTTTATAAATACAAATTTTAAAATTATATATGTATTTTATGCAGTAATATTACATTTTACATTAAGAATAAATACACTCATAATACATAATTGAGCAATTCAGAGTTTTAAATAAAATTTTTATTATTATTATTTTTTTTTTGATTTATTTTTTCTAATTTACAATTTTAAAAGATTAACAAAAAGTCAATGTACACCATTATTTATGTTAGCGTATATACATCGTACTGCCGGTGCTGTAATACATTCGCATTCAGCGAATGCTTTAATGGCAACATTATTATGGCCAGGAAAAGAGTTTCGTTGCACACATTTAGAAATGATAAAAGTAATTTTTGATAGGAGAAAAATTATTCGCTTATTTTCTTATACGCTCACTCAAAATGTATTAGGACAAACAAACGTTTTTGAAAAAATTGTTAATAAAAAATTTATATGAGTTTTATCCGAACATTTTAATATTACATTTTATTCTTTATTAAGTTTAATTTATATGTACAAAAAATCATAATTTTATATTGAACAATATGAAAAAAATATGAGTTTTTTTTTTTAAAAAAAAAAGTATAAAAATTTGATACTCAAAAAAGTATTGGGACAACATTTATATTAAAAGAGAATTTTGTTATTTCAAATATTTGTGATTGATAAAAAATATTTAATTTAGAGTTATTTGGCCTTTTTCCTCTCAATTGTTTTCATAATCTAAATGTCATTGAAAATTGTTTTCACAAATTTTTCACAAAAATTATATTATCTAATGTAATGTTATTAATACTTTTAATGAGTTTCTCGTACATATTTATAAAGTATTTTACCGAATTTTTTTGTCCAGGTGATCTCAAAGATGTTTGATTTGGTTCAAATCTGGATTTTTAGGTGGTGTTATCATGTACATATTATTATTATTATTACATATTATGTTCTTTTACTCCTCTAAGAAGCACTTCCACCTCACCTAATTCTTAGCCAGCACTTTCAAATCATTCCTTCCTGAAGTGTACGCCTCCACGTGTTACGTTTCCTTCCTCTACATCTATTGACTTGATTCTGTTTCAAGGCTTTACATGCTATCGAGCTGGGGGCTTCTTTAGAGCGTGTCAATCTAACTCTATCTCCAAATCAGATTTAATGACGAATGAAATGTGCTATTGTATGAGATTTTTTATTAACAATTTTTTCAAAAATTTTTGTTTGGTCCAATACTTTTTGTAGTGAGTGTAGATATATATATAAATTCTTATTTTTTATTTTTTCTGATTTTTAGGGTATTTATGATGCAGAAAAACTTAGATGTTTAAGATATGATGAAGAATTAGTTGTACCAATTATTGAGAATACACCATTCGAAAGAGATTTAGCTGAATCAATGCTTCAAGCAATGATTGATTATCCAGGTACAAGTGCAGTATTAGTGAGACGACATGGAATTTATGTATGGGGTAGTACATGGCAAAAAGCTAAAACAATGTAAGTTATATACATTACACACATACATATATACATACACAATGTAACATGTGCATATGTAATTTACATGTGTATGTATTAGGAATGACAAATGAAAAAAAAAACTTTATTTATATTTTTTGTTGACAAAATTTTCATATATCTTGTGCTTGTCTCATTTAAATGGTATTTCAATATCGACGCTCGAACTTTTTCAGGTTATAGCGGCCATGTTGTTTAAGCAATATCTGTCAAATGAATTGTAAATTATTTAGTAGTGTATGGCAATTCACCATGGAAAGTCTTAGCTTAGAACAACGCGTGCAAATAATTAAATTTTATTATTAAAATCAGTGCTCCGTTCGAGAAACATTCCGTGCATTACGCGATTTTTATCCTCGACATAACCGTCCTGCCGAGTCAACAATTCGACGTTTAGTAACTAAATTCGAGTCAACCGGTTCGGTAAATAATCAGCCAGTGCCCGTACGTCGCCGAAGCGCAAGATCTGCTGAAAATATCGCTGCAGTGCGTGAAAGTGTACAGGAAAACCCAAGGCAGTCAATTTCTCGCCGTTCGCAAGAACTTGGCCTTTCTGCCACTTCAACTTGGCGAATTTTGCGTAGAGACTTGGGTCTGCACCCGTACAAAATCCAACTGACTCAGACACTTAAAACAAATGATCATAGACAACGCCGTGAGTTTGCTGATTGGGCTCTAGAGCAGTTGGAAGTTGATCCAGATTTTGCCAAAAAAATCATCTTTAGCGACGACGCCCATTTTTGGATGAATGGTTTTGTAAATAAGCAAAATTGTCGGATCTGGGGTGATACCAATCCACACGAGATACATCAGCAACAAATGCATCCCGAGAAAACTACTGTTTGGTGTGGATTTTGGTCTGGCGGAATCATCGGTCCGTATTTCTTTCAAAATGAAAGCGGCTTTGCCATAACTGTCAACAGCGAGCGCTACAAATCAATGATAAGGACCTTCTTGTGGCCTAAATTGGAGAACATGAATACCAACGGCATGTGGTTTCAACAGAACGGCGCTACGTGTCACACAGCTCATGCCACGATGGACATTCTACACGAGCGATTTGAGGGTATAGTAATCTCTCGTGGCGGCGATGTAAACTGGCCACCAAGATCGTGCGATTTAACGCCTTTAGATTTTTTTCTTTGGGGATATCTTAAATCACAGGTCTATGCGAATAAACCTAAAACAATCAATGACCTCAAAGTCAATATAATTAACGTCATCCAGCAATTTCAACCAGATTTATGCGATAGAGTGACGGAAATTGGACCTCTAGAATTCGTGCCACCAAACAAAGCCGCGGCGGACATTTGAACGATATAATTTTTCATACTTAATGTCATAAAGTACTCTTTTGAATAAAGAAAAAAAAAGTAGATACCTCACACACAACTTGTTTTATTTATATTTAAAAGTCGAGCGTCCTTATTGAAATACCCTTTATTTGGCATAGAAATTTGAAAAATAAATTTCTATATTTCTACGTTTTTTTTACTTTATGTACTCGTAGTTGTTAAATTTATATATTATTTGTCTGATTTATACTTTATTTTTATTTTTCTTAGGACTGAATGTTACGATTATTTATTTCAAATTGCAATTGAAATGAAAAAATTTGATATTGATCCTACTGAAGTGCCTAAAGATGTATAATATGATTAAAAATAAATTGAAATTAAATAAAAAATATATATCATATTATAAAATACAAATTTACTTGAACAATAATATCAAAAAAAAAAAAAATCTTTTTAACATATCTTTTAATCTATGCTTCAATTAAATACATACTACTAAAAATGTATAATACAAAAGATTAAACAAAAAATAAGTAATTTTTTTTCTAATACTTTCTCATTTTGAATTCATATCTTATCTAAAAATACAATAATAAAATAACAACAGTTAAATAAAACAATCATAAAGTTTAATTTATGCAGTGAATACGTTTACTGCCACTAACATGATCAGACACATCTAAAATTTATCTACGTGTATCGAAAATAAAAAGTGGTAAGTACATACCTACAAATTTCGATAATGTGTTCTATGAAATTTTTTAATTTAGAAATTCCGAATCATAAAATGTGATTAACCACTCAGTTTTGAATATACATAAGTATAGTCTTTCTGGGAAAAAGAGTTTAGAAATGCTGACTAGTAGTCTATTTGCTGATGACATAAATTATTTTAGGATCACTCTAAAAATAGATCAGTATAAGTCCCATTATGTAAATAAGTTTTCTTCTCTACCAGTAACTCAATGGTTTGCAATTTACATTAAGCTGTAGGCGCACATATGATAGTAATAAGTTTAGGAATCACTTCGTTGAAAGTCCTGACTGACTTAGAGGTGTAGTGCCATCAGTGATGAAAACTCTGAAGAGTTTCGATTCCCACTTTAAGAGGTGAAAATTCCCGTTTTCAGTCTGAAATTCCATCCACTTAATAAAAACAAAAGCAATATCAGTTTTTTCACATTTTATTCCGATATAAAGAAATAATATTACAAATTACACATAAACAAAATAAAGTAACAAAACAAACAAAAACAATTCATATTTTTCACCATCGTTTGGTTTACAAATGATATAAAATAATTTTTTTCATATTATTTTAAATATTTTTTATCTATAATAAAATTATTATATAAAGTTATAACAAAAATTCATATTTTTTCTTACAAAACAGATATTGCAAGTCGTTTTTCACTATGTGACTTTGTCATATGACTTTTTATGTCATCATTAAATTGGGCTTCGAAATTTCATATAAAATTTAAATATAACTGTAAATATTTAAAACATTTTACTCAGAATATGGAAGATTACTTTAATATAGTGTAAAACGACTTAGAATTTTTTTCTTTATCAATTATTTTTAGTTTTAAATTTTTAATCATTTTTATGGTCATACATATTTTGATCAAATTTTTGTAAATGACCTTTCGTTACAACCAAGTCAAAACAATTTTTTTCTTTGGAAGATTTTTTGGCATGAAGCCTTCTAGAGTTTCAGTATTTAAACGATTTCTTAGCTTTGTTTTATTTAAATTTATTGTTGAAAATATCCTTTCAACTGATGCAGATGAATGAGGCAAACAAAATAAATGCATTATTAATTCGTTTATTAAAGGAAACATTGGTGAATTATCTCCTTTTTGTATTCTAGAAATGTTTTGCCAAAATGTATTAATATCCGCTTTATTGAATTCGTCATTGCTAAACATATGTCTTATAGTTCTGAATTCTCTATCAATTTCATTATATTTCTCAAAATCTATTATTTGGGGAAATTGAGAGATTAAAGGAATTATTGAAGAAAAGGAATTAAGAGATTAAATTATTAAGAGATTAAAGGAATTATTGCTTGGATTCAATATTTCGAAAACTTTATATTTTTGTAAAACATTAAAAGGAAATCGTTTATTTATTTGTTTTACACTTTCTATAATGAAGCTTAAACAATTTTTTCTGAATATCGATGCATCATTTGAGTTTATTTCAATGTTATTCGTTAAGGAATAAGTAGCTTTTCCGCCAACATATACATCCTCTAAAGTAAAAAAATATTTGGATTTGTAAATTCAATTTCACATATATGTATCATCTTTGATGAATTCGGGTTTTATATAGAACTCTAAAAGTGTTTTAACAAGAGTTACAATTCTTTGATTGATTAAATATATTTTTATGTTTTCACTTTGCATTTCCAAATTAATATTTATGAAATAAGGTAGTATGTATTCCAAAAATTGCAAATAAACTAAAGTAATGGGATTATCTAACGCTTCACAAATGTATTTTGAAGATGAAATCCCATCTAAGTTGGACTGTACTTTAAAGTAGCCTTTAAGAGGCAAATAATGTTTAAGAATAACTCTAACACACTGAATAAGTGATAACCAACGAGTTGCTGCAGGATGAAGCATTTTATTTGGCTTCAATTCCCACAACTCTTGAAAAGATTTAAATTCAAATGTTCTTTTAGGACTACAGTTAAAATAATTATGTATATCTCTTACTAATTTTTCAATAAAATTTGGTAGCATCTCACACGCAGCAGAAGCGCAAAGATGAAACGAATGAGCTATACATTTCACAGTAAAAAGATTGGGACAATCTTCTTTTAAACGGCTTTTTAAAGAGTTGTTATCACCCATCATCACATTCGCTCCATCAGCCGCAAATCCGATGAGATTTTTTTTATATGGAACACTTGATTTCTCCATGAAATTGACGATTAATGTGTATAATCCTTCTGCTGTTCCATCCTCCACTTCTATCAAAGTCAAAAATACGTCTTCAACTTCAAGATACGCATTTACAGCACGTGCTGCAATTGCTAATTGTCGCACACATGATCTATCAGTAGATTCATCACAAATTATAGAAAAAGGTTCATTTTTCATAATTTCGATTATTTTGGCTTTATTTTCTTCACCTAGAATGTTTTTTATAATCATCTTTGCTTTTATTCGACTTATGCTTGCTTTATTTATGGACTCCTTTAAATAATTGTTATTCACACATTGCAATAACTGACATAAGTGAGGCATAACATTAAATGATATATTGTGTTCTGCAATGAAATTGCTTAACAATATTTCAATTTCTTTTGTTTCATTTTTAGAATTTTTAAAATTTTTATCAAATATTTCACTTATGCTTTTTTGTTCTTTGACACTTTTCAATATTTTTAAATGTTTATCGGTTGCAGCGTGTCTTTTAATTTCGGTCAAACCTGCAGCTCCATCGAGATTACAAAATTTGCAGTGAAAATGGCATAAACTTTTCTTACTTTTTTGAAGCCAAAAAAATTCTGGATATTTTTCCCACTTTTCACAATACTTTTTAATCTTTTTTTTTGGATATTGATACATGTACTGATTCTACTTCAGACTCTGAATCGGATTCAAAAACGCAGTCCATAATCAGTCTTCTATTCTAATAGTTAATTATGATAAATATTAAATTTAAAACACTAACAATATTATCACACACTTACTTAAGCAGATTATAAATATTTTCCAGTTTTCAATTTTATTATTAATTTTTTTTTTAAATTTCTTTAACCTCAAAACACAGCTAACCAAGAAAAATCACAGTATAACAAGTGTCCACATGGTGCAATGCAAGTGCAGTGATTTTGTGCTGTCATAAATTATAATATGTACCTATTTGTTTTAATAATAAAACTGTCTAGAGTTAATTTAAAAATCACCTAAATTATGACGTGGTGGACAGTGTTGTCGTTTTAGCATTTTGGAAGGGAGTATAAAAAGTATTTTCAAGGGAGTATTTTTCGATCAGGAGGAGTAGTAAATTAAATACATAATAATACATATAATACTTAAGTTTTATTCCATTTTCTTATGTACACTTAAGATTGGCATTTACTCAAAGAAAAAATCGAAATCAAAACAACTACATTGAAATTTCTATTCACTACAAACAAAACTATGAGTTTGCATGTGTTTGTGATCTATTCTTCAAGCTGAGCTGAAGACTGTACTGAATTATACTGAAATGAATACAGAAATTATACCAACAGCAACAATGCAAACAATTCCATCCTACTTCTCTTCTTTCTACTCAATTTTACTTCTTATTTATTGAATAGGATATGATTGTTTTTTGTATATGGAAAGTAAACTGCAAAATATATATACATATGTTTATATATTATAAATATATATTATATACTTATATTATCTATTCATAGCAAAACAATGCAAAGAAAACACAGTGTATAATCATTGAAAAACATATACATACATATACATATATTCTAGTTCCATCTAGTTTTTACATCATTTATCAGTTTAAACGCAGTTTTCACGTTCAACATTTGAATTTGCATTGATTCAAACTTACTGGTAGCAATATTGCTTCGATGAAAATATTCTACTATTTTTTTTACTTTTATTTGAATATTATAAATAGCTTCTAATTCCAATCCTTTAGCGACAATTAAATTAAACGTATGTGCGAGACAAGGTAACCGAGTCAAGCCTGTAATAGAAATTGCAGCTTTCATGTTGGCGGCAGAGTCAGTAATTACGGTAAACACCTTTTTTTCTATATTCCATTCAGTAAATACCCTTTTAAGTTCCGTACTTATATTTTCTGCAGTATGTCTATCTTTAAAATTGTGGCATTCTAATAGGCAAGAATCCATCTTCCACTCTTTAGTTATAAAATGTCCTGTTACGGCAACATAGCTCTCAGTATTAAGTGAAGTCCATGCATCCGTAGTAATATTTACATATAATACATCCGTCAACTTATTTACCAATTTTTCTTTAGTTCCATCATAAGTTTTATTTAAAAGATTTTCTGTTAGGAATTTACGGCTTGGAACTGAATAATTTGGTACTATTGTAGCCATTAGCTCGCAAAAGCCTTCATCTTCAACTACAGAAAATGGTTGAAGGTCATCTTTAACCAGAAATCTGATTAACTTTTCATTTATAATTTTTTGACGTGAAACAGAATGTTTTATCGTAAAAAGTTTTCAATTTTATTTTGTTTTTCTGGTAAATTATGATTAATATCAAAATCAATGGTTGGATGCATTGATGATAAATGTTTTTTCAAATTATAAATAGAACCGCCCTTGAAAGATAATTCTTTTTTACAATAGTCGCACTGTGCTTTAGTTTTGTTGTTTTTATCACCAATTGAAAAATGTAACCAAATGTTACTCCTTTTTTTAGAATTTTTTTCTGATGATGATGAACCAGATGTTTTTGGGTCCATTTCTTCCACATTTGTTGCGGTATCCATATCCATCATATATGCTATAATTAAATATAATAAATTAAATAATAATTGAATATAATTGTGTATTCACTTCACTTTATCTTATTTGTTAAAAAAAAATGTTATAAATAAATTTTAACCTAAAATAATTTACACAGCACGATGACGATAATGTTGTTACGTTAAGATATAAGATGGAATTGGTATTGGAATATAATATACATTATACAATCAATCAATATCAATCAATACAGAATTACAGAGAGACAGAATAAGAAAGAATATAATATATATTTTCATTTTGCATGGCTTACTGATTCTGATTCCACTCGCTTTCGCTGAAAAAGAAAAGAAAACATCAAAATGTCAAAATTCGATACTCGTACAAATTTTTCTTGTTTGCTCTTTCTTTCCACTTTCCATATGTTAAACTAAAAACAAAGTGAAAAGTATGTTTAGTGTTGCAACCTTGCAACTTGCAACCATAATATCTAACTATTCTTTAAATCAGTAAGACAGTAACTAGTTAGTTACTTTTACCGTCAGTAACTAGTTACTTTTAGTTAGTTAGTTACTTTCAGCACATCACTAATATACCTAGTCTTGCCATAAATACTGTCACATGTTAACAAGGGAATTTATTTATTTATTTATTTATTTATTATGGGGATGAGGACAGTAAACTGCCTCACCTCCGCCCACACCACGACCCACCAGGGCCTTTTGGCGATCTTTTAACATAAAAAACCTACTTTCTATTTACTACTTCTACTGTGTGTTGCCAACAGCGTCAGGAGTGTGGCCACGCTCTCCCCCGGTCCTTGGCTTTTGCCGTGGGCCGGACGTTAGCGGCACCTCTAGCCCCCGCCGTTGGTGCACAGTTTCTTAGCGCTAGTGTTAGTATTGGCTTATTGACTATGTTAGTCTAGGAGCTAGTAGCCCCTCGGAAGGAAGGGTTTCAGATAATCCTTAATCTAATACATCAAATTCTTCCTGTATAAGGCCACGGCCACAACGTCCCTTCGTCCACTCAGGGTGGAAAAAACGGCGTCGGCACCGCTGCATTATACAGTCCGATTAGTTTGGCTAATGCCTCATTTACTTATAGATTGAGTTGGTTTTTTTTTTTTTTTTTTTTCTTTTATTATATTTGTTGTGTTGTTATTAGTTTATTGTTTTCTTTTGGTCTCTAATTAACGGTTTTTGGATTTATATTTTAGTGTTATTTTTAGCTTGTAACTTATATTTCTGTTTGTTGTATTATCTTCATATGGGCACGAGGATGTCTCTACAGTCTGTTCGTCAGTCTTAATTGTGTCAGTGTTGTGAACAGGGCAGAGTTAGCGTCCTGTGAAGGATCTAGTAACTCCCCCCTATTCACAACTTGCCGGCCCAGGGCTGTCAATTTGGCTGTCACTGCCGGGCAGTCAGTCAGAAGTGCTGTCCCGTTCTTGTGTAGGGAGCCTCTACAGCAAGGGCAGGCTGTTCCCACCCCTCTGTCTGATGAGAAGGGGTGGGTCAGCCTCGTGTGTCCCGTTCTTAATCTTATCAGGGAGGTCTGCCGGGCCCTACTCAACGCAGGGTTGAATTTTGGAGCCCCGAGATCACGGTTGATCTCCCAGTAGTCCCGAGCGGTGTCTGAACCGATTTCCTGGAACTCAGCCAGTCTTCTCTTGTTCAATCGGTCCAGACCGATCCTGTATATGGCATTCGGGCTTGGTGGGACGATCAGGTCAGACTCTCTAACTACGCCAATGGCTGCTTTGGCTGCCTGGTCTGCCTGTTCGTTCCCCTCAATACCGACATGCCCCGGTATCCAGACTACTCTCGTGTCGTACTGGGAGATGAGTGTTCGAATCCTGGTAATTAGATGGTCTGTATTACCAGGATTTTTAAGTGCCTGAATGACTGACAGCGAGTCAGTAAAGATCACCGAAGCCCTGTCATTTTCTGCCCTCATGGCTGCAGCGATCCATACCGCAGTCAGTTCGGCGTCAAATACCTGGGCTTCAGGTGGTAATCTTCTCTGAATCACCGTCCTCCATCCAGACTTGCCGCGTTTACTGACCACTGCTAGGCCTACGCCAGAGGTGGTTTTACTGGCGTCGGTGTACAGTGGGAGTCTATCTCTAAGGTCCTCACAGACCCGCGAGTGCAGCGCCCGAAAGACCTCCGGGCTAGTGTCTTCCTTGCGGTAGAAACTCAGGTCGTCTATGAAGTAACGTCTCATGTCTATGTTCGGGGGGTGGGATTGTGTGATAGGGATCGGGAGTGGTTTAACAGGGAATGTTCCTTCCAGTCGAGGGATCGTCATCACGGTTCTTCGTAGGGATGAAGACCTGTTCTGACTCTCTGTCTCCAGGAAGTTCCAGACGGCTCCAAACAGGGGGGACCTAGGATCACCCACCTGCTTGGAGGCAAACCTTAACCTTAACTTCAGTATTCTGTCCTCCAGCCACCAAGATCCGCATTCTGCTAGAAGAATGGGGATAGGGGTCGAACGATAAGCCCCTGAGGCTGTACGGAGGACACTGTTAATTGCCGTTTGTATCACTTTTTTGTTTGTTGGTGAGCAGTCACCAAATAGGGTCAGACCATACCCTGTGATACCGTTAATAAGAACGTTCGCAATGTGAATGAGTGCTGATGGAGGTGCACCCATTCTACCTGCTGCAAGCATCTTCATGAGGTTATGAACCTTGTGGAGTTTGGTCACCACGACGTTCACATGGTCTTGCCAGTTGGCACGCTTATTGAAGCGGATGCCAAGAATCTTCATGCTGGTTGACGGCCTGATTTCGCGTGAAGCGATGCGTAAAAGATTTACGGTGCAGTTTCTTTTCCTGCAAACATGGAGGAATTCCACCTTCTCGAGGGGGATCTTTCCGCCATTGTCTTGTGCCCATTTTAGGGTAAATTCTGAGGCTCCTCGGAGTTGGGTCGTAGTTTCTGGTGTGCATGTTGTGTCACTAATCAAGATATTGTCGGCATATGCCAGCACTTTGATGTTGGGATATCTTGTTAGTTCCACTAGCAACGAGTCCAGGTATACGACTAATAGCGTGGTCGACAAGGGAGACCCTTGCGGGGTGCCGTTATCCAGATTATAACGGTTTGAAATGTAGCCATTTGTGCGAACCTTAATTTGTCTGTTAGACATAAAGCTGAGAACTGATTTTGTGAAATTAGGGTCCACGCCCCAAGAGGTCAGTTTCTGGCATACGAAACAGGCTGGTATTCTGTCGTATGCCTTTTCAAGGTCTAGTGAAAGAACACTAGAATGACCTCTCTTTGCCAATGAAGAAGCCAGCCCTTCTTCGAGGTCGTGAAGGAGGGTGATCGTGCCTCTCCTTGGGCGGAAACCATGCTGACCAGAGTTCGTCAGTTCCTCAGTCACTAATTGGAGTCTTTTACCCATAATCTTCTCCAGTGTTTTTGATAAACATGGGAGAAGGGATATGGGCCTAAAGTCCAATGCGCGCTTGGCCGTAGATGTTCTCTTCGGAATCGGTATCAGTGTGGCTAGTTTCCAGTCGTGTGGGAAAGTTCCGCACGCCAGAGTGTTGGAATACAACTCTGCTATACGTGTTTTGATGGTACTCGGGAGCTGTCTCAACATGCGGTAGCTTATTTGATCCGCACCCGGGGTGGACCCACTGAAAGAGTTCAGTGTGTGTTCCAGTTCCCCTAGTGTGATCGCATAGGACAGGTGGTATCTCGCACGTTGAGTCGTGTCGACCGAGTAAGCAGTTTTCTGGTCGATAACCGATTCCGAAAGGCCGTCGTCACTAGAGACTGAGGACCATGCCGATGCAAACTCTTCTGCGATGCCAAATGAGTCGGTGACCGTGCCATCGACTGTCATGAGCGATAGTACGGCTGAAGGTGGTTTGCCATATAGGCGTCTCACCTTCATCCATGCTTCTCTCAGCGAGTCAGATGGGACGATTGAGGTCGCGAATGCCTGCCATGAGGCCTTTTTCGCTGTCTTCACCTCCCTCCTCACTTGGGCAGTTAATCTTTTAAAAATGGTTGAGTTTGCGCTGGTAGGGTTTCTTTGGAACCTTTTCCAAGCCATATTCTTTTGCTTGATGTGGTTCTTTATGTCTTTGTTGAACCAGGGGGGTTCAGAACTAAATTTAGATCGCACAGAAGGCATGGACAAGGCTGCAGCAGATCTTATTATTCTTTTAATGCTGGCTGCCTCTTTGTTTATACTGCTGCTTTGGGGATGGTCACGGTTTAGTCTCAGAGCGGCCTGGGCAAATAATTCCCAGTCAGCTTTGTCTTCGACTAGCCGCGAGGAAGTTTTTTGTGTTGCTAGCCTGTTTACGCTGTTAATAATGATTGGGAAGTGGTCACTTCCCTCTGGGTTATCATGGAGTGTCCATGAGAAATTGCTAGCCATGTGGCACGAGGCCAGGGTTAGGTCAATTGCGGAGCTAGTGAGATGTGTCGGGAACACAAATGTGTGGGCTCCGTCATTTAGGAGCATGTGTTCAGACTCTAGCATCCAGTCTGCAATAATTGTACCTCTGGGGTCAGATCTGTGATCACCCCAGAAGTGGTGATGGGCGTTGAAATCGCCGCCAATTATGGAGGAGGGTGGGAGTTGGTTAGCGAAATTTGTTAGCGAAGGGGTGTCAATAACATCGGTTCTGGTGATGTATACCGTGGAGAAAGCCATTGGGGGTGATGTGTGTACGGTGACAGACACATTCAGGAAGTTCGATGTGATATCGAGAAGTGAATGGCTCAGGCTGGACCGTACTAGTATACCAACTCCTCGTGAACGAGACGAGGGGTCACTGTCAGAGAAATGACATGTGTAGCCTCGAAAGTTCGAGGGTCCGTTATTTGAGTAAAATAATGTTTCCTGTAATAGGATAATGTGCGGTTTGTACCGACTTATTAAGAGTTCGAGATTGTGCTGGTTAGCACGAAAGCCTCTTATGTTCCACTGCAGACAGGTGAGCTCACGTGAGGTGGTGGGTGAGCTTGCGCTGAAGTTTGTCGTCATTTGGTATTAATAAATACGAAATGACTGACTTAGCAGAGGTTCGCTGAGGTATGAAAGGCACGGGGGGTTTAAAACTCCTCCGTGTCGTCCATACCCTCACCGTCTGAAAGGTGGAGGATGTATTCCTCAGCCAGTATAGGTTGAAATGGAATTTCAACCTTGGTGTACCGGCTTAGGAGGTTGATGAAACTTTGTCCGCTACCCAGGTAGTTGCTACCTTGGGCTGAGACAAAGTTGTCGAGTTTGTTTTTGAAGGACGCCTCAAGCCTGAGGATATCGTTCTTCGTTATAAAGTACTGTGGTGTGTTGTTTGTATTTGTGGGGGGTGTGTTTGTGTTGTTATGTAGTGTAAGTGGTGTGGTTGTGGTTTTGAATGTGGTTGTTTCTGTGCTGGATGGCACGGGTGTCTTTGTCGACGTTTGTATGGTGTCTTTTGGTTTTTGTGTTATGGCAGTATTTTTGTCTTTTTTTCCTGATCTGTTATTTTTAGGTGAGGTCGGAGGTGTTTTGTGCTTGTGTTGAGTAGTCGTTTTCTGTACTTCGTTCGTCTGTGCTTTATTTGTGGTTGTGGGTTTTTCAATTTTACCTGGGGCTGCGACCGCCTGCGCATAAGACCTCGTGCCCAAACGGCTGCCTAGGCTGCTTACTGGTGTAGATGCTGACGTCTGGACTTGTTGTCTGCTGCTGCTGTTCCTCTCATGGTACCGCTTCCTCGCGTGGTACTTCGTGCACCGTTCTTTGGCCATTATGGCCAGGATCTCCTTTTCTTTTACGAAGGCTGGACACTCAGCGTGAGCTGCACCATGCCCTTCCACCTGGCAGTTGACGCAGAACAAGGTACTGCAAATCGTGCCTTGTTCATGCTTGTCCTTGCCACAGGAGGGGCATCTGGGTTGACCTCCGCATCTGTTTTGCGTGTGACCCATAAGCTGACATTTGTGGCAGCGCATAGGGGTCATTTTGTATTCCCTTACGGGAATCCGAATGATCCCACACGCTTTCACGTAGTTCGGGGCCTTGTGTGACTCAAACGTGAGCACGATCGTGCCTGTAGGGGATGGCTCGGACGAACCCTCGTTCCTTCTTCGCGTTATGTGTCGAACAGCTAACACTCCTTGACCTTGGAGGTTCTCCAGGATCTCGGCTTCCGTTGCGTATCGGAACTGTGGGCACCAGATCACCCCTTTCGAGGTGTTCAGGCCGGCCACATATTCGGTCTTGATGGGGATGATGACCTCTTTTGACAAGGTCAGGCTGTTGGTACGCATAAATTTTTCTGCTGTGAGCTTATCCTTGACGAGAAGCTACACACGTCCATCGTTCCTCCAGTCCACTTCCAAGATTTGTTTGGATATTCCCTGTAGAGCCTTGAGCACCAGAAACGGGTTGAAAGTTTCTAGTTTTCTATAGCTCTTGTCGTTGGTGTTGTTGTTGTTGCTGTTGTTGTGGTTATTGTTGATCTTGTTGGTGCTGGTGTCATTGTTGTTGTTGGTGTTGCTGTTGTTGCTGTTGGAGTTTGCTGGGCTATTGGTTGCTACGACTACCAGACTCTGTACTATGATGTACTTCGTCTCGTTGTCGGCCGAATTTATCTGCACAAGTTTGGGGAAGATTTTCTGGTGTAGTGAGAAGTCCGTGGCGTTGAAAGTTGTAAGAGGTTGACTCCTACGTTTCGCCCTCTTACTTTGTGGTTGATCTTGTGTGTTCTCCTTTGCCAGAAGGGCAAAGGAGTTCTCGTTGCCCCCAGGGGGCTGCCCCATGTTTAAGTCCCTGCCTCTATGGGTGGCTGACCACTCCAAGGATACCTAGAAAAGATAGGAATTTGTCCCTTTGAGTATGGCTCTGATATACTACACTTTTGGTTTATTGTTAATTATTATTGAAAAACTTTTTTTTTTTTTAAAAATTTAAAATCTCTTCTTCTTCTTCTTCTTTATTTTTTTTTTTTTGTTTAACACTTTTTATTTTTCCACTTTGATGTCTTTGATTTTTGTTGACGATGCTGTTTAATTAAAGTTTTTTTTTTTTTTTTTTTTTTGCACCCTGTGTTTCACCACATGGGCACCCTTTGTCTGTATAAAAAATTTTTTTTTTTTTTTTTTTTCGATCACCCTGTTTTCTTCTTGAGTTTTTCGGGTGCACCCTGTTTTGGCTTTATCCAGAAACTACTTGGGCACCCCGCCTTTTGGTGTCGAAAATAATTGCGTCGCCTCCACACTTAACATGCGAAGAGCGACGGCACGTGTACTGTCTTATGTATGGTATTACTTGGTTTTTTTCTGTTGTCGAAAAAAATGCTTCGCCTCCACACTTTTCTCGTGTGTGGCGAACGCACGTTGAAAGTTTTTTGCTGCCTTATGGCGTACTTATTTACTATATGTTCACACTATTTTAGCCTATTTATATCACATTACTACTCTCAAAAACTAACTATAAACTATTTAAGCTATTTAAGCTAACTAGATATTTACTACAAAACTATATTTGGACTATATTAATATACTATTGCTACAACTTTGATTTATTAAATTTATTTTCGACTAGCGAACACAAAACACGTCTGCACTCGACCGTTGTTCCCATAGGAATGATGAACAAGGGAATTAAAATTTAATAAAACATACTTCTTAAATAAAGCAAATTACATTTTATTAGTTGCGTTGTTTTACATACAAAAAATGCAGTTTTATTCAAAATGTCCTCCTTTGGCTTTTACACAGGCTTTCAGACGATTTGGCCATTCATCGATTGCAGTACGAACTATATCCATAGGGAAATTTGCGACAGCTCTATTTAAAGATCACTTTAGGCTTTCAATATTTGGATGTCTTTTACTGCAAGCCATTCTTTCTAACTCAGACCACAATTTGTAATCCAACGGATTCAAATCTGGACTTGCTGACGGCCATTCAGAAGCTCGAATAAACTCCGGAAAATGGGCCTCCAACCATGTTTGTGTTTTTGATGCTTTATGGGCTGGAGCAGAATCTTGTTGAAACACCCAATGTTCTCCACTGAACATAGTTTCTGTCAATGGCCTTACACATTTCTCTAAAATGTCACTTTGGTATTTTTTTGCGGATGTTTTCACTCCTTTCTCACAAAAATGGACAAAAAAACAAAAAAATGAGGGACTGTGTGACTCCCTCATAGCTGACGCCCCACCAAACCATGACGGATGCAGGATGATGTCCTCTTTCCACCTTTTTGCTGACTTCTCGAGCTTCTGCAGAGCTGTGTGCATAAACCCTATCATTTTGTTTGTTAAATTTTTCTTCAATTGTGAAAATTTTCTCGTCCGTGAACAAAATTTTTCGGTGTTTGTTGCCTGCGTACCGCTTGAGTAAGTTTTTTGATCTTTTCATTCTAATATCCTTTAAAGGTTCGGTAAGCAAATGACCAGTACTTCTTCTAAAAGCCTCCATCCGTAAGTCACTTTTAATAATGCGAGACATGCTTCTTGTTGATATTTCCATCTCTCTGGCCATAATTTTTTGTTTTCGTAACGGATTCCGACGAATTCTATTCTCCACTGCTTTTACTGTTGCTGGCGTGCGGACAATTCGAGGACGACCTGATCGAGAACGGTCACTAATTTGCGAAGTTTCATTATATCGATCTATGGTACGATACACAAATCTACGACTTATTTTTAGCGGCTTCAACAAGCTAAAAATTTCACTAGGAACTTTCCCACACTTATAAAGAGCAATTACCGCGATGCGATTTTCTTTATCACCCCACTCCATGTTGACAAATCGTAAGACAGATTGCAACTAATAGTTATGTTGTCAAGCATGCTCATGAGAACCGGTATGCAAAATTTTATAAGTGGGGATTCACTTTTTCCTGTTTTAACAACGCAATAAACTTTGTGACAGTATTTATGGCAAGACTATGTATAGTATACTTATCTGCTATCGTGATGTATATTGTATTGTGTATAATGTATAATATATAATATGCATAATAATAACTAAACTAGTTTTCTGGTTTATTTATTGCTACAATATAAGCATTGCGTTATAGGGTTAGAGTTAAGGCTCTGTTACATAGCTCGCTGCGCTGCGCCTCGCTTTGACAACACTAATAATAAAAAATGTGTTGTTATATGGAAGCTGTTACATAATATAAATTCAATTTTTAAAAATTTATAATTAAGAAACTGTCAAATTGAATAGACAAAGAGCAGAGCAGCGAGCTATATAACAGGCCAACCGCAGTCATAGCAAAGCGCAGTACATCTAATTGAAGCGAGGCGCAGCGCAGCGAGCTATGTAACAAAGCCTTTAGTGTCGTTAGTGTTTAGTGAATTGATAAAATATCAAAAACCTGACCACCTACAATCCTATAAACAAAATTATATTACACATGCACAGGTTGAAAAACTACAAATATCCAGACAATCAGTCATACAGTACAAAAAATATTCATGCTACATATTTTTTATAATATATATTGTACTACATGGGGTAGTAGATATATAACACAATAATTATACTTATCTTACTATCTAGTATCCTGCAAACAAAATTATGTATATCACCAAATTACCAAATATATATATATATATCTTATATATCTTATATTATAGATATATATATCTTATACATATATATATCTATACATCTTATGCTTATATATATCTTCATACAATATACAATATCATTAGGTTACGCCTTACTCCAGGTATTTTATTCTTAGTGCTTATTATAATACACATTATACACAATATACATTGTACATACATGTACATCATAATAGCAAGTGAATGCTTTGCTATGGTTTGCTATTGGTTTGCTATGCCATGTTCTTTTTTTGTTTTTTTGTTTGTACCACTCACACATATATAATATTTTTATTCATATAAAATGAATAAACGTATCGGTGAAAAATTTATATATTTAGAGCCAAGAGTTATGCAAAACATTTGTATTATCTGTGACAAAATTTTTGTGAAAAATAGGAATTTTATATTATTAATACTTCTGAAATAATGTAAAAACTTTTATTTTTCTACTTCGAAATCGAAAAAAGAACATTCAAATTACCTTATATGAAAATTTCAGTACAATACGCAATCATCTACCAATAAAAAAATACATTTAAAATCTATACATTTTTTGTAAAAATCCTTCTTTTTTCAAAGCGTTATACAGGACTAATAAGGACAAAAATCAAAAAAGTGGCTCCATTATTCCCAATAAATTCCTTCAAACTATATATGTTCGAAATTTGAAGAAAATCGTATAATATTTAATATGACTTTTGGTACTAAAGTGGGTGAAATTTTGAAAATTTTCAAACTTTGATGCCATATATCTCAAAAACAAAACTTTTTTCAAAAATCCACTTCCATTATTCCCAACAAAACTGATTGATGCTTCTTTGTTTCAAATTTCAAGAAAATTGGCAAAAAACAACTGAGATATTTGGTACCAAAGTTAGCGATTTTCACTACTCCCAGTAAATTCCAATCTTAAATACGTTTGGTAAGGAAAATCATTCCATAAGTTCATATTATAAGTACAAATAATAATTAAATTTCATAAAATAATTAAAAAATGAACAAATTCGTATCTGATTTAAGAGAAAACAAAGATATTCAAAACTAACAAAATAAACAAAAAAGTTGAAATTCGTAAATTCTTATTTTTAATATTTATGATATTTTTTTAGAAGATCATTGGATGGTATAAACTGATGTGAAGTGGTCTTCGAAATTAATTCCTTTGCAGTCATTATTGCATTTATTGTAGCAGTCTGTAAGCAATTTCTTTTTTTATCTTTGATTATATTTAGCTGTGAAAAAACTCTTTCAGCAGCTGCGCTACTATGAGGAAGACTTAACAACGATCCTATGAAATGTTCCATATGCGGAAATAGTTTTTCATTCAATCCATTTTTTAAATGAAAAATGTGTGACCAAAACTCTTCAATATCCATATTTTGCATATCTTTCGAAATTATTGAATGATTTATAAGAATTCTCCATTCCTCATCAAGCTCATCGACATCTTTTTGAACTAAATTTGGAAATATATTAATAAGGGGTACCAAGCTTTCACCAAGATTGTGAGGACTTATGATTTGAAGACTTGTTAATAATTTATTGTCAAAATCTATTCTTTTTAATATTTGTTGACATAGAACTCTGTAATAACTTCCATCATTATCTAAAAATACATTAAGGGATACAAGGTGACTATCTCTGTTAAGATTTTTGCCTGTTTTTAATTTCATGATTTCTGAAGAATAATGAAAATTCTGCATTAATCTTATAACTAATTTTTCTCCATTCATCAGATCTTGTGCATTAAGGGAATAATTTTTTGAAATAGAAGCCAGGTTCGATTTTGTCTTTTTGATCTGACATTGCTCTATAAAACGGTATACATAGGCGAAAATTCGTCTTGTAATACTATAAGAATTAGCATATTAGCATCATTAAAATACAAGAGGGTGCCCCATGTTCTAGGTCTCAACTGCCGAGGGCGTACTCACAAGGTAGTATCTACAATTACTCACGGTTATCAAGGGCACACCACACGAGATAACCACAACTGGGGCAACACTCCTCAGAAAATATAAATCACAAACACTACGGCGAACTCACCAGCGTTGTTTATTTTATTGGATGACAATAGACCACTATTTAATTTAATTAAAATTAACAAGTTGGCTAAATAGTGCACGAACACATTTGACACACTTATTATTACAATTTACATCTGTTAGTAAATAATGTAACTGTTTAGTAAAAATAATGAAAACAAAAGCAATTGGCAACAAAGTTGTTGGCCCAGTGATTACTCACCAAAAATATTTAATATAAATATATATATATAGATTTGTCCACTACAATATTTTAATATAAATATACTATATATATTTGTCTACTACTATTTTCACTGACTATGATTTTAACTTAACTTCTTGAAATTTTGATGAAGACTAAAAATTGAAATTATTATGCAAAATAAGTTAACTAATTTTTCTATTTTAAAATGCCCTTCTAACAACGCTTCATATCTTGACAAAACAGACGCCGGTTAGGTTTATAATATAGAAAATGCATATACATATCGGTATTTGAATAATTAGTATAGGAAAAATATACAAGGGAAAGTACGCATAAACAAACCACTTGAGTTTATGATTACTGGCGAATGTGCAATACAACTTCAAAGAATTCTTTTCTTAGAATTTCATTCGGTAATCATTTGTATATGTGTATGAAATAAAAAAAATTAACTGATTTTAACACAAACTCTTACACTCGTTACTTGTTTTTACCAAACCTAAATCAAGATTTTTGTTTTCGGGAGGAATAAAAGTCATTTTTTTTGTATAAAAAAAGGCCTTTAATTTAATCAGAAATGAACATTATAAAAACAAATTTTGAAAAATGAAATGAAAAAGAACATAACAATTTATAAAAAATATACCTCAAAGTAAAAAATTAATTCCACAAGTGTTGATTCGAATTAAGAAAAATTAGCATTTTTGCACTTTCTGGTTTTAGTCTTGATCTCCTCTCCGTTATGATTTGTCCTGCTAAAGAAAAAACTCGTTCACTCGGAACTGATGTAGCTACAACTGATAAATGTCTTCTTGCCAGAACAGTCAACCCAGGGAAAACATTTATCCTTCCTTTCCACCAATTTAAGGGATCATCATTCAAATTTATATATGGTTCTTCAAGATATTGCCGCATTTCTAAAATTGCTGATGTACTAGACGTTACTTTGTTAGTTGAATTTTGTATTTTTTTTTTAAATAAACCCCATATTACATCAGTTTTTTCATCTTCTTTTTTCTTCACTTTGGGAGCAGGTAGGGGCTACATTTGATTTCTGCTGCTGTTGTAGCACTTTTATAAGATTATCTGTAATATTGTTCTTCACTTTCGAAAGAGCTGTAGAATCTTAAAAAGTCTTTGCTTTAAATCTTGAATCAAGAAATGTTGGTCTAGATAGAATGGGATTATGTTCGAGTCGTTGAAACCTTTCATTCATGCATAAAAATAGCTTATCTAAGAACTGCTTAGACAAATAATTTTTTAAAATATCTCGATATCGAGAAATTTTGTATCACAAGTCTTGATCGAGTTTCATTTCTCTTCATTCCAGTGGAAATGATGTCGATAAGTGGTAATCACAACTCTCGATCGATTCGTAAATTTTTCTCGATTTAGCTCGATAGTGATTGAGGTTGCGAACAGTGTAAAAATTGAAAATTTATATTTTAAAATTAAAAGTAACATGTGATTTTTATGAAATTTTGTTTTCATATAATTTATTTTTGTTAAATTAAATTAATTATATAAATTAAATTAATGTTTAAAATAGAATAAAAATTATGAAAATGCCGATATACTAAATATTAACAAAAAAAAACCCATATGATATGACATTTGTTTCGCTTTCAATTTATTCCATAGGAACGTTTGAACATGATCTCGATCGAGACTTGTGTAAAACTATAATTTTATTTAACATAAAATATATTAATGAACATTTAAATTCAAAACAAAAAAATATAAAACTACAATTATTATATTATGATTATTAAAAATTAATATTATTGCTAAGTCTGTCTTCCTAGAATGTTATATTAAGAATGATAAATTTTATATTTTAATTGACAATATTAAATCGTCATTAATCAGACTACTTCGATTTATTTATTTATTTTTTTTTTTTAAGATTGTTATTTGACACTTGTGATACCAAATTTCATCTCGATCGAGAATTACTATCGTTCCTCTGCTTTTTGCTCCTCTATTGGTCTTTTGCTGGTTATTCTTTTCTCAGACGTTTTTCCAAAAACAATTTAACAATTAACCTTCTATTTGATTAATTTTTTGTGTGTTTGAAAAATTATTATTTAGGATAATTTTGGGCCGCTGAACACAAAATTGATATCCGTTTTTTGATTAGATTTAGTAGGACCCGTCTAGAGGCGGTCATGTCAAACAAAGGAAAAAAAACATATTTCTGTTTTAATTTTTATAATGTGTTTGAAAATTTCAGGTAAAAATAAAACAAATTTGCGCATCTTCTAAAAAAAGAAATTTATTGAACACACATGGAATGGAAAAAAAACAAATATAAAATAAAATAAAATAATGGAATTCATTGTTGTTAGAAATATCAAATGATAAATTTTTATTTGGCTGCTGGTCCTGTGATGATTTCTGTTTGTCCAACAAGGTTCTTACCAATGTACAATAAGAAGCATTTTTTTTTTGGTGTTAAACACAAATTTACATTACATTTCACACAAAAAATTTGAGTTTCTGAAGTGCAATTCGAAAACTTGCACGTTCGTTTTCCCGATCTGTCCAACATATCTGGAAAATGATCATATTTATCAAAGCGGATGTCTGGAGGCAGTGCGTAAGTTTTTTTGCCTACATCTTTAGATTTTTTTGCATCTTCAATAGATGCTAATGTCGGACGTCCAACAGATCGCTTGTTTCTCTGACCACATAATACATCAGCCACTTGACTTCTAAATTCAGGCAGCTCAAATTCTTTATAACCACCATGAATTCGCTTATGTAATAAATAAGCGTTAACCATTGCCATATCAAGCACATGATAAAATATTCGTAAATATGGGAAGCTTGTTTTAATTCTTATGTGGTAACGACCAAGTAGACCATCCATAAGGTCCACACCACCCATATGCTCATTATATTCTTTGATTATAGTTGGACTATTAATTTCGATATACTGTTTATTTTTTTTATCATATCGAATAGCTTTCCCAGGCTGAGATTCTGCAACTGAGCTACTAAATGGTTTCACTCCAACGTATGTGGATACCAGTTTTACATTCTTGTTATCTTTCCATACATCAGCAGCAATATCAATACCGCATGCCACTCCAACATGTTCTTCAGAATAACTTCTTGGTTTGGCTTTGAATTCTGCGTTAGCATCATCGGGTAATGGACAATTAGGAATACGATTCACCCTTATAGTACCAAGCGAAAATATGCCTCGACTTCGCAAATAAACTACCAGTGGTAAAGAAGTGTAAAAATTGTCAAAATAAACAATATGGTTTTGGAAATCTGGTATCATTTTCGATAATCGAACAACGATATTTGCTGCAGCTCCTAAATTTGGCATATCTGGCAGTATAATGTTATCCCTGGCACCATTGTAAATTTCGAATCTGTAAGAAAAACCAGATGAACCACAGAGTGCAAAAAGCTTGACTCCCCATTTATGTGGCTTCGCTGGCATATATTGCCGAAGTCTGTGCTGAATTTTCGTAGCACCCATTTGTTCGTCTACACAAAGACGGGCTGACTTTGGAACTGAATCAAAGGTTGTGTTAAATAAATCAACCATTGGACGAATCCGATACAAGGCATCATAATCTGGTGAATCTTTTTTCGGTCTTTTTGATTCGTCGTTGAAACTTATGTTTCGGCGAATGTCGTAGAAAGAACGAATAGGCATTGTGCATTGAATTTTTTCGAAAGCATAACGACCCCAATACGTTTCCACACTGGGATATCTGTAGATGGACATGAAAAATAGTATACCAATGTACTGACGAATCAAATTGGACTGGAATAAGGCGAATTTGATTCCCTTATTATATTGTTTTCTAACAGATCTTCGTTTATAGACCTTAATATTTCTCTTTCTGAATACGACATTCTATAAGCCTTGTACACTATTGGTGAATCTTTTTCTAAATTAATTTCCATTTCACTCAATTGGGGTTTAGCTAGCTCCTTCAAATTTCTAGCAAAACAAGACCTGTACTGATTACATAGATCTAATAGCGTTTTCTTAACATTTACATCCAAATTAAAATCTGTTTGTTTTTCAATATCTGTCATGTCAAAGGGTTTTGCTTCATAAAAAGTAGAATCACATGTACTTACTTGTATATCCGATTTTCCTTCCTCTTCTGCTAGTAATCCTCTAGCCACTATTTGTTTATTTTTAAACTGAACTTCATTATTAGACGTATTTGCTATCGTTATTAGACCACCTTTGCTCTTTGTGATGCATCTTGAGATCCAATAGCTGGAATTTGGCACAGATCTATATTGTAGATCTATGAACACAGCGCTCATTACATCACTTTCTATTTCTATGTACCCCACTGTATGTGATGGCATTACTTGTGTTCCCTTTGCCCAAACAACAACTTTTGCTGGTGGCAAATTTTCAATTTGAGGCAACACTAGATCGTCCTTATTTAGCACTCTAATTATCTTATTCTGAATCAAAACACTGACTCGTTCATTATTCAAAAATGTCTGTCCTATGAGCACTCTGGACAGCATCTGGTACTACGTAGACTTCAATTATTACTTCAGCTAGATCAACTTTAAGGTTGACAACTGATTTTCCTAAAATCTTTGTCGCTCCACCACCATATCCAGTTATTCTTAACGAATATGGTATTATTTTCAAATTCAACTCTTGTGCTGTTTCGTTTGTTATTAGTACAGCACAACAACCAGTATCATTAAACCTTCTGTAACATTTTCCATTTACAGTACAGTCAACAAAATAACATTCATTTTTATTTTCACTATTCCTTACATACGCTACACTTTTCATATTTCTTCTCATACAATCACTCGAATTATGTCCTAAACGATTGCAATTTTTGCATTCCACCTTAGGCTTTTCACATTTAGTAGACACATGTCCTTTTTCATTACAATTAAAACACTTGATTATCTTTTGAGCCGTATTTTTATATACTATATACATTCTTTTGTAATTTATGCACCCTTGTATTCATACATAATATCTTTTATTTACGCAAGTGTACTCCTGTATGCGTAGTCCTTTTATTTTAAAAAGGACAGTTAGGATAGAATATTTAGAATATGTTCATAAAAATATATTATGTTGTTTTTATCTATTAAACAAGGGAATTGTAACATATTCTGCTTATTTATTTAGGTTAACTATACCTACTTACAAAAATCTATATCTTTGTATCAATGGTATCGCAAAATATTCAACATTGTGCGTGTTAAATTTATATAGCTTACATACAGTAAATATTTTTAGAGCATAAAAAATGTATGTCCAAAAACGTTGGACTTAACTATTGCTCGTTATATCATCTTCTACTCAATTGTGAAATACAGAAGTGACTTAGAATATAAAACACATGAATTTTTTTTAATTTTATGCATTTTGTCATTTATTATTCAGCAAATTGTTTCTTAAATTTAAATTAATATTCATTTAAATGAAATTAAATTGAATAACATTGGTGGCAATAAAAAAACACAAAACAAAACATTGACTGAAAAATATTTTATATATAAAACGAAAACTTTAACTATAAACAGAATTCTTCAAAAACAAAATAAAAATAAATGATTTAAAAAGAAAATAATAGTTATTTCTATGATAAATTTAGATAAATGAAAATAAAATGAAACACTAGTTATATTTCATAGTTGTCTTTGAAAAATTAGTAATTAATCACTGATCTGATCTAAAGATATCGATTTTGTATTTATAATACAAATTGATAATTAAATAATTTAATTACTCATTAAAAAAATTAAAACATAAAAAAGAAAAAGCACGGAAAAATTATTCGCTGTTTGAAGAATTAAAGTCTTTTTGAGCACCTTTTTTCAAACTCAAATAGAATGGATGATGAATTTCTGGAATAATTTTATTTTCACATAAAAACTTCAAATCATAAAATTTGGCTTCTGATATAGGAATCGGTTGATGTCTCAATTGTTTTAATTTAATATTTTTTAATTCAGTAAAATTTCCTCTTTTTCTATTCAAAGTGTAAATATAAGATTTTTCTCCATCGTACGAATATTGAAAGTTAATCTGGTGAGGACTTTTAGATTCTATGTGGATTACTTTGACTTTTTTCCAAATAACATCTTTTCCATGCTGGTCCTTTTTCCAATTTTTGGTTGTCTCTTTCAACAAATCTTTTAAATCAAAGATATCTGAAGCGTACATTTCCTTAACAACGTATGGTTTTGTTTTACACGCGCTTCTAGCAATATTATGCCATTGACATGGACTAAAGATTGGTATACTTTTTGATGCCTTTTCAATCACACTATGCATCGAATCGCCCTCGTTTTGAGTGTGGCCGGTTTCTAAAAATTTGTGGGTTATATCAATTTGAAATTGCGCTGCACACATCATATAAAGACAAAAAATAAATCTATTTCTATTTCTATTTTGCCCAGCGCAGTTATCTGCGTAAAAACAAAATCGTTTTAAACCTTCTTTAACTTTATTTTTAATAAAAGAAAGAATACAACTTCCAATTTCACAAGAACTTCTTGCTCCTATCCCTTCGTGCCACATGTAGCAATATCCTTGACGGTTCGCCATATCAAAAACTGTTAAATTATGAGTAGACAGCTTTCGTTTGTAGTACTGTTGTGAAACTTCTGCCTTCGGAGTTATAAGAACTTTTTGGAGGTCAAATACAGCAACGCAATATTCTTTTGTTTTCATTGCTTCTTCTTTGTCCTTTTTTTTCTCTTCCCTTGACAAATCTTTTGCGTTTAAATGTTCCAGGTATTGTTTTTCTATCAGCTTCTTTTGATCCTCACTAGAATTTGAAAATTTGTTACAGAGATCACACTGATCTTTTTTGGGCATGTGAAATGATAAATTAAATTCTGTGAAAAATATATTTCGATACATTGAAATTTTTGCAATTTTTTCTATGTTTTTTTCTGAGCAGAAACTCTTGTATAATTCATACAATTTTGTTATATTTAAGTCCGATGGTAAAAACTGTCTTTCCGAGCTTTTTCTGCAGTAGTGACTCTCTACTTTTTCAATACTGTTAATGTGATCACGACAACTTTGTTTCACTAATTCAGGCAAACGAGAATTGCAAGAAGCTAATCCTCGTCTATCTATTTCAACTGAAACTTGGTTCTTTGAAAATGTTTTATTAGCAACTGTTTTCACCATTTGATGGCTTACAGACAGGGTGTTTAAAAAGAATGTTTGACATACTTTTATTTTGTTTCCCTTTGAATCTTGCAAATAATAATAAAAAGACAGTTTCCTCCTACTCGTTCGTTCCGTAGAATCGTTATTCTCACCTCTCAGGCGTTCTCGTTGTTTTTGCTTTATTTCTACAAATTTGAATATAAAATTCCGCTGTTTGTTTATATCCCAAAGACCCCAAAACTGCGTAAAAATGGATTTCTTTCTTTCTTCGTTTATATTAAGACGACATTTTAATCTGCATTTTTCGCTGCAAGGAGGCTTAATTGCTTTTTTTTCTACAATTTTATTTTTTCCAATTTGTATAAGCTTCACCACTGTTTCGTAATTTTTTTATTTTACTTCTTTTCCAACTCTTTTCGTTGCGCTGACGCTTTCTGGGCTTAATATTTTGGCTCGAATCATTTACCAATACTGATTTTGGTTGTTCTTCATCTAGAGCTACATCTGATAAACTACTGTCACTTGGCTGATATTCAGATTCAGACATATGAAAGGGTTCGGATTCATTTTCGGTTTCACTATTCTGATAAGTGGTATTTTCGTTCAGCACACTGCAGACAATATTTTCTATTATAGGAAAAATAAATCAATAACCATTTTTTGATACCAATAGTTTTCTAAATAACAACTAAAGTAGCAATTGTAATTACCTGATACGTTTGATGTTGAAGGTTCTTGTATATCATCAGGATTATATGATGAGTAGTAATTAGTCAAAGGTGTCAAAATGGGTGCTGAAGATTCTTGAAATTCGTCATTAATATCTACAGTTTTTATAGGACATTTCACTTTATAGTTTCCTTTATTTAAAAATAAAGCCAATTTTTTATAAAGTTGAGAAAAAAATCATGAAAGTATCAATTTCTTACCGGTGATTTGACATCTTTGAAAGACAAGATCTACCATTTTTCGGCCTCTCGAAAATTTCTCCATTTTTTTTAAACATTATTTAAAAACAAGAAAATAGATCCTATGTCACGAAAATACACATTAAGTTAATGATAAATATATCGTCAGAGCGTATTTTACCGATCAGAAATAGCCTAAGTCACAAAATTTGGAATTAGATTTATTCTAAATACAATAATTTTATAGGTCAGAATAATCCTATGTCCAATACTATGGACTTAGGTTTTTTCTGATCGATAAAAAAATATGCTATAGACATAGGATTAATAAGCGCACTAACGATTTTTAAGCACTGACAACTAATATACGTGTGATGTTTAGATCATAACAACTGCCACACAACTGACTATCAGAAACGAATAATAACTGAAATTGAGTCAACTTTGGACTTAGGATAGTTCTGCTCTAAGGTGACGAAGTGTTCTGGTACATCGCCACTAAATGCCACTTGATTCTTATGCAGTTGCATATTTTTTTTCCGCCACGAGATATTCTGGAATTCACTGTCATTTTTGTGTATTTCGTTGCGATTGCCAATGAAACCTCCAGAGTCAGAAAAAGCTTCTGGTCCGCTCTGTTCGACTTCTGGAAGAGGCGATCGCGCTCTTTTCTTCGGCTTAAATGAAGTTTTGTTGCCACGGTCTCTGCCTAGTTTATTTTTTGCTTTTTGATGAATTGCAAGTGTAATTTTTGATGTTGTCGGTGATATTTCAACTTTCGTTGCTGCTTCTAATTCTGTGGATGTCATTCGAACTTCAGTTGCTGCTGCTGGAATTGTCAACGATGGTGTGACAGTATTCAAAGGTGTAATAACAGTTGATACTGTTTTTGTTACTGTTTCTGATGCAGATCTTATTTGAAGATTCTTACGAGAAGGGTCGGAACTGGTCTCGACCACTGACACTGTATCTGGCCTTCCTGATGATGGTGATTCATCCACCGGAGCTTGAAGCTCGCTTATGTTGCTTACATAGCTCATATTTATAGCTTCAGATAGAAATTCGGAGCTTGTAGCTCGTTGCATCGAAGCAACACACTTATTAATTTCTTGCTGAAGCTCAATGCTGCTACTATCATCAGGTAGATAATAATTCGGATCATTAAAACTGTCATCTAAAAAGTCACCTGTGCCAGAATCTTCATCTTCTGATGAAGCAATCGAATCCAATAATTCACTTATTTCATCGTCTTTCATTTTTGATAAATTGTACGTACACCGTCTTTTATATGGCGACCAACTTTTTTTTTTTTAAATGTTCCCTCTTTGTTGGAGGCGTCATTGTACTACAAAAAGGTGGGCGTAGATAAAACAAAAAATTATTCAAACAAGTAAGATTCATATCAACAGTATATAGAAACAATGATCACATTATTTGATACCACCGCCTACAGGCGGTATTTTTACAAAAACCGTATGACAAGACCGCCTTTGGACGGAGTGGTTCGCTAATGGTTTGACAAAGCCGACTGTAGGCTGGGTATGCTCGGTTAATGATAATATGGACTAAGTAAAAGTGGTCAAACACGAAATTCAATTTCACAACGCTAAAATATAATAATAAAACTACTTACCAGTAATTTTTATAACTACAGAAAACAACACAATATTATTTTTTTGAACAAATTATAATCACGTCTACACTCGAATAATTTTTCCGGACAATTGAACTCAAGCAATAGTGGAAAAATTATTTATATCTCTTACCTTGAAACTGTATGAATTTTTATTTACTTGTACCTGGTGCATCGTTGTATTATTTGAATTGGTTAACTGTGAATCGTCTGAAAAATTTGAACCACTTTTCTTGCTGGATAATTCAAGATCTGATTTCTGCATCCTGGTTATCAATTCCGCTTTAAGTCCTTTAGTATCTAAGCCACTTAAGCACTTACAATTCCTTTTTTAATTGTTCCACTGATAAATCTTCCCACTACATAATGAATTTTATTTTCTTTTTTTTGTTGAGCCCCCAATATGTAGGAATAAAGCCTTCGACATATTAAACGTCATTATGACGAAAATCGTCATTATGTCGTGAAAATACATCACAACGATGAAAACAAAATGATGAAAATCGTGAAATGACGAAAGAGTGTCACCTATATTCTGAAAGAGAAATTACATTTAAAATAATTTTCTTATTCAGGAAATCGATTAAATTCTTAAAAATTTTGTTAACGAAGCGTTGGAAGACAGCTGGAGCATTTAAGGCCAAACGGCATCTTAACGTTTCGAATTGTCCGAAGGGTGTTACAAACGAAGTATATTTTACAGATTAAGGAGAAACGTTAATCTGGTGAAAACCACTTTTTAAATTTAATGCTGTGAAAAAATTTTGACCACGAAGCCTCTCGATCATATGCTCAATAATTGAAAAAAGGATACTTATAACGAACTGTTAATTTGTTAATTTCTCTATAATTGACACAGTCTTAAATCTCCATTTTTTTCCCACTAGAACAATAGAATATTTTCAAATTCTCATTGAACATTGTCGGTACCCTTTTCTACTTATCATTTCATCTTACCGAATTCCTTATCCTAGCAATAACCCATAGTCTCATAAACATTTAGACGACAGAACATAATTCCGCCTCTGTATGTCATATACATTTCGTTTATTACTTTTCTTCTGAATTCATTCTTATTATCATCGTCGCCACTCATTTATGGCCCTTTGTCTCAATCTATAACATACTTGTGTTTTTCTCCATTATTAAACTAAACGCGATGGTTTAGAATATCAATAATTACCGAATTCCTTGAAATTCAGGATAACACATTTCTACTTTTATTTAAATATAGTTCAAATTATCTTCAATGCATTAAAACTTAACCAGCGGTTAAGATCAATCATTGAAGAATTTATTCATTTAATATTGAGTCTATTACACTTTTATATTTTATTTTAGCATCAATTTGATCTATGACGCCTAATGGATTATTATTTATTCCCCTAAAATTATATTTGTGCTTATAATTGTCTATGTTCTGGATGATTGCTGCCGATAGAAACATTTCCTTCACAAAACTTATAGGGCTACCTGTATCCAACAGCGGCAATAAATTTTTAGTGCAACCTGTATTGATGTTGTTTTGAAATTCTAACTGAAATTCAAAATTGTGATCCGCTTTAGCCGCTAGAGTGTATTGACTCATATGGTTTTTGATTAATTTGGACTGTATCTGGACCGGCCACCAAATATCGATCATTTCCCAGTTTTTGTCGTATAACATAATGGACCTTTCTGGTTGGACTTTTGTAGATTGACCTGTAGCAATTGGATCTCTTTCGAGCATAATTATAGATCGCCTGTCTCAAGTTGGGTAGGGGTTGGCTTTGATAAATTATGTTGTTGTACCTGTAAAGTCTGGTTACTTTTCATTTTTTCTAAAGATTTTTCTCGTAACTTGGTTCGAGGTAAGTCATCCTCTTCATCTTTTCTAGAAGTGTCATGCAGTGAAAGAATTAATTTATTCTTTAAAATACATTTTGGTTTGCAACTCATGAGTAACTCAAATGGAGTTTGTTTTGTTGTGGTATGCTTCATATAATTTAGAGCCTATTGGATGATTAAAATATTTTTATCCCAATCTTTTCCATCGTTCCGTTCAGTCATTAAATTTGTGGAATATTTCACTGTTCTAAAATATCGTTCTACTTGTCCATCAGCACGTGTAGTTTTGACAGTTACTTTTACATGTGTCACTTGATGTAGGTCTATATTGTACATGTGTCTAGATGATTCACGATCTGTTGCTATCCTGGTAGGTAATCCAAAATATTGAGTTATTTCATCTAACAACATTTTTTTTGCGATCGTCTCAAAAATCAGAACTGAAAAAATCACACAACGAAAATACCAAACAACCTACATACATTCAAATAAATTTCTTTTTTTGTATTTATTCACTTTCATTTGGATTTTTTTTTTATTTTTGAAAAATCTAGACTTGGGCAGGAATTATGAATTATTGCAAATTTATTTAATTAAAGAACACATAATCGAAATATTTCTTTTTTATTTTCGATCTGTAAAATATGAATTTTAAGTGTGTCTAATCATTTATGCGGTAGTATACAGTATGCAGTTAATGGTTGTGATCACTATAAAATTAATTAATTAATTGAACAATATTTGAACACAGAACCAAAAATAAAATAATAATAATAATAATAATAAAATAAAATAAAATGTTTTTATTCTATAAAATTCTTCTTCTGCAATTCTTAAAATTTCATATTTTTAAAACAAATAAAAAAAAAATTATTTTTAATTTATTTCAAAATTTAAATGAAAATAAAATTACTTACTTATTTTAATAGATAAAATCATAGATTTGCTTTTATTTGTTTATCTTTAAATTTTTGAATTTAATATAAAAATTTTATATTTGAAAAATGTTAATTAATAAATTTGATATGAACAATAAAAAAGTGTATATAATAATAGAACAAGAAAACCGAATACATAAAATAAAATTGTAAAGAAATGTTTTGCAAAAAAACTTTCCTTCTTCCTTATTTTATTGAAATAGAAATTTTATTATTATAAGTAAATTCATGCTTTAAAATATTGTATTTATTAGTCGTTATTGTATATTAAAAATGAATTGAATATTAAAATAAAAAATTAAAACAAAAAATAATTCTAAAAGTGCATTTACAAAGAAAAAAAAAAGGATAAAAGAAAAGAAAAATAAACAATAATATACCTTTTATTATATACATAACATATATAATATGTAATTTTATCATAGATTTAGTGCAGTTAAAAAAAATCAAAATTTAATAAAGATAGAAAGTGAAAATTTGAATTTTAAATTGAATTAAGAAAACAATAAAAATGAAAATAAGAACAATAAATAAAATTTCAAACAAATAAAAATTGTTTTTTTTACTGTTTCTTTTGAAATTCTCTTTTAAAAAATAAAGTGATGACTTTTTTTTATTAGCATTTAACAATTCCATCTTATATCCCTGGCAAACGGAAAAGCCTCACTGATCATTAATAGCGAATGATATTTTCTTTCGCCATTTATAATCTCGAATTACATAAATTTAAATAATTGTTGGCATCTTAATTCTGACGTGTTGTTTAAGAAAGTTCGAACGAAGTTTTTAAGGAACTTGATTCAATAACGAATGAATATGATGAAATGGAAATTTAGATTTCTAAAGTCTAATAAAGAATGGATAAAAACTAAACTATTGAAAATTAGACTTTTCAACATAAAATTTCAACTTTGATCAACTGTTCTTATTAGCAGAATTTCTGCTCGAATGGATGCTTCTGATTTTATTTGCCGGTGCTAATTCGAAATTAATTAGTCGAAACACCACATAAGGCAGATTTCTGCTCGTTGCTTTGATTTTTTCTAGTGCATTTTCTTCTTTCATAGCCTCACAGTCCTTTATGAAGTATTGCTTCCTCAATAATTTGAGACCATTTATTTCAATATCTGGTCATCGTTTAGAAGGTTATAATCGCTAGATTTCATCTTTCATCTACAACTCGTCTAACCATGTACGTTTAAGACTCTCTTTACTTCTTGTATTTGTAACATCTACGTTAAATTTTCCACTATTTTATTATTCATTCTTGATATATACCCTAGCCACCTTATTCTTTGAGCTTCAATTAAATTTTCTAGCGCATAATAGAATTATAATTCGACAAAGCGCGTGTATGGGTGAATTTCTAGACGTCAAATGATAGCTTTTTTACGACATCTATTGTTTCAAATCACAAATTATCTAAACATGGTGGTTATAACAAAAGTAGTATGGGTAAGTTTCAAAACGTTTAAACACCGCCTCGATGTACAATCAACAGTTTCAAAACGATAACAATTGAATCGATAACAATTACCATGTTTATACTTCACATCAAAACGATATAATACAAATCGTTATGAGATAAAACGATCTAATAAAACCGGTTTTACAGATGTTTATACTTCTAGTTCGAATCGATATGAGATAAAACGAAATGAAATGAAATGCAGTGCTGCCACAACATTTTTGCATTTTGAATAAAATATGTAAATAAAATTAAAATTTACAAATTACAACTCAAAGAACGATCACGAAATGAGAGGTTAATTATTTTAGTTTAATAATTTTTTTTTTGAAAAGTAGTAAAAATGATTCTCAAAACGATATGAACGGTTTATACCGATTTATACACAGCTCTCAAACCGCTTTAATTATGGTTTTTAGTTAATGCGATTTAAAAATGATAAAACGTTTTAAGGGACGTTTATACTAAACTTTCAAATCGTTTCATCTTATATCGTTTTGATTTAGATCGTTTTGATGTGTAGTATAAACGTGGTAAATGTCTACAGTTTCAAAACTCATTGTGAGTGCATTTGATACGCATTGTGAATTTTCATGATGCAAAATAAGGTTTAAATAGATTTTTTTTTGTTCAATAGTATTTCAATGATATATTTTTATACGAATTTTGTTATACTGAACCAAAGGTCGATCTGTTTTAAACAAAAAATTTTGTACTTTTATGATGATAAATTGAATTTTTAATGTGTAGTGTTTTAATATTATAATGACAAATTCTAAAAAATGGAGAGTATTATTTATGTAAGTATAAACATTGAAGATGATTTTGGCCATTCGAAAATGGCTATAAAAAATGTCATCCCGATATTGTTTAATTTTATTAAAAAATTGTTCCACTTTTTTGATTTAGTGTAGAAAATGAATTAGTTAAATTATTTAAAATTATGTACTACAGAAGATGATCCTTTGTTCTTGTTGTCAAAACAAAGCAACAAATTCGTTTCAAAACGTCAAAGTTATAGAACTGCAATATCAATGCGATGCATTAGTGCTATTTTAAAACTTTGCATCACGACTGTTATGATGTCGCATCACAACACCTTTTTGAGGCATTTTGAAACTCACCCTCATTAATAGAAACGTCGTAATATTATTAATAGAAACATTGTAAACGTCTATGTTCTAAATCAAAAAGCTCATCATTTTGTTCCGCCATTATCTTTAAATGTGACTATGTTCGTCATACACATCTTTTTTATAAACATTTGTTTTCAATAAAATATTTTATATAAAAAAATAATATACAAGAATATAATTTTTACCAAAAATTTTTGAATAAATAAATAATTAGAAAATTATTGGTTTATTAAAACAAAGCCAACAAAAAATTTAAATCACTTTTGTGATTATTACTATTTATAGTACACAAAAAGGTACTTAACCAATTAAATAAACCTGAGTAAGTACAAAATAAAAAAAATAAAAAAAACATGTCCTTGATGTTGGTAGATTAATGCCACATATGATAATTATAATTTTCAAGGTTATATTAAGGTGTAGTATTTTTTGTAGTAAACATACATATGATACATACTTAATGATATGTAAGTACTTACGTAGGAGTAATAATGTATTTATATACATTTATTCATAAAATTGTATGTGTGTACATAAGAAAAATATACATACATACATATATATGAATACACATCGATTACCTTTTCGTTTATTGAACATTAAAACAACATTTCAAATTTATATTCCACACCCCATTATTAATTATTATCAATTCAATTTTACTTCATCTGAAAACAATAAAAAACTAAAAATTTTTCTTTATTTTTTAATCAATTTTAGTTTGTAAAGTACATAATAGTTTTTGTTGTTCTATTAATTTATGATAATAATTGGTTATAAAGTGAAAATTATAACAAAAATATTTAGAAAATGAAATAATAGATTTAATACTTATAATTTGTTTGTATACTGAATATGTACAAAATGTATGTTTATTGTTTGTAAATAAAAATTAAAACTTATAACACATTTGTTCTAAGTATTATAAAAATAAAATATGTACAACATTCTCATTCGTAAAGATCTTCATATTGGATTGCAAAGTTACATTTCCGGTCTTTTTTTGTTTGCTCCATTGTTTTTTTTTTGAGAAAATAATTTTGTATTTTTTTTAATTTCCTTATTTTTACCATTAGATAATTAATTAAATTTTTTTGATGACGCAATTCGATATTTCAATTTTTCACAATTTCTTTTTTTCCAATGTTTCCTTTTTTTATTTTGTTTCGTCGTAGAACTTATATTCATTTATGATATTGTCTATGTACGATTACAATATGTATTACATATTCATATCATGCACTTACTTTTTATATTTTGTTTGTTCTACAGGAATTACAGTTCTTAATGAAATTTGATGCCAATTTACTTATTATTAGTTACTATGTTTACAATATTTAAGTCTTTTATTATCGAATTAAAGTATTATGTACTTCTCTTCTCTTTTCAATTATTAATTAAAAAATATATACTATATAATAATTATGTAACATAAAAATAAAAAAAAGAAAAAAAAAAATGTTATGAAATGCGCTATAGAATTTTAACTTTTGTTTTATAATTTTCATAAAACTTAAAATTGAAAGTATAAATAAAATTTTTCTTTTCAATTTAAAAATAAAAAAACTTCTACTTTCAATTATAATTTATATTTTTATATTTTTTTTTCTTTTTCAAAAAGGATTTTTTTTTAATTTCTTATCGAATTTGAAATTAACGTTACACGTCGTTTGAGAAAGCAAAGATTTGCAAGGCTCATTTGCAATTCAGCGTAAACTCAATTATAGAGTAGATTGAGTTTTTAAATAATTTATTGTAGTCATAATTTACAGTACATTGTCGTATATTATCAGATTGGTATAAAAATTTTCAATATAACTTTTCTTATTACTAGTGTGAGAATCGCCAAAAAGCCTTGGCGGCTCGTGATGTGAGCAGAATGGAGACAGTTTACTGTCTTCCCTTTAATATTAAAAATAAAAATAAATACTAGTGTGAGAATACAAATGTAATCTAATCTCATTTTGATGAAATCTACGCCGGAATGTGCAGGGCGGTAAAAAGATAACGCTATAGAATTTCTTGTTTTAAAAGAAGGAGATGTTGAAAATTTATTCTGACACGAAATCTACGCTGAATTGTGAACGTAACTTAAAGGATTTGAAGAGACTTGTTGAGTACAGAATTCGTCAATTGGATTTTTCAATATACCATAGGTACCATTTTTACACATTCGCATTTGAGAATATTTTACATCCACCTTTACAACATTGTGAACTACATATTTAAATTTTTATTATTTGTACTGGATCATCATTGCATTAATTCCCAGTTCTAGGATAGCATCGTACAGTGTTTATCTCTTTTCATCGAGTCATATATTATGTATGTTGATTCGAAATCTGAATAGATAATGTTAGTATATATATGTATATGAATATGAACAGAGCTTGTCATGTACATACCCGCAAAAATTTAACGATTTTCAAAAACGTTTTTTTACTGCATAAATACATGCATGCATACATACATATTTAAAAACGAAAAATTATTATGCAACACAATGAAATACGAATGCTGTGATTTTTCATGGTGACAATTATTGTATGTATAGTAAGTAATGTAAAAATTGACTTTTTAAACATGATCCTTAATTTATTTATGATAAATTGCTTTTTTTTTCCTTTTTTTTTCATTCAGATATAAAATAAAAATAAAAATGTACTTATCATTTATATTTATTACTATCATATTAATCAATAAAATAATATAAATAAAGGACAACTTGTTTCTTATACACATTACTTATTACATCATTTTCATGTAATAATAAATAAACTGAACTCAAAGTGAGAAAAATATTTTTACGTAACATATTCAATCAATGCATAATTGTATAATTTATACGTACATATATACAGAGTGTCCTGAGTTTGGGCGCAGGAATTTTGCCAGTCGATAGGCCTTGCTGAGAAACGAAAAAAATCTTATGTCAGGAGGGGGGATCTAATATCAACGGGTGAGGAGCTAGGGGGCTCAGAAGTTTTTTTTTTTGAGGTCAAGTGATTTGTTCCCTATTTGTGGTCATAACTCACGAAATCCTTGGTCGATGAAAACATTTTTATTTGGGATTTTATATAATATACTTGAATATTATTTGTATTCAATTAGTACTTATGTAGAACGGTCTAAAAATTTATAATTAAAATATCGTAATTTTCTTATAGCGAAGATAGAATAGAATGTACACTTTGATTGCTTTATAGTTTTAAAGCTGCCTTAAGACTCTAGTTGATATTTTTTAATAATTTTTCTTTAAGGAATTTTGTATCGAAACCTCCCAATATTTTTTCAAGTTTTTGATAAAAATTTTTTTTAATACTCATATTCATAATCGTAAAAAAAAAACTTTACAATTTTTTCTAGCTGTGTGCTTAGAATTATTGTCTTGCGGTGTCTTCTTAATTTTGTCATTAACTGTAATTTGTACATAAGAGTACATAAAAGTAAATAAATTTGTAAATACATAATGCGACAATTTCTGTAATGAAGATAATTATGAAAATTTAATTTTATTTATTTTAGAATTCTTGTATGGCCATCAATAACCTTTTATTAAGAGAACAAATTTAACATATATATTATGTACATATATATGTATGTAGGTGCCTATATTTATGTACTTATTATAAGGAGATTACGATATTGTTATTACGTATTATGAAAATTTAAATTTGCTTTCAATGGTATTAAATACATAAACAAACAAAATACTTAATTTTTCCAATACATTTTACGAGTATTAATATGTGTACAATATTGAGTGATATAAATGCAAGTTATATGTATCTTATGCCTTCGACACACAGAGGTTGAAATTAAGTAGATTTCATTTTAATTTCGAGTAGAAATTACGAAGGTGACACACAGCGATATCTGAACATATCCTACTTCTTCTATTAAATTTAACTGTCATTTATATTCAATTATTTCTTAATAAACATTTTATAATAAACATTTTTTTTGGTTTACGATTTGTTAGTAGATGTCTCTGTTCTACGTAAAGAGCGAAACATGAGTAGATTTCGAGCGATAATTACGTATTTTTTATGTAATTTCGCTGACTAGATTTCGGCCCAAATCCGTCGTTTTTTCCTCTGTGTGTCTACAATATATTATGGTACAATTCGAAAGAAAAATCCTGTGTAGAATATTTACAGTGTAATTAAATTAAACGATAATTCATACATTAGTTTAGTGTAATAATGAATTATAACAAACGTATTACGATGACGACTTTGTGACAGATATAGAAGTCAACAGATTGCTCTGAATATGAATGGAAATATGAACAGAAGCCATGAGAACGACATACCAAAACAGCTCTTAATTGTTCAGCCAAGTGTTAACATAAGACCATAAGGTATGCCAAGAGCTAAATGCTGTGAATGAAGACTCAAAATAAAAAAAAAAACCAATTTTAGGATTGGGAGAGTGACGGCAGGTAGGACCCGATGACTTGATGGTAAAATCTATTGGAAACGAAGGCTATTTTTATGGGGCTATTCCGCCATAAAAAAGAAAAATTCACATCTATTTATTTATTATCATTTTTCATTTGTTTATTTTTTTTGATTGCAGATATAAAAATATAGATAATATAAATATATTATGTACATGTGTATTATACATAATTATATTGATAGTAAAATACATTTTAATATTTATTTATTTATGTATATATGTATGCATTCATTTTAAATTTTACACCTCTTAAATCCATTTAATTTTTGTTATAATCATAAGTTTTCATTAATTTTGTAAGGTTTAATTTTGTTTACTTTTCAAGGATGTGAGTACCTTATATGTATGTATGTTATTGTATGATACATACAATATACGAGTATATGTATGTATGTTGTATAAAAGAAGTATATGTATGGGTACTCATATCCATTTTTCACCGTGCCATTGTGTATTCATTCATAAAGTAAAATTACTATCATCTTTATTTATTTCTCTCTTATTCATTCTGCATAAATATATTATACATAATTTCGATGTATATATAGTCAACTCTCGATAATTTGAAGTATTTTCCCGGTCCCTTAAAAAATACATACTCGCGATAAATTGAAATAAATTAATGTAATTTGATCCTCTCGGTAATTTGAATTTGTATATGAATAAGTAGAATAGTATCTAGCTCGCTGACATTCTATAATTTGAAGTTGTGCTTCTCTACTCTTTATAATTTGAAGTCGGTTATTATTGTTTTTATGCACAAACTTGTCGGAATCGATCGTAATCTGTCGTAACCTATCGTTTGTTTATATGAGTCTATCTATATGAGTGAGTTCGAAGTCTTGAGTATTCTTTCTATTTTTGATCTATTTTATTAATTTTTAAGTCAGTTTTGATTCAGAGTGGAGACTTTTACCTAATTGCGGGGAGTTAACGTTTGATGATTATGTCCAAGTTGACAGTGACATTAATGTCCACGGTGCCCTTACCGATGCTGAACTGTTGGAAAGAAATATCACCAATTCCAGTCACATCTCTTACTACCCTACGCTCTTATGCCCTCAGAGCGGACACAAGTGACAATTTCTCTTAAGCTCTCACCAATATCAAAAATTCTTTGGACAATGATAGTTGGAAGTCCCTCATTCAAAAGAAAATAACAGAATTTTTTTCAAAATAAACATTTACTTTTATTTGTGTAATGAAAATCACGAATTTTAATCAAACTCTTGTTTATTTGATTTTTTTTCTTTCTCACTCTTGATTATTTAAACTCTTATTATTTTGAACTCTCGGTAATTTGAATTTTTTCTCTGGTCCCCTGGATTTCAAATTATCGAGTGTCGACTGTATATACATATATAATACGTTCATTATATGTGTATACACGTGTCTTACTGTACATACATAATATAAAGTTCAAGAAAATATTGTAAATTTTATTCATAAATATTCTTCATCCATTATACATACTTATGTTTGGGTATATATTTTAGTGTCTTTTATGTTTACTTTTATTTACAAAAAGCATACAAAAAAAAAAAAAAATCATTCCATCGTCGCCGCAAACAGACGCATATCAAATACGAGTGTACTCTATAAACATTCATTTATTTTATATATTTTTTTTGTATTAATTTAATTTTCTTTTTTGTTGATTTTTTAAGAATTTATCGCAATCAAAGACACGCTTTGTAAATCATTTTATATACACATATACTGCACACATTATAATGTAAGTACATATGTATATATTCATTATGTATACAAGTACTTATGTATATGCAATGGAAGTGTGTACTTGTACATACACATTACCTACATGAATATGAAATGATTTTCTAAAAAACATTCTAAATAAATAAGAATTTCTTTTTTTTCACTTATAAATCGACAAGATGAAAATATGCATGAGTATGTATATATAAAATGTGCTTATATAAAATTATTATATTACAAAATTACGGACATACATACTTACACATATAGTTGTATCGGTGGTATGGTATATATGGTTATGCACATAATATATGAGCATAGAAAATTTATGAATATGATTTTCAATGTTTGATTTTGAATCTCAGAAACAAAAAGTTAAAAACACAGTCCGTCCGTAACAAGATGCACGATGGTATAATGAGCGAAAAATAAAATTACAGAAAAAAAGCTCAAAATAATGTGTATGTATTATAGATGTACAGAAGTACAGACATACATATATATACATATGTATTTCCTCTGATGCTTTATATCCTACATTGCAGATGATCCTTTTTGTACTATACATTTTGATAATCTTGTGTACCTTGTGTATTCGATTGATTCGCATATTTGAATATCTGTGTACATATGTACATATGTACATTTCACTTAAAATTATGGCCCCTATTGCGAATATCGATTGTGTTTTTGATCGAATGATGAAAAGCTGTTCGATTGTAAAATAATTCGGTATTGTGTAACACAATCGAATGAATCAATTAGTAATGCCATATGCATTATTAAAATTATAATCTATTGTGAATCTTTTTAACACTATTGTGAATATTTTTAACATTATTGTGAATAATGGTAGTTTTTCATTGCTTATGTGATTTAAATTTTGTTTTGAGAAAATTGATATTGGGTATTTGGTCCACCACCAGTTGCTGTTTGTTCTTTTTTGTTGTGGATCAATTTTTTTTTAATATTAAATTTTAAATCAGTCCATACTGAAATAGAATAATTGTTAGATGGATGATAAATGCTATAAAATATTTGTTAAACACTTTTGTACCTTCAACCATTTTTCAGATGATTTTACTGGAGGACTAAGACTGTTTAAAATTTCAGCATACTTTCCCCAATTATTTAAAATTTGGCTTTTTCTATAAAGTCCCTGTGCAATTTGAGGATTTTGTTTCATAATTTCTATCAGTTTTTCAACCTGATTTTTATTACTTAAATTTCTAATAAAATAATAATAATAACAATAATAATAATAAAATAAGAATATGTATTAAAATATAATTTTTAGTAATTACATTTTAAAAAAAAACAAAGAACCACGTAAAACAATGAAATATCATCATAAAATAAACAAAAAAAATGATATTCGTTTGTTAAAAGACAATCGAACGAGTGATACGATCACAATCGAACATATCATTCGCAATCGATATTCGCAATACCAAAACTTCGATTGTACGATTGTTCGTTTATTTGACGATATTCACAATAGAGGCCTATAATCGTATAAATATGTGTACAAACTTTATTTTGAATTGTATATGTGAGGTATATGTAATTTGAAATAAATTTGTATTTTATATATGTACATATATATTATATGAACAACTATAGAAAAAAGCTCAATTTCCTTTTTGTTTTATTATTACTTTTTTCTTGTCTATTTTCTGTTCAGTATTAACAATATTCACATAAAATGTTTAACATTCAACAGGTTAATTTCAGTTGATTTTGTGAATCCTTTGAGGATGCATCGTAATTCAAACGATATAATACATAAATAAATCATCATCATCATTTTAGTACCATAAAAAAATTACATTAAAAAAAAAAATTAATAGATATTTTTTTTGTAAATGTTGAAAAAATACAGTTCAAAATAAACATTTTATGTGTATACAAACATTTACATATTTAATTTTTTATTGCTTCTTTATTCTACAGAAAATTTAAACGAGGATGTTAATGTTGTTTGTTGAAAAAATTTGAAAAAAAAAATATATACAAAAATAATAAAAAAAAAACCGTTTTAATTTCTGTTCCTGATAAAATACCACAAAGACAGAAACCAAAAGACGGTTTAAATTAAAAAAAAAAAAATTTTTTTTGTTCACATATTTATCTGTAAAAGTGTGTATGAACTACTTTATGTACATTTGAGTACGTTATATTTTACAAAAAAAAAAAAATAAAATAAATAAAGAAAAGGAAATCAAACAATTTATATGCATTTGAAAAACATAAATTTTATAAATGTAATATTTGTGGGAAAAATGTGAATTTTAATTTGTTACAAAAAATCGAGAAGAACAAATTTCTCATTGTGAATAATTTTTTTGTTCATAGAAAGAAAGGATATTAAATATTTTGGTAAGTAAAAATTTTGCATTTTATAATTACAAAATCGAAAATGAATTCCATTATTGTTATTTTGATGATTACATATTTTTTTTTGTTGTTTTGTGTTGATGTGACCACGATAATAATTTTATGAAAAATATCTTAAAAGTAAATTAAAATTAAATAATAAAGAAATTTATTTAAAAAAATATTAAAATAATATATACTCGTAGTTAGAAAAAAAAAAAAAGTGACGATTTCAAATTGAAAATATTTTAAAATGACAATTAAAACATTAAAAAAGAATTTACAGAATGATATTCTAATAATATTTTAAGAATATATTTTGATCTTTATTTATGTACATAAATTCTCACATTGTGAAATTGTGAAATTCTCTCTTTAAAAATGAAAAATTTAAATAAAATGTATTTTAAGTTTACGTTTAAATTTGTAATGTTTTTCATGTTTTCTAATTATTTATGTGTAATAAAATATTTTATAATTCATTTTTTTATAATATTGTGAAGCAAGGTTTTACGTAACATATAAATTCGCTTCATAATTATTTTCCATCAAAGTACAAAAATTAGATTTATTAGATGTTGTAGATTAAAAGTTTTTAGATTTTTTTAAATTTATACTTAGATTTTATTGTGTGAATAATATGTACGATGTAAAAGATTTAATCGTGTACTGCATATAATTACTGTCGTTTATTAAAAAAAAAAATTTCTTCAAAAAAATTAGGCATGAAAAAATTATGGGACAAGAGTAATATTTCATGAATAGAAAACGTGATCATACTGACATAAATATACGATTTTTAGCGATTTACCACAGGCAAGAAGGAAAAACATAATTGGAGTCATGTGACGGAAAAATGGAAATATGTACATCAACAAAGATCCGATCTAAATCAAATCAAATATCTTTGGTCAATTTTAGAAAAAAAAAAAATTTTTTTTTTTTATAAAAATGTCACCATAAGTCAGCTGTTAAATAAAAAAAAATTAATATAAAAGAATAGAATAAAATTCAACAAGATATTGTTAAATATCCTGTGGAGTCAATACCAAAACAACTGCGGATTTAGGTCTATATAGACGTAAAGTTGCCATACAAAATACTGAAATCATTTTTTATTTTTTTTACTATGTTCCATGATTTATTCACAGTGGTTTTGATATAATTTTCCTGTTTAAATTTATTTTTGAAATAACGAAATTAAAAATATTTTTAGTTTTTATTGTATTCTATATATACGTATGAATATGAATTTAATAAAATATAATTTTTTTTTAAATATGAGCCGTCCAGTTGCAAAAATGTGTCTATTACATTTTTAAAAATAATTTTTAATGTCAATTTCTAAAGTTTAAAAATCTTTATCGCCCTCTAGCGGCCAAACGGATGAGACTACTTCTCACTGTAGTACGCTTTTTTGTTTGTCTCGATGAGACCTAACTACTGTTTGCGGCTGTACCACCCGAGGTGAGACATCCTGTATGCTACATATAACATAACGTATAAAAACATAACGCAGTTTCTATTACCATATTATGAACGGAAAACGTTTTTTCAATTTTCTCAAAATATTATAAAATGGAATAGACACTATTTTGCAAATAGACGACTCATATATTGTAATGTTGAAACAATTTACTTTAAGACCTTTCAAATCTGGTGCACTCATCATTAAAATATAAAATTGAACAATTGACAACAGAAATATTTATGTAAATAAATAAATATAAATAAATATCAATTATGTTAAGTATAAGTAATTTAATATGCAAATATTAGAATGAGCGTACCTACTCGTAAATACATGCATGTACAATTAAATTAAAAATGTTAAATTTCATCCAAATTCAAATTTCTCATTATAACAAAATAATTTAATTTCATTTTCTACGTTCTTAACGTGAATAGACAAAATTTGATTGCATCTTAATATTGATGTGATTACATATTGTGCATACAACACATAATTTAATTTCATTTACTTTTAATGTCATTCTTAGTAAATAATATAATAATATTATTTAATATGTGAAAAAAGCACTCAGCGACAGAGAAATGTCTACACACTAGTATGTACGTACATACATGTGAGAAAGATGGTTTAAATTATACAAAAATATAGGCCGTTTTCACTTTTGCATGGTTTCATAAAAATTTGCGTTTACAGTAGTGTGTGTTCAGTTTAGCAACCGTATAAAAGTCGTATTTTCACTTTTTCAACCATGCAAACGTCATGTGTTCATTTAAAAAAACTTGTTTTAAAATTAACGCAACCTATACAAGTATTTCAAGTTGATTGCTTTTCTGAATAAGAAGAAGATACACTCTTTGTGTTGCCATTGTCATCAGCAGTCATTTTGTGTTTACTTAAATTGAATTGTTTTTTCTTTGTGTTTGATGTCGGATTATGTTCAAATATGCAAGTATTTCCACATGTGCAAGTGGATTTTTTGTCGTAATTAATTGGTTGCTTTTTTTGACGTTTGCATGCATGGTTGCTTACTTGCACGCAACCAAACGCATAAAATCACCCAAAAGTGAAAACGGCCATAGTTTTAATATTAATGCCTAGTACGCAGATTCAGACTCGAAAAATATTCTATTTAGCTTCCTGAATTCAGGTCGTGGAGAAAATTTTTGTAGACTGTCTAGAATTGCATTATATTTTATATTTCATTTGTCATTCACGTTTTGTCAAATTTTAATTTTTTAAATAGTTTATATGACACGAGGAGTTTCCACTATAGAATTCTTTGACTTCAAAAAGTTTGACAAAAAGAGTGTCATATGGTATTATGACACTAGCTTGTTTTCAAGCTTCTACGAGCTGAAAATAGACAGCAGGAAAAAAAAAAGAAAGAAAGGGATATACATACTGCTTTTTGAACATAATTTCGTGCATTTTTAAATATAAATCATTTAATCGTCGTTAATTGAAGTTGAAGAGTGTCACAATATATGCACACAAAATATTTTTAAAATTAATAAAAATTTTCAAAAAATAATTTTATTTTATATCCCAACTGTAACAACAAACCAAGTCGGTGGTTATTTATTGAAGGAGGAAGATTCACACTTTTTAAATAACATTATCACTTAACTTATAATAAAATGTTCGATATTGCTGTAAATTGTAGTGATGACTTACAATCTTTAATTTTATAGTTTTTCATTTATTGTAATTTGTTTAGAAAGTTGTATACTGATATGTTGATTAAATAATATAATCATTATCATGTAATATGATGAAGTGAAAGGTGGAAAATTTTATAAATTAATTGAAAAGTTCAATTCAATTGTTGACATTTTTCCATTATCGCTGAGTGTATACAGATGTATAAATGTAATTGTTACATATTGTGCACCTACATATATAGTACATACATGAATGAATGCACTGCTATATAATTTTATTATTTTCTTCATATGTTGTGTAATTGGAGTAGAAACCATATAAAAATCATATTATATTTATATGTTATTTCTATAGATATTTAATATTGAAATCGTTATGACCGTATTTTCGAACAAAATATAGGTATACATTTTTTTCTCTTTAAATAAATATTTATATTTAATTTTTTATTTATTATTTTAATTAAATCTGAGAGCATGAAGTTGAATCGAAACATACAAATAATAAAAACCTAACAATGTAAATTGAAAACGATTTTTTCCTATTAATAATAATGATAAATTTAAATTTACCTTAGGCAGTATCTATTATACCCATTTGTACTTATAACATAAAATATTTTATTTATTAACATGTATTTAAGAAGAATTTATATAAAGTACATTTTTAAAATGAATGTATACATAATACATATTTATGCGGTAAAACTTTCGATGCTAAATTGTTGTTTTTTTTTTGTTTTTTAAGGATGCGGAAACAATTGGATAAAAATATATTTTAATAATTTCATCATTTTAAATACAGTATTCTATTGTGTGCAAATATATTGTGTGTGAGTGTATGTGTATCTTTCTTTTTCATTAGCTGAACAGCTCGTGGTGGGCCAAGGCTTGTTGTAAGATTCGCTTTCATTCCTCTCTACATTTCGCACGATTCCTTCAGTTCATCACTTCGATCTTTTTTAGGTCATTCTTTACATCATCCATCCAACGGAACTTTGGTCTTCCTCTTTTTCGGGTTCCGTCAGGGATACACGTTAATACTTGTTTTATCACATCGCTATCTGGTCTTATAATGTGTCCGAGCCATCTAAGTCTACTAATTTTGATTTTGTGAACAACATCAACATCTCCGTATAGTTCATATAGCTCGTTGTTGTACCTTCTTCTCCAGCCATTTTGCTCCTGGACTGCTCCATATATTCTTCGGACCAGTTTCCTCTCAAATACTCTAATTAGTTCTTTGTCCTTTCTGGAGAAGGTCCATGTTTCTGCACCGTACGTAACCACTGAACAGTATAAGTAACAGTATAATAACAGTAACATAACAGTATAAGTTATAAATTCTGCTTTTTGTAGCTCTTGTAAGATGTTTTGATTTAATTAATTTAATTAGACCAAAATAACTTTTATTTGTCAACATAACTGTTCTAGTGATCTCGTCGCATATAGAGATCATAGGTAAATAAATTCTTGCACCACTTCGAAGTTTTACTCTCCGACTGTTAAATTTTGCCCAATGCTATGCTGATGGTTTCAAGCCATGATCATAAACTTTGTTTTTTCTTCATTTGTATGTGTATCTTTATTTGCCTATTGTTATCTAAACGTATAAATATTGTTATCTGTTTCTATATTATATAGATTGAAAAATTACATATAGCTAAAGGAAAAATTTTAAATATTAGAATTCACAATATTCCATTGAATTGTAATTAAATGAAAAATTCATAAATTCATGAATATAAATATACTAAGTAAATGTGTATTCATGCATTTATGTACTTATACTTATGTATATTATGTATATGTGTATAAAGTATGAATCAATATTATTGCATGACTTCATTTCATATATGTAGATATGTTATGTTCAATATTTCTAATGTTTTATTTTATGCAAATTTAATAATTCCTTTTCATATATATTACACCTTATATCCTTTTATATATGTAAATATTTATATGTATTTTTAACTTATAAATATAAATTAATATTAACTTTACATTAGAAATATTGCTTTGAAAATACGTTACTTTAATATGTGGATGACATGAGTATACATAATGTTTGTATACAAATATATTCTATACATTTATATGTACATATATAATGTGTACTACATAATATCAGTATATACGTACATAAGTATATGGAATATTTGAAACATCTAAATTTCGATACAATGAAATTTTTATTTTTCTTGAATTATCGGGTGATCAAATTACTTACTTCTTACTTCTTACTTGTCAATTGAGGGCGATAATTAATAAAAATACTTTAAATAATCTTAATATTTTATTATTGATTTTATTTAAATTTTTTCATTAAAAACCACTAAGGCTTTTTTCAATACATAACCACAATAACACACATATCTAGATATAATGCTCCTGCATTTTTTTCTATTTCATAATTATTCTATTCTTAATTTTTTCATTTTTATTTCTACATCATTTGCATTTCAATTTTAATAAATCCCTACAATATGTACATTTTTAAAGCATGGTGGCAGTAGCAGCCATGGTTTTATTCAGATTCTTTCCAAAATACCAAATTGCGTCTTTCTATCTATCTCTGCCTATGTCTATCTATCTGCCTATTTCTGCTCATAAACATTCTGAAATTGACATTGATTACGCCAAATTAACAATTTTTATAAATTGACTTTTAGAGAAGTTCTTTGTGAATTGGTCATCAGGTTCATGCGATATGTAACTCTATTGTACTTTTTTCTTTGGTGTTATGTTAAATCATTGCGATCTACTCTTAAGATTAGGATTCGAGATATACAACATATCTCCGAAGCTACTTAATTTGAAAAATAAATACTTTGATAGCAATTGTAGTGCTTGAAAGGAGCACTTTTTTTAAAAATGTCCTTGTTTTCTTTTTACAGGGTGTTAAAGTTGTCAAAATTGCGATTTTTCGGCTTCCAAATGCACCTCGTACAGCAAACACTGATTGACCAATTTCTTTAAAATTTTGAATATAGGTAGCCTGAAGGATATTGTGGTGCTTAACGGGAGCATATTTTTGATTTTAAGTTCTGAAATTTAGTTATAGTTCTTAAGAAAGTAGAGGGTTTTTTTTGAAAAATCATTCAACTTTGATTTCTGTTTTCATACATTAAATCTTCACATATCTATACGATTTTGGTATCAAAATAAAATTTGGACTTTTCTGAAGAGTTTACAAAAAACAGTATAAAAATCTTTGTTATATTTCCATTTTTATTAACAAAATAAAATTATTTTTTTTCCATCAAAATATTAAAAAATGAATTTTTATAGCACCTAAAAGTTATGCAAAATCATTTTTAAAACTTTTGTATGTAAAATCGTTGTTGTTGTTTTCGAAATTTTTCAAAGTCGAATCCTACTCTTAATGAATCACAAGAACTCAGTAAACTTAAAATCAATATTATTCATGTTATTTGTTGAAATAAAAATCTTTAGCTCTGATTTGATCACCCAATAATTTTTAAATTCAGTATTTTTCATGTGTAGTATAGATATTAGAAGAGTGATATTTATTTTAAAATTAAATTATAAATTAAAATTTACTCACACAAATATACAATACATATATTCATCATTTATGTATGCATTTACGTATTTATTAATAAAAATTGTATATACCTAGTCCTGCCATAAGTTCTGTTACAAACTGTTTACAGTGTAAAAATAAAACGCAATGAATTCCAAACTTTTTATACTTTATTTTTAAAACACATTTACATATAAATTATAAAAATACCGAAAATTTATTCGAAATGAGCAACCTTGGTCTTTACACAAGCCACTTCTATCGGAAAATTGTTGACAGTGTTGACAAGCGACCTCTTCAAACTTTCTATTGTGATGTGACGTTTTCTACAGGCCATCTCCTCTAAACGACCCCATAATTTTTAATCTAGAGTATTAAGATATGGACTAGATGAAGGTCATTGTAAACTACTTATGAACTCTGGAATATGGTTTTCAAGCCAGAACATCGAATGCTCACCATTGAAAAGAGTAATGTTCAAAGGCTGAACAACTCCTTTTTTCTAGAGCTTGTAGCGTAGACTCTGTCATTTTGTTTGTTATATTTTTCTTCAATCGTGAAAATTTGTTCGTCTGTAAACAGAATTGTATCCACCGTCGCCGTGCAAGCAAAGTAGCTCTTTTGCTTTTATCATCCTATTTCTCATTAAGTTGTCTGTCAAGATGTGTCCTGTGCTCCTTTCATAAGCTGACATATGCCGATCAGATTTCATTATTTTGGACACGCTTCTCGTCGATATGTTCATTTCTCTCGATACGATTTTTTAATTCCGCAGGGGATTCCTTCTTATCCTTGCTCCAACAGCATTAATGGCAGTTGGTGTTCTCACTGTTAGAGGACGGCCGCTCCTAGTACGGTCAGTTGGAGTATATTATCTTCCTCGAACCTTTTTATGGCTCGATAAACAAACATGCGGCTGATACGCATATCTTTCAGCGTCGAAAAAATTCCAGTATTACTTTTTCCCACTTTATGCAGTGCAATGCACGCTACTCTATTTTCGTAATCACCACAATCCATCCTTACTTGTTGAAATCAAAAACTCTAGTGATTTTTTTTTTTAAACCAGAGGCATGTAACATTTTAACAATAATTCAAAAATTTCTTAGAATTATTTGGACACTTGCTGCCTGATGGCGTAATTTTGTAACAAAATTTATGGCAAGACTAGATATCGTATACGTTAGGTAAATGAATAATGAAATAATTATTTTTCAAATTTTTTTCTTATTATCAATCTTCTAGATTATCATTATCATTATTTTTATTATTCTCGAATGTCAGAAAAATATTTTTGTATTTACGAATATCTACGAATAACACACAGTTTTATAAAAAAGGGAAGAAAGATAAAGATAAAATTGCAATAAATCACATTTATGACTAAAACATGAAAATGAAATAGAAATTATAAAATTTATATTCAAAGAAAATTGACATTACGTATATTCGTTATACATAAATACATATTGTACATATAAGGTAACTGAAAGTACATATTTATAAGGGAGCAAGAATATACATATATGTACATATATAAACTGATATAAAATACTGAACTGCACACGCCTTTGATCCTAAATAACTCAATAACGGATAAAGATATCATGCTCTGGTTTTCTTTGTTTAAAAGAGAACATTTTTGTGCTTTGATTCCAAAAATAAAAATATTTTTTGTAAAGAAAATTTTTTTCAGGAACCTAATTTATACTCAAAATTTTTTAAAAAATTCGTAATAAATTTTGAATTGAGGATTTCTTTTTATTTAGAACCGAATTCCAAATTACCTATTGTATTATATCAAAAAAAAGGTAATTTAGTTCCCTATTATTCTCTAGAGCATTAAATCTTCCAAAGTAGGGTGTACAAAAAGTTATACACGATTTTGTGTTAGAAGGTCCTGAAAAAAACTTAAAAATTTCAACGCCCTCTAGCGTCGAAAATGAAGTCGATAGAAAGTTTAGCTAATACAATTTTTTTCATGAAACACTTCAAAGAATACCATGGTATCAAAATGTACATGTTTAATAGAATCACCCTGTATATACGAGTACTTACTTGCACAATTGAATCTAACCGAAACACATACATATCTATAAGTACATAAAATGATAATAGCTGCTTTTCTTTGGTCACGATTATCTGATAAATTCTCAGTTCTCAATTGAGCAATGCGTTTCTTTGGTATGTGTTTTTTCTATTCTATTATAGGTGGCAGCAGCAACGAAGTGAGATTTATGTAATCCAACTGAGGAAAAATATTTTTGCTCAGTTGATGTGAGGAACTGAGAATTAAAAAAAAAAACAATTTTGACAATCTTCGTGTTCATACTTCGTAAATTTTTGGATATAGTTTATTTGTAATAAATAATTTGTGAAAATTAATTTGTAAAAATAAAATTTTTTTTAATTATGTATTTCCTTTCAAAATGACAATCAACTGAGCATAAAAGTATCAGTCCATTTCGTTCAGTTTGTTTGCTCAGTTAGTAAAAAGAATAATATAAATGATCTAAGTGAAATGTCAAACTGAGAATTATCAGATAATTGTGACCAAAGAAAAACAGCTAATATTAAAAAAATAATTAAGTATTTTCAAGGAATTATTTTTCTAATTTTTTATTCATCATTAAGTTAATTTTTTTTTTTTAAGTTTTGTAAATTTATTCATGAGATCTTGGAAATACCTGAATGAAAGTAATGCATTCTATTCGAAAATACGAATATTACATAATTTGTACATTATACAAATACATAAGTAGTATAGGAATGAATAACACAAATATCCAATTTTAGAAATTAAATTTTCTTTTTGTATTTGTTTTTTTGTTGTGGGAAAAAGATTTTTTTTTTCAATTTCAAATTTCATGAAATATTACTAAAAATTTTGTTTATATTTATTATTACTTATTATATGTATATTTTCTCTCTCCTAAATTTGAATTAGTAATATTTGTGATTTTTATTTAATTTTTTTTTTTTTCATTTTCCCCGAAATTTTTTTTTAAAACTAAGTTAGTAAGTAAAACTTTTGAGATATGTAATTTTCTTTTTTCAAGAATTTGTGGTGTAATTTTGATTTTGCGAAAGGACACACAATTACGTGAGAAATAATTTTTTTTTTACGAACGAAATTACAATAATTTATATGTATCCAATTCCAATCTATATTTAAGTAGTTATAGATAGTATTCTTCTCTAAAAACTAACTTTATTTCACTTACATACATATTACGTTTTAACAATATAACTCGTAAATTTTTTTTATTTTTATTTCGAAATTTATTACGTTTTACTTGAACGCTTTTTAACTTTTGTGAATGAATAAAATGTAATATTTGTGGTACATAGATAGATACATACTCATAAATGTTATGTGTATGGAAAATTATCAAATGAAAGAATAAAAAATTAAAGTAAAATGGTAAAAGTAGTAAATGGTTAAAAATAATCACGAAAATATAGTATGAATTTGTTAAATGTTTCTGACAATTTAAAGTTTATATTTTCTATTCTATTTATAAAATTTAAATATTTTCCAGTATAATTTTTATTTTTAATTTTTTCAATTTTCTAATTTATTGATTATGCAATAGTGCGATTTGTACAATATCTACATCACAAAATAATGAAAAAAATACTTTTTATAAATTTCATTCATTATTTTTGTTTTTGATATTCGTATATACATATGTACATACCCATACGCCCATATCCTAAACACGTCAATCTGATATTAAATTAAATTATATACACTCGTACAGTATTCGTTTTTCTGCTTTAAGGAAAATTGAAAATCTAATACAATGTTTTTTTATGTTATGTAATTGATGTTTTATTAAAAATTTTTACATATAAACATATACACGTATAGACATAAATGTATTTTGATGAACCTTTTTAGATCCTTTTTTTATTTACTTTAATCTTGTTAGTAATATGTATCATCTAAGATTAAATTCAGTCTGTCTATACATTATAATACTGCATAATGTACAAACATGTCTTTGTCATTCATGAGTATTTTAATGTATTTGCTCAGAGTTCATATATAAGGTGTACCAAAATAGTACCTAGAATTAGTATAAACAATACAAAGATGTTTTTTTTTTTATTATTTTTTTTTTTTTAAATAACAATTTAGCTAAAAAATTTTCATGCATTTGAATGAATATATTTGACAGAGTTCTATATAATGCATCTATGTTGCATTTATCTAACAATAAAGGTAGATGGTAGAACTGTAGTCGACATAGATGACATAGACTATGACATATGTCGTGCTACGAACAAGCCAAATCAATGAGCTAAATTATAATATTGACATTGCCATACTTCGTTAAAATTTTGTATTTCGTTAAACATAAGCTCGATATAAGCAGTACGATCGAGAGCGTGCATGGCATACGTAACATAAGCGCATTACCACATTTTAGGAAATATTTGTATTGTTTATTGTTTAGTATGTTATCTATGTTATTATAGATATGTAATTCTTCTTAAGCCGTAATTAAAATGACTTCAGCTAACTCAATTCAAAGCTAACGAAATTCACTCAAGTCTGAAGTTGGAACTATATTGGCTTGCATCTTGTATGAATTGAGTAAGCATCTGCATAATGTGAAAGTAAGGTTAGTTATGTAGGCAATTTAACATTGTCCAAACACTTATTTGATTCACTGTTCGTACTGTTCATATTCGGTTAATTCATTTATTAGAAACAATATGATAATTTCGAGAAAATTCCGATCTATTATAATATAAGTATTCCGATTTATATACAATGCATCATATGTACCTACCTGCTAAAAATTATGATCCGTTGTAATTGTTAATTATGTATGTAAAATAATAACTTTGTAATATTCTTGTTAAAAGTATGAAAAATAAACGAGTCGTATTTCAGTCGTCGCACAAGTAACAAGTTGTTTTATTTTAAAGTGAATTCTTCGTTTTTGTGTGCATTAATTTTTCGGCCCCTATAAATTTTCAGAAGTGGGATGTATCTCATGACCGTACATAAAGAGAAAAATAGATAATTTTAAATAATAAAAATAGTGGTGTTTTTTTAAATAAAATTCTTGAAACTAGTAATATAAATTTTTATTTTTCGCGTATTTGAGTGTAGTTGAATTTTGTCTTCAATTTATCTGCGTAACACATTTATTTACTGTTCATGAAATGGCGGACAGGTGGGTTACTTTTATCAATGGTGCAACATTAAATACCCTTAGAGAGAAATTAAGGGAATTAAATTGTCCGACAAGTGGTAGCAAAGCAGTAGTGAAACAACGGTTGCAGGAGGCTGTACAGGGATACAGCGGAGAGGAGCTAAATAACCTCGTGCCGGATGACTTTGATGAAGGTCATCCAAACGCCGGTATTAGTGATGATGATGCTGATGAAGATCATGCACATGCCGGTATTGATAGCAACTCAGTAGGTGAAGAATCATTGGAAAACGAAGATGATATAGATGTTGAAATTCAACGGTTGAGAACTATAGTAAGAAAAAAAAAGGAAATTGCTAAACTCAAACAAGAACTACGCGAATTAAACGTGGCGGACAGCAGTACTGAAAAGGTTACTTCAAGGTCACTATACCAGTTTAAAGATATTGAAGACTCCATACCCTTGTTCAGTGGCGACGACAATTACCCGGTACAACGGTGGATAGAACAATTTGAAGAATTTGCAGACGTACTGAATTATGATGAAAAAACAAAGTTCGTATATGGAAAGAGATTTTTAACTGGCACAGCTAAACTATTTATTCGAACTACTGTGATCAAATCTTGGGCAGATCTTAAATCATCTCTTTTACTAGAATTTTCTAAAAATGTTACAAAAGCGGATATTCACAATAAATTGCGAAATAGGAAAAAACGTCGTGAAGAAAACCTGCAACAATATGTTTTAAAAATGAAAGAAATTGCATCTATCGGTTCTATTGATGAACAAGATTTGATCCATTATATTATTAACGGAATACCAGATAGTGATAGTAACAAAGTGATCTTATATCATGCTAATAACTTAAATGACTTAAAAGAAGCTCTACGTAAATACGATAAAATGAAATTTAATCAGCGTGAAAAATTTTTAAACAAAAGTGAACCTGAAAAGAATAAATTCATTAAATCAATTAAATGTTTTAAGTGTAACGAAACCGGTCACACAATAAAAAACTGTAAACAACAAAAACAAGACAAAGAAAAACAGATCATATGCTTCAAATGTTCAAAACCAGGTCATTTTTCATTTAATTGTCCGGGGAAATCGTCACTAATGACCTTGAATTCCTGTAGTGATAATATGAAGACAAAAGTGAATACAGAAACAGCTGATAATGTTGATGACGGGGTTGGTACTTTACAGATATACAATTTACAAATAGATGAAAACAATTTTGAACACGAAATTAAATACACATTTTTCAATGAAAAAACAGAGTTCGGAGCATCACTTATCACACTAATCGATACAGGGAGCCCCATCAGCTTTATACAGCAGAAATATGTACCAGCTTGCATGGTCATAGAAAATAATTTAGATAAGTATAATCATTATTTTGGTATTAATAAAAGTCCTTTAGTTATACTTGGTAAGGTTAATTGTAACGTAAATTTTGAAAATGAATTGAAAAATATACAAATTTTTATTGTTAAAGATAATACAATGTTCTACCCTGTAATTTTAGGTAGGAATTTCATTGAGTTGAACAAACTGATACTGCGGAAAGAAAAAAATGATGATAAAAAAATGAATACATATGGAATAAAAGAAAAAGAAGCATTGCAGCCGATAGTACCAGCTTTAGATGAAAGTAAAGATTATCATAGACCTACAGACGATGATTTCATAAGACAAGTCTTGAATATCGATGTAAGTAATAATAATAATTATAACTTAGAAATGAATTTGAAAATCAACGATAAATTACCTGTACACGTTAAAAAAAAAATAGAAAATATTGTTGTACCAGCTTGGTTCCTTGATAGCAATGTTCAGACTTATAATAACAAAGCCGATAGTTTTGAAATGGATATTAAGCTGACAACAGACAAATATATTTTTAGTACACCTCGTAGACTACCCTACACACACAAAATTGAATTGCAGAAAATTTTAAATGACTTGTTAGAAAAAAATATAATCAGAGAAAGTTGCTCACCTTACGCGTCACCGATCGTATTAGTCCAGAAGAAAAACAAAGAAATGAGATTGTGCGTGGACTACCGAGAATTAAATAAATTAACTGTTAGAGATAATTACCCTCTACCCTTAATTGAAGATCACCTGGATAGGTTGAAAGATAAGAAATTTTTCACGGTATTGGATTTAAAGAACGGTTTCCACCACGTCAAAATAGCTGAAAACTCCGTAAAATTCACGTCTTTCATTACACCACTTGGACAATACGAGTATCTACGAATGCCTTTTGGACTTAAGAATGCGCCTTCGGTTTTCGAGCGTTATATGAAACATATTTTTGGAGAGCTAATTAAATCAGACAAAATACTTACATTTATCGACGATATTTTGATACCTACCGATAGTATCGAAGAGAATTTAGAAATCCTTGAAGAAGTTCTTAAAATTGTAAAAGAGAAAAATTTACATCTTAGGTTTGACAAGTGTTCATTCTTACAAAACGAAATAACTTACCTGGGATATAAAGTAAATTTTCAAGGAATACGTCCTACAGACGATCATTTAAAAGCTATTAAGGAGTTTCCTATTCCCAAAAACTTGAAAAATATTCAAAGCTTTTTAGGTCTCTGTTCCTATTTTCGCAAATTCATTCAAAATTTTGCAATTATTGCAAAACCATTGCAGGACCTGTTAAGAAAAAATTCTTCTTTCATTTTCGGTTCAGTTGAGAATCAAGCTTTCGAAAATTTAAAATTGAAGCTTGTAGAATCTCCAGTCTTATCGATTTACAGTCCAAAAAATGAAACAGAATTACACTGCGATGGCAGTTCTTTGGGGTTTGGAGCAGTGTTGCTACAGAAGCAGAAAGATAACAAATTCCATCCTGTGTTTTATTTTTCCAAAAGGGCTTCTGAAGTTGAGAGCCGTTATCATAGTTATGAGTTAGAGACTCTAGCTATTGTATATGCATTAAGAAGGTTTCGGATATACCTGCTTGGTATAGACTTTAAAGTTGTTACCGACTGCCAGTCACTTATGTGTACTCTAAATAAAAAAACAATTAACCCTAGAATCTCTAGATGGGCTCTAGAATTTCAATGTTTTAATTATAAAGTTGAACACAGAAGTGGTGCGAGAATGCTTCACGCTGATGCCTTGAGTAGATCAGTGAATGTTTTGCACGTTGAAGATGAATCTTTCGAATTTTTACTGGCTGTAACTCAAAGACAGGATGCAAGAATCAAACAAATTATTTTAGAATTAGAAAAGAGTGAAAGCTCAGAGTTTGAGTTGATTGACGGTCTAATTTATAGAAAGTTTAAGGACAAAGTCTTGTTTTACGTACCTCAACATTTGGAAACTCAAGTTATAAGGACACATCACGAAGCTATGAGCCACTTGGGGGTGGATAAATGTTATGAATATCTTCTGCGTAGCTATTGGTTTCCAGAGATGAAAACTAAAATTAAAAAATACATTCAGACCTGTTTAAAATGCATATATTATTCTCCTAACTCAGGAAAGATTGAAGGTACTCTTCACAGTATACCCAAAGGCCAAATACCTTTTGATACAGTACATATCGACCACCTAGGTCCATTAGCAACCTCAAAAACGAGAAAACAGCATGTGTTAGTGGTTATCGACGCATTTACAAAATTCGTAAAATTATATCCGGTAAAAAGTACTCAGAGTAAGGAAACAATTTTATGTCTACAATCTTATTTTGAAAATTACTCCAGACCTCATAGACTAATATCTGATCGCGGAACTTGCTTTACTTCGAAGGAATTTTCAGATTTTGTAAATGAAAATAATATTCAGCACATCAAAGTTGCTTCGCATTGTCCTCAATCTAACGGACAAGTCGAAAGAGTCAACAGGGTTTTAGTTCCTATGATGGCCAAAGAGTGTGATCAAAATACAACAAGTAATTGGGATAAGTATTTAGCAAAAATTGAATTTTCTCTAAACAATACTTTGAATCGTAGCACTGGTTTCACACCCAGTATGTTACTGTTTGGCCGAAACCAGAAGGGGCAATTTTGCGATGCGCTTAAAGAGTATCTCGAACAAAATCTAAACCAAAAACAGTCTGATTTGAATGCTATTAGAAAACAAGCTGGTGACAACATTAAGAACGCGCAGAATTACAACGAAAAGTATTATAATAAAATTCACAAACAGCCAAGGGTCTATGAAAAAAATGATTACGTGATGATCAAAAATGTTGTTAATTTTCCGGGGGTAAATAAAAAATTGTTGGCGCGTTACAAAGGTCCTTATGAAATCGTAGAAGTCCTCCCTAATGATCGGTATGTTATTAAAGATATTGAAGGGATGCAGGTATCGCGTATTCCTTATAAAGGAGTATGTGCCTCAAGTAATATGAGACCTTATATAGTAGTTGGTTGCGATGCAAAGTATGGATAGAAAAAATAACGAAAGTTTGTTCAATTCAGTGTAATACCAATTTTATTATTTGAGTTGTTCGATACTTAGAAAAATAAAAAATAAAACGCATAATATATGTATGTATATAGTAAAATATGATAAATATAGGTGATAAAAATAATTGTAAAGAACAATAAAGAAACAGGCAATTTGTATATTTGATGTAATTAATGTAATTTTATATTTAATATGACTATTGATTTATCTGTAAAAAATTAAAAAAAAAAAAAAAAAAAAACAAAAAAAAATTCTTATTTGACGTAATCAAATTAATACAAATATAAAAATAAAGTACAAGTATAGAAATAAATCATAATATGTATATAATGTATATAACTACTGCATTGAGTAAAATAGATATGTATTATTAATAAATAATATATCATAGCATATTTTTGTAATATCAGGTACATACATATGATTTGTGGTATGGTCGCGTGGAAAAAAAAAAAATCTTGATTGTAATCGGGACGATTACCTTGTCAGGTTGGCCGATTTGTAGGCAATTTAACATTGTCCAAACACTTATTTGATTCACTGTTCGTACTGTTCATATTCGGTTAATTCATTTATTAGAAACAATATGATAATTTCGAGAAAATTCCGATCTATTATAATATAAGTATTCCGATTTATATACAATGCATCATATGTACCTACCTGCTAAAAATTATGATCCGTTGTAATTGTTAATTATGTATGTAAAATAATAACTTTGTAATATTCTTGTTAAAAGTATGAAAAATAAACGAGTCGTATTTCAGTCGTCGCACAAGTAACAAGTTGTTTTATTTTAAAGTGAATTCTTCGTTTTTGTGTGCATTAATTTTTCGGCCCCTATAGTTAATTCAGTAGTTACATGAACATGATATTTGTTACTTGTTAGAGTTACACATATAAAACATAAAATTTAGAGAGAGTTACACATAAAGGAAATTTTTACAAATTTTTTACATTAACTACAAAATGCGATATTTCATATAAACTTCATATGGAATTGGTTATGTTTAAATAATACATGTACATATGTACATATTTCACTCAAGCCACTCAATTTTGTGTGGTCGGTAGACACACTCACTCAAGTCAACGAAAATTCAAAGTGTTTCGTTAAATTCAATGAAACTGACTTGAGTCAAATATAGTTACACTGATTTAAAACAATGTAATCTGACTTCTGACTTGAGTTAGCTGAAGCCATTTTAGTTACGGCTTTATTCTTTCATAAAACTACAGCTTTAAGTGAACTAGGGCTTTCACACAAGTTTTCTAATTATTATTATTATTGTTATTTTAGAAGGGAGGTCAGTATAACTAACACCCTCCCGCCCACACCACGACCCTCCAGGGCCTTTTGGCGATCTAATGACTTTATTAGTATCATTTGTACTGTACATCTACAGTGTAACGTGGATTGCGAAGCTCTGAGTTGCAAGTAGAAAATCAGTCTCTTTTACATGATATGATAGGGTATAGGGCATGGTATAGGGCTTCGACTGATCTATTATCAGAATGATCCAATGCTCTAATCTAATACTACTTTGTTTTACTTGTTTTCAGCACGAAATCTAAATATCATCATTTCTAAGCACTTTTTCCCAGTAAGCTGGCCCTTTTTCTCATTCAAAACTGATTGAAGTTTGCGGTGAATGGAAGTTGGGAAATAGACAACGAAAAATTGAAAATAATTTTTTTTACCTTAGCCATGGGCACTTTAAAAAACAGTAGCCAGTTGCTATACCATTTGCGCCACCGAATCCCATAATTATATAATTAATATAGACTGACATTATGTATGTGTAAAATTCAATTTCATGATTTTATATAGTAAATTATACATCGATATCACACCAATACCTTTTAAAATTCTTCTTATTGTATTTCAGAATTTGATTGATTAACTTTATTCATAATTTTACAATTTTTTTTTTTACATCGAATTCAAATTTAAAATCATATTTCCTTTGAATGTATAAAAATAACTTTCAAAACATCCTTTAAATTATTATTTCATACATCAAACTCATAAAAAGACTTTATGACATAAACATCAGATTATTAAATTCTATTTATATTATAAGATTATTTTTATATTGTTGTACATACATATGTATAATTTTTTAATTATCAAAGAAAATATGAAGAAAATAAATATAAATAAAAAAAAAAAAAAGTAGAAAAAATATCAGATCAATTGAATTAAATTTTCTGACAGTGTATTGATTGATCGAGGGTATATTAGATTTTTGTTTTTATTGAAATTCATTAAAAATCAAAAATCATTAAAAAAATAAAAAAAAAAATAAATAAAAGTTAAAGTAGAAACGCTTGTATAAACACTCGCATTAGAATTTTCCTAGCGTAAATAATGTATAGGTACATTTATATACGTTTAATGCAATGTACTGCTTGAATATTGGATTTTGTTCATATATGTACCTATATTATTATTTAAGCAATATATGTGATTTATTTACATCATACCTCACACATGTATGATATATAGCATCCTTTTTCAGCGAGATGCTTTATGCGTTTTACATCAATTATGAACGTATGTACATTGTATGTAATTGTAGTGGTGGAAATAAGAATAATCTCATTGCATTTTTGCGAAAATGAATAAAACAAAAAATATTGTATGTTCAAAATAATTTACTATCTTATCTAAAATTGAATTTTTTCCCCAATTACATAAAATATTTAAAAAAGAAGCCAGATCAATATTGCCGCATCGTTCTGTAACTAGCACGATAACGAGAAAAGAAAAGAAAATTCTAAATACTAACAGCTAGTATTTGGAAAAATGGAAAGGCAAGCGAAGTAGAGAAAGCAGAATTTAAGCAGGCTCCCAAAACGCTATAGCACCGATGATTATTATTATCAAAATCATTATTCTCTAAAAAAATATAAACGAGAATTTGAATAGCTTCATTAAAAAAAAAACAAAAAAATCATTTTGTGGTAAAGAACTAGATTCAAATTCATATTAAACTTTATAACTTATCACTGATATTTTTTGTATGCATATATTTTTATTTGTGATGAGTTCGGAAATTCTGTTGAGCATGTCATTGTATCAGATTCTGCAAAGTTTCAAGAAGGACGTGTAATTCATTTTTATTCTGTTTTTTAGTTCGAAATTGTTCTTAAATTATATTCCATTTTCATAAACATTGAGTATAATTATGTATCATAAATTTTCTAAGGAGCTGAGGTCTAACCTGCAAGCTGACCATTTTAAAAACGATTTCTTGGTGCGCAATGGTTAAAGCAATTGGCTCACTGATTTCGAAAGTACTCGTACATATATTCAATTTCTACCCGAAGCAAAGGTAAGAAAAATAATTTTCAAGTTTTTATTGCCTAATTACAAATTTCATTGCCCTCGAGTTCACTCAGTTTAGAATGAGTCGCCTAGTTGCTGATGACAACAAGTAAAACAAAGTATTATTAGATCATTCTAAAAGTATATTAGTCTTTGTCCTATCATGTCAAAAAAATAAGTCTCTTTATCTAACAATAACTCAGTATTTCGCAATCCACATTAAATTTTAGGTGAACACAAATGATAGCTAGATCAGTCTAGAAATCGCTTCGGTTATAACCTTGGCTAACTTGGAGATATACTGCTAATCAAACTTCTATTAAAAAAAATATATGAAAATCTAATCAAATTGCATCGAATTACTTATATAAATCAAATAAAAATCTTATTCATATTTCCGTCACTATATGTAAAACGAATAAAAAGAGAGAAATCATCATCATCATCATAATTTTTATCACAATCAGACAGGATGTTCCTTGATTTTTATTGATAAAAGCATATACTTATATACATGTATGTAATATGGTGTAAATATAAATAGAATGATTTTTCATTTATTCCATTATTTATTTATTTAATATTATTTGTATATTTCTATTTGGATTCTATACGTAATAATTTGTATCCATATTTTATTTCATAGTTATTTTTTTATTATTATGATATGATAACCCTGACCTTTATCTAAAAAAACAAATAAATTACCAATTAAAAAGGAAATTTCATATCATCCAAATTTCATATTTTTATTATAGCTATAACATGTGTACATACATATGTGTGTGTGCATGTAACTAAGAAATTATATAAAAATTTTATATACTCGTATATTTATCAACAAAATTTACGTGTTTTTGTAAATAAAAAATATCTTATTCCTATGACAACAAATATGTAAATGTGTATAAAATATAATTTTTAAAGATAATTACGTAATATCGATCAAAAAAATAATGAGAAAATAAAAAATGAAATATTTTCAAAATTGAAATTATATCAAATTTCTTTATTTTATTTATTTGCCTGGAATAAAGAAAAATAATTAAACGAAACTATTATATGTACATACATATATTATTTTCTATGAATAAATATAAAATTGAATAGAAAAAGAAATAACATTAATTGAGGACAAAAAAATCTTTCAAAAGATATAACAAAACATATATGTCATTTTTCAAGTTTTGAAGTTATACCGTCATTAAAAGAAGTTGAAAAAGAGATTTTGAAAAAAATACAAAATTTTGAATTTAAGTCCTTATATCTCGAGATAATACGCTAATCCAATCATAGAACAGGAAGTTCTCTTTCAAATGGTATATTAACTAATCCAAGATCCTGATCTGGAGAAATAATGGTTTTCATAAAACACACGCCATTTTGAATCAAAAATTTTTAAGACATATACCACGTTAAAGAGGACATTCTACAGTATCATTATCGGAAGGTCTCGTTTCAAAATCTGGCCGTACCAATTCGGAAGTTCAGCCTAAAACTGTGATAACTGATTTGCAGATCGCAGACAACATTAATTGTGAGTAAAATCACAGATAAGGGATTCTGTAGTATAATCTAATTACATTCATTCAATTCACCTAATTACATCTATATACAGGGTGATTCTCTATCGGATGAAAACCTTGAGACAGGTGATTGGGCGTGCCGAGAAACGAAAAAAAATGTATGGCAGGGGGGGTCTATTCTCAAGGGGTAAGGAGTTACGGGGCTACGAAGTTTTTTTTTTTAGGTTAAGTCACTTGTTCCGTATTTTTGGCCATAACTCACGAAATACTCAATTAATTGGAAATTAAATTTTGCACTAAAAATAATTAGTCCTTTTCAGGACTACGAAATAATTGTTTTAAAGAGTGAAACTTTATATTTTATTTCTTTTCTCAACGAGAAATATCAACAACAACAACATGTAAACAACTTTTCGATGCAAAACTACTGTTGTATTTTATCGCAGAACTCAAGAACTACGAAAGACAATCAAATAAAATAAAAAGCAAATGATAGGCGATGCATTGGGCTATATTTTAAGTAAAAACAATTAAAAAAAAAATAGGGCAAAATTTTGAGATATATGACCTTGAATTCAAAATTTTCCGTTTTTTTCCATGAATTTTTGACTTTGATGAGCCGTATCTTCAGCACCGCTAGTCCAATTTAAATTATTTAGACATCAAAGTAAAGAGCCATTAATTCTCTTTCTAATGAGTGCAGGATGACTCAAAAGTATTGAGTATTTCGTGAGTTATGGCCAAAAATACGGAACAAGTGACTTGACCTAAAAAAAAACTTCGTAGCCCCGTAACTCCTTACCCCTTGAGAATAGAACCCCCCTGCCATACAATTTTTTTCGTTTCTCGGCACGACCAATCACCTGTCTCAAGGTTTTCATCCGATAGAGAATCACCCTGTATAGTTAGTTACTTTACAACTCAGTGTGAACTTGTCCTATTGACCCACATAATTGTTGCAAATTGATTTAAATATGAAATCAAAATTCATTTCAAACTTTTTAATTCTGGATTTCAATCATCAATATAAAGAAAAATAATTATTGGTAATCAACAAAAATTATTCTAACTTCAATTTATTAAAATGCAAAATGAATTCTTGTGTGATTTCGATTACAACATGTTTACTAAGATGTTTATTATTAAAAAATTAAAGCAAAAGATACATATGTACATGCATGTATATTTTAGTAATAAGAGTTATTTTAAGCGATATACTCATACAATACAGTACAGTATGCAACATCATTTATTATAACTATTTTATTTGTTATTATTTATTTTTGAATATTTTAAGAAAAATTATTATTGATATTTTCATAGAAATGTAAGTATATGGTGTGTATGCATACATATTTATATTTATGTGTATCGGTGGTCATGTATAATTTTTTTTCTGTTATAAAAATTTATTTTATTGTACAGTTATATTTATTTATTTTTTTTTTTTTTGTCTCAGTTGAGGTATTATTCATCTTGAAAATTGCTGGCATCCTTTATATGTACATGCATATATTATATAATATATAGTATTAGTATGTATGTATATACATTGTGCTGTAATACAGGAAAATAATACATACATAAATATGTACATATTTTGCATAAAAAAAAATTATTTAAATAAAAAATTCTCTTGATTTTCTTAATGGTACACATAATATAACGTATACATATACGTTATACCCGTATGTATCAAAAATATACGTGAACTATACTTGTATATACAGTATGTTTATGTTTTTGTCTACTTGAAACACACTTGAATTTATTACGCTTGCTAGAGTATCGCATAAATATACATATACTATACTGTTTTTCTACTTAGATAGATAAATGTGGAACATTTTTCATCAGTTTCGATTTCAAGATTTGCTTTTAATTTGAATAAAAACAAAACAAAGTAAAAAAACAAATAAAATAAAATTAATTAAAGAAGAAGAGAAAAAAAAAACAATTCAATTCATTTTTAATATTAAAATTTTATTCTTGTATAATTTTTAAAATTATTGCTTAATGTTAATATATGTATACATATATGTATAAGACCGAAGGTAAGTATGGAATAAAAGAAAAAAATTTTACTTAAAATAATAATAATAATGGATTTGTTTATTTTATACATTAAGTGATTTGTTACAGTGACTTCAAAAACTGTTTACGATTTAACAAACGGTTTTTGCAGATTACATCACAATAATTACTCTTTCACACATCACTGCTTGTCAGAGGCTTGAATATACCTCGATGGTTGTGGAGTCGGTCTGGTACTCTTGAGATCCCGATACGAATCTCAGCCAGCACGCTTTTGAATTTAAAAATATTGGTGCCCGAATAATCAATAAATTCTAAAACACTGAAAACAGTATTTCAAATACATTTTGAACAAAATTTATATTATTATCGAGAATTTATATAAAAGTATTGAGAATAATTGGATTTTTTAAATGAATATGAAAAAAAGGCAAATTTTTCAAAAACAATAATATCAGGACAAATTAAAAGTGCTCTTTCTGTTAAAAAAAAGAAAATGAAATATTTTATATTGGGCCGAGAAAGAACTAAAAATTGATGTGCAAGTGATATCTTTGGTGACCAACGAACTAAGTATGTGAAAATTTATCTTAACGGAAGCCGTCTAATATGCTGATGAGACCATTAGCATATGTTACATATTAATGATGGAACAATAAATTATTACTATAAAAATAAATGGTTCCTATGTCATTTTTTTCAAAAAGTGATTTTTTCGCTAAAACTCATGTCCAGTTACGACCATCAGAACTAAAACGATTTATTTTTGACTAAGTAATAACTTTCAACTGACTGAATACCAATGGGTTTTACTAGTTTTACCAATAAATCACTTTTGAAAAAAGATGTTTTAGAAACTCTTATATTTATCATTGAACAGTGGCATTTTGATTTTATTTTCGTATTTTAAATTGAATTTTTCAAGCAGTTTCTCATAGTCTCATCTCATCTTTCCGCAAATGCCCTCAACTACAATATTTGTCCTACAGAGCACAACAAATTTAAATAATTTTAATTTTTTCATTTCAATTAGAGCAAACTGTACCCTTAAACATTTTTTAATCAGTATGTATATGATGCGGCTTTAAGGATACTACAATGGATTATTATGAAAATTTCCAAGTATTATGAATATTTTACATGCCCCACTTTCTAAAATTGCGAATACTCCCATTTTTTTAAAATCTTAGTTTTACATCAATTATTTTCTATTTTTATGAAAAAATCGATGAAGGGATTTTCCACAAATTCTAATATTTATTATGTGAAAATAAAATTAAATTTTTTGAAGTAATAATAAATAAGATAATGATGATATAGTGTATAAGCACAGGTGTAAGTATATAAAGATTTAACATACATACTCGTACATACATTCGTAAATTGATAAGTTTACAGTTCAATTTACATTACTTGATTAAATTTTTTTCGTTTTCAAATTTAATTCTATATAATTTCGAAATTTATTTGTATATGGACACATGTTGTTATGCATGTCTATATACAAGAATACTCGTATATAATGTACATTTGTGTATGTTTCTACTTCATTAATCTTAAGATGTTAAAAAATTGTTCATGATACAAAGTAAGTACAGTGATATACAATCATATAACTATACATACTTATACTTAGAACAATTTTCATACATTCACCCACTTCTGATTATAATAAAATCTTGGAAGGCAAATAAGTAATAATTTATATCAAATCGTTAACAATAATATAATACTTATGATCCAAGCACAATATGACACGAGGATTTTTATTTTGTTATCGAAATCAATTTTGATATTATATACACAAATATGTATTGATATGTATTCATATTGTATGTATAAATGTATTGTCACTTAAAAATTATAAATGATATGACATATATAATGTACATATGTAAGTATATAATTTATATGTATATTATTTATGTGTGCAACATATTTACGGGTATAGATATGTATCTATACAAGGTCAAAAGATTCTCAATCAATTTGTTATTAATAAATAATACAATATATGTATGTATAAAAAATAAAACGATAAAAATTAATCAGTCCTTAATATAATTATTATTATTTTTAATACCAATTAAATACTAAAAATATAAAAAAAAATTGATTTTCATATTAATACTAGCATTATACGTTTATAATTGAATCATAATATATTTTTGATTTTATGCGAATATATACGTAGTGCGGACCAGTGAAATCAAGCCTGATGTAGAAGGAAGGGTGGAAATGAATAAAACTTTTTCAATATAGTCTTCATTTATTTCAATACATTTTTAACATCTCCTGATTATTGCTTTTATGCCCTCATACAATTAATTTGAATCTTTGTTCTCAAAATGGTTTAAAACCGATTCCTGAAGCTTTTCGTCTGTCTCAAATTTTTTTCTTCTGAGGTCACAGATCACACCCTTTAATTTTGAGAACAAAAAGTAATCGCTGGGAGCTAAATCGGGACTACAAGGTGAATGCTCAAGTTCTGTGAATTCACATTCCTCGATTCACCATTCCTCTCTGCTTATCAAAAATAGACTTCCTTGTATTCGTAATAAATCAGCATAATAGGTGGCTGTTTTAACATTGTTACTGGTGTTACGTTCTTTGAAATACATCAACAGCATTTCTTGCCAATCTCAAAAAATTGTTGCCATATTCTTTACTTTCTATTATCACTTCAAAAAATTAATTAACACTCACAGAACATTGCCGTTCCTTATATAAGCCTCGGAGGGCATTTAGTACCTGAATCAAAAAAAAAAAAAAAAAATTCCTGGAAAAACTACCGGCAATTACTTGAGGTTTGATTTCACTGGACCGCACAACGTACATACATACCTATATATTACATTTATGAATATGATATATCTTATATCTTAATAAAGAAAAGATAAAAATAATATGAACAATTTTGTATAACACGTGCAAAATAAAAGTTTTTATATAAAGTAAATATTTGTTTAATAGAAGAAATTCATTAATTAAATTTTTTTTTTTCAGATTTTTAATTACATAATGTCAGAAAATTAATTTGGAAAATTATAAACTTTTTCATAATATTATTAATTTAATATATTTTTAAATTTTATTTATTTTATTTTACTTTATTTTTTATGTACGATATTAGTTATGAAATTTATACGATAGACGATATTGAAATAATTTTCATGAAAAATATTAGCGCAAAACTTAGTGTTTGGATTAATATTTATAGCATAATGGTGATATATTTGGGAATCTCGGTGGCTCAGTGGTAGAGCAACTGGCCAGTGGTGTCGAAGTTGTGGATTCGATTCTCGTCCAATACAAAGCAAAAGTAAGTTTGAAAAAAAAAACTAACAAATTTGCTTAGTTTTGAACGAGTACCACTGGCCTGGTCTGGTGAAAAAAATTTTTAGAAATGATTATTATAGCCCTATTCTGGTGTTGTGACTCATCACAAGTCACAACGAAATTGTGACTGGTTTTCTTGTGATTTTCCTTTTGACTAATCAGCTGTTTCGTATTCTGAATAAGTGATCACAAGAAAAATCACAAAAATTTCACCCCTTAGTGGTGAAGATGAAACGTAAAATTTTTTCAAGAAAAATGATATATTTTATATATTTCACATAACCTTAAAATTATTCTTGTGACGACTGAAGTAGCAGATCACAACTTGTGACTTTGGCATGTTGTGACTTTTTACCGCGGAATACAAAAAGTTACAACTTGTGACTTATGACTAGTCATTGATACTCAACAGAATAGGGCTATTAGTCTACTTTCTGATGATTAATAACTCAAAGTATCATTAGACATGTTTCTCTATTCCAACAACTCTGTAGCTGTACCTGTACCTGTGACTCGTAATCGCAATCCACTGTAGATCTGTAGTTGCATACATGAGAGTAATAAGACTTAAAATCATTTCGGTTAAAGCCCTGATAACTTAGAGCTGTAGCACTATAGAGGAAGAATAAGAAGAAGTGATACATTTAGTTCTAAGTATGTATGTTGTTAGTAGATTAGTTAGTACATTTTTATATCTTGACACGGAAAAGAAAAACGAATCAAAAATTATTAAAAATTTAAAAGTAGAAATCCAAATAAAAAATTACCCATGAAATTTCAAAAAAGTCACGTTTTTATAAATAAAGCAATTTGCATGCATACACAACTTGAATGCATAGAAACTGTGAACAGTCGTGAAAATTGAAAAGAACACAAATATTTTCTATAACATGCGAAGGTGCATTTTATGTTTTATGCGGTCGATGATTTCGCATGTTGATGGTATACAGATTTTAATTGTAAATAAGTATGTACATTCAAAATCAAATATCGCGAGTTGCGTATATTTGAATTCATTTTATTCCAATTGATTGATTTTAGTTGATTATTATTATTATATTTATATCATATTGTTTATTAATAGGCACATATGTATATACGGATACTCAGCCCGTTTTGGCACCGCCTATCAGTAATTCTGTCAGATATATCATCCAGGCTATAGGATTTGAACTCGGAACGTCAAGCGTACCAGTCCAACAATCACAATCATCGAGCTATACAAGCCTCTTACAATTTTTATATAATAATTTTTTTTTTTTAAATTTAATTATTTATTTACAAAAAATTTGAAAAAAAGAATATCTAAAATCATAAAATTATTCATTTGACACTCGGATAATTATTTTATATTTTATATATACAAATAAATGAATACGAAATCTTCTTGTATATTCAATATGTACTCGTATATTCATAATATACCTATTCAAAATAAAAATGAAAATCAAGAATAATAACAACAATAATTATCATAATAAAATTAATTTCAATTGAATATAATCTATTTGTGAATAGAATATAGAATCTTTTAATAGATAATTCTATCAAAAGTTCTAAATGCGATAATTTACATGTACATAATATGTATGTATGTATTTCCATTTCAGTTTCAGTATTCATATCGTATTACAAATTCATTGAAATTGATAATAATTATAGAAACGCGACTTCTTGTAACTAAATGAAGATATAATACACTTTTATCTGTACGTTGTACGTACATAATAAATATAAATGGAGGTTCTTTTCTTTTTTATTTATACATACATTTTTTGTTACTACATTTGTATTTGTATACATACATGTGTGTATTTACAAAAAAATTTTTTTACAAAAAAAGTAGAAGGAGAAATAAAAAAAAAATATTTTTCTTTATAAATTTTTATATTCGTCATCATTACGATTGTAACCATTGTAACAACATCACGGCATCATTAATATTACAATCGTTTTAACAAGAAAAACAGATGATGTAAGGTGAAAGAAAAAATGGAACGAGTTTGTATAATATTTTATATATGTATTAAATCAAGAAATACACATAACTTGTACATTTATGCTTAGAAATATATAAACAAATATACAGTGTGTTTCACTACAGAATAGCTCGTCCAGTCTCCACTCGCTTCAATAACATGGCGGCATCTTTCATCACAACTTTCCACTAATTTCTTGGCGTACTCCTCGCTAAAGTTCTTCCAAATTCTTTTTAGTACTCGAATTAAATGATTTGTTTTTTTTTATTTTTAACCCCCGCAATTTCTGCTTCATGTAAGCCCACACATTTTCAATAGGGTTACAATCTGGGGATTGTGAAGGCCAATCCATAGTATTGATCCCATTTTGAGATTTCCACTGAGTTCAAAGTTGACTCCGATGTTTGGGGTCATTGTCTTCTTGAAGAATCCAATCTCAATTTCCGTGTCCAAACCAGTTATTTGTTGATCGTAACAACCCATTTTTATATATTTTGGTCATTCGTTTCGCATCCAGTATCCCCGTGAAGCACATCAAATAACCGAACCCCTTTTGACAAAAGGCCCCATAAACGTGTACCTTTGAAGGGTGTTTCACAGTATGTTCTATGTACCGTTCACATTTTTTCGTCCAAGCACGTCTCAAAAGATTTGAAACGAGAAAAGAAGCTTCATCCGTGAAGACTACATTACTCCAATCTCGGTTAATATTCTTTTGGGCCCATAGTAACAATTTTTCCATATGGGAATTCGTCAATAAAGGTTTTTGTATCGTTGACAAGTTTTTTATTTAAAATTCTTTGAGACGTCGCTGAATAGTTGAAGTGGAGATGTTTATACCCTTTTTCAATAACTTTTCATGTGCTTGTCGAATCGATATTGAATGATTTTCTAAAAATATCTTCTCTATTGTCTTATCGTTGCGGCTTGTTGTCAATCGAGGCCTATCCTTTTTATGCACGTCATCAACAAAACCAGTTTCCAGGTAACGTTGATTCCATATTCTAATGAAGAATCTTGATTTTTTCAGATACCCAGCTACTTCTGCTACGGTCATTTTTGGTCCCTTAGGATGGCTAATTAAAAATGCGGTTTCAAGCCACACCTTGTAATATGAACTTATTTCACTTTTAATATTGTAAAAACTAATTAATGCCACTTACAACAAAAAAAAAATTATACTGCGAATTAGAGATTCGATTGCTCCTTATATAGGCAAAAAATTTTACTTGTAACTAAAAGGTTGTAGATAAAATCGAAGGCTTTCTGTAGTGAAACACACTGTATATTATATATACTAGTAAGAAAAATCTGAAAAATATATCATATGTGTAAAATCATCATTTTCATACATGTACTCCATTATGTATAAATAAAATTTAATTCAAATATTAAAAGCAAAAAAAAAAAATGTAAAATGAAAAAGAAAATACATAATCAGAATAATATAACATAAACATATAAAATTGGATAAGATATTACTTACATGCATACATATATTTTATTGGATGAATGCGTACATTATGTATGCATGTATGTATTTTACACGTTATAATAAAATTTGAATTAAATATACACATACTCATACATTTACACATTTACATACATATATATATATATATATATATATATATATAGATGCATAATATGCTCATGATATTGATGTGATTATTAGAAAATGAAAATGAAAAAAATACTAAAGAACAGGAATTTACAATTTTATTTAAGTAACTGACGTTTGGACGTTTGGATATAATATTAAATTTGTATTGTACACATAACATATTACACATAAATAACACATCATCAACACAGTGCGGTATCATATACACATGCATATGTAATGTATTCATACCTATATGTTAACAATTTTTGAAATGAAAGTGAAAGGGAATAAAACAGATAAATTTCTATCCATCACAAAAATTCATAAAAAAAATATTTTAGATATGATTGTGACGTAAAAAAAAATATATACATATATTAATTTATTAGTTGTCTGTTATACAAAAATAATTTTCTTACAATTTTTTATAATAACTTTATACATACATATGTACTATATATACGTACTTAGTACTCATATGTGTATTCTTCATAACAATTTCCAACGAGAAGAATTTTATTTTTGTTACAACATTTTTAAAGAACATTAAACCGATATACACAACCAGTTATACATTTATAAAAATATTTTCATGAATTTTCTTTAAATGTGAATAATATGTATGTACATCTACATACATACTTACATTTGGATTTACGAGAATATTCATATTTTATATTTAATACATCATATGGTATCTTGTGGGTTGTTTTTAATGTTAAATGCAAATGAAAAGAAAATATTTTTTTATTTAATTAATTGTATACAAATTAAATAATGAATATAATGTGTGACTCTTAAATTTGTATGTAGAGTAATATGTAGTGATATGTAAGAAGTTTTATTTTTATTGTGTAAAATTATGGATATTATATGCAATATAATAAATACATAATTTGAATGTATTAAAAATTAATAACTTTTAAAAATGAAAAAAATAGGAAAATGTTTGTTTCAAACTTCAAAGTTAATAGTGAAAATGTATTCGACAAACAAATTCTTTTAAAGGTAATTTTTTGTTTCATTTCTTCAAAAAAAAAAAAAAAAAAAAAAAAAATTTTCTTTATAAAAGAACAAAAAAACTTCAAAGAACAAAGACAAAAGAATAAATATAAGTAATATTATTATCTATGTACATTTAAATAAATTATTTGTATTTAAAAGAAGAAAAAGATAATTGCATTAGGCTGTTTTTTGATTGTTTTGTTTTATAATAAAATTTAAAATGAAATTCTATAAGTAGTGCTAACAATTGCTAAGAATAAGGTTTGATGGAAAAGTAACATTGATCTTGAAATTTCTCGAGCTGTGTGAATCCGATTGTTAAAAATTTTTTTCCCTTTTTTGGAACACCTGTTTCTAAAACACATATGCATGTTCGTATTTGCAACCATTTTGTATGTACTAGTTTATTTTCGGTAGTTGAAAAGAACATTAAATTATTCATGAAAAATGATATTATCAAGTGAAGTACTGCATTCATGAAACATTATCTAACATTGGATTTTGGTCATAATCTACTGTGAGTAAAACAAGTATTTAGAAATGGTACAATCGTTTGCAACGGACCCTTAAAAAGTAACTAGTTACTATTCTGGACTCCTTGGCATATCAACCAAGGACTTCAAAAAATAAAATAAATGATTATAGACAATCTTCGAAGCCCGAAACACTGTCAGAAAGGTTGCTGATGATGTTAGCATTCCAAAGAATTCCAAAGGAAACGATCAGATTTGTGACAAAACGATTTGTGGAGATTACATCACAATTAAGCCCTAGACAGACATCTAGTATAAACGTGGTATCGATAACATGGTATTGGCTATACTATATGTCTGTCAACACTATACTAGCTTTATACCAGGAAAACAAGCTGGTATAAACGTGATATTGAAACCAGCATGATTTGTTTAGTATGAATCTAGTATTCACAAAATTTACTAAACGTAGCGCCATTTTAATGCTGCAGAAATTATAGAAATTAATTTTTACATTGAGCCTTACTTATAAAAATTTCTTAAAGTCGACTTTATTTTAGTAATGACATGCCGAATTTAGAAGTGACTTTAATTTTGGTACTCATAACAGTTTACTAAGTTCTAATTTAAAAAAGCTTTTTTAGCAAGCTCTTTTTGCTTACTACTGTAATTTTACATATGGAATTTATAATTTTGTTATGTCAATAGTCAGTTAGTTATGTCAATTTGAATAAAAAAAAAAAATTTTTTTTATTTTATGTCAAATGTTACTATGTTATGCTATGTTATATGCCTATTTTATATTTTGATTTGAAATTCTTTGATAGTTTGATCAAAAATTAGGTTATTATGCTCTTAATAACGACTTAGTAGAGCTCTCGCCACGATTAAAATTTAAAGTCTCTACTAACACTAAGGTTAGGATTAAATTTGTTATAAGTATGAAAAAATAGTTAGCAAAGGATTAAGTTCTTATTAATAACTTAGTTACAGTTTATAAGTAAGGCCCATTAGTTTTAACATAAAGTTGAAAGTAATTAGTAGGCATAGTAGGCATTAAGTTGAAAATAATATAATGCAAATATAAATTTTCTATATGACACCACAACAAAATTCACAAAATATGTCAAATGATACTAGGTTTATACTAGATTACATGTCTGTCACCATGCTAGTATTGTTCATACCATGGTCTTCATACCATGGTATCGATACTAGATGTTTGTCTAGGGCTTTACTCGTTCATACATCACTGCTTGTCAAGGAGTTGAATAGCTCGATGATTGTGATGTTGGACTGGTACTGGTACGCTCGAGGTCTCGAGTTCGAATTAAAATCCCAGTCAGCGTGCTACTCTCCTCCAACTCGATCATTAATTCCAATCAGCAATCTATACCAGTAACTGAATACTTATGATAAACTGGGATGATATATCTGACAGTATTACTGATCGGTGGGGTGCCATAATAGGCTGAGTATTCGTATGTGCACTTAATATACATAAATACATTGTTTTTATAATTGCATAAGTAAAAAAAAAAACTTACTGCTTGTCTGTAAATACTTATATGGTCCTCTGCGATTTCTTTTTATCTCGAGACTGAAGACAACCATGAAAGGACGACATTTTGCAACCATATTGATGACAAAAAAGCAGAATCGCTAAAAGAGCTAAAAATTATAATAAAAAACTATTTCCAGAAGTGCTTACAATATTGTAAAAACCGAGAGGAATTATTTTGCAGGGGGCGAAATTGATATTGATGAATAATTTTCAAGAATAACTAAAATTATCTTTATTTTTGAGTTATTCATTTTATTTGCTTGTTTTGTACATACATTCTACATTCTATTCTCTATACTATGATTGATATGTAAGACTACTCGTATGTTCAGAAGGCACAAATTATGAATTAAATTTTTCCATTACCTATTTTTTCTTACACATACATATCAATTTTTTTTGTTTGTTTTAAATACATTAGGTACATGGGTACATGGAAATGAAACTGTGATCATTGTATATGTACATACATATAGATTTTTAATTACATATTCATAAGAAATTATTCTATTGAAATAATTGATCCAGTTTATATGGGTAAATCGATATAATGTACATGCGAGTATTTTAATTTTCATTTGCTTTAAATATTACGCAAAAATAATTTGTTTAAAATCAAAAAAAAAAAAAAAACTAAATAATAATAATAATTGGAACTATGTAGCCGTTTTCATTCGTAAGTATCTATATTAATACTCGTATATTGTACATACGAAAGGACCACGAAAGTACTATATATTTTTTCATGTGTAAATTGTTACGCAAAAATGATTAAATAAATAAACAAATTTTTACATCATACAGAATACAGACAACACATTAATAAACATAATATACTGTTTATTTTTTTTTTCAAAATGTCAAATTAATTCATGTGTATGAAATACAAGTACATAATTTTTTTTTTTTTTTATCAAAAAAATAATAATATCGATCATATAATGATTTAATGAAACTGAAAACAGGATATATGTACGTATATAAGTATATCTACTGTACATAAAAAATAAATATGCACACCTATATTCGATATTACTTATTTATTATTATAAAATTTATTTTTCTTTTTGAGTACCTACTCGTATACATTGTGAATATGTTATGCATACTCATTTATTTGTTTATTTAAATTGCAATTAATCGAATGTGAAAGGATATTGAAAAATATTTTTAATATAATATGAACTCGTAAAAAAAAATAAAAATAAAAATAAAATAAAATTAATACAAAATAAATATTATCTGAAAATGTCATTTTTATGTATGATGTAGTTAAAACAATACCAGTATATGTATGTATGTATGTAAAAAATGAGGATAATAATTTATTATTACTTTTATTTATAGAATAATAAACAAAATTAAGAAAAAATGTTTCTACATTTCTTTCATTCAATTTTTCATTATTTTTATTATTATTATTATTTTTTTTTTTTTTTTTGAAAAAAAAAGCAATTTTTTTCTAGGTTATTATCACATCATTACGATAAAAAGAATATACATAATCGTATATTGAAAATAAAGAATCATTAAACTCTTCAAAAATAGTATAATATACACCACCACCCAGCAATATCACAGCCATATTGAAGCATCTATACATACATATACTTGTATATCTAGTAAGCGGTAGATTGAGTATAAGAATAAAGTATATAAAGAGAATAAATAGCTACATAATACTCGTAAATAAAAAATAAAAATGTGGAATGGTAAATGTCATATACAAAGATCACCAACAATTAATAATTGCCGTTCAATTGTAAAAATGGATAATCATAATAATCATGATGTAATATCGATACGTTCGATTAGTTCTGAAGATATATCTGATGGTAAACATGATAAAACAGTTAAATGTTGTAGTGCAGCAGCAAGGAATCCAGCTATAAAAACAGGACGAAGAATACAATTATTACAGGTAATTTGCTATTATTACTTCATTTTGTATTTGTCAATAATGATAATAATAATAATAATAATAATAACAATAATATTTAATGATCTGTATAATAAAAATAATGAATTTAAATAATTTTGATATCATTCGCATATTATATGAATGTGAAAAGTGCGCAATTATTTTTCATACATATACGATTTACAATTTATGCGTTCATACTCGTATATGCATTTCATTTCAGTATGAGCACACGTAAAAAAATGCATTATTTTCATTTTTGTTTAGATATTGTTTTCATTCTATATACATACATATTTTTTCTCTTAAAAGCTCAGGCATGAAATATAATACAGTGAATATCAAAAGTAGTTGTACACTTCCAAATGTAGAATTTTTGATAACTGTAAATCAAAATCAAATGAACACTTGTTTCCATTTATCGCACAAATAAAATCCTGATATGTTCTTAACATTATTATTTCTTACTATTTACTTTCACTTCTTTGTTTCTTCTTCAGTTATAAAAAAATAATTAAAACAAGTCGTAAAATTACGAATCAAAAATGTTTATTTAATGGTTTAAAATGGTTTTTTTAATTAAAATGTTATAAAAATCTCTTTCTTGTTAAAACTATTTTTTCGATTTTGATGATGATTAGCATACTTGAGGAAAATATACTTTTGAGTTTTAACCTTTCATATGCATATTCAATTTATGACTCTATTAAAGATGAACATTAAAGATGAATCTTGAATCGGGACACAGTAAGCGGTAACTAACTCGTACATTGTTTAACTAAGGTAACCACGATAAATAGAGTGGTTATTAGTATATACAAAGAAAATTGCAGTGGTTAATGAGTTAACTAACGTCAAACATCGAACAATATGTCAAACATGCATCGAACAGTCTAAATTTTTGTTAAATCTATCTGTCTGTGCATTAAGTGTCATCATAGTGAAATAAAAATACTTCGAATAAGTTGAATTTATTATTTTAATTTTGGCCGTTTTCACTTTTGCATGGTTTCATAAAAGCTTGCACTTTACAGTGTGTTCAGTTTAGCAACCATGCAAACGTCATGTGTTCATTTAATAAAACTTGTTTTAAAATTAACGCAACCTATACAAGTATTTCAAGTTGATTGCTTTTCTGAATAAGAAGAAGATACACTCTTTGTGTTGCCATTGTCATCAGCAGTCATTTTGTGTTTACTTAAATTGAAGTGTTTTTTCTTTGTGTTTGATGTCGGATTATGTTCAAATATGCAAGTATTTCCACATACGCAAGTGAATTTTTGTCGTAATTAATTGGTTGCTTTCTTTGACGTTTGCATGCATGGTTGCTTACTTGCACGCAACCAAACGCATAAAATCATGCAAAAGTGAAAACGGCCTTTATTTTTATTTCCATTTAAATGTCAAAAATTACTAATTTCACCAGTGTGTCAAATGGTTTAGCTAATTATCTCGGTCTGTACAGAGTATTAGATGATTTTCGATATCAACGTTTCATCAAGACACGATTTAACATAATAATATCAATTTTGTATTTTATTTGAAAAATAATAAACGTTTCTACTACGTAATTATTAAAAGACATTTTTACTAAAAAACGAGAGCATTTCACAATAATTTGGAAGTGTACAAAGACTTTTCACGTTCACTGCATACACTTAAAAATAAATAAGTATATGTAAATAAAAGAAGAAACATAAAATTAAACTTATAAGAAAATCAAGAAATTCATAATGATTTACATTTTTATTCGTTACCTTTTTTCATTAAATATTTTCTCTATTTTTTTGTCCATGAAATTATAATTTTTCATTTTTAATTAAAATTTCATTTTAAAATTTTTTCTTTCTGTTTAAAAAAAAAAATCATTCATCAAAATTCATTCGGTCAAATTACATTTCTATTAAATTTAATTTCTATTTTTTTTTAATTTAAAAAAAAAAATTTATTGTTTTGAAATCCTTTTTTTTTTGTAATTTTATTCTCACATCTTTTTCAAATTTTTGAAATATGCAAATTAAATGTAACTATAATAATGATAAATATACTTATCATCATAATCATTATCATCATCATCAAAAGCATCATATAGTAATACAAAATTTTATTTCGTTTGAAAATTTAATTTTTATTTTTTTAATATCATTCATTTGTAATTTCGTAAATAGAAATAAAACATAATTTAGTAAACAAATTGTGTGTATAATTTAAAATAATAATACTTAATAAGAGAACATATCTGTAAATAAATACACAGTAATTGTATACGTACCAATATATTTTATATGGCATTTGACTTCATATACTCATACATTTTGTACGTATACGTATGTATTCTTGTACGAGGGCCACACTGAAAGTTTTTACAATTTTATATAAGAAAACATAATTTAATAAAAATACTTTTTTATTGTTTTTCAAAGTAGTCACCATTAACATTAATGCACAACAGTTCTGCCACTCAATGTTAGTTATCTAAGATACAAGTTGTTCATATGCTGATACTGCTGCTTCAGGCGTTGAAAACTTTAAACCAGCCATTTTATTTTTGATTTGAGGAAATAGGAAGAAATCACACGGTGCAAGGTCTGGACTATACGGTGGATGACCTAGTAATTTTATTTTATTTTGCTGCAAAAACGATTTAGTTTCTTCAGCTGAATGAGGTGGTGCGTTATCATGATGCAATGTTATGGTGCTTTTTGGTCGTTTTTCTCTTATTTTCTGCAACACTTTTGTTAGGCAAACTGTTGTATACCATTTTGCTGTCACGGTTTTTTTTATCTTCTATAGCTATTGTGCACACATGACCAGTTTTACCAAAAAATGTTACAATCATCTGTTTTCCAACACTGCGGGCCTGCTTTTGTTGGTTTTGGATCTTCTGGAAACACCCACTAAGCAGATTGACGTTTTCCTTCCGGTTCAAATGAATAAATCCAGCTTTCGTCACCTGTCACGATATTGTAGACCAGATTTGACTGTCCTCTTTTATACAAATCTAAAGTTTTCTTGCACCACTCCACACGAGCTTCTTTTTGTTCGGGTGTCAAAAAATATGGTATTCATCTGCAACAAAGTTTTTTTACCCCCAAATGTTTATGGAGAATAACTTTTATTTGACTCGTGCCAATCCCAAGTGAAGCACGAATTGTGTTGTAGGTGACTCGATTGTCTTCTTGTATCATTGTCTGAACAGCATCGATGTTTTCTTGAACTACTGCGGTTTTTGGACGACCTTCGCGCGCTGAGTCAGCTAGATAATTTCTTCCACGTTTGAACTCATTAAACCAGTTATAAACAGACTTAACAGATGGTACCTCATCACCAATTGCCAAACGAAGCCGTTCAATACATTGTTTTTTATTTAAACCCGCTCGAAAGTCATAAAAAATCATTGCTCTATAATGCTCACGTTTTAATTCGATTTTTTGACAAACACGATAACTTTCACTGAACACCACAGAATCAATTAACCAAATGAAAACAAATTTTATAAGACGTAATTAATCAGAAAGGTTTAAACTTTTGTTTAGCATATTTAGTGGGGGTTTTACCTACCTGCATATACCTAATTGTAAAAACTTTCAGTGTGACCTACGTATGTAAGTACATATATGAACATTCATATACATTCGTAATAATACGAGATGGTTATGATTAATGCATGTTACTCTTTCATTATGATATTCACACTCATATGTATACGTTGACAATATTTGCAAATATTTATTTTTCATAAATGTATTTTGCATGCATTATTACATTCTTTCATATTACACACAAATACAATTTGACTTAACTTTTTTACTTATACGAGTATATGCTCATGGCTTGTAGTAGGTATGCATGTATATAATAGGATATAATATAGAGTTTTTTGTAATTTTATAAGGACAGCGCCTATAAATTTTTACTTACTACATTATATGCGTATTGCGTTGTGATATTGAATGAATAATTGTCCAGGAATTTTTTATTTATCTTCGTTATATACTACATAGTAGAAAAAGTGGGAAAATTTTAACGAGCAATTTTTATTTTTTGATTTATGTTTTTTTTTTTGTTTTATTTTTATTGAATAGTATATATATTTTTATAACTCTCATCCCCATACATATGTGAATTTGTATACGTATACTACCACGTACTACTAATACATTCATATAGAGATATAAAAAGTAGGTCAGAAATGTTATATAAGTTGACTGTTGATTGTTTGTTTACATTTTGCAAGCAATTCATCATAATAAACAAAAAAAAAAAAAAAAAACTTCAAGTTAGATTATACTATAGTGTACTAATTATGATATAAAATCAGAAGATTCGCTATATGTATGGCATGTGGGTTGTATGTATTTTTACATTTTTACTTGTGGGAGCAAAACAAAAAACAAAATGCATTAGTATCCAGTCTGGTAAACTATGTTAATTATTTATCTTCACTATTATTTTTTTTTTTCCTGTGTGTTATTTCTTGCCTAACTCGTGTATACGAGTATGTACATAAGTATGTATGAGAATACATGTATAGATACCATGAGTTTATTATATCCTTTCACTGTTTTGCATGCATAACACATAGTCATTATAGTCAATTTTATTATTAAGATAAATTTAATAGAATAAAATACTATGTACTATGTAATATACTATTATTATGCGTGTATAAATTAAATTTACATACACATTCACATACATTTATATATTCGAATATAAATTATTTAAAATTGTTATTTATTATTTTGCATTTTATTTTAATTAAGAAACATTTATTTATTTATCTTGATATTTGATATGAAATAAAAATAAATGCATACACAAGTATAGTTTTTTATTCGTTTGAAATTTAAAAATGAAAAAAAAAAAAAAATTTTATTTAACTTATCATGCAATAATAGCATAATAATATACCCTACTATAATAATACATAGGTATGTATATAGCATAAAAAAATTATAAAAAATTCAAATTGTATGCAGTCTATTTTTCCAAATAATAATGGAAGTAATTTATCAAGAAAAATACAAGTTTTGAAAAAATGAAATAAAAAAGTTGAAACATTTTTCATTCGAAATAAATTATGCTACTATCATCAACTATAGGTAGGTAGGTACTACTTTAATTATATACCTCTATATACATACGATACAATAAATAGTTGGACAAATTATTAGCATAAAAACGTAAATTTTCCTTGAATTTTCTGTTATTCATCTTTTGAAAACTAAAAAATAAAAAAAATTAATAATAAAAATGAAGAAGAAAAACTGTTAATGGAAAATTTATTTTATTAAAAAAATTTTGTTGGCTTCTACACATGCCTTTAAAAAATATTTAATATTTATTTCACACAATAACATTTATTACATATAAAATAAATGATGAAGAAATGCAAGGATATATAAAGTGAATGAAAATCGAATAAAATTGATCGATTATTATATACCTATATCGTAAATTTGAAAAGTAACTTCCATCAAACTCTAAGAATTTTTTCATATTTTCAACTGTCTACAAAATGAAAAAAAAAAAAATAAATATTAATAAATTGGGATAAATTTTTGTATGGAGATATAATCAGATTTATATTATATATCAAAAAATCAATCATGCAAGTGAAATTCACACTTGATAGATTGGTATGCTTTTACATATGTATATGATATGGTACATACATATGTTTCTAGATTTTTTCAATAAAAATATTTTGTTTCTACTTCTTATGATTATCCATAATCGATTAAATCTTTTAGACTTTTACCTCGATCAATTACAATTATTGATTTTCTTTAATTGCCTCATCAACAGCACTGGTAGTACTAATATTGGGAATCATTTTAAATCAAATTGGAAATCATTAACAGTTTTGTCATGTTCTGATAAATGGATCATATTTATAAAGTATGAAACTTCCAATTAAAAACTAAATGGAGAAATCAATATTTTGATTGGTATAAACATTTTTGACAATGAATGTCTCAGAAATATCCGGTTTTAAAAAATACAAAAAATTTTTGAAAAATATGTTTTTGTCCCTCAACATGGTCATCTTTTAGACCGATACACTTCACCTACATAATTTTCAATAATTTGGAACATTTAAAAATTATAATCTACTACAGACTTAATTTCTTCATTGTTTTCAAATATTTTACTATTGATTTATTTTCTTCAGTTTGGAAATATAGAAATCAATCTGTGGACCGGGGTGTTAAAATTCCGATGGAATGTGCGATGAGTAAAGAAGGAATTCGAACTTTTGCTCTATATGATCACTCGATTACGTATAGATTTTCCATGTCCAAATTTTCTGTCAAAGAAACTTCAAAGCTAAGACTTTTGAGCTTTCTCTCAAACTATTATTTTTTTTTCAAATAAACACCGCCATTTAAACATCAAGTCGGATGCTTCTGGAACTCTCCAGTATACTTGATCGCATATCGTGTATTATTCGTTATATTCATGTTATACGTATACCATATTTTCATTTCAGATTTTTTAATTTCAGTTCAAAATACTCATTAATTGTCATTCTAATTCTTAGTTATAGTATTAATTACTATAATATTTTTTAACAGTAAAAATACAAGAGATAAAAAATGAAATCGTACAAATTAATCGTATATGTATACATTTAGGTATATGTATGTCCTGTAAAAAAAACAATTTTCATGCTAGACATTTTTATATATTCTGTTAATTCTTATCATAAAATCACCTTGGCACACAAAGTTTTAAATGAATTTATGTTAATTACACATTTTATTGCACATTATTTTTATATGTTTATATACACTTATTACGCAAGTATATGTACATACATTATAACACATAATAAACAATAAACAAAAGTTAAATATTATTTTGCTATAAAACTACATACTGTCATACTACATAGTACATATGTACATTTAAATTTAATTAAATTTTATTTCGATTGTACTCATTATGTCGTATGTAACTGTACATACTCTCATTTACAATTTTGTACAGATAAATGTTTTTGTGTTATTAATATTTTTCTTTTCTTTTTTTTTATTTTTTTTAATTTATTTATAATTAATTTATTACTAATCCGTTTATTTGATTTTTTATACAGATGATAATTCTACCATTTATACCGATTCTGGCATTAATTGTTCAGACTTCACTTATATTACGCGATATATTAATTAATCGTCAGGAAGTTGCCGATATTGAGACGCAGGTAAATAAATATTTTTTGTTTACATAATATTTTACAATTATCTTACATATACTCGTACATATGTATGTCATGTAGTATCTACACACACATTTATATATGCTATGTAAAGTAAAATATAAAATAAATTGTCAATAATTAAAATTTATTGATTTTGTAAACGTGATACTTTTTTGAAATACCTACCTACTCGTAAATAAATAAATTTCAGGATATACTCGTGCATATACTCGTATATGTGTATGTAAAAACAAAGTAATATAATGTTCAATAAAAAAAATATACATACACATATATGTAGATAATATTAACATCTCCTGTATTTTATGCAGAAAATTTCAAGTAAGTTTTAAAAAAATAATTCGCTTTTCATCAACTGCAATGTCACAAAGACTAATTCATTCTAATTTTAAATGCATTTGCATCCTATATCTGTAGATAGGATTATCTGAAAAATTTTAATATACTGTGTATCAGTGTAAATTATTCTAAAATGTACGACAAAAAATTACATTCTGTAATGAAATTTCAAATTAATACATGAAATATTAAACGAATAAGCAGATTTTTTTTTTTTTTTCGAAAATCCTATTTGTAAAATTTCAAAGTATATTAGATTTTAATAATATTTGACAGTAGGTATACATTTAATATCAAGCTTAACTATAAAGTTTTACATTTTGTATACTTTATTCCTTTATAACATCAAACCATCAAGCTGTAAATGTGCATATGTATAACTATGTCGTTTGTATATGATAATAAAAGCCTGTAACTATAGGAAAATTTACTATTTTCATATATGTACATACATATAAATCAATAATTAATGGACACATCTGCATACATATATTTTTAATTACTTTGTATTCGTTCAGTAAATTTGAACAAACTCATATTTACGTACGCATATAGTAGAATGAGTATACGTATGTACATTTTTATGTACTTGTACACCTACACACACGTAACACTTTCACATGAAATTAAAAAAAAATTCCAATATTTAAAAAAATCCAATTTTATCACATGATAAAAATAAATTTCATGAAATATTAATTGAGATATGTAGCAAGAATAATAAAATGAAAATTTAATTTAAATTAAATACCTATGCTTTTGTGAAAGTAAAATTACGCGACGATTCAAAGTAAAAACAAAAAAAAAAAAAATTTAATTTCGATATATGTAATAATAAAATCAAAATAATTTTTAAATTTTCATTCGAAATGAACATTTTAATTATAATAAAATTTTTTGATTATATTCATTTCATTTTATTCTATCATTATTTAGGTGAATATTGCAACAGCACTTGGAAAAGTTGTAACTCGATTGCAAATTGAAAGATCTGAAGTTGCATTTTTTATTTTTACAAATGGCAGCACTTTACGGTAAGTAATATAAGAATGAAATGTTCTCAAAAAATTTTTTGAAATATGAATTTCTTTGAATGTATCTATTTTCTAAAATTTTGTAACGTATTTACATTACGTATTGGGGTTTAACAATAAGCGCGTCAGAACTTTAAAATGAGACACAATGATAACTATACCCACAAGTACTATTTACATGGTTTGTTTACTATTTTGAAGAACAATCGATTGCATTATGTTCTGAAAATAATATCGTTTAAATGTCTTTCTCGACTTCGTCTTGCTGAAAGCTGTAGAAATGCACATCATCCGAAAAGATGATATTTTTTGACACGATATTGGCGACTAATTGACATCAGTATTTCTTGAAATAAATCATTCAGGAAATTCCTCTTACAATACTCGTAAGTGGATTGTCTGAAGAGATGTGTGACAAGTTGCACCCGTCCTGTTGAAAGTAAACATTTTTTATTCCAACATTTTACAGTTCAGGCCAAAAATATTCTGTTATTATATTCCTAATAATATTCACTTCATCCGAAAAGATAGTTTTTATCTCAAAATCGAAATCTCTCAAAACTTTATAAGTCTTCAAACCAGGGATGCGACGGGCTCTGACGTGAATGTCTTCTTTTCTTTATCTTTTAGATTTACATTTCGATTTAACAAACTTTTTTCGTAGCATCCTGCTTCAAACGAAGAATATTATGTAAATTTCTTCAAATTCTCCATAAATTTTTAGTAATACACGAAATATGTAAGACAAATCGAACTTTGATAATAAGCTCTACGCATTGTTGAATCATGTGTACGTATCCATATAATCACTTGTTAGTTCTCACACAATGCTGAGCACAACAATCAAAACTTGAGATTGAATTTTCAATCAATGAAAGTTCTGACGTTTCTATTGACAAATTCTATAGATTTTTAAAAATTTATTTTTATCTTCATTTTCTTATAAATCTTGCATTTAAATTAAAACAGGACTAATTTAACACAACGTTTTGCAATCACCGATCAAGCATTAAATCATTTAACAACATGGAGCGAAGTTAATATACCACCAAATAATTCATATGAGGACGTTGTTGAAGAAGTCATGTTGAATAGAACTGAATTTCAGAGTCGTCTAAATGATTTTCGGTAAATTAAATTTTTTTTGTTCATGTTTTTTATTTAATATGTATTTATTTATAAATTTATTTTACAAAAAAAAAGAGAAAAAAAAAACACTGCATTTCTGACATAATAATCATTCAGTTCCTTAGACTTAAAGTCACTAAAAAACGGATCCTTGTGAACAAAAAAAAAAAAACATACACAAATATACATATTTCATCAAATAAATATACTTGATTTTTTTTTCAGAAAAATTAGATATTAATATTATTTGACCACATTCATTAGATTAATAATAACGTTATATACACGTACACTCTGTACATATACAATGTACTCGTGTGTATTTTAATTTCTGTTCTAAATTATGTTAGAAAATAATTTATTTATAAATGTTATGTACATACATGTGTATGTATTTATGAATATGTACATATACATGGAACAGAACACTTATCATCCTATTTATACACACCTTATGAAAAAAAATTTTTTTTAATTTATTCAAAATCACGTTGTCAAGAACATCATTTTGATATGTTTCGCACACATTATAGACGAAGTTTTAAATCCTTTTTTTTTTGCTTGTATGTTTTCATTTATTTAATTCATGATTTCATTTAAATATTTTTTATTTAATTTTTATACGATTTAAGCTGTACATACAAAGGCGTGAAAAAATTATGAAACAAGAATAAGTTTTCGAAATAAATTAGTGTGAATAAATCATGGAACATGGTAAAAAATTATTATTAAAATTTACATTTTATGAAAAAAATGAATTCGATTCAAAATCTTTTAGAATTTTACTCCAATCTTCTTGTAATATTTTCAATTTTCGAATTGAATTACGCTGATATTATTTTCAAATTCTTTTTTCTAAAAATTATACAAAATATGTTCGATAAGATTTAAGTAATTCAGACCTTTGTGGTGTATATAGTTTCCATCACATGACACATCAAATTATGTTTTTTCATTTTATGTGTCGTAAATCATTAAATATCTTTATTAATATCAGTATGATTACGTTCTTTATTTATGAAAAATTACGGTTGTTCCATAATTTTTTCACGCCATTGTAATGTATGTATCTAAACATATGAGAATTTTTAATTAGAATTTCATTAAAAATAAAGCGTTTTTTTTTTAAATATATATTTATGTATTAATATCTAGATAACATTTTTTGATATTTGATATTAAACAAGATGAGAAAAAAAAACATTTATCTATACATCTAATGTCCGTACATAGTATGTGAGCAAAAGTAAAAGTTAAATGTTAAAAATGTCACTGTCAATTCAGAGGTATAAAAATTTAATATTAAAAAATGGAATATGATAAAAAATAATTATGAAAACATCCTGTTTTTTTTTTCGTATAATATTTTTCTGCTATTTTTCTACGTTAAGTACGTGCTCGTATATTAGCAACAATTTTTAATTAGTTTCTAGGTTAAGTTTTGTAAATACATGCCATTTGTATATACAGTCGTGACAAAAAAATGTTGACACTTGATTTTTAGATATTTTTATGAACTACTAGTGTGAATAAGATAAAATTAATAATATAGATAATAGCAAAACTTGTTTGAAATTTGAAATAAGGATATATCTTCTTGCAAAAACTAAGATTCTTCATATTCTTCTATTTTTAACAATATTCAAGAATATATGTCGAAAAATTAAGTGTTATTATTGAACTAGCAATAATATTCAGGCAGCGTCTTACCTGATATCTAAACAAAAATCTGGCTATTTAAAGCAATGACCGCATAGAAAACACTTTGAATATGTTCTCAAAATATTATTTTTACATACATTACTAGTTTTGCTTACATAGTTATGTACATTAATACTTTGTATTTCCACCCTTTAATCGAATAACCAATTTTATTCTTTCTGGCATTGATTCAGAGCATTCCTCAATCATATTTTGATGTGTTATCTATCAGGCATGTAGACATTCAATAAATTTTATTTAATAAAAAAATAATTCAATAATCAATAAGTGTTAATATTTTTTTGTCCATGACTGTATGTATACATTTTTATGTAAGAATATAACTCATACTATTCGTAAAAAATAAAAATGATGTACTTCATCTTTTCAAATACATCTTCAATACATTAATTACATGAAAGATTGATTTATAGTTTTACCTAAATTGTATGTACGTACATGTAGATGTGGGAATGTATGTATGAACAAGAACAGAAAAGTGATTTCCCATCAATATTCGTCCTTTTTTATATTTATTATTTACAAAAAAAAAAAAATTACAATATTTAAACGAAATAATAAGGCAATCAGATTTATTTTAATTTGGATTAGTTATTTTTAAAATAATTTATCTGCTGTGATATACGCAAAATTATTATTGTAGGTAAAAAAATTGTCGTTTATAAAAACTTATCACATCAAAACCTTGATCAAATAGAAAGATGATTATTGGGCCCTATTATGAGTGTCGATAGTATCGACTATCGACAAAATTAAGACGAGACGAGACGATGTAAATTTTGTATTATATAAATCGATCGCCTCGACAGAAAGATATTGCCATATCAAATTTTGTTTTCATTCAGTTTTACCATGTAATTTCTATAAAAGTTGTCAAATATTTCGATATAAAAATTTATAATTCATTTTTTTTTTCAATTTTGAATAAAGATTTAATTAATTTTTGTAATTTTTAATAAATTTTTGATTAATTTAAATAATTTTTAGCTAAGTGAGAAAATACATATAAAACATATTAATTTAATAATGGCTTTTTTGGATAAAAGAAGAGCATTAAGAAATGCGTTCATTTTTTTTTTCAAATAGCTCAAACACCATTTTTGGTAATTTTTCTTTAATTACTTAAATTAATTAAATTAAACTTAAATAAATTGAACAGAATAATTAAATACACTTTATATTATATACAAAGCATACATAAAATGTCAAATCACCATAGACTACTAAATGCCTGTCGATTAGTTTTAGCTGATCGACTCAATGTGTCGATATTCTCGCCTCAAATCGACACTCATAATACAAAATTTGTCGAGTCGATGCGATAGTCGATGACGAGACGATATTATCGACACTCATAATAGGGCCCATTATTTGTAATCAATAATATTTATACTATGGAGAACATTAAAAGATTTATATTTATCAATAATTTTCCTTAATATTTTGTTACCATGTACATATAATGTAATTTGAAAAGAATATTTTTGTATAAAATATATTAATTCAAATTCATGTATAGAAGAAGATTTACCAGTAAAACAACCTTGACATTATTCAAGAATTAATAGAATTTAGTTACGGAAACAAAATTATATCACAGAAGCTTAATATTTTTTTTGCGACATAACAGCATCAATTCATTGAAATTTTTTTATCAGTTAAGGAAAAATTTATGTCATTCAATTATCCTAGTTCGATATTTGTTTTTTTTTTTATTTTTTTTTTTTTTTATTTTTGAAATGACAGTTATGTAATTTCTATTGCCATTTTATGTTTTCCTGAAGTTGATTGAATTTTACAATTTTTATTAATTTCAAGTCAAAAAATCAGTTCAGAAGAGAGTAGTGTAACTGAGGTAATGCAATGGTATGCGAATATTAATAAAGCTATGTTGAATCATTTAACAGAACAAATTAAGGAAACTGATAACAGTGGTGTTTGGAGGTAGTATAGCTATGTATATGAATACATTGTGCATATGTGAACTATTTTAAATTACTTAAATTTCTATAATATATGCATACATACATATTTTGTTTAATTTTTTTTTCTTCGAAAAGATATTTGATTGGTTTTAAAAATCTGTTAAAAAGTATCGAATGTATGGGTATAGCATCATCATTTGGAATTAAATATTTTGGACGTGGTATTTTAAGTACAGAAGCTTATATATCTTATATAAAATATCATGTATTGGGTAAAGATTTATTGAATACAGCATTGAATTATGTGCCATCCTTAAAAGATTTGTACAGTAATATAACAGCGAACACTAGAAATTTTAAAAATTTAAAAAATCTGTAAGTATAGATACGAGTAAAAATTGTAAAATCTAAATCTAAATATGGATTTATTTTCCGTTATGTATAAAAATATAGAAGTTCAATTATTTTGAAAAATAAAAAAATTGAACCAAGAGTTAATGATGCAATCGACTACTACGATTTGATGGCAACATATTCGGATGATTTGAGAGCTTTGCAAAGTGAATTACGTCATAAAATTAAGTAAAAATATTAAAATTTATGTTTATTTATTTATTTTAAATAATATAAAAGATATAAATGTAAATAAGTTTTTTATTATTTCATTGTTATTGTTATTGGTTTGATAGGGAATACGTACAGAATGCTTTAAATGAAGCAAACAGTCGAGAGGCTATTGGTATTGCAATTTTAGTTGTCGTATTATTGGTATCACCAATCATTATAATTCTTGTGAGAAATGCAACGTCAACTATTCAAGTTTGTATATAAAAATAAAGGATACATGTTTTCTTTTTCAATATAAATTAAAATTTTTGTCAATTTATTTATAAATTTATTTTCGTTTTTAAATTTCATCATAGTTATATGCTATGAATTTGGCACAAAAAGCAAAAGAATTGAAAAAGGAGAAACGTAAAAGTGATTCGTTACTATTTCAAATGTTACCACCGAGTGTTGCAATGCAATTGAAACAAACGCAACAGGTAAAGGCGTAGTCATGATAAGCCCGTTCCGTTCCGACACGTTTCAAGACATACCTGTTATAATACATAGAACGGAACGGTGTATAGTAAAGTTGAAAGCTAATATTGAAAATTTATATGGAAGCAGGTTATGTTATCCGTAAAAAGTTGAAATTTGTTCAACTTCAACGTTTCGTACCATTCCGTTCCATCAATCCATATACTATAAATAACATGGAAATGTCAAATATCCAACTTTTTTCTTTTTACGGAACGGAACGGGCTTATCGTGAATACGCTCTAAGTATATGATAAAAAAAAATATTTCCGTTTTAGTAATAAATTATATGATTAAATTGAAAATAAATTTAATTTTTTTATTTTATTTTTGAAATTAACTTTTAAGGTCCCAGCTCAATGTTATGAAGCAGCTACAATTTACTTTAGTGATATTGTTGGATTTACAGAAATTGCTGCTGAATGTACACCATTAGAGGTAAGTAATATCACTGTATTAAATTTATAAAATTAAATTTTATCCATTTAAATGTTTGTTTATAGGTTGTCACGTTTTTAAATTCAATTTACAAAGTCTTTGATGATCGAATTGAATGCTATGATGTGTATAAAGTTGAAACAATCGGTGATTCGTATATGGTAGCATCTGGATTACCAGTAAAAAATGGTCAGTATAATAATACATTGATATTCATTTTTTTGTTTTTTGTTTTGAATAATTTTCAATCAGCAGGAAAGCAAAAGATAAATAGGTAAATAATACGTAAAAAAAAAAAAAATTTTTTTTTTAAAGTTTTTGGTGTGCTTTATAAAATACCCACATAGCTATACAGATATCTGGCTGTGATTACAAATTAGAATGTTTATTTTTTTTTGTTTTGGTTTTTAAAGTTAAAAGTTAATTCTTTTTCTAACTTCTGTTTGTTTTTCATTTTATACTCGTACTTGAACTTTTGAAAGTTGAAAAGAAAAACATGGATAAAAGAAGGTAGCTACTTGGTATTTTATTTCAATAGAAATTAGACAGGCGTCTCATTAAAGATTAATAGGATCGCATACGCATTAAAAATGAAAAGAAAAATTATTTCAAGAGGCTGAGAATGTTTTTGTTTTAGTTGAAGAATTTATATACGAGTACGTTTATTTGACAGTTTAAGATTGGTTGAAGAATGTGGTATGCTATTTTTGTAGTTTATTTTTTTTTCGTATCTCTTTTGTATTCCCTATCGTGTCTAGTGGTGGTCATTAATCAATTTTGTTTGTTACATATTTTAATGCTGTCATTGTCAGTAATGTTTATTTTGCACTCCATCATATAGATATATAATGAAATAGCAGCATACAATACACTCAATTACGAGTATCTATTTATCATTACATCAGTTGAATTTTATCGATATATATATATTTTTTAATTCTCAGTTCATTATCGAAATTAAAAATACTGATATATTACATCAGTTGTCTTTGATTTAAAAACCTAATTAAAAATCAATTATCATACATTAGTACAATTACAAAGAAAATAAATTAATAAATTACAATCTTCAAATTTGTACACTTTCAATTGGTTTACACTTACACTTACAGTGAAATCTTTTGGCAAATAAGTTTTGTTAATGTTTTTGTTTTTAGGTAATAAACATGTAACTGAAATAGCAACGATGGCACTTGATTTGTTGAGCGCATCAAGCTTTTTTAAAATTCCACATCGTTTACATGAGACATTACAAATACGTTGCGGTGTGCATACTGGACCAGTTGTTGCTGGTATTGTTGGATCAAAAATGCCACGTTATTGTTTATTCGGTGATACTGTTAATACAGCATCTAGAATGGAATCAACCGGTGAACCACATAAAATTCATATAACACAAGAAATGAATGATGCATTAATGACAGTTGGTGGATTTAAAACAGAACATCGTGGTTTAATTGATGTTAAAGTTTGTAAAATAATTAAATATCGAAAATATAATTACTAATATTTTTTTGATTTATTTTTAGGGTAAAGGACTTATGAGTACATATTGGTTAACGTGTAAAGATGGACCAGTTATTAAACATGAAGAAATATCATGGTATGCTGATATGCAACCAGTATTTTTACAAAAATTGAAAAATGATACTTTTAAAAAGAAATAATTCTTTCGAATATAATGTGAATGTCTTTGAAAAGATTTTTTTATTTTAAATTTACAATAATGTATTGAAACAGTTTTAGAAATTAGGTGATATTGTACCAAAAAAAAAAAAAAAAACATTAAATATTTATCGGTTTTTTAATTTTTTTATGTGAATATTTATGACTGTGTCTATTTCATATAAACAAAAAAATATATATGCATATATCGATGTCTAATAATAAAAAGAAATGAGACATTTTAAGTCTCATAACAAAACATTTTTTTTTAATTATTTAATAAAGTGGAGTCAGATACTGGGAGGCTGTGAGTATAGAGTTTACGCTATTAAGTTACATTTACAATTTAGAACAGATTACGTTACACATTAGATTTTTGACACCTTCTTCAAGAAATTCTATAGCGCCATTTGTTTTTTTTTCTGACAAAACGAAATTACACTATAGTGAGATTGAGATTAGAATCTATTTCTAATGTCATGCTGGAAATATTGAAAATTATATTGAAAACTTGTGTACCAATTACCATTGAGTATACAAGAATAATGTAGTCAATGCCAATACCAATATAGGCCTCTTTCGAAAATGCAGTCAGATGTGGCGATCATCCATGCATACGGATATCGTATGTTATCAATTGATTGTCGCTGACATTATTGTCGCATTCTGTGTCATTTTCAAATACACTCTAAGGCCGCGCGCAGACTAAGAGCGTAGCGTAACTGAGCGTAGCTGAGCGTTACGCGCGTATAAATTAAAGCAAAGCGTATAGTTCAAACTACGCTACGTTACACTACGCTTGCTGTATGCGCAGCAATAAGAAACAATTGATTTGAATTTTACACTCTGAAATCTACGCTACGCTACGCTATTAGTCTGCGCGCGGCCTAATGTTATCACGCTTTTTTGTGATCCTTTGCAATCTTCATGCATTTTTGAACTTCTGACCTTTGCATGTATGTATTTTGGAACATTTGATTTCCGTCACTTGACTGGATTTTCGAAAAAGGCTATACCAATATAATAACATACATACATAATATATACATTCATACATAATCTGGTATGTAATCTGGACTGGGTTGTAAATGTTGCTTTATTCATTCAGGGAGTTTCTTTATTATATAATCACTAAACACACTCAACTAAATTTAATTTAATTGAAAATTTTCATGAAAATATCCTTGAAAATCCGCTTGCAATGTACGATTGATCGATTATTCATCAATATCTATTATTAAAAACAAAAATTTTGAGAAAAATATTAGTAGATTCATTCATTAAACGCTAAACTGAAAATCTATTGTTGAGAAGCACTACATTATCTTTGATTCATTAAAATTCAAAGTTTAATAACTTTAGCATAAACTTTTCTAATCATTGAACCTTTTTCGATGAAAAAAACTTTTCTTCGAAAACAGACTAAAATTTTCCAATTTTCAAATTTCGAAAAACTTTATGAGAATATTTTTTTCGAAATTAATTCAAGTTTAAGATGGAAAATGTATCGTTTGGTATCGTGCGTAAAATTAAATGGAAATCGTAAAGAAACTTAAAAGAATTTGTTGTTTGTTTGTTTAAATTTTGAAAACTTTAAAAGCTCCATCATATCCTTTTTCTGTACCAAATTTTTTCCTACATTTTTTTATATTGAGCTTTCGCGCTTGCGTATTGCGTATTTATGCCTTTATGCTCATTTTAAAATTGGTATAAATAATAAAATGGAGGCATGGAAGAATAATGGAAGATTAAAATTGAATATCGAATTTAAAATATAAATTTATAACAGAAAATTTCTACTGAAAGCATCTTTAAGTGATATCTACCGATTTTTTTAAAGTTATTAATGAAAATTCACATTTAGGAGATCAATTAACTTCAGTCTAAAATTATACGAAAATACTCGTATAAACGAATTGGTTTTTTTTTTTTATTGAAAATGAATTTTAAAAATTTGCAAAATATGATCAATAAAAATTTTCAGATTAATAATTTAGATGCGAAGTTATCATTATTTTAATTTAATTTTTTTTTAGCAATTATTTTATATTTCTGTCTGCTGTTTAACTGTTACAGATGATTGTAATCTGCACGAAATTTAATTTTCTAACCATCTGAAATGACTTTGAAATTACCTATTCGCTTTTCATACTCTTTGTCATTTTTTCGCACTTTTCGTATTCAATTATCTTGAACACATTTAATTTAGATTTTCGTAAATAGTTGACTATTTTGGCATTATCTAAAACATGAGGATGTCTTTTTTCTATAAGTTTGATTAAATAATTCATTGGAATACTATACGTTGAAAATACATATACTCTATACCCTTTACAGAGGGTTATTTATTTAGGACGTTGCTTCCAGTTTTTCATATTAATGGTTCAAGGAAGCTTCGCATTTAGTTATGAACTACGAAATTAATTACGTTTACAAGTATAATACGATAAAGAATACCCCTAAAATAAAAATTTTCGATTTTTAAATAAAATATATAAATATATGTAATTAAAAGTTAAAATACATTCGAAAAGTTTTATGTCATTAAACTTCTGGTATATGTATACGAATATTCTCAGTTGGTATGATGTATAGTATATATTGAAGACTTTAAAATTCAAAATTAGCAAGTTTATTATAAATTTCAGGAGTTTATCATAAATAAGAATACATAAATTTTTTAGTATATACATACTTACATATACGTACTTACATGCCTACATATATAATTACACTTTTTTTTTGTTTTGAATTTCTCATACATATTTGGAAAAGTGAAAACTTTATGATAACATAAATAAATAATTATGTTATTTACTCACTTGCATGCTGCAACGCTCATTTATAAAGTCATTCTTTATTTATTGTATTGTGAGAAAAATTTTAAACTGTGCATTTGACTATCATTTACTGTATGAATAAAACTTAATAAATAATGTAATTCAGAATGAAAATAATATATGAGTTTTAAATAACAAATTTTTTATATAAATTCTTGCATAACCAAATATATGTAAATGTATTACTCAATTTTGGGAAAATTTATATAAAAAATAAATACCCACTAATTTATCCATAAATATGTAAAAATATGATAAAGACATCATATGCATATACATCAAAATTTTAATGGTTAATTGCTTTACGTTATATAATAGGTACATATAAAGAGGCACATAATGTATTGACAACTTAATGGTACGATGATTTAAAACCACCATGAATTTTTATTACATAGTAAAACTACGACCTACCACCATCATATATACGTATTGTATAACATATGAACTCATCTCGACAATTTACATCTCGATACATGTGTCGACAATTTAAAAAAGTATGGTTATTTTATTTTATACTATTTTGAGAAAACCAAAAGAATTTTTTTCGTTTATAATAACTGAAATTGCGTTTTGTTTTTAGCTGGAAATATATATACGGGTTGTCCCGCCTCGGGTGTATACTCGCGAACAGTAAATATGTCTCATCGAGACAAACAAAAAATCGTACTATAGTGGGAGGGGGGTTGTTGGTAGTCTCAACCATTTATCCGCTAGAGGGTGATTTAGTTTTTTCGCACTGACTCTACGAAACACCCTATAATAACTGCGGTGTAACTGGCTAAAAGAAAGTAAACTAAAAAAAAATCTGTATGAAATTTCCCCCTTTCTCTAACGACGACATCTTACATGCTTCTCCAGGTTTTTTCTTTCAAGAGTTATTGTGTTTCAAAATCAGAATTTAGTGGTTTTTTGTCATTTCTTTCAGAGAAAATAAAAGCTGTGGAAGTAAAACGCCCTCTAAATTAATTTCTAACAACGTAAGCAAGAATCCCAAGATACTCGCTTCATTTTTGCCTTTAACAGTAAAGGTCCCACTCCTGTAGTACGATTTTTTGTTTGTCTCGATGAGACCTATCTACTGTTTGCGGGTGTACCTGTACTACACCAATTTTAAGGGTTTAGAAGTGAAAATAGAAATAACTATATTCACGTACTTATAAAAAACAAGAAAAACTTTAGAAATTGACATTAAAAAATATTTTTTGAAAAATGTAATAGACAAACTTTTGCAAATAGTCGCCACAATATTGTATTTCATTATGTTACATAACAATTCGGACAGCCATTAATTTTTAACAAAATCAATATTAAATTATATGGTAGAGACAGACGAAAGTGAATCAATGATAATTGTTGCGATCATTCATTTGCCATTTGTCACTCCAAATTCAGTTAAAATTATTATTTATATCTTCTTTTTAACTTTATTCAAACAAGTTCGAATAAGGATCGAGTGAAGTTTGAATGAAGTTTGAATAAGGTTTGAATGAAGTTGGAAGGGTTTTAGTGAAATTCGAATAAAAATGGAATTAAGTTTCAGGTACTTCATTCAGCGATAACAAATGAAGACGATGAATTTGAAATTTCCAGTGATGAAAACAAAATGATAGTAAAAACTAAAATTGACAAAATAAAAATATATAACAACCAGAATGATCATTGAAAAAGTGTAGTGTGTTAAGGAATTGTTGAATGAACATTACATGAATGAATACAGGATGAATAATTATTGATCCGCTTTCGTCTGTCTACTACATAACAAAAATAAGCATTTGTTTTATGTACTCCAGACTTTTGACATATTTTATAAAAATTGAAATTTGCAGCTACAATTATATTTTTCATTTATGATTGGATGTAATTGAATTTTATCGAGGACATTAAGAAAAATAAATTATAATTCATTTTATATTGGCTAAATTAATTTGAAATTTAACGATTAGGTATATAAAATTTACAATAAAAGCCATGAAAACATAATAAAAAGTTATCTCCTGCTATTAAAGGTATATACATACAAAAATATTTACATAAAAATTATTTACGTACACTCATATATAAGAGTGTAAGTACTATTACAATATTATATTGGAGAAAAAGTATCGAGCCCTGCTCCATTAGATATATTTTATGATATAACAAAGTGTCTTATCTTATATTCAATTGAATCGAAGTGCTTTGTGAATCGAATTGATAAAAAATCTTTTACTTTTGTTAATTCAATCTGTTGATCATAATCGCGTTTTAAGAATGAGTGAAATTTTTTATAATCAATATAATATACAAATAAAAAAAGTTTGAATGCAAATTTGTGCCAAAACATCGTTCTGTACGATTGCTTTAATATTCTAATATCTGTGATAAGATTAAAATAGGCGATTAAAAAAAAATATGCCATGGTATTATATTTCATACGTCTGTGATGACTCAGGAAAAACTGAAAAAGTTTGGCTAAGATTTAAATTCACCTTCCGCATCATTTTGATATGGCGATGGCGCGGTCTGATTATTACAATTATTTTTATTCAATTTTAAAGAGGCATGTGAAAATCACTTTTCTCAGTTTCTCATACATAAATCTTAGACGCTCTACGAATTTTTGGAATATAGAATTGTAATTTTATCACAGAATTATTTATCACAAAAGTTATTGAATCTGAATGTAATAAGTCGAGTATATTTGATAAAAACGAATTGCTTCAACATTTAAAATAAATTTGTTCCACTATTATCTATAAAAGGTCCGATACTTTTTCCCTTTTACTTAATATAATCGTATATTTATTTACTGCGTACATATACAAATTAGGTGTATTATCAGTGTGTTCATTTTGAATAATCTAGACTTCAAAAATAAAATAAAATAATGGGGGGATTCATTTCACGTCGTAAACTTCGTAATCTTCGTAGTTTTTCAGTTTTCGTAGTTCATTTCCATACATTTTTGAACCACGAACGTTTTGAAAAGTTCAGTTTTCGTAGTTTTTTAGTTAATGTTTGATATTTCTTAGAAATAAAAAATTGGTATAGTTGGTTTAAAAATCAAAACACATATTAAAAACTAAATATAACAGATGAAATAAAAACAACTACGAAAAAATTTTATATGGTCGTTCATTTCAATAGAACTACACGAAACTTGAAAACTGAAAAAATTAGTAAACTGAAAAATGAAATGAATCCCCTTAATATAAAAATTAATTTTAAAATAAAGTTTTGAAAAGTTTTTCAAAAATATTTTAATTAATCATTAAAAATAGAGTGATAATGGCTGATTATATTTCATAAACTTTTTTTTTATGAATTGAAAATATCGCATTGTTTAAAATTGAAGAGAAAATAACAATTACGAAAAAATTTTTTAATCAGTTTGAAAAGTTTTGTTATAGCCAAAGTAGTTTTGAATATTACCTTGAATATTGGTTTAGTATAAATTATGGTATAAACAAACGGAATAGACATAAAGGCATGCATACGTGATATTTAAAAAAAATTAAAAAAAAATAAAAAATAAAATTCGACGAGATAATTTTCAATCATTATTGTATAGGGTACGGAGGAAAACAATTTTTACTTTCACGATTAAAAAGTTCTCAGATATGAACAATGAAGAACATCTAACAATAAAACATAAAATTTTAAATTACAATTTTAATTATTATTTTTCATATTCAGAAAATATTTTTTCATTTACGCTTGTAATTTAAAACAATTCAAATTCGAATAACTTAGAAATGATTATCAAGGTATAATACTTATATATACTGACTGAAACAAAAACAAACAAAAAAATATAAAAATCAATAAAAAGTAATATACATATGTATATTTCTATTAACATCCGAATTTTACAACGCATGGAAACGGAAATTCTTTATTTTTTAAATAAAAAAAAAATTGTTCAATCTTTTATTTTCAATATTAAACAAAATGTACTTTCCAGATCAAATATGTATTGAGATTGGGTTATCCCGTAAGTAATGTGGGTTTTTTATAAGCAGTTTAAAAGTCAAAAAAAAAATTTTTTTTTAATTTTTAATCGAGAATGTATTTTCCTTCGTTTTCTACTGCAACATTTTTATACCTTTTCTTCAATTTTCGCATTCCACTTGCATAAAAACTTTTCGGCTTTGTCTGAAAACAGCTACTAAGGTCCCCTCCGAACTTGTGTGTTAAAGCTTGCACTTTCCTGTCTAGATGATTTTGCAGACTTCGAAATGGGTAATGGGATAATTCATCGAGTTAAGAATCATCTTCTGTTACAATTTTGTTTAAAAATGGTTCATATTTTAGACTTGATGAAAGCCTAATGAACGTTAAGACTCATGTTTGAAGATTGGCGGCTGAAAGTTCATGTGGTACTAATCCCCTGCCAGTACTCAGACACCTTTCCAATATTTTTTAAATGACGGTGAATAGTGGAGTAGGTGGATCCGATCATCTCCGCTAATTCCTCAACAGTAACGTTCGGATTTTGCTCAACTTTTGGCCGAAATAAATCATCATCAAACCCAAATGGTTTCCCAGATCATGGCGCATTTATGAGGCTAAAATTCAATAACCGAAATATCTGGAACCATCTTTACACTTGACTTTCACTTATGGTGGACTGTTCGCAAATGTTTTTAACCGCTCTTATTGCGCTGTTGCCTTTTTTAAATTCGTAGAGCATCATAGATCACCTCCATTTTGAGACTGTCATATTTATTTCTCTAACTCACACTAGACACTTGAAAAATTAGAATAAGACTAAGGATATACTAGATAATCCTTCGCTATTTATAGATATTGGAAGAAAATTTCTATCAAATAGTTATTTATAACCTGAACATGATTTTATGGAAAAATCCGCATTACGTATGGGATGACCCAATACATAAATAGAATGTATTTAAAAACATTTATCTATATTTTCGATGATATTTTTTCTCTTCATATGAGTATAAACAAAAATATGTGTGTTTGTATGTGAACAAAATAACAGATAGCAATGTTTTTAAAAATGCTTTAATGTACAATTTGAATTTTATGTAAGTTAATATAAAATTCAGCTTCAATTTTTATTTTATATGTGCGTACTAAGTAGTCGTATATGGTGTAATGGTCTACACTAACTTCATACATTTCTGTATGTATGTGCATTTGTGATTATTTAATCAACTGTTTTATTTCAAGTATTTATTTTTATTTATTTTTTGTTCAAATAAAAATATAATATACATTTATACGAAGATGTGCTTGTAGTGCAGTACATCCTGTTTGAATAAAAGTTTTTTAAAGTTCATTTTATAGACAAAATTTTATGTTGAATTTTATTTTATGTTGTTTAAAAAAAAAAACATTTCTTGTTCTTATTGCATTTCAGTTGTTATGTATATATCCATCCATAGATATAGTACAAACATCCATATTAAAATTTTTTTTTGAATTTATATTTATCGTAAAGATATGATGTATTTCTCTAACAAACTTGCAAAAATAAAAAAGGAACTAAAATTTTATCTTGCGAAATATTCGAACAGTAAAGTAGCAGTATAAATGTATTACTCAAATGTTATTTTCATTTGAAATTCTGTATCTTTTTTGTTTTTGTTGCATTCTTGAATTAAGAATTTTTAAATTTTATTTTTGTGAAAAAGAAAGCAACATTTCATTTTCGAATATTTTCATTAAAATATTTTAAAAATAAAAACGTGATTATTTTGAGATTTTAACGATTTTTTTTTTGTGAAAATTTTCATATTTTTCTCATGAAAAAAACACAACACTTCTTAGATGGTTTATTTGTAATTCCTTTACTGCACCCACAATTTATTCGACTCTGAAACATATTGGACGAGGAAAAGTTAGTAGTTATTTTTTTAAAGTTTTTAAAAAATGTACCTTGGATTTAATTCAATGAGAACACATTTAATTTAAAAGGTGAGAACATATAAGTCTTTAAGGTTTTGTTTATTTTCTCACATGCCAAAATAAAATTTTGTTTTGGTAGTTTATTATTGTTTGTATTTGATAATAATTAAGAACAAATTCTTAAAAATAAGCATTAAATTAATACTTGTCCATAACAATAAATATCATAAGATGAAAATAGAATATTATACTATAAGGATCCTATTTACCATTTGCATAGCCACTTTGCACAAATCAATTTAATTTTAAAATTCCCATTCATTTTTTGAGTCGATGTACATTACAAAATGCATTCATATGTGTATGTCATATCTTTTATTTTCTATTATTTTTTTTGAATAGACAATTATGAGACACTTAATACTTAAATACGAGTATGTACATTAGTGAAAGACTGCCATTCAATTTACTTGATAACAAAACAATGAATGTTTTCAAATTCATGTAATATGTACATATCGTTGAAATAAGTACTTATTCATTCATATCTACAGATATAGGAGAATTTATATGTATATACTTAAATAGATAAAGTGCATGTGTATATAGAACACAATGAAAAGATAATGGTTTCGCTCTGGAGAAAAATTTTTTTTTGTTTGTTTTGTAAACATTTTTGTGTTATTACAACACAATGACTGTGTAAAAAAAATTGAAATTAAGAGAATATGTATTTGTAAATGAATCACTTTATTCTACACATAAACACAATTATATTCAAATAAAAATGAAAAAATAAAAATCATTTAAGATACTAAAGTTTTGACTTCATTTAAAGACTGATGATGTTTAAATATGACGATGAACGTGTTTAAATTAAGATGTTTTATAAATTAAATAAATATATTTACTGATTATGATTTAAAATTTGAATTTTATTTAAACAGAAAATATGGATGTACTTACTTCCATTTAGCGGAACTAAAACTATTAAATTTTATCTGTCCCTATCGATAGATAATAACGTCTTGAACAAGGTTAATATTGAACATTTTTCGAAAAATACAATTGAAAGTTTGATGCAAAATACAAGGAAATGAGTATAATTCAATAAGCAGAGATCATACAGACACTTTATCTATTCCAAATGCACGTGTGCATGTGTGTGTATGTGCATTTGTAGAAGGCAAAACTGACAGTGTTGTATTATCTGTATAGAAAATGCTTCCATCAATACTTTATTCTTGCACGTGTGTGTGTCTTTTATTGTCCTTCTGGTAGGTCCTTTTACAAAAAAAAATTATCTATACATTATTGTTGCCTGTATAATCTCTGGTTATTGAATTATACTCTTTCTATGGTTTTTGTACCAAAGTTTCAGTTGCATTTTTTCGACTAATAGATGGCGTTTCCACCAAAAATGATCAGTATTATGTATTATCCTTGCTGAAGACGTTATTATCTATCATTTAAAGCTGGTTTGGTTCCGATATTTTAGTTTCGCTAAACGAAAGTACACCCGAAAATATGTACAAATAATATGAAAAAAAAATTGTTTTTAATTAACCAAGTAATTACATACTATGACATGCGTATCCACTTGGATCGCATACTTCTGTCTTTCAGGCGGAGATATATGCTATTCTTAAAGTAGCTCATTGGACAATTGAAATAGGATGGAAGGGCAGGTTCATTTGTATTTACAGCGACAGTCAAGCTGCGCTGAAAGCATTGAACAGCTCAATCGTCTCCTTCAAAATTGTTCTCGAATGCAGATCTAGGTTGAATTATGTTGCAAGACATAATTTCGTGGATCTCATTTGGATACCAGGACATCAGGGCTCTGAAGGCAATGAGGCAGCCGATAGCATTGCTAAAGAAGGCGCCGAAAAGCGTTTCATAGGCCCTGCACATAGGCACATGCTGTAGATGCACTCACAGATATTCTGCATGAGAGTCTATGGCAAAATCTCCCAAAGTGTAGGCAAATCAAGCGCTTTATCAAAAAGCCAAACCGTCAACGCTCTTACAGGTCATAATTCCTGCGGAAAGCATCTTGCTACCATAGGAATCATTAGTGATGCACTGTGTGCTTCTTGTGGAGAGGAGGAGGATACCACGGAACACTTCTTGTGTGAGTACCTGGCATTCTCCTCTATTAGAATGCGCATTTTCGGCACTGATGTCATTAGACCCGAACAAATTGGGCGTGAAAGTCGAGTGGAACTCCTTCGTTATCTAAGAGCAACGAAGAAGTTTGACTAGACGGGGGCTTCGAGTACAATAGACAGCGTTTTGTCTGAGCTCTCTGGTTTCACACCTCTCCCCTAACAAACAACAACAACAATTATATACTATCTCTTAATTTTTTTTCCTTTTGCCTTTCTATTTGAACATGATATTTATTTCCATACTCTTCTAGTGATATATTTTGTTTTTTTCTATTTTACAAAAATTGTTCATTCAAAATTTTCCATTGTTAATGTTAGTATGTACATATTTATTACAGTAAATTTTATAAATGATCCTTTTTTTTTCTGTTATAAATTTTATCATTTGATATTTTTTTATTGTTATACAGTGTAAAGGCCAAAATCATAGTGTTTTATTACATATCAGCTATGTGTATGGTATTTTTTACCTAAATTTGTACATATTTCATATAGAAAATTTTTTGGCACTAATCCCATTTTATGTTATGGTACAAACATTAGTTTTGTGGTAATATATAGTTTTAAAAAAAATTATGTATAAATGTAATAATATAAACTTTAAACAGACATTTAATAATGTAAATAATATTTATAGTTTGCTTTAAAAATAATTCATGTACATAGATAATTTACAAATTTGTTTTATCACAGAAACAGAATAAAATTATCTACTCGTATACATAGGTACGCGTCATAATCACGTTTCTCCAAAAATATGAGAAGAAGAAGTTCTGTGTTCATACATTGAATGGATCAATAAGTACCGAGACTATTAAAAAAACGATTTCTTGGAAATATCCTTCTTTATTTATCAACAAATTCTAATTCTTCTACGATGCACGTCTCAAAATAACGTTTTAATCATTTACAGTGAAGACGCTACTTTTACAATTTTAAAAACAATGTTTTTTAACTGAGAAAAATACTATTCAATCTGGGCAATGGCTGGATAAGCATTATTCGGACTCTGCTTCATCAAAAACAACAGTTTGTAGGTGGTATGATCATTTCGAAGGCGGTCGTAGAGTCGCAGTAGATGCTGTAGATGATATCGTTTTTACATCCTAAACATATCGTTTGATAGTATTTACACAATATTTTACAAACATTTGGGCATGAATAATATTTTATCCAAATTGAGCGATCGATGATGACAAATTTTCACGAATCGAATTACTTCCACACTCACCATATTTTCCAGATTTGGCCTCCAGCAGTTATTGGAATGTTTTGCAGTTATTGAAGTGAATGAATGTATCTTGGAGGAGACTATAGGTGAGTTTCAAAACTTTTAAATGCCACCTCGATGCATAATCAACAGTTTCAAAACAATAACACTTAAATCGATAACAATGTCTACAGTTTCAAAACTCATTGTGAATGCATTTGATAAGCCTCTGTCAAGCAATCTACGCATCGTGAATTTTTATGATGCAGTATAGTTTTGAATAGATTTTTATTCAATAGCATTGCAATGATATATTTTTATACGAATTTTTTTATATGGAACAAAAGATCAATCTATTTTAAACAAAAATTTTGTACTTTTATGATGATAAATTGAATTTTTAATGTGTAGTGTTTTAATATTAATAACAAATTCCAAAAAATGGAGAGTATTGTATTATTGACATTGAATGTGATTTGAATCATTCGAAAATGACTATAAAAAATGTCATCCTGCTGTTGTTTAATTTTATTAAATTCACTTTTTTTGATTTAGTGTAGAAAATGAATTAGTTAAATTATTTAAAATGATGTACTGCAGAAGACGATCCATTTTTCTTTTTGCCTAAATAAAGTAACAAATTCGTTTCAAAATGTCAAAGTTATAGAACTGCAATATCGATGCGATGCAACAGTGCTGTTTTAAAACTTTGAATCACAATTGTTCTGATACCGCATTAAACACAACATATTTTTGAAGCGTTTTGAAACTCACCCTATGCTAATAAATAAAGAAAAATTTTTCCAAAAAAACTGTTGTTTTGGTAGTTAGTTTCGGAACTTATTGATCCATATGCTATATACATACATAATATTACATTTGCATGAATGTATATTATGTGTAATTGGAAACTGAAATTTGAAATTTTTCATGTTTTCTAGAGTAATAAAATGAATATTGAGGTGGATGATAATAGGTAGAAAGGAATGTCTAAAATTTTTTTACGACTACTCTTCGTAAATTATCTACGTTATGAATATAAGCATATGATAAATACAATAATATTGTATGTTGAATATGGAAATAATGTTTTAAAATCAAAATTTGGAGAATTTTCATATCTGAATTTCATTTATACATACCAACCATATATACATTAGTTGCCTTTATGATTCCTGGATTCATTAAATCCTTAATGATAATTATCATTATTAAAAGCAAATATGTTTCAGTTTCAGATTAAATTGTTAATGTGAAAAATATATCCTTTATCAAACTACTATACATATGCATGTACGTGTACATATATACATATGTAATACTGTGTATAATTATACACACAGATAGCTACTTATATGAATAAATTAATATCATACAAAATTTCAATTTGATAACTGAAAAATTTTCTAATAATTTTAATTATTCTGAGAAACTTATAATGCTATTGTAAGGATATATTATAATATTTCTGAAATTAGTATCATAATTGTGGTTAGAAATTGGTATTTTATTCATTCATAAAATTAAGTGATATCAAAATTTTCATTTTAACAATTAGAATGGAAATATTATTCGGATCAAAAAGGATAAAATAAAATTGAATTCTTTACTTTATGGTGAAATTATTGTTATTGTATTTTCAGTACATGTTCATTATCAATTTAGTGGTTTATGCTTAAAAATACCGATAATCCAATAATAATTAAATTTTAATTTTCATTCAATTCATTTTTCTACCTAAAATACTCGTATTAAAGTGCAGAGAAATAAATTAATGCTTTCGAAATTGTTTTCTGTTTTACAATTAAATTATTGAATAAAGTTAAAAATTTCCTTTATCATGAATATAAATCAAAAATTTCGTCCTAATTAAGTGAATAAGAAATTTCACAACTAATTTATGTAAACAAATTTAATTATCGACTTATTTTAAAATATGCATTATTGCATAAAAGCTCTTACTCTTTCAATGATGGTAAATTCTATTATTTTTTCAACATTTAGGGTGGTATTCACCAATATGGATATATCAGTCGGATATATTTTAGCCGGATACTATTGTTATTATTATTATTTATTAAGCAGAGAGGTCAGTAAACTGCCTCCCTACTGCCCACACCACGGCCCTCCAGGGCCTTTTGGCGGTAGCCGGATACAATTTCAGCTTATTCATCAACCTAGATAAAATTTGTTATCGAACTTCGTTTTCGTGTCAAACATGTGTGTCAAACATGTTAGCTGATTGTATTTCTATATTACAAAATGAAAAAGAGGTTCTGTGATGTGATAATTATACGCAAAGATGATAATACAATACAACTACATTATCTTTATTTGTGCTGTTGCTGTTAATAACAAGGTTATGTTCGAACGATATTTATAATACCACTCTGAGGTTGTCTTAAAAATATCCGAGTATAGTGTTTTATCCAGGTTGATAAATACACTTTATCTCAGATAAAAGATAATCTATGTTGGTGAATACTAGCCTTAATGTGTTCATTCGAATTTCTCACGAATAAATATGTGTATATACGATGATAATGACAAAAACGAAAATGAATAATGCAATTATTATGTACTATGTACATAACAACTTGATGTACTAACATGTACTAACTTTGAAAAATGGTTTCGTATTTTGACTATACCAAGTATTTTGAAATGTTATTATTATCGGATATTTTGTTAAAATGTAGTCGTAATATAAAATATAACAGGTAATATTAAAATATTGTAAATTTTTGCATGTACATATATTTGTATGAAAATATCGATGTATTCAGAAAGAAAATAAAAAAAAAGAACATTTCAAAATTATCTTGCTGATTATCTGAGCATGAATACCTACCGATAAAATATTATATCAACCAGTATTATGAACACTGAACAACCACTAACAATAAGAAGTGACACTTTTTTTTTTTTTAATTTTACCAACACACATAATTATTTAAAAATAATAAAAAAAAATTAAAATTAAATTTACAAAAACAGTACAGAAATAATGTACTTTTTTCAAATCCATATTTCCTTATAAACCGCCGTAATAAAGAAAAGATACAAAACAATATATAAATGTGAGCAATACAATCATATTGTACATGTATACGATTTTTTCACAATGCATTTTTAAAGGCGATCTGGAACTTTTTTTTTGACTACCTGACGCGTCATTATATCAAGATATAGGGTGATTCATATAATTTCTGAGAATTTTGAAGACAAGAAAAAATTTATTTTGTTAAGCTATATATTAGATTAAGAATTTATTTTATAATTAAGAAATTTAACAATAATGTAAAAACATTTGATAGCAAACAAAAAATTTTAAGTGTAATGCATTTATAATTAATTTTGTTCATTTTAGATAAAAAATTTTAAATAACAAAATTTGTACTTTTTTTAATAAGTATACCCTGTAATAATGTTACATTTTTTAAAACGGTTGGTGTTTCAATTCCATTTTTTTGTCTCTTTTTCGTACAAAAGCTCTTAATTACTATCGACTTTTAGCAAAACCGTTAAGGCCGAATAACGGGACAAAGGTCATGAGAAATTTTTGCTAACACGTGCTCAGTGTCACTAGCACTACTGTATGAATATAGATTTACTGTGATTTCGAATAACGCTGACTTTCTTTCGTACAATCGTACAACGACATACAACTTAAATAGTGAATTTTAATTCAATGCTAAATTATTTTCCAAAATATTATAAAAAAATTCATATACACTGAAATAAAAAGTTGAATAAATTATGAGTTTCCGTTTTTACTCGAACTCGAAACATTTTCATAGTAGGTCAGGTATGTGCGTATCCTTACAATGTACGAATTGGTACAAATATAGTACGATATAGAGATATACTTAAATACATTTTTAGTTATTTATGGTGTAATACATATAACAGAATAAATACAATAACTACAAAATATTCTGTCTACTATCTTACTTGAAAGTTTTTCAATTTATGACCTCATAAAAATGTTTATGTGTTACTCTCTATTTTAATGGATAATGAATGTGTTGTAAATTACATTCATACATATTGCTGAGGTGCTGAAAATATAAATTTTTCTGTTAAAAAAGCGAAAAAATAAACAAAAAGTACGAAGACATTTCAAGTTTAACGTACAGTGTGAAAAACTCAAATTAATTATTTCTCCTGTTTAGTTTCTCTGATATTTATATCCGGTTCATGAAAATTATATAAGTATCTTTAGTGGATAGATAGTAAAATTTATTTTAACTTTAAAATGCTTTAAATGAAATTTTGTATACATTAACTGGTAGATAGTTACTATAATTTTTCAAACTAATATTCATTATAAGATGTGAAATGAATAATCAAAATTTTGAAAAATGATACATACTTATTAAAATCTAAATATGCAAAAAAGAAAAAAAAAAAAAAGAAATGAACAATAAATGATTTATGGCTTTGATTTTTACAAATCGATTCTTCATTTCATTTCAGATAATATCGGTAACAAAAATGTACATAATTGCAGTATACAAATATGTACATAGAGTTTGGTGGCTTGTTAAGAACCATCAAGAAGAAGATGAATAATGGTATAATGAAAAACGAAAAATTGACCTCATGCATATTCGAGAAAATTTGTTTGTTGTACACGTAAGTACTATCTATACTACATTGTATTATAAAAGGTTTCTGAAGCTCATGTATGCGTTTTATAACTAAGAAATTTCATTTATTTTGTTTTAATTTTTCAATTTACATGAGAATATCATACAAACTTCACGGTTTTTTCTGTATGATACAAGATGTGACTTTAATAAATAAGTTTCATGTACCTAACTAATATATGTATGTAATCCTTTTTGCTTTATTTATGTTTTTGGTAGATAATAGAAGAAAAATAAAAGAAAAAAACAGATTTATTATTAAAGTTTATTTTTTCATTCGTGTTGCTTGTGTACTCGTACACAAAGGATTCATGCATAGTCGAATGCATATTTTTTTTTATATTTTCCTTATTAGTGATCTAAACTGTTTTCTTTTTCCATGAATTGTTTGTTCTACTTTCATGAAAAATTTATCAATAAAGTGCTTTAGATACATACATATAAAACTTTTAATATATACTACAAATATTTATTTTTCATTTAAATACATTCATAACTATGTCCTTGCTAAAGTTTCTTTGAAATGATTATTATTAAATGGTTGATAATTTTGTTTGCTTTAAAAAAAAAAAAAACAAAAAGAATCGATTTACATTGTCATCATCATAATCATGAGCTGGACAGCCCATTGTAGGCCCTAGTCTTTTTTCGATTCTCGAACTCCAACTCTTCGCGGATCATCGTCTTTTTTTGTCGAGTTTTTGGGTTGCCTCTTCTTTTTTTGCTGTCTGGCACGTAAGACAACCTTTTTGCAATGATATCATCCGGTTTTCTTATGACATGACCAAACTATTCGAGTCTGATCTCTTTAATGCGATGTAATACATCCTAAATCTACATGGAGCTCGTACAACTCGCTGTTGTACCTCCTTCTTCAATCGTCATTATTTTGAATTGCCTCATATATTCTTCTTACAATTTTTCTTTCAAATATCTTAAGGGCTTCTTCATCTTTCTTTGGGAGTTGAAATAATTTAAAAGTTGAAATAGCCCAGAAGGCATTGTATGTTTTTTTATTTAAACATAATGTGATATTGTTGCTTTCAAAGTGAGTGGTACTGTGTCCACCCACCACACTCGTCTCATATACATTATAGCACTAGATTTCCATTTAATTTCGATCGCTACGATACTTTCTAAGTGACAAAAAAATTGAAAATTTTGCTTGCAAACTAGGTGACAAAAGATTGCTAATTGAGATTATATCATTGATTAAGAATAAAAAAATTTTAAAAATTTGTTTGTTTGAATATTTAATGCAAGAAAATAACATTAATTTCTGCTCCTCCTATATCATTCAATAAATATACTATGAAACTGTGTTCATTCAGTTTATGAATAAATTTTGCATCGTTAATAAAAGGAAAGAATTTATAAAAGTATACAGATATTTTCAAGTATCCAATAAGATTTTCACTATACAATGTACCTTTGTATTGTTACTTACGTAACAGTATGTGAAATGTAAATAAAAGGATGAAATTGGAAGAACAAAATTTAAAATTATTGTATAATCGAAAGGAAAATTCTGAATGCATTTCATTGAAATACAGAAAGAAATTGAAACACAATAAGGGTATTCACGGTTTGGTCTTGTATCATTGTAAACGGTTTAAACTTGTACAATGCTATACCTATTGTAAACATCTTCAATGTAATTTTTACCTACATTGCTTGTAAAAATTTACAATGCCCAAACCCATTGTTGCGGTGTATATTACTATTGTATATGCCATTCTGACATTAAATGCTAAAGTAATTTGATTAAATTATTAAATTATTTTCTTGTTTTCAATACAAAGTTTGCTATAGTGCGTTCACGATATAGTGTAAGATTTGGGTGTATGTTCACACTTATTACACTCTTACAACAATACCACTAATATTTATCGTATGTTCATGCATATTTTATGCATTTTTGGTTTATTCAATGAAAACAATATTTTCAAGCATATTTACCTCCATGATGATACTATATAACCTGAGAGAATATAACTGAAGAGAGAGCAAGAAAAGCTAGTGTGTATTGCTTTTTATGCTTACAAGAAAACTTTCAATAAAAAATGGGGCTTTAAAACCCGAATGACACTATGGGTGTATACAGCAGTGATACGTCCTATTCTTGCGTACGTTATAGACCAGAACCTAAACAACCATCACCCACGAGCATGCTTTTGTGGTAATAGAATTGAACCCAAAGTGCTATTTGAGTCCGTCTTCAGGCTATAAAACAGACTGCCACTGTAACCAACCAACCAACGATAACCTATTGAGTCTTGGCCTCCCTTAATACGTACCTTCAATTTCTGCCTATCTTTTGCTACCACTATCAAGTTCTGTAGGTACTGTTATATTTTGCACACCCTCGTTGACCACTAAGTATTGGCCCGTCAGTTGACATTTTTCCTTCTGGTTTATCCTTCGAAATTTTGCTTATTACGAAGTCTTCTAAGCCTATCTAACCCTTTGAAACTTTATAAGTGCTAAGTATGTTGTACATTGTTGAATTCTTCATATTATTCGTCGTTATATCGTAGGCTATAGTATCTATTTTATTCTTTTATCGGACCCAGAATTCGTCTTAGTATATATTTATGTTTTAACTAATATACGTATAATAGAATATAACGTTACCATATAACCATTAAAGTTTTAAAAACTGAAAAAAATCCATCAATCAATGAAATGTATCTGCTGAGTCAACAGAGAGAGCCAATTTTTTCAGAAGTACATAAGTAAATAATTTTAGTTTTGTTTAGCTTTAAAAAGCATTATCGCATTGTTTGAACACGTATTAAAAAATTCATCATCATCATCATTATAATCATCACATCATGAAATCATGTTTGTGAAAGAATAAGAAATTATTCGTTTAATAGTTATCATCACATTTTTATATAGTCATTTCATTCAGTTTTTTATTTTTTTTTGCTAGAAAAGATATTTTTCAAAACATATCAGATATATTTTTTGTATGTACGTTTGGTAGAACTAGCCACAACTATATTTAACATTTTTATATTTTTTTTGAAAATTTTTTGTTTACATAAATCATTTAAACTTAAAGGAATGGAGCAGAAATAAATAATGCATACAGTCCTCGGCACATGATTGTGAATAACTTATTTTTTGTCGGGAAAAAGCACTGTAATTAAATCATTTCTTTTTATTTTCTCTGTTGGCTAGATGGATTTCGAGTACTGTATATAAATTAGAACCTCAATTTTGTTAAATGTTGCACTTCCATTATATAAAAATTAACGATAAAATTTTATGAATCAAAATTAATTGTTTCGAGTACAAAGTAAAATAGGTTTTTAAAACGTTTTAACATAATTTCTTTTATTTCAACACTTTTTAAACGTAAATTTTAAATGATGCTCACAATCAATTGTCGCACTAAAAGCTCTGCACATTTCTGATTATGTTATTCTAAAATTGTTTAGGATAAAGGGATTAAATTTTTAGTTTGTATATGTACAATAACCGCAAAGTATCTATAACCAATAAAGAAAACAAAAAGAAATTATTAGAGTGTTTTTTCCAAAAAAAAAAAAAAAATATATATAGTCACAATCATGTGTCGAAGACTATACTTACTAGCACATAAATATCGTTTAATATTTGATAAAATAAATATAAAATTACAAAAATATATTGAATGTATAGAGAAATATTTTCAATTCGTTGATATTTATTTCCTTTGATTTTTAATTAAGTTGAACAAATGTAAAAATAATGAGGAAAATGATTTTCTACGATCAAATAAAAATTCCGCTGAGAATTATGATGATGAAGACATTTCATGAAAATGTTGAAAAATTGAACAAAAAAAAAAAAAAAATAAATAATAATAATAAAATGTGAACGATAGAAAAATTAATATTGAAAACTTTTTAAAATTAAATAAACATTTTTTGTAGTAGAACCAGTAAAACTGTTCTTTTGAAATACTAAATTTTGTTTTGTTTTTGTTAAGAATTAATTTAGTTTTTAGTTTTTGTCAAGAAATGAAATAATTGCAACAAAAAAATTATTTTCAGGGCGATAATAAAATTAGAACTATTATCTTTTTTATTTAAAAAAAAAAAAAATTTCTTTAAATTTAAAGTTCAACATGACCAATATGCACACAGGACAGGATAATTCATTTCATGAACCATTAAGAAAAGCTTATAATAATATGATATTGTATCCTTATTTTATCCGGTATTTTTAATGCTCTTTTCTTAAATACAAGACATGCGCGTATTCTTATATTTTAAACAATATAATGCTTCAAGATAAATGATACATACATATAAATGTGTATTCGTAAATCCAAAAACAAAGCCAAATACAGAAGCAGAAAAAATTATGTACATATAAGTATGTATACTTATGTATACATATATAGCGAAAAAAAAAAAAAAGAAAAAAAAATTTTAACAACAAAAAATTGATTCAATGAACTTTGATATGTACTAGCTCAGCATCCCTGTTTTAGTTATCAAATAGTGATTGTGTTAGGAAGTTCGGTGAAAATTTTATCTGTGCATTTATTTATTAAATAACTTGTGCAAATTGAATACACAAAAAAGTAAATAAATAAATAAAAAATGAATAAAATAAATTAAAATAAAATTGTAGAAGGAGAGGAAAACGAGAATAGTAACTAAATTTATGTATGGTTGTTTACGTGTAAAATTTTTAAAGCAAAACATAAAGTGTGCTTTATACATGCATTTGAATATATCATATCAAGATATACACAAATTAAATTCACCAATATTATTGCAATTTACATTATAAAAAGCATATGCTAGACATACAGTTTGATATAACATATATCAATAAATAAAATCAAATGTTTTTTATTTGTTCATTTTGTTCCATTTATTTGTTGGCAAATTTATGAAAATAAATAGTGGCTGTATAGTATAGAATATAAAAATTTAATATCGATATTTGGATTTGAATTTAGTTGATTAACGAATGCTGCTGTAATTTAAAGGTTCCTTAAAGTCTCGACATCATGTGAGTACATTACAACATATACAATTATATGTAGTAGATATTAGTCATTATTCGAAAGGACATTGAATTTGAAAAAATGAAAATTTTTTTTTTTTTATCGTAAAATCCTTACGTTCCTATTTTTCTTTATTTGTTGTGTATTACATTATTTGTATAGTCAAAGTTCAGTTTTTTAGAAAAACATCTTAAAAAATTGTGAAAAATTTTTAAGTGTAAAATAAAATTGTCTGCAGGGTATTTATGACATTTCCTTTTTTCATGTACACACGTTTGTGTATCATTTTTTTTTATTTTGTACATTTACAAATAAACACCATATTTTTTTAATTTAGAAACTTTTTCCAAAGCGGATGATATTGGGTTGCATTCAATTGAGATTCAACTTGGAATTCAATTGGGGAATTTAATTTAAAAACTTTAATGCCAGTTTTCTAAATCTGATAATATTGTATCGTTTTAAAGTAATTTTCTGTAATTTAATTTTTTCGATAAAATTTCTTTATTTATTTTATTCTTTTTATTTTTTATTTGAGATTATTGTGATACTCTCTCTATACACATTTATGTTTACTTGTCGTATTTATAACTGATGACACTTATATGTATGTGCGTGTGGATGTTTTGCACGTTTATTTTTTTATACATATGTACAACATGTAAATTGGATTATTTATTTATTTTTTATATACATATATCGTGTATCCCATAGAAGGGAGATTGAGATAATTGTATATTTTTTATTTTTTTCATTTAAAAATTAGATTCACAGTATGTTTCACTACAGATATTGCAACGATAAATAAAAACGAACAATTTTTTTTTTTAAAAATATATATATGTATTTTATTTTAATTCGCTATAAAATCTTTGTTTCGCATTATATTCAATAGTTCGTCCAGACTCTATTTGCTTCAATAACATACCGGCATCTTTCGTCACAACTTTCCACTAATTTTTGGCGTATTCCTCGCTAAGACACTTCCAAATTTTTTTTAGAACACAAATTAAATGCTCTGTGTTTTTTATTTTTGCTCCTCACAATTTCTGCTTCATGTAAACCCACACATTTTTAATAGGGTTACACAATCTGGAGATTGGGAAGACCAATCCAAAGAAGTGGTCCCATGTTGAGTTTTCCACTGGGTATAGTGTTGACTTCGATGTTTGGGATCGTTGTCTTTTTGAAGAATCCAATCCATTTCTGCGTCTAAACCTCTTTTCTACGAAGCGTAACAAATCATTTTGGTTTAGTTTCGTCATTCGTTTTTAATCCAGTAACCCCATATAGCACACTAAACACTGAACCCCTTTTGTCAAAAGCTCTATATAACGTTGACCGTTTTTCGTCCAGGAACGCCTCAAATGGTTGTAAACAAGAAAAGAAGCTTCATCTGTAAAGACTAGATTACTCTAATCTCGATTCATATTTCCCGCGGCCCATCCTATAATTTAAGACGCCTCCTAATTTTTGAAATGGATCTGTTTACACTCATTTTCAATAACTTTTCACGTGCTTGTCGAATCGATATTGAAGGGTTTTTTGAAAATAAATTTTCAATGATCTTATCTTCGTTATCTGTTGTCGATCGAGGCCTGTCCTTTTTATGCATGTCATCAACACAATCAGATTGTAGATAACTTTCATTCCACTTTATCACGAAATAACTTGATTTTTTAGATACTTATCTGCTTCTAAAAAGTTCATTTTTGGCCTTTTAGGATAGCTAACTAAAAATGCAGCTTCAAAACATGTTTTGAAATTTAAACTCATTTCACTTTTAATATTGAAAAAACTAATGACTGCTACTTACGAACAAATTTAATTATAATGCGAAAAAGAGATTTCATTTCACCTTATATATGCAAAAAATCATACCTGAAACTCGAAGAATGTAGATACATATGTAGGTAGAATCGTTGGATTTCTGTACTGAAACACACTGTACATTCACTATTTATTATCTTCTTTAAAAATAAATAGTCAATAAGCCATTGAAATACACTAGTACATCATGTATACATAAATAACACGCATATTTGTACGTATATTTATCATTGTCGTATTTTAAATATTCTATATAGAAGCTGTTTTGATTCGTGTTTACATTTTTAGATAAAACGATAAATGTCATTTTTGTATTACATTGACATTAACAGAAATGTTATCGTATAAATTGTTACATATATATAGTTTCCGAAATTTCACATTTTTATTGCCTTTTTTATATTACATTTATGTATAAATTACCACTATAAATCGGTTGAATTGATGTTATTTGGATTTGAAATAAATTTAAATGAAATTAAATAGACTGTAATGGTAATTTGATTATAGAAATAGTTTCGATATAACTTTATTATTATGTACTTATATCCAAACATTCATGAACTATAAATTTGTTTTAATATTTTTGATTTTTTGAAATTTAAACATTTTGAAAGTCAAAATTGTAATTACGTAAATTCGATAAAGTTAGTCACCTTTAGTATATAGTGCACATAATTTAATATACATTTTTTTGAAATTAATTATAGTGGATTATAGGTGATATACATTTTGGCATTATCGTAAATATTTCCATTTATCACACTTTAATTAAATATTACAGAGACATCGAATTTCTAATTCATATACTTATATCGTCGTTAATTATCTATACATATAATTTATATGAATAATAATTATTCGTTTTAATCCTTTAAAATCCTTATTATTCTACTGAATGTAATTACATTTAAAAATTTATCATTCTAACATTATTATAGGATAAATTGAACATGAACACTACATGTTCTCGTTATTATATTATCTAGATGATTGCATTAAACTGGTCTATTACGTACATAAAAATAAATGCATACATGCACATATCGCTAAATAAATTGCACACAATTTTCTCTATATTATAAAAAATTAATTTCGTACAAAAAATTTTCCTATACTAATTTAAATCTCAAAACATTAAAATTCTATATCTAATAAAGAATTTATATATTAATTTTAATTGATTTCCCTATAGAATTTATATTATGTAAAGTATTATAAATGTTCATTTATACGAGGGTAAGATGAAAAGTTCTCGGCCTGACAGTGAAAGCCTATGTTTTTTAGAATAAAATACATTTATTTCTCTACATAATCTCCTTTCAAGTCTATGCACTTTGTCCAGCGTTTCTCCAATGAAAGGATGCCCTCCTTAAAGTGCGATTCTGGAAGGTCTGCAAAATACCCGTCTGCAGCTTCCATAACCTCTTCATTTGATTCAAAATGTTTCCCAGCTACGAATTTTTTTAGATTTGGAAACAAATGAAAGTCTGACGGAGCCAGATTGGGGTGTAGTGGTGGACCCACGTCTCGTCCATGGTAACAAATCGGCGCACAAAATCAGTTGGATCCTTTTTAAAACGGTCCAAACAGTGTTTTGAAATTCGTTTCCGCATTTGTTTTTGATCAGCAGTTAACAAATGCGGCACCCATCTTGCACAAAGCTTTCTCATATTTAATTCTTGATGTAAAATGTACCGCACTCGTTCCTCTGATATGCCTATGGCCTCAGCTACCTCATGCACTTTTAATCGCCGATCGTCCAATACCATATTGTGCACCTTCTCGACGTTTTCCTCTGTAGTGGCCGTTTTCGGTCGTCCTTCACGTGGATCATCTTCAAGAGATGTACGTCCACGTTTAAATTCAGCGGCCCACTTTTTGACTGTTGAAAGTGAAGGAGCAGACTCCTTATAAACTTTTACCAACTTTGGATGGATTTCAGAAGGTAATAAACCGTCCAAAACGAAGAATTTAATTACCGCACGATATTCAATTTTATCCATTTTAACAAAACACACAAACACGTCTACTTTAAACATCCGTATAAAAAATACCATTTGATAGATCAAGTTGAAATTTGAAATATGTTGTTTTGACAAGTGTACCAACATAACAACAAAAAATTTTAATGATATCACCGCCAGATCTGTGTTAGACCGAGAATTTTTCACCTTACCCTCGTATTCTATATATGTAGGTAAATACCACAATTACATAAATTATGTATTATCTAAAATACACATATTTCATGAATTTTATATATATTCTAAAATAATAATATGCTATATTATGGTTCAATTACCTCATATCTTGTATTTCATTTCATAAATTATTTTTGTAAATTTGAATTAATAATTATGTATGTACCTACTCAGTTTATCTAATTACAGTTTGATGTATTTATGCATAAAAATATTGTACATTGATAGTTAAATATTACATATATTTTATTATATAAATTCTTAATTGAAATTGATAATATGATCAATTTTAGAATCATTTTCAATCTTTTATTAAAATAATTTTAGTGAATGAGTATAAAAATCAAGGCTTCAATAATAATTCATCATAATTAAGAAATCCATTAACACGAACAATAAATACATCAGGTGAAATTTGTTCACTGTTATTTAGCAATAAAAAAATGCAATAAATCGAATGAATACATTTAAATCACTTGCACACACCACATGAATCGAGAAAAAAGAAAAGAAAAAATTTATATTGGAAAATTTATTCGAAAGAAAATTATTTTGTTGTATTCATGCTCAATTGTGGTGTGGGTATAAATAATTAAAAACGACTGATTTTGAAAAATCCCACGTGACTACATTTACATATATGTATGTATGTATGTATATCGACGAAAAATACAACGACTGTTAATTTCATGCGGTTTGATGTACTCGTATATTTTTTAAAAACGTTTATATTGCAGATGCATTCGATAATGTATCGAAATAATGCACATATAAAATCTGACATTAAAATGGTGTGACATAAAAAAATAAAATGAAAATGTGGTTGAAGACAATTTTAAACTGATTATTGAAGTGTCATTTATTTAAATTATGTACATACAAATTTGTGTAGACCTTCTCTTTAGAGTTTTAATTTGTTTCATTTGAAATGTTGATAATAATTTGTCATTTTTGATTAACATTTTCATTTATTTTGTTATCACATATAAGTATGAATTCTTGTCATGTAATACTTAAAATCATTTGTATACATTTCAAGATATTCACAGATTTTATTTAAATGATAGATTTTCACAATATTAAGATAAGAAATGAAATTCTTATTGCTATTCAAACATTTCCGAAATTATACTTATTGTTGCATTTAATTAGAGAAATTTAATGTGTTGAAATTTTAGTTGAAAATTTTGAAATTCCTGTATTCAATTGAGAGAGAGAGAGTGGGTGTGAGAAATTTCAGATAAAACGAATTTATGTACAACCAAAAAAAATTAAAAAGGGAAAAAAATGTGAAGAGAATGTGACGAGAAAAGAATTTATATATTATAAATGATTCGATTGAGACATTAAGATAAAATCAAAACATAACTAATGTTTTCAAATTAAATATCTCTGAGAAATTACAATGCATAGCAACACTTTACTTTGTTTCTTATCTTTTAATATATTGATTAATCACAAATAAAATTTCTTTTTATCATAAATTTATTGATTTCTTATTCCTTTCCTAAATTAATTCCTTGGAAGCAATGTTTTCAATGATTTATAATAGGAATACTCACGACAGTTTATAAAATTCATTTGAATAAAATTCTTTAAGTCTCCATCGATTGCTTAAATAGGAATTTTGTCGTATGTGTACTAAAATGGAATCCATAATTGGAAATTATCGGTGGAGCAACGATGCTAATGCCGCTTCTGCATTCAATGCAGTGACTTCAACTTTGACTTTGATTTAATGGATTATGTATTAGAACTTCTACATTCAATGCACTAGACTTGGCAGCTACTTTTACATGTTGAGTATGCTGTGAAGTCAAAAGTCGAAGTCCAAATTGAAGTCACTGCATTGAATGTAGAAACGGCATAAGGCTGTAGCACCATCGAACAGAGATTATGCTATAATGAATTTTAAATAAAGTTCTGTGTAAGGATTCTGTGTTTAATATTTATTTTTCGAAGGAAGAAATATCATTTTTACTGACTTTTCAATTCCAATGGTATTTTAGATTCTTAAAAAAAATTAAATTTCAATTATGAACTTAAAAATATTTGTTGACATCTTTTTTATTGGCTTGTTCTCACGATTCCTTTACGTACTGAATTAAATTCATTTCTACATTAGCTATCCAGGTTAGTGAAACATTTTCATCTAGACATTATGCGAACTGTTTTTTTTCTTAATTTTGTGAATTAATTGTTCATACTTTATTACATTAAATTTAAAACAAAAAATGTATCAGTTTTGATTCGGAACACGTTTCTTAATTTTCACTAAAATTATCTAAATCAAATCCACATATTAAATAAAAAATTTAATAGCTATTTTCATGTGTATCATTTTATTAACCAAATCACATTAAAAACTGGATTTTTTGTAATATTTAAATTTGTATATTTATTGTAAAATCTGTAAATTATATGGGCTAAAGTGAATTGTAAGATAATAATTATTTTCTTTTATCATCTTCCATATATTACTTAGTATTCTTAAAAGGAAATACATGTGTGTTAATATACTCAGTTATTTGTAAAGAAACCCTTAAAATTTAATATACAGAACATAAATACATAAGGATACATTTGGATAAATATGTGTAATACCTGCGAAATTTTTAATACTTTCATTGTTGGCAACATTATCATGCAGCTAGAAAAAGTTACAAAAATAATTCGGATGTGAAAAAATGTTTAAAATCCTTTGTAGTATAATTCAAATGAAATATGCACATTTTGAAATATATTCACAAATTTTTTGTCAAAATATAAATTTGCAAATAAATCAATTTCAGGATTTTGCTGAATAAGCAAAAAAAAAAAAAAAAAATTAAAGAAAATTGCATTTAATAAATTTAAGGAAAATCTTTGAATATAAAATTTTTTTTATGCACATCCAATATTTTATTTGAAATCAAATTCATCTTGATGGATGACGAATTTATAAAAATTTAACATTTTAATAATAACAATTGCATAATACTTGAATACAAATTGTTATTTCTCTTTATGTTGAATATGCTTGCATATTATACTCATATAATGTGAATACGTAAAGTGCATTTTATTCTCTATTTATATTGAATTTTATACTGAAATCATGTAGACTTGTAATAAAATATTTAACTGGTTCATTTCTAGTAAGAAATGTGTTATATGTTATATGTTATATGCACTTAGCAAGCAAGATCATTTTCACAGTAAATGTTATGTTTCCTTTTATTCTGGTATTTTATTAGAATGTAGTAGTATAATAGAGACGAAATTATTCTAATAAACATCAGTCATAGAATGATAAGTAAAATGATATGTGAGTTTCATTTTACTTTTGAAAAGTTTTTGTAACTTTAGAAATTTGAAACTTTAAGTTCACATTTTTCATCTAAATGTGTAGTGCATGCATACAGTGATCACAAAAATTATTTGTGCATAACAAATTTGTTTTCCTTTTTCTACCTATTCCTGTACTATTTCGTACAATTAATTTATTATCTTCCTTTAGGACTTGATATAATAATAATAAACTGTTTGGAAGTAGATAGAATACTTAATTGTATTTGTTCACATCTAATTTTACACTTAGGCCGCATAATCATTATAAGTATGTATATTTTGTAAGGTAATATAGCAAATCTTGCTTGTGAAAAATGTCAATTGATTTAACGCAGTAGTTTTTGGTTGGTGCCTTATCAAATGTGGAAAGTGAAAAGAGCAGCTTTTTCGGCATATCGAAAAGGTAAAAATGCTGTTCGAACAATAGAAAAATTATCAAAATGCCAATGTCAAAACTTGTTTGCGAAATTTCTATCCGGCAATTGTGATGTTGAGATGCATCACGTTTTGGAAAGCTAGTTGAGACTTAGGAAGACAGAATAAAGATATTAATTGATGCAAACCAGCGAGTAACAAGTCGTGCGATTGTTGAGAGATTGAGAGAGACTTATCAAATTCGACCAAATTCAATAAAATATCTAATCATTATAAGAAAATCGTTTTTCATTTTCATAAAAAAAAAGAAAAGGAAATTACTTTTTAAACAACCTAAGAGAACAGTATTCCTCTGAACAGTATACTTTTTAGCTAAATCCTTTACAGGAATATTATTACTTTATATGTATGTATAATATGATATTTGTATATTAAGTGTATGCGGATATACTCAGTCCATTACGGCACCGCCGATCAGTAATTCTCTCAAATACATATCATCCCATTTATCATCAGTAATCAGTTTCTGGTGTACATTGCTGATTAAATTAGTCGTAAGCGTACCAGTCTAACACCAAAAACATAGAGTTATTCAAGCCACCTGGAATATTGCTATTACATTCTGTAATGATAGCAGCTGTGTTTTCAAAAAATAATTCACATTTTTGCGAAATTTTTATTTTCCATACTCATTTAACGTACTTGAAAGTAAAAGAAAAATAAATTATTTTAATCTTAATATTTATATTATTGGCCAAAACTACATATTAGAATGCAAATATTTACGAGTATGTACCCAAATAACTAAATTTTATTTTAAGCCAAAAACAATTATTATTTGAAAAATTCAATTTGTAATTTTTAGATAAACAATTGACAAAATATAAAAAGGAGAACAAAAGCATTCAAATAATATCAATATTGAAAATGACAACAAAATTTATTATTCAAAAAATAAATAGGAAAAATAAAGTATGTACATTACTAAAACAATAAAATTATTGGTCCATTTTTATCAGTTTTGTGGTTTCTAATTCTTCATTTTAATTTTTTTCTATTTTCTACAAATTTTTGTTTACATGTACACCATTCAGATTTTATGTAAATGATTCTCAATTTATTATGTATTCATCTACTATTAATGCAGAAGGTTTCTTTGGAATCGTTTTGTTTTCTGGTTGTTAAATTATTTAAAAAGAGTAACATCAAAAACATAGAAAATATAACAATAAATTAATTGTTGGCAAGAAATTCAAAAAAATTAATTGGGTTGGAAAAATTCTGTTCTATAAAATATTTACAGGAAATTGTTTTGAGTTTTGCATAATATGTAGCTCTAGGATCTCAATTATTTGTAAAAAAAAAATAAAAAATAATTGTTTATACAACATACTCATACTCTCACGCTATACACTCACTCTTACGTATTTTAAAAATTTAGTTCGAAGACCAAAATATTGAAAACATAAAAATGATTCGAATACTACTATGATCAAAAAATAAGCTGGATTTGTTTATAAAGTGAAAAATTTTATATTTATTCTTTTAAATTGATTTTATATCACCTTCAAAGTACTCTCCGTCCGACAAAAGGCATTTAAGTCAAAGTTTTTCCAATTATTTCATGGTACAAGGAATGCTTAACTACTACTTCTGTATTATAAATTTTTCATCTTGTTATTTATAGAAATTCTAATCAATCACATTCGAACAATGGGTATCTATCGAGTAATCGAGTTTCCTACAGAGATTACCATGTGTAATAAGACAATAACACTTATTATTCATTCAAGAATATATTTTTTAATATTGCTAAAAAAAAACCACTCTGTACATTAATCAAAATGTTTGCAAAAACTTTCTTCGATTCGGCTTTTGCCTCCTCAACTCAATCCATTCGTAACGGTCTCCCCGGAGTAGTCTTTTGAGTTTGCTGAACAGCCCAAAATCATACGGTTCTATATTAGGTTTACAATGTTATTCAGTGCTAGTTTTAATCAAACTATGAAAGTATCAATATAATTATAGAAACGTGAATTTTGAGTCAATATAGGCAAAGTCAGTAAACTCGGGGTATGTGTTCCACACGCTTTAAGTGAAAACAACAAATTAGCTCGTCTTTGCATTGCAACAGGTTTTCTTTCAAGGTAGAAAAATGAATCATTTATTGACAGAATTCTGAGTGGGGATACAAAGTAAATTATATACGAAAACATTGTGCTTAAAGATAGTATGGCTTGATAAGAATCAACAGCCACAGCCTGATCCAAAAGTAAGTCTCCACGGAAGAAAGATTATGTTGTGCATATTGTGTAATTTTCGTGAAATTATATATCATGAGTTTTTACCTCCCATTGAAACTGTTGCGGAAAATGTGTACGTTCAATAACATGTACAACAGAGATTACGAGAAAAGCGCCTTGCACTCGTCAATCGAAAAATGGTCATACTTCTACGTGATAATGCAAGACCTCATGTATCAACAAGAACCAAGCAACAAATTTTGGAACTTAACTGGTCTGTCTTACCTCATCCATCTTACTCTCCCCACCTTGCACCATTTTGATTACCATCTTTTCCGAGCGCTTCAGAATGCTTTGGCAGGAAATAATTTCACACAAGATGACCAAATTCAAGATTTCGTTGAAACTTTCTTCAACTCAAAAACCAACAGACTTCTACGCCGAAGAGATGGTAACAAGTTATAGATAATGAGGGTGATTATATAAGTATTACATTAAAATTAAGTTGTTGATTTTTTATGTAAAAATAAAATTACAATGAAAAAACGAAAATTACTTGTTATGGCTTAACTCAATATGTAGCTGTGCAGTAATTGAAAATTATATTAACTACATACACTAACTCACAAAAAAATGCATGCATGATTTTATACTACCCGCGCAAATTTAAATGATTAATAATTCACCTTATGTTTTTATCATAGTATTATATATTTTTATATATTATTATATATTTTATCATAGTTTATAGAAGAGAAATTCATTAAGAGAATAATATATAATCGACATTTTATTGAAACCTATTTTATGCTTTTGTAAAAAATAAAAGTTTGGACATATGATTTAAATGTATGTATGTGTATATTATATCAAGATTCTCATTAGATTTCTATGTATTCTAATTATCCTGTCTATTTCGGAAATTAATTTAGAACTTTTGTCATATATATAAGAGATATAAATATATTGATATTTCTAGGTTATGTTCTCTCTATACTCATATATTTTTTAATTAAACATTTTTAATGTATATATTATGTACATAAGTATGTTTCTAAGTTCTTATGTATTTATATGAACATTTCATATAATATAATGTATGTAGAAATAAAATTTTAAATATATTTAACAATAATATGTCAAATGATATCTAAGAGTTTTTTATGACGTGAGTTTTTCGTTTTAAAAGTTTTTAGTGTTTATAAAGTGCCAACCTACACAAAATTATTTTGGAAAATTTAATTAATTTCATTAAATTAAAACTAATTTGACATACATTCAAAACATCACTTTCAAGCATATAATTATAATTATTTAATAAGAAATTTGAAAGTGAAAAAAAAAAAATAAAATAAAATAAATGATTTTAGGATTTGATGTTTATAATAATTTTAATTAAATTATAGATTTTATTTTCAATTAATAACACTTCATAATGTTGTGATATTAGGTTGATGAAAAATCATGTAATGTAAGTTTCTTTTTGCTTCGGCCCAAAACGTAATAATCAAAAGATACACATGTTTTGTATTCATTCATTTTTCTTAATTAATAAATTTTTTTTTTTTTGTTTTTTTCAAAAAAATATTGAAAAAAATTATTCTTATCATGATACATGTAATCTATGTAATGCCTGCCTATACATAAAATATTCAGTTTTGTCTTGAACATTAAGATGTAAAAATGTGACGGATACAGAAGAGAGGAGTATATGTGGTAATGGTCATGATGACGAGAAATCACATATTAGCAATAAATCTTATGAACTTTCACTATCCGATTATTCAGTTTTTATTTTCCTTCACTCCAAAAATAATAATAAAAAAAAGAATAATAAAAAATGTGCGTTAGACTTTATGGTACCAAAAAAGTAATAAAAGAAAAATTACTATATACCTAAGTTTTTTATTACTTTGTTTTTGTAGTTTAATATTTTCATTTTCGGAATGAAAAGATAAATTTTTGTGAAAAAAAACACAAAACAAATTTTTTGAAGTTTTGAAAAATATTCTGATTGAAATTAAGAGACATACAGAGAGATAGAGAAAGATAGAGGAAAGTCAAGATGATGGCAAAAAGTCGTCAATGATTCTTTAGTTGGACTGTAATTAAGGTTTTTCGGTCACGTTCGAGCTAAATAAATAAAATTGTCAAAGATATGCACATATGTGCGTCTTTCAATACTCTAAGAAATTTGTCTTTCATATTTTTTTAAATAAAATTTCATTCTTATTACTATGAAGTTCATGGGTAATTCGAAGGTTTTATTTATTAATAGAACAGCAACATATTTCCCTTATTTACATTATTCGAATAAATGAAAATGCATCGGAAAATATTTTCATGTTACATGATGTACGTATGCTGTATAACTTACTCGTCCATGCATACTTAGATATACAAATATGAGTACATTATGATATGTTATTTATAGCCAGGATTTACATGAACATTCATTAGACATTTTAACGATAATTTATAAATGAATGTCAATGTAATACATACGGTACATATTTTAGTGAATATTCCTAAATGCGTACGTGATTATGATTTGTCACATTCTGACAGAGAAAATATGGTCACGTTTTGAAGACTTTCTTTTCGATAAGGAAGAAAATTTAATGTTATATATGATCTGAATATTTAATAGTAGCAATATAGGTGCACGTTTTGTTCTGGTCTTCTTTTATATATGCATTTTATTTTTGATATTTTTATCATCAAATTTTTTGCATATTTTTTAATATTTTTATAAATTTCATATTTTTAGGAAGTAAAAATCTTTTTACAACACATAACATTCTTTGTTTTTTTTATATAATTACGACAAAAAAGTACACAGAGAAAATATTTTGTAAAATTTTGTAAAAGAAATTTGTTAATTTAATTTCGAACAATTTGAGAAATTTTACTTGAATTTAAAGAGAGTATGAGAAATTACTTAGTGGTTTTTATTTGCCCAAAAATAATATAGAACATTACATAAATGGGCTACAGAAAAACCAAAACCTTGTAAAATAGTTTGAAAATTAGAAAACTTATTAAAGGCACTTAACAATTATTATGTTGCCAACATTCTCGAGTGTCTAATGTTGGTTTCATTTTGAAAATATTTTTTTTAATATCTAAAGTCTAATAATGTATGTATGTACATATGTATGTGAACATAATTCCATTAAGAACAGAACAAAGAAAACATAAAAATAAAAATAAAATTACAATAAAATGATTTTCCACTTATTATGAATAAAATATACATATGTTTGTATTAATGTACATAAGTACATACTTATTGTAAAATCTTTAAAGGTTTTTTTTGTTTTCGTCATTCTGTAAATGTTTTATTCATTCGTTTTAAGTACACTTGAACATTACATATGTATGTGCTTCAGAAACAATTATGACAAAGAAATGATACAAGATATGAATTTTTTATGACGGATACAATTTCAAATATGTTGAATATACTTCTCCATATGAATTAAGTTGAAAGCATTTCTGATTTTTTTTTTGTTTTTATTAGGTAGGCATTTTGATTTTAATTTTCCACTCTTCTACGACAATAACCAAAGAAATGAGTGATGATTTTGAAGTTATGATACTCGTACGTTATCTAGGACATAATATCGTGGGTCGACCAAGAGTAAGATGGTGGGACAATGTGATGAAGAATATAATGCATTTGGGTTGGTCACAGGATTGGATAGAAGTAGTTTTGGATAGTATTCAGAATCCTATAAGGGTTGTAGAGCCACTCAAGAAGAAGAAGAAGAAGAAAAAGAAGAAGAATCTATTAGTTATTCAGTGTTTAGAAAATTTTCAATTCAAAAATATGTTCAACGTTTCAAGTCAGGAATATTTTTAAATTAAAATAGAAGTCCAAAATATATGGTGGAGATGGAAAATGAAATGAATGAAATGTAAAATTTTCGTAATATTTTGTGACTCAAACGTAACAACAAATTAATAATCACAGACCTACAAAATTTAACTTTTTTTTCCCCATCAAATAATTATGCAATTTTTTTATATGTTTAAGTATGCTAAATTAAACCACATTTTTGGTTTTTTTTTATCAAGGATATTCATATATACAGAATAACTGCCCATTTTTTTATAGTTTTTATGAAAAAATAAAACGTAAAAATACAATAATGAATAAAATTGAATGCTTAGATACAAAATTAATAGTATTAGTTCTACACAAGGCTAAAAAACTAGATAAATTATGAAGACTTATGATATCTTTTACTGCTTCTTCAAAACTTATCTTCAGTCTTTTTCTACTGTAACTGCGATACGATTCATCACTTTCATATCAGCAATAGTCAGTCATCTGATAACTATTCTCTATGGTTTTAATATCCTGGTAAAATCATTCTCGCTGTTCTTTACTAACTGCATCAAGATTTTCAGGTAATAAATCGATATTCGAATGTAGAATATATGCAATTTTATATTCATATTGCAACACATTTTTTTTGGAATTATTAAGAATGTTGCTGACTTTCTTCCAATACAAAATCACGTGTAATTTCTTATACATTCTCCGTCGCAAAATTTAATGTTCCAGCGAGGGGGAACAAAATTACCTTTATTTTGCTGTACTATATCAAGTTATTTGGAATTCGGTTCTAAACAAAAACAGATTCTAAAGTCAAAATTTATGGCAAATTTTTTGAAAAATTTTGAGAAAAAATTGGATTCCTGAAAAAACAAAATGTACTAGGTAATTTTTTTTTTATTTTTGCACTTAAAAGGAAAAGTTTTCTCTTCCAATGAAAAAAATGTTGAGGTCGATTGGATGACTCGTTACCAAGTTATTTAGAATCAATTGTCCGCGAAGGGTTGAAAATGAGCATATCCTTTTCTCAGGAAAAGGACGTGATAAAGAATAATTCATTGAATAGAAATTTGAAAGAATAGAATTACAAAAATATAAAATGCAACCAGACGATGCAGTTTTATTATTGACCGTTGAAGCGTATTCAATGCTTGATGATAAAAAATGAAATTATCAAAGGAGATTTTGAATAATTTTTGCCAGCTGACTCGATTACAATCCCACTAGAAATCGAATTAAAATCTTCGTCCGAAAGATATAGGGAGTTAGAAAGTTAAACTCAAATAAATTCTGTTCAAAACAGGTGAGTATGTGAAATCATTGAAGTGAAAATTTATGAAGAACCATGGTTGCCAACATCTAGATACAATAAGAAAAACGATACTATAACTCAATTTTATTCTATAAACATTATCCATTTATGCTGTAAAGATTTAGACTCCATTGGCTAGAATTTGAACGATTCCGCCAGAAGCAATTAATATCAGAATGATTTTAGTGCTCTATACAAAAAGAGAAAAACAAAAACAAATTAAAGTTCGAAGTTAGAATAGAAGTGATATTGAGAAAATAAAAATCAAGCAAAAAAAAAGGCATTTCAATAATTTATTTTATTTTGAATTTAATTTCATGCATTTTTATTATTCTTTAATCAAAATACAAGATGGCACTGTATAAATTATAAAAATACAAAATGAAAATTTGAATTACAAATTAGATTTGGTAAATAAAAGTGTTTATTTACTAAATAAATTCCAAGCATAATAATGTGCAATATTATACATACATATGTAAATAATACTGTGTGTGTACTGTGTACGTGTAACTATAAAATTATATAAATTAAAAAAAAATTAAAATACGAATAAAAACTTGTATACGGGTCACTAATTTTTATTTAATGTTAAAAGTAAGAAGAAGAAATTAATTCAAGTGAAATTTAAGATTTTCATTGCAGAAAAAACATCATTTATCGGTACTAACCTGTATATTGTGTATAAGGCAAAATTTTATTTTATGTTTTTTGTTTTTTAAATTAGTTAGAGCTATTTTTCTGATGTTTTTTTTTTTCAATTAATTTTGATTTAAGTATGTACTTATATTCCAAAGCTTTCTTATTATTTGCTACTCTAGAAGTGAAATGATTTTTTGAACTTTTTTTTAGAATTATAATTAAAAAGGTATTTCTAGAATTAAAATACTTGATTAACCATGAACAAAAATAAATAATTGAACAATTACACAAGTCTGCTATTTAGCAGCACTAAATAGCAATTTTGATAGGTAACAGGCCTCAAGCTACGAAAAAAATATTAAAAAATTCCATCACGTTCATTTATTGAGAAAAGTATAATGCACATTTTCAACCCTTCGCGAAAAATTGATTCTAATAACTCGGTAACGAGTCATCCAATCGACCTCAAAACTTTTTTTGTTAGAAGAGATACTCATTTCTTTGATTTTTGTACAAAATTTTCAATTGCATTTTTCGACCACACTAGATGGGGTTTCAACCAAAAATTGCGCAAATGATAATTGCTCAGGACGTTATTATCTATCTTTTGAGATACATAAAGTGTCCGTACGATTTCTGGCTATTGAATTATACTCATTTCTCTGTATTTTATACCAAATTTTCAATTGCATTTTTCGACCACTAGATGGTGTCTGCGCCAAAAATAGTCATTATTAACCTTGTTCAGGACCTCAATATTTATCGATTGGGATAGATAAAATTTGATAATTTGAATTCCGATAAACGGGAGTACATCCTAAATGGGTAGTAATTCTGTATATATGAATATCCTTGATGAAATGTTTAAGGGTAGTTTGCTTTTTCTAAATGAATTTTCGCCAATAGAGACATATATCACGTTAAAGAGGACATTCCAAAGTATCATTATCGGAAGGTTTCGTTTCAAAATCTGGCGGCACCAATTCGGAAGTTTAGCCAATTATTCTAATAGAAATCTGTAGAAACTCCCCCCTCTATAATGATACCTTACATATCTCTTTAAGTCGTTCATTTCAATAGTATTCTATTGTGATGTAAGTATAATTTTTTTTATTCTTATTAAATATAATAAACATGATTTACGTTATAGATCACTAAAATACAGCACTTATATTACTTGTAGATTCTAGACATGTACATTATATACATACCAAAAAATATATACGAGTATACGTATAGATATATATATAAATTTTTTTCTTCTGTTCTTAAAACGACTGATAAGTGTGATGAACTGAAAATGAATGACAATGACTTAATAAAATACGAAATATGAAAAATTTGTTAATGTCATTTCCACAAATATTTCGTTTGAGTTACATTATTGTTCGTTTTAATACGTCATTGCATTAACGTAAGCTTTACATAAAATAAAAATTTCAAGTAAAAATATTTTTTAAATTTAAATGCTTTAATTTCACTAGAAATTATCTGTACATACGAAAATGAACAAAAATATTAAAAAAAAAGAAAATAGAAAACAAACAAAAGAGAATGGGAAGGAAAAAAAATTTTTTTGTTTTGAAAGAATAATGTGAATTTAAAGTAGATACTGTGGTAGATGGTTAGCTAGGTGGATAAGAAGGTTGGTAGCAAACGCAGTCTTCTTGCTACTCTGTGTAAGAGCGACAAGAATATCGCAGAATGTAGAAACGGTAGAAACATGGTGTTTTGATAACAACATCTCTTGGATTAAAGGATTCTACTTTCGGTCAGTTTCATAAATTATATAGTCATCTAGTCAAGTTTAAATAATATCAGCCTATTTGAACTTAACAAAACGATATCTCTGAGACCATTAGGGAAATGGGGAAATGCAAGAAAAGCTTAAAATAAAACTTCAGCATAAGTTACGTAGAATTGTAAAAAAATGTAATTCAAATTTCACCTAGATAAAATCGAATGAAATATTCCTGTTATATATTCACTAAGATTAAGATAAACTATGCGAAATTCTTTCGATTTGGTTTATTTTGTCAACTATATAATAAAAAAAGTGTGGATTTTCGTACAGGTGTAAAAAAAATATATGCAAATGAATCAAATTAAGAAATTAAGAAAAAGTTGTGGAAAATTTTTGAAAAATGTAGGAAATTTTAAAAAATCTTCTAATTACGGTGACGCATAGTGACAGGTAGCTAAATTTTGCCAAATTGCTACAGTGCCTTCATGTTGACCTATAAATGGGAGCAGGCATTTCTTCAAACACTCTTCTATTTAAACTCTGAAATTCATAGTACCATATTTGTAACAAATTCTCTACTCCGAAGACCACAAGAACAAATTGCTTCTCAGACCATAAACTAATTTGGAAATTTAGATATTTTATCCTTACCGCCTTTCGATATAGAGAATCCTTTCTCATATTTTGATATGGTCCTCTGTACTCTTGAAGCAGATGTTTTTAAATCTTTTGTATCATAAATCTTGAACTTCGCTTTTCATGACAAACATTTGTCGAAAAAAGAACATCTTTATCATATGTTATATTTTTGTTGTTTGTTTAGGTGGAGGTATGAACCAGAGCAGAGCACTCAGACAAAAACGCTGTCCATTGTATTCGAATATGTTATATTACTTTAATAATTAAAAATAAAAATATCAATTTTTTCTGAGACAGTTCAACCCACAGAATAATTTATCATCTTTAAGATATTAGATTATTACACATTATGTATTTATACACACTTATGTATACGTTGTCTATATAATACACTTATTTAGAACATCACATTAATGAAAATAATTTCATATTTATGTATTAATTTTATAATCTGATTAGGCTCATATTCATTGAAATTATGATTAAACGGAATAAAATATTGTAATGAGAAATGGGTAACTATTTGTTTCAATTTGAAAAGAATTTTAATATAAATATCTTTGTCGTATTTGTTTTATCACAATTATTTCAGAAATAAATTATATTTTACTTAGTTTCGTATTTTATAAAAAATTATTTATGATTTCAATAAAAGCAATTTTTCTTTTATCTACTATACCTACGTGTATACGTGTACATATTCTGTATGTATGAATATTTCAATTTTTTCATTTTATGGAAATGAATGTACATATGTAGTGCTATATATAGGCATTTAAATTATGTGTTACTTTATTTGATTTTATTTTTAGCCATCAAGATTATCTAAGATCATAAATTAGATGATGTGACAGTGACTGTATTATTAGTTGCGTTCCTTTTGACAAAGTAAAGTACTCCAAAGTACTCGGCAGTAGATTGTAAATGGAACGCAATTTTTTTACTTGGAAGTAAAAAGTAACCTCAAATTTCAAGGCATACACATTTCTAAGGCAATGTAAATATTGGAGTGACAGTTGGCTGTGCTCAAATTTCAGCTGTCATGTATTTCAAATTTGTTTTGTTGTTGATATTAGATTTTTCATAACATTAAACAATAAAAAGCCACCTATTGAATAAAACATGCAATAAAAATATTATAGACTTAAACCTATTTCTTTAATCTTTAACGATTAAAACACAAAAACCTCTGACGGCGAATTTTGGCGTAACTAACTATGCAACTGTCAAGTAAATTACTCGAATACAAAAGCTGGTGTAGATGATCACGACTACAATTACTTGCGAATACTTTACTTGGTCAAAAGGAACGTAACTATTATTATGTGTTACGAATGATAAGTCTCAGAACATTTTGTACCGTATTAATAAAATTTATTTTTTAATTTTTAATATTTGCATCAATATTTTTGTTTTACAAATCCGAAAAAAAAAAACAAAACGAAAATTAAGAAAAAGTCTAAAATAAATGCAAGTTCTTACCAAAGCATGTTACAATTTTTATTGTTTTATAGGTCAAAAATTATGCTATAATGCTCTGTGTTATTTCAGTCTGAAAATTATTTATGTTATATATACATATTTCTTTCTTATACCGTATTTTAATTTTCGTGTACTGTTGTAGATAAATATGTACATCGAATATATTTATTCATATATCATTGATACATTCTAAGGATATATGTATGTAATTTTAAATTTATTATACAAAATTTTATCATAAAAACTCGGTAAATGTAAATGTAAATAGATATGATGTATCTAAATCTTTTTATTTTCTTTAGTTTTTAATGTACGAAATTAGCATGAGCTGGCAAAAAAAGTACCGATTTCTTACAATTTTTGAAAACAGAATTTCTTTTAACTACATAGCTACATTTATTTTTTTTCTTAGCATTTCCTTGAATACCGATAATAAATTTCTGTTTTAGAAATATGTAATAATTTAAATGTCTTTAAATTATGTAATATGAATGTTATTTTTTGTAATGCGCATTTACATACATACATATGTATAGTACATGTCTAGAGTAGAGGTCATATAAATATTTTATAATAATGAAATTTGATCCAAAATATTGTAATAACTTTATAAATACATTTATATGTTAGAAGATTTATTCATTAATATCCTTTTGTTCAAAACAATAAAATCATTTCCAGAAGAAAATTATTATCGTATAAGCAAACAAACAAAACTAACATCCAGAATGTGATTTAATTAATTTTTAATAATTTTGTTCTAATTGCATACATGTACACAACGAGAACATTACCTATGTATAATTCATATGTTATGTACATATGTATATACTATAATGCTGTAATTAAATTTATATAAATATACATAGGTATATGCAATTAAATGGATGTATATTTAGATGCAAACAATATTCTAACAATGAACTAGATTCCAGGATTCTTTTCGTAATATTCATATAACATTTTTGAGAATGCATGTGTAAATGCATAAAAATGGCAATTTATATTTTCAGATTAAAAAAAAACACAATTAATTAGTTTTTGATTTTATTTTTTCATTATTTTAAATTTTTAATTTAAGATCAGCGAACATAAAAAGTCAATTGTTTGCAATAATTTTACGGATTCGAATATACGAATTGAAACTAATCCTACTGCAAATATAAAGTACATGTGTACAAAGTATGTATTTGCGTTCAATGTTATCTATAGCATTCGAAAAGTATACGAGAATTCATATACATCTACTATACATAATAGCACATTAAATTAGAACTGGATATGTGATGACCTAAATTTTTGTATCTTTAAAATATATACATGTATACGAATACGAGGATGGATTGATATATCTTTAGAATGGAACAATAAACATAATTTTTTCAAAGTAAAATCGACATTATTTTTCAATGTAGTCTCCGTTTAGCTCGTTTTTATTTTCTTTGTTGGACTTTTTCCAACGTTTTTTTTTAGTTTCATTAAACCTTTAAAATGCAAACTCTTCAAAATAAGTGTTTATTTTTTTCCTCTTATTACTTCATCTTTTGATACAAATCTCTTTCCACCTAGCCATTTCTTTATTATATTAGAAACTTGTGTATGCCTGTGACTTCGTCCGCATTGTAATAGAACTATAAAACGAACCATGCCACGAAGATAAATAGAATACTCACAAGGTATTCTTGCACGCAATGTTGCCAATCTTTAAGGAGTTCCTCAAAACTTGAGGATTTTGAATATTTTTGAGGAATGCTTTGAGGATTTCATTGATTGAGGAATTTATGAATTTCAAATTTTGTCTGATAAAAATTATTAATGAAAATAATTTTGCTTAACTAAGCTAGTTATTTTATTAATATTTGTGATCACACTTGTCTACCACAAAATTCGAAACATTTTTCATCACTTTTTTATTAGTATTTTCTTTATTAAAAACAGAATGGCCTCATATAGTGTGCATTAAGTGTTCATGCCATATAGTCCATTTGGCTGTTTCCAAAGCATGTATTAAACTTCCTAAATCATTGGAAGATCTTTTAAAAAAAAATTTAGGATCTCATTTTAATATTTTAACAGAAGCTACACAAGACAAGAATCTCTAAAAGAATTTCAGCAATTTTACAATGTAGAGGCACACAAAATTCTTTCGCCAGCTGTAACACGTTGGATTTCCATAAAAAATCGTTTTGATCGTATTCTAGAACAATATGAAGCATTAAATTCATATTTACGGCTAAGTGTTTTCGAAGATCCTTCAAAAACTACGGAATATATACTTGAAGCAATGGACTATAAGTTAACCAAAGTTTACCTTGAATTTATTTTTGTTTTGAGGAATTGCGTTAAAAAATGAGGAATTTGAAACTGCATGTGAGGAATAATCAAATTTGAGATTGGCAACGCTGCTTGCACGCCACGATGTACAGAATAAGAGAATAATGAAAGCCCGAGCGAAGAAGCTCTTTGTAAAGCTTTATGTTATTACGTCATTTCAATGGAGTTTGTAATCGAATTACCACGATCAACCACGATTATCAGTTCATTTAGAAGAAAAAAAAGCTTTTCATACATTTTATAGATTTTTTTCAGACCTTCATCTGTTTAAATCAAATTTTTATTGTTTTAAATAATAAATTTTAGAAAAAAAAGTAGCATATTATTTGCGGGAGGAATTCCTCTTCAGATAAAAAAAATTCCATCAAGATTGGTTCAGCCGTTTTTGAGATTATCAAGAACATACAGACAGACAGACAGACAGACAGACAGACAGACAGACGGACCAAATTTATTTATAATATTAAAAAAAAAGTCATAAGTAGCTAGATCAAGTGAATATGGTGGATAGCAAAGCAATTTAAAGCCGAATTCTTCCAAATTATGTTGGGTTTTCCATGATGAATGAATTCATTTTTTGAAGATTTGTTAACGAACGCGGTGCGGTAACCATCTTGCTAACAGCTTTTTCATATGTAGTTCTTCGTGTTCATGTTGTGTTGTTGTGGTTCACAGTGTCAGCAATCTCATTCAACTTAATATCAACTGTGGCACTTGTGCTTATTCAGCCACGTTTTGATTTATTTACTCAATTCTAAATGGTTGATTTTATAAAAATGACTCTTACGAAGAACACATATTCGATCAGTGGTGCGTTTCTGTAAGACCGATTGAATATTTTCACAGTAGAATATATTCAATTTGACGTCAAAATGACGTCATTTTCAACTAAGGTGTTTCTGTAAGACCAATTGAAAATTTTCACAGTAGAATATATTCAAAATGATGTCATTTTCAACTAAGGTGTTTCAGTATGCACAACCAGTGGAAAATGAAATTCACCACAGTGAATTTTCAATTTTCAACTGTTTCTGTAAGCATGAAAGTGCGATTGAATATTTTCTATCAGTAGAATTATTTTCAACTGGTAAATAGCAGTTGAAAAGAGTATTGAAATAGAAAATAGTAAGAATTATTTTAATAAAATCTTTGAAATGAGTGAACAAGTATATATTATATACATATATAGCTATATACGTATATATGTATGTATATTTATATAGAATATATTTGTATTTTTTTTATTCTAAAGTAAAAATTCTTCGAAAAATTCGCATGAATCAATATGAAAAGATGTGGACATCACAACAATAAATTCAATCGGAGTAGCATCTAAAGCTTTACTTATTTTCAATTTCCGAAATTTCTATTCACCTTTCTATTTCACCACAACATTTTTCAATCGCTAATACAGAAACAGTAGAATTGAACTAGTAGAATATGAAATAGAAAAAAGCTGTGTCGTCACAAATAGTAGAAAATATTCAATCGGAAATACAGAAACGCACCACAGATGTCAAAAATATTTAAGAGCTTTCATTCTAAAGAACAGGCTTCATATTGATGACATTGTTAAAATACTTACTTATTAATTCACCTTCGTAAATTCGTATATGAAATACGGGTGGTAGGTGTCTATTTATGTGAATATGATAATTTATTTCAAAATTTGGTAAATAGCGGTAATGATAATTAGAGCATAAAGTATCAGTTTTGTGCATTTGCAAAAAACAAAATAAAAAAAAAGAGAAAATTATCCTTTATAAAAATTCCGCAATTATTATATATGTATGCGTGAAATTAGTTTTTTACTGTTTTTATTAATTATTTCAAATATTTATTTTTTATTTGTTTCAGATTCCCATTACTCTACAAAGATTTTTGAGAATGCAGTAAAAATATTAAAAAAAAAAATAATTTCCATTATTAAGGAAAAAGAACTAAAAGAAAAACACGATAGAATTTCGTTTTAAATATTTGCGATTTTCTGACTAAAAAATAAAACAAAAAAAAAACAAAGGAAAAATAAATAAGTATAAAAAAAAATGCCAGCAGGTAGAGTCGCAGGAAAAGTTGGATATTCAAATAATTACTATGATGGTAATGATTTTAAAATGATATTTTTTCTTTTTCAAAAATAAATTTATTTCTTTATCATAAAATTTTTATTCATTTATTTATGAAATTTAAATATTTTTTAAAATTTTATTTGATTTTTTTTTTGTTTTTCTTTAGGTAAATCATATGTTGGAATTAATGAAGAGATAATGTGGGTTAGCATTGGTATGGGTATTGTAATTGCGATACTAATAAGTGTAGCATTATGTTATATAGCAAGAGAAAAATGTCAAAAAAGACGAGAATATTATGTAACTGCATAGCTGTTAATTACATCATTAATAATATTAATTAAATATAAATTTATATTTAGAATTACGAATTACTTATTATAATTTAGATTTCATACGAATTTAGAAAATTTTTATTATAATATTTATATACATATGTATGTACATAAGCATATATACCTGCATATAATGTGTATGTACATATGTATGTATGTATTTTATGAACCAAATAAAATGAAACGAACAAAATATGTATTTACATTTTAAGAAAATTAATAATTATTATATATGAGTATGATGTAGTATTGGTACATATGTGAAAATCAAAAATAAATTTAATTCTATAATAATAATTATATACGAGTATATGTACATGAAAATTAAAATTTAAATAAGTGCGGGAAAAATTAATTTTTCAATATAAAATATGACAGAAATTTATGTAAATATTTAATTATGTATGTAAAGATATTCTAAATGATTGAAATCATAATATGTATGTATGTATGTATGTATATAACATACATAATTAATTTCAATTTTATACATTTTATTTAAATCAAATATTTGTTTAACTATTCGTAAATATATTTGAAATATTTTTTTTTTTTGGTTTTTTTCTTAATAAAATATTAAGTAGTAATGAAGTAAAATTTTGATTTACAATTTAAATTATATAAAATTTCAGTCTGATTGTAAAATATTGAGGGTATTCACTTAATGCAGTAAAAGTCATTTAAACCAAGTAAAGCGAGTAAATTAGGGCTTATCTCTAATGAAAATGAAATAACCTTGGTTGGCTTGTGGTTGGTTTTGAATGTAAAAGATAGCCGAAAAAAATGGCCGTGAATTTCATTTAAGTATGTAAATATTTTGATTTGTAAAAAATTTTTAATATAAATGTCGTAAAAATCAAATTTCAAAATTTAGAAATGTAAAAAATCGATATTTTAGCAGTATACACATACAGTTTTGGTGAAACAACCATAGTTGGTGGTAGATGGTTCATTGGAGATAAGCCCTTACACGTATTACATGCCTTTTACTGCATTTAAGTGAATACCCTCAATATATGTAAATGAATTTTGTTCAAATATTATGATTTTAATTTAAAATATCTAACATTAATTGCATATACATAGTCATAAAATAACTTACAACACATGCACACACACACACAAAATTTATCTACATAGTATATATAAAAAATATGAATAAAATAATAAAATAAAATCACAACCATTATAATTGTACGGTATTCGTAGTCGTTTCGCATTTATATTACTTATACTGCTTATACCAACAATGAATTCAAATTGAATGATAATTTTCAAATGTACATACTTATTACATGTAACATGGTTCTTAGTTTGCTGTTTCTTGAGTTTTTATTTTTGATTGCACATCAAAGATTTTAATTAATTCGTTAATTTCATGTAAAAATTATAATAAGTTTATTTTTTGCAGAAATAAATTTCAAAAAAACACAAATAAAAGATGAGATTTTGTAAAATTTTTACAACAGAAACAGAACGATTTTTTAAATGTTTAAAGCTTTATAGAAAGAAATATTCATACATACTCGTACATACATGGTAATTTCATTTGAAAATTAGAAGATCGTATGTCCTATACGTAATATAAAATTAAGAAATAAATTTAGGCATACACATTATAATTAGCCTTCCAAAAATTAGGTAAATGCCTGTGATAATAAAAAATGTAGTTAAATCGTTTTGTTACATAGCTCGTTTTCTGAATAACAATTCAAAATACTCGTAAAAGAAATAATGTTTAGATACCAATTGGTTAACTATGAGTACGATTACCATTAGTTAGAAGTCCAAAAAAGTGTGAACAAAACTGATCGAAAATTGAAAATTGCCTAATAATATAAATTTTTCTTTTTTCTAAAAACAAAATAGTAATTAGTGGGTTAAAAAAAAAAAAAAATAAATAAATTTTAAATTTTCTTTTCTTATGCACTTTTTTATACACATAATGCACGATTACATCAAATTGTTAAAATTTGCATGATTTTCGTAACTTTTACTATTTTATCCATTTTATTTTTGTTCACAACTTGGTTTTTTTACTTTATAACTCATAATAACTGATAAAATTTAACCAATTATTTGTACTAACTTAACAACAGTATCTAAAAATGTTATAATATTCAAATGTTGAATTGTGTGTGCACAAATGAATTACGCCGGCCATAGTGTTATTGTCGATAAACGGTGCGATTCTGGGTAAGTGATCTCTTATTTCTCTTATTCATCTTATTGATTTTAGTGCAAATTACATACTTTTAGGAGTTAAATTAATTTAGATAAGAGATGTGATCAGCTGATCTCTTGACTGCAGTGGTGAATTTTTTAATGAATTTTGAGATTCTACTTTTGAACGTTTCTAACCGAAAAACTCTTTTTAAATTCCTCTTAAATTCCTCATAAAAAATATATTTCACCGAAACTTTAGAGAAATAAGAAGAATAAGAGATCTCTTATCCAGAATCTAACCGAAAATTTGGCAACTAAAAATATTTTTCGAATTTTGTTGTCGTTTTGGAAACAGAATTGTGATTATGCCAATACTCTTTTTTTGTTTCAATAATTAGCGCGTAATATTGTAATAATAGCAATTTTTGTAATTACATTGACATTTAGTGTAACTCAAAGAAAGTTGTCTTAATTCAAATACAAACAACTGCATCTGCTTGTAGCTACTTGAAAAATTTTTCATGAGTAGCTGCGAGAAGGTGGTTTAGCAGTTAGCACGGACATTTACCTTTTCTACTCGCAAGTACTTGAAATTGCCAAATCGAAAGCAGCTATTGTAGTAGTAGCAGTTAGTTTAACTAATATTATATATAATTTTTGTACCAAAATTAACTTAACGAATAGTTATGGGCGATGTAGCGCACTGCACTTTATTTCAAATAAAATGTAATTATTGTGAATATGTATTGTGCGATTACTTGTAAGACTACACATTGTATTCGGCCTCATTTTTAATAAAACCTTTATAACGTAAAGATATGTTTTTCTTAATCATTCGTAACTATAACTATAGATAGATTCTGTTGAATGATTTGCAATAAATTTCTTCTTATTGGGATAAATTTTTGATGATGATCTGATATACTACGAATATGTATTAAGAAAGTTTAAAAAATACAATAAAAAATTTTTAAATATTTAAAAAATGTAGGAATTTCAAAATTCAATAATATAGAACAATTTTAAATTTCAAATTAAAAATAATAAAAAATAAAAAAATAAACACAACATATTTATATCTGTCGAATTATTATTTGAGTGTATTTATAAAAATATGTAGGTATTTTAATTACTGAAACATACACATACACACACCTCTATACATAAAATGATCACTCATCATATATATAATATCCTTAGATGTGAAAGATTAAATATGTATATATGTGTACTCATAAATTATTATCACTTAAAATAATATATTCATAAATTTTACAACATTTATAAATTTATATAGTTAACGTTATAGATAACTAACCATAGAAAAAGAAAAATAATTTTTTTTAATTGTATTGTAGTAATAAAGTATTAAATTAAAATAAAAAAAATAAAGAAACACTGTTCTATTGTCTTATGATTTTATTGAAAAAAAAATTTGATCTACACAATAAATAACATCTAAATAAAATTTTATAATTAATAATTAATTTTTTTTTTCTAATCAAACTTTATAGTAAAAATAATATTATAATTGTATATTCAAAATGAATGTATTGAGTATTATAAGCATATTGATTTTAATAAAAGTTTGAAATTGAAATAAAAACAATTTTTTAAATTAGATAAAATTTTCCACATGCCAATGAGGGGGAAAGTTCCGAATCGCTGGATCGGGCTTTCAACATGGGACTCTTCTGATAACGAAAATGATGGTCTATTTTGGTGATGGCGCGGCGCGATCCAGTGGCCGAAAAATGCAATTGAAGTTTCTTTCCAAAATTATATTTTAGCGATTTTCACTGTAATGGTAAGTCGTGAGAACATGATTTTCTGACCAAAAGATGCGTCTCTTTCAGCTCTATATTCTGAAAAAAAAATTGTTTTTCAAAAAGTCCTTGTAGAAGGATAATATAAAGGACATTTTGTGATTTTTGACTATTTTTACAATTTTTGCCAATTTCACAGAAAGGATTAGGGATAATCTGTTCAAATTTCTTGCAAATAAAAAAAGGACATCTTGAACAAGTTTTTTCATTTATTAATTTGATCCTGATGTAGAAGACAAATATGTACCTTAGAGAGAAATGATTTTAATGGTGCAAAATTTTGTATTTATTCATTATAATTTTGGGCAATTTTTTTTAAATTTTTATTATGAGTAGGATTCGATTTTGAAAAATTTCGAAAACAACAACAACGATTTTGCATACAAAAATTTTAAAAAATGACTTTGCATACCTCTTAGGTGCTATAAAAATGGATTTTTGAATATTTTGATGAAAAAGAACATAATTTTATTTTGTTAATAAAAATAGAACTATAACAAGGATTTTTATTCTTTTTTTTTGTAAACTCTTTGGAAAAGTCCAAATTTTATTTTGATACCAAAATCATATATAGATATATGAAGATTTAATGTATGAAAATAGAAGTCAAAGTTGAATGATTTTTTAAAAAAAACCCTCTCCCTTTTTTAAGAACTATAACTAAATTTCAGGACCTAAATTCAAAAATGTGCTCTATTCAGGCACCACAATATCCTTCAGGCTACCTATATTCAAAATTTTAAAGAAATTGGTCAATCAGTGCTTGCTGTACGTGGTGCATGTGGAAGCCAAAAAATCGCAATTTCGACAATTTTAACACCCTGTAAAAAGGAAACAAGGACATTTTTTAAAAAAAAACGCTCCTTTAAGCACCACAATTCCTATCAAAGTATCTATTATTCAAATTTAATTGAAATCGGTTAAGTAACTTCGGAGATATGCGATGCAAAATATAGCAGATATCTTGAATCCTAATCTTAATTCCATTTAAAAAATACAAAAAGAATATATTTTTATAAATAATAAAATCTGAATATTCTTATACATGATTACCCAACATATATTAAAAAATTCCACAATATACATAATAAATAATAATATTTACATAAATTAAATTTACAGTTTACACATTTCAATAAAAATTTACCTCCTATTTACATGAATAATCAATATACTACTGTATTTAAAATAATAAAATGTCAATAAAATATTTTATTTCAACTTTTATGAAAATAATTAAATTATTTTATCAAATAAAAATAATTTAATATATCCATTATATATTTAAATAAAATATCTTGTTCGTCGTGTATTATGTATACAAAAATGTGTAACATATACAAAACATACTTAAATGATGTTAAAAATAAATTTATTTAATGAGCATACACTCAAACAATTTTCATGACAAATTTTTAATTTGTAAAATCGGAAATAGTATTTAATTTTAATGACTTTTATTATACCTATATCATTATTATCGAATGAAAGTATTCTATATACAGGAATGCATGTATTTGTATGTACAAATACCAGGCAGATTGAAAAGTCCCGGGCCTGACTTATACGTGGCGCACTATATCTCAAAAAAAATTTTTTTTGACAAGTACATTTCTTCAGATAATCATCTCTAAAGTTTCATAAACATCTGTCAACTAGTTCGCGTTTAACAGTGATTTAAAAAAAAAATGGAACAAAGTGAATTTCGTGTCTTCAGAAAAGGGGAAGATCGATGAAGGAAACAAAAGAAAAGCTTGATAATTATTATGACAGCTCTGTTCCAACGAATACATTAGTAAAGAGGTGGATGCAAGAATTTAACTTTGGCCGTACTAGTACAAAAGATGAACCGCGTTCAGGTAGACGGTCAGAGGTGACTACTCCCGAAATCATTGAAGAAATTGAACTTCTCGTGAGCGACGATCGAAAATTAAAATTGCGTGAGATAGCTGACGTCGTAAAGATCTCATCAGAACGTATGTTTAACATTTTACATCATCATTTGAATATGCGAAAGCTGTGTGCGCGTTGGGTGCTGCGTGTTTTGACTTTGTGTGATAACACACTTTTTTATAAGGCAGTAAAACTATGACCAAATTGACCGAGTTAGATTACAAAATATTTCCGCATCCCCCTTATTCTCCAGATATGGCCCCGTCCGATTATTATCTATTTCCAAACTTGAAGAGGTGGCTAGCTGGTATTAGCGGTTTTACACAAATGACGATGTAATAACCCAAACGGAAGCCTATTTTGAAGGGTTTGACGCAGGTTACTATAAAAAAGGTATCAAATTGATTCAAAACCGTTGGAATCGTTGTATCGAGCTAAAAGGTGAATACGTTCAAAATTTCAAAAAAAAAAAAAAAAAAATGTGTCCTTCTCTGTCAGTCCCGAGACTTTTCAATCAGGCTAGTAATTATAATGCTTGTTTATTTACATTTTATAAACGAAAGTATGACTGCTACATTCTACATAATAATGTAATAACATTTTAAGTATCAAATTATTGGGTAAAACATGTTCGTTATTATACCTTCATATGCAGTTTAAAAACAGACGCACACACACAAAAATGCATATTGTATGTATGTACAAATATAAGGTCACGTTTTTTCTATGTCATTATATAGTAACAGATTAATGCTATTAAATTTATGTGAATGCATATTAGAATTTAGAAATATTTTGAAAAAGCTAAAAATCCTGTTTGTTATACAAATATCTTTCTTTTTTTTTGATTTTTTTTTTATTATTAATTTGAAATTTTTAAATACATACTCGTACCTAGAGTGCGTTCATAATCGTTACTATAGTTAACTATAGTTATCATTTGTCGTTCAGAATGGTGGTGGTATAGTAAAACATAACTAACAACATAACTTTTTAGCGTTCATAAATATCTGTAGTAAAGTAAAGTTTTAACTATTTGATGTCAAAAATTAACCATGCTCTCGAGCTTGGTTAACGGTAGTAGTCTTTTAAGTGGTAATGACAATAAAAAAATCGTTTGTCATTTAATTTATGGAATTTGTGAATTGTGAAAATTTTAATCTAATTTATTTGAAAAAAGTGGTGGTATTAATAAATTTTGTTTAAAAATTAATTTTTAAAAATTAATTAATTTTTGACAAACAAAAAATATAATAATTATATATAAACATTTTTTTGAAAATTTTTTAAACTTGACTTGACAGACAGCTTGAATGACAATTTATTGCTACTACTGTGGTAAAAATCGCGTTCAAAAACTACTCGAAGTTAACATAAATATGACTGTAGTACAACATAACTTTGCTTAAACTATACTATACCATAACTATGGTTAAAGTAATTATCATGAACGCACTCCTAGTGGCATTTGAAATATTAATTAAAAAAATCAAAAAAATTTTTATCTTAATGAAGCAAGTTTTTATTTTTGTATTTTAATTATTATGTACAATATACATTATGTATCTCAAATGTACAAAAATATATTTTTCGAGTATATTTCGAGTGTATTTTTATTTCACTATAAAGACAACAAAATTTAATTTGTTTGAAAAATAAAAAACAAAAAAAAAACTAAAACAATTTTGAAATCGATCTGATGAAGCATTATGTGACACATTAAAAAATAAAAGGATGTCAATAACAATTTACGAATATACGAGTATATGATTTTTATTTATAGAATGGAAAAAAATATATTTCAACATTAACACAAAAAATGAATAAAAAATATCCTTTTTATGTCGTTAGATTTTTTTTTGTACTTATTTTACGTGAATTTTTTCGTTTTGAAAATATCGAATTTTAATATAGTTTTAGTTTTTTCTCTGTATTTTTTGTTATTGGTTTATAAAATGTCAAATAGTCAAAAATCATGCTTAAAGTTGAAGAAATTCACTGTATGAAAAATAACAAGACAAATATTGTAAATTCAAAATTCAAAAATTTCAAATTTTAACACGATCAACAGGAATGATAAAAACCGAGGACAATATACGTATGTATATATATATTTAAAAATATGTATATGTATATGTATGTTTGTAATTCATAGATATATGAAAATGAATAAAAACAGCAGTGATGCTGCTGATGTCTAGTCATTTCAAATGTAATTCAACACATATTACGTTTTTTTTTTTTTGAAATGACACAAAATCTAATAAAATTGTGATGGTTATTGCGATACTAGAATGTGACAGCATCATTTGAGAAGATTTTTATTGCTGAAAAATAATAACAAGATAAAAACAATGAATAAAAAAAATTGTATTCAATTTTTACAGAGAATGCGGCTGAAATTCCGAGTTGGTGCCGCCAGATTTTGAAACGAGACCTTCCGAGATATATGCTTCTGTTGGCGCAAATTCATCTTAAGGACGCAAACTATACCATTAAAAATTGTTGGTTCAAAATGACGTGTTTTACGAAAATCATTATTTCTCCAGATCAGGATCTTTAATTGGATTAGTTAATATACCATTTGAAAGAGAACTTCTTGATTTATTTGCCACAGTTTGTTTAACTTTGATTGGATTAGCGGTTTTCGAGATATAAGGACTTAAACTCAAAATTTCGCGGTTTTTTAAAAATCACTTCTTGAACTTCTTTCGACGACGGTATAACTTCAAAACTTGAAGGATGACATACATATGTACATATATGTTTTGTTATAATATTTGAAAGGTTTTTTTGTCCTCTTACCAATATACCACGTTAAAGAGCACATTTCAAAGTATCATTATCAGAAGGTCTCGTTTCAAAATCTGGCGGTACCAGTTCGGAAGTTTCGCCGATAATGTTCGTGTATATATATTACAAATTCTATGAGATCCTGTAGCTAGGGTTAATTATATACAACAGACAGGCATTATTTGAATTTTTTTCGTATGTTAAAACATTCGTTGACGATTGATAATAATTTTTGTTTCACATATAAATTTTATGTAATAATGGATTATAATGGATGAATTCACATTTTTTTTGTTATTCCACCATTAAATTTATTTTTAATGTATGTATAGATGTGCACACATAAATAAAATGCATTTTATTGATAATACATTTTTTTTTTTCATAGTTTTTAAATTTTTTGCTATACACATATGTATTTTTATTCTTATGCACGTATACATTACATACATACATTCTTCCGGAAATAGTAAATAAAACTAATAAAAATTGTTAGCACAATGGGACTTTTAATGTCCCATAATCGCAGTATAATGATAAATTTAATTTTCATTTGTATATACACATCACATCACAATTTTACTATACTCGTATATACATCTACGAGTATTTCAGATTAAATTCATGGCATAATAATAAAAATGATGTATACATATGTATTTATTCATTTATTTATTTATTATTTTTATTATTTTTTATATTTGAAAGATTAATAAAAAAGTTAATCGGATTTTTTCATATTTCTTTTTCGGTTTTTGTTAAATTTATGAAAGTGCGCAAAAAATATTTATTTTTTTTTTGTATACGATTTGATGAAATGGAAAAAATTGTTATTCTTCTTCTTTTTCTTCTTCAAAAATAGATAAATGATGATGTAGATTACACATAAAATGAACAAAAAATAAGTTCTAATCAATTTCGTGGATCTGTTTCAAATATTTCAATTTCAATAAAAATCTTTGTTTGTTGTGATATATCAAATAATATTTTTAATGGATTTTGATTCACAATAGCATTCGTTGATTTGGTATATTATGTAAATTATCCATTAACGGGTAATCGTTTAGTAAAAATATTCTTTAAATTTACATGTGTATGAATAAAAGATATACAAGCCCCATGTCGATTATAACGTTGTGTATTGTTGTAGATGTCCAGTGTATTTATTTTCCTATTTTTTAGTTGGAATATATAACATAAATTAGTCTAATACTATTGACACACTACAGAGATAAACCAATGGTTATCTCAGTTTTATGGTTTATCTTTGCGATAACGTGACTTTCTGAACTCGGTTAAGTTAACCGAGTTTCTAGAACTCAGTTATCTTGTTAACCAAGTTCGAACTCATTTATCTTTGACATTTATGTTATTTTCTTTTATATTATATTTAAACAAACTGTCAAACCAAATTTCAGCTAACATGCTGAGTAGATGAAAAAGAATTAGTATTTGAATTTATCTCAACAGATGTCGTATGAATACATAAACTAGTTAATGTCAATTAACACTCTTAAATTTAAATGTGTCACCCATACCAGGTTATCGATAAACCATTTGAGATAACCATGGTTTATCTCTACAGTGTGTCAATAGTATAACATATAATATAGAATTTGAATTTTAAATGAAACACATACGGAATTGAAAGAAGAAGATAACAGATAACATGAAAATTATAGGAGATAAATTTCTCTGTCGTTTTATATCTTTTAAAGTATTTACTATGTATGCATAACGCTTAGCACAGTATGATGTTTTTTGGTCTTTTACTAGGCATTTTTTTTTTCTAATGTGTGTGTACAAAAAATAAAAAATTTTGATAAATGTGAATCAGCATTTTCTTGTATATAGTAGATATTCCGAAATATAAATAAGCTATAAATTTAAATGTTTGCAAATATAAATTTTAATCTTATTATTTTATATATTTTAAAAATCAAAAAAATAACTTTAAAAAGTTTGTTTCAAAATTCTAAAGTATTTTTGTATTATACGTTTTGAAATTATTATTATTATCAATGTTCTTTCATACTGTAACATGGTTATTTATTTTATGTTTTAATTAGTTAAAGTTTTTACTTGAAAAAAAAAAAAAAAAATTGAAAAAATATTTTCTTTTTCTTTAAAATTTTATTCTTTCAATTTTACGAGCATTGTATCAATGCACAATAAAAACTGCTTTTTATTTGTAGATAACTTAAGCTCAACTGTATGGCAGTACTATCAAATATTTCAATTAAGTGGATTTACCTACATGAAATGAAAACTAAAATTATGATTTCTTGTTATTACTTATTTCATAATTTTTCATAGTTATTCTAATCTTGATAATCTTTATACGCTATATACATGCAGCTAATTTAGAATGGAACAATAGACAATAGTCATTTAAGTATTCAAGAACATATATTTCATATAAGTAGGTACATAATGTATTTAAGGAATTATTTAGCACCTTTAAAAATGAAATATGTATACATACATACCTATAATGTAAAATGGAATTTTTAGGTTTTATCTCAGTATTTAACTGAAAAGTGTTGCTGTTGCTGTGTGTTGAAAAAGTAAAAAATATTCGTATTATCTGAAAAAATATGTTCATTAAAAATATTATTTCGTCCTTTGTGAGATTAGAATATAGTTTTGTTTTCAGTTTTCTTTAAAAATTTCATAAAATTAAAATGTTAAAATTTCAAATTTAAATATCCTTTTTGAAGGGGAAAATTGAAGCGCATGAGCAGTTGAAAATTATATATGTATTAAAATTTCGGATAATTCTCTAGTTCTCCGTAACAGTTCCTGAAATGGATACATTTCAAATTACAAATGTACAAATGTACGTAATTTCTATGTATATATGTGTTTTCGTACATTTTCCCGCCATACATTGCGAAAGCTTTTAAATAAATTTTTACCTTAAAATGACAGTGGCTTACAAAATTTTTATCTTATTGATACGATAATTCATAAACACTGATGCACAGATACAGATACACACAAAATATATTAAAGCATTATTGCTTGTATAATAATATGTCTCGAATTCTTAGCATAGTATATTTCAATCATGTACCAGGAAAGTTTATAAACAGTTGATTACTGGATCTGTTAAAGTTCAAATGTTTTTCATTTGATTTATTGCACCCGCAATAAATTATTATCTTGATTCTGTTATCATGTACACAAAAATCAGTAAAAAATAAATTATGATTGATATAGAATTTTATTAGAATTTTTTTTTTTTCTTTTCAACGGTGGGTGGTTTATTGTCGATTGTAACTGATTTAGTGATTTAAGGTAGTGATATTAAAGTGGATTTAGCAGTAATGTGAAATATTATTGATGTATGATTTGCCAAAAAATAAATTGTGATATTAAAAATAATTTTAATTTAGAAAACAAAACAAAATATAACATTGATTCTTTGGGTTTAGAAAAATTTGCAACAAATTTTTTATGTGTATGAGTGAAACTGTCAATGATTTTAATGAGCCTGTGTGCTATATAGAGTATATAAAGTGATGACTTATCTAGAGAACTGAATTATTAATAACAGTAAATTGAATAAAACCTGAAATTTAATTTCAAATAGAAAATGGAGTGAAGGATAAATTTGTTCTATATGTAAAGTGAAAATTTTCGTTCTTATTAAATCCTATAAGAATTGGATATAGATAAAAGAAAAATATTTCTAATTTGAAGGTAAGTGTATCCTTAACTAAATTTAACGAAAAATTCTTTTACATAGAAGTTGATGAGATTAGATAGAAAGAAATTTCTATCATAACAACTTCGTTTTGAATTAAGACTATGTAATCAGATTGTATGGAGTATAATCTTCTAGAAATTTTCTTACATATATTTTATTTGATTAATCCTTTGAGTAATAGGTTTATTCTACAAATATATTTGTGATTTCTGATGTACTGATATATTTATTATCTGTAACATAAGCCCCTTAAATCCCATATAATTAATCAAATTGTAGAAGTTTTTTTTTTAAATAATTCTCATTTGACATACAAGTAACAAGTACGTTCTGTAAGTACATATACATATCTAGAATACCTGACAAATAACATCAACTAAAACTCATAAAAAAAAATAAAACACAAGAACTGTTAAATGTATTGTCGTTGAAGTCAATTAATGTCAGTACAAAAACATATTTCGGTGAAAAAAAAAAAAATAATATGCAAAAAAATAACAAATTATAATTGGAATGCTTTGGAATTACATACATATGGACATACTTTGATTTAATAATAAAAATCAATTTTGATAATATAATAACATTTTCATATACAAGAGATGTTTTATTGTATGTAAATGTAATCGATGTTTTTGACATAATATCACAGAAAATTTTGTAATTTTCCTGTAACAAATATTTACGAAAAAAAAAGATATTTTTGTAATTATCAAGAGAAAAACATTCAATTTGTGATCACTGCAAAAGTATTACATTCAATGTATGAAGTAGAAGCAGAAAATGTTTGTATGTGTAAAAATACAATTACACATACTCGTATTTATGCGTAAGGTAAATTTTATAAAATAAATATACAGGGTTTTCTAAAAAGGACTTTAAAAGCATCTATACGAACGTCATAATTTTGAATAACATTTTAACATAAATTTTGGCTTTAATTTCTTCTATAACATCTTTGATATTATTTTTTAGTTGTAAAAGGTTTTCTGGCTTGTTAACATACACTTTAGAGGACCAAAAAATGTCTATGGGAGTTAGACCATCACATGATCTCAGATCTAGACGGCCAATTCACATCACCATTTTTCGATATGACACTCATATTATTATTGAAAAATAAAGTAATTTTTTATTGAATTCCCGCTTTGATAATAAGTTTTAATAATTGCAACACGTTGTTCTTGCATGTAGGACTCCATGACTAACTTTGGCTATGACTATATACAGTAACCAATATGGCGTTTAAAAGCTACTGCCATGCAAAATCCTAAAATCATTTTTGGAAAACCCTTTATTTACAGGCATCAATGTGAAAATTCAAGGAAAATCTACACAAGCATTATCAATAAATTTGATATGATTAAATTTGAACTTATATATTTACATATTTACGCATTATAAATACGTAGTTAGGCTTTAATAAACATTTTTAATTAAAATTATGTTATAAATTCCAGAATATTTGTAATAAAATTACAAGAGTTTAGGTCAAATAATTCATGAAATTAAATTTTACTTTGATGTTAAAGTAATTAAGGGCCATCATTTGATTGGTGTAAATGCGTGAAAATTTCGTTTCAAAGATAAATCATAAAATTGAATTTTCTAACAATTTTATGCAATTTTCATAATTATATGGATGTGGCTTATGTTAATATACCACATGTACCTATACTTTGTTAATAGCAGTAAGACAAATTCTGTTATTATTCCTACCTGTACGAGTATTTATTCATTGTGAACTATAGCCTAAAAATGTTGATTGAATTTATTTGTTTTTTTTTTTTTTTGATATTATTTCGTTAAAAAATAATTAAAAATTCGAATTTTCCATATTATTATTATTAATGTATCTATTTAGGTAATAATGTGCGTATGTACAGGGTGGCGCCAAATGAACGTTGTGGTTTTAATTCTGTATAACTTTTTTAATCAAGAAATAATTCTTTTTTGCCTTCTTTTTATCTTGTGGCCATCTTGTGCTTCGCATATTCGTGCTCTTTCTAAGATATTTTCCATAACGTTACGCAAAATTTCAGGAGTTATGGCCCTGATTTCATTCCGAATGTTATTTTTCAATTGAAGGATGGTTCTTTACTTATTGAGGTACATTCTTTCTTTCAAATATGCTCAAAGAAAGAAATTGGGAGCGGATGAATCCGATGAATAAACAATTTAAAATTTAATTTGAATTCATTTTAACGATATATGCATGCTGTGTCGAAACAATGTATTTTAGATTTTCAAAGTAAAATTCAATGATTTTGGTTCGTTATTCGATTGTGTATTGCTTCATGTAAAATTTTGCAAATCTTCTGTACAAAACACTGAAAAAAAAACGAATAAATTTCGAAATAAAAAAGTCATAAAAAATTCAAACCACAACGTTCATTTTGCACCACCCTGTATATTCAAAAGAGATTTTATATAAAAAAATAAGCATTTTTTTCTCAATTCTTTTTTATCAAAAGTTTTTTTTTCTACGTTGTTAGGTGTAAAAATATTGAATTATGTTCACGTATACATGTGCATTTATATAACACGATATTTTTAAAATGGTGGTACGGTATTGAAAAGGTGTATCATCGTTTAGATAAAAATTTGCATCGAAAATGTGATAATATGCTTAAAAAAAATTATGATATTGAATCGAATCGAATTTTGTAATGAATGCATGCGAAAAATGATCGTTATAATACGAAATACGTTACGTTACGAATGTATGTAGGTGATTTGTATCAGAATATAGAAATTTCTTCGTAAGCGCTGTTAGAGAATTTTGGATTTTTATATTTTAATTTGAAATTACATGTCTTTCCATTTTACGAAATTAACTAAAAATAAAATCATTGTTAGTTCTCTGCTCTAAAAAAAAAAAAGATTTAGCAAATTTAAAAAAATTTACAATTTCACATTTAATTTCATTGATCTTTTCTTCTAGTTCACAAATAATTAAAATGAAAATGAATGAAAAATGAATTCCTGAAAACAATGAAAATAGGAAGCAATTATAAAGAGAATTAAGGGAAGAATTCAAATTAACAAAAGAAATAGAATAATTGCCCTAGTCATTACAGTAATTACGTCAACTATACTATCATCATCATCATCATCATTATCAGAATCTACATCCATTACAGAACAATTAATAAATCATTAACGTTGTCAAGATGCCAGCTGGTAGAGTAGCTGGTAAATTTGGATATTCCAATAATTATTACAGTGGTAAGTATCAGTTAAAGATAAGATACGGTCAATTAGAAATAAAGATTTCTATCATTACATACTGAAGACTGTATACAATATTATCAAATAGCAAATATAGCGAATTAAGTTATTTTGTCAATATTCATATTTTATGCTCCAATCAAAGCTATATCGAAGAAACAAAGTTCACCAATTTACATAAACTTTGTCTATAATTTATCATGAAAACAGTTAAAAATCTGCAATTTATCTCGTAAAATTTCGAATGTACATATAATGTAATGTTCCTGTCAAAAATTATAATGAAAAGTGAAAAAACTTTTTACTTTTTACATTTATAAAATATTTTCGAATCTATTTGAATTTTTTCTATTTTAATATTTTTCTAAAAAATAAAAAAAACAAAAAAACAATATTCTTGGATTATTATTCGTATTTCACTTGAATAAAATAGATAAATTTTATCATAGAAAAAAAAAAATAAATAAAAACCATTCACAGAGATAAGAATTTTATATTATAATGATTATCCTTGAAGCTTAAATACATAATTGAAAATGATGAAAATAAAAAACATAAAATAAATGAGAAGAAAACATGAAAACAAAAAATTTGTATTTTACTGATGTTAAATAATTTTATTTCTATATTTTTCTAAGTGGAATTTTCAATAAAAAAAAAAAAATTTACTTCCATGGGGATAATCATTTAAAATACTACGCAGTGTGTATTATATCGCCTTTTTACATAAAATGTAATGCGATTTATGTTATACGCGGTCATAAGTGCGTATCTGAAACTTTGGAAATTGTTTTGATTGCTTTAAAAACATTTATGTTAGAAGCAAAATATTAAAAAAAAAAGTAAAAAATAAAATTTTTATTACATAATGAAAAACCTTTTATAAAAAATTTTGTTATCATTTAGGTCGATCGTATAGTGGAATCAATGAAGAGATCATATGGGTCAGTATTGGTATGGGAATAACAATAGCTGTCCTGATAACATTGGCTTTAATTTATATTGTATATGAAAAATGTCAAAAAAAGAAACGAGAATATTATATTAATGCATAAGACAAAAAAAAAATATATATATAATTAAGTACTACATAGACATTAAAATCATTATAATAATGGTCTGGATATGGGCGGATATATTGTACATCAAGAGCATTATAGCATCAGAGAAAAATAATGAAAATCAAAACAGAATGGAGTTTCAGCACTAAAATGACCAACAATATAAAATGTTTAAATAAAAAATCAACATAAATAATAAAATTTTCAGATTTTAAAAAAATTTATTTTTTGGTTTTTCAAGAGAAAAAAGGTCCAAAATTGATGAAAAAAATATGAAAAAATAAAAATATTAAAATTCATTATAGTAATAGAATATAGAATATTTTTATGAATACGAATATTATATTGTATCTTTATCTGTCCTTTTACTATAGTCCAGATTAATTTTTATGATTTTAATAATAAAACATTTTTAATTTGTGATAAAATATATAAAAAAAAAAATATATAAAATACATTAAAGGGATTTGTAAACAAACAAACAATATATAAAACAAAGTAATAACTTTTAATAAAATTTTCACAAATAAATTTTAACAAATACGTATGTATACATGTATATGTAGTATGTATGTAAACATAAGTATGTATAAAATTTTAATTTATAACGTTCATGTATGCATTTAAATGAATACACATTTCATATGAAACCAGTGTAACTAATTGAATTCGATTCCTACATACATATATAGTACTTAGTTTACATATATGTATTTAAGGTATTATAGAAATATGCATGCATGTATCTATGAGTATAATTATTATGTACGTGTTTATTCATAAATGTGTGTAAATGAAAATGGGACCAAACATTTTAATCTTTTCAATTTATCTTGAATATAAAATAAATGAAATGTCTTTTTTAAATACAATAAAAAATGATTTATCACTTTAAAGGATAACCATAAATAAATAATAATATACAAAACAAAAAATAAAAAAAAAACACAAAATATTGATTTAAAAAATTTTTTAACAAATAAAAATTATAAGAAAAATATTGTAAATCCGTATAATATGTATGTATATGTATTTTTAGATTATTTCTATCTGTGTAGGTCATATTAGTAAACAAAAAAAAAAAAAAACAAAATTTATGTACACATAAATTAGAATGAATGAATACAAAATTATATTATTTTAATATTTTATTTAAGTTTTAAATAAGAATAAATGAGAAAGAAGTATAAGAAGAAGAAGAAGATGATCATAAATGAATATTGAATAAAAATTTTAAATAAAATATAATTCTTATGAACATTTGAATTTGTTTTTTTATTATTTTTTTTTTTCAAATTAAGAATATGGTCTCATGGGATGCAGATATCTAAATTGTTGATTGGTTGAAAATTTTTAAAAAATATATTTAACTATAGTGGTTCTGTCCTATAAGTTCTGTTCCAAATCGTTCAGAATGTAAAAATTAAACGAAATGAATTACGAAATTTATACATTTTATTTTCAAAACATTTTTATATATGTATACGAACTACAAAAAAAACTATAAAATTTTAATTAAAGTGAACCTTCTTCGCTGTTACACAAGCTTTTAGTCGGTATAGGTCCAGTCATCTATGGACAAACGTATGACTTCTATCAGAAAGTTGACAAGTGACGTATTCAAACTCTTTATTTTAGTGTGACGTTTCTTAAATACCATCTCCTCTAAACGAGCCCATAATTTGTATTCCAGGAAATTAACGTCTGGATTGTCTGAAGGCCATTGTGAAGCAGTTATGAATTGTTGAACATTGTTTTCAATTAAAAATTGTGTGCTTCGGTCCTTCTGTGTGGGTGCAGAGTCCTTTTAGAATACTGGACTGTTGGAAAACTGGAGTGTTGTTCAAAGGTTAACAACATCTTCCAAAACGTTTTCTTGGTATATTCTTAACGAAGTTATGCAAAGATACAAATATTGTGATATTGTGTCCGAATAGGAGATATGTATAGAATAATATAGAAATAATTAGGAGAATGATGTCATTCATTTTTCTGTTCAATATAATTTTTCAGTTTTCAAATTTCATAGTTTTTTTGAAATGAACTTTAATGAAATTTTAATTTTTATGGCAATAGCCAACAAATAACTGTCAAACATTAACTACGAAATACAAAATTTAGAAATTGCGAAGCATTTTACCTTCGCAGTTTTTAAATGTAGGGAAATGAAATACGAAAAGAATTGAAAGAAACTGCGAAGATTACGAAGTTTACGACAAACTGAAACGTGAAATGAATCCCCTTAAATATGTGCGTGAAATGAATCCATTAAATACATACATAGTATGATCAAAAAATACCGCGAATTTGTCATTTGAATGAAACGTTCTCTATGGATCTGGTTAAATTTTTTTTTCTTAAATTCGTACACTTTTAACTGACATCTGCCAAAAAGTTGAGCAAGTTTTTGTGTTTTGTCGCAATTTATGATGAATAATTTTGTTGAGCAAAGAGTTTGTTTGAAATTTTGTGTTTCCAACAAAATTTCTTGTGCAGAATCGTTAAAAATGTTGCAAAAAGCTTTTTGCGGAATTTGCTCTTTCAAAAACCAGAGCATACGAATGGTATAAAAAGTTCAAAAGTGGTCGTGAAGTGGTGGAAGACTTGCTTCGTTCCGGACGCCCGTCAACATCGAATACCGACGAAAACTGTGCTTGAAAATCGTCATGTGAGCCTTAGAGAGGTGGCTTATGATCTCAACATCTCATACGAAACCGTTCAGAACATTGTTGTTGATATTTTGGGTATGCGACGCGTTGCCGCACGGCTGGTGCCAAAAGAGTTGAATTTCATGCAAAAAGACTATCGAAAGAAGATTGCTGAAGACATGATTTCCGAAGCCCAATGAAACTTCATGAAACGCATTATAACGGGAGACGAGACATGGGTATACATACGAATACGACGTGGAAACAAGACAGCAGTCTTCTGAATGGCGTTGTGAAGGTGAGCCAAAACCTTCGGATGGATATTATTTTGAAGGAGATAAAACAAATTTGCCAGAAAATGAACACAATCTTGTTTTATTCACAAATTCCCGGTACTTTTTGATCATAGTGTATATATGCCAATTATATTATGGCAATTGAAGTTTTAACTAAATGAAATGAAGCTAAAATTGAAAATAATTTTTCATATTGCTATTTGCATATTATTGAAAACGAACACTGAATTTAAGTTTATATATTATTTCGATAAAAACGTAAAATTCTATCACTAAATTTGTTAGATATGAAAACATAATAAAATTTTATTAAATAAATGTAAATATTTTTCTCATTCCTTCAAATATATGAGTATCTAAAAAAATAAATGCCACAATATTCATACAACCATTGAATTTTTATAAAGAATTCAATCTGTGTTTTAGCACACCTTTTGTATACCACAAATAAATATATAAACTTAAATTAAACACTCATATACTCGTATAAATGATCGTTATTCGTATTATGCATGTGTATTCTATTCAAGCAAAATATTAATGCATTAAAAGCTATTCTATTTTTATCGTTCGCATATTACATAATGTACGTGTATATCGTTGTCGTATGTATACAATTTGCATACTTTTTTACGTATAATCAAATGCGAATAAATATAAATATATTTGTGAATAAACAATATGAGAGGAAAATATAAAAAAATGTTCAAACATCATGTAGGCATTTGACTGTAATGAATCTTTAAAAGCAATTACGAATACAAATATACATACACAAATATTAATACAAATATGTAATCATTTATTGCTTTATACGAAGGTACACATCAATATTATACGACTACGTTTGTGATGAAGGAGTATTTTTCTTCATAACTTTAACAAAAATATTCGTATTTATGAAAATATAAAAAATATACAAACATCTGTTTTCCATCATTAAAATTCTTATATTATGCATGTACATCAAATGTACGTTTATTGTACAATTTTAAATGAAAATCATAAAAACTTTTAAATTTTATGGAGCTTCAGGAAAAAAATAAAGTTTTATTTTTATTTTGTAAATAAAAGAATTCAAAGATAGAACGTGAAAAATTAAATTATAATTGTATATGTATATGTATATATACTTAATGTAAATATTTGGATATTGGCATATACAGGGTGTACCGCCTCGGGCGATCAACCCGCGGACAGTAGATAGATCGAGACAAACAAAAAATCGTTTTACAGGGAAGGGGGTTATCTCAACCGTTTAGCCGCTAGAGGGCTATGAAGATTTTTCGCACTTAATCTTCGAAACACCCTTAAATAACTACGGTGTAGCTAAAAGAAAGTGGTCTAAATGTCTTCTCTGTGGTTTATACTTTTCTCTACGTTCTTTGTTTCATGAGATATTGTGTTTCAAAGACAGAGTTTAGTGATTTTTTGTCAATTTTTCCAGAGAAAATAATGGCTATGGACGTAAAGCGCCCTCTATATTCATTTCTAATTAAGGCGGTACACCCTGTTTATGTACAGGTGTATATTTATTTTTATTTACTTTTCATAATGTAAAAATCTAAATAAATATTTTAAATTAGTTTTAAACCTGTGCACATACACACAGCATTACTTTTTTGTATTGTTTTTGAAACTTATAATTTGAATTTCATTTGAAAGAAAATCAAATTTAAACTTCTTATACCAGAGACAGGCCTAAAATTAATCTAGATAAACTTATCCGGGTTATCTCTAATTCGGATTTATAAAGCTGAACGTGACAGATTGCAAAGTAGATCATCCCTATAATGCGATCAGCTGATTCGTTGAATTTATTCGTAACCACACAGTCACCACAAATTACTTTAAGGCTATTATTTTCGTGTTACTTGCGATTTAAATATCGAAATATTTTAATTATTTTAGCTTTTTTGTTTTTAGAAACGTTTAATTTGTAAAATCACTCATTTCACACAATTTTAATAAGTCGCTAAAAAAAATACATAATAAATCAGAACCAGAAAACTGAACTGTCAATTTTTACGTCTTCTTCTTCCTACTGCAAATCCAGTTTATGTGGGTTATCTAGTTTTCAGAACTGGATTAGGATAATCTAGTTATACAACTGGATCATCTAGTTATTGTGATGACAGACATCCACTTTTATCCAAATTAACGACTTAATCTAGATTGACATGTTTAGCCTGTCAGTTTTATTAGACTCTACTACAACCATTCCAAAAAAACTAACAAAAATTACAAGAAAATACATCTTTTTTCATTATTGTAATGGATTTTATTTTTTTACTATTCATCTTGTATTTATGTAGTGGAAGAATTGAATTTTTTATTAAAAGTCTTTGCAACGACAACGTGCAAAAGAAATTTGAAATGATAATAATAACATATTTGTTTTAAAAGTATTCATAGATGATCGCCAGTGGCCTCCATTTTGTAATGTCTCTGATCAAGAACGACTATAAAATCGTCAATCAGCAAAATCAAGGCGATAGGCGATGCGATACGATGGCGATGGGCGAGACGATTAGCTGCTTTTTGTTCCTAATCAGAGGCAATATTAACCCTCTAACCGGCAAGACCGCCTTTAGACGGTCGTATGCAAAATTCGTATATTTAATAATACAGTAAATTTTTACATTTAAAATCGCAATCCAGACTTGATTCTAACTGTTATCTATGTAATAAAACTGGTCTTAAAATTTTTGATGGCTTCATTAGACAAATATAGTTATTCAAAGTCTGACTGTCGGAAATATATCCGAATATGGTAGTAGTTCTGATGATAATTTCGATGATGATGATTGTATTGATGATCCGGATTTTAAAATCGACGAATATGGAGAAAATCTGTCTCGAGAATTTTCTCCAGAGGTTCTTAGTCAAACAATCAGTTTAAGTTTAAACGTAGATGACACTGAAATGCTTATGTCATCTTTGATTACCGTACCGGCTACATCAGCTAAATCCACTTCAGCTGTAACACAAATAGTAACTAAATGTTACCAAATATTTCATAGTAAATAAAAAAAATTGAAAAAAATTGTGTTTTTTCTTTACACTGTACCATGCAAGCCCGCCTCAAGGCGGGTTACCTATCTGTTAACCTACAGGTGAAACCTTTCATATTAGACAATTTTAAATACCAAATTCGGAATTCTCGTGTCAAAATTACTTTATCATAATTAATTGGAAAAGAAAAAAAATTGGCCTGTTAGAGGGAAATGATATTGTTTTACGTTTTTCAAAAGAAATCCTTTAATTTTTATCCTTGTTGGTGTTTCTTCAAAATATATTTCTTAAGAATAAAAAAAAAATACATTAAAGCACTTTTTTCGCAACTTCAGTTATCGTATTTAAAAGAAAATCTTTCATTTTTCAAATTAAAAAGTCATGTATGTCTCATCCTAACATAAAAGGCCGTATCTGATTTTGTACTTACGACTTTATGCCTTGATATTAAATGCTCTAAGTACAGATATGACATTTGATATATAATAATAAATGGTCGTATGTGTCAAATCACACATTTCTAAATAAAATATGAAGTTTATTTTCTGGACAAAGATTCCCGATTATATACGCTTACAAATAATAGTTTTCTTATTTTTCAAAATTGATCCTTCTTTGTAGTATAAAACAAAATATAAAAACCTCAATAACTCAAAATTATCTACCTAAATGTCGGATACGATTTTTTGCATACCGATGACAGTAGTTTTTTCGCCATTTAAGCTTCATTGGGTATCGAAATTTACCCAAAATGCTACCAACTTTCCAAATATTGTGACAAAGAAGCGTATTTACAAGTGGATTTTTTGACAGAGCAAATATTTGAAATTAAATTTGACAGTAGAAAATTTAAGAAGAGTGTAGATATTGTAAACGTATTTTACTTTTTCATATGTATGTGTCTCATTTAAAAATGAACGATAGTGCACACTTTTGTTACATAGAGTGTATTTGTTATTTTAAGTTTCCTGTAATTACTGTTGTTTCCTGCTATTCTTGAAATATGTAAAAGAAAATATTATTTGAAAATAAATTATTTATTAATGAAAATCAATTGCTTTCACATAAGAAATGAATACCGACACAACAAAACAAAAATAATGTAATTCTGAATAACACTTAAGGTAATTAAATTTAATTATATTTTTGTTTACATAAACTGATAAAGTAACTAAAATAAAACTGTAAAACTTCTCAAGCAAGAGAAGAAAACGATATGTGACTATTTTATAGAATATAGAATGGATCTAACATATAATGAAAATGAGAATATCATTAAAATAAACGACAAAAATTAATGATCTTAATGTTTTTTTTTTGTTGGGAATTTATTTCTTATTCTCGTCTCATTATTTTGTTTTTCTAATCCATTACATAAGTACGAGGGGACTAACAAAAATTCTCCGAAAATTATTTTAAAGATAATAAAATAGCTTAATCAAATATAAATTATGAAAGTTCATCTTATTATTACTTTTCTACATAATTTCCGTTTATGTCGATACATTTTTTTAGTCTGTAGATCCATTTTTCAAAACAGTGCTCAAAATCCTCATTTTTTAACACTTGAATCTGTTCAAGCACTACATTTATCATACTTACCTTCTCTGCATTATCATGGTGGAGAAAGTATCTTCTTAATTCACTTTTATTTCGGCCATTTAATATATTGTGAAATACTTTTGGTAGGCTGAAAAAAATCGCAAACATGACTTTTCTTAATGACTTTTGACGATAAGCTTTCACGGATGAAGGCTCTCCTTTATTGCTCCATATTGATTATTGTTCTTTTGTTTCAGGATCGGTATTATATATCCATGTTTCGTCACCTGTATTTAAGTTATAAAAGGTATTTGAACAACCGTTCGAGCATTTCTCTAAAAAAAAACTTAACGAATTGCCAGTCTGGAATTTTCTGTACCACTTGTAAATAGTGTCCAGACATGGAGCATTACTACCAAAAGGAGTTTTACACCTTTCGAATATTTGCTGTTTGCTGATATCGTACTTCAATATTGCTAGGAGCTGGGAATATACTAGAACTGCTTACACCTGCTTTCCGTTTTCTCGTTTCACACACATGTCTCAAATTACGTATTAACACTAATTAAGAGTCCGTCTTTTTTTTTATATACTGCAATTTTGCAGATAAGTCTGCAAGTAATCCGTTTTTTGGAGAACTTTTGTTAGTCCCCTCGTATATTGTGTAATTTTAATTTTTATCACAAATGTATTTCATATTGGTTTTATTCTTTTTTTTTTGGTTTTAGTAAAAGCAGTATCAATACTTTATCGTAACGTTAGAATTTGTTATACAGAAAATATTATGCCTAAATTTTAACAAGATGAACTAGATCAAATGAAAGAAAGAAACCAATTTATCCTTTTTATTTTTATTAACTAGAAATAAGAAAATAAAATTCTTATAAAATTTATTCTTATTTCTATTTTGTATTTTCGAATTGGTTAGGTCGCAATTTATTTTATATTTATCCAAAGAAAAATAAATGTAATGTATAAAGAAATTTTTTACTTTTCTTGTGAAATAAAATAAAAATAATGTGTAATTTTATTGAAATGGATTTATTTTAGGTTTGAATTAATTTGAAAAAAAAAAAAATAATAATGAAAGATGAATAAAAAAGTTTATGTAGAAGGATAATTTTTAAGTAAATATGTATAATGATAATAATCATAACAAGACAAACAAAAATAAATGTTATACAAACTTTTTCAGTTGTGTAATGAACATAATCTTTTCAAAAAGGTTGGTTCTAAGAAAATTTTCAAACATTGTATTTGTATAGATAATAAAAATTTGTAATCTGGGAAATTGCTAATTTCATGTCAAAAGTATTCTTCACAAAAAGAAAAAAAGAAAAACTTAGAAAACCAACTTTCATTTTATAATAACTTTTCAAATAACTTTGTGATTACCTTAATTGAAATTCAAGTTAAATATAAATTTAATTAAGTAAATTTTTGTTTCACAAAATGCATAAACAGATTTAAAATTTCAAACAATAAATGCTGTTATATAACATAGATAATTTTCAAATTATCATTAAAATTGTGGTTTCGTGCGGTGATATAACTCGTATAAAATTTAATAAAGACCAAAATATCCTCTTAAAGTATGTTACCATACGTAAATACTTAAATGTGAACATCACTGGTGTTAAATATTCTCAGTTCAATTACTTACATTCATATCAGCTGATTTCAGAGACAACGCAAAATTGAATTTATCCAAATTTATCTCGATTGAGTCAGACAAACAATTCGTATCCTTATCACTTCTATGATTTTTTTTTTATTTTCATTACTCTTAGCAAAATCTTTTCAATTCACTGTAGAAAGTGAAGTAAAATCTTTTATTTCGAAACAACAATCCAAAGAAACAGAAAAAACATATATAAGTATATAAGAGGGGATTAACAAAAGTCTTCCGAAAAACCCATTAATAAAGGTGTTGTCTAGTAATTATTGTCGATTTATAAAAAAAGGTTGATCGCTTACAATATCAGTGTGAACTTTTAAATTGGTACGATAACATGGAAACGAGAAAAAGCAAAATTAGAGAAGAGAGAACTGGTAATATTCCAACATTAAGTAAAACTGAGATTCGGTACCCGGTAATATTCGGTTTTCGTCGCGGCCTCACTAAACAACAAATATTCGAGGAATGTAATGATGCGTTTTGTGAAAATACTCCGTGACTGGACACCATCTGTAAATGGTACAGGCGGTTTTAAACAGGTCATTTTAGTGTAGAAAACGAATATCGCGAAAGACGTCCAAAAACATTGCCAGATGGGTACATAAACTTTTAAGTGAAACAGAAAAAAGGGCTCGAGTGACTTTTGCCAAAATTTTTCTAAAAAAATTTATTGAGGGAAAAAAATCCTTATTTAATATGTTAATTACACGATGACAAAACCTGGGTTTATAACAGTGAACCTGAGACCAAACTTCAGTCCAGTGTGTGGAGTGCAAAAAAAAAAAAAAAAAAATGTTTCGCCCGTAAAAGCATATCAACAGAAGTCACTACGAAAAGTGATGTTCGCAACTTTCTTCAATGGCAAGAAAATTATTGCTTCTGTGCCACTTGAAGAAGGAAGAACAGTTACAGAAGACTGACATTCAGATGTCTGCCGGCAAAAGTGTTTGACTATATATTAAATGGGCGTGATAACTGATAAACGTCACTAAAGGGGATACTACTCCGGCACAAACAACAACCACAAAGCTTGATTTTCTTGCCACTTCTGGCACTAACGAAATACGTCAAGCCCCTTATTCTCCTGATGTTGCACCCAGTGATTTCTTACTGTTTCCAAAAGTAATGTAACCTTTGCAAAGATGATAGAAGCAGTAAATGCACAATTAGATACCTACATTAAAAAACAAAGATTTTGAGGAATGTTCTAATAAATGGATATTGATTGATTGATATATGTAAATGGTCATTCATTATGTAGAAAAATTTTAACATGATAATCATAATAAACATTTTCTGAGAATTTTCGTTAGTCCCCTCGTATGAATAAAAAATAAAAAAATAATAATGAACAAATAATAATGTTTTTTCCTGTAAAAATACATTTTCAATTTACAATCTAAATTCATGTATTTTTTTTCTCTTACATTTTCTACCTTTTCATATGTTTTCTCTTTCATGTTATAAAAAAATCTTTTTCCATAATAAAATAAAATGCAAAAAAAAAAAATACAAATAATTTGTATTCTTCTATTGAAATCTTTCCTCATACAATTACATACATACATCATGTAAATATATGTACATTTATATAGATTTACAGTTTCTATACTTTTGTCCTTTTGAAAAACCCACTCATGTTGTATTAAGTAATGCTCCAACAAAAACGAATGTACAGTGTGAAAAATGTTATTAAGCGTATTTTTTTTTCTACATTTTACTACGATATGCTATTATGTATGTAGTGTAGATGTTAGTGTGAAGTATACATTTTACACAGAAAAATTCTTGTATCTACCTGATGATTTTCTTTACATAGTACACACGTATACGTACGTAAATTAATGTATTGTACATTTTCTTTATAATAATATGTTTTCACATTTTCTCATTTTATCGTTTTTATTTATGTCAAGTTTTTTCTGTTGTGCATATTTTTTTTTACAAATATAATTCTTTTATGAACGTATGTGTTTACTCCAACTTGTATAAAATAGGAAATACTCTCTTGAAGTAAAATACTATATGAGGATATGTGTATGTGTATACTATTAAAATAATAACATATTAGAGTACATAATAATATCCTTTTATAATATATTATTTCTTTGTATGCTTTTCAAATCAGAAATTATTACAAATTATAAAAAAAAAATTGTTGCTAAAAACTAAGTATTTGAATCGTTTACACAAAAGAGAAAAATACAAAATGCACACAAATTCTGAATGAAATATAAAATATTTTCTTCATATTAGAAAACAAAAACTGAATATTACAATAGAGATCGATTAATTATTTTTCTCAAACGTACCATTCTCAGTTGTTTTTTTTTTAACATTACATGCATATACTCGTATAATACGGGTATATGTTTTAAAAAGTATCCTTTTTCTGAACATAAAATGACTCTTCATTATTTTATTTATTTTTTTTTTGTTTTTAATTTTAGAAACAAATTTACTCGTATGTATCAGCAGATCACATTATAGTTTTAATGTTGTTTCGAACTTTTAACCTTTGTTGTTTTCAATTTTTGATCAATAATATAGTTTTATCGAGGTTTTTTTTTTTTATTATTTTGTTCTTAAAAAAAAATATAATATCGCATAATCATTATCCATGGATGAATAAAATGGACGACTCAAAGGAATTTTTTGTAGATTTATTGAAACAAAACCATCTTTGTCTATGCCACATTAATTTTAACTTACACAACAAATTCATAAAGTTTATATATATAGTTTATTTATGTGTGTACATATAACATTTGTATATAATGAAACAAATATAGAATGAAAAAAATTGATATTATAGGAATATTGAAAAATTATTATTGGTCTAGACTCTAGACAAAAACTGTTGTAACATTTCTAATACATTGCATATAAATTCAAATATATAGAATGAAGTGAAAGTTTTCGATTTTCCTTTCTATATTTCATTTTATATAATTTAATGTATGATTTTTTTTTTTGTTTTTTAATTTTTTCCTCTTGCAAATTGAGAATAATAAAAATTATATTGTTGCAAAAAATTTTGTATAACAATAATCAAATATTTCCTGATAAAGTATATAATGAAATGCGAGAGAACTAAAAAACTTTGTAACTTTGTCTTTCGAAAACAATAAATATTTGTAGGTGTATGATATTATGTGAATACGAGTGCATTTATGATTTTTTATTACTTATTAATATTTTCAATTATCTTCTTTATTGCATGGATATAAAGTTTTACGATTTCACTTTTTAAAATATTATATTTTCATACATGTATGTTTGTTATAATAATCTTTAATTTTATAACTTTTTTTTTTTTATAAAATTTATTCTCTAATTAGGAATTTTTTTTCATTTATCTTTTGATTTTAGTTGGACGGTGATATTCAAAAATGATAAATGTTCAGATTTTAAAATTAACTAGACATTTGAGAACTGAATAAATGTTAAAAGATAATAATAATTCCTCTTTTGAAATTTAGGATAAAAAATGATGCAATTATATTGTATGTATATATACAAGAATATAAGTAAGTATATTTCATGGTTATCTTGAACTGTTGGAATTGAATTTGATTTATTAGTTTTGAACAAAAAAAAATCTTTTATGCTTTTGGAAAAGTAAATTGACTCGAATGCCATCAATACTAAATTATATCTGATGGAAAAAAAATTAAAAATAAAGATGAAAAAAATGGGAAAATAGTTATAGTTCATTGTTGTATTCAGTTGCTTTAAAAATACACACATAAAGAAAATTTTGAATAAAATCCTAAAAGGATAATCCATTATACATATGTATGCATCGCAATAAAATATGCCATCATTGATTTACGAGTAATATACGGTAAATGGAAATGAACATTCACACATACATATATTTGTAAGCTCTTTAATCATCCTAACATGAAATTAGAAATTCATGTATCTGTCTATAGAGTTGTTAATATTATCAACGTAAATGTTGACCGAATTTGATTCTCTGGTTAATTATTGCTTCTGTAATAGAACTTAGGTCAAATATTTTTAAATAATTTTTAAATCTCATAAGGTTCTGATGATAATGAAATTTGTGAATGGCAGACACTAAATTCAATTAAACACAAAAATCTTACAAATTTCTATTTTTAGATTTTTCAGAAAACCATTTCACATATTATTAAAAATATGAAATTTACACATTTCACTAATGAACTGTTATTGATCACAGAGAGATGTGCTCGCATATATGTAAGTGCATATTATGTATGTATATGCTTTTACAAATATTGCTCCAAGAGATTGCAAGTAATAAATTTATTAATTAATTTTTACACAGTGCGGTGAAACTAAAACGATGTCAGGAAAAATAACAATAACAAAAACCTTGCTTTTCTAATCACGTTTTCTCTTATGTGCATGCATATATACTAGGTCATTCAAAAAGTTCGCAGCCTAACGCATACGTGACATTTCTAGAAACAAAAATTTATTGGTGTTGGCAACACCAGTCCTTCATATGAACGTACCATAAATTCCAGATCGATCTCTCCAATAGTTTAGTTTAAACAGTTGATTAAATTACACGTGCTTGGTTTGTTTTCAGAAAATGGATAATTTAAAAAATCGTACGGTGACTGAATATTTGTTTAAAAAAGGATTAAGTGGGAAAGAAATTTTTGATGGTATGGTAAACGTATTAGGAGACAATGCTCCTTAATATGCAACTGTAAAAAAAAAGGGGCGCTCTATTTAAACACGGCCGTACAGACATGAATGATGATCCACGTTCAGGACGTCCAAAAGCAGCAACCACGCCAGAAATTATCACAAGGTTCATGATATGGTTTTGGAAGACCGCCGAATAACTGTGGTTGATTCAGATGGGGCCACAGGCATCTCAACTGGGTCAGTGCATAGTATCTTAACCAGTGAATTAGGTATGAGAAAGTTATTGACAAGATGGGTGCCGCGTTCGTTGAATTCTGACCAAAAACGCATTCGAGTGAAACTTTTTCAACAACTTTTGGGTCATTTTCAAAAGGATAGAATTGATTTTGTGCGTGGACCGAGCAGAGTGGACCGAGCTCGGCTGTTCGGCCCCAAAGCAGCCAAAGCTCTCAAAATCTTCAAAGAAGGTTATGTCATCAGTTTTTTGGGATGCAAATGGATTTTACTAATTGATTACCTTCAGACGAGTAAAACGATAACAGGAGAATATTATTCAAATCTTTTAGGCCAATTAGACACAAAATTTCGGGAGAAGAGACCAGTATTACAAAAGAAAAAAATCATTTACCACCAAGACAATGCACCAGCACACAAAGGTATCCTTGCAATGGCCAATTGAAGGAACTACACTACGAATTGTTGGAGCATTCACCATATTCACCAGATCTGGCTCCGTCTGACTTTTATTTATTTCCAAATCTCAAAAAATTCTTACGTGTTAAGCATTTTTCATCAAATAAAGAAGTCATAACGGCTGTCAAAGAGTACTTTGGAGGTCTCGAGGAAAATCACTTCAGACAAGGAATAAATGAATTGGAAAATCGCTGGAAAAAATGCATTGAGCTTAGGGGGGAATATATTGAAGATTAATTGTATTTCGGTTCATAAATTCATACTGCTTCATTATAAGGCTGCGAACTTTTTGAATGACATAGTATATTCATTCATACATACATATACATCTGTATATTATCTACTTACTTTAAACATGAAATTATTTTAATTAAAAGTTCCCGTATGCGATGCTGAAACAAACATGTTACAAGCATTTTGATTAGTAACTGCAGATTTGTTTCTTTTTCTTGAATATAAATATATTGCATGCATGTAAAAATACATATATCCTCAAGGAAGAAAAAATCCATTTAGTAAATTGCCTTTTTCCTTATTTGGTGTATTTTCATATGAGAACTAAAAGCGTATTTAAATGTTAACTAAATGTTAGTAATATTTCTTTTAAAGTTGGAGTCAAAAATAATTTTTTTGATTACCTTTATGTCGGAAGTCCTATTAGTTGCAGATGCTTTTATTACAGATTAACTGAGTAAATAGGTAAAGTATATCATCGTTCATAGAAACTTCTTTACCAATTCGCCAATTCTAAGAATGAAAGAGAATTCATTAAAACTGAGAAAAAATAAATTCATTTTTATACTTTAAGATTTCCCAGATAAGAGCTGTTAATTTCAATTTTCATTCATTCTATATACTAGTATGTGTACGAGAATAATCCTTTCGTTTAACTATAATGAACTATATGATGTATACAGCTAACTAACTAACAAACCTCTATTAAAGTGTACGTAATATCAACGATATCATCTTCTCGTTTAATGACATTCTGTCGTCTGAAATTTCTTTGGGCATCATATATGAAACTATAAGTGGAAACGAATTATTGTGTATGTATAGATAAAATATTGTATGTACATAATCATCCATGCACATATGTATGTACGAATATAATAAAATATTACGAGTATATAGGTATAATGTAAGAATTTGATCTTTAGACATGATATCATTGTATAAAAAGGAATTATAAGTACATATGTATAACCTACTTATAAGAATGTTGAAGGACGAATCTAGAATATACAATATGAGAATAGAATAAATAATGAATTTTAGCTTATATACATACATACATATTTACGTACATTTTAATACACATTTTATATGTTATATTCGTATGTACTCATGTATAATAGTATATACTTAGCTTATTTATGTATTACAACCATAATAAAATAAACAAGGAAGCTAGTGAATTATATAGGCCTCAAGATATTATGTATATCGCTACGTAGTACGTACAATAATTTACGAGTACAATATGTAATATGCTTTCATTTTAAGTAAGAGCACAAAAGTATGCATGAATTAATTAATATATTAGTATCAGATGAATCCATAATCTTGTATTGTTTACATACTTGATATATAATGTACTATTCATATATGAGCGTAAATTTAAATTATTACATACAGAATTGAATTGAAAAATTGATAAAATTTTTTCATAATCACTTATTTCAGGAAAGTGCTGTATCAGTTATTAATATGCTTTCAGATTTTTCAAATGTCGAAAATTCAATCTTCAATACAATTTCTTTTTGAAATTTTAAGGAGAAAACTTAGCTTATATAATCAGTTAAATTAAATTTTTTGTTGTTAAATAATTCGGATAATTCTCCAATTCTATACGGAACAGGATTACCATTCGAGCATTCGATTAAATTCAAGTTTCCCGCCATATACTGTGAAAGCTTTCAATTTTTTTTTCTTTTCTTGTAAGCGAATTAATTTGAAAAATTTTCATTCATAACCAGCCCAGGCATATACTTTTTAATACTTTTACAAGGTATTTTTTTTAGATACATACACATAAATGCCTATAAATTCCTTATACATATATGTGTATTTGCTTTATTATTATGTATCAGAAAATTTTGTTAACAGTTGTTTTCTAGTCTCGTTGAAGATAATAAGTCGATATTATTTGAAAAGGACTATATATTTTCTTTTTACTACTATACTACACTCATACGTGCTCATACTATTTAATATTCTATTGTTATATTGTTAATTATTGTTTTTATTTTAACGGTATTTGGTCGTTTTGCAAACATTCACAATGAATTATTGAGAAACGTGATTTGAATACATTTGTTTTATTATTATTGTCCAAAGATTGATAATTTTAACTTTTTGACATATTGTATCAAAGCTCAAAGTTTGATTTAAGCATCTAAAAATCTTCTTTAAAAATTTGTAACAAACGATTTGTTTAAATTAGTGATTTGTGGTTTTATCTTATCAAAAATTGAAAAAAAATATATACATATATATATTTGTTACATTTTTATTGTTAAAATTTAAAAATAAAAGTTAATCGCCTTTTCAAAAATTTTAAAACTGCACAAATATTATATCAGTACAAATTGTGAGTAATTGAAAATTAATAAACCGATAACGTCAATTTACATCATCATCATCATCATCATCATCATCATCACAAATCTTAATAGATATAATATAATAACTTTGGCAAAATGCCAGCTGGTAGATTTGCTGGTAAATTTGGATATTCCAATAATTATTACAGTGGTAAGCACTAGAAATTTTATACTAAAAGTAAATGCATTTAGTAGTGAAATAATAAAAAGAGATTTTCAAAACAAAAACGCAATACTCTGTTTTGTGTGATATTAATTCATTCCATTTTTCAAAATTATTTATCCTTTAGGACGATCATACAGTGGAATCAATGAAGAAATCATTTGGGTCAGTATTGGTATGGGAATAACAATAGCTGTCCTGATAACGTTGGCATTAATTTATATTGTATATGAAAAATGCAAAAAACCAAAAAAGGAGTATTTTATAACTGCTTAAAAAAATATTTTATAATAAATAATTATAAGGATATGCAATTTAAAAATGAACAAATAACAAACACAATTCAAATCTAACCCACACGAAAAATAAAGTTTTTTTTTAGAAAATAGCGAAAATGTAAAAAAAAAATAAAAATACGAGATTCAATAATTTTTTAAACATAAATACACTTTCAATTCGATGTAAACAGTAAAATAATACTTGTACAAATACAAAATATTATATTTTTAATACATTACATACATGCATACAACATTTTTTATTGCAATTTGACTGATTCAAATAATATTTTTTCAATGGTTATATAGTAAATTTATAACGTTTAAAAGTAAAGAAAACAAAGTAATTATTTGAGAAAACAAGCAATAAAGATAAAATACACATCAATAAACAATATGAATAGAATTTTTTAGTATGCATTCTACTATGGTAAATTCTATCACAAAAGTAACGTACAAATACAAATTAATTGATAAGGGACCAAATATTTGAAATTTGAAACTTTTCGTACACGCACACTATTATAGTGAACAAATAAAATTTCATTTCAAAGTCAAAGAACAATAATACATACAGAGATATAAAATAATAAAGAATAATTTAAAAATAAAAGAAATACAATAAATAGAAATTAGAAATAATTGAAATTACAATAAAAAATTGAAAAATTATAAAGAAAGGTAATATTGTTTTAAAAAATTGATTGTGATTGTGATCATTTTCTTCTTGCTTTGTATTCCTTTATACTTTGGGTGAGTTTCAAAACGTCTCAAAAATGTGTTGTGATGCGGCATCAATCAGAACAATCGTGATGCAAAGTTTTAAAACGTTTGTTGTATCGATATTGCAGTTTTATAACTTTGACGTTTTGTAACGAATTCGTTGCTTTGTTTAGACAACAAGAAAAATGGATCACCTTGTGCAGTACATCATTTTAAATAATTTAACTAATTCATTTTCTACACTAAATCAAAAAAGTGGAACAATTTTTTAATAAAATTAAACAATATCGGGATGATATTTTTATAGCCATTTTCGAATGACCAGAAACACATTCAATGTAAGTATAATTTGTAATACTCCCCATTTTTTGGAATTTGTCATTAATACTAAAACACTGCACATTAAAAATTCAATTTATAATCATAAAAGTACAAAATGTTTGTTTAAAGCAGATTGACCATTGTTTCCATATAACAAAATTCGTATAAAAATAAATCATTGAAATGCTATTGAGAAAAAAATTTCTTCAAATCTATTTTGCATCATAAAAATTCACGATGCGTAGATTGCTTGACAGATGATTATCAGAGGGTATTCACAATAAGTTTTGAAACTGTAGGCATTATTATCGATTTAAGTGTTATAGTTTTGAAACTGTTGATTATGCATCGAATCGGTATTTAAGCGTTTTGAAACTCAACCTTTATTCCCGTATTTTCGTTTGCTTGTTATTTTTCGTATATAGCAGTAGGAGGTTGTGTAGAATTATTATTAGAAGCTTCAATAAATTTCATGAATATATTTGTCATTTATCATTAAACAATAGGTGTAGAGGCGGAATGCTTGTATAACGAAATCTATATATAATTCAATGGAAAATTAATGTTACTTTATGCTCTTGTCTAAATTTTTGAAAAACTCGTGCTACTTTACATAATCTACTGTGTAAATATTGTGAAAGTTTAAATTTTTTATTTATGCGAGATACACACTCTTGTACATGTATTATTCGCATGTTTTTATATAAAGGTTTATTATTGTGTGACATGAGTGTGTATAGAAAAATTGTAATAAATCGATATAATATTTAGATAATATGCATATTACATAAATTTTCGTTTATTATTTTCTTGTTTTGCATAATAAAATATGGATATGTAACATCATACACACGTTCTATAAATTCGCATAAATCATGTACATATATAGCAGATGCAATATACACAGCTCTATGAAGTACCTACCTACATAAAATATTTTTTAAAGATACTTATATATAAAAAAAAAATTTAATACTTGAATGTTTTATGTTTCATGCATACGTAACTGTTATGCACATTATTCAGTAGATTTATTAGTGTAAACGTTTTTATACGAATCGTTGTAAATTATATCGGCTTCAATCCGTACATCATAACTTTCAATATTCTCATGATATATGATATGGAAGAGTGAAATTTAACAAAAGTGCATGATCAATATCGAAATAATTGTAGTAGGTAAAAAATGATGTTATAATTTGATATTGGAAATTTTATTGAAAATAGTGTTTCAAATGATATTTATATTTATATAAGTACATAAATCTGGTCTTTATTGATTTTTCGTATTTTAAATCATGAACGTTTATATATTTTGATCGCTGTGCCTCCTGCTACCACAAATGAAGCTCAAACTATCGAGTATTTAGCGCTATAGCTACGAACATCATACTGAGAGAGGAAACGTCTACAGCCTTTGAAGTAGGAGGGCAGGTTTAAAGGCTAAAGTTAATTTCATTACATCAAGAAATTAATTTAAAGTAGCAACCCTTAGTAGGACCAGTGTGGCTTTTCACGCTCTTAACGTCTTCCATCCGTTGAGATATGATAAGCATGAAAGTTGAACAACATTGAAATATTTGAACACATGAAAAGTGTATGGAGTCAACAATGGATAGTAGTTGGTTAACTTTCATTTTTTCAGGTGGCAAAGCAGTTGGACAGTTCAAAAACAATAGTAACAACAACAAAAAAACATAGAAAATTAATGTGAAAATTTGAAATTACTATTAATTTTAAAATAATTTTTTTTCAGTTGAAATAATTTTTTGTCATATTCCCACAATATTACATTACATCTACATATACAGAATATATCAACTGTCTGAAATTTCTAACATTGGGCCATGCAAAAGCAATTCTATGCGGCAATGGATAAAAAGGTTGTAAGGTGTGAACATTTTTTCTTCTACACTAGACCTTCAGTTCAAGTTATCTTGGGCAAATGATCTATGATTATCTGAAAATTTTGCTCAGCCAAGTTACAGTAAGGTGCGTTTTCGATCCTGTTCCACGGCAAAAGTAAGAAAAATAATTTTTAATTTCTCATTGCCTATTTTCAACTTTCATCACTCACAAATTCACTTAACTTTGAATGAGTGCCAGCTTGCTTGGAAAAAAGAAAAGAAAAGAAACGCTGATAAGTCTACTTGCTGACGGCAAGTAACTTAAAATATAATTAGATTATTTTAAAAATAGATCCGACTAAGCCTTATCATGTAAATGAGTTTGCTTTTCTACCAGAAATTCGGTGGTTCGTAATCCACATTAAACTGCAGGTCACTGCAGGTAGATGTACAGAGGGGCAAATGAAAATGAAAACTTAAAAGAAAGCAATAAATCTTGTATTTTTTTGCTCTATTTAATCAAAATGTATTTTATTGTTTCACTCAATTAGAAATTGAAATATCGAAAGCTGTTTTCTGTTTTCTTTTTCTCTGCTGAATATCAAACTCGTTGAAATTATATGGAAATTATTAAATTTTTAGTCCTGAATTCAGGAAATAAAACGAAGAAAAAAATTTCAGTAATTATTTACAAGGTTACTAAATAAATATTTTTTAACAATTAAAGTATAATTTTATCCTGTCTTCTTTATATCATGAATTTTAATTAAAATTCTACATAAATATTATACATGAAATTTAATGTAATACTCGTATACGTTACAAATTTTACGAAAACTTTTCTTCAAAAATACATTATTTACTATATGTGTGTATAAAAAAGTATAAAAATTTAAAATAGCTACAAATAAAAAAGTTTATTTTTAATTTTATTAAATTCAGGCATTCAGATGAAAATATTGTTTTTTTAGAATCACATCAAAACTTCGAAATTTTGTTATGAATCCCAAAGACAAATAAAGTTTTCATGTTTACTTTCTTACTTTCTTTTTTCTTGCTTTAAGTTGGTAGAATAATGTGTGATGTATATGTAAATATGAGTACCTACGTGATTTTACCTTTTTTACTTTTTTGGTTTCATTTTCCTAAATGTACTTGTACAAATGACATGTAGAGATAGTTAAGTAAACATCTGAATGTATGACGATAAGTAAATAGAATTTGATAAAAAAAAATGTATATACACTTAAACTTTTATTTATTGTCAATATTATAAATAAATTCTCAAATTTAGAACAAAATTCTTATGCAATCTTAAGTACTATAGTATATGAGTAATAGCTAAGCTACTTAGTTTCAGTTTGTACATACACATATTTGAGTTTTCAAAATTTCTAATATTGTAGACACACAGAGGATGAAATTAATTATTTTGCTAATTTCAGCCTCGAAATCCGGAAAAACCGACGGATTTGGCCCGAAATACGTAATTATCGATCGAAATCTACTCATGTTTCGTTCTTTACGTAGAATAGAGATATCTACCAACAAATCGTAAACCAAAAAAATGTTTATTATAAAATTTTCATCAAGAAATAATTGAATATAATTGACAGTTAAATTTAATAGAAGAAGTAGGCTATGTTCAGATAAATTAAATTAAAATTAGATAAATTAAATAAATTAGACAAACACTGTCAAAATCGCTTTATGTCACCTTCGTAATTTCTACTCGGAATTAAAATGAAATCTACTTAATTTCAACCTCTGTGTGTCGAAGACATAAGAACTTTTAGTTTCTTATTCAGATTGAAGTTAAAGTAATTTATTAAATAAATACAAGCGATGATTTATTGAACCAATTATATGATTAAATTATTCGTAATCAAATAAATGATGAAAATGTAAATTACATTTCAAATTACATATCTTATGTCCAGATTCACGTTAAAGTTTCTTATTATTCTTCAAACAACAATAAGTATTTTTTTTTGTTTATTAAACCGTTTGCTTAATTAAAACTTTTTCTGCCCATTTTTTTTTTTTTTTTTGATTATCATTCCCAGAAAATTATATCAAATATAATTATATTTCTTTGTCTCAAAATAATTTCATATTGTTGTCGGCACAGAATGAAATTAAATTTTTGTATCCCTCATCTAGCTTTACTTGGAAATATTTTGTACATACATATGTCGCTATTGTTCTTCAAAAATTTTCTTACAAAAATTATATAATGTGGAAAAATTTGTATGCTTTGTTATTTTCATACTAATAATAGAATTAATTTAATACGATAATACTATTGACACACTGCACAGATAAACCATGGTTATCTCAAATGGTTTATCGATAATGTGGTATGGGTGACACATTTAAATTGAGGTGAACTAGTTTATGTATTCATACGAAACCTGTCGAGATAAATTCAAACACTAACTCTTTCTTTTTAACTTAATCGAGTTCTGAAAGTTGGTTATCGCAAAGATAAACCAGAAAACGAAGATAACGATAGTTTATCTGTGCAGTGTGTCAATAGTATAATCAAAATATTAAATGGAAATATTACGTCTCATATAGATATTAGTTGTAAATTATTTCTTCTCTTTTGATGGTATGCATAAAAGAACAGAGATTAATATACACGGTGAATATTCAGATGGTTTATAAAGTTCCAGATGAGTAAGTTAACAGCCTGGAACATCCATTCGTGCAATTTCAAATTTTATTTTGTCTGCTGAGACACATTGACAGTGTAGGAGCAACGATCATCATCTATCCTGTCGGCCTGTCGCTCATGGTCGGCAATACAACTGCCATATGTATATTTATTAATTTTCATAATTTCAAGATTTTCCTTTTTTCATTACATTAATATAGAATTGTCAGTTTTAGAGAATTAATTTTTAATTATTTTCTTAAATAATTTACAAGATCTTCGTATTTCTACATGTCCTTTGATACAATCTAAAAAATGTAGTTCCTACTACGTTTATATAATTTAAAATTTTCTTGTACTTGAAACTGTTAGAAACGACTGAGTTCTAAAATGCATCGATGCAGTTTAAATGCAAATTAAATAGTTTCTAAATGTTTAAAATAAAAACGGTTACACTGTCATAAGTTTCAAAATGTATTGTGAATGTATTTTTTACTCATCATTTAAGCAAACATTGCAAAATCACAATCACTTCCTAACTTCGTTTCAAAATGTCAAATTTAAAATTATGCGTTTTTGATACAATCTAATAATAATACGCATCATATTTGCATCACTACGGTAATACTACCGCATCGATGCTTATTTTTTACATTTTAGAACTCAAATCGAATGTTATATAATAAGAAGAATAAATAAATTTTTTCAACAAAAAATTCTTTTTTTTTAGGTTTGAATAAATTTAACTCACATTTTGCATCTATTGATTTTAACTGGAGTTCTATAGGGAATGTAAATAAATTAGTTTTATACATATTTCTATTATTTTGTGAGAAGAAAAACCAGTCTAAATGCGATAATGTAAATGATTTTCATGATGAGTTTTAGTTCATTTTTAGACATCATCAAGATGTCAATAAAACAAATATCAGGAGTAAAAATCTTTTTTCTTTTCTTGTAGTATCGGAGTCATGTCTTTCTTTTTGTTCGAAATTAAATTTGCTGAGACTTGTTCATAGTATATCAGTCCCCTTCGTACAGTTTTAATTAAAAAAAAAAAAAAAAAAATGTTTACAAAAAAAAATGTTTGGCAGTTCTATAATATGATGTAAGTAGATGATTTGTGCGTAAAAAAAGAGCAGGAAGATTTTTTAATTTATGTATTTTCATTTTAGTTTATTTTTATTCAAAATTTTTTGATGAAAATTATTTTAAACAAATTCAATTAAAATTTCACTGACATGATTCAGCACTTTTCCCTCCATTGTTATTTTATTTTTACATTTTCTTCTTAATAATAAAATTTCCTTTTTCCTTTATTCATATTTGATGGAAGTATATAGTATCACGCATCATTATGATATAATATGTAGGTAGTACGGAGATTCATTATAATGATATTTAGAACGTGTGAAAATAACAAAAGAAAATGAAAGATAACTTTATCTTTAATAAAATGTTCCAAAAACATTTTTTATGCCTTAATAGTTGCGTTCCTTTTGACCAAGTAAAGTACTCCAAAGTACTCGGGAGTAGATTGTAAATGAAACGCAATTTTTTTACTTGGAAGTAAAAAGTAACCTCAAATTTCAAGGCATACACATTTCTAAGGCAATGTAAATATTGGAGTAAAAGTTGGCCGTGCTCAAATTTCATCTGTCATGTATTTCAAATTTGTTTTGTTGTTGATTTTAGATTTTTCATAATTCATAATTCATTAAACAATAAAAAGCCACCTATTGAATAAAACGTGTAATAAAAATATTATAGACTTAAATCTATTTCTTTAATCTCTAAGGATTAAAACACAAAAACCTTTGACGGCGAATCTTGGCGTAACTAACCATGCAACTGTCAAGTAAATTACTCGAATACATTATGTGGTGTAGATGATCACGACTGCAAGACAAGTACTTGCGAGTACTTTAAGGTAGAACTATAATCGACATTGCTGACATAAGCTATGACATATGTCGTAGCCGAACACAGCCAAATCAATGAGCTAAACTATAATTAACATTACCGACATTCGTTAAAAATTCGTTTAACATAAGCTCGACATAAGCAGTATGATCGAGAGCGTACATGACATAAGTAACATAAGCCATAATCTCATTTTGTGAAATTCGTATTGCTTATGTTTAGTATGTTATCTATGTTATTATAGTTAACCAAATGTTACGTTTTAACATTCGTTATTTTTTCTTATGTTTGCTATGTCAGGTATTATAGTTGGGCTGGTTGGGCCTTTACTTGGTCAAAAGGAACACAACTAATATAGATAGGTTCTTAACCTGATATCTAAAATCTGAATAATGCAAAGTATACATAGTACATATATACGCACATACGTACATATTTTAAAAAGTTTTAAAAATTCGAACACATCATCACTCTGTCAGCAAAATAATTTTTACCTTTTATACTTTTTGCACAAATTTTTGTATATATGTATGTATGTACTTATAATATATGAAGGCACAGTGATTATATTTTTGGAATTAGAATAAAAAAAAATTTTTTTTAAATGTGATTTTTATCACTTTATAAAGGGGTTGTTTTTATCTAACTTAAAAATGGGTAAAGAATATAAATATAATTCGTTATTAAAAATTCTGGTAGACATCGATTGTTTTCATTTTTATTTGTATTTCACATGAAAAAAAGTTATAAAGAAAATATAATATATTGATGATTTGTTTAACTATGTTCTTGAAGATTTTTATTAGAAATCATTCATCATTCATTATCTTAATTCTACATTTTTATATTGATTTTATCAAATTGCTTCTGATGACAACTACAAAATGAAAATAACAAAACAAAAAAAAAAAAAATCCAGGGAAAATTTGAAAATCATCAGTATTCAAGGCACATTAATGGATCATTATATACTCACATTTGCTTGTTGTGCTATACATATTCCAATCGAATAACATACACTGTGTAGTAGATATAATATTAAATTTCAGTGAACAGAATAATAACAGACAGATGAAATGGAAAGTTACCTGAAATTAAATATTTTGGAAATATTGCTGGCTGTTATCCAAACAACGTCAAACAATTTATCGAATGTAAACCGTATGTGTACTGTAAATTTGCAAAAATTTATTACTATGATGTTAGTGTTTGTGTATACTTGAATGTCTATTTTTGGGCAATATCGATTTATTTATTTATTTTTTTTTTTGTTTCGGGATTGTCAATTTGAATTAATTTTCAATTTTATTTATTTTTTTTCGTTTCGATCTTTTTTTAACTTGAATAAAATTGAAAAGAAAAAAGCTTCAAAATTGTAAATATAAATTAAAAAGGACATTTTATTATTTTTTGAAATAAAAATTCTAATGAAAATTAATATCACAAAACAATATTCAGAAAGTTGAAAAATCTTGTTTTTATTGTCACATTCATAATTCGAAATAAGTAAATTCAAGATTTATCTAAGAAAAAAATCTCAAATTGACACACAAGTTAACTTTTTGATATTTGACTGTGTTTTTTTAAACTCATGTACTCGTATTTCTATATCAGACTGCGTATTTGATGAATTGTAAAAATTATTCAGTTTGAGATAGGTACATTTTTACATTTTTTTTTTCAATGATATTACAAAAAAGTGTATTTAAGAGTATTCCCTTTTCAACGTAAAAAAAAAATGTGATCCAATTCGAGCATTTGGTATAAAATTCTACTAAATTTTGCTTTGCTGTTTTTTTTTTGTGAGAAAAACTATGATAATTTCAAATTTGCCACTGAAGCGTATATTGATAGTTTTACTATATTATCGTTATTCTCTACAGAATTTGAATTGTAAATTTATCGTTTCAATAACGTTATCAGAATTTCAAAATTGCCGATATGTTTGGAAAATTGTTTGTTTATTTTTTTGTTTTTTTTATAATACTCCATATAATATTTCTACTCCTACCCGTTACCTATATAATTTATGCGCATTTTATTTTTAGTTGAATTATAACCGAATAAATTTCACAAAATATATCAACCGTAAACTATTTTTTATTGAATTTATTTTGTATCCTATCTAAATTTTTGATTATGTCATAAATTATTGCTACACAATTTATTCAAAGTCCTTTTTATATTATTTGTAATGCTTAAGAGTAGGTTTCGACTTTGAAAAATTTCGAAAACAACAACAACGATTTTACATGCAAAAAATTTTAAAAAATGCCTTTGCATACCTTTTAGGTGCTATAAAAATGGATTTTTGAACATTTTGATGAAAAAGAACATAATTTTATATTGTTAATAAAAATGGAAATATAACAAAGATTTTTATACTATTTTTTGTGAACTCTTCAGAAAAGTCTAAATTTTATTTTGATACCACAATCATATAGATATATGAAGATTTAATGTATGAAAATAGAAGTCAAAGTTGAACGATTTTTCAACAAAAAACACTCTACTTTTTTAAGAACTATAACTAAATTTCTGGAATTAAAATCAAAAATATGCTTCGGTTAAGCACCACAATATCCTTCAGGCTACCTATATTCAAAATTTCAAAGAAATTGGTCAATCAGTGTTTGCTGTACGAGGTGCAATTGGAAGCCGAAAAATCGTAATTTCGACAATTTGACACCCTGTAAAAAGGAAACAAGAATATTTTTAAAAAAAAGCGCTCCATTGAGTACCACAATTGCTATCAAAGAATCTATATTCCAAATTTTATTGAAATCGATTAAGTAATTTCGGAGATAATTGGTGCACAAGATAGCAGATATCTTGAAACCTACTCTTAAGAATAATGAGAGAAAAAATAAATTTATGTTAGCAAAATGAATATCACCATACATAATACTCATACATTTATAAGTACGTATGTAGGTACATTTAAAAGTGAAATACTCGTATTAGTACAATTACTAGAAATAAACTTTCTGGTAAAAACACACAAATGAAAATTAAATAAATATAGCATACAATTTTGTTATGTAAATTTAAAACGTACACACCTAAATTAAGAGTCTACTCGTTTGTATATATTTGAATGTAGTACTCTTATTTACATGTAGTATATATGACTAGAAAATAACAACAAAAAGTGTAAAATGTAAAAAAAAAATGTTTAAAGTATATAAATGTAAGTGTCTTTTTTCATTCATTTTGTTAAACTTCAAATAAGAATTTAATTACACTGAAAGCACTTAACGTTGTTTTTCTTATTGTTTTTATATGAATACAGTCCTTTGAGTTAATTTTTACTTAAATTGTGTTGTATACAAACTTAATAATACAATTACAACTTTATTTTCTATGTTTTATAAAATGTCTGTTCATTTATTTTTGCACAAAAACAAAAATATAAAGTTAGAGAATGCAAAAATAAATTGACATGAAAAAAGGACAAAATGACTCGAATTTAATTATTTTCTTCTGAAAAACAATGTAAATTGAATTATTGTTTATTGATTTTTTTAAATTCATTTATTCTATAACTGAATTCTTTAAAAGTAAATGTATATTGAATTTCATTTCAGTTCAGTTATGGTAAATTGTTCGCAAGAAGGCAGTGGTAAGACCAAGAGTAAGATACTGGGATAATGTAAAGAAAGACATTAGACGCTCGGAATTGTCATAGGATTGGAGTGTAATATTAGGTTTGGATATCAACATCAACCTAGGTAAAATTTGTTTTCGGACTTCTTTTTCGGAGTGTCGAACATGTCAGCTAATTGATAGTAGTTGTTATTACAAAATGAAAAAGAATTTGTGTGGTGTGATGATTATACGTGGGTACTGTGCTGTTTCTGTTATTAACAAGGTTATGTCCAAACAATATTTATAGCACCACTCCAAGGTTGGCTTAAAAATTATATTAGAATAATGTATAATCGAGGTTGATGAAAACACTTTATCTCAAATAAAATATAATCTTGGTTGGTGAATATACAACCCTAAATATTGAATTATACAGAATTTTTTCAACTGTAAATTATTAACACTCCTACATATATTTTTCATATGTACATCTACATATACAAGTACTCGTGCATATTTCATAGCTTATTTCTACCGATAAACATAAAATATTAAAATTTTGATCCTTTATTTTGTTGAATCGTGTTATAATCTACAATGGATATACTGTATTTTTGATACAATCCTATATTTCATTTTGGTATTGTTAAAGGTTACAAAGAAAAGACGAGAACATGTGAAGGACACACATCTGTACTCGTAATCTATATATATACAATCCATAAAGTATTTGATTGATGAGAATTGCCTTCATATTTATTCTTTTTCCATCGAAATGAGCAATTCAATGGATGAAAACATGTAATGGAACAACGTACATTCATATCGACATGTATATATCTATATGTATATAATTGAAAAATATAGTATATGTTTGCGGGTTAGGTGGGTACTTCAATTTGAGTATGTAATTTCGCAATGAAAATAAAAACTAATACATACAACAGCTCTTATGTATGCAGTATGTATCCACTTCAAATGTTCAGAATGAGAATAAAAGTTTTATTAAAATTTTATTTTTCCAATAATCCCTGGGAATTAAATAAATCGGATATTATTATGGTTTGGGATAATATTTGTAAAATAAATCTGAAAAAAAAAATCCTGATTTTTTATATATTTGTCTAAACTTTAATACTAACATGAATTTTAAAAATAAATTTGTAGTCAAGTTCATTTGCAAAAAAAAAGAAAAAAAAAGTTCTGTTTTATGTTGCGTGTTGTTGCGTTTTCAACAAATCAACTTCTCAAGCATTTTTTCTTCTAAATCTGATTAGATGTCATAAATCAAGTGATTTCTAAGTATTGTTGTGCGGGGGATGAAATATACGAGTATTCATTCCTTTTTTCCGATTACAAAAATTGTACTCAGATAAATTGAATTTCAAATTAATTTTCTTTATATGAAATGACGAAAATGTTTAGATTTTTTCTTGATTATTTCGATTTGATGTACACGTGTATGGAATGCATTATATGAAAAAGAATATTACACATAAAATTTGAAATCCCTTTAGATTTTTTTTGGCTATAGGATAATGAAAAATGAAAAGTTTGAGAATAATGATTTTCTTTCAAAAAAGAAATATATTTTTCTTTTTGATTCTTTTTTCAAAAATTTTATATATAGTACATAGAATCTTCTAAAAAAAATTTTGATTTAAATTTAATGTATTCACAAAACGATAAATCATTCACCATTTGAATTTTTATGTTCAAAATGGAGTGAATTGTGGTTGATATTTATTTTGAAGATTATTATTATGCTTTCTGAAGAAAAAAAAAATTGATCAACTAATAAAATAGTTTTCAACGGCCACCGTAACAGCACTTAATGTATGATTAGGGTACATTTTTTGGAGGATGAAAATGGAAATCACATAATTTTGAATTGCGTGCACTGATAACTGAATATTTTTGACATAAACTGGAGAATGTTGATATAAACAATGTTCACCTCAAAAAAAAAAAACTTCCTTGCGACTTATTTAAAGAAATATTGATGTTAACTAGACGTCAAGATGGTATGACCTAATATCTTTGGAGTCATTCCTATGGGGTTATTTGAAATCTCTGACTGCCGAGAATAAGTCAAGAACGATTTCCGATCTTCGAGAAAACATCCAACACACCTTTGAAAATTTACCACAAGGTATGTGTAATGAAGTAGTGGAAAATTTGGTCCCAAGACTGCATTTAGCTAGACGAAGCCTAGGAGGAAATTTCCGATATTATTTTTAGAACGGAATGTAATTGATTGTTCTACAAAATATTAAAAAAACAACGTGAAGTTCTGACACACTTTTTTGGTAAAATCTTTATGTGAGAAATATAATTGAATGCTGGGTTAAATAAATTCATTACAACTGCGATTCATGTACACCCTAGTAGTAGATTGTTATGTGTATCCGTTTATAGTGTGATTATTATAGAAATATCCAGACATATTCTAATAAAAAATACATAAAAATTGTTTGTATTATAACTGAAGCGAATATTGAATCAAGAATTTACAGTTATGAATCAAAAGATGATATGATAAATATTTGGAATTTCTACCTCGTTTTCCAAAAATTTGTTGAAAATACTTATCATGACAGTTGTATGAATATTCGCATTATGGATGGAAAAAAAAAGTTCACGCAACAGAGAGATACAAGTATACTCGTAATATATAAAAATTCTTTTGATTCGTTATTTCTGAAGTAAATCCTTTATGGTTTTATGTAAAAACAATATTGTTTCAGTAATTGAAAGTGTTTCATTAATTTTACTGTACATCACAAGCATACAAAAAATTCGTTTGTTCCTTATTCAATTTTGTACATTTTCTATTCTTTTATATATCATTTTTTTTTCATTTCAGGTGTATAAGTGCATAAAGCACAATATAAATACAAAAATATTATTTATGACACGACAACGATAATATATTTTAATCCTGTTGTATATTAAATTCATTTTGTCCGTGGTGAAAATATATCTACATATTTCATTTTTTCAAATTGTTTCAATATTTTTATTTTTATTATTATTTTGAAGACAAATAAAAAACGAAATGAAACAAAGGAATCTCGTAATTCTCATTACATAATTCTTTGCATTTGTTATTTTGTTAGAATGTGAAAAACATATATATTTTTTAAAGATGTTGTGGCGGTACATTGGAATAAGCATTAAAATTGTTATTACAATTACTTAGGTAAATGTTCATGGGATATAGAATGAAAAATGGAAAATTTGATGAAAATCTTTTTTGCTTGTTGGAGTACCATAAAAAATGAATGGTTTGTAATAAATTATTGAGGAGAAAAACGTTTGCTGTATTTACGAAAAAAAAAAGTTTTTTGTAAATTTTAACTGAAAAATAAATTGGAAAAAATAAAAAAAAATTAAAAGAGTTCTACAACTAATCTGACACCATGTTTTAAAAAAACAAAAAAAAAAAACATTTTTTTTAATTTATTTTCTTATAATAAAATATACTACTTATATAGACGTGTATAGCCTAAGGTGTTTGTTTTATCTTCACCTTTGCCTGCAATTTTTACTTTATGATTTTTTTTATGATTTGTAAATAATAAACAATTCCTCTTTTATGGTCTTTAATCATGGAGTCATTTTTTATTTCGTTTGTGATTAAGGTCTTCAGTATGCCTCCCTCAGGTAATCTTCCGATTAAAGAAATAATTTTTTTTTGTCATTTATAACTCTTATCAGAATATAACTTGAGGTGATTTTGTTACAAAAAATAAAAAAAAAAAACTTTAAATATTGTCTGATGTGAACTGTTACATTTCTGAATTATTTTTTCATTTCTTTTCACGTTGCTTGATTTAAAAAATAACAAGGAAATTAATATTCAAATCATTCATTCGCGTGAACGTACAAATAGAGAAATCGCGTCCATTTTTTATATCGAGAGTTAAAACTACAGGAGAGTAATGAGTAAAATGAGTAGAATATAGAAACTGATCTATGGAGGGTTTCGCTTAAACACAAGCCGAAATTGCAACTGTTGAGCTCTTATTCAAATGGTCTCTTTACCTCCTATTGGTGATCCCGAAAATTGAGTTGTGTTTAGACAAAATCTTTCCAAAGTCAAGATTCCATTACACATGAACTGTAAAGCCGTTGAATAAGAAAATATAAAAAGAAACAATAAAAATGCAAATGTTTCAACAAATTTTAGCCAATAAATAAATTTATTTGAAATATATGTAAGTTAAGAGATAGAAAATGAACAAATGAAAATTTTCGAATTTCGATATTAAGAGTGTTAAGAGGTATTTAAGAAGATTTCATTACAATTCTTAGTTGAACATAAAGTACGTTACGTATTATAAATATGTATTGGTATTAGTGCAATGGAATTTTATAAATGGAAATTTGCAGTATTAACAAATGATATGGTAACAAGTCATTTTACTTGACCTTTATGAAATAATAAAACATATAGACTTATATGATAATGTATATGTACATATATACGTATATATAATGTATATTATATGTGAGGTGCAATGTATATTAAAAGTGAGGTGCATTAAACTATCAGGAAGTGAATATGTATGTGATTTAAATTGATTTAATTCAATTTCAATCAATAAAATACACATGCCTGCACATTGTTTATTTAGTAACAAATTAAGGCTGAGAGAAATAATACTTAATATTGGTATTTAGGGCAATGCTAGCTTCAAGCATAGTTCAAGAATCCTATTGAAAAATAATTTTTAAAATTTTCATGAAAATATAATTATGTATGTACGTTATATGTAGGTACTTGTAATCAATTGAAAATATATCTTTAGATTTTATAGATTAATTATCTGCACTTATGTGATATCATAATCTTATACAGAGATGTATGTAATTAGACAAAATTAATGACGATGAAATTTTTAATGTGTGTATGAGTTAGGAGAACAAATTGAGAATTCATGCAAATGAAAAACTTTTTATAATATTTAGAAAATCATATAGGATTAAATTTGATAGTCGTATTTAAAATAAATTTATAGAAGAACTAAAAATAAAATTATATACTCGTAAAATTGAAAAATGTAAAAATTTCATAATAAAATTGAGAAATCACATTTAAATGTTCAACTCACAGTAAAAATATTTAATTTGAGATTTAAGAAGCAAAAATTTAAAAATAAAAATGAATTAATACGTTTTTTACAATAATTTCATTGACAAAAAAAAAAATGCAAATTATTTAAATGAAAAAAAATTTGAAATTCCTTTTGTAACTTTTATAAACTATTTATGTCAATGAAAAAGTTTCTAGTTAGATAAAGTCACTCGAAACCATAACTGATAATTGAAACGAACGTGTCTGTACTCATTATTCCATGAAATTCTATTAATTCTTTCAAGCATCCCTCTAACTGATTCGAATGTGATGTGATATTTTCATAATTAATATTTATGATGAGAAAAACCAAAGTCACGTTTTATTTTGTGTGTGCACAATGTACTACATTTCTTTATCCTTAAAATAATTTTAATTAAAAGTTTCCACTACATACAGAATATGTGCATTTTGTTTTGAATGTAGAATAAGAATATATTTCTTAAGAACTTGTACATTTGTATTTTGATAGTTTATTTGAATTGAAATGTTTGTCAGATATATTTGTTATTGGTTGGTTTTTTAAATTTATATCTGACGTTAAAATAAAATTTTTAATGGGACTGTACTTTTCCTGATCCGGTGCTCTAATATCTCTTATCTTTGGTTAAATAATTTAAAAATAATTCACGCATTATGGCTTAAAAATAACCGTCCGTAATCAGCTAGAGTTACTGAATTATTTTTGTATTTGTATTTTTGTGAACTTTCGAAAAAGCTAAAGAAGAGCTTGTTCGTTGAAAATATAGAAATATAGAAATACTTAAATAAAAATTTGTTCTTATATTAAATAATTTTCTTTAAGCTTCTACGGACAACGGATTTTATGTCCTTTAGAGCTTTTATCCTGTTCAATATATCATCCATTTTATAAATTTAAATCACATCCCTTGTGTGATTTGTACACAATCCTTAAAATGGCTTTTGAAGACATTTTGTTGTTTTTTCTTTTTTCTTTAATTTTGTGTTACCGTTTTTCAGAAAACTTTTCATTTTCGAAAGTTTTGTATGAGCTTGCTTGTGTGAGAGTTTTTTATTTGAATAAATAAAAATTTGAACTAAAATTTTGTCAGAGCCAAATAAATGTATATGGCATATGATTTAGAAGATTAGATTTTTCAAGGACAGAAATAATTGTGACCCAAATAACTTTGTGAATCTTTTATTACATTTTTAGAATTTCAGAGAGTTACATAAATTTTTTGGAATTTTAATTAAACTTTGTTTTCTAGTCTAAATTTTTCAAAACATTAGGTCTTGGATTGTTTAGAATTTCTTATACAGGATGGGTAAATAAAACTGAAGTATTTAAAAAATTCATAACTTTTTGTTTTTATTTTTTGCATGTTATGGGGCATTTTTTGGAGATTAAAGATGGCTACTTACAGTGTACAACAAAGCGTAAAAAATATTAAATATTAAATTTTTTTTATTCTTCTAAAAAATTGATTATTTCAACTCAACAAAAATCCAGGATGAAGCTCATTTCTATTTAAGTAGTTATTTGAGTAAGCAAAATTGCTGATTCTGGGGTACCAAAAATTTTAGAGGATTACATAAACGTCTATCGTAGTATCTTTCCAGATGCAATGTTTGGTGTGGTGTTATGTCTGACAGAGTTATCGGCCCATATTTTTTGAAAATGAGGAGGGACATTTAGAAGCCGACAACGAGGCAGTGTATAGGACAATGATTGAAAACTTTTTGCGTCCAGTTGTGGGGAATAATCCTAACATATGGTTTCAGCAAGATAGAGCCAGTTCACATACAGCAAGAGCCAAAATATAGTTTCTTTGGGAACTCTTTGATCAAAGAATAGTTTTAAGAAATTCAGATTTTGCTTGGCCTTCGCATTTACTGGATTTGACGGCCTGTGGCTTTTTTTTTGGGCTATTTGAAGGGATTATTGAATTGGAGATTGATTATTGATTGAAGAAACATCCAAGTAGAAATAACAAACTTGTAGCTTGAAACTTTACGTTCTTGAAAAAGCTTGAAATATGGTGCAACGAGAGAATAGGGGGCATTTGATGGATGTTAAAAAAATTAAAAAATAATAATTATTGGAAAAGTCATTTGTGTTTAAGATCGTTCAGTCTTATTTAGATCATCTTGTATTAGCAAAATTTGTATTTCCATAGTTTGAAATTTTCAAGTCATTTTAATTATTTTGTGATAAAGCCAAAAATGAACTAATTTTTCAAAATTATAAAAACATTAATGATTTATTTTTATGTTAAATAGTTTTGTTATATCTTTCATGTAGAATGTCAGTAGATCGATTATGTCATCCAACAAAAATCAAAGAAAATATGAAATCAAGTTAATGGACACATTGGAAAATATCTTTCTAAAAATATTTTATTCTCAAGTCAACAATTTTTCTTGTTTATTCGTTTCGATTAATTTCACATAAAACAAAAAGAACTTTCTAATTAAAATCGATCAAAAAATTAAATACAAACAGAAATGTAACTCGAAACTTTGAGGAAACTTTATAGACCATCATAAAATAATATTTTATTACAAATCCTTATATATGGGGTAAAGTAACGTAATTAATACATAATAAGTAATTATAAAGTTTTATTACCTATTAATGTATTACATGATGAATGGATAGCCATTAAGAAGACAAATTTAGTAGAAATGAAATTGATTCGAAAGGGTCCCTAAATGAATACAATTATACATCGAAGACATGTGGAAATATTGGAATTTTATTTATCAGAATTCAGAATTCAATAAATTTAAATTTGAATTATGTTATTGACTTTAGGTTGTATCCGATTGCCAACTACCAAATTCGCTTTTTATTTCTCATTGATTTTAGAATTTTCAATCTTATAATTCATCTGTTTACTAATGCGTTACATATAGAGAATTATAGATTGTCAGGTCGAAATTGGAAAACTTTTAAAAGAAATATCGAAATAAGTCACCTACTTATTGTTAATGGCCGCGATTTAATCAAAAAAAATATATATATATAAATTCATAAATTCTATTAAAGCTTCACTTAATTTAAATACTGTTAACGTAATGCTGAAAAATTTAAAATTTAAGGATTATAATAATATAATATATGTTATAAATTTGTAGTTTATCCTTATCAATTGTAATTCCCGAAATTTATAATAACGTACGAGTATGCTTATGCCTTCGAGATCTGAATTTTAAACACACAACATAACCTGTTTCCAATAATTTTGTATATGAGTGTACATTATACGCGTCTAAATTTCTATTGCCTAGAGCCCTAGAGCATATAAAAAGAAGAAACCTTTTCTAAATTTTCTTCAACTTCAGTTCGAATCGTTTCAAATACATGTATTTGTAAACAAATATAACCACGTATATATACAAATACACCAGCTATAACTTAATAATTCATATTGTGAACATATATACATATGTATATCTTGAAAATTTATAAATATCATTACATTCAATGTTTATATTATATTCGTTAAAAATATTTCTATAGATAACAAAAAGGATAAACTTAAAATGACATGAGAATTCTTTTTTTTTCTTTTCTACTTTTTCGTCTTTTTTTGCGTGTATGTGTGTGTTTATTATTATTTTTTTTCTGTTGATTTTGTTATTTTGTAAAATTTCTATAATACAATTAACTCATTATTCATTATTTTTTTAAATCGTGCTTATGTATATCGTCGGCCTCATTCGCAACTTGCGTAAGTCCATTTTTTTCAAAAATCAAGTTTTGGTACCGTTCGAAAGAGCATTAAATTCCTGAGATTTTAGTACTAGTTATACTCTTCTATGTTGAGTATTTACAGAGTCATCAATAAAAAAGCAAAATGTGTAAGTTTAATTTCAACAGGAAAAATGTGTAAATCCTCAGTTTTGTACAGTGCGACAAATTGAAAGCGTCTGCGTAGTTTTTTTTTTTAAAAGGTGAGTGTTTAGTTATTATTATTATTTTTAATTTTTATATAATATATATAATTATATTATATTTTCTTTTATTTGTGATATTCTAAATTATTCTTGAAATTTTTTTTCTAATAAAAATGAATAGAAATGAATTGTCCACATGGACTTAAATAATTTTTTATATTTTAGAACTCATGTCAAATAGGATTTACACATTTTCCTGTCCAAGATCAAATGTTTCATCAATGTACTAAATAAAGTGCTAATTGCTTATGTCCATTACAAATTTGTTGCTAGAAGAATGGAAAATTGTGTATGTCCAGTAAAATCAACTATAATTTCACTTTTTTACACAATATTAATCTATAGAGTGGAAGAATTCTTTAACACACTAAATTTCTTTTCAGAAGTCATTACAGTAACAACAAATAGTTTAAATGTTTTTAAGTTTTTTGCTTCTTCTGAAAAATATGATTTTCGGACTCACGCAAGTTCCGAATGAGGCCGACGATATGTGAACATACATACTTACACACACACCTATGTAAGAGACTTAACAAATGAAGTAAGAAAATATAATTTTACTTAAAAAAAATTATAAACGTGTTGTATGAAAGAGACACAAAAGGGCGTTAAGTGGAATGATATGGAACAAGTGTCATTTGCATACATGACATGTTTATTTATTTATGTGACAGAATTGAAAATTTTTTTATAAAATTTAGTTGAACATTTTTGAAAATGTTTCGTTCCTAATTCTGAAAAATAAAAATAATACATTTTAATATATACCATACTGAAAATCTGATACCTTTTTGACATTGAAGTCATAGAATTTTATTCCGAAACTGTTAAGTGCTTGGCTTTTTCGTTTAGAATTGAATCAGTTTTCAACAGATATCCATATTAACTTAAACAAATTGAACTATTTGATTAAAAATAAATATTTTTGTATTTTCTATAATCCAAACGAATTTAGTCAATCAGCGAAAATTGAAATAAAGACTTGATGTTGACAATAAAATGAATGTGAATGCGAGTATTTATATGCTATAAATTCTTGAAGAAACATGCAATGTAGCGTGATATTGAATCATTTCAAAGAGTTTCTATCTATGTTCAGAAAATTGGATTTGTTTGCCATACAATCGAATTAATTTCGACTATCATTTGAAAATGTTAATTTTTGTACTAAATGAAACTTGAAAAAAGGATAAAGTAAAATTTTCTATTAATTAATTAGAAAAAGATTTTCATACTTAATTTATTTATTGATTAAATTTTTTTCTAAAAATGTTTAAAGTATAAAAAGTATCTAATTGAAAATAATATCATTTTAAAGTTTTACATTTAGTATGTATGTATTTCATTTTGTAATGAAATGTGATATAAATATCTCCGCACTTTTATGCTGTTATATAAAATTTATTTAACTGTACTAACTTTCCAATATTTAAGTACTATTAATACATTTTATCGTAGTTATTAAAAGATTTTCCACACGACTGATTTGTGAACATTTAGCATTTATAGTTTAGTTTATGAACGTGATATGCATACAGAAATGCTTTCTCTGTCAACATTTATTTCATTTTATGAAAAGAAAAATAATTCATTTTTTATCAGGAAACATATGAGAAAGAAAGGAAATAGTATTTTTTTTTTGTCTTCTCTATACGTTGTACCAAATTGAACGCTATACACACTCACACACTAATGGAATAAGTCATATATACTATTCTAGATACTTTCAACCCCAACTAAACGTTTATGTGAATGTGTGTTAAATATTTTCTTCAGTTTGTTGTGTTTAAATATAAAAGTCTTTGAAATTAGTATTAATTTGCAAAAAATCGTTATACATGATTTTCTTTAAATTGCTTTCATTCGAAGAGTATTTTCATTATTGAATTTTGGAAAAGCACATCTTTATGGTATTATAGAGGATTCTCCTCATATAAACTTTTGCTGATAAAACAGATAGATACAGAGTACAATTTACTTTGTGATGACATAAAATTGTATAGGATTATTGTACATGTACGTGATTTTGTAAAGATTTCAATAAATTTGTGGCTTCAATTAAAAGTTAACATTTATTCAGAACAATAAAATTCTAAGAATTCTGACATTGTGTTAAGGTGACAAAATTTATATAAAAGAAAAATTGGAAACAATCTACATTTGTTACCAAGATAATGAAGAATTAATTTGTAAAAATCTCATATTGCTACAAACTTATACCAATGCATGAGCGACAAAAATATCAAATAAAAGTCACATAAATATAAACAGGAACATAAATTAAGTGTGATTTAATCCTCTTTCGAAATATTTCAGTTCACTCATGTTTCGCTGAAATTGACTTTAAGAATTTTAATTATTTACGTAAATATTGCTCATTCACCTAAGCCTAAGGAATAAAGTTTTAAACATTTTAATGAGATTGCTGTAATTTGTAGTCAGGACATTAATGCGATGTGATTAAGGTATCATCATTATATTGAAACCATTGTTTTTTGTACAGTAACTAGTGTTTACAGTAAATCACGTTCTTTGTTGATTTTAGCAATTCTACTTTCCGTGCAAGTATTCATGTATATACTTAATTTCTTTACTAAGTACCATGCAATATTTAAACAAATATAATATCTAAAAAGTTTTTTAAACCTTGAAAATACTTTTCAAATATTCATTTAATGGAAACCTACATGTAATAAACATTTTCTGGTCATGATGATAATTGGTTGACAACATAGAATACACCAACATAAATTATGTATACTTGTAATTATACTAAAGAAAGAAGCTATAGCATACCATATTAGTATCTCGCACTATACTGCTTCAAAATGCTTGTGTAATTGACAATAAATTATTATAGTATTCGAATCGTTATTTATTATTCACGTGTGCACATATTTTGGGTTTGGAATATTTTAGTTGCTTTGCAAAATACAATGACACCGCTTTGAAATGTTTTTATTTTAATACGAGTAGAATTCCTTTGTGATCATCTGCGGTAACAAAAATTTGATTATTATTGTTTTTATCACTATTGGATCATTGAAGATATTCAGAGGAAGAAAATTATTATTATATCGTAAAACATTTTGTAAATTACATGAAAGTCTTATTAATTTTTAACATTTCCATATGTAATTTATGAATAATTACCTGTCCCGAATCTACTTATTATATACATACGTATACATACTCATCATTTTTGTCAATTTGAATTTTTTGTGAAGAGGGAAAAATTACATACACACACATAAATTTATTTACACACACAAAAACGTCTTTTCATTATACAAAAGAAGAAGTTTACAACAAAAATTCCTTTTTTTTTGTGAATTGCAAATTCTTAAAATGTCAATTCCAATTCACTAATGCCCTAATGCCAATGATGATTGAATGAATAAAAAAATAATTTTTAACACTGCTGTGTTTTGCGTCATACTTTCAGACATCGAAATTTCATTTCACAAAAGCTGGAATGTCAAATATTATTTTGTGCAATGAAATTTTGTGCTCATTAATTTTCAATTCAACTAAATTTTTTTAAAGTTTTATAAATCCGATATACGATTTCATCATAGTAAAATTTTCTTTAATTTGCTTGTGCTGGTGTAGTATGTCAATGAAATGAAGACAAACTAAGTATCATAAATCATCTGAAGTGTAATTATACTATTACCCCTCTAACTTATGTAGCTACCTATTCATATAATGCGATCTTATTTGATGTACTTACATATAAGAGATACTTGTGGTATAATTTGCTCATTTGAATTTTCAAAAATTAATTTTGTCAAAACAAAAGGAGAATGAAAAAATACAATTGCATCTCAGCTAATAACATAAATTTTATATTAAACTCTTTTTTAAAATGAAATAGGTACATATTAAATTGAAGTAAAATTGAATTACACGCAAGGGAAATGAATTTTTTTTTCAAAAGTAAACTTCTTGCGTGTAGTACTTTGTCAATATTGCTAGTGTTTATCACAGTTTTAAATTGATGCTGTAAATTTTGTTAATGACCATCACTTATCTTTTTATGTGACATTTATTTCAAATTTATACATACAATATACAACTTTTTTTTGTACATAAATGTGTATACATTTTGTGAACATATGTGCGTAAATATCTGAAATGATAATAAGATTATGTTACGTTTGAATGACTTAGATAATTGTACTTTGTGATGAATTGAATGTTGAATAACGTAACACATATGGAGTATCCCATTTTAGTATAGACATACATACATATGTCCTTTGTTTTAGGCAGTTTTTATGTTTTATGTTTTACCAGTTTTACTAATTTCCGTATAAGAATGTATTTTTACGTAAATGTACATTTTATCTAATTACGAGTAAATAGATAAAAATATAATATCTTCCAGTTATTTATTCATTTTTTTTATCAAAACTTATATTTTAATTTGAAGTCTTCTATAAGCTTTCTAGAAATTCTACCTAACTTTTTTTGTTTTTGTGAATTTTGAAATTTTTGTACAAGATTAATTAAGCCATGGAAGCATACATGAGATCTCTAAAAAAGTTCTACTTTCTACAAAGAAAATAGTTTTACTTTCTGAACTACTCTAATCTAGTATTGTATATATAACTATAATATGAATATGTGTTTTTGAACTTTAAATAAATTAGAATTTTTAATAAGAATATGATAAATTTTAATTTTTTTAAAGTTTAAGAATAATTCTTTTATTCTTTTGACGTTAATATTTAACATTATGTTGCAGTGCCTTTATGAAATACCATCACAAAACTATTCACGAGTATAAACTTCTGTATTTAAAGGAACTTTAATGCATATGTTTTTTCATAAAAATATTTGCATACTTTTAGAATTTACTTTGAAAAAAACACAAAATTTCGAAGCACATAAGTATTTTCTGTAATCATTCAGGTGAAAAATTTCGAAGCAAATTAGAAGTAAAAACCTCTAACGAAACATTCTAAAATCGATCAAAAGTGAAAATATTTGTTTCTTTCAATAAAAAATATCATATTTATTTTCCCAGATGTTTTGAATCCCTAAACATGACTGAACTTTACGATTATTAACACTTGATTTGTCATATCAATAATACAGTTGAAGTGAATTTCGATTCCATCCAGTAATTTAATAAATGTTCAAAAGAAAATAACAAAAACAAAAAAATACATCCTATATCATCAACCACTTGAAAATCAAATGTGTAGGAAAACTTTGTACAGAAAACGTAAAAATAAATCTACACTTATTTCCTTTCTTATGTAGGTATGAATGCTGTTGATTTTCTGTTGTTTTCAGTAAAGTTCATTTACCAAATTCATTTTATTTTATTGATTCTAGAAATTCATGAAATCAGAATTAATTTAATTGGCAAAGGTTCTAAATATAAAATAAAATTAAATAAAATAATACTGTTTGGTTTAAAAGATTTAAAATCTCTACAACTAAATTCCATTTTATTTATTGTGCTTTAATCACTTCAAATTTGTATTTGTTAAGTAAACTAAGGAAGAAAAGAAGAAACGGAAATTAAATGAATTAAACATTTAAAAAAAAATGTTTCTTGAAAAAGGACGAGAAAATATTTTTATGGAGCAGACAATGAAAAGAAAATGAAAGGAATGTGTGTAGCATGTTCAGTAATTTTTTTTTTTCAACAATTTCAAATTGGCTATACATTGCTATAAATTATAAGACAATAGATACAATTTATCCTTAGTTTTCCTTCTTATACTATGTATTCTTCGGTTTTCATATTTTCAAACATGTTTTTATTTTTGAAATCAAATCAAAAAATAATAAAATTCTCACACCTTACGTATGTAATATCATAGAATAATAAAGCTTCACATCCTTTATTATTCTATAGTAATATGTACGAATTATACATTTATGTGAAGTGTGAACTTTAAACATTTTTTGTGCAAGAATTTCACTCAGAATTAAATTTTAGTAGGTAATCAGGAAAATGAAAAAAAAAGAAGTTGTAGGAGATATAAGTAAGACACAGTATAATGTTCACACGTTGAAGGTTTTATTGAGAAAAGAAAATATTTAATCATTTACATCATTTATAATGTGTGTGTGTGTATAAATAATTGTATAATTGAAAATGTGCTATAAGCTATAATTATAGTGAATGAATATAGTAGAGTACACACAGACTTACCAAATCAAGCAAAATATTTTATTACCTGTATAATAACAAATTCTACAATGTAATAACAAGTCTACAATTTAATATCCCTATCGATTCGTAGTTCGATCAGTTGATTTTTTTTTCTTTTTGAAAGGACTAAAGATAAAATACTCGCATGTGATTATGAGATTGAATGATATGAACTTCTATATATAATTTTATAAAAAGTGTGTTCCACATAAAAATATTCTTCAATATCACTTTTTTTTCCAATTTTCAATGATAATACATTATTAATATCCTTTTTTCAGAACTGCACTATAATCAGCTAGGATATGAGTTTTGTTTTCTTTGTTGAACATCCTGAGACGTTCAACACATGCTCATCACAACACCCAAACCGAAAAGAAGAAAGCTTTACCTTGTCGTACATGACAGGATATGAAATTTTTTAAGGTAAGTAGATAAAGGAAATTTCGTATTTTTGAAATTTTCAAATAACATGTTTGAATTCTTTTAAAGGATGATACACGTGTTTACACGATACGATAAATTTACACACATTCATACAAATAATTTCATAATAATGAGTGTCAGTCTATTGAATTTTTGAACAGAAATTTGTTCTTAGCACTGAATCTCAGATACTTTTGCTGGATGATGGTATCAATTTAAAGCATTGTAGTTGTAGTTTACTACTTAAATTACTTAAATTGAGTCATCACCATACTTTAACACCAGTGATACATTACACTTACACACATTTATAATTACATATACTACAAACAAATATTGATGCGAGTTGTTTTCTATTCTGCTATTAGAATATTTTGCTATATAAAAATAAAATCATAAATGAAAGCAAAGCCAATTAGGTAATTTGAAAATTTTTGTTTAGTCACGATAAATTTGATAGTAGATATTTATCCTGACGTAGTTCTTTATCGTATATGGACGTAAAATACAAATAAAATTAAAAGATATTCTTTGACAATTTTTACTTTTATCAAAAGTAATGCAAGGGATATTTGATTACTGTGAATTTTTTTTTAGTTTTTTGTGGGCAAGTCATTCCCAATAATTAATTTATTAAGATTAATAGTAGAGCTAGTGTGGGCAAAACATATTCTCTTTTACTAAATATTTTAACTGTAATATAGTACAAAACATTTAGAAAGTTAAAAAATTTCTTGAAAAAGATGATAATTAGAAAATTTTATTTAATGTGTATTATTTATCTATAGTTTTACAAACTGTGAACAAAGAAAAATTTTATTTATTTACTTGTATTTGATGAAAATTTACTAAGTCATCTACATTCAAATGGTATTCTTTTACACATCATTTAAAATCCTTTATCTACTTTTTATGATAAAATAACAGCTTTCTCAGCATTGAAGATTTACTGCATTTGCTTTCTGCCTTTAATTTAATACCTTTAGTTTTGTGGTTTTCTGGACGAAATATCTCTAAACAATATTTAAATTTGGACATACAATACAAGTGTTTTAACACTAATAAAAATAATGTAAATCAACAAGAAAAATAAATAAAATGGAATAAAATATTCTAACAATTTATAAATACATTTAAATAAAACCCCAAAAATATACATATATACAATGTGTAATTTACTCAATATAAAAAATAATGTACAAAATAAACTATAAAAGAAATAAGGAAAATGTCCGAAATCAAAACAAAGAATGGATAAAAATGGTAGGATATAGAAAAGGCAATTTCACAATAAATTAAGAGATAGTTATCAAAGATAATATGACAAAGAAAAAACAAATTTTGGTTTGAATTAGAAACAGAATATTAAGCACAAAGATTACATTATGGTTGGATGTTATGTATTTTGATTCAGATTTTATTTTAGTTAAGAATTTATTAATAATTTGAATGAGCATTTTAATGCAATTGATGTTTTTCAAAATTATAGAATTGTGTACAGAATATGTTCAAGAGAATCTTAAAGAAAATATACCTCGAGATAGATAGGAACGAATTGTAGTAATCTGTGCTGCTACTAAAGCTTAAAGCTAAAATTGGATAAATATTTTATAATAAATTGAGATTAGTCACGATTAGTAGAGCAAATCTTCCCAGAGGCTAAGACTTGTATAGGACAGTATGGATATGGACAAAACGAGCAGTGCATTTCAAATAAGTATTTTAAAAATAGTAGATACCAATAATTTGGATTATTTTCAGTATTAAATAAATCTTACATGTTTTTTTTATGGCGACATGTACATATAGTACATAAATGTAAGGGTAGGTATGTAAGTATGGAAAAGTAAAGTTCTATTAGTGTTTGTGTTTTCCAAAAATTTAATGTTTCTATTAAAAATTCATGTAAAAAATATGTTATTTTCCTTTGATATTTGCCGTATGTTTTCTTATTATTTTTTTTAAAGCAATATGGTAATATCGATTCATTGTTTTTCAGATCAATGTGGTAATATTGATTCAATTCATTGTATTAAGATCAAAATCTTTATAGACTAAGAAAATATCACAAGTGTTTTCAGAAAATGGATAATTTAAAAAATCGTGCAGTGATTGAATATTTGTTTAAAAAAGGATTAAGTTGGAAAGAAATTTTTGATGATATGGTAAACATATTAGGAGACAGTGCTCCTTCATATGCAACTGTAGAAAAATGGGTTGCTCTATTTAAACACGGCCGTACAGACATCAATGATGATCCACGTTCAGGACGTCCAAAAGCAGCAACCACGCCAGAAATTATTGACAAGGTTCATGATATGGTTTTGGAAGACCGCCGAATAACTGTGGTTGATTTAGCTGGGGCCACAGTCATCTCAACTGAATTAGTACATAGTATATTAACCAGTGAATTAAGTATGAGAAAGTTATTGACAAGATGGGTGCCACATTCGTTGAATTCTGACCAAAAACGCATTCGAGTGAAACTTGCTCAACAACGTTTGGGTCATTTTCAAAAGGATAGAATTGATTTTGTGCGTCGATTTGTAACCATGGATGAGACCTGGATTTATTACTATGATCCTGAATTGTGACAACAAACAGCAGAGTGGACCGAGCTCGGCTGTTCGGTCCCAAAGCAGCCAAAGCTCTCAAAATCTTCAAAGAAGGTTATGGCATCAGTTTTTTGGGATGCAAAGGGGATTTTACTAATTGATTACCTTCAGACGAGTTAAACGATAACAGGAGAATATTATTCAAATCTTTTAGAACAATTAGACACAAAAATTCGGGAGAAGAGACCAGGATTACAAAAGAAAAAAATTATTTACCACCAAGACAATGCACCAGTACACAAAGGTGTCCTTGCAATGCCCAAATTGAAGGAACTACACTACGATTTGTTGGAGCATCCATCATATTCACCAGATCTGGCTCCGTCTGACTTTTATTTATTTCCAAATCTCAAAAAATTCTTACGTGTTAAGCATTTTTCATCAAATAAAGAAGTCATAACGGCTGTCGAAGAGTACTTTGGAGGTCTCGAGGAAAATCACTTCAGGCAAGGAATAAATGAATTGGAAAATCGCTGGAAAAAATGCATTGAGCTTAGGGGGGAATATATTGAAGATTAATTGTATTTTGGTTCATAAATTCATACTGCTTCATTATAAGGCCGCGAACTTTTTGAATGACCAGTTTTGAATAACATGAAAACTGATGTGATTGTTAAATTGTTGATAATTATTTCCGATAACATTATTGACACATAGGATCCAACGATGATTTTATTATTAAGAAAGAAAATAAAATTACTATCTGTTGACTCCAGTCAACATAGGCTGAAAAAAGAATATATAATTAAAAAAAAAAAAAAGGGGGCAGTGTCGAAAAATATGTATATAAATATAATAATAAAAAAAAAGGTTACAAACAATTCAACACAGACAATGCGACAATATAATATTACATACAAAAAAAAGAACAACAAAAAAATGTAAACAAATCAACAAAATCAAACATATAACACAGAAATATATGCAATAATATAGAACCTATAACATGAATATGCACAAGCAGGTAAAATAAAAAGGTCTATAGACATAGCATACAAACAAAAACAAAACGATTCACATAGCATAAATATATAACATAAAACATTAAACACAAATATTTAATTACATTACATAACCAATGAACACTAACCTAAAATAAAAACATTTGCATATATATATGTTATATAATATCAATGTTATATAAATATTATAAATATACATTATATAAATACTAAATATTATACATACAATATACATATAATATATAACCATGTCAAATTGTCAAAATGTACCAGCCGAATACATTACCAATAAAGTTATTCACAATCGAACGAAAAATGTACCATAAATTGTTATTTGAATCATCAGACACAATTTGAACAAAACGGTTTTATAAAAAAGACGAAAACATGAGAAAAATAGTAGAACATTTCAACAACGGGGAAAATAGAAAATTCCAGAGTTTGCAAATTTTGCTATATAAAGAGTTGAAATTCGCAGAAGAATTCGTCTTTTGCAATTACCTGCCTAAATGTCGTATTGAGACTGAATCAGGGAAAACAAAAGATCGCCTCATCAGCTTGGACGTATTGAGTCCTACTTAAAATCTAGCGTATTGAGCTAGTACAATAGGGTTGTTAGGAATTTTGTAAAAAAAACTTATAATTTTTTTACAAAATTTAGGGAAAAATCGGTAGAATTTTTCATCGGCTAAGTACTAAATTAACAGAGTACTTAGAAAAATTTGGGATAAAATCATCGAAAGAAATTTATCGGCTAAGTGTAAAAATTGGAAAACACTTAGAAAATTTTTAACAAAATTTTAAAATTGAGAAATTTTCTAACACTTAGAAAATTTCTGCTGCGGACAACGAATTTTATTGAAGAAAAAATTGCATATCAAATACTTAGAAAAATTTTGCGAAATTGAATTTTTAAAAAAAAAAAAGACTTAGAAAATTATAAAATTGCGGGCAATTTGAAAATCAACAAACACTTAGAAAATTTGATCAAAAAACTTCGATTCTGCTTGAGAAATATAAATTTGAATCGCCGTCGGGAAAATTACATTTTGTATACTGCCTATACAGAACATCAGTCTATTGATCGCTATTCACATTAGAGGGCAACCATTTTCAACTGAAACTAATTCAACAACCGGAAACTGAATCTTCAATCAACATTTCAACGTATAGATCGATCTATACCGTCGATAGTTAGATTTAAGAAACAAATTAAATTAAATCAAAATTTGAAATTAAAATTAAAAATTAAAATTTGAAAATTTAAAAAAATATATAATCACTTTATTAATTAAAATTTATTTTGATAAATTTTCGTTGCATACCTCTGTAAATTTGAATTTTTTTGAATTTTTTATTTCCGTTGTAAATTTTTATTAAAATTGTTGCATATTTTAAAAATTTGAATTTTTTTGTATATTTTTAAAAATTTTTAATTTTTTTTTATTTCCGTTTTAAAGTACAATATTTTCATTTTATTATTAAACTAATTAATAGATTTGTTATTAGATTTAAGATTAAATTGTTAGGTTAAGATATTGAATTAAATAAAATTTATAACGTTTGTGAAAAAATTGTGTTTTTATTTTATATTCTTTTTTGAACTTTGCACCTTTCTACAGTTTAATGTTAAATTAAATTTTACGGATTTAACATTTGGTCCTTCGAGCCGGATAAAATAAGAACACAATTTTTATTAGAAAAATCTGTAACAACAAAATTTAATTTTAAATCAATTATAAAACTTAAAAAATGGATAATATTCAGAGTTTAATCAAATTTCAAAAAAATTTAGAAAAGGAATTAGGCAACATAACTATCAGAATAAAAAAGAATCTAACTGAAGATCAACCGGTTAATGTCTACGAACGCAGAATTCAAAAATTGAATGAATTAACTGATAAATTCAAAGACAATCATTACTTAATATGTCAAGCAGAAGACTGTAATAGTACTACAGAATACCTTGATCAAAACAAGTATGACGAATTTGAAGAAACGTGTTTCAATTTAGTTACCGAGTTACAAGAAAAAATTAATTCTTTAACTAAAGTTAATAATGCGTCGAATGAAGATTCTACACATATTACAACACTTGTATCTCCGAAAAAGGCCAAAATAAAGTTACCTCCTATTTCACTACCAAAATTCGATGGCACATATAAATCATGGAGATCATTTAAAGATCTATATACCAATTTAATACACAATAATAATGAAATATCAGAAGTTGAAAAATTGCATTATCTAAAAACTTGTGTTTCTGGTGAGGCAGCTAGATTAATTAAACCATTCGAAATTATTGGAACTAATTATTATAAAGTATGGCAAACACTGGAAAAAAGATTTAACAACAATAGAGTATTGATCAATGCACAAATAGAAAAATTATGTAAAATAAACACCGTAAAATCCGAGAGTGCTCAATCTATGAAAGATGTTTTAAGTAATACTGAAGAAATCCTTCACGAATTAAAAACTCTAAAGGTTAATACAGAAAACTGGGATCCTATTATTGTGTATCTTACTCTACAAAAGTTATCACATGAAACGCGAGAATTGTGGGAAATAAAACAAAGTGAGAAAAACGAGGTAGCTACATTTAAAGAATTAATTGAATTCCTAGAAGCCAGATTTAGAGTTCTGGAAGCAGTGCAAACTAAAACACAACCAAAACAAAATAAAGTATTTCTTACACAAAACAATAAAATTCAAATTTTGAAATGTTGCAAATGTAACTCAGACCATAGATTATTCAATTGTACACAATTTAAATCGTTGTCCGCACATGAAAAATTAAAATTCGTGAAGTCAAAGGACTTATGTTTGAATTGTTTGGCAGGAGGCCATCAATTTAAAGATTGCAAAAGTAAATTTACATGTAATATATGTAAAAGGAAACACAACACAATATTACATTCCAGCTTCAACATTGTATCAAATTCGAAATCTAAGACAACTGCTCAAACAAATGAAAATAAAAATGGGGATTCAAATCCGCCAATTAACAAAACTGAGGTAGAAAAAGATGTAAAGAACTTCTTTTCTACAAACACTAAGCAGGCATTGCTATCAACGGCATTGGTCAAGATACGTAATGCACAGGGTCACGAGGAAATCTTGAGAGCTTTGATTGATTCAGGGTCTCAAGTAACGTTTATTACTGCAGCAGCAACAAAACGGTTGCAACTTAGAAACATACACACGAATCAGCGCATCAGTGGGCTCAATGAAAGCAGTGCCACGGTGGCTAATTCTGAAACTGAATTCACAATGGAAGCGGTACATGGTACCTATAAACAAAAGGTAAATGCTCTAGTGATAAAGAGTATCACCAATCATCTACCTACATGTAGGATTGAAACTGAAGGTTTCAGTCATTTAAAAAACCTAACATTAGCTGACCCTAATTATGAAAGTCCTGGAAAAATAGATTTATTACTGGGAGCAGAAGTCTATGCTAATATAATTCAAGAAGGAATTGTAAAATCTACAAAACCAAATCAACCTGTGGCAATAAATACCGCATTAGGCTGGATTGTGTTGGGCAATGTAGGACATGCCAAACAATCCAGTAAAAATTTCCTGATACATGTTCATGAAGCTGATAACTTGGATGAACAATTAAGAAGATTTTGGGAACAAGAGGAAATCTTAAACATTGCTCATCAAAATCCAGAAGATAAAAAATGCGAAGAGATATATAGAAAAACTCCAAAGAGACTTACAGATGGAAGTTACCAAGTTGATTTACCTTGTAAATCGGAAGACGGTCCAAAACTTGAAGAAAGTCATAAAAAAGCAGCAAGTATTAGCAAAATGCTTCAAAAATTCCCTATTCCATGGGAAAGGGTTAAATCAATGAAAAAATCATACCGACACAGGGTGGATGATAAGACAGTCATTCGATTCACATATCGGAACACAAATGAAATTGTTGTGAAAATACCGCCAAGAATTCGACAAACGAACAATTATAAACACCATAAATCAAAACCAAACCACAGCAATTGCATGTTAATAACAGTATATTAAACTTGAACCCATTTTTGGATAACCAAATTTATTACGTGTAGGCGGTAGATTAAAAAATTCCGTGTTATCTTATGATGAAAAAACATCCAATCATTTTACCCTCAAATCACATATTTGCTAAGCGATTAATTACGCACATACACGAAAAAACATGTCATGGAGGTGTTCAGCTTGTATTGAATACGCTCAGAAATAAATATTGGTTAATAAGGGCAAAAAGTACTGTGCGACATCAATTACATAAATGTTTGAAATGTTTCAAAGTGAAACCCACTGAAAATGCACAATTAATGCGAGATCTACCTTCAGCAAGAGTAACTCAATCTTTTCCATTCCAGCATGTAGGTATTGACTTTGCTGGACCAATAGATATGAAAGCATCATCTCTTCGCAATGCAAAAATAATTCCTGTATACATATGTTTATTCATTTGCTTATGTACTAAAGCAGTACATTTAGAATTGGTTTCAGACCTCAGTGCTGAAGCATTTATTGCAAGTTTTCATAGATTTACCGATAGAAGAGGTCTATGTTCAGATGTTTATTCTGATTGCGGAACGAATTTCGTCAGAGCCAATAAAATTTTATTTTCTGATGAGGTCAATGAAAAAATAGCTGAAAAATTATCAAATGAAAGAATAAAGTGGCATTTTAATCCACCTTCAGCTCCACATTTTGGTGGTTTATGGGAATCACATATTAAATTAGTCAAAATACATTTAAAGAAAATATTACAAAATACCAAACTTACATATGAATGTTTACATACTGTTTTATGTAAAATAGAAGCCTGCATTAATTCGAGACCGCTAGTCCCGATCAATGTCGACCCTGATAGCAATGCAATTATTACACCAGGACACTTTCTAGTACATCGAAATTTACAAACCATTCCAGAGAGATATGAAATTAAAGACAAATCGCCGACTAAGCAGTGGCAGTTTTTAAAACAATTACAATTAAATTTTTGGCATCAGTGGTCAAAAAATTATTTACAGCAACTACAAACACGAAATAAATGGAAATATGCTCAAGTTAATCTGAAAGTAAACGACTTAGTTATAGTAAAACGAGAAAATTTTTCTCCCTTATTATGGCCGTTAGGACGAGTCATAGAAGTATATCCTGGAAAGGATGGGTTGGTTAGAACAGCACTAGTCAAAATCGGGCAAAAAACTTTTTTACGACCCATCGTAAAATTACACAAATTACCGATCGAAGATAATTAAGACACACACAATAAAAAAGAAGAAAAGGGAAGGAATGTTTTTTTTTCTGTATGATTACATTTATTTCAGTTTCATTACAAAATTTCTTTAACATATATACTCCTCACTGTCTGGCCCGTGGAAGATGTTGACTCCAGTCAACATAGGCTGAAAAAAGAATATATAATTAAAAAAAAAAAAAAGGGGGCAGTGTCGAAAAATATGTATATAAATATAATAATAAAAAAAAAGGTTACAAACAATTCAACACAGACAATGCGACAATATAATATTACATACAAAAAAAAGAACAACAAAAAAATGTAAACAAATCAACAAAATCAAACATATAACACAGAAATATATGCAATAATATAGAACCTATAACATGAATATGCACAAGCAGGTAAAATAAAAAGGTCTATAGACATAGCATACAAACAAAAACAAAACGATTCACATAGCATAAATATATAACATAAAACATTAAACACAAATATTTAATTACATTACATAACCAATGAACACTAACCTAAAATAAAAACATTTGCATATATATATGTTATATAATATCAATGTTATATAAATATTATAAATATACATTATATAAATACTAAATATTATACATACAATATACATATAATATATAACCATGTCAAATTGTCAAAATGTACCAGCCGAATACATTACCAATAAAGTTATTCACAATCGAACGAAAAATGTACCATAAATTGTTATTTGAATCATCAGACACAATTTGAACAAAACGGTTTTATAAAAAAGACGAAAACATGAGAAAAATAGTAGAACATTTCAACAACGGGGAAAATAGAAAATTCCAGAGTTTGCAAATTTTGCTATATAAAGAGTTGAAATTCGCAGAAGAATTCGTCTTTTGCAATTACCTGCCTAAATGTCGTATTGAGACTGAATCAGGGAAAACAAAAGATCGCCTCATCAGCTTGGACGTATTGAGTCCTACTTAAAATCTAGCGTATTGAGCTAGTACAATAGGGTTGTTAGGAATTTTGTAAAAAAAACTTATAATTTTTTTACAAAATTTAGGGAAAAATCGGTAGAATTTTTCATCGGCTAAGTACTAAATTAACAGAGTACTTAGAAAAATTTGGGATAAAATCATCGAAAGAAATTTATCGGCTAAGTGTAAAAATTGGAAAACACTTAGAAAATTTTTAACAAAATTTTAAAATTGAGAAATTTTCTAACACTTAGAAAATTTCTGCTGCGGACAACGAATTTTATTGAAGAAAAAATTGCATATCAAATACTTAGAAAAATTTTGCGAAATTGAATTTTTAAAAAAAAAAAAGACTTAGAAAATTATAAAATTGCGGGCAATTTGAAAATCAACAAACACTTAGAAAATTTGATCAAAAAACTTCGATTCTGCTTGAGAAATATAAATTTGAATCGCCGTCGGGAAAATTACATTTTGTATACTGCCTATACAGAACATCAGTCTATTGATCGCTATTCACATTAGAGGGCAACCATTTTCAACTGAAACTAATTCAACAACCGGAAACTGAATCTTCAATCAACATTTCAACGTATAGATCGATCTATACCGTCGATAGTTAGATTTAAGAAACAAATTAAATTAAATCAAAATTTGAAATTAAAATTAAAAATTAAAATTTGAAAATTTAAAAAAATATATAATCACTTTATTAATTAAAATTTATTTTGATAAATTTTCGTTGCATACCTCTGTAAATTTGAATTTTTTTGAATTTTTTATTTCCGTTGTAAATTTTTATTAAAATTGTTGCATATTTTAAAAATTTGAATTTTTTTGTATATTTTTAAAAATTTTTAATTTTTTTTTATTTCCGTTTTAAAGTACAATATTTTCATTTTATTATTAAACTAATTAATAGATTTGTTATTAGATTTAAGATTAAATTGTTAGGTTAAGATATTGAATTAAATAAAATTTATAACGTTTGTGAAAAAATTGTGTTTTTATTTTATATTCTTTTTTGAACTTTGCACCTTTCTACAGTTTAATGTTAAATTAAATTTTACGGATTTAACACTATCACTACATTAAAAAAAATATTACGTACATAATGATAAACATTTTAAATAAATTTTTGCTTCTAATGTATTTTTATTATTTTTCTTATACGAGCATTGTCCTTTTCTTTAAATAATTGTACATGATTTTTGTTTATCATCTTTTAATTACATTATAGTATTTTTTTTTTGTTAGATTTATGTATTTTTCCAAAAACAAAATCCTTTGAAAACTTAATAAGTAATAATTTTTGTAAATAATAATTTATTATCCCATACACAGGCCGTACTTTTTTTTTATTTATTTAAATTTAAGGAAAGTTTCTTAAATATACAAATACTTGGTAGAATATTTTATGAAGAAGTTAAAAAAAATATTTAATGTGACTATGTATACAAAGACAATGAACATGTGCAGTTTTCAATTTCAATATTATTCTTGTGAATATTCTATGGCATTTTACACAGTCGCAGAAAAATAAATACTTAAATAAATACCATACGACCACAAGCACACATACACGCCCTCGGAAACTTTGTTTGAGTAAAGATGTCTATAAAATTTCATATATTATTTAGCACACATTATTATAAGCAATTTCTCATTTAATTAAATATTAAAATGAAGTCTTTAATCTTGATCAGTATAATGTATAACAATAGTACCACCTACGTTTAGGCATTGTTTAGGATAAATAAAATGTTATATTTCGTTGCCTATGTATTTAGTATTTTTGGCTTAAGATATAGGATCCTGATAGCATTTTTGAAAAAAATTTATTGTTTGTTTTTTCTTGTGTAATTTCTATAATTAGAAAATATAATGAATATTAGATCCAATTAAAATTAAAACCACAAATCTTTGAGAGACTACGTTACATACATTCACAAAAGTGCTAAGCTATTAACTGAATTGGTTGTAAAATTATCATTTTCGTCATTAAACAAACATTTATTCAATATTTTATTCTTCATTTTTAATTCAAATTTTTATCTCTTAACTACAATTGAGTGCAAAATAAAAGACATTTTCATTCGTTCAATCAAAATTTAATCAATGTATAAATGAATTACGCACACAGTCTTTAAAAACTTTTTATTAGATGACGTAAATAATGATGATTTATTCAATGTATAATTAGGATATTCATTGAATTAGTCAACATGATCAGATTAAGTTATTAAATAGCAATTAATCTTCTTATCATTAATTACTGGCTAACTGCCTATTGAAGTGTTTGAAAAAAGATAATGATAATTCTGTGAATAAGAAAAGTTGATATTTTCATAAATTAAGTAAAAAGAAAAACTAATTGTTTGGGAAAACCACAAGCTATCAGAAAATTTCAATAAATTTCTAATGAGAGGAAATGTGTAGGAAATGAAAGTATAAAAAAGGAATATACAAACACTTGTATGTTTGGTATGAATTACAAATAATTTTCTGATTTAATGATCGAGTAGGCATGAAATTTTCTGTCTTTTTATTTAAAATACACACACACAACCAATTCATCGTCAAGATAAATATTCGAAAAATAATTATTTTCTTGAGATTCAACAAATAATCAATTTCGATGAAATCAATTACATTCTTGGTTAAATTTGAATAATAAACTTATAAAATTAAATTAATTGAAATACCCATTTGCCATAATTTGGAATCAATCAACCATTATTATTCAAGAGCTGCTCTGAATTGAAGTATCTACTCCTCGAAAATGCTAATTAAAAGTTTTTTTTTATATGTATTTGAAATTAAAGAAGGATGAATAATTATCTGATGTAAAGTTAAAGCTTAATTGGAATGAATATCGTTGGTCGTAATACATGCGAATTTTGCACTCGTATACATAGTGATTGTGCATTCATTTCATATATTAATTTGGTATTCAATTTTATTAAACGAAAATGAAAATTGCCTCAGGCAATTACGGTCAACTGACTTACAAATTAAATTCCATTTCCTTTATGCTTTATGTTTTCAGGAGCATAAAATTTTTTCATTACGTTCTTACTCGAACACGCAAAATGCAATTTGCTGCATCGTATACACATTATAAAATGCAAATAACTGGAAAAGGTCACCGATAATATGTTCACATTTTTACTTTACATTCAATGAGCTTTTGTTCTTTTGTTCTCACTTTTTATAAGTAAACCACAGAATAATTTCTAGTTTTATCAAGTTTTACCTTAATAGAGAAACAGAAAACAGTGTGTATAATATCCTTCGGTAAATATGAGTAAAATACTCGTAGATACAAATAAATTTAACAAATTATTTATCCTGTATGTTTTTCATTTTCAGTGCATTTTTGTGGTTAGAAAATGCTGTGTTGTATATTGAAATTTTTTTTTCAATAAGCATTGAATTTTATTGTATGACCACAACATAAAATTTTATGCGACTAGAATATTTGAATTAAATCTGTGTTGTAATGAAGAATTCTGCGACAAAAATAGCAAAGCGACCTTTTTATTCTTCTCTCGTACCCGATCTGATATGATAGTGCTTTGAGGCAATACATTTTCGATAAAAAAATTATTTTGATATTTGAATTTTTAATATGTTTTAAGTCTTATGACTTTATTTTTGGAAAAAACATAGCTAAATATGTAATATTTTCCAGCTTTTCAGCGTGAATTTTCATTTTATTTTTTGCTTTGTTTTCACTCCAATAAAAATAATTTCGCATTTATCTAAAAATGTTCCACCTACAGTTGATAAAATAGGTAGGAACTTAAATATTTTTCAAGAATTTTGTCGAATTAAATTCAATTGTCGAATCGTCGAATAAAAAAAAATTTATGAATTTCAAAGATAATCGGCTTTATTTTCATTTTTATTTGTTCTTTTCTAGAATAGTCGCTCTTATTAGTTAGGAAATGTGACTGTAATTAATTAATTTTTATACTTACTGGCATGTCTGTATAATATGTTATGAGAAAATATGAATTATCTGAAAATGGAAAAAAATATTCAAGAAAACTGTATACATATATTTTATATTTTCTTACTTGTACGACTTTGCTTTTATTCTTCTGCAAAAGCAAAATACAAAAAATGTAGAAAACAAGTTGAAAAACTTTTTTAATTAACGTAACGTCAACTAACGGAAAAAATATGTTTATTTGTTCTGTGTGTGAAAAAAATCACTCGATTTCATTGAATGCTATTCGACACGATATGACGTCGAACAAGAACAAGAAATTTTTCTAAAATTAATATGCGTAGTATAAGCATCAGCATATGTATAAATATAAGCATTTTTCTTTTTTCAAAAAATCTGACGTAAATTATAGATTGATATCTAGGTAATGATTGAAATTTTTTTACGATTTTATTTACCAAAAAAAAAAAAATGGAATTTTAAGCATATTTTATATGAGAAATATGAGTATAACCAAAAGAAATTTCTTTTCTTCAATCATCATTCATAGATATTTCAGAAAATTTACAAAATAACACATTTACTAAGTAAAATTATTTCAGTTTAAAAAAATATTGGTTTTTATGAAATATATTTTTATCGAAAGCACAAAAAATTTCATTTCTAAAACGCAATAATTGACGAAAACTGCACTGAACTGTAATAGAACTGTTTTATTTTATGCCTAGAAAAAGCAAAATAATTAAATAAATCGTCTTTTATTCTTTTAATTTTCTTTTTGTTCAACACAATAATTTGTTTTGAATTTTTCAATTGTTATCGTTCAATTAATTGTCTAAGACCACTAAAACGTGTATGCGAATGCGGTTATAATGATTTTGCCCACATACATTTTAATGTTTTTCGATGGCGTGTAGCAATTGTTTTAATTATTTATTGAACCATTTTCCTTCTGGCCCACCATACAAAATACAAAAATAATTTATGAATGTTATTTCCGGTAAAAGATAAAAATTTACGCACAATAACGTATTTTGTAAAAATAAAAAAAAATGAAAAAATAAAGAAAAATGTTAAACAGAAAATCGTGACTAAGAAATATTTATTTTATTCTATAGATGAAATTTACGATATAGAATAGAAAAACAGTAGGTGGAAGAAAAATAAGGAAATTGTTCGCGTCGTATAATAATAGGTATAGAAAATCTTTCACATAATCGATATTAGAAATTATTATACACCGTATGTACTCGTACATATTATATTTTTCAATTTTCTTTTTCCTTCTGCTCGACTAACTGTGATTCGTATACATAATAGTGTGTAGTTGTATGAATATTTTTTCATACTTTACTTCACAATATTTGATTATAAGTTTTTTGAATTGAATTTTGTAAAAGAATTTATTTATTTACATATGAGAGTATGTATCGCATAGTTTCTTTTACAAATTTTTAAAAATCTGAAAAATATTCTCCTTAATTGCCTATAATTTAAATAATTTTCAGATTGTTTTGAATGCTGCTTACAGGTACATTACATACAGTGTCGTTTTATTGTACAAATGAAATGTTCGTCATCATTTTTTGTACTAAAATATGTGTAAATTCTATATATTCACTCTAATAATTTTTAAGGAAAACTTTAAATTGAATTTTACACACTGTAAATTATACAAAATCATTTACTCGCACAGTGGAATGTGAATACATATCTATTATAATATCAACGCCTCCTCGTACGTATAAAAATGTACATGAATATCATTTTTAAATATTTAAATATGTATTTTAGGAGTCTTTTACATAACGAAAACTTTTCAAATACCTAAATCGCAAAATATGTGTTTACATTATTTCATTGATAAACTTTTATGACAGTTTATTATTTTTTTAAAAAAGGGCTTATTCGATGTATAGGGAAGTTAGATAAAATTTTTTTAAAATAATTTCCTCTTACTTTATTCAATCTGAAATAAATTATACTGAAAATTTTAAAAAGTTTTGCCATTCATATCATGTCCTGTTATGCAAAATTCAGAAATTATTTTTTTCTATTCAACAAAGAAAACATATTTTACAATTTGTACTGTTGAATATTTCCCATTACGTTCCAATATCTTTATAATACTCACTTAAAAAAGGGCTCATTTCAAAACTTTGAATAAATTTTTAACTAAATTTTGCAACTTATCAAAATGGTTATTTTTTTATCTACAAAGAAATGCATACAATTCCAAAGAAAATTTTTAAATTTGTGTTTTCTATGTAGAAAGTACTGCAAAAATCTATCATTCGGCGTTAGAGTGTTAGTTTAACTAAGTATATAATATGTGTGTACTTGTATTTACATATGAGAATTTCAAAGATGGCATTGTGTCTATGAAACTCAAATGTAGGAATGTAGCATATTTACTCTATACATGTATGTCATTAAAGCAATAATATCTGATCTATTATTGAATTGTGGGAATTTTTTTGCTGAATAATTTATAGTGCCTTGCTAATTTATAGTCATACTGTAGTTCAACTGACTCTACTTTTATATTTTTCAGAAGTATTAAGTACTACTCGGACCCTGTGAGTTCTGTCCGGTTGTACAGTCACAATAAATGTTAAACTCTTTAGTGCAGAAAACATAAAATAACACTGAAACTCGTGATGGACAATTCTAAGCTCTAGTTCTTTGAGATAGCCGAAATCGTAAAGTTATCGTTTGACGAACATTTGAAGACAATTTCACGAACATTTGGGCGTGAAAAATCTTCTTTTCAAATGGGTGCCGCATTTGTTCTCAATAAAGCAAAAACAAAAACGGATCATAACGGCAAAATTTCATGAATTGGTGTTTGAATTGCCTTCACATTTTACACCCACTGTGTTCTGCCGATTTGTCCCACTGCGGTTATTGGTTCTTCACAGCCTTCAAAAAAGTCCTGTAGGGAGAGAGATTTCATATCAGATGAAGAAGTAGTTTTGAGACTTATTGATCCGAATGTTACCTGATGGAGAGCAGCTAAGTTTTAATCTGGTTGAAAATTTAGTTTTTGAATTTTTCAACTATGAATCTTTCCAAAAAATTTCTTTTTCGTCATGATGCATAATACTAGTCGATATTAACCTACACAATATACATATATAATTTACAAACATTTTGAAAACAATTTTGTACAATTATTCAGACGTATTTTATATGCCACAATACAGATTGTATTGAAGAAGTTTCTAATTTCTCGTGGTATTTCTTTATAAAATTCTTTAGTAAATACTTATTCACTGATAAATTTTCCTTTTTTTTTCGTATGCGTAATTTATAATGAAAAGAAATATTGATTATCCCATAAAAATTCGAAGTTATGCGCAACCTTAGTGCAATCAATCATACTTATTTCTATCATTATATACAGCAGATACAGATTCAAATGTAAATCAGCAACTGACATGAACACAACTATACGTACAAATATAAAATGTATTTATTAGAATATGTAAATGAACCAGGTACGAGTATATGTGGATGGACGATAAGGATTTGATTGTGAATAATCAAGTGCTTAGCAAAAATTATAAATTTAGGTCACGTATTTCCCAATATTGCGAATGTATGTAAAGAATTAATTGATATACGAAAGCATGGAAAATATGTAATTTATTCGTCACAGAAAATGATGATAAAATCCTTCAATATTTAATACCTCCGAGCTATATATATTCTATTAACAAATTAAACTTAATGATACGGATTTTGTTTTAATACAGCAATATATATAGTATTGATTCAAATAATTGTTATTTGCTGGAACAATAACAACTGTCTATGATATTAATTAATCGATATTTTAGGGATTTTTATAGTAAAATAAAATTATAGTCATCGATACAATAGTTTGAAGGCAAATATATACAATTTAAAGAATCTTTGATAAGCATAAGATTGTATTTTCGGTGAATATTGTTTGTGAAATACAACGCATGCAGTTTAATCCAACATAATATGGTTGATGATAATAATTCTTATAAATATATACTATAATTACTTAGTACCTTTTCTATTTCGTTTTCACAGTGAAAATGCCTTAATTAATAAGTTAATTACCATATAATTTCAATGAAAAAATTTTATATGAATAGTAAACAAATACTTTTGCTTTTAACTGTCCGAATCAAGAATGAAATTATTTTTATGCAATACAAGTACTGTATATACATATGTATATGTACGAATATTTTAGAGTACAATAAACTTCCTTTTAAATTTCATATAAATACAAACATCCAATTGTTAATGGCAGACGTGCAGACACGTACCTATATTCGACTAAAATCATTTGTGCTCAATTTTGAATATGTCGTCTTTGAACTGAGCGAAATTAGATATTACAATTATTTCTAATATACACGTAACACGTGATTTTAATTACAAAACTGACAAAACTAATTAGAGCAAATTTGTTCATTGAACCTTTGAGGTTATTTGCTTAATTTTCAAACGGTAATTACGCGTGTAGGAGTCATAGATTTTTTAATTATTGTTTCTTTTTTATATATTCTTGTAAATATATTTTAAACTGATATAGATTTTTTGGAATATCCTTGTTCAGGGTAGTTCTGTTTTTGTTTTTTTTTGCGATAAGAAATTTTATCGTTATAAATTTACTTTTGTTTCCACATTGTTATACATACTTTTACAATTTTCATAATATAAAAAGTAATAATATTTTTATATCCCATGTACTTAATGCATCCTGTCTGTTAAGAAAAATTCAATTCTACCATTTGAATTGAGTTCATATTTATTCTATTGCTTCCTCATTTTTTTAAAACGTTAATTCTGCTTCTAAACGAATGAAGTGCATAATGCATGTGTACCTACATATTTTATTTAATTAAAGCATAAGTGTATAGTATGTGTAATGGTAAAGTTTCAGTAAATCTGAGATAGTTTGAGTTTTTCTCATATAAAGGTGGAATGAGTTTAGAAATTTTCTACAGAAAATTCAAAAATTGTTTAAAGAGTTTTTCAAAAATTAAAATTTTCTTCTAACACATTATAGAAAATTTCAGCTCTCAAATATCTAACATACATATATTCAAGCCATGATACCAGTAATTCAATTTCCCATATTTATAGTCATGATATATTTACTTAGAGTTTAACTAATTGTAATTAATTCAATTTAATACAATTTACGAAATATGTAAAATGAATAATGCTTCTAGCTATTTTGAATATTTCCATCGAAGTTTTAACTTTTTAATTAAATAATATCGTATTTATCGTTTAATATTACATTCTTGATTGCACGAAAGAATTTTGATTATATTATTTTTGACACTCCCTAAAGGATTTTCATTAGATTTTTCATCAATGATTTTTGTAATAATACCATAAAATAATTAATTTGGAAATTTGTTAGAATTCCACTCTGAAAACGTTAATTATACGAATTAGTAAGTGATTAAAAGTTTATATTAGCAAAGATGTTTGCCACAATTTATATAGGACATAGCAAAACATTTATTGAAAGAAAATGTGTTTTATATATTCTTCTTTATTTACTTAAAATCAACATCATAATGTAATTATTCAATTGAGAAATTTCAGTAACTTGATTAACAGAAATACGATCATACATAATCGTGAAAGGTTTCATTTTTGGTATGAGAATTCGGATAAATTCGTAACTACTTTTTACATTTATTGAAAAATAATGATTCAATGATTGAAAATGCGCTTATCTTTTATTGAATTCTAAACTGACAGAAGTAGGTACACGAGTATATTTCAAGAGATTCTAAAAGCGAATTGAACGCAATTTAATATTTGTTAATATTTGAAGAGAATTTGAAGTACTTACATGCAACATGCATAAAATATGATTGCAAATAACAATAAATCAATATTCACAGCGAACGGAATATTGAATAAATCTTTCGAATACGATAGCTGATTAACAAATATTTTCAAATTTTCCACTCACATAATCGTTGAATTGAATATATATTATATAATATCTTAGTAGTGGTAATTGTACATTTGATACTCGTATGCATAAATTATTTTAATTCCTTTGAAGGTTTATGCATCCATCTAACTGTTTTTATGTTACATAAATTTTTAATTTTTTCATTTTAGAGAAATTATTAGATTAAATTTATATTTTTCCTTTTTTATCCTTTCACAAAACATAAGTAATTCATTTTCAAATTGAAATATTTAATTTAGAAAGTTGAATTCAATTTATTTTTGTGCACGCAATTAAATATCTTCCAATGAATATCTGTTAATAAAGACCATACTATAAAGCTTTGAGCTGTGTATATAAGTACTGACTACTACTTTACCATAGTAATATAAAATATTTTGTATACGAGTGTAGTTTAAGCAATAAATATGTTACTATCCTGTTTACAAATCCATTTACTTTCATTTACTATCATTTGTATTTATAGAAATTCCAAGGATTAGTTTTGTATTGTCTTAAATTACTTTTGACTGTAAGAATACAAAATGCTATTAAGTATGTATATTGTATGCAAGTAATTCTGTGTAGTTATGTTTTATGAGATTGCAAGATAATGTTGCAAATACTTAATTTGAGTAGTAATGTGGAAGATGAAATCATAGATACATATTGTACATTGCACATTGAAGGATATTGTATGAGTATATCTGCGCTGTATAAAATTTTACAAATTTATTTATTCAATTCAAATGCAAATACAACATTTTATTCGCATTCCAATCTACACATAAATACATACAAATAAATGTTTGATGAAAATTTAATTTTTCCTTAGAAAATAATTGTATTTATTACATTACTTAACTATTCCATTTGAATATAACAATTTCTCGATTGTGGAATACTTGTGAGGGCTTCATATATTGTGCAAGTTTTGAGTAAAATAAAGGATTGTCAAGTAGAATATGAGCTCTAAATGAAGAAAATCAAAGCTATCCCTTAGCTAAAAACAAAGTTACAATATTGGATGAATATACTTCAATATAACATGCAATTTTACATTATTATGCATCTGCAATTATCCAATAAGTAATTGAGTTTAATCGGTTAAAATGATCGAACATCAATAATTTGGTGAATGAATAGCTCGATTAAACCGAATTAATATCGGTTCTCTTAAAGCCATTTTTTCTATAAATAGTTAGATTCCACTCTGGAAATTAGTTTCGTTTCTCATGTATTTACCTTACGTGAGTAAAATCTGATAAACCGAATGGAATCAACTTAAATTATGCATTGTGTGTTTATTTGTGCATTTGTCACAAAGTCAAAAAGTTGTATAGTAAGCAAATTCCGGTATGTAGATACATACATACATACATAAATATATAGATTATCTGTTGTATGCTTGATTATCAGATTTATTTTTTTTTTTTTTTGGAAATTAATTAAAGATTGTAATTGAATCTCTACCCAGAAGTTTTTCATGTAAAGGTAAATAATAAAAAAATGTATTGCTTGCTTTCTTTCCAATTTCATTCTTATTTCACTTTCGTACTTTCGTGTTATGAAAAAAATTAGCCATTTTAGTTCTATATTTTTGTTTTTATTAAAGATAAAAGAGTCTGGAATTTTTTTTTTTTTTTTTTTTTTTGTAAAAACATTTTCATTTTATTTTACTTTGTTTTTTTTTTCTATTTGATGAACTTTATTTCATTTTTTGAGTCAAAAATTAAAAATGCTTTCATGAATGTTCATCAAATAGTTTTTGCGTTAAACAAACCTTATAGTAACTTAAACTCAAATGTCAAATATTTTATTTTTTATGATCTTTAAAATGTCACGTAAAAGAATTTTGTTTCTGCACTATCTGCTCTGCTTATTTCATCCTTTCCACTTTATTTACATTACAAAAAAGCAAAATAAAATCATAATTAAAAAGAGAAAACTTATATTTCTATTAACCCAGCCTGGCATCAAAAAATCGATTCTTTTTGAAGAAAAAGTGCATTTTTTTATTGACCATGTTCGCTTTTCACGATTTTTGATTGGTTTAAATATGAGCCAGTAGAAAATAGATTTTAAAAATTGATGAAAAATCGATTCTGAATAAATTTTTAATTGGATTCAATGATAATTTAGAATTGATATTAAAATTTGCAACCAAAAATAATTGATTCCTGGCATCGATTAATTATCAATTCTAATAATTGATTAATAATTGATTCTTAAAATTCATTTGGATCAACTGGATTAGGATGATAGGATGATTTGGATTTTGGACAAGACAAATTGTCCAAATAGATATTCGCTTCATTTAATTCATTTTCATTGCTATTTTCATTATTTCTTCATTTAAATTTTCATTATTATTATGATCGTTGCACAATTAATGAAAAATTAACTATTTTCCTTAATTAAACTTAGTTAATTATAACACAATTAACTAAGGTGTTTTTGATATTTACAAAAACCGATTACAAAATCGAATTAGAATCTATTTATTATCGATTCTCAGATCAGATTCTTTTTAATTGTCGTGGAATCAATTTATAATCAATAAATTCTTCAAAAATAACTTTGAGTATACTTTGAAAAAAACTTTTGATGCCATTTTGGATGCAGCACATCGTATTAGAATCGATTTCTTTTCGATTCTCATATAATCGATACCAAATGTCTGGCTGGGAACAAACATCAATATAAAATTAGAGCATTAAAGTTTGTGCTTTTTATTCCTTATCGAGTTTTCATGTGCCACACCACACGTACATGTGTATATAATTTAGAGATAAAAAGCGAAAGAGAAAAAATGAGACACAGTTGGCAGTGATTATATGATTATATTATCTCAATTTCAAAGTTAGTAAAAATTTATACACGAGAACTACTATTACAGAATTTATTTTAAGTATTTTTGTAAAAACTGAATATTCTTTAATGAAGTTTTGATGATTTTGATGATGGTAATTTTCAAGATACTTTTCAGTTTTTTTTCAAAGTTTTTTAGTGCATATAAACCTTTTGCAAAAAAAAAAAAAAAAATGTAATTTAAAATTTGTTTTCTTCTCATACGAAAACTTTTTTTATTGGAAGGTAATAAATTTATTTTTAGATTAGAAAAAAAAAACTTGTAGTATGTGTGTATGTGTCATAAAAATAAAACTTATGAAGGTGTTTATTTTTGAAAAGTACGTAATTATTAGGATTTTTGAGAGCAGAATAGAATGAATTGATGCTGTGTTCGTTTGAAAATATTTGAATAATTTCAGCTGAGTGTTAACTTATAGATGACTAAAATTTAGAAAACTCAATTATTCAATCAGTTCTATGTGTATTCAAACAAATTAAAATACCAGAATATCCTTAGAATACTCTGATACCTTTATCAACAAATATTTAAATTATCCTTATTCTCAAAGGAGTATTAAAATGAATTCGTAATTTAGTATTGTCTCAATTATCAGAACATTTACAATTTTATTCAAATTTAATTTACCAAGACACAAGATATGTTCATAAATTATGCATATAAAATTGCCCATCAAATAATCAAATAGTCGTATGTATCCTATGTGATTTGATTATAGGATGCAAATTTTAAACAACTTAGCATACCAGAACAAGGGAAATACTCAAAATGAAAAATCAATTATACATGCGACAAAGAATTGAATCAGTATTTCTGCTCGTTTCTTTTCCACTGTTACGTCTAATGTAAATATGTTTTTGATAAAAAGAGAGGCAGTTAACCTTTTGATCAATAACATTTTTTCATTTGAATATAATTCAATCTGGGACTAGATCTTCAGAGCATGAATTCTATATATGTACCTACATAATTTTATAAAGAACATCAACTTTTCATTACTTTTATTATAGACTGCACAGTATTATTTTATGCTTTCACCTTATTTATTCTGTGTAATTAATTTTTTTTTTGTGAGTCACATTCTTTTTCCTACTACGCATCATAATTTTAATTGTTTTTGTAAAAAGAATGGAGGAAGATTTTGCAATTTTTTTTTTTTAAATATCTTTGATAAGAAAACTTTAGAATTTACATCATTTCTTTGTGAAAAAGACGAATTGAAGCGTGAATATTTTACTTGACTAACATTCTGAATATGAATTTTTTACGTTCTTCAACAGTGAATTTATTAAACAAATGTTTTTTATTCTATAATCCATTCTTAATCATTTGTATTATGAATGATTCTGTCCTCATGGTATAAAGAGTACATATAATAAATTTCTTAAGTAGTTTAGGTGCACGCGTCTGTTCGTGAATTACACATCAAAAACCATCATCAATTTGAATGAAAGCATCTACATATACTATAAGAATTTTCGTAAAATCAACAGAACAAAATATTTCATGAAAATCTTCTGTATGTGCATATCTATATACTTAAATTTTGTATTTTTGCTATATTACCTACACTTATGATGATATACAACACATAAAAAACCTTTTTCAAACAATGTGAAGGATATGAACACATATGACATTTTCTTTCATTTATTTATAAAACATTTTCTTTAACTTATTTCTATTGATAATTTGCCTTCAAGAAAACATTATGGCATGTAGACAGTTTATTTGAAGATTAAAATAAATAAATAAATAAAAAGGATATCGAGTATTTTAGACAACATTTTGCCACAGGATATACGTACTATACTACGTACACATTCTTCATTTTATGGAACATCATATATAACACTCGCATTTACATGAAGAATATCTACATTTATTTTTGTGTGTTTTTTAGTTTTTCTAGGGTGGTATTCATAAAGCAGTAGTAAGTCGGTATTATCTTTACTATCACTTTAATCATTGTTCGCATTTCTGTATTCATGAAGTGATAGTAAATTCTGAACACAAACCAATATCGAAAATTTTCGATTTGTCAAACGAATGTGCCATCTGCCAATTGTATATATAAATTAAAATAAACATGTGTAAACCAAAAATAATTAACCAATTTCTGTTGTGTGTATTCAAATTCGAAATAATTTTATTGACGTTTCGGCGATTAACTTTGCTACTACTATTCACTGGTAGCAAACTTCACTAATCGAAGATTAAACTACTACTATGAACACATTTACTACAGTAATAATCTACTACCGTTCTGTGCATACCACCCCTAGTGTCCAATCCAAGTACATACATATAAACGTTATTTGAATATTTTTCTATCTAAGTATTACAATCTTACACGCGTTTATGTAAATAATTCTAAGTCTACTAATTTATATAATAAAATACTGTTATTTAGTTTGTATAGTAAAAGATTTTCTACTAATAAATCAAAAAACAAAATTTTTGAATTGAAAGCTTCATTTATAATTATTTTTAGTCACAAAATAATTTTATCATTTTTACATTACATGCTGCTCATAAATTATAGACATATTTACTTTAAACTTTCCTTTCAATATTTAATATATATTTTTTCTGAGAAATATACATATATACACATATTTAAATAAATGATAAATTTGATTTTTCAAAATACAACCAATTGATGATTTATAGTCTAAAATATCAATATTGTCTGTATCATTAAACAATGTGGTAAAGTGTTCTAAGTGAATATTAAAAATGCATAGAAGAAGTTGGTTTATTGACTAAATTTATTGTAATTTATGTCTGAATTTTATGGATTTTATCTAAGTATTATACATGTGTTTTTTAAGTAGATATTCTATTATATTCAACAAATTTTCTTTTCTAGTTAGAATAAAACAATATACATATATTCGTCTTGTTGATTCGAAAATGTTTTTAGAATTTTATTGATTTTCTTGTTTACTAAAAATGATTGTAAAACCTTTTGCGTGAACATTGTTCATTATATCGTTTCATTTATATCCTGCTTCCATTAAGGGTTTGCACCACGAGCTGGTAGTATGTAGAATGAAAAGTGGGAGTAGGAGAAAAGATAAACATTACATTCGTTGAAGTGGCATTCAAAACAATCAAAACAATTCACTATACTCCTTGGTTAATGTTCTGACCCCGTATTCGCCGGTACTCGGAACTGTGTGATTATTCACTGTCTAAACAAAAGAAATAATAAATCAATAAAAATTTTATTTCGTAAAAAATTGAAATAAAGAATTTTAGTTTTTATTTTGATTCAAAAACTAAAAATTTTCAAATAATGTAAGAAACTATGTAGTGAATTCATTGTATCAAATTCATAATTTTAAATTGCAATTTCACTTTGTACAAAAAAAAAATTGTTTTCTTATATTTTGTATGCTTTTGTTGAAATTGAATCTCTTATATTACAAAAATAATAAAGGAAATTCTATTTTTGTATGTTTTTTAGATTTCGGCTGTTATTAAGTTTTCTTTTAGCATTATTGTCGTTTACTATACACTATTTATTTTAGTTTAGTATTTTATTAAGTGAATTTTGATCTGGAATTCATCATACAATAAGGATTCGTCGGACATTACAAAAATCACTTAAAACACAATGGAGAAAATACACACTTTTAAAAATAAAATCGACAGATTAAAATAACAAGCAAAAGAAATCTGATACATTTACATTGTATATTATTGCAGAATCCAGAATTTTAATTTTTTTGGCAGTAAAGAATAAAATGTAAAATTTATGAGTTTCAGGATTTACGCAATACGGTAATACATATTGCAAATGTTTCATAAGATTCCGTGAATTTTTGTTGTATAAAACTAATTTTCTCTCATTATTCATTGTCCTTTTTAATATTCTTAGCACAGATGACAACTTGTATGTGAAAAATATAAAAGAAAAATCTCTTTTTTGTGTTGTAAATAAAAATCTGCGGTTACACAACACAAATAGTGTATATTAGTTTATATTATTAGAAGTCGCACAATATATAAAATCCCATAATTATACTAAAAGCTAATAAGATAAAACCCTTGAGGAGAATAAATTAAAAAACAAACCGTAACGAACATAGGAGAAAATATAAAAAATACAACTAAGACAATATATGAAATAGTAAAGAGTTTTTTTTTCTTTTTTTGATTATTGCACAAAACTTTGTAATTATCTTTTTTTATTATGACTATATACATGCTTTTGTAGTTCTATTAAATTTTAATTATATTCTAATTACACTAAAAATTATATCGAAATTGAAATATAACGGATCTTCGTCATTAATCAAAAACTGTGTTGGCATATTCTTGTAAATTTTTCATTTTTCTTATAAATCACTTTTAGTTCTATCTTCAAAATGCTTTTTATTACTTGCAATCAACAAAATTGTACGAACGAACTAACCGTACGAACAATTTAGATTCTTATTATTATTATTAGCACTGAAAGTTTCGTTGCATTTTTGTTTTATTTTATTTTTTAATTTTAATTTCAACAAATTATCTATTTATCCCAAAATAATGAAAAACTTTTCAAATTCATTACAAAATTTTAATATTCAACGCCACTTTTTCGAAAACTTTTGAGGATTTTAGTTTATGCTATATATGTATATGGTTATTATGTGAATAGCATACAAAAACAAAATTAGTATTAGTCTGCATACCTTTCAAAGTCATTCAAATTATGAATTAATTTATAATTAGAAAATTATAATAAAATTTAATACGTAAACAAATAAAACTTCTATTGTGAAATTTTAAAAATTTCAAAGTTTTTGTAACACAAAACAAATCCAATGTCATTGAAAAATGCATATAAATATGAAGAAATCCTCGTACATTATGTACGTAAGTATGTTATTTCAAAATGCCAGAAAATTAGGGGATGCTATGTTTTCAAAAGTGCAGTTCAAAAAATCAAAATATGAATTAGTATTTTTAGTAATTAGTAACTATCCTTATCGAAATTAAAATTAAAATATTTGTAGGATGCATTTAGGAACTTCTCTGTTTGCATTGAAGCACCGACTATATCGAACGATGAACTTGACTAAAGTGATGCCTAGGTTTGTATTTGCTCTTACAGTTTTTGTGAATTTAAATCACAAAGTTGTAGATATAAAACGAATTCAATTGATGGGCTTGAGCTGATCTATTTTTAAGAATAAGACACAATGATGCTTGAGTTAATTATAACTTGGTGTATAGGCACAAGTAGTACAATCGTAGTACAGAATTTGTAAGTGCTCTCGTCCCAGCAATCTGACACTAATTCAAAGTTGAGTGAACTTTGGAAATAATTAGAGTTTGAAATAAGTAATGAGTTATTGGAACTAGAAACTACATACATGTGTAAATGCTAGATCAGTGCTTCACCATGCACTTAGTAATAATAGAACCCTCGACTTAAATACATTAATGTATTAAATTGTAGAAATAGAAAATTAGATGACGATGAAATTAATTTATTCTTTTTGAAGAATTATTTGTTTCCATTTTCTAAATCTGAACACCGTAATAGCAATTTTCCTCTTGAGAGAAATAAAAGTCTTCTGTCATTTGGATTACAAATTGTATTAAATTTTTTGAATTATTCATTCTGGAAATATGTAGGTGCATTGTGACACATTATACTATGAGCATATGCATAGCTGGAAAATTATAAAATTCCATTAAACTTTGTGTGTAAATTTTCTTTAACTTTCATTATTAATGCGAATTTATGGTAATTCGTAGTTCTTTCAAAATGTTATACGGTTATACATATGTACATTATGTATTTACAGCTAATGGTAGACACGAACAGCTGTTATTTAATAATTGTGTTTGAAAATCATTTTATCCTTTCTAACAAAAGACGTTATAATTCAATCGATAAAAGATAAAATCAATTAGCTGCTTTTAAAGCAGTAAAGTAGTCAATTAAAGGGGATTACAAACTGTATATGTATAATGGATTCATTTTTATCGATTTCAAATATATTGTTAAAGTCAAATTGAATAAAAAAGTTACCTCTATCCCTGTAGTCAACCTAGTTAACGTGATTATTTGTACTTTGTAGGTGTAAATTCAATATGTACAAATTGTTCTAAGCGTAGACATTCAGTGGTTGTCTGAAAAAAAGTGAAAAAATAATGAAAAGCAGTTAAGTGGTATTGAGAAATAAAACACAAGTTGTTTCTTATTTTCAAGGGAACGCATACTTATGTAAATGTATATTCTTCATGTGCCTAGCTATTCATTCCGAAATTAACGAATGGAACGAATTTTACCTTAGGTAATACATGTGTGACTACATGATTACGTTTAATTATACTTTGTTGTCTACACACTCTTTATAGCAACAATATTCTAATAATCATTTTAGTTAATTGTGATTACAATTTGCTAACTTAGAATTTTTTATCCATATAGTGAAATATATGTACAACTGTAATGAGACTGATGTGATCAGCTTTCACATACCTTTAGATGTTTTAGGATGTCAGGTATAATTTATTTGATTGCAGAAAATGTGTTATACCATTAAAAGCATTTACATATCACGATTATAAATGTTCATATATCCTTAACTAACTAATAGTTTAGTCAGATAAATTTCCTGAGAGATTAAATAATACAATGGCATAATCACGATACGAATATGAAATAAGTAGGTATGCAACACATTCAACTAGCCTTGAATAATTTTCTCATTTTCGTTTACGTACTTTTGTAATGTACTAACAACTACTATATATTAGGTGCTTTCGATTTGGCAATTTCAAGTACTTGCGAGTAATAAAATGTGTCTAGGATAAATTGTTAAAACGAACGACACAAAAATTATTCGTAACTATACTTACATCTACTAGAAAAATTTTTCATGAGTAGATGGTATAGCACAGACGTTTTCAATATGTACAAAGGAACATGTTCAGAACAATTCGTAATTTGAATTACTATACCAAAATTATTTGTGATTTTTTATGTATACATAAGTAAGTACATACGTCCATACACTTATAGAATGGGGCAAAAGTAACATAAAAATTTGATTGTGCTTTGAGTGTAATGTTTCAGACAGACAATTCTGCTCCAAAAATATGTCATCAATTTTACGCCTTCAAGTATATTTTCCGTGTATACAGATTCCAATTTTTTCCTTTCCAACAAAATGTCAACCAATGCACATTGTGACATTAATTTTGCCCCAATTTATACATATTGGCATCATGTACATATTACATATTTTACATAATCTGTATCTTTATATAGTTCTGCAAATTTCAATTTTATTATTATTTCATTTTACTATTTATAGAATATTTATTATTGAGGATATGTGTGGAATCACTCACCAATTTTCTTGCTTTAATTGTACCTACACTGTAATTCTATGTAGTAATAGTAATATTATAACGTAATATTAATACGTGTGTACATAATCACATATATGAATTTATAAGCAATTTCTATCTATTGGTAGTTATTTATCAAATTATATATAATTAAAATTTTATATTCAGATTCAATCAGGTATTCAGATCAATACCTTGAAATAGAAAACAACTTCGAAAATTTACTAAAAATTTATTTAATATACAAATTATTTTCCTACCAATAGAAATTCTGTTTTTGGAATTTAATTAAAGTTTTAGCACGTTTTAGTTGCCTCAAAAATACGAAAAATCTATGTATACTTTGACATTTTATGCTTTGTACTAAAGAATAGTGAATTTGAGACAACAAGAAAATTTAATTTTGGATTTTTCAAAGGTTTATTCCAATAACAACTAAAGTATGTAATATGAGACATGAGACGTATTATGAAAGTGTGTTTCAAATATGTTTAGAAATTAATCATTCAAATTCTTTCATTTAATTTCTTTTTCATTCCGAATATTATTTATGAGTGGCGAATATTTATGGGGAAATATCGTACATAACAATTCTTTCAAAATTTGGTCAAAATAATATTGGAAGAGAAATCATAAAGCTGAATAAAGTTTTTACTACCTACATATGTACGTCCATGTGTATATACGCATATACGAGTACATTCATTATTATATTATTATTACAAAAATTTGACATGGACATAAAAGCGAGAGACATGATTGTTACTTAGGAGGCAATCATTAGCTTTCATATACAATTAAGGATACCATTATTTTGGAATGTTGATTTTGATAATCCGATAAGAACTGTAGCCAGCTATTGAATTTCAAGAAGCTACATGATGATAATGAACTCTGTATCATATACGCATACGTGCACAATAAGAAGTGTGGAAAACCAACAATGTGTATCCGCTAGAATATACATACATATTACTCTTTTATTGAAGAAACTAAGGTATGAAAATATGAGGTGTCATTTGTAATGTATCAATTATCTTATTTCAAAGGCTATACTTGAAATGAAAATCTCTTAAACAAATGTTTCTGTGGATGTACCATATGGTTTATACATTTATTAATGTGAAATCTGTTTTATATCATATGATACCATCAAATTAGCCACTGATTATTTTACGTTATACAACCCAAATAATTTTAGACAATATGTGGGAATGTCTAATTCCAGACATATTATATAGTGTGCAATGTTTTTATTGAAGTAGAATTATCTCATTACCAGAAATTCTGATATTTTCTTTCATTACACGAATCGATAAATATTTCTACTGAATTGCATGACAACCATATACTAAAGTACCATAATAGTAATATTTTGTTGTGTCGGCGATGTTGTGCTTAACATGAGTGCACATGTATACACATTTTATATTCGCATATGTTTCATATTCATAACCGTTTTATACTTTCTAAAATTTTTTTAATACTCGTATAATTATTGATGTACGGAATAGATATTTGGAATTTCAAATTAAAACGAGGTTCATGATTTTTTTAATTAATTATGCAAATATGCATGTTGGTGATTCTATTCATCCACTATCGAGGAATTAGAATCACATGCGAACAATATTTGAACAAATTATATTGAATACATCCAGATAAGGATATAAATGGTAAAATATGAGAATTAGAAAATTCAGATGCAATAAAATACTTAGTAGGTACGTGCCAATAAGAAACTTTAATAGTTTACGAATTCAAAATCATATAGCTAGCTAGTACCATGGCTAGTACCTGTATTATGGATAGTTTGTTTGGTTACTGAACTTTAATTAGTGATTATTAATATGGAGTTTTGAATTGGGAAACCAAGACAACGACAGATGTAGTCAGAATTGATTATATATGATAATTGATATGGAATGTGAAGAACTAATAAAGATATGAATATTATTCGAAATTGAAATGATTTTTGGATTGCGTATAATTTTATTATGCAAATATGCGTGTTGATGATTCCATTCATCCACCGACGATGAATTAGAATCACATACGATTAAATATCAAATATAAAAAAAAATATTATTTGCAAGTTTTTACTCCAATAAGTTTTGATGAATGAAATTATAGTATTCTTCCAGACAGGAGCACTTGTATATATTTGAAAGTTGTAGTTTGTAGTAAAATTAATCAATTCGTGAAATTATTTGTTTTTTATACGAATATTATTTATGATGTCTTGCACGTTATTCATTTGCTTTCCTTTAATAAATAAATCAGATTTTTTTCGTTGTGTACGTATTAAGTTGAGAGTCCTATTCATACATAAATATAAAGTGTGGTATTATTAATTTTTTACATCCTATATTTAAGGAGAAAATATAGAATATATGTATGAATAAAAATTACACGTGCTTCTTATTATTAGGAAAAGAAAAATAAGTTATGAATCCTTCTTTAAAAATCACAACTCAATTTTGTTATAAAATTTTCGTATTCTATACATCATCACATAATTTAAGAATTAATGTGGAATTTTGAAAAAAACTTTGGATCGTGGAGTAATCATTTTATTTCTATTTTGAGTGTTTTTTGAAACACATTTTTTTCCGAATTAATTTGGTCCGTAAAAACTCATCAACGAGAATGAATTTAATTCGATATTCTTGGGATTTTATATTTCTACAGCAAATTTCTAAGAATTCATTGATTTCTACTGTAATTAAGTCTTTTTTCTTTCAGATAAAACAAAAACTTTTTAAAAAAAAACTTCGGTTTCTATTCCCATTAGCAAATTTACTAATGAAATTCTGGAAAAAACTATGGGAAAGTAAAACATGCAACTCAATTAATTTGCATATAATTCCACAAGGGTGACGTAACTGTGGATGCGAAAAATAGAAAATAGTGAATGAAAGAATTCTTCATTTTAAAAATTCTATTTAGTTAATATTCAATATTACTCAGTGTACATATTTATTATCAAAAGCAATGTATACACACATGTAATTAGCCATGTTAGATTTCAGTTTCATATTTTATTGCACGCAAAAGTTGTATTGACTGACTTTGTATTTCGTGGAATCATAAAATTATGGAGTGCCATAATAATATATGCGGATTTTCTAGGAAATTCATTCTCAATTTAAATCAATTTAAACATACATACGTTTAAAAATTTCACAAAACTCATAATGAAAACTCAATAATGGTAAAAATTTGATATATTATAACACTGACAGGCTAAGCATTTCAATTTAGATTAAGTCGTTAATTTGGATAAAAGTGGATGTCTGTCATCAAAATAACTAGATGATCCAGTTGTATGACTAGATTATTCTAATCCAGTTCTGAAAACTGGATAACCCACATAAACTGGATTTGCAGTAGGAAGAAGAAGACATAAAAATTGACAGTTCAGTTTTTTGGTTCTGATATGTATTTTTTTTTCGACTTATTAAAATTGAGTGAAATGGCTGATTTTACAAATTAAACGTTTCTAAAAACAAAAAAGTTAAAATAATTAAAATATTTCGATATTTAAATCGCAAGTAACACGAAAATAATAGCCTTAAAGTAATTTGTGGTTACTGTGTGGTTATGAATAAATTCAACAAATCAGCTAATTGCATTAGGGATGATATACATTTCAATCATTTACAATCTGTCACGTTCAGCTTTGTAAATCTGAATTAGAGATAACCCAGATAAGTTTATTTAGATTAATTTTAGGTCTGTCTCTAGTATTAGTCAAAGGAAATCCCTAGCTTGTACCATATTATGTTGATGTTAATGATAGAATATTTTTACACGAAAATATCTACAACATGAAAGGTATTACAAAATATTTTGTAAGAATATTGTGGAAATAAAAAAATGAAAATCTTTTAAAACATTTGTCAAAATAATGGAATTTATGGCAATTTATAGAGTTGATTTATGTAAAATTATTTTTGTAATGTTTTTATGCTTGAATCGTTATCGTACCCTTTTCATTTCCACTTTATTAAATTCCGTATTTTAATTCAACTACAATCGCAATTGTTCTATTCAAAGCAACGGAATTTATTTTTTCGGAAAAATATGTTCCATTCCCGATATACATATTATTAGATCTGGAAAAATGTCGGAAAAAAATTTGTTTGATTGGTGGATTCACCGGTGAATACCAACGTACCTTTATGTATATCCTTATTTATTGTTTGAAAATTAAATTACAAAATATATAAAAATCAATATGAATAGTGAAACAAAATTAAATTTAGTTCACAATGGAAGTATAAAGAAAATTTAAAGACCTTGAAATGATGCTTGGTTCAAAGTTTTTTACACAAATTGAAATGGAGATAGGAGATCCATATCTGGTATTATTTGCACAACGATAAGGTTTCAGTAAAGGTTATAAGGAAATGTGTATGAAGCAGATTGTTGTTGCACTATTCCTTTGAATTGCTTGGGCGTCCAGAGTATTGGATGTTTGGGAATTACATGTTTCGTGAATCGTGGAATTTAGTCTATTGAGGAAGAAAAGGAAGAAGCATAAAATAGTATAGTAAGACCAGCTCATCACTAGTGGACTTTAACCAACTTTGAATTTGAAGAATCATATACAAGCGACAAAAAATTCTAAGCACAATACTTAAGTGATACTGCTGGATACTTTGAATCTTGAAATATTAATAAAATCTCAACCGAGTTTATGAAAAAACAAATTGTGCTGGTATAGTCACTGTGATACGAAGGGACAACAATGAAGTGATGAAACAAGTCATGGAAAAAGATAAAGTAAGAAGGTCACAAGGTAAGCCAAAAATAAACTCAATTTTGATTGGAAGAAAATCAAGTTTATATTTTTCATAAACAAAATTGTCTTATGAAACATTTATTTTTTTATATATAAACTTTCCCAAATTCCATTCTAGGCTGGTCTATATTTTTCATGAATTATTATATGAATCCTAGAAAATACAATTTATTCTCAGTCAGATAATGTCAGACTGTATAGAAGTGTTTGTATATGTACTAGATTTAATGTTTTGTTATTTTTATTATCTTCATTTCAATAAATTGTAAGTGAAGGAATAATTATTATTCACACGCAAATGTCAAAATAAAACTTCTTGAATCTTATCATTTATCTTTTATACCGTTTCGTTATTCGTTCGGAAAAATATCATAAGATTATGTGAAAATTCACTCGAGAAGTATGTACATCTTTGAAAATTATAGACTTTATTTTGTAAATAAGTAACTACGAGTGGCCATATACTTAAAATGAAATTCTTTTCATTTTTATGTGAGTGTGTAAAATTTTTTACACATTTCTATAAATGTATAAGTACATAAAGTATACATATGCGTACCGTACGAAATATCATAAAGAACATTTCTACTTTTTTTCTTTTTTCTTTTCCATGTACACTATGTAGAATATAAAATTACAAACTTCTCCACAAGACAGAACAACATTTATTACGAATACCATAAAAGCAAAAATTGTCAAAACATTTATTTCACATGATGTACATAAATACCATAAAACCACATCGACTCTTATTTATTCATTTTTGACATGAATGTAATTTTTGCTTTTATCTCAACGAACATTCGCAATTCATGTACATATATGTTATTCCATTATGTAAATGAGAAAAACAAAATGTTCACATGAAAAAGAATGAAGAAAATGAAAATTCACACATAAAAGAGGTCATGTAATTTGTACTTAAAATGTTTCCTTATATTTGTGTAAGGAGTGATTGTAAAAACGATGAATAAGTTGGTTTACATCGCATATATGAAGTAATTCAAAATTATGGATAATATAAAAAGAAAAACTAATAAATGTATTTAAAAAAAGAAACAAAATTCTTCAATCCTTGTTTAAAATCAATTCATTTCATTCCATTGTTGCCAAATTAGGTCTTAAGAGATTATGTATTGAAAAATATTAGCAAAGAATATACGCGAATACATGTAATATACTATATACGTATTATGCATAAATGTATAGTTAATTGTTCAAGGATCACAAAGATATTTTAATCTGTAGATTAAAACATTTATTTATCTTTTTGAATATCTTTTGTGTACCAAATTGTTTATATTTCATTATCCAAAATGAATTCCTTCTTCTTTACAAACAACATACTACAAAAGTAGACAAACAGTCATTTATATGAACAATTCTTTACACTTCATATTAGAGATCATAATACGAGTATATTAAGTATATTCTCTTTTGAATAATATGTGCATGTATTTTCAGTAATGTGCGTAATAATGTAAGAGCATTTATAATATATTCATATCAAATACAAAATAAGGTAATAAACGTTTTCGATTTATCCAATCGATTTAAATACTGATATATGCAAGTACTTCAAAGATGTACTTGTACTTGTATGTAAAACTGAATTTATTTACAAAACACACAACATATTTCCTTTTTATCATTTTAAAGAATAATTGTTGTTGTATTTCAAATTTATACCATAATTTATTGAAATTTCGTTATTATGTAGATACTCCTTAAAAACCAATTGGTTTTCATATGATTCGTATATTATGTGCATTATATGTGCATGTATTTTGAGTAGTATACATAATAAGATATGTAACATATACATATATAATATGCATATCAAATACAATATATCATAACAAACGTTTCTACCCGAATTGCGCTCTCTGAACATAACCTGAAATAAAGCTATTCCTACATTTCTCATTTACATGATAAAATCAATGAAATTGTGGTGAAATAGAAAATCCAAAAAAAATATTGATTTCAGTTCTGAAACAATTCATAAAACAAATCCTGTATAGCGGTCATATGAACCATACTATGTTGTGTCACTTTTTTGAATTCCAAATGAACTGCACATTTCAAAATTTGTAATATATCTCTTGTACTGTAAGTGTACATGAATGGTCTTTCGTTTATTCTGCCTAATCAAACACTACTCCTACTTGGATTTGTGCATACGTTGTTATGAAATAAAGGTTACAATCATTTAATTTTTCGATTACATTTGAATACCAATACAAATTCAAATATTGCACAAGGATATAATATTACGAATAAATTACACAAGTGCCCATTTGAATTTTCAAATTTTTTTGTTCAAAATAGTACAATCGCATATTGTTTTTGAATCTAAACGCATATTCGTACATGTACATCTCATATCTTCCATTTGTTATATAATTTATTACTATAAGTACTACCAGTACTGCATATACAAGTGTAAATATTTTTGTAAGAATGTAATTCTAATCTTCCATGATACATCATATGTAAGAAAAATTACTATTATTAATATTATCAATGAAATTATAAGAATAGAGTACAGTTCTGTCACATCCCACAGTTTTCAAATTCATAAGGATGACAATTTTTTCATTTGATTCATTATTAAATCTATTCCTAGCTGTACATACATTTCACAAATGTAAATTATTCAAATTGCACATGTGGTAATATTTTCGTGTAGTATATAGAACAATGAATTCGTTTTTGCAAAATATGAAATTCGATCATTATCGCTTTTGCATTATGTTCTATTACTTAAAATTACAAACACATTTCTACAAGAAATTTAATGCTATCTTTTTATCAACTTGGATTTATTAATTTTACTAAGTTTATAATCAAAATAAGCATACCAATTATTTATGGTTTTTTTGCAATTTAATATTGACATCAAAATTAATTCGATTTATAATACTTAAAATTTTGCATGATTTTCGCCATTTCAATTTATGTTTAGACCAATATTTTTACAGGAGATAATAATCTGCCACTTTACTCCATGAAATAATCATAAATGCGGAATATGTGGTCTTTGGTGTTAAAGCTATGAATTTTGTCCTCCTTATAATGTGTAAACAATAGAATTTTACTTCTTTACAAATTGATTTTGAATATACAAACTTTTAAATAATACAAAATCATTTTATTTTCTTTAAAATGTCATTTTGCACTAATCCTTTCATTTCAATTTATCACTTCATGTGTACGGTATGAATTTTCAAAAAGTTTTTTATTCTCAAAATTTCTTTATTTTCAATTAATATTACTCTTTACTACAAAAGGTTCGGGATTAAATGGAAGATTGAATAAGTGACAAAATAAAAAATTTATCATAAGTCATTCAAAACAAAATTTCATAAACTTTCTAATTTCCTTTGGCATTACATCATTCATGTTTTTGTTTACGGATAAAATACAAAAAACAAAGTAAATAAATATGATAATGAAAACCTTCATTACAAAAATGTCAAAAGTAAAAGAAAATGAAAAATGAAAAATAAAAATATAAAACACGTATTGTTGTCATCCTCAGTGAATGATGGTTAAATTTTTTTGTGATTTAATTTGATGGTTTCCCAAAGTTGTTTTTTTTGTATGATCTTATAGCAAATTAAGAAATAATACACCCAGCATTCGTCCACGTATAATAAAGGATTTTATTATTTTTCTTCTATGTAGTTGGTTTTGTTTATTTGTTGTTTAAAAATTAGTTCATTAAAGATGTGAAGATAGGTAAGTGAACCCAGAGTTCATAAGGAAGCAATACCTAGTTCACGGATACGTATTTCGATCTTTCAAACTTTTATTGTATCAAGTATGTAATTAAAATTAAACTTACATATGCGTAGATTATAAGGTATAAGTGGCCATCTTTCCATGATCTACGGACAGATTCAGTGATCGCAAAGAATCAGTAATGTTAAAACAATGTTAATGTATCTTTCACGTAAAGTTGCTTTAAGACAAAAAATTAAACGTAAGATGTGCATACCTCAATAATTTCAAAAATTTGATATAAATTTGACATGAATTGCTTCTTCTGTTTCGGAAGTGGGTTATGATAGCACCTTCCTTGTGAACTTGTGTCTGTGTCATATTTATATGATATACCAAATTGCCCAAACTCATCTCGGCAATTTCTTGTAGGTATTCAAGGAACGAATTCGTCAAATGTTTTGTGCCTATTTCTAGTTTAAGCAGGACTCTTGCAATGATAGTGAATTGGAATTCCTTTCTCTGTATACTATTTTTGTAGCTCCTACAGATTGCATTATGCCGTAGGTTTGTAATTTTCTCAATAATTGTAAGAACTTAAATCAAACTTTTGTGCAATGGATTGAGACAGTAACACTGTACACCAGAATGCAATAAATAATGAAGAATTTCGATATAGCCACATCTAACGATTCTTATAATTTTCAATTTTCTTTTAAATACGGAAATACTTCATTCTTTCTTTCGTAATTTCATTTTTGTTCAAATGTCATATCTTAGAAGAATCGCGTTTCTTAAACCTTTAATTAGAAATACATTGAACAAAGATAGATACTTACACAAACATTATATGTATAGGATGCGTTGTATTCTAAAGATAACATCGATTTTATTATGCTTTCAATTAAACTAAGCCTCTTAATGTAAGTACATATTTGTGATACTGTTTGAGTTCATGTTTTCATTTAATTAAAAATCAAATTATTGAATGTAAAATATCCTGTGAATCCCTGATAAAATTTGTGCACACCTGTGTAATTTTACTTTGAATAAATATTCTGCGTTTATAATAAAGTATTTACTTATTATGAATTTCCTATATTTTTCCAGAGGGTTATTACATCAAATATACTTAAATATAGCACCAGCTTTATAATGTAGAAAATTGTAAAAAATTCAAGATTTATTTTATACATTTTGTTTTACATATTTTTTCTTATTAAGAATTGTTCTACTTTAAGACGAAAATATTAATTTTCATTTTTCATATTAAGTACATTTATGTTCAGTAAACACTTCCTGTTCAAATATTTATTATATTTGACAAAAATCTTATTGAAAAATATTTTGTACATTTTTTCAGTTGAAAATTCTTATGAAAAATATTTTCCACATCACATTAAATTTTGAATAAAAAGGATCCCTCTATGCAGTTGAGAAAAAAGTTTTCGTAGAAAACTTTTATAAAGAAATAATGTAATGTGATATTGATATTTCATTTTTTTTTATTTAAAAGTGGACTTAACATGGGTATGTACAAATTTTACTTGCTATTAAAATTCAAATGCATTCTGTTATCAAATTTTTCAACTTTTTTGCCGTTTCATGTCACTCACAGAAATTTTATTGATTTCAGTTTTTTTGCAATTTTCTGGATAATTTAAGATTTGTTCACTTTAAAATAAAATTTTTTATAAATGTTTGATTTTCAAATTTGTTTTCGTAATATGCAAAATCAATTTATCACATGACCTACGACTAAGACATACCATATGGATATCGTTTGATATTATCAAAACTCAATGTATTTTTAATTCCGCATCCAGCATAATGAAATGAAAATCACGCATACATTACAAGAATAAAAATCACATTGTAAAAAATTTAAAATTTAAATCCAAGGTTTGTAATTTGCTAGTCTGCTAGTTTAAGTGAAAATCCTCTTGTTATAGCAAAGCAACTAATGTATACGAGACGAGATTATCGGTTATAATGTGATATATTTGTGTTACAAAATTGAAAATAATGATAAGACAACTAAGAGCGATATTTAACTAAAAAAAAAAAAAAAACTAGAACATATAAGAATTCGGTTACAAAACTGTAAAAATTATAAAACATAATTCTCACCCTGACTAAGACGGAGATTTAATGTAAATTTCTTATTCAAAATTATTCATTTGAATTTATGAAACGTGGAAATCACACACAGATGATATTTGAAATCTTCTTTGTATCCGACACGTTATTTGAATATTTTGTGTATAAGAAAAAAGTTGTTTTCTGTTTAACGAAAATATTTTTAGCTGTAAGAATGTTGAAAAGTTAAAAATAAAAAAGAATAAAAAACAAAATGTGTAACATTATAAACAAAAAATAAATAAATAAATCGGATATAAGCACACACGTTAACTGTGAATCCTTCTCGAATAAAATGTTATTGAAAATAAAGTTATTTTAAATTTTGTAACACAGTAAGATTTTTTATTGTATTAAAAGCTACAAGGATAAACCAAAAACCATTAAAATCTTTTTAGAGTATACATGAGTACGAGTATTTATAATTCGATTAAATCTGTATTTTTCGTACCAGGTGTTTACTATAGATTACGATACAGAATAAAAACTAAGTGATTTCGAATTAGGTTTTATTTTTATCTAGATCCTATTAATCCTTAACTTTTATCTACAATCAAAGTTTATGTTTTTATTTTCCTAAAATTGCTTAATAGAAAATTTCTTGCGTTTCTACGAGTATACAAATTTAATTTGATAGATTAGAAATGCATGAATTGTTAAAATTTTTATTTAAAAATAAATACTGGAAAACTTATATGAGAATGCGTAAGTTTAAGTAGTTGTACATATGGTAAGTTACTGCATGTTCACATGGAATAATACTTAAAAGTAATTTGACCTTCAAGATTGTTAAATAAATATCACAACTCACCATCAATCACTTATGTGTATCACAAGTTATAAACATCGTTTCCAGCGTTTAAAAAACCTTGTGCGATGAAATCTGTTTACATATTTGATTTTGATTTTAATCGGATAATTAGAGAGCCAAACTCAATTAACCCGAATTTTTTAACTTACTATGCATAACACATGCATACCTCTTACTTAATTCCATATATTTTCACTTGGAAATTTACAAAGGAATTGAACATATTCCCTAATTAAAATCGTACCTTGTACCTATCCTAGAAAATATAAATGATACAGAATGCAGTTGAAAAATTTCAGATCTATTCATACATATTATCGCATTTTGGTATTAGTATTATTTACGTTATGAGTTTTGTACACGTGAATTGGACTGTATGCAATTGTAAAATTTATAAAAACTTTCTATTGTTTAAAACGCAAAACAGTAATTTAGAATGAAATGTTTATTAGAACTTTCAACTTGTGAATTACATAAATTATATGAAAAGTTATAAGCATGCACGGGTATGATTCAGTTGAAAAATTTATTGACTAAAAGTAGTTATTAATCTACTTTTAAAGTTCTATTCAGTACAATAGTAAATTGGGAGTGTTCTGTAATTTAGTCATTAAATTATACCAATTTATATTATTGCAGATATTTTTATAAAACAATTTTAAATAGTTCTGCGTTCTGCTTTATATTCTTGTTTCGTTTCTAATTTCAGTTTACTGAAATAACATTCTAATCTTCTGCCTTACATAAAGGAATTTATTTGATTTCAAATATTTAAAAGGATGTTATATATGCACTATGGAGGAAATTGCAATAAAATATATATATGTAGAATGCAATTTCTAACTAAGTGCAGAATAATTTTTAAATATGTGATAGAACCATTGCACTCATTATTCTGCAAATCAGTTGAAAAATAATACCAATACCATATTTTTATGTAGATTTTATCATATCATTTTTATTATACGACGAGGGTGGATTGATAATTTTTTAGAAAAATACCATCTATGTCTTTCTAATAACAACTCTTTAGGTACTTAAATTTGAATAGCTCAATGGTTGTGCTTATGGTACTGGACTGGTACGCTTGAGGTTCCGAGTTCAAACCCCAGCCAGCGACTATTTTCGCCAAAGTGGATCTCTAGTTCAATCAACAATGTACACCAGTAACTGATTATTGATGTTAAACTGGATTGATAATAAAAAATCTGAGGGAATTATTGATCGACGGTGCTATAATGGACTGAGTATTCGTGTTCACTTAATATGCATTGTATTGTATGTATATATGTATGTATGTAATATAAAAAAACAACTTTCCTTATCTGTGAAGCATGTACTGTTTTAAATGAAAGCTGTCAAATATTTATCACATTTGGTTAAATACTTATTTTCTTAGAAAGTCTCGTTTTTGTAAAGTCATTTTCAATTTTTTTTAAATATGGAAAAAATGTAAACATCATGCAATGATCAAACCCTTTCATTTAAAAGACAAAACAACATCAAAAAATTATCGAAGAGATAAAAAAAGTGTTAGATAAAAATGCACATTCAAATGCAATCGTTAATAATTGGACAAATAAAATGAAACGTGTCCGCAACAAACAAAAATGATGCTGAATGTTCAGAAAGACCAAAGGAGGTAACAACACTCGAAATGTTAGAAAATGTCTGTAAGATATGAAAAAGCTTCTAGGAATATGGGTACTCCGTTCGTTAACAAATTTTCAAAAAATGAATAATTCATCATACTGTGACCAAATCATTTCTTTTAACAATCCTTTTTTTAGAAAAATAATTCTATACAGACAGATGTATAAAAATATTCGTATTTACTCGTACATAAATATTATACAAAATCACATTTTTTCATCATAAAGTTCCCAATAATAAAAATGAATAAATTACATGATGTCCTCATGATTTATGTATGCAATAATATTTTCTCTCTTTAAAGTGAAATACTAACTGTGTAGTGATGTTGGAAATAAACATGTGCGTGTAATTGGAACTGAAATATATTTCATTTGAGGCATCATTAAAAGTTTATTAAAATCAAATTAATATAAAAAAGAAGGAATGATTTTAATTTGACGAAACATAATTTAGACTTGAGTATATTAAATTGATATTTTAATAAAAGAAATAAAGTCATTCTTTTTGTACATTTCTAAATGCCATGGTCACTCACTAACGATTTTATTATTTTATTATTTAAATAAATCAATGCGATGATTTTAATGCATTTAAATTTAACTCAATTCATGACGATCCAATTTTTACTTTTTCTCTTCACAAATATTCTTATTATCAACAAAGCAAAACCAATATTTTTATTACACAAATAATTTTCAGGATAAAAAATAGAGAATTGGCATAAATTTTATTTTTATTTCTCAATTGAAAAGAAATGTTACTTTTTTTGTTTTCTCGATTGTTCTCTTTGATGGTATTATACAGTATTTGCATTTTATTTCAAGCCTCAAAGGAATTGTTAGTCACTCCATTTTTTGCACGCATTTCATAAATTCAAGAACAAAAACAACAACAAAAGCAATAAAAACAGACAAATAGAATAAAATCTGAAAATTGAATAAATATGTGTTGTCTTGTTGTGTGATTTATATATTTATGCGAGCTCTTTTGTATTTACATAATCGTCCTTTTTATAAGTATAAATTGTGATCTCATAAACATTGATCGAAAAATAACATTTTCTTTGTATAATAAATTGTTTCTCAAATTTTTAAAAATGAAATTCTGCAAAGTAGACTAGGAAAATATTTAAAATATTTTATCCTTATACAAACACATACATATGCACATATTTTAACAGAATTTTGTTCTCTATAGTGAGTTGAATGGGTGAATACGTTACAAATTATTATGGTATACAAAATAAATTAAAATTGTGACATTTCAGAATCATTTGCGACACAAGGTTTTTACATATCGGCGTGTTACATGTGAATTAAAATTATATTCCAAAAATAAAAAGAATTTCATATATCAATCAAATGTAATACTGAGTATATACGAGACGAGTATGCAATTTTAAACAGAGCATTTTTTATAATTACTTAACGAATATTTTTGATTATTATCTACATAGTCTAGTAATTAAATATTTGAAATTGTTCACGCATTGTATGCTGGCAGCATAATCGCGCAACAAAATAATACCCTTAATAACATTGAGTCTAGCATTTCAGAAATAAGCGTATACGTGGTCATAATATCACAATTTTATTTTTATTTATTCAAGGAATTATATTGATGTTAGAATAAATTAATACATAAAAGCTTTGACAACATCACCATTATTGCCATTACTATAATTTCTACAAAAAACATAAAATAAATTTTATTATTACTATATTATGGCGCCAGAAATTATGTTTCATAATCAGATTTAAATTACTTCTCTGTATAATTCTTTATCTTCACTCACACTAAGAATTTAAGACAATATGTAAGTAGGAAACATGAACACTTACATACATATTATTGAAGTTTATAGAAGTTTAGAAGGATAACCGAAAAATTAGAACAAATAAAGGCAAAAGTTTCATAATTTTAGAAAATTAAACATTTAATCAGTAACCAAAAATTTTAAAATAATAAAATTTATATTCGTATTTTAATTAAAAACAAACATTGAATTACTCTATTTTAATATTGAGAAAGATAATGAATTGTTTTTACTAAAAATCGATGTAATTTGCTTAATACGAGTATTTCAAATTGTATTTAACTTTTCTCAGATTTCATAGTTTTATGCAGCTAAATATAATTGTGGCTTGTGAAAGGAAAATAAGAAAATAAGTAATTTTTGTTTCTCTTTCAAATATTTGAGATTGTACAAATAAATTTGATAAGAAAAAGTCAAACGAGAAAAAATGAGAATACGAGTATATCTGTATGTATGCTTAATAGTTCAAATTTAGTAGAATTATTTCACTGTTGTAAATTCGAACAAAGTAGAAATTATTAAAAACTGTGAACTGATACGGAAAAAATGCATACATATATAGAATTTGAATTGTGAATATTTTATTCTTCGAAAATATTAAATGCATCGGAAAAATAGGAAAACATATTCAAAGAAGTTTCGAAACCCTATATGTACACAAAATATAAAAGCAAACATCAGCTTTTTTTACTTTCCTCATTTTTCAAATTTAATTGAGAAACTAGAAGCTAGAATGTTATGAAATTTTGTAATTTTCAAAACGTAAAGTTTACGTAACCTACACAATCACAATAACATTATTGATTCTATATTCTATTCATATAATTAGCATTATTAACAAATTATTAACGGAAGCGAACCATTTCGATGGAAAACTAAAATATCTGTTTCATTTTCATGTGTTATATGTGATGGCATGTAATGATTTGTTTACTGTTACACAAAATTAGTAATTCATTCTTGATATATAAGAGCAATATGACGTCAGAAAAGAATTTGTAATTGAAACATTTTGCTCCTTATATACAATTAAAGAATTCTGCTGTACTTGAATTTTAAATTATGTATGATTCCCACACATTTTCGTAATATACTCGTATCCGAAAAATTATCATGAATTTAATTATAAATACATTAAGACAAGAATTTCATTTGTGATTTAAATTTTTTTTTTGTAATGATGTAGAATCAAAAAAATGGTACAAGAGATAGGTATGTAATGTACTCAGTGCCGTCAGCCTACAGTTTATTCACAGGCGACTTTGTATTTTAAAGTAAAAATTCATATTCTACTTTAAATGAATTTGCTACATCTACTTTAAATGAATCTACTACAGAATGAATTTGCATTTGAGAATTATTTTCATTTTTGAAACCACCACATGTATGCAAATGTGTGATTTACATATGGAAATATAATGTAAATTTTGTGCAAATTAAAAAGAAGTCCACTTTTTCCAATATTTTTTGAATTTACATCTAAAATAAATAGAATTCACGTAAACATATTCATATCAGTTCTGAAGTTTTTTATAAATCAAAATGACAATCAAATTTGTATTTTAAATTCCACATTTTTTGTGATTCTAAAAAGCTTTTGTAATTTCTAAAACACAGCCACAGTGTAAAAATTTATATAAACACATCTATAAGCTTACACACAAACGATAAAAAAATGAATTCGTCTCTCGTATTGAGTAGATATAAAAACAAATCACCATTGACTACCCCATTTAAAGCAGCATTGAAACTGTATGAGACAATAATTTGTTATCGCTTCGGGATCATATCCACATCCATGTAAATAAAATTAGAAATTCTAAAGTTTTCTCAATACTAAAAAATTGTTTTTTCAAATGTACATATATAAAGAGAGAAAAAATTCATTGCAATCTTACTTTGCAATCAATAACTTTGATATAAAAATTTAATGTCAGACGAGATAAAAAAAAATGATGTGAAATTTTTCATAACCCTGGAATAATTCGAACAGACCAAAATTTTTTATTTAAAATAAAAATGAATAAAAGGACATTTGAATCAAATATCTAAACAGCCGTGTGTTCTGAAATGAAGCGAAAGAAAAAAATTTACTTTTTTGTTGAATGATTACTTAGAGTACGAAAAAATGATCACATAAAAGGTTCAGTAACCTGATATATTGTAAATGGAATGATAAAAACAAATATGATTTTTTTGGTGCCTACATAATTGGAAATCATTGCGTGCAGACATATGATTAAATGTGAACGTCTGCAAGTTAATTTGGGGATTCATATTATTTCGAAAATAGACAAACATGATATGAATCCAAGTATTCGTATAATATATTTATTATCGAATTTATGAATTTGTTACAATCACATTCACATTACAGACTTTCTTCACGATAGTGTGCCACATTTGAAATCTACTTTTGAAACAATATCTTTTCACATGAACTTTCAAATCATCTTCAGTTTACAATTCACGTATAAATAAATTTAATAGCTACATATAAATAGAATAGGTTCATCTGCACATTGTTGATGTTCACATAATTGTCCACTGTCATAATACAATCCGACATGGAACATAGAGAATTTATTTCTTATGAGATTTGATAAACCCACATTTAAAATATTTGGAGCTTTGCATGTTATACAGGCAACTTATTTTAATCGAGTAATTATTAGACATCTGACATTCAAATATCAAGTGCATATCAATAAGAAAAAAAATTTCGTACATAAATAGTTACTTTTCATATAAAAGTGCAGACAAATTTAAATAAAATATACAAAATAAATTACATAAAAAAATTACGACAACCATCACAAGTTTCCTTATTTATGTACATCTTATTTAACTTTTTATTTAAAAATTTATTTCTTCAGAAATTCATTCATAATTGATTTAAGTATGAAAAGGATATCCTCTCTGTTTAAATAAAAAGTTAGTTACTCATAAATTTGAAAACTTTAAAATTACAAATAAAATTCAATTTAAAACTTTTACAGGAAAATGAGAAAATGGAAAATTTGTGAAAATGTTCAAATGTCTCAACAATTATTTAATAAAATTTTATGATAAAGAGGACACTATGTACTAAAAGTATACTTAGAAGTTATAGATGTGTAGGTTGTAGTTAACTTTTTTTTTTAGTTTGACGTTTGACCGATAATTGGCTACATAATACATGGTAATACACTTAATATTAAATGATGTCATACATTTTGGAGCAGCAAAAGTATTCATATTAATTTTTATATAAGTTTTTACATGTGCAATATTTTGATCGATCATTTCACTTTAAATATAATTTAAGCGTTCTATAATAACCTGATATTATTGCTTTGAATTGAAGATACTCGTATCTCAAAACATTTGTTTATACATTTTCATTGATCAAATACCTACCTTCAAATATGTTACATAGCTACTTAGATTAAAATGTGTAGATTAACGTGTAAAAATTAAATTTGAATAATTATATAATTATCAGAAAGAAAATGTCAGAATATACATATGATTCTTTTGTAATGTTATAGTTAAAGCTGTTATAGTTAATTAATGTACATATTTACGTGATTTCGTAGAGAATAATAGAAATTGTTGGGTGTGCATAATAAATACTCATAAGTTTTCTTTTACAATATTCTTAACAGAGCTTCCATAAATTATGTAAGTAATTAATACTACGCATACAATCTAAATTTAATTAACATTTAATAGTAACCTTGACTATTTTTGTTTCATACTTATAGAGAATTTATATATGAGAATAAACATTAGCAATATATGCTAATGGCAATTTATACCGTTGATTGAATTCAAGAATGTCATAATTAATCATCCGACTCATGTCGTATTTACACAATATGTACAAAGATATCTACAAAATTTAAAAATTCAAAAGTTTTCACATCGAACGTGTATATTTTAATATAATCCAACTCCCACACTCCTATCACCAAAAATACTCGAATAATTTTAGAAGTGGTGGGGTTCTGTAGCGCAAGTGGTATGGTAGTGCAACTGGTTACTGATCATTAAAAAAACTCTAAACTCCAAAGACAACCTTTAGCTCATTGATTCTCACTATCATAAATAATTACGATGAGAATTTTTTTTTTTCATATGAAAGAAAATTGGAATTCTCACTGAAAAGTGTTCTCATTCTCATTTTGACAGAACGAGAATCGGCCCTCAGGAAATAGAAAAAGTTTTTTGAAGATACTCAAAAGTCCCCTGACTAGACTACTAGACTATTATTAGAGTTCCAAATATAAATTTTTATGCTTACTCACTTCAAACTTAAAAAAACTGGTCGCCATTCAGCAGTACACATACAAGAACAGTGAAGTAGTGTGAGTTGATTTATCATGTAACAAGAAATAGAAAAATATTTCTCGTGTGTATCTTCAATGTGGTTCTGTTTAAAAATTGTCTGTATTTATTGAAGTAGGGAAAGAAATTTGAAATTTTATTTTCTAAAAGTTTACTAATCTCATTGATCAGTTGTATTAGTACCAGTATCAGTACAGTACCATATGAAATAGTATTTGACCTCTGCCATAGCAAGGAATGATAAACGTTTTTTTGAATAAACGAGAACAACAAGCGATAGGAAATGAGACTTTAACTATTTACTAGAAATAATAATAATCTTCATCACTAATCTTTATCACATAAATTCTAATTTTTACTGTTACCAGGTTTTTACAACTCTTATTCGTTCAATTAATGAAATAACTTTTTTGTCGTTTGACAATTACATCAATTTAATAAACTTTTATTGTATTTCTGTATCTTTCTTATGTTTTGACTGAAAACTTTCATTTTGACATAGCTGCATCCTCTTGTTTGTTTACTTAAACTTTTATATATTCTGTTAAAAATATATCAGACACAAATGAAATTTTTGATCTTATAGTAAATACAAATAACCAATTAATTATTCTAGTTCGATTTTCCTTTAATTGTTGTTTACTGTTGTAAATTATGTTGATGACAGTTTGAAAGAGATTCGTTAGTCAAAAATTAGCATAAACGAAAAGTGATGAGAGTCATAGTCATTTCATTTTAAAATTATTTTTTGAATATTTATTAGAATTCGTCTCTATGATGAGAATTCTTGTAGTTATTCTTTGAAACCCAGACCAACAATTAGGATGATCGTACGAAAAATGAAGAAGAACGAACATAACTGATGAAAATAATTATTCGACTGAAATAAGACAATATTTTATAGACTCATAATATTTGTTTTCTATTTGTAGTACAAAGTAAAAGATTGAAAAGATTTTTTGCATTAGAATAACAATTACTCGTCCTTCTGTCACAATAGACAAGAAAAAATAAAAAGAAAAATTTTCAACTTAGATATCAAGAACGTATAGGTATGTATGTACATACATTTTTGTGTTCACTTATGTTCGATTTGTATGAAATTTGATTTTGATATATGAAAAAACGGATAAATATTTTACCACAAAAACTAACAAAATAGTATGTATCCTTGGCATAAAATCTATATTCATATTACATGTTTTTTTTTAACAGATTGATTTCATTTCATTTTATTTTATTTACTACTTTTTTTTCAATTTACTCACTCAGCAATTCAGATTTATGGTATATCATTGTATTATCTCGTCAAATAATATGTTTCTTGAATTGTATACATGTAAGTACTTATATAATATCCCCGTACATTAAATCCATACAAGAATGTAACATACTCGTATTTTTGTTCAAATGATAAAATATTACAGAAAATAGAAAGTGGCACGGGAACAAATCCTCAGATAATAATCTTAAGATAATTTAAATTGAATTCGACTTCAATCTTTCCACCATAATGAAACGATTTATAACAAAAACAGAAGAACAAAAATTTGATATTGATTATAAAATTTATGAAAAAAAAATTTAGATAAATGATTCAAAATAAATTGTAATGGTATATGAACGGCAGATCGAATTAAATGATAAGAAAAATGACATCAAAAATGACGTTCTCAACATCAACATCTACTTCTCAATTTGGTATTTTTCATATTATTTTATATATTTTTTTTGTTTTGTTTTGAATTATGAGTGAGTACCTTTTTCAAATATATGTATTTTAAATAATTCTAATTATAGCAATTTAATTTCGTTAAGTTATCGTTTTTCTACGAGTACAAATGTGTGTAAAATAATCATATTGACATTAAGGATCACACATGTTCATGGTATAAATATTAAATACAAAGGATTTGACGACATACGGTTAAGATTTAAAATCTAAAAAATCTGCACATGTGTATGACAATAAACAAGGTAATGTACAAATATAAATTTCTTAGTTGATAATGCTTGTATAAATAATTTTAAAATTTGATGAAGTAGGTACCGATAAATATTCTAAATAAGAGCAATTTAATTGAAATCCTTTTCAATATTGAAAATATGTCAAATGTAAATACGGATTTGAACACACGATAGTGGGTGCCACCTACTACAAAATGTTTACAATATATTTTAGAAATCCCACAATTATTTATAATTTTCAAATGAAATTCACAGAACATAAAAGGTGTATAAAAGTATGAATCTAGATAAAAATAAAAATTGATCATATTTTTTATTTTTAGATATTTGCAACATTTTTTTCATTTTTTATTTTTTTTTTTCATTTTATTTTGCAAATTTCACATAAGTATGTGTCTATTAGAATCAAAAGGGGATCATAGAAGTGTTAAATGAAATTGAGATAATCATGAAAATGTTCTCATATCCAAATTACTGCTGTTATCAAATATATTTAATAACCTATCCTTTTCTATAGCACAAATAAACATGAAATAACAAAAAAAAAAAAAAAAAAAAAACAAATTTCTTACAGTTTTATTTAAATTATAAATAAAATATGGGAAAGGGTACTTTTTGAAAATGATACATAAAAAAGGCTTCCTTTTGAAATTAAATATCTAAAATGAAACTCGTGAAAAAAAAAAAAAATATATATATATAAAAAAATTCGAAAACTTAATTTTTTTTAGTAATAAATCATAAAAACAAAAACAAATAACAAAAACTAATTCCTAAAAATAAAAATAATTATATAAAAGAATCTGCATCATTTTCTTGTGGTTCACATATATCTATTCCTCGGTAACATCTTTGGTAAAATTACGGTAACAACAAAAAGTCAAGTAACTCAAGTATTATTGTATGGACTGTTGTACTCTAAAGAAGTATAAAAAGTCTCTTTTAAAAATTATATTTTAGTTTTAGTACAAAACGTGTATTGGAAAAAGCATGCTTTCGAAGTTTAATTCATTTATAGGAAAATACACCTTTTTGGACACTTAAAAAATATGGAAAAGGTTACCTTTTGAAAAAAACACTGATTTTCGATTCGATTTTTAAAGGAAAAATGGAAACTTTTTCAAATTATTTAAACCATTTCTAATAGAAAAAAAACCTAACTAATAAAATGGCATATTTAAATTTTTTTTTTTTTTTGAAACACTCCTATGATCCCCTTTTGATTCTAATAGACACATATGAAAAATAAACATAATATATTGTTACTAATTTATCAAGAAAATTATTAGCCACATACCGATGATGCTAACAAATATTTCAACTACATAATTAACCAGAAAATTATGAAAATGTCTCTAATTGCCTAATTTCTCATATCATGTAAATGAGCACATTTCAAAACTGCAAATGACAGGAAGATGACGAAATTCAATAAAATAATTGAAACTCTCCTTGTCTGAAAAATTTATGAAAATAGTCTGAAATATTTGTCTCATTTCGTTGCAAGATAAATTGAATGATATTTTTTTCTAACTAATGACAGAAAATAAATATAAAAAACGATTATCGTTAATATAAGACACATGCTGTTATTAAGAAGAATTAAAACCTGTGTATAAATTACAGACTCATGTACAGATTACAAATTTATTAATTTCGCAGTAATTTTTTATGAAATTTTACATCCATTCCATTATTCAATATACTTAAAGACATAAAAATTTATTATTAATCAAAGACATTTTCACGTTTATCTCTCATACATAATTATCTTTTCATGCTTTCAAATTAGTGTAGGACTCTTGTACACATAAATTCCTTTACGTAATGTACAATAAAAAATAAATTAATAAATTTTTATCTGAAAATTGTGGGTCTAGAATTAAAATTTCAAATATACGTAATCAACATTTTGCTGTAAACTAAAATAATGTATAATGTCTTCATTTTTAAGAATTTCATTGACGATACAAGCAAGATAAGCAACTTAAATAGCTTAGACTACACAAATATTTTATTTTATGTATCTTGACTGAAAGATTTTATTTAATTTGTTTTTCGCAATTCTAAGGTAGAGAAAAATTAAAAGGAAAATAAACAGATAAAATTCTAGAAGAACTTTTAAATGTAATGTTTCAATGGTTCATGTTTTAATTTTATGTTCTTGTTGCCAATTATAATTACGAGCAGTACTTTTCAAGAAAATCTCAAAAGACATTGGCGGTAAATTTACTTTTTTAATCAACTCAAAAGTTAATTCAATGTAAATATTATGTATGTATTTATTTTTATTTCAGAAATTCTGAGTTTCTTGAAATTTAAAGACTCCACCAAAAAATAAGATAAGAGTTGTGGTAAAACCTTAAAGAAAGAAAATTAAAATTTAGTCAAAGTATAATTTCTACAATTACTTTAATGGTTTTTACCTATTAAGGAAAAAAAAATAAATTTGACGTTACATCAATTCGAGAAAATTTACTGATGTACAAAGGACGATTTACCTTTAATTTGAATTTTTGTATTTATGAAAATATCTGAAAATGTTTCAATACACTTAACATACACAATAGAATCATCGACTTTCTTATCAAATTCACTTTGAGTAATTTCTTTTATAATTTTGTGAAAATATTAAAAAAAATTCCTCTGAGTGCATATTTAAAAAAAAAATTAAAATTCAAATGACAATGATTGATTGAACTAAAGTAAAAAGGAATCATAAATAAATTTGAATATTATCGAATTCTTCTTTTTCTCATGTAGTTTTTTAACCACGTTATACGTTATAATTTATTTTCTATTATCTAATACTTCAAATCAATAACTTCAATACTTTATACTGAGGATTCATTCGTTTGGAATTAATTTTCAATTTGTTTTGTTAGTTTTCATTGAAAAAATATGAAGTCAGAATGTAAATTCATTTGAATCCATTTGATTAATTTTTTATTAAAAATTCTAAATTTAATATTTTATCGATTTATTTTTATTTTTTTTCCGAATTTCAAGAAAATATTAAATTTTTGACTTTAAATCATCAAATATCAAAACAGTTATGGAAGAAAAGAAAAATCGAAAAACTTTTATAATCAAGTACAGATTTGTATTAAATTTAGATATGTAATACAAATATTTCAATATATACTCGTAAATATTTTTCGAATATAAATTATTTATTCGATTTATTGTTGAATCAAATTTCAATACAAAAACATATCCTATTTACGTGATTCTCCTTGAAAAAATATTTCTTTTGAAAAACATAAGATTACTGTAAGAGAATGCCAAATAATATTCTTGTATGCTTTTTACCATTATACGCCATTACGTATAGCACTTGGTATGAAAAGAAAATCAGTGAGTACTATAGTTGTTATTGAATTCTTGAGTTGGATTAGAATTTAACCAAAGAAAACTTTATAAATCACAATAAAGGAAGAAGTATAATGTAAATGCATTTAGAATGTATATAAAAATAGTAATAATGTGCATAAATATACTCGTACAAAGTAAGTAGATAAAAACAACATTAAATTGAAAAGTTTCGATTTTATATTTTACAGTGTGATTCGTAGTAAAGTATTCCAACATATACCAATCGTTTCCTTGAAGTGTTTTGATCAAAAATTGTAATATCTTTTGAAAGGCTATATAGATAATGACACGATTCTAACCAACATTTCTCAAAATTTTTAATTGTGAATATTCTTATTTGCCACATTTGTCAGTGGATCGGGACCAGCCAGACAATTTTTCAAATCTCAGAATGCATTTACTTTTTATCAAAACTTTACTTGTCTTTTTACCGTGATTTAAACAGAAGTTATAACCTCCTTCACCGATAAAACCCTTAAAAAAGCGTGAAGGAGAGATTTCTCGAAAAAATGACTTATCGATCTGAACATCAAGGAATTCATTTTTTTTTCTTTTTTTTTTCTAAATATACATATATACATACGATGTATATATTATATATTAAGTGCACGCGGATACTAAGTCCATTATGGCACCGCCAATCAGTAATTCTGTCAGATATATCATCCAGTTTATCATCAGTAATCAGTTACTGGTGTACATTGCTGATGGGAAATTAATGATCGACTTGAGCAAGAGTAGTGCGCTAGCTGGGATTCGAATCGTGATTTCAAGATCACAAGACCGACACTCAACCATCGAGCTATTCAAGCTCCTTGGAATCGATTTGTATGTGTTTGTATGTTGGAAAAACTTTATTACGAATCACCATTCACATCATACACTCTTTATTTCTTTCAAAGTTTCGAATAAAATTGTTATACTGAAGTTTATATGATAACAACAAAAGAAAAGCACACATTAGTTTTTAATTTTATATTTTTTACGTTGTGAGGTTGATGAAAATAAAGGACTGGATGTAATCTGTTTTAGAAATAAATAAGAATTATTTGAATTGTTCTTATATACGAGATATTAAATTGTATATGCAATACATATTATCTTGAATACTAGTATGTCAGGGAAATAGTGCAATGCAATTCATAATAAATAATGGAATCGATAGATATGTTCAGATTTCGAATTTTATATAGTCAATGTTATAGATTCATATTTGAACTTTACATAATATAATGTATTATTAGAACGATTTATAGGAGGATTAGGTTACTTGGAAATTAGGGTTCTATTTGCATATAACGATAAAAAAAAATACATTGAATTATAAAACTTTTTATAAATTATTTTATTTTTAATACTTTTATACTTTATAAATTTACTATGTTATCATTACACCTTTTAGATGTAGCCTTCGAGGATGGCTGGATTGAAAGAGAGCTGTTTTTAAATTGTAATTAGGTTGAATCTTTGAAGGTACATTTATAATTCAGCCTAGATTACGATTCACATTAGATTTTTCACACATGCTTTTGCTTCAAGGGATTTCTTTTCCGTCCAGCCATGATAAATCCAGATTGAGACTGAGATTACGTTGTACATCTAATCTGACACTGGCGATAGGGAAAGTAATATTGAAAACTTGTGTTAACAATGTCAATGATTCTATATAATACACGATACTATATGTGATTCTATATAACATACGATAATCTAGGCTGAATTATGAATACAATCTAATCTCGCAAGTAATCAAGACGGAATTTTAAATGTACCTTAATTATTACTGTTTTTATCATAATTATCAAACATAGTATGCGATCATGTATATTAGCTGAACATTAAGTCACGAATAAAATAACAAAAACCATTCATTTTTTACAAAGACAATAATGTTCGTAATCTTACTTTTCTGTAGATAATTTGGTAATTATGATTTCTTCTATAGAATTTTTATATTTTTTTTATAGATATTTTAAAGTGCTAACAAGAACTCTTAATTTGTTCCGTGATATCTATTTGAATTTTACATTTCTTTCTATACCGTATTCCAGAACGTCTATAATACTAACACCCAAAACTAGAAAAAATTGTGATACACTCAACAAAAATCATATGCTAGATTTTGGTAATTTTTGCGTCGCCGCTGTAACTTCTACTAAGATTTAGCCTTCACCATTTAATTCAACTTTTACGTATATTTAAAAAAAAATCTCGCTATAACTATAGCTATAGCTATAACCCTATACCGCTATCACTATTCTGTTATATTTTTCCATTGTTGGTATAAGTATTTTGTTATACAATTTATAAATATAATATACTGAAAGTTTTCGTTGTTATACCACATTTGTACATAATGTGCATATATCACAAATACTATATCCTTAGTATATTCAATTCATTCAGGACCATCTCATTGTACATTGAAAAATGTTTTCATTTTTAAAATCAAAAACATTTCGGATTTTTCATTTCAGTTCATGTATTTACCTCGAATACTGAACATCATAAAAATTTGTGTTCTCTATACAATTTTGTAGAACGAAAAGTCTGAAACGATTTAAATAAATAAAAATATTAATATGAAAATATGAATAGTTAAAATGTGATTGAAGAAGAAAAAATTGTAAAATGACGGAATAAAATTAGTGTTATAGTTAAATTAACATGTTGATTTTGAAATTTTAACGGAAATTATTTAAAAATTAAATTCAAACATTCTGTTTATAAATTGTGGAATTAAAAGAAATTATTTTATGCGATTTACATGATAATAGGATGAATAAATTCATGAAGAAAAGTGTAAAAGAATATTACTTAAAAATATTGTAAAACAAAAAAAAAAAAAAATCAAGAATTGGTAATATTAAAGAGATTGTGTTAATTATTATCATTAAATTAAGGAATTCAAAATACGTAATGTGTTGTACTTAGTATTAATTGTGAAATATTGAATAAAATATTAAAAAAATATCAATAGAAATATTTATGAAACAATAAAAATTATCTTGTGCATTTAATTAAATAATAATTTTGAAAAAAGTGGGTGAAAAAATTGTGGAGTTAATAAATTCAAAAATTTGATTAGCAAAATGGTAAAATTTTGCATGGTGAAAGGATAAAAAATAACTAATTTCAAATGTAATTTTTTTACCAAAAAATTATTACAATTAAAACAAAAAATTATTGTTTACATAAAAGGTACATATACTCGTGAAAATTGTTTTTAATAAATTAAGTATTTGAACATTTTATTAAATTTTGAATCATAATTTATTAAAGTAAAAAAAAAATATTGAAGATTTTACGATGATTTCGAATTCCTGTATTCATTTTTAAAAATTAAATTTAAAATAAAAATAATTAAAATACATGTACATACGAAAATATTTGAGAATAACAGTGACATTTTATTTAAAATTTATTTATTTGAATATTTGAATTGATTTTTTTTTTAATTTCCAGTATCTGCACATTTTTTCATAAGCAAAATCTTTTACATTACTACACCACGATTATTTTCAGTATTATCGTTGTATTTTCATGTACGAGTATTATAAGAAAAAACTAACTTGCGAATCAATCTAAATCGTAATACATACATTTTTTAAACAAAATTTTCATTTTCTCTTTTTTTTTATTTAAAATGTATATTTGATATATTTTCATGGTCGACTGAATTGAAGAAAAAAATCGTTAAATCTTTTCATAATAAATCAACTCAAGCACGAATGACTAAAAACGAAAAATAGTTCTGATTTTATTCCATTTATTTATTTTTTACGAACATAAGCAATAGTACATAGTATGCACATTGAAATTTAAAAAATTATTAAGGGCAGTCACTTAATGCTGTAAGAAGTATGTAAACTAAGAAAACATGTAGTTTTTATGAAAATTTTTTCACGAAGCGAGTAAATTTAACTCTTAAAATCAGTTGCGTAATTTATTTACAAATTACCGTGTAAAATATTTCCTGTTAATTTTGCTTTCGTTTTTTTTTTCGCCTTTATCAATTTTTAATTTGCTTTCAGTATTTACCTTAGAATTCTGCTTTTTGGCGAATATAACATGGAATAATATGAAATTTTTGTCAAGAAAACGATAGAAAACTTTAAATACTACTGAATTACACAAGGCGTGTCAAAGTGCAGGGGGCTATGTGTCGCAAATGCCAAAGCAAATAGCTATTGCCCTACTGCTCTTGAAAGTGCAGTTTCGATTCCAGGCTACGGAAAAAGTAAGCAAAACAATCTTCAACTTTTCGTTGCCTATTTCAAACTTACACTACACGCAAAGTTCGCACAGCTTTGCATGAACACCAGCTTGCTGAATAAAAGACACCAGAAATGCTGATAAGTAGTCTACTTGCAATTAACACAACAAGTAACACAACGAATTGTTAAAACAATTATAGTAATATATCAGTCTAAGCCCTATCATGCAAAAGAGTTTATTTCTTCACCGCAGCAACTGAGTATGGTTCCCAATCTACGGTAAACTGTGGGTGCACAGCACACATGGTAGTAATAGGTCTAGAGATCACTTCGGTGAAGTCCATGAGCTGGCACTACTTGTGATGTGTCAAAGTGCATTCACTTAAAACATATTTATAAGTTTACTTTAATACGAATTTAAAATTTTCTTTTCTCTAATGAATACCTTTATTATTCATATTTGCGTTTGTCGTTCTTTATAGTACGGATGATAAATGTAAATCGTTCAAATGGAAAAACCATTTTCTTTTCTAATTTTTCTCCTTGTGAGAAAATCGTTATATTTTCTTCTAATTTAAAGGTTACACGCACATTAACATGTTTTTATGTTCCAATGTTGAAAATTAATATTAATATTTTTACTAATTGAAATTTTTATTCAAAATACATGAAATTATTAAAGTTTTTCTCAAATTTAACAATTCGAATTTTTTTCTTCAATTATTATGTTCAATATCGGTTAGTTGGGTATAATAATTATCCATATTTAAAGCCTACATAACAAATAATTTTTAATTGAATTTCAATAATTTTGATACGCAAAATAAAAGTCAATTTCATTTAAGATGTTCATATAGTCGTATCGTATTGTTTACATAATTATTCCATAACAATAATTTCAATGTATTGTGTAAATATTTGACATAAATACATATGCACGCACATACTATGTAAATGTATATTACAGCAACAAGTGTGTTATAAACACACATTTCTTTATATGTATTGATATACGATATTGATACGAGCTTGATACTTTTGATTTACAAATGTTTTTTTTAAATTATTCTCTTGTAAGTCTATCTGCACTATACCAACTATACATGAAAACTTTTAATGAAAATTTGACTATGATATACACACATACTACATGCATACACATATACACGAAATTGCTCAGATTTGAACAAATTTAATGAAAAGGGATTCTTCATGATCAGTACAAAAGATTACAAATATTCTTATTCTGAATTTAAATTCGAATAAACAACAACATAGTTATTTCTTTGAAGGATACAAGAAGCAATAAATGGATGTAATAAAATTCAATATAATAATATACCTAAGTATTTAAAAAAAGATTAATAAAATATTGATCAATATTATCGTAACAATGCATGAATAATTCCATTAAAACTAAAAGTCCTATAAATAATTGACAGCCAAGATAATAAAATTTGATATATACTCGTATATGTTTGCAATGTGATTAATAATTAATTAAGGTATGAAATTGATTCTGATTGATTATTAATATTATAATTTATGATATGTATAAATGGAATGTGATATATGTTATTTGTTTCTATGTATCTATGAAATATATTAGAGAAAAGGAAGCCTAGATATAAGCAATTATGTTGTTTTTTAATTGTTTTCTTGTTAGGAAAACAATTTTGGTATGATGTATGCAAATTTATATAAATTAAAAAACATTATATAGATAAAAATAAATAAAAAAAAAAAACAAACAATAGATATATATTTTGTATATAACACACTCATATTTTTCTATTGCGTAAAAATCATTATTTTCCAACATAATAAATAAACTTCATTAATTTATTCACTGGTTATTTCTTTTATTTTCCAGGTATCTTTTCGCAACAGAAACGAAACTATGATTAAAGCACAAAATTCTAATTGATGTGTTGTTAATAATAACTAATATTCGTTTTAATTTCACATGAAAAACATTTAAAATCATTAAAAATAAAACCAGTGTTAATATTGTTTTTTATACTAACAAAACAATGTTTAAAAAAGACTGAAATTCGGATAATTGTGATTTTGCTCATTATTGTATTCATAAATTTTGCGATAATGTCATTGGAAATGTTCGAAAATGACCCAGATACATCACTATTGAATAGTACCAATATTTATGACATAACAATACTAGTATCTGCAACAACATCATCTCAATTATTGTCACCGTTACCATCATTACCATCATTACCATCATTATCTAATCCATCTACTTCATCTTCATCCTTAATTTCAACATTATTTCCATCAGCTCCGACAACACAATTTTCTGGAATTGAATCATCGACATCGTCTACATCGTCATTTGGTACAACACAATATAACATTATAAACAGAAATGAAACAAATTCGACAACAGCAACAGCCAGTGTATTACTTTCGATGGGACGCTTACAAATCTCTCTGTATGCTATTATATTTGTATTGGCAGTCGTTGGAAACTCTTTAGTTATATTAACTTTAGTGCAAAATCGTCGTATGAGAACTATAACAAATTTATTTCTATTAAATTTGGCTGTGTCCGATTTGTTATTGGGTGTATTATGTATGCCTTTCACTTTAGTTGGTGCTCTATTAAGAGATTTTATATTTGGTGAATTCATGTGTAAAATTTTGCCATACTTACAAGGTAGGTTTTTTATATTTGTAACAAATTAATGAATCATTAAAAATTTATTTATTTTTTTTTCGATATCAATTTCCAATAATAAATCAGTTCTCTGTTGGAAAAAATTTGCATAAAAAGCAATGTAAAGTGATATGCTGTATATACTCGTTTGGTTTGCACATACGAATTAACTGTCATGGATACATAAAATTAATTTATGAACATATACACACACTGTTTACATACATATACATATGTATGTGAGTGCACTTTATATCAAGTTATGTAAATACTTACTTATAAAATAAATATACACAGAGTACAATTCGCTCACCTAAAAATTCTCGAAACAATCGAAGAGAAACGCACAATAAAATATGAAAAAAAAATTAATTTTGCAATTTATTTATCTTTTTTATTTAGTTTTGTACAAAATACATATATAAATTTTGATTATTTACTTAAATCTGATTAACTGATAAGTCTTCTTCTTGTTATGATTATATAATTTAGTTTATTTTTGAAATGCTAAGTGCGAAAAAGTAGTTACTTTGATTTAAATTTCGAAATAATTAAAAAAATATAAAATTTCAAGTAATAAAATGGAAAGAAAACAAAAAGAAACGACAAGTGAAGAAAGAAAAATTGTAATAATTCTTTTTAAAAATAAAAAATCATACAGGGAAATTGAAAAAATAGTTAAAAAATCATACTTCACTATAAAAGTTATTACATAGACAGAGGTTATTTAGTGCAAAAAGTAAAGGATAATCCAAAAATCAGTGCTCCAAAAATAGTTGTTGAATTAAAAACTGAAATTAATAAGGATGTTTTGGCTAGTAATGTGCGGAATATTTTATATAAACCAGTCTATCATGGAAGATCAGACAAAAGAACACCGTTTCTCAGTGAAGTTATTAAGAAGAAACGTTTAGTATATGCCAAAAAATATTCAAATCATGGACCAGAATTTGGAACAAAAATGGGATATTAACAGTGCGAAGAAAGAAGAATAATGAATTCAAAGAAAAAGAAAATCGAATGTCAATTTTTAAACATGGAGGTGGTTCAGTGTTAGTATGGGGTTGTATGAGTGCATCAAATGTGGGAAACTTACATATACTAGACGGTATAATGGATCATAACGTGTACATTGTCAGATTAATTTTTTTCATATTTTATTCTGTGTTTCTCTTCGATTGTTCGAGAATTTGTAGGTGAGCGAATACTTTTTTGTACTTTGTGTACATACTTAAGTATATCCTGCCATCACATATTCGCTATTAGTAATAGTTAGTAAAACTTTGAAATTTATAAATTACTATATTTAATTCTGGAACAACAAAAGTTCATTTTATTTCATTCTGTTTGTCTCTAAATTCACTTCACTTTGAACGAGTTTAGAAATACCATATCTCATGTGAGGTGAGTCTTAGGTGACGGCTCTCACTTACGTGACGTGACTCTCAGAATAAGGGCCAATGACGTCCTCAGCAAGGTTAATATTGATCTTTTGAATGATCAAAGATGCAAACAATTAAATGAAATAAATACATACATACTTGTAAATACTTAGATGTATGTACATATTATGTTCATTTTAGATGTCGAAGAAGAATAAGAAGAATCGAATGTCTTTATGATTTGATTTGTGTTCTAAATTGATAAATACTGTTGATTGTGTTCAGATAGAAAGTCTGTTGTAAGAATATTTGAAAATGATATGAATTTAGTTCCTTCATTTATAGAGAAAAAAAAAAATGAATTAGCTGTGTAACTCATATCACGAAAAACTTTTAAGTCTATAAAGTTTTTTATCCGTCTGTCTGAAATTATTGAAATTTCAAATTATAAACATTTTATTTGAAATAAAATGCGAATATTTAAAATCCAATTACATAATTGATCCATTAAGTCATTTCAATAATTTTTTTTAAAATAAAAGAATGAACATTTTCTCATTAGAAATAAATAGTTATTAACATTTTTGCTATACATTATTTACATTAATATTTATGAAACTTTATTAGATTATAATTAGAAAAACAGTTAAATATTCAAACATCAAAAAAAGTTGTGAAACAACAAACTTTGCACAAAACTTATTATTTTTTTATCCTGATATAATAACTCTTTAATAAACAGAAGTTATGGAATTCAAATACGAAAGTATAAAATGAAATAAATGACAGACTAAGTTGAAGCATTAGGAATGAATAATGGATTGAATAAGGAATGGATATTTATGAATTATGATAAAAACATTGAAATATATACACAAACAATATTTTTCATGTTTAATAACTTCTGATAATAATTTCATAACATATTGTCTACACGATTGGATAATAAATCATGTTACCAAAAACAAAACGACCCTATATTGTCTGGTCGTTAGCGTTACACATGATTAGTGTGAATAAACTATAGAAATTAAATCACTTGTGACGAAAAGTTCAAGAAACAAACAAAACTACATACTCGTACATATGAGTATAATAGATAATTACACATATAATATCATACTCGTATTTTACTAGTCGTCTATGAATTCATTTTTTTCAATTTTTTTCTTATTTTTTTTTTTTCTCTTATCTTTGATTACAATAGCTTGCTCTATATCAGTTTCAGCATGGACACTGGTAGCTATTTCTTGTGAACGATATTATGCTATATGCCATCCTTTACGTTCAAGAACATGGCAGACACTTAAGCATGCATATAAATTGATTGCATTAATATGGATTGGAAGTTTAGTATTCATGTCACCAATTGCAGTACTTAGTCGATTAATACCAACCAGTAAAGGTGAGGATGATGATAATGAAAATTTTTTTTATTGCAAACGAAACCACAACAACAAAAATCATTCATTCTAAGTCATTTAACGTACAGTTTAATAATGAACAAAAAGTTAAATTTTCCCTTAACTTTAAGTTTACTTTAAAATTTTATTCCATTATTTTTGTTATTTATTTTTTATGCCAGTTCTTTTCTCCATAGTTCCATTCATAAAAAATAAGTTTGAAAATGCGATCGAAATTTTGACAATTAAATTGTATATCTAATATTCTTACACTTTATAATTATTTTATAAACATTCACTTCTTCAATATTCTTAATCTCTCTTTTATACTGATATTTTCGGATTTTTCAAAGTAAAGAGAAAAATATAACGAAAATTAAAAGATAATCATCAGAGATAAAAATTATTACGTGAATAGAATTATGCTTAAACTTTTCCCTTCAAATCGAATTAAAATCCGATTATAACTACTTATTTTACATATTTTTATTACTTTTATCATTTAATCTGTTTCTTTTTTGTTGTTATTTTTGTTTTCTTTTACAGTTAATTATTTAGTGATTATTATTATTCCTTTAATTTAATACAGGAATTAAAATGTACTTATTCATTTATTAGTATTGAAAAATCCTGTAAAGTTTCCCTGAAAAAAGCATAATGAGAAAAATACGATGAATTATATAGTTATTTCATTTTATGTACATATCAATGCACTATTATAATTAGGTATAAATAGGTTTTTAAGTACGTACATATGTGTGTATATTATAACATATTGAACAAAACAATTTCTTTCATTTGACTATTCGTAAAATTTAGGAAATAAAAATTTTCTTAAAATATTTAAAAGCATCTTTATTAAGAAATTTATTTAGGTTTACTATATTTTATATACACCACTTCTTCCTTTAATCAAGATAATATATTGTTAGAATTTTGAAATAAATAATAATGTCGAAATAAATAGAAAAAATTTTTATTATAACTCAGCAAAAATATTTCTTTCAAATGATCTAATCTAAAATATTCGTATTATTAAGTCCTTTTTCTCATTTTTTCTTGTTCTCAAAAGGAAGCGATATAACGTTGAATAATAACAATTTTATTTTACCTATTCAATTAATATTCTATTCTTTTTTTCTTTTCTATTTCTTTTTTCAAAAGAAAAATATATTTTTTCTTTTAAAAATAGCCAAAATTGATAAGACCTATACGCTATATTTTGAGAGTACATATTATGACAAATGATAGGCAGGAAATTATATTTGTCTCGTTTCGGATGTCGATAAAAATTTAATGGAATTTCGTAATAATTCAAAATTACAAATGGTAATATAATATAAATATTCTTCTATTTTACAGAAGTAACGAAATTACATTAAATACAATTTTTTAACATAGATATCCATATAAGTATAATTTAAAAAATTTTCTTATGAACGAGCTTGATCAAATTCTCCATTTCTTATAGTACTTAGTTGTAAATGCAAACAAAAAATTATATATTTTTCTATTTATTTGCATAATTCAATAAAAATAAATTAAATTCGAAAATAAAATTAATAACATTCATCATTTGTTTAATTTCAACGTTGAACTACTATACATATTGATAATTTTGGTATTAATATCCCAAATATATTTACGAATTATTCTGCTTTGATATTTTCATAATACACGCACATTAATCATCGAATAAGTGTAATCCAACACTATTATAAAGACACATAAAATTAAACAGACACCATTGAGAGTGTACTACCAGTGTATGTGTACTTGTCCCTTGTTGTAATAAAAATTTTGAAGGATTATGAATCTCATCTATCATTTTAGTTTATGCATATTTGTTTTGTTTTTTTTTATTTTTTTGCTCGCACACTCAGGTCATCATAAATGTCGTGAAGACTGGCCGCCCGGATCAAAACAATATGAAAGAGCATTCAACATATTCTTGGATATAATTCTTTTAATAATACCGCTACTAGTGTTAAGTGGCACTTATTCATTAATATCAAAGACATTATGGCACGGTATGAGAGCTGAAAAAGTTGCAAAAAATAATACACAATCAAGTAAGTCTATAAAAGTTTACATGTATGCGTACATATTAACCATATTTTATCCTTTTATATACATTCAACTTAAGGTACATCTTAATAAACATTTTAGCAGTATATTATAGTCTTCATTATAGTGAATTATTCACATAGAAATGAAATCACCTTTTTAATTATACGATTACGATAAAATAAGATTTACATATTTCAAAGATAATTTTTGTAGAATTTTTTTTTCGGTTTTTGCTTCTGTAAGAAAATTGCATGATAAATTACTGAGATTAAAATATAATTGTTCTGTATTTATTTTTTTCATTCTTTAAATGTTTCTCTTTATTTCTTATAAAGCTGACAATTTAATGGAGGTATTCATTAATAAAAATGGTTCACCAAGTAATCGTAGTTTTATTTCGTATAAGGCAGCATCACGTGAGAATTTGGCTACGAACTGCCAACAATATTCAACGCATTGCATAAAAGCACCAGTTATTATTAAAGAATTTTCATACTCAACAAGAAGGAAACATGGTTTAAGACGGTAAGTTTGAATATTCAAAAAACATACATTTACGTAAATTAATAATACCGTGTATGTAATAGTAAATACATGTTATATGCCGCGCATATTTAATATTCTTAAATTCTTTCATTCTTTTTATATCATTTTTATATAGAACGAACATCGAAAAAAGTCTTCAAAATAAAAAACGTGTCATAAAAATGTTATTCATGGTCGTTTTGGAATTTTTTATATGCTGGACACCATTATATATAATAAATACAATTGCATTATTTAATCCGACTGCAATTTATAAGGATTTAGGTTATACAGCAATTACAATTGTACAATTATTAGCTTATTCATCGTCATGTTGTAATCCGATAACATATTGTTTTATGAATCGTGGTTTTCGTAAGGCATTCTTGAATTTATTTCGTTGTTTCAAGAGATTTCGTACGCCAAAACGAAAAATCAGTATTGGAGGAGGTGGAACTGAAGAGACTGACCTAGAAATAGCTAGGTTTCATTGTCAACGAATTTGTACAGATTCAACACAATCCTATTGAAATAAAAAAATAAATATATATGAATATAAAACACTCTTATATATTAAAAGAAAATAAATAAATAATTTACATAATTCAATAATTCATATTTTACTAATTAATTATAAATTATGAAAAATAAATGAAAGAATAAAAACTGTAATAATATACTATATGTGTCCATAAATTACGTACGCAATTCTATTAAATGGTACGTACGCATTTCAATTTATATATACAATTAAGGATTAACAAATGAATTTATTTTATATAATTAAATAGATCCATGCAAAAGTATTTCATTATAAAATCATATATTTTTAATTTCAAAATACAAATTATTTTAGAATTTTTTTATCTAAATTTTTTTAAACGAAATAAAATATTTTCTCAAATTACATATTGAATTCATTTTAATTTTTGTGTAAATAATGGCACATACCCGATACTCCCTTACATGTATTTTCAATTTAATTCAGTGTGATAAGATAACTTTTTAGCCAAATATTTTAAATGTATTTAGTAAGTAAATACATATATTGTATTGTATTGTATGCGAATCCCTAACATATATTTTTGCATATTTTATATTTTTGTCTTGCCAAATTTAATTTATTGTATGGTGCTAGATTTAAATTAAAAATACATTGCATGTAATACACACAAATAAAATAATATAGCAGAACTGAAATACTTAATTTTCTTCAAGAATTAACATAAGAATTGTAAAAAAAAAAAAAAAAACTTAAATAAAATTAGATAAATAATTAATTGAATTAAAATATTTATTGAAAAACTTTTATTCTGATGTTGTGAACAAAATACAAATAAAATTTAAATTAAATGAAAACAAAAAAAAACCAGAAAAAAACAGAAAAATAATAATAAATTTTTTCAAATAAAAATTAAATTTATTCGTATAAAGTTTATTTGTTTTATTTATTTTGTCAAACAACAGGCCCCTATTGCGAATATCGATTGTGTTTTTGATCGAATGATGAAAAGCTGTTCGATTGTAAAATAATTCGGTATTGTGTAACACAATCGAATGAATCAATTAGTAATGCCATATGCATTATTAAAATTATAATCTATTGTGAATCTTTTTAACACTATTGTGAATCTTTTTAACACTATTGTGAAAAATGCTAGTTTTTCATTGCTTATGTGATTTAAATTTTGTTTTGAGAAAATTGATATTGGGTATTTGGTCCACCACAATATTCGCAATACCAAAACTTCGATTGTACGATTGTTCGTTTATTTGACGATATTCACAGTAGAGGCCAATATAAAATGTTGAGTTTTGTTGATTCATTTTCTCGAATATGTGCATTTGTCTCCCATATTGAAAAACACTTATTATAAAATGAATTAAATTCAGTGAAAATTCCAATAAATCCTCACATAAAAATTTCCTCAAAATACAAACATTTTTTTGTCGCAAATATTGTATTTTTAACTGCTAGAAATAAGTTCATTTAAAATAAATAATAATTATTTCTCAATTTATCATCGTTTTAAATGTACAATTACATACAAAAGTGCACATTATGTCGGTACATATTTATGTGTATACATACAGCTTATGAAATTTATAATTAATGTTCAGTGTATATATTTACATAATTGCCTTGAGAAAGAACATGTAAATTTCATTAATTTGTTTTAATGTAAATAAAAAAATAATTTTTATTTAAAAGGTTTTTTTGTCTCGTGCATAATATATTCTGTTGTGCACGTATGTGTTAATGCATAAATCAGTTAACATGTTTACGAATGTACATATACATCATAGATACTCAAATAATTTGCATAAAGAAACGATTCAATTGAAATTGTATTTTCCATGAACATGTAACAATCATACTTGAATTTATTTATTTATTTATTTATTTTTTTTTATGAAAACGTAAATTTGAAAATTCAAATTGAAACGAAAAATGAATCTCACTTAAACTCATACATTGTGTAAATGAAATGTTTATGCTATGCCTGAAACAAAACAGGACTAATAAGATGTGTATATTTTAATTTATTTCGCATTTGCAAAGTAAATTTTATACAGGGTGTCCCAAGTTCGGGTGCAGGCATTTTACCAGTCGACAGATCTTGCGGAGAAACGAAAAAAATCTAATAGCAGGGGGGGATCTAATATCAAGGGGTGAGGAGTTTGAAGGCTCAGAAGTTTATTTTTAGGTCAAGTGACTTGTTTCATATTTGTGGTCATAACTCACAAAATCCTTATGGTCTTTTCCAATTATTTTGCATTCATTGAAAAGATAATCAATTAGTCCTTACTTTGATACTTTAATTGTAAAGATCGATTTAGTGATGCCAAAGATATGGTACATCAAATTTAAATTTTCATGGAAAAAAATGCGAAATTTTGAGTTCAAGGTCAAATATCTCAAAATGTTGCCCTATTTTTTTTTTAAATTTTCTTCACTTAAAATATTTCTAATTGGATTGCCTTTTTTTTCAATTTATCTTGTTCAATTATTTGTCGTGGTTTTTGAGTTATGGAAAAATATGTAACTGTGGGTTATAGCAAGAAAGTTAATATTGGGTTAATATTAAATTACTTATGGGTTGACCATATCTTTGACATTACTGAACCGGTCTGTACAATTCAAGTATCAAAGTAAGGACTGATTGATTATCTTTCCAATGAATGCAAAATAATTTGAAACGATTAAGGATTTCGTGAGTTATGACCACAAATAGGAAACAAGTCACTTGACCTAAAAATAAACTTCTGAGCCTTCAAACTCCTCACCCCTTGATATTAGATCCCCCCCTGCTATTAGATTTTTTTCGTTTTTCAGCAAGATCTATCGACTGGCAAAATGCGTAAACCCGAACTTGGGACATCCTGTATAAACTGATTTTATAACCATTAAGTGAGCGATGTATTTTGACCCGGACAACGCCGGGTTTCACTACTATTATTTATATAACGAACATTATCTAACTTTTTTCAATTACATTAATCATTCAACCTTGATGTGGTAAACAACGTTAATAAGATTAAAATTTTTTTTAAAAATAGTTATTTTATATTTTTTAGTGCATAATTTTAATATTTCAATTCACTTTTTTACAATGTACATATGTAATTATTTACATAACTCATAGTCCAGCATCGAATAGTTATATAAATATTCAAAATAATACGTTTGTGCAGGATTTAGAAATTCTCCACTCTTATCCATCAGGTATTCCTCGATCATAGTTATGCAAATATTTTTGTATGCAATATACTGTGTTTGTGCATAAATTTACCTTTACACATCATATTACACACATAATATAAATTTTAATCTAAATTTTATTTGAAAATCATACATTCTTCATTTATATACTTGATAGTATATTCGTAATAAACAAAACAATTAAAATATTGTTGAACAAAAACATGTAAATATTGTTTTTTATTAACAGAAAATTCATAGCATGCATTATTCCGTAATACAATACGAGTATTTTATTTTCAAGTACACTCAAAAGTGGTATCCCGAAGTACACGTAAGTAATGAGTTCGACACGTAAAATATTTCTAGTACGAAAATACATAGGTAGTAAATAAAAACAAGGACAAAAAAATATTAAATCAGTTATGGTTATAGTATATATACTCGTGCATATTACTTTCGTTTTTAATTAAATGTTTTATATTGCGTTTTAAGATTATATTATTTTTGAATGAATTACGTTGTTATACCGAGAAACTATTTATGCAATGTTTTAATTAAGAACTTTAACAAAATCCTATTTGCTTCTCTTTCAAAAATTATACTGTACGAGTATGTAGTTTTACTCGAATTAAATATATTTTTCCTTAATTATACGAGTATACTATTTTAATAAAGTTTTTCAATATTCATTTTATTATTTTTGTAAAATATAACATGATGATAAGAAAATTTCTTTTTTCTTTTTTTTTTGTCTGGCTATTAATTTTCTATTTATATTCAATTTAGAGAAAGAAAAAGAAAGATTTATACCAAAATAATTTTATAACTTTGATATTTACATATATTATTAATTTTATTGTATTTATTTTTTTTTGTTGTTGTTCTGAATTCGTTTATAAATATATTTTCTATTGAATTTGTTTTTCTCCATAGATTATATTTGAAATAAAAACCATACGAGCGTATACGACGAGTACATTATAATATCGATATTTTTATTATTAGAAATGTTTAGCCAAGCATAGAATGTGCACATATACACAATAATGTGGACTAAATTCCGAAATATTTTATATCAAAAGTTTATAAAACTTTATCTTGTGTTGCTCATTTATATATGTATATGTACAATATAATCTGATCCGAATTCGTTAGGTTTCATTGTCATTTAGTTGTAGAACATTGATAAAAATGGGACATTTTTTGTTGATAATAAAAGTTGTATTCAACTTCCTGATTAGTGTTATTTGTAAACTTTTTCCCTTTACTTTTTGTTCAGGCACATAACCGAAATTAGTATTTATAACCTATAAATAATATAAGTTGATGGAAAAATTTTAGAACGTATAAGAAATGAAAATAATTTTAAGTACATACTGGATCAAGGGCATCCAAAATTTTACAGATTCGAGACTCACTGTTGGATATCATCAAATTTTCACGACCTACTTCTAAGTAACTGAATATTTAATTTTTCTATTTAGTGACAGGATGTATGACTCGACTAGATAGTGTCCTTGCTTTCTATTTTTATTGACAAGACAAACAGATTTCTCAAATTGAAATTTATTTCTATATTTGTTTTTCATATCCATCATTGTCGAAAATCCAACTGCACACTCAAAACTTATATTTGACTTTAGGAATCGAACTTTAGAGATCGGTAGCCAGTTTCTTTACCACTTGCACCACTGAGCACCCTACATAGTTGGCTTATAGAGCGATTTATTTCATATTCAACATATTTTTTATGGTGCTTGGTTACAATTTTAGCGTTCATTTTAAACTCTCATTTTCACCTCTCTAATCTTCTTAATATAAATTTATCGTCATTTAAATAACATTCAGACAATAATTAATATATAATATACACAAATTGATAAATATAATTTTATTGGATAAATAAATAATAGAAAAACAATAAAATGTCCTTAGGATTTTCATATTTGATTATTTGAAATGAATAATAAAAGCAAACAATACATTCAACTTCGAAAATTAGTTGAGTATTTGTACATTTATGCGAGTATTCATTTTGTCATTTTTCAATAAATTTACAAAATATTTTAATAATTTTATTTTTTGTTTTATGTTTATATAATCGGAGAACAATTCATTATTAAATAGTAAGGTAATTAATAAATTTCATTACTAATTAAAATAAAATATTCGAAAAAGATGAATATTGATTTTTATGAGAGATGTCCTTTATACGTTTTAATATTTTGTTTATGTTTATGTTCATACGTTTTATGTTATGTTATGTTTTTGTATTCCATTCTATACAATATACAATGCTTGACCATAATATATTGAAATTTGTGTGAATGATTTGTCTTCATCAAATTTCTTATTTATTTTTGTTTTGGAATATTTTCAAGAATTTATTATTAAATAAAATAAAGCAAACTTTTGAAATTTATAATGGTAAATGAGTTTATGATTAATAAATTATAAATGTCTTTATAACACACGTGTGCATAGGTACATAAATGTGTTTAAAGTAAGAAACAATAATGGAAAGAATATAAATTATAAAATAATACGAACATAACTTACAAACAACATATCTGATAGCAACAATGTTCTATTGACTATAAGTTCATTAACACAAATATAACGAATTTTTATATACACATTACACTCGTATTCGTATATAAAATTTTATTTTAACTGTCAAAATAAAATCAAATTGAAATCACTGTGCAACAAATTTTATTTTACGATAAAATCCAAAATATATTTCTAAATAAATTGATACCTAGATATTTACATAAATCTCAATTAATCGATCTAAAATTTATGATTAATTGAACTAAAATGTACACAAACATTAATGATATTTCGTACTCGAAACTGCAATAATTTTCTAAATATTTATTTTCGAATTTCCTTAATGATGATTGGTGGAATAAATTATATCTACGCAGGATGATCAAATCAGAGCTGTACATTTATTAATGAAATTTTAATTTACAAAGAAATTTGTGTAAATAACCCCCTGAATTATAAATACAATTATTTACATTTATTGTCAATCTAATTTACTGATTCTACTCTGAGCTGTAATTATGTATACGTATACACGATGAAAAATAATTCGAATTAAATTGGGATCATCCCAAAATTTGGTATTATCGTATATACGATCGAAATTGGGAATTTGGATTTCACTTATACATATAAACTATTCAACTGTCATATTACATCTGTTGTATCACTATAACACATATATTGATAATACTTTATTTTATGCTGTCACGCTGTCAGTTCAGTCTTCAGTATATTGTGATGATGATATTTTTCATTTTTCGCCATATTGAAAATTTGTCACACACACATGCTCAAAAAATTGGGATTAAATCGAAGTGATTTCGATTTAACCCAAAATTCGAATTATGACTGTATAAGGGCTTTAAAATTGGAATGATCTGAAATTCGAATTATATTGGGATTACGTGTAAACGCATACTATGATTGTTTTAATGATATATACACTGTATTACTAGTTTGGTCACCCGATATAATAATGATACACACGACCGAACAGAATAATTATTCCTATACAAATATATACAATACTTTTCTTTGTCTGCAACACTAAAAAATAAAATTAATAAATTTTTTTTTACTAGAATTTAATTTTTCATAACAATGAACTCATTGTTCCCAGCAGAAGAATAAAATTCACTAAATCTGTTTTGAAAGATCTTTTAATTAAGAAGTTATGTACAAACTAATCAGAAATGCAGAATATCAAGAAAATGAAAGTAAATATACATTTTTTTTTTATTCAACCAATATGAAATGACAACGCAGATGTTTGTAAATCCGAAAATTACTAAATTTTATTAAAGCAGTGCAATACAATAAACAAAAAATCACAATAATACTTAAACAATTAAAAAGGTATACATGATTGTTATACAAAATTTCATTTCTTTGAACGAGTACATTTTCATAACTAATAGAAATGCATGCATGAATACGAGGGTGTTCTTCAAAAAATTCCCGGAAAAATGAAATAATACACTAGTTGTTGATTTTTATGGATTGATTTTTCTACATAGGTATAAACCACCAAGCTTCATCACCAGTCACTATACGGTGCGAAAAGTCTTCACGATTTGAATCGTATTTGGTTAAAAACTCAGTGAAAATTCGGCACGTTTTTCAATGTGTTTTTCGCGCAACACTTTAGACAATATTTTAATAATACGTAATTTTTCAGGTATTTGTATCCTTTTAAATGAACTCAAATGAATTACTTTTTTTATATACAGCAGTTACACCTTTAAAACACTCAAAATATAACAAAACTTTTTAACTGTTGGCCTGCTACATACTTAGTTACTTACTGAACTGACGCAGGTAATCCGGAAATTTTTTGAATTACCCTCATACATATAAAATATAACTTTAAAAAACAATGCTATAAAAATAAATAATAAAATAAATTTTTATTACATTTTGAAAATGAAACATAAAACTGATGTTTTTTCAATAAAAAATAAATTAAATGAAAAAATATAGATACCTACTAAAGTCAATAAAAATAATGGGATTAATTTATGCTATTTAAGATTTAATTTGTACATTTCATTAACATAGTTATCTAAATTTCCAATTTATATCAATAGTTGATTATTTCGATTTTAATTTCTCTTCTATATATCAATTATAATACAAAATTTCATGTTTAAATGCAATCAAAATTCAAATTCAAAATATAAATTTGCATATTCAAATTCGATTTTTTATATTTTATTTCATTTAAATTTATTATTCGATATATGCAGTGTATTATTTGGTATACATATGGTAAATTCTAATAATAGGTCAACCTGTAGGTATGTCATTTAGATTTAATTTTTTTCTGAATCTAAGAAAAAAAAAAAAATAGATATTTCAATATATTTATTTTAATTATAAAGTAATATTCATCGTTCTATTTTTTGGCGTCCTTTTTTTTTCAGTTTTTCTTAAAATATTTTTGAAAAGTCGAAAATTCGTATAATAAAAATCCATATTAATTTTTGAAGGATATAATGTCATCAACATTTTTGTAAATTCTGTTTAAAATGTATAAAATTACAATTTTTCTGAACGAGTGAATGAAATGTCAATTTATTACTTATGGAACTAGTTAATAAAAATCATTTGAATTTAATATCAAGATGCCAATTTGGTCTAATTTCTTCGAGTATTTCACCAACGGACTTTATTCTTTTTATATCTTTTTTGATTAAAATACTTTTGATTCAAGACTTTTCATAATTATTCACAAGGACTTATACTTTGAAATCGTCAAAAAAGTTTGAATAATTAAGGGGATGATATTGAGTTATAACTCGTTCTTTATCATCAAACGTCGTCGTCGTATGAGTGTCGTCAATTTTAGAATTAGCCATATGTATAACAAAGTATATGGTAATACATATATTTATTACTTAGCATACATATTTTATTTTCATATAGAAGCGAAAGCTTAATGAAGTATTGTCAAATAATATCTATTTATCTATCTATCTACATATTTGAAAATTTATAGACATATGATTAAATATATTTTACATGTTATCATGCACAGCAAATATAGTACATATAAGATATTTATCACTATATCTAATTACAGTTTGTAATTACCATCATTTAAATCTGTTACAAATACCAAAATTTTGAAGTGACTATAAAAAACTTTTAAATATTTTTTTTCCTTTTTTCATATCAAAGTAGCATCATATAGTATACGTAAATTCCCAAATTTTTCATAGAATCATATTTACATACCTCTACTTACTTATCGAAAAGTCCTTAATGTTTATTTATCAAAATCAAAAATAAAAATCTAAATAACCGAGTTACGAAAATATAAATAAAAAAACATAAAATCAATTGACCTTAAAAGATATTTTTAAATAGCTAAATCGTTTTATTTTTCTTTCAATACATTTCACAAACAATAATTTATGTGCACAAATGATTTTATATGCCTAATTTCTCTTCATATTAAATATTTTTCCATGAGTGAATAAACTTAACTTTCTTTTTGTTGATAAAACAAAAAAAAAAAGGAAAATAATTCGGTAAAAAAATATTTTTTAAAAATTAAATTCGGTAATTCATGTGCATGCATGGGATATTACCAATAATTTTTATTTTCTACATTTTTAAGCACTTTTATGTGAGTAACATATGATAAATGAAATACTTTTTCATGAATGATAAAGTAAAATAAATTTTCATTTTAATAATAAAAATGCATTAAAAAACCGTATTTTTTCTTTACTCTTTAAGACTAGAGTACAACAGTACTCCTTTGCATACCTTTTATAGGTGCTATAAAAATGGATTTTTGAATATTTTGATGAAAAAGAACATAATTTTATTTTGTTGATTAAAATGGAAATGTAACAAAGATTTTTATACTTTCTTTTTGTGAACTTTTCAAAAAAGTCCAAATTTTATTTTGATACCAAAATCATATAGATATATGAAGATTTAATGTATGAAAATAGAAGTCAAAGTTGAACGATTTTTCAAAAAAACCCTTTCCTATTTTAAGAACTATAACTAAATTTCAGGACCTAAAATCAAAAATGTGCTATATTCAAGCGCCACACCACAATATTCTTCAGGCTGCCTATACCCAAAATTTCAAACAAATTGGTCAATCAGTGTTTGCTGTACGAGGTGCATTTGAAAGCCGAAAAATCGCAATTTTGACAACTTTGACACCCTGTAAAAAGGAAACAAGGACATTTTTTAAAAAAAAGTGCTTCCTTTCAAGCACTACAATTCCTACCAAAGTATCTATGTTTCAAATTTCATTGAACTCGTTTAAGTAACTTCGGAGATAATTGGTGCTCAAGATAGCAGATATCTCGAATCCTAATCTTAATAACTGCATTATATTCATAATTTTTTCTATCGATAATAGACTGAATTCTTGTTAGGCTTTTAATTTTAGTAGTATTTTAAGATTGTTATCCAACATGAGTATAGGAGTGGAATATCAATGTAGTATACTCCATTATCATAGTCTTTGCCATTACCTTGCCGTATGTTAACACCGTACATGGACTGATAATCGTTTTGACTAGATTGAACTTGACTTCAGATTGAAGACAGATGAATTGATTTGAAATGCAAAAATAATAAAAGATAAATCTTAACTTATTTGTGAGTAGTTTGTAAAAAGTAGTCGAATATCTAAAGAATAAAAACTAAATCTAAAAATAAACAATACTTGTGTCCTCTTTTCTTACAAATCATGATTTTCCTTTTACTTAAAATTTTCAATCTTAATATTTGCCTGACTGGATGTGTTCTCAAGCATATAGGGACAGACAGTCAAAGAGAAATATTATCAAGAATTAATTATCTACCTCTGTTGATCAATTAAATCGAAAAAACAAAGTTATAGATTGCCATCAAAATTATGCGAAAAATGTTCAAAGAAAGATGAATTTTCCATTCAATGATTTTTTTTTAAAAGCCTACTGCAAGTTCATTACAGGAATATAAATAATTTCCATGTATTCCCATGTATTGTATCTATGTGGAAAAGTTTTTAATGTTTAAATTTTTTAAAGTCTTTTAAAAAAGGGTCTTTTAAAGGGTCTGCATGTGCTATTTATGATCGATTATTATTATTTTGTTTGGCCAATTAAACAATTATTTTTATTCAAATTAATATATGTTTTTATTGTGTATTTTTTATTTTTTATTGTATATCTATATATATTCGTATTTAATTCAGTACATTACATATACCTTTACATAGTGATTGATAAATTTCAAATATAAATACGAGTAAAACTTTTCAAATATACAAATATAATAAAATTATAGATTGTTTCGACTACGGACATTATTTAACGAATATGTATACAAATACATAATACTTAATTAATAAATCCTAGAGTACCTAATATTTTTATACCCTTTCTCATTATAGTATTTTCCTCAAGTGTAAATATAAATGTAAATTTTCATTAATATTCATGCAAAAATATATTCATTTATGTATGTACATGTATTTGGTCTACCTACAGGATGTTTTTCATGTTTTATTCATATTTCAAGATGATTATTTAATAATTTACGTACACTATTATTAAATGTGTATAAATTAGTGCATGCGCATAATATTATAAACATTGATTATCCTTTACAATAAATTATTCTATAAAAAAAATTATTCAATTAAATTTTGTTGTTGTTGTTGTTGTTGCAGTGATTGAACATCCTACACATTGTGTAAATACGAGTAAAGGACCATAATCACATTAATTTCAGTTTTAATTTCCTTCGTTTTTCGTCATTATTGAATATCTTGAGCAATAAAATAAAATGAATTTTAAACACCCACAACGATTATCATTTTTAATATTTCATTTCATTTTATTTTCCATTTTGTTACTGTGCTGTGCTTGATGTTTGCTGATCATTATATTTTCGGTTTTAATTAAACCATTTTGAACGCTGTTTATCATTATTTAGATTTTTCAAAAACATATAACTATAACTATTACAAAGTCCTTTGAATGAGTTTTTGGATTTTGTTTCACATAGCGTATGCTATTTTCTTATCAAAATATTTTTTAAATAAATAACTAAAAATATATATAATGGAAAATAATTCAAATATTCATTTTTTGTCAATAAAAACCAACTACAGAACAAATCAAAAATTATTCTCCCACATAAAATTTTAATTGAAACTCCAAAGGAATATTTTTGTTCAAATCGAAAACAAATTTAAAATTAAAAATGGAAATTTTATATGCTTTTATTCTTATATGAAACAAAATTAATTTGTTTTTGTTCAATATTTGAAAAATAAAAAAATTTCATTGAAATATTCAAAATAAAATCTATAATAATATTATCAGAATATTTAAAGTAGGGCACGAGAAATGTGAAATATCACAATGTGAAAAATTTGAAACATAACAAAGAAAAGTATTCGTGAATTTCGAATAAAAATTAAATTTATAATTTAATTTGATAAATCGAAAAAAATATATGTATGTAGGTATTTCAAATCACATTCATTATAAAAAAAAAAAATGTTGCACATGTGAAAACCTTAAATATGTGTACTGAACTTAAAAATCTGAGCGCTATAAGAACATAACAAGAGAACGTCTATCAAAAAGGATCAAAAAAATTCCATTTCAATTTTAAATGAATCAAAAAATAAAGTCGTTTTTTTTTCCTTTTATTTCTATTTAAATTAAAAATTAACGTATTTAACAAATTTTATAAAATACGAATTAAATGGAAACACAAGTGAAATACATTTTTATTTTTAAAAGTTGAATTAGGGCTTTTCATTCTAGTTTTATTTTTGTAAAGTTTTTGACAATAGTTGGGTATATTTTAAGAAATTTATTTAATTACTGTATGTATATTTTGTTTTTTTATTATAAACTCATTCAATTGAATGTCTTGTATAAAGTACACACTGATAATATGTCCATTTTCTTTTATTATTATTAATCATCAACTTGAGAGAGATTTCTACACTCTGAATCATCAAACTTTCCAAGACCTTTCATTTAATTATTCTCAGCAAACACTTACATATTTGTATCCTTGTAAAAGTAAAACAAATATTTTGCACATATTTTGTTAATAATCTATCTGAAATATTGTTGGAAAGCAAAGCCATTGTGGATATGTACACCCATAAATACTTAGCTGGACGTTCTACAAATGTATATTTCAATTATACTTCAAAAAATTTAAAATAATGATGAAATTTTTTTTTATATAAAATTAAAGGAAACAAAAATCCTTTTCTTAAAATAACTCTATCATATAAGATTTAAATCGAACATAAAATTAGTTACTAAACCTAAGAAAACTATAAAAAAAAAAAACTTTTTATTTGTATTATTATTATCATAATATTTCTATTTTTAAACGTACTTGTATAGTCTTTCATTTCACACAAATAGTTCACCTATACATGCTTGTATTGTAACTTTAATATAGTGTATGGTTCATGCGTCATATATGAACCGTAATTAATTGAGTTAAAATAAAGTAGAGTAGAAATAATGTTAAAATCACATTTTAACTTGTTTGTTATTACAACAATAAATAACATTAATATGGATAAAATGTGATAGCGTTTTTACAATTCATAGATGTACACTGTTTGACGAAAAAAAAAAACTACTTTTTGTAATCATTTTAGTAAAACAAACGAGAAGTTTTCCGTTTATACACAACAAATTTCAAGTAAGCAGTGAAAATATTTCGTATAGTGTATGACATAACATTTACTATATATACTGCTTTATAAAAAATGTGTTCGTGTTGACTCAGCTTATTTGTACCTCAGAAACTGGAGTGGATAAGTTTATATGTTTGGGCAATTTCAGTTCAGTTTCTATATTCTCAGTTTTTTAACATACAATCTAAATTTTCAATTTTTCTACAATGACAAAAATATTCTTTTGCTAAGCATTAATGTTGGAATATACACATAATGTATTTAGAAGAAACAAAGACAAACATAAATTGAAAATGATTGAAACATCACTTTTTTTTAATTAAAATACCCATCCCCACTTTATCTAAGTTGATATAATGAATTATACATCATTTTTAATATCAGTAAGTTTATCCAAAATTCAGAATTCATGTGTACCTTAAATTTTCTGTTGTCAGACACTGTGTAAATATTTGTAGTACATACCTATTTTTGCTATTTTTTATTCTATTTTTTCAACTTTGTTTTTATTGCGAAAATGAGCATTAAGAAAACAATCTAGCTGTTACGTGATTGAAATAAAAATCTATAAAAAAGAAATACTCGTTACATATAAAATAAAATGAAGTTTTGAAATATATTTTTCAGTTTTTTTCGATTTGATTTTTTTATATTCTAACATTTGAGTATATTTATTATATATAATATCCCAAATAAACACGTCTATTTTATTTTTATTTTTTTGTGACAAAATTAAATTTATTTAGGTATATCATAAGAAAATTGAAATGATTACAGAACAAAATTTTAAATGTTTTATTCTGGCAAAATACAAACTACACATACACACACATATCTATAGAAAGAAAATGTTTTTCTTTCAAATATATAGTTTGTCAGAAAATTATTGTATCTATATGTTATTATTGTTATGTAATTGAATATGTATAGCACAATTTTGCACATATGTAGCCATGTAGGTACAAATTATGTAGTTTCTTGAACGAAATTGTTGAAAAAAAAAATGTCTAAACACATACGTGAACATTCAAACTGATCACGTTTTCTTAAATATGTATAATTTTCTTCAAAAGTATATCACAAGATTAATTGAGCATGTAAATAAAAAATTTGTACAGCACAGCATATTGCACATATGTATAGTATAGCATACAGCTTATAGTATAGACGCTAAAAGGTATAAATTGAAATTGTTTAAAAGAAAACTAAATGTTGACCCATAAAATCTTAGAAACAAAATGTATCTATAGGTATATGAAGATAATTGTGCTATAAAAAAGAAAATTGAAGAAAACCAAAAAAAAAAAAATAAACTAATAAAGAGACAGATGGATAAAATTAGAAAAATTATTTAAAACATCACTTAGAAAAACAAATCAAATTTATCTCTGGTAAAACTTAGTACTGCGAGTATCTTATCATATTTACATTATGTGCACATGTTTGTCATCAAATCACGAACACTTTTTAAAGTATAAAACTTATTAAAATGAATAAAGCATTTTATAAACTTGATTATGTGTTGTTGTTGATGACAACTATACTTGTATCTAATCATTTTTTTTGTAAAAGTTGTTATAGGATACTTGTATCTTGTAGATGTACTTGTACCCGCATACACAAAATTCTTAAAATTTTAAAAGCATGCTATTTGAAAAACAATCAGAATTTACTCAAATTATTCCAAAAAAAAAAAAAAAAAAAATACTACACTACATACAACTACATTCTACTACAACACTCACATTTTGTTTTGACAACACTGTGTATCGTTCTACGGTTCTACATTCTAACAATTCTACACATGGTTCTACTTTATAAATGAACTGTATTCAAAAGTGATCTATTTAGTACACTTAAATATCTGAATTATTTGACAAAGTGTGGCTGGTAGAACTACTTTTAGCTAACTACTATATGTATTATAAATGTAAGCTAACAATTCTATCCTATCGCACCAAATATAAATTCGTACCGGTAGGTTATTTAAAAAACAGAAAAAAAAACAGTGTGATTTCAAACACATAAAACATTAACTGCACATTTTCCTAGATTTATTTTATTTGGAGTGACGACTTGAAAAAAATTTTACTTTAAATATCAAATTGTCCTATTTCCCAAAAAAATGTTCTCAAAACTTTTTCACTCATTCAAAGTATATTTTTGTTTAGAACAGAATATTGTGAATATTAATGAGATTAATTAAGAGTATTAAATATAACAGATGATAAGATTTTCGGAGTAATTTTATACATTTCTTTCTGGTTCACAAGATAAAACAAATTTATTTTTCAACGTTAGAAAAATATTTTTATTGAATTTTAAAATATTTTAAGAAGAGTTTAACAAGGCCAAGGAATACTGTTGAATCCAGTCAACATAAAATGACCTAAAAATAAAAAAAAAAAGAAAATAATTAATTAATTAATTAATATTATAATAAATAACAAAAAAACAACAGAACACTACACACAAAACAGAACAACACAAAATGTAAACATAAAAACATAACCCAAACTACATATATCACAATTACAAAACTATTTACAAAACAAAACAAACAATAAATAGAATTATTTACACCACAAAACACATAAATAAAAATTTAACAATTATATTTAAATTATATAAAACACGATCACAAACATATAATACAATAATCACAAATTATGACAATAAAAATTAACAATATTACGCAACACAATTTCACAGCTTCACAATATATGACACTTTTAAAACAAAATGTCGGTAAATGTAAACAAAACATTTACCAAGTTATTTGATTAATTATTAACTGTTCCAATTCCAAATAATCACTATCAAATGTACCAGCTGAATTGAAAATTACCGGCTAATATCATTCACAATCGAAAAATGTACCATAAGTCACATCAGTTACCATTCGGAAAAATGTTCCAATAAGAAAGACAGAAGATGAAACAAATAGAAAATTTATCACCAACGGGGAAAATAGAAAATTCCAGAGTTTGCAAATTTTGCTATATAAAGAATGAAGTTCGCAGAAGAATTTATCTTTTGCGATTACCTGCCTATATGACGTGTTGAGTCTGAATCAGGGAAAACAAAGGATCAAAAAAAAAACCAGGACGTGTTGAGTCCTATAAAAATCTAGCGTGCTGAGCTAGTAAATAGGGATCGTTAGGAATTTCTGTAGAAATACTTGCAATTTCTACAGAAATTAGGGCAAGTTAGGCCAATTTATCTACGTCGGGAAACGTGTTGAGTTTCCAAGTCCAAATTTAAAGGAGGACTTAGAAATTTTTTCATAAATTTCTAAGCATCAAAATTTTTTAAAGTATAAAATAAAGAAGGGACTTAGAAATTTTTTCACAAATTTCTAAGCAATAAAAAATTTCTAAGTATAAAGTTAAAAAAAGACTTAGAAATTTTTTAACAATTTCTAAGCATCGGACAATTGCAAAGCATAAAATTTAAAGAAACTTAGAAATTTTTATTGAAAAATTTCTATTGATAAACCGAGAGCTACGATATTTGGTTGACACGAAAATTATATTCAATTCATCGAATTCACGAAATTTCTCGTCATAATTTATTTGGGATAAATTATTGCTGATAATAGAATTAATTTTCCGGAAGTCATTGGACGGTTAAAAATTTTGAATTTTAAATCTTCAAGTTTTGGGTTCGAGTTTTCTTCAATCAACATACTGCAATCAACTAATCAGTAGTAACGCCATCTGCATCAACAAATTTTAATTAAATTAATTTGTAATTGAATCTTTAAATTAAAATTGAATTATAGTAGATTAAAATTCTTATTTGAAATTTGACTTTTATTGTAAATTAAAGTAAATTTATTTTTGAGAAAATTAGTAGATTTATTATTTTGAAAATTATAAATTTTGAATTAAATTTGCTAGTAAATTTTTATTTTAAATTTTGAATTATTTTAAAAATAAGAAAAGTTGCAACAAACAGAAATTTTGTAACGATATTTTCAAAAATTAGTAAACTCATTTATTTATATATACATTAAAATTATAATTAAATTTTCATTTTTTATTATTTAAAATTTTAGTATTTGTAATTAGAATTAAGTTTTGAATTGTTAGATCTAAGAGATTGATTTTCAATAAAGATTTTTTATAACGTTTTGTAAAAAAATTGTGTTCTTATTTATAAAATTGAAACCGGCACCTTATTTTATTTTTTATTGTTAAATCAAATCATTTTGAGGATTTAACAAATACAAACAATATAACCTTTGTTTACTTTAAGCATTACTTACAACAAATTATGTAAATTTCGTAATGTATTTTTAAAAAAGTAAAAAAAAAAATATAATAAAATTATTGATGAAAAGAATTAAAAATTTTCAAAAAATCATAATTTTTTATATGTAATTATGTATACATGTACATAATATTGTATTTTATATTTTATAGAGCATCGCAAATGTATTTTGTTATTATTTCAGAAAAATTTAAATAATCTTTTACGTTTTGAATAGCCAAAAATCACATCATGATTCTATTGTTACATTGAGCTGAAAACCCTTATAATTTTATTATTACAAAAATTTTCGGAAAATATTGAAAACATATTCGAATATTTTTTGTGTTAAATTTCTATAAAATTATTGCATATATAGTACATACTATACATATGAAAAGTGAACAAATTTAATATTTTTAAATCGATATTATTTATGTAAAATAGTATTTCGTCTCGTATTGTTTTACAAATAAAATTTGCAATGATAAATTTTCGAAAATATGATAATAATAAAGCAATAGCAACGAATTTAAAATGAAAACAAATGAAAATCTGATGAAAATTACACTTCACATATTATGCACTTTCAACTGATTTCAACAAATCAATATCATTAAGGTACCAACATTTCCCACACAACAATTTAAAATTCATTTTCTCACTTCAAATATACTAATACACGTAAATATTCTTATATGAGCATATGATTGTTTATTTAATCAGAAAATCAAATTTGAAATATCAGAAAAACCTCACATGTAAACATAACATTTACTTACAGTATACGGATTTATTATATTTCGTTTCAATGATTTTATTGGGTTTATGAAATAATATTATCCAGACCAAAGAACATGAAATTGCCTTTACGTGAACACCTGAAGACATGGTACGACAACTTCGGAAGGCAACATTTTTTTCCATTTAAAAACGTATTATAGTAAATCAAGTATATTAGGATTTCATTTATCTTTAGGATATTTATTTGGAGAAAAATTACAATATCATAAAATTAATTCTAAATGTATTCAAATTTTCAGAAATTCATAATGATACATACGTATTTATATAAATAATCGATATAAATATATGTGCAGGTTTGTGCTCGCATATTTTAAATATTTGATTGTATTATATCTTATCAAATTTAATATTTAAGCACAGTGAAACCTCTATAACTGGAAACCCGGTTAAATCGAATTCCTCATTAAATCGAAAGAAATATTTATTTTTTTCCCTTTACGTTGAAAAATCTCCTTAAACCTTCCATAACCGGAATTCTAAAACTTCTGTTACTTGAAACCTACCATTATTCCCTTTAAGATTTTTCAGTATATTTTCGCTTCTATAACTCGAAGAAAATATATTTGACCTCTTTATATCGAAAAAATCAATGTTTCGTTTAATCATCACTTTTTCTTCTGCTTTCCGAAGTTCGTAATTAAATACATACATATGTTGTGTCTTTCTTTTGAGCTTTAGCTATTGAAATCTTAATTTGTAGAATGTAGAATTGTTTAATAACATACATAATTTAATTAAATCGTCTTGTTTTCTACTGGTTTACATCAATACGCACTAGCATATTTTTTACGGAAAATTAAAGTTCTGTGGCATAGAATTTGACTCTGTATAAGTCAAATACTCTATAACTCGAATTTATTTGCATCTCCTCGAAATTGGACATACAAATGTTCCACTGTATAATGTGTATTTAACTTCAAAATAATGGCTTTGATGAATTGATATGGTGTAAATCAACAAAATCATTTTATGATTACTTAAATTGGATTAATTTTTCAAAATTACATATTTACATACTCCTATTTGTATAGATGGACATACATACATAGATGAATATATACATGTTCATATCTAATGTTATGTTATACGGTTATACGTAAAGTCCTATCAAAATTCTTGAAAAACATACATATCCCATAAACATTGGCATATACAGAAGTTTTAATTTTACATAATTCACATTATACATTGTTTACAAATATACAAATATCGGTGCGATTCTGCATAAGAGATCTCTTATTTCTCTTATTCCTCTTATCGTTTTTAGTGCAAATTACATTACAAATACATACTTTTAGGAGTTAAATTAAATTAGATAAGAGATGTGATCAGCTGATCTCTTAACTTCAGTGGTGAATTTTTTAATGAATTTTGACATTATACTTTTGAACGTTTATAACCGAAAAATTCTTTTTTAACGGACAAAAATCTCTAAACTTTAGAGGTCATCGATGAGGACCTCTTATATCTCTTATTTATTTTATTTATATTGTTGATATTCAAATATTGTATTCGTGTCGTGCATATTGTAAGTAATTTGATAATAATAATAATAGAATTGTATTAATAATAATAATTATTATAATTTTAAATAATCATAATAATAATAGTAATAAAATAATAATAAAAATTGTAATAATTACTAATAAAAATTTTAATAATTACTAATAAAAATTGTAATAATTACTAATAACAAAGATGATAATACAGTGTAACTACATTATCTTTGTATTTTTTGTTTTTTTTTTTTTTTTGTTTTTTATCTTTGTATTGTAACAAGTAGTAATTGAATAATATAATAATTATGAATAATAATAATAATAATAATAATAATAATAATAATAATAATAATAATAATAATAAAATAATAATAAAAATTGTAATATAAAAATAAAAATTGTAATAATTACTAATAACAAAGATGATAAAACAGAGTAACTACATTATCATTGTATATGACAAGTCGTAAATTGAATAAGGTGGGTTTAAAATCTATGGTGAATCTTATGTCATTTCATGAGGTGAATCTCTTATCCAGAATACGGATTCCTCTTAAAAAATATATTTCACCAAAACTTTAGAGAAATAAGAGGAATAAGAGATCTCTTATGCAGAATCGCACCGATAAACACTGATACGTAATATACTATTGAATATACATTATTATTATAAAAAAAAAAGGAAGTTTCCATCATTGTCATATTGTCATCCTCATCATAATTTTGAATCGAATTGGATTTTTTTATTTATCATTATTTTATGTATGTAACAAAGTACATGTACTTGATGTACTTGTACTCGTATATATGCATACATACGTGTAAATAGAACCTGAATATTTGAAATCAAATTTGACAAAATGATAAATGATGTAAGAAGAACAATGTCATTTTATAAAAAAAACTACATACATACATATATTCAAGTACTTACACATGTGCGTATACATATTTAAATCTCTACAAATTTGTGTATAATGTTTTTTTACATTTTTGTTAATATCCAAAATCACAAAAAGCATTTTTCGTATTTTCTTTTAAAAATAATTCTTTAATATTTTCATATATGAACAGTATATACAGTACGGCCAATTTAGATAGACGCAGCCATATTTTTGTAAACAAAACAAGAATTTTGACATGGAATAAAATAAGTATTTCATTTTAAGAAAATTATAATTAATATATATTAAAATAGAGATACATTTCGTTTTTTGTAATAGTAAATTTAAAGGATTCTTTTTCAATTTTTTTGAAAATTGGATGAATAGTATAATATATTCTCATTGATTTTTAACTAAATTTTATATTTATTTGAGGAAAATAATGGAAGTAATTAAAAACAGTGTTATATATATCCTACATGCAAAAAATTGAAAAAAAAATCCTTTAAAATTTTAAATGAAGTGTATTTGATTGTTCTTACTTAAATTATATTTTTTTACTATATCATGTTTTTTATTTATTTCATTTCAAAATTCTTATTTATTCACAAAATAATGGCTGAATTTGTATGTATGTATGTGTTAATTATTTTATATAGGTATTCATTTTATTTATTTCTCTTTATTCGTCTCTTTTTATCACACTCAATCACGTAAATATATCTACTGTGTGTGAAATTGATTTATACATAATTTAAATTAGAAAATTTTTATTTAGTACACGACACACTACACCAAACAGATAATATTGTCTCTGACAGTATTTTATGGTATTTATATGTATAGTACGGTAGTATATAAATCAGAAAAAATATGTTTACACATACATATTTAATATTATATTTTAATTCAAAGGATACAAAAAATTGATTAAAATTTACAAATTGCGTGCGTAATAATAACTGTCGTATAATAATATATTTTAATGAGTTATTAGAAAATATTAAATTACCTAAATTTACAGATACTATAATTATTGAGCAATTTACGAATGTACATATATAGCTATACTATACTATACATATACATTTGAGTATAATTATTATTATGCTTAATTTGATTTGTTTATTTTCATAATTGAATTTTTGTTTTCGGTTTTTGGTTTCACCGTATACCTGGTTTTCTCTATACAATTATGAAAATTAAAATGCAAAATTCACTATCTGAATGTATGTAAAAGGGAATCAATAAATTTCGTAATTAGCAATTAAAGTTCAAAACCAAAAGTTTAAATAATAGGTTATATATATATTTCTTTTTTTAAATGAACAAAGTTTCCTACTTATATATTTACATACTCATATTATGTACATATGTAGATATTCATGAATATTTAATTTTCGTTATTTTCTACATTTTTGTATAAATAATAAATTTGCACGTGTTTTAACACCACAATTCTAAAAAAAAATGTTTATTCAATTTTTTTATAATTTTTATTTTCACTGTAACTTAATATCATGACTTGTGGGTTGTGGCAATTTTGTATCCGCTTGCAGAATAGTTCGCCCACCTGTGAAATTAAACATTGTTCATAAAAAATTTGGTAAAGGTTTACATTTTAATCCCATGTCCGGAGAGGGTGTTGTGGTGGCGCAAATGATAGAGGAAAAATGCCCTATAATGTAATTTATGTTATTTTCTTTTAATTGCACGTGTTTTCACATACTTTTCATTACATACTTTTCTGATTCCCAAAATGAAAACTGCGAAAATAGAAATTATTTCCGGTAAATCTATTACAATAATATAAGAAAATACCTTCAATATATAATTCAAATTTAAGAAAGGCTTCTTTATATCAAAAGTTTATTCTGTACAATAGGAATTTCTCATGCAATGAAATTGCCTGGATAACATCAACTTTTTTTTTTTTGAAAATATAGGGTTTCCAATAAGAACATCAGAACTTTCAAAGGCCACAACGACAGCACCATACGAGCCACGATGTACATAATAAGAATATGAGCCATGCCGACAGAAAAGCTTTTTTTTAAATGCTTGTGACGTCATTTCAACCAAAAAATGGTATTTTTCCTTCATAATTTTCACAATTTCATATTTAACATTTAATAATTTTGAAATAATAATGATATGTAATTAAAAAATATGATAATATGATAATTTTAAAAACAAAATAATTTGGAAATAAAATAATATGACTGCAAAAATACACCTCAAATCTAACGAATTCAATTCAGTCAAATCCAGTACATCGTGGTAATTACAAACTCTGTATAAATGACGTAATAACTTAAAGCTTTACAAATAGCTTTTTCGTTCTGGCTCACCTTCTTATTCTATACATCTTGGACAGCACCGACAGCACCTAACCGAAAAGTCAATCTCAAGCTTCAATAATTGCAGTCTTGCTGTGCACAGTATCGTGTGGCAAGTGATCATGAAAAGGTACACGATTCAAAAACGCGTAGAAATTATTTGATTTTATTATCAAAATGCATGTTCGGTACGCCGTAAGTTTCTACAATGCGAGAAATTTTTATGAACAAAGTGTATTTCTAGGTCAATAGATTTGCGAAGAAACCAAACCGTAATCACATAATTTTAAATGGCAAACACTATAGGAATATAATATTTTTGACCTAAACTGAAGTTGTTTACATAAACAAAGTTTGCTTTCAACAAGACGGTGTGGTGTGGCATATCACATATTTCTGTCGGACAGTCGACTGGTTGCAAGATAGATTTTTCTGTACGACTTAATTCAAGAAATTATTCTGATGCCAAATGGCCGCCAATATCGTGCGAAAAAAATATACTGCCTTATCATGATATTCGAAGACGAAACGTTTCGTATCGTCTTGTTAAAAACGCGATCATGATATTCGAAACGTTCCAATTTCAAACGATTTTCATCGTCTACTCAGTCGATAGCATTTTGTTCATCGTTTACATATAAATTTATTTTTTTTTTTGGTTTTTAATAGAATTTTTTTTATTTAAAGCATATTACTAATATTTGCGAATATTAATATTAAATTAATTTTTTTAAAAAAATGGAAATTATTATTAAAAATGATATTTCAAAACATCAACAAAATAATAGAAATGACATCGAACCCTTTTTTCTTACAACAAAATTGGAAATTGTATGAATTAAACATTAAAGTTTCGTTTTTATAAGGGATTTATATTGTACCACTATGTACCACTTAATATTCGAAACGATGAAGGTTCATAATAGCAATTTTATACCGTATCGTTTCGTTTCATCGTTTCATCGTTTCATCGTCTTCGAATATCATGATAAGGCGGATAATCTTTTCGAATGAAACTCATTTCAGTCTTTTAACCAGACGAAGCTGAGGAGCTAATTCAAATGATATTATCTTTATAACGTAATGTAGTTGACTGTTCTTCCAAAATACTAAATCAACAAACCGCTTGAATATCAATTGTAGGCTTGTATCATTGTGTTTCATTTTAACGTTCTGACGCGTTCGTTGATAAAGCCTGTATAACATTATTTTAATATATTTTTTCTATGGCTTCATTCATATTTGATTTTTCAAAAAAAAAAAAAATCAAAAACGTTAAATCTATTAAATGTATATAATAGTACACTTAAATTGATACTGTATTATGTATTACTTATTACGCAATCACATGATTTTCAATCTATAATTATTTCAATATATTCAATTATTCATTCTTTTTCATTGATAATATTGCAAAATTCATATTTAATTTTCTTTGAAGTAGTGAAAATTTATTTTCCTTCTAATATTATTTATTAATGTTGTCCTTGACATTGAAAATTTCAAATATAAATAAAATACATACACACTACATAATGAAATATACGAATATACTCGTATATTACATGACCTAGAATTAATGAATAAACTTTTAACATATATTCTCGTTACACTTTCTATATAAATAAAATGTAATTAATACAAAAATTCTTATTATATTATTACACATACTTTCATTTTTATACATTCGGATCAAATATTCTATGTGAGTAGGCGTTAGTGTCTACACACATCTTTAATTTTTGTTCTACATGAATGGTCAAATCAATAAATTTTTACATCTTAAACTCTTAGATTATACATACGTACATTACATAGGCATGAATTCACAATAATCACATTCATGATGTACATGAACATTTACTTTTTATTTGCTTAATACATATGTACTTAAATATACTTTAATTATATTTTCTATTTTATATGTATGCGTTATTTGTATAGGTACATAAGTCTTTTGTTTTTCTTCAAAAATAATCTCTATAATTCTTTTTTTTATATAATGTATTAGATACTAGTATAATATGTTATATTATTATACTCTAAAACTTCAAAGAATGAATTAAATCCTTATTAATTCATATTATTCATGCATTATGTATATTTACTAGGTTTTATTGCATAGAAAATTTTATTTCAATCATTTTTGCTTATAAACATGAAAGTTTCTGTCATTATATGCATAGTATAACTCTAAACAAATATGTATGTATATTTATCTTTACTTATACATTATTATTCGATTATTAATATAATGTACACAATATTATAACATCTAAAATATTAATTATGATCCTCAAATATAAAACCAATTTGTGAAAAATCATCTAAAATATTAGCCTTTTAAGCTGTAGGACTTTAGGATAAACCATACACTAGTTTTAATTTCGAGCAAGTAAGTATTTACTTATATTTTATTCACACGACATTCGTTTCTACAGAATAGTAGACAAATACTTACCTAAAATTACTTTGTGTTTTTAGTATTTTGCATGAAAAATTTGTAATAATAAATATGTACATGTATGTAGATAATAATGTTTCCAAATAAATATTTATAGTTGACTGTACATTATTTATTGTACTTACGTTAATGGGTACATTTTTATTCGTTCTATTGAATAAAAAAGATTATAGATGATATCCTTGTAATATGTATATAATGCAAAAAAGGTTATATTACATAAAAGAAATGTATGAAGCAAAAAGGAATACATTTTTTCTTGTTAAAAATGTTTTTATAAATTTTCTTCTGATATTATATAAAATGATGTTATTATATATTTTCTTTAATACTACACTATACTGTATATAAGTAATAGTATCTATGGTGTTATATACTTTTAACGTTACTTTGTACCTTAATACTTATTTATTCTACTATACGTATACGTATTGCGTACTTTACGCCTGTACACATAACTATTATTTGTTACACAGCGGAGTATACTTTACCTTCAGTATATCTTCGAAATGAATATCACAGTGCTGTATTAAGTAAGATTATTGTATTATTTAAATCTTACTGAACACAATGTCATTATTTTCTATACGAAAATATTTTCTTGTTTTGTACTTATATAAAAATGAGACTACGATTATTAACTCATAAATTTGTGTATCAATAAACATAAAAAGCATAAATTCTAAATGAGGTGTTCACATTTATACATAAAGAAATATAAAAGGAAATAATTTTCTTTATTTTGCAATGGTAATAAAAGGAATATCCTTTGCTTCAAACAAAATAATTAAAGTCACGTTGAAAATCTTATATAAATGATCATACCTGATGGTCTTAAAGTTTACACATGAAAAGTATAAAATAAGAAAAAATAATATATAATATGTTGCACAGGTAATATTATGATCAAAAATAACTCAGACATTTTTATTTAAACTACGATATTGTAAAATTTAAGTTTATTTATGTTGGTACTTGTAACAAAATAATAAATTAAAGTGGGACAATTGTGTCAAATATGGTAGAGATTTTTATTTCGATATTAAATCGTCAACCGAAATCAATGGTAATGTTTAAAACATCATATGTCAATGACTATATGAAATAGTAGACTCTGACATTAAAACATTTGTTTTGTTCTATTCAACAATTTCAAGTAATTTTTGATCGGAGTAGTATACAAACCAAATTATATATTTGTACATTACGTACACTATTTAAATATGTACAATCAGGCAATGTATATTTATATTTTTATTTACATAATATTTTTCGTATAATTGCTGCAATAAAAATCGAACATATACTATAAATAATTGTTTTAATTCCTTCAGAAATATCCTACACAATCACATCCGAAATATTAAATAAAAAATCATTTCTACTTTTTCAATTATCTGGTGTGTATATATGGTGTGTATATAAATGTGAATTATAATTTAGGAAATAATTCCATAATATTTTATTTTGGTTTCTTATTATTATTACTCGTATTTCGAGCACACACTTTACAGTATATAAAAATTAAATTAAGTTTGTGTTACTTACATTTGACATTTTATCCAATTATTCACATATTAATACTTTCCATACAATAGATACATATTTTTATGTAAAAATTTTATATGTAGGTATGTACTTCACTGTATATAAAACGTCAAACTAACAAATCTATTTTGACCAATTAGATTGATTTCTCGAAGTAAAATATAGGCATGTAAACTGCTTAAAACGTGTGAATACGCTTTACTTGGAACGTTCATGAAACGCTTTACATGACTCTTACTGCATTAAGTAAATACCCTCACTGCAATACGAGGTATACATTATATACACATATACTTAATTGTTAATCTAAAATATCATGTAGAAAAAATTGGATAAAATCTGCTCTTTGTTCAAATGACTTATTAAATAGTATTAAATTGAAATTGTGAAATATAATTTAAATTAGGTCAAGTCTCATAAATACACGCATACATACAAATAATATGTATTTAAGTATTAATAAATGTGTGATTGTGATTAAATAAATCCTTTTTTTTTTCTCTGTGATTATAATTTTAAAACGTAAAACCAAATCCTTTTAAGAATTAAATATTAAGAAAATGATTTGAAAATAAAGTTCTTAATTAAAGTAAAAGGTCTCTGTATTATGTGGTTATTTCATCTTCTAAACGTAATAATGTATACTCGTTGTATACGCATACTTATCAAACTAACTATAATGTATAGAAATTCATTTAATCTATAAAAAATTTTTTAAAGAAAAATCTCATTATAAATCAAATAGAAATCCTTTTCATTTCATTCGCCTCTCATGCAAGAGGAAATTTGATTTACATATAAGTAGTAAGGAGTTCATGTAAAGAAAATTAGAAGAAAATTGCACAATTTATTTATGTTTTTTTTTAACTTATATTCTAATAATTCATATTTTTCCAATTAAATATAATCTTTAATTTTTATCCTTTAAAAAAATAACTTTTATATTATAATATACTTTAATGATGATAAACAAAATAAAATTTTACACCATATTTCATTTTGATTTGGCATCAAAGTTCTCTGTATAGGTTGATCTTTGGTTCCACATAACAGCCTCAACTATGTTACTAAGTTTTTTAGTACTTTAGCATTCATCCATCCACTCTGTGTTTGAGTGTTTGCTTTGCTTTGTCAATCTTTCTTCAATCAATAATTTGTCTTTGTCTCTGGATGCGTTTCTATTATGCACTTACGTATAACTGTCATCGCACAATTAGGGCGACAACTACAGCGTATCGCCGAAAGTTCGCACAATTTGGGCGCAACTGCAGCGTAAAATATATATGAATTTTATATTTCTTCTTCTTCCGAATAGATTACTACTACTGTAAAATCCAGGTCGGGATGGCTTGTTGTCGCCGAAAAATAGAATAGAATCTATTTGGGCGATAGTGACAGCGTAAAGTTCAGCGTAAAATGTCCCATTTAATTACTGTATACGCTGTCGCTGTCGCCCGAATTGTGCGATGCAAGTTATACGTGAAAGCAATTTTGACTGTAGTATTCACTCTTTGGCATAAAACACTTAACAAGCTTTTCATTTTTATCATGCATCTATATTATTCTGTACATATATAGTCTTTTGATTTGTTCTGTTTTGCCATTTTTACTCCCACCTAACTATTTAAATGCAGTCACTTTCATGAAATTACGTTCTTTTATTCATAATGGTGTGATAATTTTGGTCAACTATTTGGCTTATCGACATTTTCTATGACTTTCCATATGAATTATTTTGTTAGTGTTTTTATCTAAAGAATCTTTTATCGTTCTCATTTGTAAATTCGTTAGGTGCGTGTTTTCCAGAAGTTTTCATCATCGAATTCTCTTTCAAGTCTTTGCATTCAAGTTTCGAAGGATTGCGATTATATTTTGTCGATGTTATGTTGTCAGTTGATTACATCAATATCCAAAACTTTCGTAGAAATTTCTGAAAATTCATTACCTAACTTTCTGTAAAAATAGCAGATGCTTATTCTCTTTTCATCCCTGTAGTTTCTTCTCATTTATTTATGAAATTAATATCAATTTTATTTAATAATATAAAAAAGTAATATAAAAAATAATATAAATAAGTACACAAATTTTATTTAATAATACACACGCGTTCGTAAATATTTTAATCCATTCTGTTTTTATATGATCACGAATCTCACTCTTAATTTAATAAAAAAAATTTTAATAACATTTTGTACAAAATTTAAATTTATTACCTTACTGACATCTGTCGAAACATTTATTTGTTTTTAATTTAAAGTTAAATTTTTCAACAAAAATAAACAATGAAGTTTATGAAAAAAAAACCTCATCATATTTTGGTATGTATGAATAAAAATAAAACACAAATATAATTATTTAATGAGATATAAATGACATTTACTTAACCTGCTTAAATAATAAGGTATACAATATACACAAATTTCAATCAATATGTTTTTTAGCATTAATTGTTTTACCTTTATTACATTAATTCTAGAATAAATAAAACGAATAATTTCCCATTACCAAAAACAATTACCGAGGTTCCATTTTTAAAAAAATCGATTGAGTATACAATTAAATTAATGAAGAATATTATGATAAATTGTGTTGATTAGTTCGTTCAATATAACCCAAAAATAAAACATGCTAATTTTAACTTTGACTTTATAAAAAAAATATATGTTCATATTTCACTAGATCAAATAGACATTTCAAAGTCAGTTAGTTGATTAATTCTTCATCTTCTTTTGGTATTACAACCCGGGATAGGTTCTAGCCTCCTGAACAATGTTTGCTCAACAGTCCCGATTCTGTGCAATTTGTTTCCAATTTCTTAAATTCATTGTAGTGGTGTCTTGTTTGGTCATACCATACATTTACATGAATAAACGAAAATATTTCAATAAAATGGAATAAAATAGTAAATAAATTTTCTAAATATTCGGAAATAATGCGCGTATAGTTTTTCGTGATTTTTTTTGTTCAATTAACAAAAAAAAAACCAAATCCTACTTACAAACAACACTATACACACCATCCTTCACCGAATGCGTACACATTTATCAAATTTATGATAATTGAATTCGGTGCATATAGAACCTCCTACATCATTAAAATAAAATACAGTCATGATCTCCATGTTAACATAGCATGATGGAAATTAATATCTTATAGTTTTTTTTTTATATTATTTTTATAATGCGAAAATCTTCATTAACATTACAACAATAAAAATAATTGATTTTGAACGATATCCTTTTCAAAATGGATATAAACTTCAATGAGTATACAAAACTACGGTGAATAATGTTTGTTAAAAAGAATTGATCCCTCATTCGTACTTAAATCTTCTTAAAATATACTCATTTTCTATCAAATCAACTTAATTTTTTCAAATCAGACAACTAAAAGTAGTCCATCAATTATTTTATTTTTTCATAATTTTTCTAAGAAAAAAATATTAAAATTATTTCAATTTCAATAATTTCCGTCTATATTTTACGTTGAAACTGAAAATAATTTAGCTCCAATAATATTGATTTTTTACTAAAATTACTGAATTAATTCAATTATTATAATCACGTAGCATTGCCATCGTTACTTACACACACACACACTCCATTTTATATTAAAAAGTTAACGAACACAAATTCATGCGTATACAAACGACTACTTAACTTACGTATATCGAAACACGTGAATTCAAAATTTACATTATTATGACGTATTTACTGAAAAACACATTTTTGTGTTCATTGAACTGAATTTTCTCATTTCATTCATTCATTTTCATTTATTCCCTGTGCTAGGTACAGTTGTATTTCTTTTCTATGAACTACTGTTTTGAAAAAAAAAAAATTATTCTTTTAATTTGAGAAGAAGAAATATAAAAAAAAATAAATTTGGTTTAAATCCATCACATTTCCTGATAGATATACATAGAATAAAAAAAATATTTAATAAACAAAATACGAATACCTACATAAAGGCATAAAAAGAACATAAAGAAAATTGGAGAAAATTTTTTCGACAAATATAAAAAGTAAAAATTCTATAGACTTTTCCTTTTTGCACTTTTAGAAAACGAAAGGTTAATGAAAGTTATTTTGAATAGAAAAAAAAGCTAATCTTTTGTTTTCTACTGAAAATAATTTGTACTACGAATTGCATTAAATTTTCTGTACCCAAAATAATGATATCTACTTTCCAATGTAATTACAAAATTTTCATATGGAGAGATGGTTTTGTTCGTGTTCACATCTATTAATAATAAAGAAAATTTTTCGAAATTTTTCATTGTGGTTTAGTAGACACATTTTTATTCTTATTTTCCATCCTTGGGAATACACTCTCAACACTTCAAAATAGTTCAAAATCTCTTCTTTTTTAATTTTTAATATTCAAAAGTTTCAATTTTTTTCATTTTTTTCTTATTTTCTATACCGTCGGTCTCATTCGCGACTTGCGTAAGTCCGAAAATCACATTTTTCAGGAGAAGCAAAAAACTTAATAAAATTTAAACTTTTTGTTGTTACTGTAATGACTTCTGAAAAGAAATTTAGTGTTTTAAAGAATTCTTCCACTCTATAGATTAATATTGTGTAAAAAAGTGAAATTATAGTTGATTTTACTGGACATACACAATTTTCCATTCTTCTAGCAACAAATTTTTAATGGACTTAAACAATTAGCACTTTATTTAGTACATTGATGAAACATTTGATCTTGGACAGGAAAATGTGTAAATCCTATTTGACATGAGTTCTAAAATATAGAAAACTATGTAAGTCCATGTACACAATTCATTTCTATTAATTTTTTTTAGAGAAAAAATTTCAAGAATAATTTAGAATATCACAAATAAAAGAAAACATGATATAATTATATACATTATATAAAAATTAAAAATAATAATAATAACTAAACACTCACCTTTTAAAAAAAAAACTACGCAGACGCTTTCAATTTGTTGCACTATACAAAACTGAGGATTTACACAATTTTCCTGTTGAAATTAAACTTACACATTTTGCTGTTTTATTGATAACTCTGTAAATACTCAACATAGAAGAGTATAACTAGTACTAAAATTTCAGGAATTTAATGCTCTTTTGAACGGTACCAAAACTTGATTTTTGAAAAAAATTGACTTACGCAAGTTGCGAATGAGGCCGACGATATCATTCTTAACACAGTGAAATTAATTTATTAAATATTTAAAAAAAAAAAACATATAGATTAAAGAAGAAAATTGGAAACTCCGAATAAAATGCCCAATGACCTCGATTTTCTATCCATACATATTCATGCACACTGTACGATTATATCTACATAATGTATACGTACTCGACTAACTTGATTTTTGTGGAATTAACTTGGAAAAGTTGTAAAAAGTTTATAAGAAAATTATTTTTTCTTATTATTCTCGGGATCTGGATTGTTCTTATGATTATTGTTATCATTGAAAGGCTCTAAGAATGAAAAAAAAATATAAAAAAAATTTACATAATTGATTAAAATTAAGCTAATCGTATTATTTTCAATTTTTCTTGATAAAAAAGAAGACATTAATTTCGAAAATATTTTCCGAGAAAAAAAAAATGCGAAACATAATCTCCCTTTTTTTTATGTGTTGTTTTTGACAAAGTTTAATCAACGGACCAAATAAATAACAAATGTGAAATAATCGTGTTTTTATATCGCATTGTTATTTTCATATACTCGTACTTGGATCACAAAAAATACGAAAATCACACTACAAATAAAAAATAATTTGATATATTTTCATATTGAAAAAAATTTCCTCTAATTATTTTATTTTTTTTTTTCCAATATTGTTCCTCAATACAATACAATCCATGTAAGTGCATATTTGCTTATGTAAGACCCGTAAGAGTAAGTTCAGTTTAATTTTCATTGTTGTTCATGATTGATTACATTCGTTGCTTTATTTATTTTTTATCAGTTTTCAATTTAAATGAAAATGTGATACAATTTTTCCTTTTTATATGTATGTATATACATACGAGTACATACATATACATATACTATAGTGTAGGTGAAATGTGCTATTGTGCTTTTTTTGTTACCTATTCTTCATTTTAATAGAATAGGTAATATCATAAATAAATACAATTTTTTTTTATGTAGGCTTAAAAAATCAGTCAATAAAAACAATAATTGAAAAGAGAATGTGATATTAGATGTTCTATGTGTAGGTAGATATTCATAGATTTTGATTTACATACGAGGGTAAATTGATAAGTCTTTACCAAAACTTCATCAATACTTATAACTAATAACATTATTTCTTGTTCGCTGTGAAGCATCTTCTTTCAAATAATATCTATCAAATATTTATGACAAATCTTCAAAAATAAAATGAAATGGTAAATAGATTTCTTACAAAAACTGAATTCGTTCATCATAGAAAACTCAGAGAAAATTTAAAATGTTGGGCTGATCTAGATCCTTCTATTTCCAAAAAATGAAGAAATAAACAGATAGAAACAGATTTGGATCAAGAGATGAAGTAATTGGTGAAGCAAATGCTTATATTGAGGAATTTAATAAATCGCATTTTAATAAAGGATTAATGAAACTGCAAAAGCGTTGAAAAAAGTTTTTCTAAATAAAAGGAGATCACGTTGAAAAATAAAGTAGATTTTACTTTAAGAAAACATATTTAGTGTTTTATTCCAAAAACTTATCAATCCATAGTTGTATAAGTACATATGTAGAATATGTATAAAAAAAAAAAAATTACGTAAATTCTTTTTCATTATTACTCCATTGTATACGTATACCCCAAGGTACAAATTTGTGTTTATGTAAGCGGAATTATACTCATATTATTAGGTACGTATATATACTTATTTTGTATTAAAAAAAATTATATTTATTTATAAATTTATGATAAGATTTCCATTTCAAATTTATTTTAAAAGAAATTAATACCCTCTATCATAACATTAAGTCATATCATGTTATATGTGTAAAATATTGAATATCTTTTATTCAGAAATTTTCCAGCTAATAAGATAATGTGGAAGATATACATCCTATTTCATATTTATATTTTTAAAAATATTTCTTTAAAGTGTTTTTCTTAAAGCAATTTTCTTTACGTGAAAAATTATTTAAAGAAAAGAGAAAATTCACGAGAAAATAATTTTCTTCAAATGTGGATTTCAAACACAGATGTGGATTTCAAACTTTTTAATTTTATTTTTGTTTTAAAATATTCTTTTTGAATAAAAGAAAAATATAAGTTTTACCTCTACGGATTCTATAATAGGTGAATGTGTTTATTGCTCACTTTATTCCATATGTTTTTCATTGCCACGTACTCACATTTTTTATAATTTTCTATAAAGTAAAAGGGTTAAAGTATACCTTGGTGTATTTATTGTCCTCGAATTATAGCAAAAATAATAAAATAGCAAACTGAACATGTTCTAGTATTAGGTACTAATTCAATACTATTTCATTTTATAATGTAAGATTTCGTATCGTTTCATATGAACTATTATATGTGGGCAGAGGCACGTATTTTAATTTAAAGCAACAGCACGAACAATAAGAGTAACAAAAAAATAAAAAATAAAATCCAAAACATAAAAGGTAAATGCGTAAATTGAAATAAGAGTATACACATTTAAATACAAATATACACTATATACTTACGTTTCATGTGCTGTTCTTTAAGCATTAAAAATTCTTTTTGACTGCTTTTCTCTTTTTAACCGGGTCGATATCATATAACAAAGGAGTAAAAGGATCAAAAAATCATGTAATCTCAATTTTTATACTACTTATTTTATACTTTTTATGTATGTATTTACGTACATATTTATAATACGTCCTGTAAGTTTTATAAATAATTTTCACATTAACATTTTAATTCATTACAAAATATTACCACACCACACATATATTACAATTCACGGCATATAAGTACGCACACACGTAGAATACTAAGAAGCTTATTTAACTTTTTCGTTCAAATAAATTACATCCCCGTACATTAAATATGCGTACGTCTATAAATATTTTTTATAAATTATACTACATATATTCAGGAATGAAATTTGATGCTAAGCACGCGTTTGATACGTCTACACAATTAAACGAATTTTTCAATTTTATTTATAAATGAAGAACAATAACATTCAGGTTAGATTTTTTTCAAGTAATAGATGGAATCGATATTAACTGTATTGCACTGACTGTACAGTGGATAGTTTAATTTATTTTCATAATAAAATACTGCTGAAGCGGGAAAAAATATTCACATTACATTATTATGCTTGTATCATAACTTGTATATGCATAATGAACATAAATGCAATGTTCTTATAAAAATTCATACAAAAAAAAAAAAAAAATTACAATTATCATACATGATGCATGAAGATTCCATGAAAGCTGAAAATTTAATAATTTTAATTATATTTTAAAGAAAAAGAATACCAACAACTCAAATTTAATTTGAAACATAAAATATCTTTCTCTATATGAACATGAATACTATGTACTTCATGATGAGTTACGTATGTCCTGTCTGTATCATCAAATGATAATGTTGTGTTACATAAGCCTTTATTAAAATATACAAAAAGGAAAAAGCAAGAGTTACTTATAAGCCTTATAAGACAAAAACAAAGTTAAATTAATGTTTAAGTAAAAAGAAATTACCTAATATAGGCGCTAACAGGTAGATGTGTAGTTTGGTGTCTACCAACAGGAACGTCAAAATTTTCAATGGCAACAACGACAGCACCAAATCGAAAAGTCAATCTCAAACTTTGATGCTGTGCTCAGTGCTGTAGTGTGACAAACTGAAAAATTTTGATATAAACAAAGTTTGCACATTTAAGCGATATTATTTTCAGAACGTAATGTGATCCATTGTTCTTCAAAATAATAAAGAAATCAGGTGAAATTCTAACACACTTATTTGTAAACCTTTCATGTGAAAGCAACTATACAACCTACAGTATACACTACATATATTCGCATGCAAAATAAATACGACGCATACATACTGTAGGTACTTAGTCTTAACGGCTCATGGAAAACAATTTTTTCTCATTATTTCGATTTTATTTACATAACCATAACAACGGATTATACATTATTCTACGTATTTCTACAACCTTAATTTTGTTTTGTGTATAAAAAGATGCTCATTACGATTTAAAAACATTTCGTTATATGCACAAGTATACAACTTGAAAAGTTATTTCAAAGTTTGTTTAAAATGTGATATATGTATACATGTATACTCTATAAAGTAGACATACAATACATATGTACATAAAATACAGACTATAGACAGTAGATAGGTTAAAATATCTACATAATTATATATCCAGCTACTAAGCCACACATACGAAGAGTACACAATACAATTTACAATGTGAAAATGATATGAATTTTCTATATTGTGCTTGTGCCAGGCAGACAATATACATAATTCCTAATAAAAAAAATACAATTAACGGATAGAAAGATAGCAAATTAAAATTTCCGTAAATAAAAGAAAATGTATAAGAATCTTTTTCTGTTGATAAAGAATACTATACTATATTACATCATTATGTAATATGGTTTTGATTATGAAAAGAAATATTCCATTTTGCATTAAATGTCGCTTTTGATAAATTATATTATACTCACAAAAATTATTAATTTTTTATAACTTATTCACACTAATATACTTTTAAGCTGTATACACACACAATACGACCATACGACGTTACGAGTACAATAGTATACATAGTATCCAATTTATTTTGTTGACGATTTATATAAAATTAAAATTGAAATTTTCCTTTATACAATAAATTATCACATATAAGTACAAACATACATACTTATTCTATAGGAAATCTATGAGAACGAAAAATGTTGGTTCTAAATTGAGTTGAATTTATAATGAAACTGATTTTTTTAATATTACAAAAAATGCGTACATATTTTAATTTTTACAAATAAAACAGAATCAAAACAAGAAGATACACTAGTACATTTAGTACTTATACTTAATAAAACATATAAAATAATAATTATAAAATATTTCTATTTACGCAGTATAGTAAGTTTAAGTAGTACTAGTAAGTCTTATTAACTAATGCGATATGTGTCTTAATTTAATTGTTGATTGCGTGATTTGAATATGCAATAGAACCAAGGCGTTTGAACTTAGTGACTTGCTCTGTGTTATATTCGTTCTGTCTATTGTTAAATGCGTTCTTACTTGTTAACATAATTTGTCTGTCCTCATTTATTGTCAGTCCCATTTTGACTGTCGCTTTCTCAATCGCGAGAAATAATTCTTTTGCGGCTATGAAATTCTTTTGCAATGATGATCTACTACATGAGGTAGTATTTGTACGGATTTTACGGATACGGATACATATAAATTATTCATTTTTTCTAATATTTACATTTATGTTTTTACTAATTGAAGAATAAAAGCCTAGTGGAATTTAAAATAATTATTAAAAATATTAAACAATTTTACGTTATAATAAATGTGAATAAATTACATCGTGATTTTTTTAGCGTGGTATTCACCAACATAGATATATCCATCGGATATATTTTAGCCGGATACAATTTCATCTTATTCATCAACCTAGATAAAATTTGTTTTCGAACTTTGTTTTCGAGTAGAACATGTGTGTCAAACATATCAGCTGATTGTATTTTTATATTACAAAATAAAAAAGAGGTTCTGTGATGTGATAATTATATGCAAAGATGATAATACAGTGGTACCACATTATCTTTGTTTGCGCTGTTGCTGTTAATAACAAGGTTATGTTCGGACGATATTTACAATACCACTCCGAGGTTGTCTTAAAAATATCCGAGTAGTGTTTTATCCAGGTTGATGAGTACACTTTATCTCAGATAAAAGATAATCTATGTTGGTGAATACCAGCCTTAATGTTATTTAGTTTTATTATTTCATATAATATATACATCATATACATTATGTGTGTTATACGTTAATGACAATAAATTTCACCATAATCCCATAATACATATGTATTTGTTCGATAAAATACATAATTTGAAATGTGTAATGAAACGTTAATTTACATACACAATTATTCATTTATGAATATACTTTTGTAAGATTTTTCAAAATTGTACTGCACTATGAAACGTTACTAATAACGCAGTTATAAACGTCACTGTACTGCATTGAAATGGATCATATTGCACTGTATTTTGAACTTGAAAATGATGTTCTATTGGAAAAAAATAGTAAGCAGGTAATGAAATTTATAATGGCAATCATATGATATGCAATACAGCGCAATGTGCGAATATAATATTATTTTGAGTCTCTTGTGAAATCTTTAAGCGTGTAGTACTCAGTAAAAAGTAAAACGTGGAAAACTATGTAATTATATATACATAAATTTGAAGCAAAAAGTACTAAGTGTATTGAAAAATGTGATTTCATTTTAAATTGAAATAATATTAATTCAGAAAATCTTGACCTAAATCTCAAATGAACACGGATTAATTGCCACGATATATCCAATTTATTTTATCGGTTCGACATTTTTCATAAAATTCAAAAATCTTTATTCGCTTGAGATATCGAAGTTATCTGTCCACGTTTACACATTTTGCTCACACAAAAATCATTTAACAAAATTTAATTAAAATCTTCTTATGAATTTATAATACGTATGCATATGCGTATACGAGTATGTGCACATGTATGTAATTTTGTAATCCTTAAAATGAATTACTAAACAGTTTTTTATTTTGAAAAATTTAATTTTCTTTGAAAATATCTTTTTATGAAAGAAATGAAATAAATAATTCCATTTTTTTGCGATTACTTTGAATTGAAAACAAACAATAAACATTTTATTCATTTCATTTATTTGTGCATTCTGATTTATTTTCAGTTTTCATTTTGTTTTTTTAGTTATTATCTTTCAGTAAAATGAATTTGTGTATCTCATGATAGATTCATGCTTCATGTAATGTAGTAATAATAAATCTCATCAAAACATTTTTTTATATTTTTATAACATACTTCTGCGAATAACACTTTTAAGTTTCATAATCTTTCAAATAAAATCACAGTTTTATTACTTCTCTTTATCCCAATTTTGAATTACTGCAATAAGATAATTTCATTTTTTTTTTACTTTCTGTTAAATCGTTAAATACTTCAAAAAACCCAAAAGCACCAACCTCTGAATATATCATGCATGTAAGTTTTTTTTCATAATAAAGAGTCTTGTTTGTAAATTTTCTTCTTCTATTAATTTACATATTTACATATTTGTCTGCTTGCATATACAAATGTTCACATGTTTATTTGTGTAATGAAAAACTTTCAAGTATACGGTCTCTGTGGTATTCAAAAACAAATCCTTTTTTTATATCTTATACACTCGACCAAAAAACAAGAAAAGAAAGTGAGTATCACTCTTTTTTTGTCCTTAAATGCCTTTCAACAAATTTTGTTTTTAAGTGTTCAACACGTGCAAAATACATAAAAATAAAATTGAAAATCCAATATAAATTTTATATGAATATAATACTCGTATGAGTATAAGAGTTTACATGAACATAACATTCATTTGTTCTTCTTCATATGTATAATCGTGATCGTAGCGTGTGTACGCACTTATATTAGTTATCAAATTTCGAATTAAAATATACTCGTATAGATACAGCATCATTAGACTTTAAAGAATTATCAAAATTTCCGTTTCGTTAAAAAATCCGTTTCGATAAACTACACATGTTTATTAACAATATATCCGAAATATTTATGGAAATTTTCGGTCCAGCACTTATGAAAACGAGGAGCTATGGGCGCTGAAAATGAGGAAGTTGAGGTCTATCGAGCGAGCGCACACTTAAAAAACCGATAAATATTATAACAAGCGAAAGGCACATGTAGTCGCAGAACATTCAACAAAAGAAGAGGAACACTCGAAGAAACTTGAAGAAAAACAGTTTTGAAACAGTTAAAGTAGTTAACAAGTCTTCGAGGGACATCAAAAGACTAGCGCTCAATAAAGTGAAATGAAAAGTGCTTGTGGAAGTGGTAATAGACAAAAATAATATTTGTAACAAAAACGTACTTTCAAGCTTTTGAGTGCGAAAATAAAAATTTATACTCACTTCACATAAGCTATATTTTGGTAATGAAAAAACAACAAATTTAAAAAATTGAGTTTCCGCAATCAAGTGATGGAACGATGGAAAGTGTATAAAAGTGAAATGTTAAATTAAATATTTCATAGAAATCAAATACAACGCAATGAATGAAAAGTTGCAGAGAAAATACATAACTTAACTAATAACGGATGCGGAAAATTTTTAATTTAATGAAACCTCTTGAAAATTTAAATTGCCGAAAGGAAAACAAAAATAACATTTATGACAAACAATATTATTTATATAAAATTAACAAAATGCAAATAAAAAAAAAATAATAAAAGAACAAATGGTATACCTGGCACAAGTTTATGAAAAGTTAATAAATTCATAGTTTTGCTTGCTCATTGGTAAGCTTCACTCATAAACAAAAGCTTAAACATAAAAATTTCAATATTATATGATGTAATTATTTCTTCTTTTTAATATTGAATTTTTATTCTTAATTTAAAATTTACATTTTTATTATGTTTATTGTATTGCAAAATATTATACCACCAAGAACATATTAGTTTAGAATTATGGTAAATATAACAAAAGTTCATAAATTTCTGACTGGAAATAATTTAGTTTCATATTTTTTTTATAAAAATGAATTTAGCCCACTCTGTATTTATTTTTTGCATTTTTTATTTGCATACATTTTTCACCACACTCCCAACAAATATGAAATATGAGCATAGATGTGTGATATGGGTCATTCTCTGGTAACGAAGAGAATATTTTTTGAAATTTTTTTTTTATTAATAAATAACGACAATTGAAACCGTACACATTTATTAATTTACTACTACACTACAAATATTTTCTCACAAAATTCTCTAGACTATTACTCCTAGTAGATACTTTATAATTTCCGTTTTAATATTTTTTTTCTCCTTATGTCTAAATTAAACTTCCGATTGGAAACCCATTATTTATAATAATTTCTTAAATTCCTAAAAAAAAAAAGTAGAAGAAATAAAAAAATATAATTGTTGAAATCCAGGTAAAGCAAAGGACAAAACAAGGTAATACAGAAGACATTTCAAAACAAATATATGATTATGTTATGAAAAAGATATATGAATTGAGCAAATATTAATGAACAATGAAAATAATTGTGTAAAATGTCTTATACTATTGACACACTGCAGAGATAAACCATGGTTTTCTAGTTTATCTTTACGATAACCGACTTCCAGAACTCGGTTAAGTTAACAGAGTTTCTACAATTCAGTTATCTTGTTAACCAAGTTCAAACTCAGTTATCTTTGACGTTTGTGTTATTATTATTTTTTTTTATATTATTTTTAAACAAACTGTCAAACCAAATTTCAGCTAACATGCTGACTAGATGAAAAAGAATTAGTCTTTGAATTTATTTCTCGACAGGTGTCGTATGAATACATAAACTAGTTCGCCTCAATTTAAATGTGTCACCCATACCAGGTTATCGATAAACCATTTGAGATAATCATGGTTTATCTCTGCAGTGTGTCAATAGTATTAGAATACTACTTATTCATTTTCATTTACTATTCAAAAAAGTTTTATATAGAAGACAGTAAATAAATCTTTGTTTATGATTAATCATGTTTTAATACAATTTTGTGCATATTTGGAAAATATAAATGTTTGCACTACATCGCTGAGCACTCAACATCAGCTCCACCTTTCAAAAGAATCCACAAAATATTTTCCGATATATTTTTTTAGGTTTTGATTTCACTTTTCACAGAATCCCCCTGTATACATGTTAATGTTGTACTTTCCCATATATGAACATATATAATGTATAATGTATGCAAATTGAAAAAGTATGTATATAAGTAATATAATATGCAAATATATTTTACATAACGGGGTATTTCAATTAAAAAACATTTTTTTTTAAATATCCTTTTTGAATTTTGTGTAATTTTTGAACAATGAATTTATCCAAAAGTGAAATGTATCTGTTAGATATTTCAAAATTTTATATATTCGTGTACCCGCAATTAAATTTATTTCTATATCCCAACAACTCTATAATAAGCAAACCACTTTAATTATTGGAGGTGTAAGTGCAAAAATATTGCATACAGAAATGAGTCTCTAAATCATTTCACATTTTAATGATAACAATGAAATCTAGTCGCAATTTGGTCTGTGATTTAATTCAGACACAGAGCCATTGATGTGTGAACATGAGTGAGATGATATTCAAATCAAATATTTCAATTTATAAAACGTAACAACAAATATCAATAGTATAAATATAAATATGATATATCAAACTCGAAACACTCTCTATGTATTTTGGAGATATCATATATTACACCCAATCATTTATAATAACTTCCAACCGGAAAATATTTAGAGCTGTATATGCGTATTGAATGTTTCTATATTTTGTTTTGGTTTTTTTTTTCAACTAGCTATGAAAATAAAATTAAATTACTAAGTGTCCAGGCTGTAGACAAACAAATATCCATTTTATTCTATACTGGTAGATTTTTTTTCATCATTTTTTATTAAATTTTATGTTTAATGGTATCATGTTATATTGCTGTCGACATTAAGAGCGATTCACTCGTCATATACTCGTATGTATGCAAATACCGTATACACGATACATGATATGATACACAGCAACTGAGTAAATAATTCAATCAAAAATAATTTTACTCACCCATTTCATCAATATTTATTTATGATTTATGCAATTTTTATTGCGCATAAAATATATATATCCTTTCAAGAAAAAATAAATGATTTGATTTTATTTAATTTTTTTTCTTCATAAAAGGTATTTTCTCTTAATAAACTTTTTTTTCTTGTTCTTTTTACACGATAGTCCGATATCCGAGTCAATAAATTATCCTTTTGAAAATGAATAATTCCAAATTAATTATTAGTATTTGATCTTACTTTTTTCTGTTTTTTGGGTAAATTAAAAATAATTATTTTCTCGAAAAAGCAAAATATATAAAAATACTTTTTTATGTACTTGTGTACGTAAAACAAATTTAAATTCAAATTCGAAAGAAAATCTTCAATTACATATGTATTTATGTACCTACCTAAATACGCTGTTTGAGAACTTTATCAATATTTTAAAAGTTTTATAATTCTAAATTTAATATAAATGTGAATCCAAATTCAATTTTCAATTAGCTGAATTGTGAGAAATTATCGCTTTTCTTGTGAGTTTGTTGTTGTATCATATTTAATAAAAATAGAATTTCAACTTTTAAATGTACAACATTACATCATACTGTGATAGAAAAATACAATGAATTTTCCATTTAAATAATAGGGACTAAAAAACACAAGTTTTTTTGTCTTGAGGTTGGTAATCTCCTTATCAGGAGACATCTGTGCTAAATTTCATGTCAACACCCTAAACAGTTGATGAGAAAGTGCAGTTTTCGATTTTTAAAATGAGAGTGAAAAAGTTCTGAACAATAATGCACCATCTCACTAACTGACTATTTTGACAAAAATTCAACTCATATCGTTCCACGGTGATTTTTCTGATGAAAGTAATTAAACTTATCTAATTTCTAAGGTATGGACATTGACATGAAATCTATCAAAGATGTCCATTAGTATACTTCCATGTATTACTATTCTAAGTGCAAAATATCTAATTGTTTGTTGGTTTAGCTTTCATGATTTAAATTGAAAATTCACCTTATTTTTTTTGTCACATTTGTACAAAAAATTAAAATAAATCGACGATTGAATAGATAATAGATATAATTATCGTGTAACTTTTATTTATTGGTAAATTTATATTAAATACTCCTAACAATAATTGTTGTATTCGCGTACAGCAAATCAAACGATGAAAGAAAGAAAATATTAAAATTCATAATTTTAAAACAGAAATTAGAGAAATTTTTGAGTGTTTTTCATCTCCTTTATTTTAATTTTGGAAATTTTTTTCATTTATAAGAAAATATAAATGATATTATAAATTCACACTTGTACGTGAGTATATGAATGTTACGTTTCTAGAATAAATACAAGGCAATCATAAAAATAAATGATTATATATTCTACTACATACGTTATGTGTATTTGTAGCGTAGATTACTTAATTGTGTGTATTAAATAAATTTTCTCGACATAAACAAATACTGTGCTCTAAAGATTCTAAATATTTAGATACACACACATACAAATAAATAATGAAGAATATTATATTTTTGATCCAGAATCGTACAAAATAAAATTAAATATGGATTTGAAACAAAAATTTATGAACTCTTAAAATAATAACGTTAAAGAGAAAACATTTTTTTTTCATAATACAACTGCTCTTAATCAATCAAAATAAAACAAAAATAAAAATTATGATATGCTAGTATGTATTGTTTATTACATACATGCGTATCATACCAGCAGTATATCCTTCTTTATTGATTATTTTATTAAGTGAATATTATTGATTCAATTTATCTGCCAAAAAAATAAATAAATAAAATAACAATAATATGGGTACATATACTTATGTATGAACCTACATGATGCGCTGTGCTACGTACTTAATGCACATACATATGAATGTTATATAAATATAATTGTATCTACCTAATTCCGAACGGTTTTGTACACATTAATACAGTTTTGTGGAAAACAACCATTCGAATTTAAAGATGAAAATTCAATTTTTGTAAAATTTTTATGCAGATATTTTCAATTTCTTCGACATTACGGACCTATTGATCACCAAATCGATCTTCGTAATCCCTCTCAACTAATGATCATATATCATTCATGCACATTCATGTATTCATTATTATATTAAATCTCAAAATCAAAATATAAAAAATGTATAAACTATATAGCCAACCTCCGCATATAGCGTCGATCCCATTATCAAGATTAAACCATCAATAATAAATCACCACATCCTCCTCTATACACAATTGTGACCAAATTTCAACCCAGATCTAGACGTATAGAAATCACATATGAGTATAAAAATACGTACAAAATTATTAAAAAATATTTTATTATAATAGTCCGAAAACAAAAATTATATTACAAGATATGTATGTATTTATGTATAGAAATCGTCTTCTCATTTCTCTACAAATAAAGTTTATAATTTTATTAGTTTATGCTTGTCATTCAATTGAATTAAATTCAAAAGAATTTATTAAATAAAAAATAATGAAAAAACATTTTTTTTTTTATATATTATTATGTATTTTACATAACTATTATGTGAATACTACATTACTACATAATGTATGTTGTATATTATTTTTGAAATAAAATAATCTTTTTAATTTTAAAACTTAGTGTGATTTTTTTATATAAAAATAATGAATTTTAAAAAAGGTCATCATAAGGATTTTCCATTTTCATTCTGCATATGTACGGTACCTACTAAAAAATTATAAACAAAAAACCTTAAGATATTGTGAACTGATAATTTTTTTGTTTTTATTAAATACTTAATTTTAGGATTTTCGAAAATATATTATATATAGTGTATGTGTATCTGTGTATTTATTTGGTTTTTGTTTCTTATTTTTTTTTTTAAATATTCATATACAAATAGATATACAGGACAGGTATTTGAATTGTACATTACTGATACTAGATACATTTTATCTTTAATTTAATTTAGTTTTTGTATACAAATTACACAATCCCATGCTCTACTTCTGCTTGTTTTCTTTCAAATGAAAAAAAAAAAAAAATTTACAATCTCTATAATAATTTTTAAGCTAGTAATCTTGTTTTCAACCTCGTATAATAATTATTTTGAAGTTTAAAAAATGATTAATATTACCAATTAATATATGATTATACAATTTACGGTGGTATGATAATATTATTCTGGATTCTTCACTGTGATAATGTGGTACATGCCAATAATTTTAAATTTTATACAAATTAAAAAAAAAATTAAAATGTTATATGTTAGTAAAGTATATGTATATGCAGTGAATATTATTCAATTCCACGAATATTTTGGTAATTTTGAATTATTTTCTGAATGAATTTATATTGAAAATAAGTGCTGAATCGATTTTATTGAAGAATTTTGAAAAATGTTCAACTATGTAATTTTTTTTCAAATATCTTTTTTACGTTATAAGGTATAAGAATTAACTGAATTATAATTTCGTTCTAAATACGAGTACACAAAGAGTATATAAAAGAAAGAGAGTTTCTACCTGAAAACAAAACATCAAAAATCGAATAGACAGGAAACGAAGAATTGTTGGAATTGACGGTTGAATTGTTTTGAATTTTTCCGTTTATAACTGACAACACCTGAAATTTATGAAAAAACATACAATGATTTAATTTTTTTTATGAAATTAATTAAAAATGTATTTTTATAAAATATTTTTTAAAATTAAATACTCTATCAAACATAATTAACTTCATAATAACAATATATATAGTCATATATATTAAAGCTGCGATTCCACTTATTGACACTTTGTCAAATATTTGACCATATTTGATGTCATAGACGTGTAAACCCTTGTCAAATATTGTCAAAATGATGTATGGCAAGTATGGCATCAAATATTTGTTGTCAAATATTTTGTTGTGTGTAAACTCCTGTTTTCATATTTGACATCAAACATTTTGTCAAATAAAATATTTGATAATTGGATGTCAAACAGTGTCAAACAACGTCATAGTTCTACCGCCTTTATACTACTTATTTTGATTTATATACATATTATTTTACTACTGTCCTGATTTAATTTAAAAATTTAATAAAATTTTGTTTAATAAAATTGAATTATTTTAATAAAATTGAATTTTTTTTAATAAAATTGAATTTTTTTTTTTGTTCAAATTGGTGTTAATTGTGTTTGTAAAAAAAAATATTGAATAGAAAAAGGATTTATATACTATTATTTTATTACTGTTCCTGATTTAATTTAAAAATTTAATAAAATTGTTTAATAAAATAATTCAGATTTATTTAAAAAAGAACAATATTCAGAAATAAAATTATAAATTATTATTTGTAAATAAAATAAAATTAAATAATCTAACTCAAAATTCGTTTTAATTCACTTCACGACTGTCGTAACACATTATATTAAAATGTCGACTATGATGTCAAACAAAAAATTAACGCAATATGTCAAATAGTGTAAACCAACGTCATATAATGATGCCATATATTTTCTTTGACACTCTCTTGGTCAAACTTTTTGACGTCAAATTGTTCTGTAGTGTAAACTCCCCGTGCCATATATTTGGCATTTCTTTGTCAAATATTTGACGAATTGTCAATAAGTGGAATCGCAGCTTAATATTAATATTATATTGCTGTTACCTGTTGTATTGTATATTATATATTATACACATCATCAACTCATACATACATTAAATGTATATGTGTATATGTATATTTATTTTATATACACTTGCCTTGCAGTCATAAGTCATAACAATGATGTATTTATGTTCAATGTTTATATATTTTGTATATTTGAGCTTTATGGCTTTATGCATATACAAAGATATAAACCAATGTATATTTAATTTGTTATTATTTTCATTCTTTTTGCAGTATATAATTGCATATTATATATTATTTATAATGTATAAACATTATATGAGTATGAGTGGCATATAATGCCATATCATAATACAATACACCTTACACTATTCAATAACAATACAAAGAAACTGTATAGTATGTATTACTATGTGTGTATATTATATACCATATATACTGGCATGCTGTGATATTATCTAACCGCTCCCCTTCACTTCGAACCTATATATTTTCTATTGGTTTTGAACAGCAAATTTTTATTTTTAAATCAATGATTTCTGTTTGAATTTAATATTTTCGTATTTTAGTTTTCAGTCTACAGTAAGGGACAAAATGGTTACTCCTTTTTAACACTTTTTAAGAATCGGTAAATTCCAAAAATATAAATGCAATACATATAATAATATAAATTAACATATTTTATATCAATTTATTATCTATTATTCACTCACAATTTTATATCTTCATTTTAACATATTTTTAAGATAAAATTAGACCGAAAAATTTCCTTGCAAAAAAAAAAAAAAATAATTAAAAACTACAAATTAAAAATTTTAAATAAAAAAAAAATTATTAAATATAATTTTTAAAAAATTATAAAGGATATTTTTGTTTACACAATGTGTTATAAAATGTATTATAATACATAATTCTGTCGCGGACTGTAGACTGTACACTAACAAAAAACATAGCACTCATAACCAATTATCAAAGATTAAACAGCAAACAGACAACATTGCACAATTTAGCAATATAAGTAGTAGGTATTTATAAAATAAATGATAATAAATATCTAAGTATATGTATATATACATATAGAGTTAATTATGATAATACTCTTTCACACAGACGTGAAAAAGTTATGGGACAAACATAATCTTTCATCATTAGAAAACATAATCACACTGATATATGGATATTCGATATTTAGCATAAAAAAACAAAATGTAAAAACATATTGCTTTCAGAAAAATTTCATAGAACATCTATTGCCAATTAAAAGAAATGGAAAAATATATCAAGATAAATCAGTTAATTTTTAAGAAAAATTATTACAAGAAGAGTATGGGAACAGGAAAGAATCCACAAAAGTTCGTAAAATCCTTGCGGAGTTAATAGCGACGATTAGAGGTGGTCTGTTGGATTTAAAGGTTATCATTTACTCAAAGTAGTTTTGTTATAATGTTTATTTTTTTTTATTTTTGGAATAACGAAATTAACAATATTTCTATTTTTTATTATATTTTAATATTTCGGAATTAATTAAAAATAAAAATAATAATTATTATAAAAATTAATTAATAATCTACATATACGTTTTAAAGTATTTTTTTTTAAAAAAGTCTTGCTAGTCCCATAATTTTTTCACGCCTGTGAATTAGCAATTTATATGTAAATACAACTGCATAATGTTAAAATTAAAACGTATTTATTTAGTATGTATACATACAAATACTTGGTATAAATATATAAAAATTTAAACAAAGTGCTTAACATACATACAAACTTGCATATAAAATACATTATATAAATATAATGATCAAGTATATATTGCATGTTGTATTCAAAAAGGCCAAAGCATGCATATACATACATGCGAATGGATTTATGTATTATATACTTTAATGTTGCTGGTCTGGTTGCTGTGTAGCCTTACATACATATAAACAAATAACAAATATAATATGAAAAAGTTTTGTGTTTGGTATATGATTTTCTCTATTCTCTTTACACTATATTCTATATATTTATATTGTATATATATTATATTGCACGCAAAACATGCAAAACCTATAAATAAAGCAAAATGACAACTGATAAAATATCAGCTGTTGTAAACAAATTTATTCATTTTCTCATTTTTCCTATACAACTCCATATAAAGAGAGAAAAGCTTTATACTGAAAAAGTTTGGGCTTGGCAAAAAGAAATCCCGTTATTTTTACATGGAGTTGGGAGCTTGGCATAAAGTGATGCTATTTTTTTTATATTGAGTTTTTCGCTGGCATCACTACCGACACCTACAATTGTTGAAAAATTTTTTGGTCCGAATGTTCCTATGAATCAGTTTCTCTCCTACTTTTATATACTTTTTGAGTACATACATAATTCTTTCTTCATTTCATCGAATTGATGTTGACTAAGGCACCTGTAGATTAATAAAATTCCAAGTCCATGTAATTAGTCAAATCAGAAATACTCTTGTAAAAGCTTTTACTGATGAAAATTTAAATTTCTGTTATACTTACGTTATACCAAAATATTAACGATTGCGCAGTACATAAAATTCAAAATAAAATTTCTAGCATCTTATTTTCCAAAAAGCATCACAATTTCTCGAAAAATTAATAAAGTAAGATACCTATGCTACGCTACAGATAGAAAATAAATTTGTCAAAATCAAGTATTTTAGCGTTCAGTTACAGAAAAATATAGAGGTTTGGGATAAAATAACTGCAAAACTTTTTGTATAGTAATCACAATTTATTTATTTTTATTTGTTGCTTTATTCAGTTCAACAAAAAATCTTAAACAAATTAATCTTAATTAAAATTTTAAAAACTTTATTTTACAACAATCCTTGCATAAAATTTCATATAAACATCATCTTTTGTTGCTGTCTTATTCGGTTCTACTTGTTTCTGATATTCATGATGTAATGATAGTTTTGGCTTCGGCTTTTATTTTTCCTCTCTCTTAATGCGTAATATAGATGGTACAAAACTTGTAACGTCTGCACTCAATTTTCTATAAAGATAATAATCAATAATCGAATTCAATTAATGGTTAAAATGAATTCTTAGCAACAAATTCTGAAATATATTGACAAACCTTATTTTGTGGTTTGGCAGTAATCGTTGTTACACCCTTTGAATCTTTCTCAGATGGCGAATTTTATTGTTGTGAAATTGAAATGAACAATAATAATAAATTAATAACACATCAATTAGAATTCTGGATCTTCTATAAAAGTGTCATTTCGGTTGCCAGAAAATACCTGGAAAATGAAAGAAATAATCAGTGAATAAGTTAATGAAGTGTGATATTAGTTTATTATGTTCGGGAATAATAATGCACGCAATATATGAGTACGTAATATGCAAATTAATATTTTTTTTTTTAGTTTTAGATTTCCAGATTTTCAAATTGTATACTGTTAGTTTTAATGGGAATTATTCAATCATCTTTTTGAATACTTAGATATTTATACTGAATATTATTATATTCATTTATTGTTTCTCGTATCCTTTAAGGATGTTACTATTGATTAATTGTTGTTTATTCGAATTTAAATTCAGAATAAGAATATTATAATTTTATGTACTGAAAATGAAGTATCCTTTTTTATTAAATTTGTTCAACTCCAGATTTCAAGTATAAATGTGTATATATGTAGGAGTATGTATATCGTATTCAAATTTTCATTAAAACTTTTCAAGAATAGTGCAGATAGACTTAGAAGAGAATAATTTAAAAAAAAAAACATTTTTCACACATGAAGGAAAATGTTAAATATAAAATTTAATGTGTACCAATACATATAATTTTTCTCGTTTTCTCGTTTGCATGGTTTTATGCGTTTGATTGCGTGCAATTAAGCAACCATACACGCAAACGTCAAAAAAAGCAACCAATTAATTACGATAAAAATCCACTTGCGCATGGGGAAATACTTGCATATTTGAACATAATCCGACATCAAACACATAGAAAAAACAATTCAATTTAAGTAAACACAAAATGACTGCTGATGACAATGGCAACACAAAGTGTGTATCTTCTTCTTATTCAGAAAAGCAATCAACTTGAAATACTTGCATAGGTTGCGTTAATTTTAAAACAAGTTTTATTAAATGAACACATGACGTTTGCATGGTTGAAATAGTGAACATATGACTTTTACACGGTTGCTAAACTGAACACACTGTAAATGCAAGTTTTTATGAAACCATGCAAAAGTGAAAACGGCCTGTGCTTATAACGAAATTGTGGGTGTTAATACGTGCCTATGTATATACGTACATAGTTTTTTAGGAAGTGAGTAAATAAACAATATACACTCTATCGATTTAATAGTCAAAACTGTTATGTTCAAATATTTACAATACATTAAAATTATTGTAATGGAATAATTGTAAACAATACGACTAGATGAGCATCATATACTCGTATTAAATTGATTATTTTTCGTATCGAAATTATTGAAAATCAATTAAAAATTATTTGTCATGTAGGCTTTAAATATGGTATTTATACCCAACTAACCAATATTGAACATAATTTAAGAAAAAAATTCGAATTCGAAAATTCTAAAATTAAATAGAAAACTTTAATCGTTTTTTAAGGTAAATACAAATTTCATTTAGTAAAAATATTAATATTAATTTTCAATATTGAAACATAAAAACATGTTATATACTTATAACTTTAAAATTAGAATCAAATATAGTACCTATATGTACATGTAATGATTTTCTCACAAGAGAAAAATTAGAAAAAAATGTTTTTCCATTTGAACGATTACTTTCATCATCCGTACGTATAATGAAAGACAAACGCAAATATGTATAAATAATAAGGGTGTTCACTTAAAAGAGTGAAATTATAAACTCGTATTAAAATAAATTTACACATAAGTTTTATGTGAACGGACTGTGATACATCTTGTGTAATTCATTGTAATTATTTGAAATGCTCTGTCATTTTAATTGTCAAAAATTTCATTTTATTCTACTTACATATATTGTATTTTCCAAAGTAACTAGGACCGAAAGGTGGAATTCCAACTTATCTACTAAAACCAAGTTAAAAACTGACGTCTGAGGCAGCCAAAAAAAATTAAAGCGCAAATTACAGTAAATATTTTACACAGGATCTCGTTAATGAATTACGCAAATAATTTACTCTGCATCATTTAGCGATTTTAAAAATTTATGCCGATTCTACATTCACTTTAACTTCGAATTTAATTTAATGGATTATGTATTAGAACTTATACATTCAATTCAATGCAGTAGAATTGACAGCTACTTTTACATGTTAAGCATGATATGAAGTCGAAAGTCGAAGTCCAAGTTGAAGTCACTGAATTAAATGTACAAGCGGTATTAATGATTTCTTTTTTTACAATTTGGCATTCGGTACGGTAGTGAAAATATATCAAATGTATGAGTACATTTTAAATGCAAAAGAAAAAAATGTTTTTTTTTTTTAAATATATTGCGTTTTACATCAATTCGCAAGGTATATAGCGTTGTTTCCAATATTCGTACATGCAACGAAAATAATGAAAATACTCGTCGTATAATGATGTGAAAGAATTGTTATGAAAAAATATGAAAATACTCGAAAGTAATAAAAAATCATTTTAAATTCCCTTATTTGTATTTTATTCTCAAATACTTATATTAATGTATGTAGTTTTAAATTTAATTTTCAAAATATATAAAATGATTGTTAACAATGAATCCAGGAATTCGAAATCATTGTAAAATCTTCAGTTTTTGCTTTTACTTTTAATGAATTATGATGCAAAAAAATTTTTTAATCAAAACAATCTCTTAAATTGTATCTTACCATTCGTAATATTTCTTTTCTGCAGTTTTGTTTTATTTTTAACACTTTTATTCGTGAATTTATTTATGCTACTATCATGTAAATCGAATGAAATAATTTACTTAAATTCCACAATTTATAAACACGATTTTTTGAAATTAATTTTCAAATAATTTCCGTTAAAATTTCAAATTAACATGTCATTTAACTACAACCACTACAACAATTATTTTATTCCATAATTTTAAATTTTCTCCTCTTCTTGAATCACATTTTTACGATTTATATTTTCATATGTACATACATAATTCCTTTCTGAATTTTCGTTTTACGAAATTTATAACTAATTCATTGTCCACAACACAAACTTTTATGATGTTCATTCGTGATGTTCATAATTCGATGTGAATAAATAAACTGAAATGAAAAATTTCCAATGTACATACGTACAATGGAATGAGATGGTCATGAATGAAAATTTGAAGGACGTATTTGTGATATTATGTATGTACCCTATGCACCCATGTACAAATGTGGTATAACGATAGCTTTCAGTACTTGCATGTTTATAATTGTATACCAAAATATTCATGCAATGGAATAATCAGAATAGTAATAATATCCAGTGATACAGTGATAGCATGATTTTTTTAAAAATAAAAGTTAAGGGTTAAAGTTAAAGCATAGTTAAAGTTTTGGCGACGACGCAAAATTTTCCAAAATCTAGCATATGATTTTTGTTGAGTGTATCACAATTTTTTTTAGTTTTGTGTGTGAGCTAGTACATAGACGTTCTGCGTTCTGCGAATGGTCATAGACGTTTTTCGAATTCGGTATAGAAAGAAATGTGAAATTCAAATAAATATCATGGAACAAATTAAGATTTTTTGTTAGCACTTTAAAATATCTATAAAAATATATAAAAATTCTGTAGAAGAAATCATAATTACCAAATTATCTACAGAAAAGTAAGATTACGAACATTATTGTCTTTGTAAAAAATGAATGGTTTTTGTTATTTTATTCGTGACTTAATGTTGTATTGTATTGTTGAAAAGTCCTTCAATCTATTTATACTCAAACAATTAAACAAGTTAATTGAAATTTTAATATAAATATACTTCAAAGAGAAGAGTCTAGGACATAATAGAAAACATACAAGTACCATGCTATTTAATTTAAGACATTATTCACTTTCATTTCTAGCTCGATATAGAAATATTACTAATATTCTCTTTGAGAATAATTATTCCTTTTATAACGATCATAAAATCGTTGGAACAGTTGAATTAATATTAGAGTGATTTATTGTTACTTTTATGAGAAATATATTTTTCAATACAACTCATTAACTTTATATAAGGTAGTATGAAATTCTGCAGTACATAAATCATAAAGGAAAATTATGGCAAAATAAACTGAAAAATTCAGTCACCAAAAGTATGTATTCAGTTAGATTATAAATGCATAAAAAAATGTATCGCATGTAAAAGAGAACAAGCACATTAATGTATGTATCTATGAATTGCATACAAAAGCTTTTAAAGTAATTTTATAAAATAGAATTTTTGGATACAATTTGCACTTTTCAGTCTTACATTATTCATGAAATATTCCGAATTATTCAAATGAAGTTTCCATATTATTCTGGGAGGATGTGTTTATTCATACCTTACGATGCACAATGTATACCATCTTGGTGTGTATTAAAACCGAAAGCCTGTGTCATAGTATACAATATGAACATGCATACGTATAAAATGTAAAATGTGAAAAATTGTTTAAGTTTAGGAATGAAAAGAATTTTTGACATTTCTCACTTTTTCACGGAACGAGAATCGGCCTTCAGGTTATTGATACACAATTTGAGATAACCATGGTTTATCTCTGCAGTGTGTCAATAGTAATAGATGAATATACATAAATACATTTCTATGTATTTTTTTATTTTATTCATATTTATTAAATTTATTAAAGATCTTCTTGAATTATTTATTTACTATTTATTTTCTAAATAAATTTGATTTAACTTCCACATAAAATTGAAGGTAATTATTTAAACTTTGAATTATGTAGGCTATAGACCTACTACGTTTTTGATTTGAGTTTAAACGCTTTGAATTGTTTAGTTTATTCATCTTAAGGACCAAATATATTTAAGGGTAGTTTGCGTCCTTAAGTTGAATTTGCGCATATAGTGACATATACCTCGTTAAAGAGGACATTCAAAAGTATCATTATCGAAAGTCTCGTTTCAAAATCTATAGCGGCACCAATTCGGAAGTTTCCCTTTCAAATATTTGTAGATGAATGTTGTATTGCATAATTTGTACTTGACTATAAAACTTTTTCAATTTCTCTTTTTTTCCGTGACTGTTCCAATATTTGATAAGTTGAAGTCAAAAATTTAATATTTTCCTGAAATCCGGAAAAAAATAAAAATAAATCGATAAAATATTATATGCAGAATTTTTAATAAAAAATTATCCAAATGAATTCAAATGAATTTACATTCTGACTTCATATTTTTTCAATGAAAACTAACAAAACAAATTGAAAATTAATTCCAAATGAAGGAATCCTCAGTATAAAATATTGAAGTGATTGATTTGAAGTATTGAAAGAAAAATAAAATATAACGAGGTTAAAAAAACATACATATAAGAAAAAAAGGAATTTGATACTATTCAAATTTATTTATGATTCCTTTTTACTTTAGTTCAATCAATCATTGTCATTTGAATTTTTCTTATTAATTTTTCAAATATGCGATCCAAAGAATTTTTTTAATTTTTTTTTGAAACAAAGAAGAAGAAGAAATTACTCAAAATGGAATTGATAAGAAAGTCGATGATTCTATTGTGTATGTTAAGTGTATTGAAACATTTTCAGATATTTTCATAGATACAAAAATTCAAATTTAAAGTGAATCGTCCTTTGTACATCAGTAAATTTTCTCGAATTGATGTAACGTCAAATTTATTTTTTTTTCCTTAATAGGTAAAAACCATTAAAGTAATTGTAGAAATTATACTTTGACTAAATTTTAATTTTCTTTCTTTAAGGTTTTACCACAACTCTTATCTTATTTTTTGGTGGAGTCTTTAAATTTCAAGAAACTCAGAATTTCTGAAATAAAAATAAATACATACATAATATTTACATTGAATTAACTTTTGAGTTGATTAAAAAAGTAAACTTACCGCCAATGTTTTTTGAGATTTTCTGGAAAAGTACTACTCGTAAATATAATTGGCAACAAGAACATAAAATTAAAACGTGAACCATTGAAATATTACGTTTAAAAGTTCTTCTAGAATTTTATCTGTTTATTTTTCTTTTAATTTTTCTCTACCTTAGAATTGCGAAAAACAAATTAAATAAAATCTTTCAGTCAAGATACATGAAATAAAATATTTGTGTAGTCTAAGCTATTTAAGTTGCTTATCTTGGTTGTATCGTCAATGAAATTCTTAAAAATGAAGACATTATACATTATTTTAGTTTACAGCAAAATGTTGATTACGTATATTTGAAATTTTAATTCTAGACCCACAATTTTCAGATAAAAATGTATTAATTTATTTTTTATTATACATTACGTAAAGGAATTTACGTGTACAAGAGTCCTACACTAATTTGAAAGCATGAAAAGATAATTATGTAAGAGAGATAAACGTGAAAATGTCTTTGATTAATAATAAATTTTTATGTCTTTAAGTATATTGAATAAATGGAATGGATGTAAAATTTCATAAAAAATTACTGCGAAATTAATAAATTTGTAATCTGTACATGAGTCTGTAATTTATACACAGGTTTTAATTCTTCTTAATAACAGCATGTGCTTTATATTAACGATAATCGTTTTTTATATTAATTTTCTGTCATTAGTTAGAAAAAAATTCATTCAATTTTTCTTGCAACGAAATGAGACAAATATTTTTGAAAATAATTAGGAATTTCATTGAAAGCTTCCGAAAAAATATGTTTTTTTGATAATGAAAGATGTATGTATACATAAGAAACAAAATAAAAACTCAGTAACTAGTTGCACTAGTACTTGCGCCAACGAGCCCCACCACTTCTAAAATTATTCGAGTATTTTTGGTGATAGGAGTGTGGGAGTTGGATTATATTAAAATACACACGTTCGATGTGAAAACTTTTGAATTTTTAAATTTTGTAGATATCTTTGTACATATTGTGTAAATACGTCATGAGTCGGATGATTAATTATGACATTCTTGAATTCAATCAACGGTATAAATTGCCATTAGCATATATTGCTAATGTTTATTCTCATATATAAATTCTCTATAAGTATGAAACAAAAATAGTCAAGGTTACTATTAAATGTTAATTAAATTTAGATTGTATGCGTAGTATTAATTACTTACATAATTTATGGAAGCTCTGTTAAGAATATTGTAAAAGAAAACTTATGAGTATTTATTATGCACACCCAACAATTTCTATTATTCTCGACGAAATCACGTAAATATGTACATTAATTAACTATAACATCCTTTTATTAGCATTACAAAAATATCATATGTATATTCTGACATTTTCTTTCGGATAATTATGTAATTATAAAAATTTAATTTTTACACGTTAATCTACACATTTTAATCTAAGTAGGTATGTAACATATTTGAAGGTAGGTATTTGATCAATGAAAATGTATAAACAAATGTTTTGAGATACGAGTATCTTCAATTCAAAGCAATAATATCAGGTTATTCTAGAACGTTTAAATTATATTTAAAGTGAAATAATCGATCAAAATATTGCACATGTAAAAACTTATATAAAAATTAATATAAATACTTTTGCTGCTCCAAAATATATGACATCATTTAACATTAAGTGTATTACCATTGTTATGTATTATGTATTATGTAGCCAATTATCGGTCAAACGTCAAACTAAAAAAAAAAGTTAACTACAACCTACACATCTATAACTTCTAAGTATACTTTTAGTACATAGTGTCCTCTTTATCATAAAATTTTATTAAATAATTGTTGAGACATTTGAACATTTTCACAAATTTCCCATTTTCTCATTTTCCTGTAAAAGTTTTAAATTGAATTTTATTTGTAATTTTAAAGTTTTCAAATTTATGAGTAACTAAATTTTTATTTAAACAGAGAGGATATCCTTTTCATACTTAAATCAATTATGAATGAATTTCTGAAGAAATAAATTTTTAAATAAAAAGTTAAATAAGATGTACTTAAATAAGGAAACTTGTGATGGTTGTCGTAATTTTATTATGTAATTTATTTTATATTTTTTATTTAAATTTGTCTGCACTTTTATATGAAAAGGAACTAAGTATTTATGTACGAAATTTTTTTTCTTATTGATATTATGTACAATATTTGAATGTCAGATTTCCAATAATTACTCGATTAAAACAAATTGCCTCTATAACGTGCAAAACTTCAAATATTTTTTTTATGTGCCATGTCGGATTGTATTATGACAGTGGACAATTCTATGAACATCAACAATGTGCACATGAACCTATTCTATTTATATGTAGCTATTAAATTTATTTATACGTGAATTGTAAACTGAAGATATTTTGAAAGTTCATGTGAAAAGATATTGTTTCAAAAGTAGATTTCAAATGTGGCACACTATCGTGAAGAAAGTCTGTAATGTGAATGTGATTGTAAAAAATTCATAAATTCGATAATAAATATATTATACGAATACTTGGATTCATATCATGTTTGTCTATTTTCGAAATAATATGAATCCCCAAATTAACTTGCAGACGTTCACATTTAATCATATGTCTGCACGCAATGATTTCAAATTATGTAGGCACCAAAAAAATCATATTTGTTTTTATCATTCCATTTACAATATATCAGGTTACTGAACCTTTTATGTGATCATTTTTTCGTACTCTAAGTAATCATTCAACAAAAAAATAAATTTTTTTCTTTCGCTTCATTTCAGAACACACGGCTGTTTAGATATTTGATTCAAATGTCCTTTAATTCATTTTTATTTTAAATAAAAAATTTTGGTCTGTTCGTATTATTCCAGGGTTATGAAAAATATAAAATTTCACATCATTTTTTTTTTATCTCGTCTGACATTAAATTTTTATATCAAAGTTATTGATTGCAAAGTAAGATTGCAATGAATTTTTTCTCGCTCTATATAAATTTGAAAAAACAATTTTTTAGTATTGAGAAAACTTTAGAATTTCTAATATTATTTACATGAATGTGGATATGATCCCGAAGCGATAACAAATTATTGTCTCATACAGTTTCAATGCTGCTTTAAATGGGATAGTCAATGGTGATTTATTTTTATATCTACTCAATACGAGAGATGAATTCATTTTTTTATCGTTTGTGTGTAAGCTTATAGATGTGTTTATATAAATTTGTACACTGTGGCTGTGTTTTAGAAATTACAAAAGCTTTTTAGAATCACAAAAACTGTGAAATTTAAAATACAAATTTGATTGTCATTTTGATTTATAAAAAACTTCAGAACTGATATGAATATGTTTACGTGAATTCTATTTATTTTAGATGTAAATTCAATAAATATTGGAACAAGTGGACTTCTTTTTCCCTTGCATAAAATTTACATTATATTTCCATATGTAAATCACACATTTGCGTACATGTGGTGGTTTCAAAAATGAAAATAATTCTCAAATGCAAATTCATTCTCTTGTAAATATTAATTTGTAAAAACTGATGCGTCAGCTTTACTCGATGGCAAAATAAAACTGAAATTTTAAATTTAATAATAAATACTGTAGTGCACTTGTATAACAGAAAATTCAATCTACATAAATTCGTGTTCATACTGTGGTGCTTTTTATATTCATACGACACGAGTATTATGTAATTTCAAAATTTAGTTTCTCCCTCTGCATGCACATTTGCTTGTCTGTTTGAATAAATATCAAAAAATATCTACAATAATGTACTAAGTAGGTGCCAGATTTTGTTTAAAAACTAACTAATGGATTTTGGTAAAAAAGAAACATAATTTTACAATAAAGGATATCAAAGACAATAAATGTTTTAATTAAATGAAAATCTAGAATATGAATTTTTACTTTAAAATACAAAATCGCCTGTGAATAAACTGTAGGCTGACGGCACTGAGTACATTACATACCTATCTCTTATACCATTTTTTTGATTCTACATAATTACAAAAAAAAAATTTAAATCACAAATGAAATTCTTGTCTTAATGTATTTATAATTAAATTCATGATAATTTTTCGGATACGAGTATATTACGAAAATGTGTGGGAATCATACATAATTTAAAATTCAAGTACAGCAGAATTCTTTATTTGTATATAAAGAGCAAAATGTTTCAATTACAAATTCTTTTCTGACGTCATATTGCTTTTATATATCAAGAATGAATTACTAATTTTGTGTAACAGTTATTAAATCATTACATGCCATCACATATAACACATGAAAATGAAACAGATATTTTAGTTTTCCATCGAAATGGTTCGCTTCCGTTAATAATTTGTTAATAATGCTAATTATATGAATAGAATATAGAATCAATAATGTTATTGTGATTGTGTAGGTTACGTAAACTTTACGTTTTGAAAATTACAAAATTTTATAACAATCTAGCTTCTAGTTTCTCAATGAAATTTGAAAAATGAGGAAAGTAAAAAAAGCTGATGTTTGTTTTTATATTTTGTGTACATATAGGGTTTCGAAACTTCTTTGAATATGTTTTCCTATTTTTCCGATGCATTTAATATTTTCGAAAAATAAAATATTCACAATTCAAATTCTATATATGTATGTATTTTTTCCGTATCAGTTCACTGTTTTTAATAATTTCTACTTTGTTCGAATTTACAACAGTGAAATAATTCTACTAAATTTGAACTATTAAGCATACATACACATATACTCGTATTCTCATTTTTTCATGTTTGACTTTTTCTTATCAAATTTATTTGTGCAATCTCAAATATTTGAAAGAGAAACAAAAATTACTTATTTTCTTATTTTCCTTTCACAAGCCACAATTATATTTAGCTGCATAAAACTATGAAATCTGAGAAAAGTTAAATACAATTTGAAATACTCGTATTAAGCAAATTACATCGATTTTTAGTGAAAATAATTCATTATCTTTCTCAATATTAAAATAGAGTAATTCAATGTTGGTTTTTAATTAAAATACGAATTAAATTTTATTATTTTAAAATTTTTGGTTACTGATTAAATGTTTAATTTTCTAAAATTATGAAACTTCTGCCTTTATTTGTTCTAATTTAGCGGGTATCCTTCTAAACTTCTATAAACTTCAATAATTATGTAAGTGTTCATGTTTCCGACTTACATATTGTCTTAAATTCTTAGTGTGAGTGAAGATAAAGAATTATACAGAGAAGTAATTTAAATCTGATTATGAAACATAATTTCTGGCGCCATAATATAATAATAATAAAATTTATTTTATGTTTTTTGTAGAAATTATAGTAATGGCAATAATGGTGATGTTGTCAAAGCTTTTATGTATTAATTTATTCTAACATCAATATAATTCCTTGAATAAATAAAAATAAAATTGTGATATTATGACCAGGTATACGCTTACTTCTGAAATGATAGGCTCAATGTTATTGAAGGATATTATTTTGTTGCGTGATTATGCTGCCAGCATACAATACGTGAACGATTTCAAGCATTCAATTACTAGACTATGTAGATAATAATCAAAAATATTCGTTTAGTAATTATAAAAAATTCTCTGTTTAAAATTGCATACTCGTCTCGTATATACTCAGTATTACATTTGATTGATATATGAAATTCTTTTTATTTTTGGAATATAATTTTAATTCACATGTAACACGCCGATATGTAAAAACCTTGTGTCGCAAATGATTCTGAAATGTCACAATTTTAATTTATTTTGTATACCATAATAATTTGTAACGTATTCATCCGTATAGAGAGCGTATAGAGAACAAAATTCTGTTAAAATATGTGCATATGTATGTGTTTGTATAAGGATAAAATATTTTAAATATTTTCCTAGTCTACTTTGCAGAATTTCATTTTTAAAAATTTGAGAAACAATTTATTATTCAAAGAAAATGTTATTTTTTGATCAATGTTTATGAGATCACAATTTATACTTATAAAAAGGACGATTATGTAAATACAAGAGAGCTCGCATAAATATATAAATCACACAACAAGACAACACATATTTATTCAATTTTCAGATTTTATTCTATTTGTCTGTTTTTATTGCTTTTGTTGTTGTTTTTGTTCTTGAATTTATGAAATGCGTGCAAAAAATGGAGTGACTAACAATTCCTTTGAGGCTTGAAATAAAATGCAAATACTGTATAATACCATCAAAGAGAACAATCGAGAAAACAAAAAAAGTAACATTTCATTTTACTTGAGGAATAAAAATAAAATTTATGCCAATTCTCTCTTTTTTATCCTGAAAATTATTTGTGTAATAAAAATATTGGTTTTGCTTTGTTGATAATAAGAATATTTGTGAAGAGAAAAAGTAAAAAATGGATCGTCATGAATTGAGTTAAATTTAGATGCATTAAAATCAAATAAAATAATAAAATCGTTAGTGAGTGACCATGGCATTTAGAAATGTACAAAAAGAATGACTTTATTTCTTTTATTAAAATATCAATTTAATATACTCAAGTCTAAATTATGTTTCGTCAAATTAAATTTGTTTTTAGTAAACTTTTAATGATGACTCAAATGAAATACATTTCAGTTCCAATTACACGCACATGTTTATTTCCAACATCACTACACAGTTAGTATTTCACTTTAAAGAGAGAAAATATTATTGCATACATAAATCATGAGGACATCATGTAATTTATTCATTTTTATTATTGGAACTTTATGATGAAAAAATGTGATTTTGTATAATATTTATGTACGAGTAAATACGGATATTTTTATACATCTGTCTGTATAGAATTATTTTTCTAAAAAAAGGATTGTAAAAAGAAATGATTTGGTCACAGTATGATGAATTATTCATTTTTTGAAAATTTGTTAACGAACGGAGTACCCATATTCCTAGAAGCTTTTTCATATCTTACAGACATTTTCTAACATTTCGAGTGTTGTTACCTCCTTTGGTCTTTCTGAACATTCAGCATCATTTTTGTTTGTTGCGGACACGTTTTAATTTATTTGTCCAATTATTAACGATTGCATTTGAATGTGCATTTTTATCTAACACTTTTTCTATCTCTTCGATAATTTTATTTTGTTGTTTTGTCTTTTAAATGAAAGGATTTGATCATTGCATGATGTTTACATTTTTTCCATATTTAAAAAAATTTGAAAGTGACTTTACAAAAACGAGACTTTCTAAGAAAATAAGTATTTGACCAAATGTCATAAATATTTGACAGCTTTCATTTAAAACAGTACATGCTTCACAGATAAGGAAAGTTGTTTTTTTATATTACATACATATATACATACAATACAATGCATATTAAGTGAACACGAATACTCAGTCCATTATAGCACCGTCGATCAATAATTCCCTCAGATTTTTTATTATCAATCCAGTTTAACATCAATAATCAGTTACTGGCGTACATTTTTGATTGAACTAGAGATCCACTTTGGCGAAAATAGTCGCTGGCTGGGGTTTGAACTCGGAACCTCAAGCGTACCAGTCCAGTACCATAAGCACAACCATTGAGCTATTCAAATTTAAGTACCTAAAGAGTTGTTATTAGAAAGACGTAGATGTTATTTTTCTAAAAAATTATCAATCCACCCTCGTCGTATAATAAAAATGATATGATAAAATCTACATAAAAATATGGTATTGGTATTATTTTTCAACTGATTTGCAGAATAATGAGTGCAATGGTTCTATCACATATTTAAAAATTATTCTGCACTTAGTTAGAAATTGTATTCTACATATATATATTTTATTGCAATTTCCTCCATAGTACATATTATAACATCCTTTTAAATATTTGAAATCAAATAAATTTCTTTATGTAAGGCAGAATATTAGAATGTTATTTAAGTAAACAGAAATTAGAATCAAGAATATAAAGCAGAACACAGAACTATTTAAAATTGTTTTATAAAAATATCTGCAGTAATATAAATTTGTATAATTTAATGACTAAATTACAGAACACTCCCAATTTACTATTGTACTGAATAGAACTTCAAAAGTAGATTAATAATTCTTTTAGTCAATAAATTTTTCAACTGAATCATACCCGTGCATGCTTATAACTTTTCATATAATTTATGTAATTCACAAGTTGAAAGTTCTAATAAACATTTCATTCTAAATTACTGTTTTGCGTTTTAAACAATAGAAAGTTTTTATAAATTTTACAACTGCATACAACCCAATTGTAAAATGTGTGTACAAAACTCATAACGTAATTATCTAACTAATACCACTAATACCAAATATACTATGCTTGTATACATTAATACATATTATATATTCTATATTATTCTAGATATTATATAGTATCTTTGCTAATACTAATACGAAAATGTGGAAATATACATATATGTATAACGTCTGTAAATATGAGTAAATTTGAAATTTTTGAAATACATATATGTACATTGATTGTTTATATATTTTCTTGAATGGGAACGAGTAAGTACTTATGTACAATGAACAGTAAACGCGTTCAATTCGTTTGTAAATTTCCAAGTGAAAGTATAAGTGATTGAGTACGAGCTAAGAGGTTTATATGTGTTATGCATAAAACATAAAGTTTAAAAATTCAGGTTAATTGAGTTTGTCTCTCTAATTACCCGATTAAAATCAAAATCAAATATGTAATCAGATTTCATCGCAGAAGGTTTTTTAAACACTGGAAACTATGTTAATAACTTGCAATATACATAAGTGATTGATGGTGAGTTGTGATATTTATTTAACAATCTTGAAGGTCAAATTACTTTTAAGTATTATTTCATGTGAAAATGCAGTAACTTACCATATGTACAACTACTTAAACTTACGCATTCTCATATAAGTTTTCCAGTATTTATTTTTAAATAAAAATTTTAACAATTCATGCATTTCTAATCTATCAAATTAAATTTTTATACTCGTAGAAACGCAAGAAATTTTCTATTAAGCAATTTTAGGAAAATAAAAACATAAACTTTGATTGTAGATAAAAGTTAAGGATTAATAGGATCTAGATAAAAATAAAACCTAATTCGAAATCACTTAGTTTTTATTCTGTATCGTAATCTATAGTAAACACCTGGTACGAAAGATACAGATTTAATCGAATTATAAATACTCGTACTCATGTATACTCTAAAAAGATTTTAATGGTTTTTGGTTTATCCTTGTAGCTTTTAATACAATAAAAAATCTTACTGTGTTACAAAATTTAAAATAACTTTATTTTCAAGAACATTTTATTCGAGAAGGATTCACAGTTAACGTGTGTGCTTATACCCGATTTATTTATTTATTTTTTGTTTATAATGTTACACATTTTGCTTTTTATTCTTTTTTATTTTTAACTTTTCAACATTCTTACAGCTAAAAATATTTTCGTTAAACAGAAAAAAACTTTTTTCTTATACACAAAATATTCAAATAACGTGTCGGATACAAAGAAGATTTCAAAATATCTGTGTGTGATTTCCACGTTTCATAAATTCAAATGAATAATTTTGAATAAGAAATGTACATTAAATCTCCGTCTTAGTCAGGGTGAGAATTATGTTTTATAATTTTTACATTTTTGTAACAGAATTCTTATATGTTTTAGTTTTTTTTTTTTTTTAGTTAAATATCACTCTTAGTTGTCTTATCATTATTTTCAATTTTGTAACACAAATATATCACATTATAACCGATAATCTCGTCTCTTATACATTAGTTGCTTTGCTATAACAAGAGGATTTTCACTTAAACTAACAGACTAGGATTTAAATTTTAAATTTTTTACAATGTGATTTTTATTCTTGTAATGTATGCGTGTTTTTCATTTCATTATGCTGGATGCGGAATTAAAAATACATTGAGTTTTGATAATATCAAACGATATCCATATGGTATGTCTTAGTCGTAGGTCATGTGATAAATTGATTTTGCATATTACGAAAACAAATTTGAAAATCAAACATTTATAAAAAATTTTATTTTAAAGTGAACAAATCTTAAATTATCCAGAAAATTGAACGAAAACTGAAATCAATAAAATTTCTGTGAGTAACATGAAACGGCAAAAAAGTTGAAAAATTTGATAACAGAATGCATTTGAATTTTAATAGCAAGTAAAATTTGTACATATACCCATGTTAAGTCCACTTTTAAATTAAAAAAAAGGAAATATCAATATCACATTACATTATTTCTTTATAAAAGTTTTCTACGAAAACTTTTTTCTCAACTGCATAGAGGGATCCTTTTTATTCAAAATTTAATGTGATGTGGAAAATATTTTTCATAAGAATTTTCAACTGAAAAAATGTACAAAATATTTTTCAATAAGATTTTTGTCAAATATAATAAATATTTGAACAGGAAGTGTTTACTGAACATAAATGTACTTAATATGAAAAATGAAAATTAATATTTTCGTCTTAAAGTAGAACAATTCTTAATAAGAAAAAATATGTAAAACAAAATGTATGAAATAAATCTTGAATTTTTTACAATTTTCTACATTATAAAGCTGGTGCTATATTTAAGTATATTTGATGTAATTACCCTCTGGAAATTCATAATAAGTAAATACTTTATTATAAAAGCAGAATATTTATTCAAATTAAAATTACACAGGTGTGCACAAATTTTTTCAGGGATTCACAGGATATTTTACATTCAAAAATTTGATTTTTAATTAAATGAAAACATGAACTCAAACAGTATCACAAATATGTACTTACATTAAGAGGCTTAGTTTAATTGAAAGCATAATAAAATCGATGTTATCTTTAGAATACAACGCATCCTATACATATAATGTTTGTGTAAGTATCTATCTTTGTTCAATGTATTTCTAATTAAAATTTTAAGAAACGCGATTCTTCTAAGATATGACATTTGAACAAAAATGAAATTACGAAAGAAAGAATGAAGTATTTCAGTATTTAAAAGAAAATTGAAAATTATAAGAATCGTTAGATGTGGCTGTATCGAAATTCTTCATTATTTATTGCATTCTGGTGTACAGTGTTACTGTCTCAATCCATTGCACAAAAGTTTGATTTAAGTTCTTACAATTATTGAGAAAATTACAAATCTACGGCATAATACAATCTGTAGGAGCTACAAAAATAGTATACAGAGAAAGGAATTCCAATTCACTATCATTGCAAGAGTCCTGCTTAAACTAGAAATAGGCACAAAACATTTGACGAATTCGTTCCTTGAATACCTACAAGAAATTGCCGAGATGAGTTTGGGCAATTTGGTATATCATATAAATATGACACAGACACAAGTTCACAAGGAAGGTGCTATCATAACGCACTTCCGAAACAGAAGAAGCAATTCATGTCAAATTTATATCAAATTTTTGAAAATATTGAGGTATGCACATCTTACGTTTAATTTTTTGTCTTAAAGCAACTTTACGTGAAAGATACATTAACATTGTTTTAACATTACTGATTCTTTGCGATCACTGAATCTGTCCGTAGATCATGGAAAGATGGCCACTTATACCTTATAATCTACGCATATGTAAGTTTAATTTTAATTACATACTTGATACAATAAAAGTTTGAAAGATCGAAATACATATCCGTGAACTAGGTATTGCTTCCTTATGAACTCTGGGTTCACTTACATATCTTCACATCTTTAATGAACAAATTTTTAAACAACAAATAAACAAAACCAACTGCATAGAAGAATAATAATAAAATCCTTTATTATACGTGGACGAATGCTGGGTGTATTATTTCTTAATTTGCTATAAGATCATACAAAAAAAAACAACTTTCGGAAACCATCAAATTAAATCACAAAAAAATTTAACCATCATTCACTGAGGATGACAACAATACGTGTTTTATATTTTTATTTTTCATTTTTCATTTTCTTTTACTTTTGACATTTTTGTAATGAAGGTTTTCATTATCATATTTATTTACTTTGTTTTTTGTATTTTATCCGTAAACAAAAACATGAATGATGTGATGCCAAAGGAAATTAGAAAGTTTATGAAATTTTGTTTTGAATGACTTATGATAAATTTTTTATTTTGTCTCTTATTCAATCTTCCATTTAATCCCGAACCTTTTGTAGTAAAGAGTAATATTAATTGAAAATAAAGAAATTTTGAGAATAAAAAACTTTTTGAAAATTCATACCGTACACATGAAGTGATAAATTGAAATGAAAGGATTAGTGCAAAATGACATTTTAAAGAAAATAAAATGATTTTGTATTATTTAAAAGTTTGTATATTCAAAATCAATTTGTAAAGAAGTAAAATTCTATTGTTAACACATTATAAGGAGGACAAAATTTATTGCTTTAACACCAAAGACCACATATTCTGCATTTACGATTATTTCATGGAGTAAAGTGGCAGATTATTATCTCCTGTAAAAATATTGGTCTAAACATAAATTGAAATGGCGGAAATCATTCAAAATTTTAAGTATTATAAATCGAATTAATTTTGATGTCAATAGTAAATTGTAAAAGACCATAAATAATTTGTATGCTTATTTTGATTATAAACTTAGTAAAATTAATAAATCCATGTTGATAAAAAGATAGCATTAAATTTCTTGTAGAAATGTGTTCGTAATTTTAACTAACAGAACATAATGCAAAAGCGATAATGATCGAATTTCATATTTTGCAAAAACGAATTCATTGTTCTATATACTACACGAAAATATTACCACATGTGCAATTTGAATAATTTACATTTGTGAAATGTATGTACAGCTAGGAATAGATTTAATAATGAATCAAATGAAAAAATTGTCATCCTTATGAATTTGAAAACTGTGGGATGTGACAGAACTGTACTCTATTCTTATAATTTCATTGATAATATTAATAATAGTAATTTTTCTTACATATGATGTATCATGGAAGATTAGAATTACATTCTTACAAAAATATTTACACCTGTATATGAGGAGCATTATATCAAAAAGCGACATGTCCATTTTGTTCAGAATTGGAATTGTGTTTGATATATCAAATGAAAGCTGGAAATACGCTCTGCTCTGTTGATGTGAATTAATATTTTGTTTCAAAAGACTGTCTTGAAACAAAATTTTAATTTAAATCAACAGAGCAGAGCACTTTCTCAGCTTTTATTTGATATACCAAACACAATTCCAGTTCTGAACAAAATGGACATGTCGCTTTTTGATATAATGCTCTTCATATGCAGTACTGGTAGTACTTATAGTAATAAATTACATAACAAATGGAAGATATGAGATGTACATGTACGAATATGCGTTTAGATTCAAAAACAATATGCGATTGTACTATTTTGAACAAAAAAATTGGAAAATTCAAATGGGCACTTGTGTAATTTATTCGTAATATTATATCCTTGTGCAATATTTGAATTTGTATTGGTATTCAAATGTAATCGAAAAAGTAAATGATTGTAACCTTTATTTCATAACAACGTATGCACAAATCCAAGTAGGAGTAGTGTTTGATAAGGTAGAATAAACGAAAGACCATTCATGTACACTTACAGTACAAGAGATATATTACAAATTTTGAAATGTGCAGTTCATTTGGAATTCAAAAAAGTGACACAACATAGTATGGTTCATATGACCGCTATACAGGATTTGTTTTATGAATTGTTTCAAAACTGTAATCAATATTTTTTTTGGATTTTCTATTTCACCACAATTTCATTGATTTTATTATGTAAAAGAGAAATGTAGGAATAGCTTTATTTCAGGGTATGTTCAGAGAGCGCAATTCGGGTAGAAACTTTTGTTATGCTATTTTGTGTTTGTTATGCATATTATATATTCTTAATTATTATGTACACTACTCAAAATACATGCACATAATAATCAAAAGAGAATATAATATAATATACGAATCATATGAAAACCAATTGGTTTTTAAAGAGTATCTACATAATAACGAAATTTCAATAAATTAAAGCATAAATTTGAAATACAACAACAATTATTCTTTAAAATGATAAAAAGGAAATATGTTGTGTGTTTTGTAAATAAATTCAGTTTTACATACAAGTACAAGTACATCTTTGAAGTACTTGCATATATCAGTATTTAAATCGATTGGATAAATCGAAAACGTTTATTACCTTATTTTGTATTTGATATGAATATATTATAAATGCTCTTACATTATTACGCACATTAAGGAAAATACATACACATATTATTCAAAAGAGCATATACTTAATATAGTACTCGTATTATGATCTCTAATATGAAGTGTAAAGAATTGTTCATATAAATAATATTGTTTGTCTACATTTGTAGTATGTTGTTTGTAAAGAAGAAGGAATTCATTTTGGATAATGAAATATAAACAATTTGGTACACAAAAGATATTCAAAAAGATAAATAAATGTTTTAATCTACAGATTAAAATATCTTTGTGATCCTTGAACAATTAACTATACATTTATGTATAATACGTATATAGTATATTACATGTATTCGCGTATATTCTTTGCTAATATTTTTCAATACATAATCTCTTAAGACCTAATTTGGCAACAATGGAATGAAATGAATTGATTTTAAACAAGGATTGAAGAATTTTGTTTCTTTTTTTAAATACATTTATTAGTTTTTCTTTTTATATTATCCATAATTTTGAATGACTTCATATATGCGATGTAAACCAACTTATTCATCGTTTTTACAATCACTCCTTACACAAATATAAGGAAACATTTTAAGTACAAATTACATGACCTCTTTTATGTGTGAATTTTCATTTTCTTCATTCTTTTTCATGTGAACATTTTGTTTTTCTCATTTACATAATGGAATAACATATATGTACATGAATTGCGAATGTTCGTTGAGATAAAAGCAAAAATTACATTCATGTCAAAAATGAATAAATAAGAGTCGATGTGGTTTTATGGTATTTATGTACATCATGTGAAATAAATGTTTTGACAATTTTTGCTTTTATGGTATTCGTAATAAATGTTGTTCTGTATTGTGGAGAAGTTTGTAATTTTATATTCTACATAGTGTACATGGAAAAGAAAAGAGAAAAAAAGTAGAAATGTTCTTTATGATATTTCGTACGGTACGCATATGTATACTTTATGTACTTATACATTTATAGAAATGTGTAAAAAATTTTACACACTCACATAAAAATGAAAAGAATTTCATTTTAAGTATATGGCCACTCGTAGTTACTTATTTACAAAATAAAGTCTATAATTTTCAAAGATGTACATACTTCTCGAGTGAATTTTCACATAATCTTATGATATTTTTCCGAACGAATAACGAAACGGTATAAAAGATAAATGATAAGATTCAAGAAGTTTTATTTTGACATTTGCGTGTGAATAATAATTATTCCTACACTTACGATTTATTGAAATGAAGATAATAAAAACAACAAAACATTAAATTTAGTACACATACAAACACTTCTGCAGTCTGACATTATCTGACTGAGAATAAATTGTATTTTCTAGGATTCATATAAAAATTCATGAAAAATATAGACCAGCCTAGAATGGAATTTGGGAAAGTTTATATATAAAAAAATAAATGTTTCATAAGACAATTTTATTTATGAAAAATATAATCTTGATTTTCTTCCAATCAAAATTGAGTTTATTTTTGGCTTACCTTGTGACCTTCTTACTTTTTTTTTCTATGACTTGTTTCATCACTTCATTGTTGTCCCTTCGTATCACAGTGACTATACCAGCACAATTTGTTTTTTCATAAACTCGGTTGAGATTTTATTAATATTTCAAGATTCAAAGTATCCAGCAGTATCACTTTAGTATTGTGCTTAGAATTTTTTGTCGCTTGTATATGATTCTTCAAGTTCAAAGTTGGTTAAAGTCCACTAGTGATGAGCTGGTCTTACTATACTATTTTATGCTTCTTCCTTTTCTTCCTCAATAGACAAAATTCCACGATTCACGAAACACGTAATTCCCAAACATCCAATACTCTGGACGCCCAACCAATTCAAAGGAATAGTGCAACAACAATCTGTTTCATACACATATCCTTTTAACCTTTACTGAAACCTTATCGTTGTGCAAATAATAATGGATCTCCTATCTCCATTTCAATTTGTGTAAAAAACTTTGAACCAAGCATCATTTCAAGGTCTTTAAATTTTCTTTATACTTCCATTGTGAACCTAAATTTAATTTTGTTTCACTATTCATATTGATTTTTATATTTTTTGTAATTTAATTTTCAAAATATAAATAAGGATATACATAAAGGTACGTTGGTATTCACCGGTGAATCCACCAATCAAACAAATTTTTTTCCGACATTTTTCCAGATCTAATAATATGTATATCGGGAATGGAACATATTTTTCCGAAAAAATAAATTCCGTTGCTTTGAATAGAACAATTGCGATTGTAGTTGAATTAAAATACGGAATTTAATAAACTGGAAATGAAAAGGGTACGATAACGATTCAAGCATAAAAACATTACAAAAATAATTTTACATAAATCAACTCTATAAATTGCCATAAATTCCATTATTTTGACAAATGTTTTAAAAGATTTTCATTTTTTTATTTCCACAATATTCTTACAAATATTTTGTAATACCTTTCATGTTGTAGATATTTTCGTGTAAAAATATTCTATCATTAACATCAACATAATATGGTACAAGCTAGGGATTTCCTTTGACTAATACTAGAGACAGACCTAAAATTAATCTAAATAAACTTATCTGGGTTATCTCTAATTCAGATTTACAAAGCTGAACGTGACAGATTGTAAATGATTGAAATGTATATCATCCCTAATGCAATTAGCTGATTTGTTGAATTTATTCATAACCACACAGTAACCACAAATTACTTTAAGGCTATTATTTTCGTGTTACTTGCGATTTAAATATCGAAATATTTTAATTATTTTAACTTTTTTGTTTTTAGCAACGTTTAATTTGTAAAATCAGCCATTTCACTCAATTTTAATAAGTCGAAAAAAAAATACATATCAGAACCAAAAAACTGAACTGTCAATTTTTATGTCTTCTTCTTCCTACTGCAAATCCAGTTTATGTGGGTTATCCAGTTTTCAGAACTGGATTAGAATAATCTAGTCATACAACTGGATCATCTAGTTATTTTGATGACAGACATCCACTTTTATCCAAATTAACGACTTAATCTAAATTGAAATGCTTAGCCTGTCAGTGTTATAATATATCAAATTTTTACCATTATTGAGTTTTCATTATGAGTTTTGTGAAATTTTTAAACGTATGTATGTTTAAATTGATTTAAATTGAGAATGAATTTCCTAGAAAATCCGCATATATTATTATGGCACTCCATAATTTTATGATTCCACGAAATACAAAGTCAGTCAATACAACTTTTGCGTGCAATAAAATATGAAACTGAAATCTAACATGGCTAATTACATGTGTGTATACATTGCTTTTGATAATAAATATGTACACTGAGTAATATTGAATATTAACTAAATAGAATTTTTAAAATGAAGAATTCTTTCATTCACTATTTTCTATTTTTCGCATCCACAGTTACGTCACCCTTGTGGAATTATATGCAAATTAATTGAGTTGCATGTTTTACTTTCCCATAGTTTTTTCCAGAATTTCATTAGTAAATTTGCTAATGGGAATAGAAACCGAAGTTTATTTTTAAAAAGTTTTTGTTTTATTTGAAGGAAAAAAGACTTAATTACAGTAGAAATCAATGAATTCTTAGAAATTTGCTGTAGAAATATAAAATCCCAAGAATATCGAATTAAATTCATTCTCGTTGATGAGTTTTTACGGACCAAATTAATTCGGAAAAAAATGTGTTTCAAAAAACACTCAAAAGAGAAATAAAATGATTACTCCACGATTCACAGTTTTTTCAAAATTCCAAATTAATTCTTAAATTATGTGATGTTGTATAGAATACGAAAATTTTATAACAAAATTGAGTTGTGATTTTTAAAGAAGGATTCATAACTTATTTTTCTTTTCCTAATAATAAGAAGCACGTGTAATTTTTATTCATACATATATTCTATATTTTCTCCTTAAATATGGGATGTAAAAAATTAATAATACCACACATTATATTTATGTATGAATAGGACTCTCAACTTAATACGTACACAAAGAAAAAAATCTGATTTATTTATTAAAGGAAAGCAAATGAATAACGTGCAAGACATCATAAATAATATTCGTATAAAAAACAAATAATTTCACGAATTGATTAATTTTACTACAAACTACAACTTTCAAATATATACAAGTGCTCCTGTCTGGAAGAATACTATAATTTCATTCATCAAAACTTATTGGAGTAAAAACTTGCAAATAATATTTTTTTTTATATTTGATATTTAATCGTATGTGATTCTAATTCATCGTCGGTGGATGAATGGAATCATCAACACGCATATTTGCATAATAAAATTATACGCAATCCAAAAATCATTTCAATTTCGAATAATATTCATATCTTTATTAGTTCTTCACATTCCATATCAATTATCATATATAATCAATTCTGACTACATCTGTCGTTGTCTTGGTTTCCCAATTCAAAACTCCATATTAATAATCACTAATTAAAGTTCAGTAACCAAACAAACTATCCATAATACAGGTACTAGCCATGGTACTAGCTAGCTATATGATTTTGAATTCGTAAACTATTAAAGTTTCTTATTGGCACGTACCTACTAAGTAAGTATTTTATTGCATCTGAATTTTCTAATTCTCATATTTTACCATTTATATCTGTAATCCTTATCTGGATGTATTCAATATATTTTGTTCAAATATTGTTCGCATGTGATTCTAATTCCTCGATAGTGGATGAATAGAATCACCAACATGCATATTTGCATAATTAATTAAAAAAATCATGAACCTCGTTTTAATTTGAAATTCCAAATATCTATTCCGTACATCAATAATTATACGAGTATTAAACAAATTTTAGAAAGTATAAAACTGTTATGAATATGAAACATATGCGAATATAAAATGTGTATACATGTGCACTCATGTTAAGCACAACATCGCCTACACAACAAAATATTACTATTATGGTATTTTAGTATATGGTTGTCATGCAATTCAGTAGAAATATTTATCGATTCGTGTAATGAAAGAAAATATCAGAATTTCTGGTAATGAGATAATTCTATTTCAATAAAAACATTGCACACTATAATGTGTCTGGAATTAGACATTCCCACATATTTTCTAAAATTATTTGGGTTATATAATACAGATAGTCACTGTCAAATTTGATGGCATCATAATATATGATATAATACAGATTTCACATTAATAAATATATAAACCACATGGTTCATCCATAGAAACATTTGTTTAAGAGATTCAAGTATAGCCTTTGAAATAAGATACTTGATACATTACAAATGACACCTCATATTTTCATACCTTAATTTCTTCAATAAAAGAGAAATATGTATATTCTAGCGGATACACATTGTTGGTTTTCAACACTTCTTATTGTGCACGTATGCGTATATGATACAGAGTTCATTATCATCATGTAGCTTCTTGAAATTCAATAGCTGGCTACAGTTCTTATCGGATTATCAAAATCAACATTCCAAAATAATGGTATCCTTAATTGTATATGAAAGCTAATGATTGCCTCCTAAGTAACAATCATGTCTCTCGCTTTTATGTCCATGTCAAATTTTTGTAATAATAATATAATAATGAATGTACTCGTATATGCGTATATACACATGGACGTAGGTAGTAAAAACTTTATTCAGCTTTATGATTTCTCTTCCAATATTATTTTGACCAAATTTTGAAAGAATTGTTATGTACGATATTTCCCCATAAATATTCGCCACTCATAATATTCGGAATGAAAAAGAAATTAAATGAAAGAATTTGAATGATTAATTTCTAAACATATTTGAAACTCACTTTCATAATACGTCTCATGTCTCATATTACATACTTTAGTTGTTATTGGAATAAACCTTTGAAAAATCCAAAATTAAATTTTCTTGTTGTCTCAAATTCACTATTCTTTAGTACAAAGCATAAAATGTCAAAGTATACATAGATTTTTCGTATTTTTGAAGCAACTAAAACATGCTAAAACTTTAATTAAATTCCACAAACAGAATTTCTATTGGTAGGAAAATAATTTGTATATTAAAAAAATTTTTAGTAAATTTTTGAAGTTGTTTTCTATTTCAAGGTATTGATCTGAATACCTGATTGAATCTGAATATAAAATTTTAATTATATATAATTTGATGAATAACTACCAATTGATAGAAATTGCTTATAAATTCATATATGTGATTATGTACACACGTATTAATATTACGTTATAATATTACTATTACTACATAGAATTACAGCGTAGGTACAATTAAAGCAAGAAAATTGGTGAGTGATTCCACACATATCCTCAATAATAAATATTCTATAAATAGTAAAATGAAATAATAATGAAATTGAAATTTGCAGAACTATATAAAGACACAGATTACATAAAATATGTAATATGTACATGATGCCAATATGTATAAATTGGGGCAAAATTAATGTCACAATGTGCATTGGTTGACATTTTGTTGGAAAGGAAAAAATTGGAATCTGTATACACGGAAAATATACTTGAAGGCGTAAAATTGATGACATATTGTTGGAGCAGAATTGTCTGTCTGAAACATTACAGTCAAAGCACAATCAAATTTTTATGTTACTTTTGCCCCATTCTATAAGTGTATGTACGTATGTACTTACTTATGTAAGAAGGTATTACAAATTTCATTTATTTATCTATCATATTGTATACATAAAAAATCACAAATAATTTTGGTATAGTAATTCAAATTACGAATTGTTCTGAACATGTTCCTTTGTACATATTGAAAACGTCTGTACTATACCATCTACTCATGAAAAATTTTTCTAGTAGATGTAAGTATAGTTACGAATAATTTTTGTGTCGTTCGTTTTAACAATTTATCCTAGACACATTTTATTACTCGCAGGTACTTGAAATTGCCAAATCGAAAGCACCTAATATTTAGTAGTTGTTAGTACATATATTACAAAAGTACGTAAACGAAACATGAGAAAATTATTCAAGGCTAGTTGAATGTGTTGCATACCTACTTATTTCATATTCGTATCGTGATTATGCCATTGTATTATTTAATCTCTCAGGAAATTTATCTGACTAAACTATTAGTTAGTTAAGGATATATGAACATTTATAATCGTGATATGTAAATGCTTTTAATGGTATAACACATTTTCTGCAATCAAATAAATTATACCTGACATCCTAAAACATCTAAAGGTATGTGAAAGCTGATCACATCAGTCTCATTACAGTTGTACATATATTTCACTATATGGATAAAAAATTCTAAGTTAGCAAATTGTAATCACAATTAACTAAAATGATTATTAGAATATTGTTGCTATAAAGAGTGTGTAGACAACAAAGTATAATTAAACGTAATCATGTAGTCACACATGTATTACCTAAGGTAAAATTCGTTCCATTCATTAATTTCGGAATGAATAGCTAGGCACATGAAGTGCATACACTTACATAAGTATGCGTTCCCTTGAAAATAAGAAACAACTTGTGTTTTATTTCTCAATACCACTTAACTGCTTTTCATTATTTTTTCACTTTTTTTCAGACAACCACTGAATGTCTACGCTTAGAACAATTTGTACATATTGAATTTACACCTACAAAGTACAAATAATCACGTTAACTAGGTTGACTACAGGGATAGAGGTAACTTTATTATTCAATTTGACTTTAACAATATATTTGAAATCGATAAAAATGAATCCATTATACATATACAGTTTGTAATCCCCTTTAATTGACTACTTTACTGCTTTAAAAGCAGCTAATTGATTTTATCTTTTATCGATTAAATTATAACGTCTTTTGTTAGAAAGGATAAAATGATTTTCAAACACAATTATTAAATAACAACTGTTCGTGTCTACCATTAGCTGTAAATATGTACATAATGTACATATGTATAAACGTATAACATTTTGAAAGAATTACGAATTACCATAAATTCGAATAAATAATGAAAATTTAATGGAATTTTATAATTTTCCAGCTATGCATATGCTCATAGTATAATGTGTCACACATGCACCTACATATTTCCAGAGTGAATAATTCTAGAAATTTAATACAATTTGTAATCTAAATGACAGAAGACTTTTATTTGTCTCAAGAGGAAAATTGCTATTACGGTGTTCAGATTTAGAAAATGGAAACAAACAATTCTTCAAAAAGAACTAATTAATTTTCATCGTCATCTAATTTTCTATTACTACAATTACTACATAATGTATTTAACTCGAGGATTCTATTATTACTAAGTGCATGGTGAAGCACTGATCTAGCATTTACACATGTATGTAGTTTCTAGTTCCAATACATAATTCATGACTTATTTCAAACTCTAATTATTTCCAAAGTTCACTCAGCTTTGAATTAGTGTCAGATTGCTGGGACGAGAGCACTTAAAAATTCTGTACTACGATTGTACTACTTGTGCCTATATACACCAAGTTATAATTAACTCAAGCATCATTGTGTCTTATTCTTAAAAATAGATCAGCTCAAGCCCATCATGTAATTGAATTCGTTTTATATCAACAACTTTGTGATTTAAATTCACAAAAACTGTAAGAGCAAATACAAACCTAGGTATCACTTTAGTCAAGTTCATCGTTCGATATAGTCGGTGCTTCAATGCAAACAGAGAAGTTCCTAAATGCATCCTACAAACATTTTAATTTTAATTTCGATAAGGATAGTTACTAATTACTAAAAATACTAATTCATATTTTGATTTTTTGAACTGCACTTTTGAAAACATAGCATCCCCTAATTTTCTGTCATTTTGAAATAACATACTTACGTGCATAATGTACGAGGATTTCTTCATATTTATATGCATTTTTCAATGACATTGGATTTGTTTTGTGTTACAAAAACTTTGAAATTTTTAAAATTTCACAATAGACGTTTTATTTGTTTACGTATTAAATTTTATTATAATTTTCTAATTATAAATTAATTCATAATTTGAATGACTTTGAAAGGTATGCAGACTAATACTAATTTTGTTTTTGTATGCTATTCACATAATAACCATATACATACATACTCGTATATAGCATAAACTAAAATCATCAAAAGTTTTCGAAAAAGTGGCGTTGAATATTAAAATTTTGTAATGAATTTGAAAAGTTTTTCATTATTTTAGGATAAATAGATAATTTGTTGAAATTAAAATTAAAAAATAAAATAAAACAAAAATGCAACGAAACTTTCAGTGCTAATAATAATAATAATAATCTAAATTGTTCGTACGATTAGTTCGTTCGTACAATTTTGTTGATTGCAAGTAATAAAAAGCATTTTGAAGATAGAACTAAAAGTGATTTATAAGAAAAATGAAAAATTTACAAGAATATGCCAACACAGTTTTTGATTAATGACGAAGATCCGTTATATTTCAATTTCGATATAATTTTTAGTGTAATTAGAATATAATTAAAATTTAATAGAACTACAAAAGCATGTATATAGTCATAATAAAAAAAGATAATTACTAAGTTTTGTGCAATAATCAAAAAAAGAAAAAAAAATCTTTACTATTTCAGATATTGTCTTAGTTGTATTTTTATATTTTCTCCTATGTTCGTTACGGTTTGTTTTTTAATTTATTCTCCTCAAGGGTTTTATCTTATTAGCTTTTAGTATAATTATGGGATTTTATATATTGTGCGACTTCTAATAATATAAACTAATATACAATATTTGTGTTGTGTAACCGCAGATTTTTATTTACAACACAAAAAAGATTTTTCTTTTATATTTTTCACATACAAGTTGTCATCTGTGCTAAGAATATAAAAAAGGACAATGAATAATGAGAGAAAATTAGTTTTATACAACAAAAATTCACGCAATCTTATGAAACATTTGCAATATGTATTACCGTATTGCGTAAATCCTGAAACTCATAAATTTTACATTTTATTCTTTACTGCCAAAAAAATTAAAATTCTGGACTCTGCAATAATATACAATGTAAATGTATCAGATTTCTTTTGCTTGTTATTTTAATCTGTCGATTTTATTTTTAAAAGTGTGTATTTCTCCATTGTGTTTTAAGTGATTTTTGTAATGTCCGACGAATACTAAACTAAAATAAATAGTGTATTGTAAACGACAATAATGCTAAAAGAAAACTTAATAACAGCCGAAATCTAAAAAACATACAAAAATAGAATTTCCTTTATTATTTTTGTAATATAAGAGATTCAATTTCAACAAAAGCATACAAAATATAAGAAAACAATTTTTTTTTTGTACAAAGTGAAATTGCAATTTAAAATTATGAATTTGATACAATGAATTCACTACATAGTTTTTTACATTATTTGAAAATATTTAGTTTTTGAATCAAAATAAAAACAAAAATTCTTTATTTCAATTTTTTACGAAATAAAATTTTTATTGATTTATTATTTCTTTTGTTTAGACAGTGAATAATCACACAGTTCCGTGTACCGGCGGATACGGGGTCAGAACATTAACCATGGAGTATAGTGAATTTGAATGCTACTTCAACGAAAGCAATGTTTATCTTCTCTCCTACTCCCACTCTTCATTCTACATCCTACCACCTCGTGGTGCAAACCCTTAATGAAATGAAACCCTTCAGGATATAAATGAAACGATATAATGAACAATGTTCACGCAAAAGGTTTTACAATCATTTTTAGAAAACAAGAAAATCAATAAAATTCTAAAAACATTTTCGAATCAACAAGACGAATATATGTATATTGTTTTATTCTAACTAGAAAAGAAAATTTGTTGAATATAATAGAATATCTACTTAAAAAACACATGTATAATAGATAAAAACCATAAAATTCAGACATAAATTACAATAAATTTAGTCAATAAACCAACTTCTTCTATGTATTTTTAATATTCACTTAGAACACTTTACCACATTGTTTAGTAATACAGACAATATTGATATTTTAGACTATAAATCATCAATTGGTTGTATTTTGAAAAATCAAATTTATCATTTATTTAAATATGTGTATATATGTATATTTCTCAGAAAAAATATATATTAAATATTGAAAGGAAAGTTAAAAGTAAATATGTCTATAATTTATGAGCAGCATGTAATGTAAAAATGATAAAATTATTTTGTGACTAAAAATAATTATAAATGAAGCTTTCAATTCAAAAATTTTGTTTTTTGATTTATTAGTAGAAAATCTTTTACTATACAAACTAAATAACAGTATTTTATTATATAAATTAGTAGACTTAGAATTATTTCCATAAATCCTTGTAATGATTACAATCGATATAAAAGTTTCAACCAGCGCTTATACTTGAATTGGACACTAGAAAAACTGAAAAATACACATAAATAAATGTAGGTATTCTTCATGTAAATGCTAGTGTTGAATATGATGTTCCATAAAATGAAGAATGTGTACGTAGTGTAGTGCACGTATGAATGTGCACGTATATGTTGTCTATAATATTCGATGTTCTCTTTAATTATTTATTTTAACCTTCAAATAAACTGTCTACATCCCATAATATTTTCTTGAAGGCAAATTTTTAATAGAGGTAAGTTAAAGAAATGTTTTATTTTGGATCATTCATTCAGTCATATCTGTTCATATCCTTCACATTGTTTGAAAAAGGTTTTTTATGTGTTGTATATCATCATATATGTAGGTAATATAGCAAAAATATAAAATTTAAGTATATAGATATGCACATACAGAAGATATTTTCATGAAATATTTTGTTCTGTTGATTTTACGAAAATTCTTATAGTATAGATGCTTTCATTCAAATTGATGATGGTTTTTGATGTGTAATTCACGAACAGACGCGTGCACCTAAACTACTTAAGAAATTTATGATATGTACTCTTTATACCATGAGGCCAGAATCATTCATAATACAAATGATTAAGAATGGATTATAGAATAAAAAACATTTGTTTAATAAATTCACTGTTGAAGAACGTAAAAAATTCATATTCAGAATGTTAGTCAAGTAAAATATTCACGCTTCAATTCGTCTTTTTCACAAAGAAATGATGTAAATTCTAAAGTTTTCTTATCAAAGATATTTAAAAAAAAAAAATTGCAAAATCTTCCTCCATTCTTTTTACAAAAACAATTAAAATTATGATGCGTAGTAGTAAAAAGAATGTGACCTACAAAAAAAAATTAATTACACAGGATAAATAAGGTGAAAGCATAAAATAATACTGTGCAGTCTATAATAAAAGTAATGAAAAGTTGATGTTCTTTATAAAAAGGTACATACATATATAGAATTCATGCTCTGAAGATCTAGTCCCAGATTGAATTATATTCAAATGAAAAAATGTTATTGATCAAAAGGTTAACTGCCTCTCTTTTTATCAAAAACATATTTACATTAGACGTAACAGTGGAAAAGAAACGAGCAGAAATACTGATTCAATTCTTTGTCGCATGTATAATTGATTTTTCATTCTGAGTATTTCCCTTGTTCTGGTATGCTAAGTTGTTTAAAATTTGCATCCTATAATCAAATCACATAGGATACATACGACTATTTGATTATTTGATGGACAATTTTATATGCATAATTTATGAACATATCTTGTGTTCTGGTAAATTAAATTTGAATAAAATTGTAAATGTTCTGATAATTGAGACAATACTAAATTACGAATTCATTTTAATACTCCTTTGAGAATAAGAATAATTTAAATATTTGTTGATAAAGGTATCAGAGTATTCTAAGGATATTCTGGTATTTTAATTTGTTTGAATATAGAACTGATTTAATAATTCAGTTTTCTAAATTTTAGTCATTTATAAGTTAACACTCAGCTGAAATTATTCAAATATTTTCAAACGAACACAGCATCAATTCATTCTATTCTGCACTCAAAAATCCTAATAATTACGTACTTTTCAAAAATAAACACCTTCATAAGTTTTATTTTTATGACACATACACACATACTACAAGTTTTTTTTTCTAATCTAAAAATAAATTTATTACCTTCCAATTAAAAAAATTTTCGTATGAGATGAAAACAAAATTTTAAATTACATTTTTTTTTTTTTGCAAAAAGTTTATATGCACTAAAAAACTGAAAAAAAACTGAAAAGTATCTTGAAAATTACCATCATCAAAATCATCAAAACTTCATTAAAGAATATTCAGTTTTTACAAAAATACTTAAAATAAATTCTGTAATAGTAATTCTCGTGTATAAATTTTTACTAACTTTGAAATTGAGATAATATAATCATATAATCACTGCCAACTGTGTCTCATTTTTTCTCTTTCGCTTTTTATCTCTAAATTATATACACATGTACGTGTGGTGTGGCACATGAAAGCTCGATAAGGAATAAAAAGCACAAACTTTAATGCTCTAATTTTATATTGATGTTTGTTCCCAGCCAGACATTTGGTATGGATTATATGAGAATCGAAAAGGAATCGATTCTAATACGATGTACTGCATCCAAAATGGCATCAAAAAATTTTTTCAAAGTATAGTCAAAGTTATTTTTGAAGAATTTATTGATTATAAATTGATTCCACGACAATTAAAAATAAGCTGATCTGAGAATCGATAATAAATAGATTCTAATTCGATTTTGTAATCGGTTTTTGTAAATATCAAAAACACCTTAGTTAATTGTGTTATAATTAACTAAGTTTAATTAAGGAAAATAGTTAATTTTTCATTAATTGTGCGACGATCATAATAATAATGAAAATTTAAATGAAGAAATAATGAAAATAGCAATTAAAATGAATTAAATGAAGCGAATATTTATTTGAATAATTTGTCTTGTCCAAAATCCAAATCATCCTATCATCCTAATCTAGTTGATCCAAATGAATTTTAAGAATCAATTATTAATCAATTATTAGAATTGATAATTAATCGATGCCAGGAATCAATTATTTTTGGTTGCAAATTTTAATATCAATTCTAAATTATCATTGAATCCACTTAAAAATTGATTCAGAATCGATTTTTCATCAATTTTTAAAATCTATTTTCTACTGGCTCATATTTAAACCAATCAAAAATTTTGGAAAGCGAACATGGTCAATAAAAAAATGCACTTCTTCTCAAAAAAGAATCGATTCTTTGATGCCAGGCTGGGTTAGTAGAAACAGAAGTTTTCTCTTTTTAATTATGATTTTATTTTGCTTTTTTGTGATGTAAATAAAGTGGAAAGGATGAAATAAGCAGAGCAGATAGTGCAGAAACAAAATTCTTTTACGTGACATTTTAAAGATCATAAAAAATAAAATATTTGACATTTGAGTTTAAGTTACTATAAGGTTTGTTTAACGCAAAAACTATTTGATGAACATTCATGAAAGCATTTTTAATTTTTGACTCAAAAAATGAAATAAAATTCATAAAATAGAAAAAAAAAAACAAAATAAAATAAAATGAAAATGTTTTTACAAAAAAAAAAAAAAAATTCCAGACTCTTTTATCTTTAATAAAAACAAAAATATAGAATTAAAATGGCTAATTTTTTTCATAACACGAAAGTGAAATAAGAATAAAATGGGAAAGAAAGCAAGCAATACATTTTTTTTATTATTTACCTTTACATGAAAATCTTCTGGGTAGAGATTCAATTACAATATTTAATTAATTTCCAAAAAAAAAAAAAAAAAATAAATCTGATAATCAAGCTTACAACAGATAATCTATATATGTATGTATGTATGTATCTATTGTATCTTTTGTATTGTATGTAACTTTTTGACTTTGTGACAAATGCACAAATAAACACACAATGCATAATTTAAGTTGATTCCATTCGGTTTATCAGATTTTACTCACGTAAGGTAAATACATGAGAAACGAAACTAATTTCCAGAGTGGAATCTAACTACTTATTTATATAGAAAAAATAATCATCATGGGGCTTTAAGAGAACCGATATCAATTCGGTTCTATCGTGCTATTCATTCACCAAATTATTGATGTTCGATCTTTTTAACCGATCAAACTCAATTACTTATTGGATAATTGCAGATGCATAATAATGTAAAACTGCATGTTATATTGAAGTATATTCATCCAATATTTTAGCTTTGTTTTTAGCTAAGGGATAGCTTTGTTTTTCTTCATTTAGAGCTCATATTCTACTTGACAATCCTTTATTTTACTCAAAACTTGCACAATATATGAAGTACTCACAAGTAATCTACAATCGAGAAATTGTTATATTCAAATGGAATATTTAAGTAATGTAATAAATATAATTATTTTCTAAGGAAAAATTAAATTTTCATCAAACATTTATTTGTATGTATTTATGTGTAGATTGGAATACGAATAAAATGTTGTATTTGCATTTGAATTGAATAAATAAATTTGTAAAATTTTATACAGCGCAGATATACTCAGACAATATCCTTCAATGTGCAATGTATGTACAATATGTATCTATGATTTTATCTTCCACATTACTACTCAAATTAAGTATTTGCAACATTATCTTGCAATCTCATAAAACATAACTACACAGAATTACTTGCATACAATATACATACTTAATAGCATTTTGTATTCTTACAGTCAAAAGTAATTTAAGACAATACAAAACTAATCCTTGGAATTTCTATAAATACAAATGATAATAAATGAAATTAAATGGATTTGTAAACAGAATAGTAACATATTTATTGCTTAAACTACACTCGTATACAAAATATTTTATATTACTATGGTAAAGTAGTAGGTAGTAGCATGTAGTAGTCAGTACTTATATACACAACTCAAAGCTCTATAGTATGGTCTTTATTAACAGATATTCCTTGGAAGATATTTAATTGCGTGCACAAAAATAAATTGAATTCAACTTTCCAAATTAAATATTTCAATTTGAAAATGAATTACTTATGTTGTGTGAAAGGATAAAAAAGGAAAAATATAAATTTAATCTAATAATTTCTCTAAAATGAAAAAATTAAAAATTTATGTAACATAAAAACAGTTAGATGGATGCATAAACCTTCAGAGGAATTAAAATAATTTATGCATACGAGTATCAAATGTACAATTACCACTACTAAGATATTATATAATATATATTCAATTCAACGATTATGTGAGTGGAAAATTTGAAAATATTTGTTAATCAGCTATCGTATTCGAAAGATTTATTCAATATTCCGTTCGCTGTGAATATTGATTTATTGTTATTCGCAATCATATTTTATGCATGTTGCATGTAAGTATTTCAAATTCTCTTCAAATATTAACAAAAAATTTGGTTCAATTCGCTTTTAGAATTTCTTGAAATATACTCGTGTACCTACTTCTGTCAGTTTCGAATTCAATAAAAGATAAGCACATTTTCAATCATTGAATCATTATTTTTCAATAAATGTAAAAAGTAGTTACGAATTTATCCGAATTCACATACCAAAAATGAAACCTTTCACGATTATGTATGATCGTATTTCTGTTAATCAAGTTACTGAAATTTCTCAATTGAATAATTACATTATGATGTTGATTTTAAGTAAATAACGAAGAATATATAAAACACATTTTCTTTCAATAAATGTTTTGCTATGTCCTATATAAATTGTGGCAAACATCTTTGCTAATATAAACTTTTAATCACTTACTAATTGGTATAATTAACATTTTCAGAGTGGAATTCTAACAAATTTCCAAATTAATTATTTTATGGTATTATTACAAAAATCATTGATGAAAAATCTAATGAAAATCCTTTAGGGAGTGTCAAAAATAATATAATCAAAATTCTTTCGTGCAATCATTAATGTAATATTAAACGATAAATACGATATTATTTAATTAAAAAGTTAAAACTTCGATGGAAATATTTAAAATAGCTAGAAGCATTATTCATTTTATATATGTATTTCATAAATTGTATTAAAGTGAATTAATTACAATTTGTTAAACTCTAAGTAAACATTTTATTTTTGAGTTGGAATAAAATTTTATTTATTGCAAAACTTGACAAACATTTTGTTAATTTTCTGTTGTTAAAATATGTTTATTACATGACTTGAAAAAATTTCATTTAAGTAGGAAGTTTCCAAACTCATTCCATTTTTATAAGAGAAAAACTCGAACTTTTTGATATTTACTAAAACTTTTTGTTATAACATAATCTTTCTTCTTTAAATATGTACAGATACACAGAAACATAGATATCTATGTTCGTTTAAAGGCAGAAGATTTGAAAAAAATTTTGGATTTTTGTTTCATCAGACAGGACGTAATGAATACATCAAATATGAAAATATTTATTACTAGGTAGATAGCAATGTTTAAACAAAATGTAAAATAAAAAATCTATGTTAGTTCCAAGTATTTACAAGAATATATATAAAAAGGAAATAATAATTAAAATATCTGTGACAAATTTACGCCTAATTACCGGATAAAAACTAATTGAAGAATCTGACAAGTTCTAATAAGTGTTGGCAGTTTTGTAATTAAAATCACGTATTACGTGTGTAACGGTAATAATTATAATATCTAAATTCGTTCAGTTCAAAGACTAAATATTCAAGATTCATTAAAAATGATTTTAGTCGAATATAAGTACGTGTATTCATTTACCATTAACATAACGTATGTTTGTCTTTATATAAAATTTGAAAGGAAGATTATTTTTGTCTAAAATATTCGTAAGAATGTACAGTAGTCGAATTGAACAAAAAAATGTCTGTCAAAAATAATTTCAAAAAATTCGGTCAGTTAAAAGAAAATGTAGATATCTATTTACTATTCATACAAAATTGTTTCATTGAAATTGTGGTAATTAACTCATTAATTAGAAAATTTTCACTGCGAAAACGAAATAGAAAAGGTACTGAATAATAATGTTTTTCCAATTTACTAAAAGATATAAAGAAATTAATTATTAAAACCAACCATATTATGTTTGTTAAAACTAAATGCGTTGTACTTTACAAACAATATTCACGGAAAATATAATATCTTCGCTTATCAAAGATTCCAGTAAATTGCATATTTGCCTTCAAAGCAATTGTATCGATGACTATAATTTTATTTTACTATAAAAATCCCTAAAATATCGATTAATTAATATCATAGACAGTGGTTATTTTTCCTCTATATAACAATTATTTGAATCAATACTACATATTGCTGTAATTGAACAAAATCCGTATCATTAAGTCTAATTTGTAAATAGAATATGTATAGCTCGGAGGTATTAAATATTGAAGGATTTTATCATCGTTTTCTGTGACGAATAAATTACAGATTTTCCATGCTTTCGTATATCAATTAATTCTTTATATACATTATATTGTTCGCAATATTGGGAAATACGTGACCTAAATTTATGATTTTTGCTAAGCACTTGATTATTCACAATCAAATCCTTATCGTCCATCCACATATACTCGTACCTGGTTCATTTACATATTCTAATAAATACATTTTATATTTGTACGTATAGTTGTGTTCATGTCAGTTGCTGATTTACATTTGAATCTGTATCTGCTGTATATAATGATAGAAATAAGTATGATTGATTGCACTAAGGTTGCGCATAACTTCGAATTTTTATGGGATAATCAATATTTCTTTTCATTATAAATTACGTGTATTTGCATACGAAAAAAAAAAAGGAAAATTTATCAGTGAATAAGTATTTACTAAAGAATTTTATAAAGAAATACCACGAGAAATTAGAAACTTCTTCAATACAATCTGTATTGTGGCATATAAAATACGTCTGAATAATTGTACAAAATTGTTTTCAAAATGTTTGTAAATTATATATGTATGTTGTGTAGGTTAATATCGACTAGTATTATGCATCATGACGAAAAAGAAATTTTTTGGAAAGATTCATAGTTGAAAAATTCAAAAACTAAATTTTCAACCAGATTAAAACTTAGCTGCTCTCCATCAGGTAGCATTCGGATCAATAAGTCTCAAAACTACTTCTTCATCTGATATGAAATCTCTCTCCCTAAAGGACTTTTTTGAAGGCTGTGAAGAACCAATAACCGCAGTGGGACAAATCGGCAGAACACAGTGGGTGTAAAATGTGAAGGCAATTCAAACACCAATTCATGAAATTTTGCCGTTATGATCCGTTTTTGTTTTTGCTTTATTGAGAACAAATGCGGCACCCATTTGAAAAGAAGATTTTTCACGCCCAAATGTTCGTGAAATTGTCTTCAAATGTTCGTCAAACGATAACTTTACGATTTCGGCTATCTCAAAGAACTAGAGCTTAGAATTGTCCATCACGAGTTTCAGTGTTATTTTATGTTTTCTGCACTAAAGAGTTTAACATTTATTGTGACTGTACAACCGGACAGAACTCACAGGGTCCGAGTAGTACTTAATACTTCTGAAAAATATAAAAGTAGAGTCAGTTGAACTACAGTATGACTATAAATTAGCAAGGCACTATAAATTATTCAGCAAAACAATTCCCACAATTCAATAATAGATCAGATATTATTGCTTTAATGACATACATATATAGAGTAAATATGCTACATTCCTACATTTGAGTTTCATAGTCACAATGCCATCTTTGAAATTCTCATATGTAAATACAAGTACACACATATTATATACTTAGTTAAACTAACACTCTAACGCCGAATGATAGATTTTTGCAATACTTTCTACATAGAAAACACAAATTTAAAAATTTTCTTTGGAATTGTATGCATTTCTTTGTAGATAAAAAAATAACCATTTTGATAAGTTGCAAAATTTAGTTAAAAATTTATTCAAAGTTTGGAAATGAGCCCTTTTTTAAGTGAGTATTATAAAGATATTGGAACGTAATGGGAAATATTCAACAGTACAAATTGTAAAATATGTTTTCTTTGTTGAATAGAAAAAAATAATTTCTGAATTTTGCATAACAGGTCATGATATGAATGGCAAAACTTTTTAAAATTTTCAGTATAATTTATTTCAGATTGAATAAAGTAAGAGGAAATTATTTTAAAAAAATTTTATCTAACTTCCCTATACATCGAATAAGCCCTTTTTTAAAAAAATAATAAACTGTCATAAAAGTTTATCAATGAAATAATGTAAACACATATTTTGCGATTTAGGTATTTGAAAAGTTTTCGTTATGTAAAAGACTCCTAAAATACATATTTGAATATTTAAAAATGATATTCATGTACATTTTTATACGTACGAGGAGGCGTTGATATTATAATAGATATGTATTCACATTCCACTGTGCGAGTAAATGATTTTGTATAATTTACAGTGTGTAAAATTCAATTTAAAGTTTTCCTTAAAAATTATTAGAGTGAATATATAGAATTTATACATATTTTAGTACAAAAAAATGATGACGAACATTTCATTTGTACAATAAAACGACACTGTATGTAATGTACCTGTAAGCAGCATTCAAAACAATCTGAAAATTATTTAAATTATAGGCAATTAAGGAGAATATTTTTCAGGTTTTTAAAAATTTGTAAAAGAAACTATGCGATACATACTCTCATAATTGTAAATAAATAAATTCTTTTACAAAATTCAATTCAAAAAACTTATAATCAAATTGAGAAGTAAAGCATGAAAAAATATTCATACAACTACACACTATTATGTATACGAATCACAGTTAGTCGAGCAGAAGGAATAAGAAAATTGAAAAATAAAATATGTACGAGTACATACGGTGTATAATAATTTCTAATATCGATTATGTGAAAGATTTTCTATACCTATTATTATACGACGCGAACAATTTCCTTATTTTTCTTCCACCTACTGTTTTTCTATTCTATATCGTAAATTTCATCTATAGAATAAAATAAATATTTCTTAGTCACGATTTTCAGTTTAACATTTTTCTTTATTTTTTTATTTTTTTTTATTTTTACAAAATACGTTATTGTGCGTAAATTTTTATCTTTTACCGGAAAGAACATTCATAAATTATTTTTGTATTTTGTATGGTGGGCCAGAAGGAAAATGGTTCAATAAATAATTAAAATAATTGCTACACGCCATCGAAAAACATTAAAATGTATGTGGGCAAAATCATAACCGCGTTCGCATACACGTTTTAGTGGTCTTAGACAATTAATTGAACGATAACAATTGAAAAATTCAAAACAAATTATTGTGTTGAATAAAAAGAAAATTAAAAAAATAAAAGACGATTTATTTAATTATTTTGCTTTTTCTAGGCATAAAATAAAACAGTTCTATTACAGTTCAGTGCAGTTTTCGTCAATTATTGCGTTTTAGAAATGAAATTTTTTGTGCTTTCGATAAAAATATATTTCATAAAAACCAATATTTTTTTAAACTGAAATAATTTTACTTAGTAAATGTGTTATTTTTTGAATTTTCTGAAAAAGCTATGAATGATGATTGAAGAAAAGAAATTTCTTTTGGTTATAACTCATATTTCTCATATAAAATATGCTTAAAATTCCATTTTTTTTTTTTTTGTTAAATAAAATCGTAAAAAAATTTCAATTATTACCTAGATATCAATCTATAATTTACGTCAGATTTTTTGAGAAAAGAAAAATGCTTATATTAATACATAATTATGCTGATGCTTGTACTACGCATATTAACTTTAGAAAAATTTCTTGTTTTTGTTCGACGTCATATCGTGTCGAATAGCATTCAATGAATTCGAGTGATTTTTTTCACATACAGAACAAATAAACATATTTTTTCCGTTAGTTGACGTTACGTTAATTAAAAAAGTTTTTCAACTTGTTTTCTACATTTTTTGTATTTTGCTTTTGCAGAAGAATAAAAGCAAAGTCGTACAAGTAAGAAAATATAAAATATATGTATACAGTTTCCTTGAATATTTTTTTCCATTTTCTGATAATTCATATTTTCTCATAACATATTATACAGACATGCCAGTAAGTATAAAAATTAATTAATTACAGTCACATTTCCTAACTAATAAGAGCAGAGACTTCAATTTATAACAATCTGAAATTGCGTCAGGCGGTCAGCTAAAAGTGCTTGAAAATTTCTGTGCTCGAAAAATGCTTTAATAAATTTTTTTTTTCATTTTTGTAACCTTAGTGCCCACTCAGAACTGAAGCAAATATGTAAGTGAAAGTGGAAAATTGAATAGTCTGAAAAATTGCAAAAGTTTTATCGCAAATTAAAATCTCTATACAATTCTGTATATGCGAATTTGCGTTAAGTATTTAAGCTCTGAAAAAATTCAGTGTCAAAATAACAATTACCCAATTACTCACTCTTCATTTTTACTTGTATACTGGTGCCTGGTAAAACAAAAATCTGTCAAATCAGTATGTTACCTACCTGTATTTCTAGCATGAGATTTACAAACATTGAATTATGAAAATAAAGCCGATTATCTTTGAAATTCATAAATTTTTTTTTTATTCCACAATTCGACAATGAAAAATTCTTAAGTTGTAGGTGGAACATTTTTAGATAAATGCGAAATATTTTTTTTAATGTGGAAACAAAGAAAAAATGAAAAATTCATCCTGAAAAACTGGAATTTGTTACATAATGTAATTATAAATTTTCTGTTTTAATCAAAAATTACTCATTCAAAGATAAAGTTATATTTAAGAACGAAAAAAATTTGGTATAAAAGTTAAAAAATCGAGATCGTTATTTTTTATATCAGATCAAATACGGGAGAAGAATAAAAATGCCACTTTGAGATTTTGTCCTAGAACCATTCATTTATCAAAATTTCAATGTGTGTGTGCACTACAACAAAGATTGAATTCAAATATTCTACTCGCATAAAATGTTATATTGTGGTCATATAGTAAAATTCAATGCTTATTGAAAAAAAAAAGTTTCAATATACAACAGCATTTTCTAACCACAAAAATGCACTGAAATGCACTGAAAATGAAAAACATGCAGGATAAATAATTTTGTAAATTTATTTGTATCTACGAGTATTTTACTCATATTTACCGAAGGATATTATACACACTGTTTTCTGTTTCTCTATTAAGGTAAAACTTGGTAAAACTAGAAATTTTTCTGTGGTTTACTTATAAAAAGTGAGAACAAAAGAACAAAAACTCATTGAATGTAAAGTAAAAATGTGAACATATTATCGGTGACCTTTTCAAGTTGTTTGCATTTTATAATGTGTACGATGCAGCAAATTGCATTTTGCGTGTTCGAGTAAGAACGTAATGAAAAAATTGTATGCTCCTGAAAACATAAAGCATAAAGGAAATGGAATTTAATTTGTAAGTCAGTTGACCGTAATTGCCTGAGGCAATTTTCATTTTCGTTTAATAAAATTGAATACCAAATTAATATATGAAATGAATGCACAATCACTATGTATACGAGTGCAAATTTCGCATGTATTACGACCAACGATATTCATTCCAATTATTCATCAGATAAATATTCATCCTTCTTTAATTTCAAATATAAAAAAAGCTTTTAATTAGCATTTTCGAGGAGTAGGTACTTCAATTCAGAGCAGCTCTTGAATAATAATGGTTTATTGATTCCAAATTATGGCAAATGGGTATTTCAATTAATTTAATTTTATAAGTTTATTATTTAAATTTAACCAAGAATGTAATTGATTTCATCGAAATTGATTATTTGTTGAATCTCAAGAAAATATTTATTTTTCGAATATTTATCTTGATTATGAATTGGTTGTGTGTGTGTGTGTATTTTAAAGAAAAAGACAGAAAAAATTTCATGCCTACTCGATCATTAAATCAGAAAATTATTTGTAATTCATACCAAACATACAAGTGTTTGTATATTCCTTTTTTATACTTTCATTTCGTACACATTTCCTCTCATTAGAAATTTATTGAAATTTTCTGATAGCTTGTGGTTTTCCCAAACAATTAGTTTTTCTTTTTACTTAATTTATGAAAAATTCAACTTTTCTTATTCACAGAATTATCATTATCTTTTTTCAAACACTTCAATAGGCAGTTAGCCAGTAATTAATGATAAGAAGATTAATTGCTATTTAATAACTTAATCTGATCATTTTGACTAATTCAATGAATATCCTAATTATACATTGAATAAATCATCATTATTTACGTCATCTAATAAAAAGTTTTTAAAGACTGTGTGCGTAATTTATTTATACATTGATTAAATTTTGATTGAACGAATAAAAATGTCTTTTATTTTGCACTCAATTGTAGTTAAGAGATAAAAATTTGAATTAAAAATGAATAATAAAATATTGAATAAATGTTTGTTTAATGACGAAAATGATAATTTTACAACCAATTCATAGTTAATAGCTTAGCACTTTTGTGTATGTATGTAACGTAGTCTCTCAAAGATTTGTGGTTTTAATTTTAATTGGATTTAATATTCATTGTATTTTCTAATTATAGAAATTACACAAGAAAAAACAAACAATAAAATTTTTTCAAAAATGCTATCAGGATCCTATATCTTAAGCCAAAAATACTAAATACATAGGCAACGAAATATAACATTTTATTTATCCTAAACAATGCCTAAACGTAGGTGGTACTATTGTTATACATTATACTGATCAAGATTAAAGACTTCATTTTAATATTTAATTAAATGAGAAATTGCTAATAATAATGTGTGCTAAATAATATATGAAATTTTATAGACATCTTTACTCCAACAAAGTTTCCGAGGGCGTGTATGTGTGCTTGTGGTCGTATGGTATTTATTTAAGTATTTATTTTTCTGCGACTGTGTAAAATGACGTAGAATATTCACAAGAATAATATTGAAATTGAAAACTGCACATGTTCATTGTCTTTGTATACATAGTCACATTCAATATTTTTTTTAACTTCTTTATAAAATATTCTACCAAGTATTTGTATATTTAGGAAACTTTCCTTAAATTTAAATAAATAAAAAAAAAGTACGGCCTGTGTATGGGATAATAAATTATTATTTACAAAAATTATTACTTATTAAGTTTTCAAAGGATTTTGTTTTTGGAAAAATACATAAATCTAACAAAAAAAAAATACTATAATGTAATTAAAAGATGATAAACAAAAATCATGTACAATTATTTAAAGAAAAGGACAATGCTCGTATAAGAAAAATAATAAAAATACATTAGAAGCAAAAATTTATTTAAAATGTTTATCATTATGTACGTAATCCTTTTTTTAATGTAGTGATAGTAATTTTATTTTCTTTCCTAATAATAAAATCATCGTTGGATCCTATGTGTCAATAATGTTATCGGAAATAATTATCAACAATTTAACAATCACATCAGTTTTCATGTTATTCAAAAAGGTTATGTTATTCAAAACTGGTCATTCAAAAAGTTCGCAGCCTTATAATGAAGCAGTATGAATTTATGAACCAAAATACAATTAATCTTCAATATATTTCCCCCTAAGCTCAATGCATTTTTTCCAGCGATTTTCCAATTCATTTATTCCTTGCCTGAAGTGATTTTCCTCGAGACCTCCAAAGTACTCTTCGACAGCCGTTATGACTTCTTTATTTGATGAAAAATGCTTAACACGTAAGAATTTTTTGAGATTTGGAAATAAATAAAAGTCAGACGGAGCCAGATCTGGTGAATATGGTGGATGCTCCAACAATTCGTCGTGTAGTTCCTTCAATTTGGGCATTGCAAGGACACCTTTGTGTGCTGGTGCATTGTCTTGGTGGTAAATAATTTTTTTCTTTTGTAATCCTGTTCTCTTCTCCCGAATTTTTGTGTCTAATTGTTCTAAAAGATTTGAATAATATTCTCCTGTTATCGTTTAACTCGTCTGAAGGTAATCAATTAGTAAAATCCCCTTTGCATCCCAAAAAACTAATGACATAACCTTCTTTGAAGATTTTGAGAGCTTTGGCTGCTTTTGGACCGAACAGCCGAGCTCGGTCCACTCTGCTGTTTGTTGTCACAATTCAGGATCATAGTAATAAATCCAGGTCTCGTCCATGGTTACAAATCGACGCACAAAATCAATTCTATCCTTTTGAAAATGACCCAAACGTTGTTGAGAAAGTTTCACTCGAATGCGTTTTTGGTCAGAATTCAACGAATGTGGCACCCATCTTGTCAATAACTTTCTCATACCCAATTCACTGGTTAATATACTATGTACTAATTCAATTGAGATGACTGTGGCCCCAGCTAAATCAACCACAGTTATTCGGCGGTCTTCCAAAACCATATCATGAACCTTGTCAATAATTTCTGGCGTGGTTGCTGCTTTTGGACGTCCTGAACGTGGATCATCATTGATGTCTGTACGGCCGTGTTTAAATAGAGCAACCCATTTTTCTACAGTTGCATATGAAGGAGCACTGTCTCCTAATATGTTTACCATATCATCAAAAATTTCTTTCCAACTTAATCCTTTTTTAAACAAATATTCAATCACTGCACGATTTTTTAAATTATCCATTTTCTGAAAACACTTGTGATATTTTTTTAGTCTATAAAGATTTTGATCTTAATACAATGAATTGAATCAATATTACCACATTGATCTGAAAAACAATGAATCGATATTACCATATTGCTTTAAAAAAAATAATAAGAAAACATACGGCAAATGTCAAAGGAAAATAACATATTTTTTACATGAATTTCTAATAGAAACATTAATTTTTTGGAAAACACAAACACTAATAGAACTTTACTTTTCCATACTTACATACCTACCCTTACATTTATGTACTATATGTACATGTCGCCATAAGAAAAACATGAGGGATTTATTTAATACTGAAAATAATCCAAATTATTGGTACTATTTTTAAAATACTTATTTGAAATGCACTGCTAGTTTTGTCCATATCCATACTGTCCTATACAAGTCTTAGCCTCTGGGAAGATTTGCTCTACTAATCGAGACTAATCTCAATTTATTATAAAATATTTATCCAATTTTAGCTTTAAGCTTTAGTAGCAGCACAGATTACTACAATTCGTTCCTATCTATCTCGAGGTATATTTTCTTTAAGATTCTCTTGAACATATTCTGTACACAATTCTATAATTTTGATAACTATCAATTGCATTAAAATGCCCATTCAAATTATTAATAAATTCTTAACTAAAATAAAATCTGAATCAAAATACATAACATCCAACCATAATGTAATCTTTGTGCTTAATATTCTGTTTCTAATTCAAACCAAAATTTGTTTTTTCTTTGTCATATTATCTTTGATAACTATCTCTTAATTTATTGTGAAATTGCCTTTTCTATATCCTACCATTTTTATCCATTCTTTGTTTTGATTTCGGACATTTTCCTTATTTCTTTTATAGTTTATTTTGTACATTATTTTTTATATTGAGTAAATTACACATTGTATATATGTATATTTTTGGGGTTTTATTTATATGTATTTATAAATTGTTAGAATATTTTATTCCATTTAATTTATTTTTCTTGTTGATTTACATTATTTTTATTAGTGTTAAAACACTTGTATTGTATGTCCAAATTTAAATATTGTTTAGAGATATTTCGTCCAGAAAACCACAAAACTAAAGGTATTAAATTAAAGGCAGAAAGCAAATGCAGTAAATCTTCAATGCTGAGAAAGCTGTTATTTTATCATAAAAAGTAGATAAAGGATTTTAAATGATGTGTAAAAGAATACCATTTGAATGTAGATGACTTAGTAAATTTTCATCAAATACAAGTAAATAAATAAAATTTTTCTTTGTTCACAGTTTGTAAAACTATAGATAAATAATACGTAATACACATTAATGTGATTATTGACGCATGAGATTCGTATATATGTATGTATCTATTCATTGGAAAATAAAATTTTCTAATTATCATCTTTTTCAAGAAATTTTTTAACTTTCTAAATGTTTTGTACTATATTACAGTTAAAATATTTAGTAAAAGAGAATATCTTTTGCCCACACTAGCTCTACTATTAATCTTAATAAATTAATTATTGGGAATGACTTGCCCACAAAAAACTAAAAAAAAATTCACAGTAATCAAATATCCCTTGCATTACTTTTGATATAAGTAAAAATTGTCAAAGAATATCTTTTAATTTTATTTGTATTTTACGTCCATACGATAAAGAACTACGTCAGGATAAATATCTACTATCAAATTTATCGTGACAAAACAAAAATTTTCAAATTACCTAATTGACTTTGCTTTCATTTATGATTTTATTTTTATATAGCAAAATATTCTAATAGCAGAATAGAAAACAACTCGCATCAACATTTGTTTGTAGTATATGTAATTATAAGTGTGTGTAAGAGTAATGTATCACTGGTGTTAATGTATGGTGATGATTCAATTTATGTAATTAAACTACAACTCCTACGCTTTAAATTGATACCATCATCCAGCAAAAGTATCTGAGATTCAGTGCTAAGAACAAATTTCTGTTCAAAAATTCAATAGACTGACACTCATTATTATAAAATTATTTGTATGAATGTGTGTAAATTTATCGTATTGTGTAAACACGTGTATCATCCTTTAAAAGAATTCAAACATGTTATTTGAAAATTTCAAAACTACGAAATTTCCTTTATCTACTTACCTTAAAAAATTTCATATCCTGTCATGTACAACAAGGTAAAGCTTTCTTCTTTTCGGGTTGGGTGTTGTGATGAGCATGTGTTGAACGTCTCAGGATGTTCAACAAAGAAAACAAAACTCATATCCTAGCTGATTATAGTGCAGTTCTGAAAAAAGGATATTAATAATGTATTATCATTGAAAATGGAAAAAAAAAGTGATATTGAAGAATATTTTTATGTGGAACACACTTTTTATAAAATTATATATAGAAGTTCATATCATTCAATCTCATAATCACATGCGAGTATTTTATCTTTAGGCCTTTGAAAAAGAAAAAAAATTAACTGATCGAACTGCGAATCGACAGGGATATTAAATAAAACATTGTAGAATTTGTTATTATACAGGTAATAAAATATTTTGCTTGATTTGGTAAGTTTGTGTGTAATCTATACTATATTCATTCACTATAATTATAGCTTATAGCACATATACAATTATACAATTATTTATACACACACACACACATTATAAATTATGTAAATGATTAAATATTTTCTTTCTCAATAAAACCTTCAACGTGTGAACATCATACTGTGTCTTACTTATATCTCCTACAACTTCTTTTTTTTTCATTTTCCTGATTACCTACTAAAATTTAATTCTGAGTGAAATTCTTGCACAAAAAATGTTTACAGTTCACACTTCACGTAAATGCATAATTCGTACATATTACCATAGAATAATAAAGGATGTGAAGCTTTATTATTCTATGATATTACATGCGTAAGGTGTGAGAATTTTATTATTTTTTGATTTGATTTCAAAAATAAAAACATGTTTGAAAATATGAAAACCGAAGAATACATAGTTTAAGAAGGAAAACTAAGGATAAATTGTATCTATTGTCTTATAATTTATGGCAATGTATAGCCAATTTGAAATTGTTGAAAAAAAGAATTGCTGAACATGCTACACACATTCCTTTCATTTTCTTTTAATTGTCTGCTCCATAAAAATATTTTCTCGTCCTTTTTCAAGAAACATTTTTTTTAAATGTTTAATTCATTTAATTTTCGTTTCTTCTTTTCTTCCTTAGTTTACTTAACAATTACAAATTTGAAGTGTTTAAAGCACAATAAATAAAATGGAATTTACTTGTAGAGATTTTAAATCTTTTAAACCAAACAGTGTTATTTTATTTAATTTTATTTTACATTTAGAATCTTTGCCAATTAAATTAATTCTGATTTCATGAATTTCTAGAATCAATAAAATAAAATGAATTTGGTAAATGAACTTTACTGAAAACAACAGAAAATCAACAGCATTCATACCTACATAAGAAAGGAAATAAGTGTAGATTTATTTTTACGTTTTCTGTACAAAGTTTTCCTACACATTTGATTTTCTAATGGTTGATGATATAGGATGTATTTTTTTATTTTTGTTATTTTCTTTTGAACATTATTTATTAGATTATTGGATGGAATCGAAATTCACTTCAACTGTATTATTGATATGACAAATCAAGTGTTAATAATCGTAAAGTTCATTCATGTTTAGGGATACAAAACATCTGGGAAAATAAATATGATATTTTTTATTGAAAGAAACAAATATTTTCGCTTTTGATCGATTTTAGAATGTTTCGTTAGAGGTTTTTACTTCTAATTTGCTTCGAAATTTTTCACCTGAATGATTACAGAAAATACTTATGTACTTTGAAATTTTGTGTTTTTTTCATAGTAAATTCTAAAAGTATGCAAATATTTTTATGAAAAAACATATGCATTAAAGTTCCTTTAAATACAGAAGTTTATACTCGTGAATAGTTCTGTGATGGTATTTCATAAAGGCACTGCAACATAATGTTAAATATTAACGTCAAAAGAATAAAAGAATTATTCTTAAACTTTAAAAAAATTAAAATTTATCATATTCTTATTAAAAATTCTAATTTATTTAAAGTTCAAAAACACATATTCATATTAAAGTTATATACAATACTAGATTAGAGTAGTTCAGAAAGTAAAACTATTTTCTTTGGAGAAAGTAGAACTTTATTAAAGATCTCATGTATGCTTGCATATAGAAAGCTTATAGAAGACTTCAAATTAAAATATTATTTTTTATTAAAAATATGAATAAATAACTGGAAGATATTATATTTTTATCTATTTACTCGTAATTAGATAAAATGTACATTTACGTAAAAATACATTCTTATACGGAAATTAGTAAAACTGGTAAAACATAAAACATAAAAACTGCCTAAAACAAAGGACATATGTATGTATGTATGTATGTCTATACTAAAATGGGATACTCCATATGTGTTACGTTATTCAACATTCAATTCAACACAAAGTACAATTATCTAAGTCATTCAAATGGAACATAATCTTATTATCATTTCAGATATTTACGCACATATGTTCACAAAATGTATACACATTTATGTACAAAAAAAAGTTGTATATTGTATGTATAAATTTGAAATAAATGTCACATAAAAAGATAAGTGATGGTCATTAACAAAATTTACAGCATCAATTTAAAACTGTGATAAACACTAGCAATATTGACAAAGTACTACACGCAAGAAGTTTACTTTTGAAAAAAAATTCATTTCCCTTGCGTGTAATTCAATTTTACTTCAATTTAATATGTACCTATTTCATTTTAAAAAAGAGTTTAATGTAAAATTTATGTTATTAGCTGAGATGCAATTGTATTTTTTCATTCTCCTTTTGTTTTGACAAAAACTAAAAAAATAAATTTAACATCAAACAATGAAATTTGTTAGTTGGTTGATCACTTGCAGGAAAAATTGTACTCGTATTTCATGTTTTGCTTATTAATAGAATATTGTCCTCGACATTTATTAACCACACTGAAAGTACTTGTAAACTAACTGTTCGTTAATTTATTTGGTGCAATTAAAAATTTGTGAGTGAATTAATATGCAATTTACGAAGATAAAAATTTAAAATTTTCTTATTTCTGAAATAAATAAAATTATAACAAATTATTGAAGAACTTTAAATTTCAATTCAATTTCTTAATTAGATAATGAAAAGACTCCAAAAAAATAATTAACTCATCAGTTTTTGAAAATTCAAATGAGCAAATTATACCACAAGTATCTCTTATATGTAAGTACATCAAATAAGATCGCATTGTATGAATAGGTAGCTACATAAGTTAGAGGGGTAATTGTATAATTACACTTCAGATAATTTATGATACTTAGTTTGTCTTCATTTCATTGATACACTACACCAGCACAAGCAAATTAAAGAAAATTTTACTATAATGAAATCGTATATCGAATTTATAAAACTTTATAAAACTTTCGTAAATTGAAAATTAATGAGCACAAAATTCCATTGAACAAAATAATATTTGACATTCCAGCTTTTAAGCAATGAAATTTCGATGTCTGAAAGTATGACGCAAAACACAACAGTGTTAAAAATTATTTTTTTATTCATTCAATCATCATTAGTGAATTGGAATTGACATTTTAAGCATTTGCAATTCACAAAAAAAGGACTTTTTGTTGTAAACTTCTTCTTTTGTATAATGAAAAGACGTTTTTGTGTGTGTAAATAAATTTATGTGTGTGTATGTAATTTTTCCCTCTTCACAAAAAATTCAAATTGACAAAAATGATGAGTATGTATATAATAAGTAGATTCGGGACAGGTAATTATTCATAAATTACATATGGAAATGTTAAAAATTAGTAAGACTTTCATGTAATTTACAAAATGTTTTACGATATAATAATAATTTTCTTCCTTTGAATATCTTCAATGATCCAATAGTGATAAAAACAATAATAATCAAATTTTTGTTACCGCAGATGATCACAAAGGAATGCTACTCGTATTAAAATAAAAACATTTCAAAGCGGTGTCATTGTATTTTGCAAAGCAACTAAAATATTCCAAACCCAAAAAAATGTACACACGTGAATTATAAATAACGATTCGAATACTATAATAATTTATTGTCAATTGCACAAGCATTTTAAAGTAGTATAGTGCGAGATACTAATATGGTATGCTATAGCTTCTTTCTTTAGTATAATTACAAGTATACATAATTTATGTTGGTGTATTCTATGTTGTCAACCAATTATCATCATGACCAGAAAATGTTTATTACATGTAGGTTTCCATTAAATGAATATTTGAAAAGTATTTTCAAGGTTTAAAAAACTTTTTAGATATTATTTGTTTAAATATTACATGGTACTTATAGTGTTAGTAAAGAAATTAAGTATATACATGAATACTTGCACGGAAAGTAGAATTGCTAAAATCAACAAAGAACGTGATTTACTGTAAACACTAGTTACTGTACAAAAAACAATGATTTCAATATAATGGTGATACATGGTGATACCTTAATCTCATCACATTAATGTCCTGACTACAAATTACAGCAATCTCATTAAAATGTTTAAAACTTTATTCCTTAGGCTTAGGTAAATGAGCAATATTTACGTAAATAATTATAATTCTTAAAGTAAATTTCAGCGAAACATGAGTGAACTGAAATATTTCGAAAGAGAATTAAATCACACTTAATTTATGTTCATGTTTATATTTATGTGACTTTTATTTGATATTTTTGTCGCTCATGCAGTGGTATAAGTTTGTAGCAATATGAGATTTTTACAAATTAATTCTTCATTATCTTGGTAACAAATGTAGATTGTTTCAAATTTTTCTTTTATATAAATTTTGTCACCTTAACACAATGTCAGAATTCTTAGAATTTTATTGTTCTGAAAAAATGTTAACTTTTAATTGAAGCCACAAATTTATTGAAATCTTTACAAAATCACGTACATGTACAATAATCCTATACAATTTTATGTCATCACAAAGTAAATTGTATTCTGTATCTATCTGTTTTATCAGCAAAAGTTTATATGAGGAGAATCCTCTATAATACCATAAAGATGTGCTTTTCCAAAATTCAATAATGAAAATACTCTTCGAATGAAAGCAATTTAAAGAAAATCATGTATAACGATTTTTTGCAAATTAATACTAATTTCAAAGACTTTTATATTTAAACACAACAAACTGAAGAAAATATTTAACACACATTCACATAAACGTTTAATTGGGGTTGAAAGTATCTAGAATAGTATATGACATATTCCATTAGTGTGTGAGTGTGTATAGCGTAAAGCGTTCAATATGGTACAACGTATAGAGAAGACAAAAAAAAAATACTATTTCCTTTCTTTCTCATATGTTTCCTGATAAAAAATGAATTATTTTTCTTTTCATAAAATGAAATAAATGTTGATAGAGAAAGCATTTCTGTATGCATATCACTTTCATAAGCTAAACTATAAATGCTAAATATAAGAATATTTTACTTTATCCTTTTTTAAAGTTTCATTTAGTACAAAAATTAACATTTTCAAATGATAGTCGAAATTAATTCGATTGTATGGCCAACAAATCCAATTTTCTGAACATAGATAGAAACTCTTTGAAATGATTCAATATCACGCTACATTGCATGTTTCTTCAAGAATTTATAGCATATAAATACTCGCATTCACATTCATTTTATTGTCAACAACAAGTCTTTATTTCAATTTTCGATGATTAACTAAAATCGTTTGGATTATAGAAAATATAAAAATATTTATTCTTAATCAAATAATTCATTTCGGTTAAGTTATTAGGGATATTCGTTGAAAACTGATTCAATCCTAAACAAGAAAACCAAGCACTTAACAGTTTTTGAAAATTAAATTGTATGACTTCAAGGTCGAAAATTTATCAGATTTTCAGTAAAGTTAGTAGATTTTTTTATATGTATCTCCAAATACATTTTTAAAAGTAATAACAATGTTGACAAAATTAAATATGCTTTATGCTTTACATATTCAAAATAGAATATTTAATTTTTTGACATACTTTTCGTTCTAATGTCTATTCAAATACAGTATCATTTTTGTTTCAATCAAAATATGATTTTGAAATTATATTGAAAATGTATTATTTTCATTTTTCAGAATTAGGAACGAAACATTTTCAGAAATAAGGTATGTTCGACTAAATTTCATAAAAAAAATGTTCATTTCTGTCACATAAATAAATAAACATTACATGTATGCAAATGACACTTGTTCCATATCATTCCACTTAACGCCTTTTTGTGTGTTTTTTATGCAGATTACACACATCTTTTTCTTCTTTTTTTTAAATAAAATTACATTATTAACAATAAAGGAAATATCTTATTTATGCATTTGTGTATGTATGTATGTTCACATAATATTATACAAACATAATGAAAAATATAATGAATAATGAATAAATTCCATTATAGAAATTTTACTAAGATTTTCATAAACAAAATAACAAGTTCAACAAAAAAAAATAATAAACACACACATTCACACAAAAAAAGACAAAAAAAAAGAAAATAAAAAAAAATGCTCACGCTATTTTATGTTTATCCTTCTTTATCTATAGAAATATTTTATAACGAATACAATATAAACATTGAATGTAATGATATTTATAAATTTTCAAAATATACATATGTATATATGTTCACAATTTGAATTATTATGCTTTGTTCCCAACACAACGTGAAATTGAAGAGAGCTTTTGATGAAATTGACAGCTGTTCCAAATGTAACGTGAATTATTGAGTACATTTAAATACATTTTCGTACATCATTGAAAGCTCTTTATCAACTATGAAATTGAAATTAGGAATAGAACCTAATTTCACGTTACTTCGAAAAATTTCACGTTGAGAAGAAAAGAGAAGAAGTCATATAATTTAATGTGCTACAAAAAGGGAAAAAATTTAATTTCAATTTCACGTTGTGTTGGAAACAAAGCATTAAGTTATAAGTATAATACTATTGGCACACTGCACAGATAAACCATGGTTATCTCAAATGGTTTATCGATAACTTGTTATAGGTGACACATTTAAATTGAGGTGAACTAGTTTTATGTATTCATACGACACCTGTCGAGATAAATTCAAACACCAATTCTTCTTCATCTAGTCAGCCTCAGCATGTTAGCTGAAATTTGGTCTGACAGTTTGTTTAAATATAATATAAAAAAAAAATAATAACACAAACGTCAAAGATAACTGAGTTCAAACTTGGTTAACAAGATAACTGAGTTATAGAAACTCGGTTAACTTAACTGAGTTCTGAAAGTCAGTTATCGCAAAGATAAACCAGAAAGCTGAGATAACCATGGTTTATCTCTGCAGTGTGTCAATAGTATAATGTACATATAATACGTGGTTACACATTGTACGTATAGGTTGAGATACTCGTATATACATGAATTTGAAACCATTTGACAAATGAAACTGAAGAAAATTTAGAAAACGTTTATTCTTTTTATATGCTATAGGGCTTTATAGGCAATAGAAATTTAGACGCGTATAATTTACAATCATATACATGCTCATATGCACGAGTTTGTATACACAAAATAAAATAGGGAATAGAAAATTCAGTTGTTCATAAAAGTTAGTTAAAGGAAATTATTGGAAACATTTTATTGTTAATGTGTGCTTGAAATACACATCTCGAGGGCATAAACATACTCGCACATTATTATAAATTTCGGGAATTACAATTGATAAGGATAAACTACAAATTTATAACATACATCATATTATTATAATCCTTAAATTTTAAATTTTTCAGCATTACGTTAACAATATTTAAATTAAGTGAAGCTTTAATAGAATTTATGAATTTATATTTTTTTTTCTTTTTGATTAAATTGCGGCCATTATTTACTAATAAATACTTAGATGATTTATTTCGATATTATTTCCTTTTCTTTTCTTTTCTTTTTTTTTTCTTAGTAATAAGTAAAAAAAAAACTTTATATTATGTATTAATTATCGTTCACTTTTGGGTTACGTTTCTGTTTGTATTTAGTTTTGTGATAGATCTTTGTGATCGATGAAAGATTTACAAAAATATTTGGATCACGCAATTATTTCTGTCCTCAAAGAATGAAATATTTTTAATCATATACCATATACTCGTATATATTTGAATGTGATAAAATGTTAGTTCAAATTTTTCTTTATTCAAATAAAAAAACGCACAAAATCTTTTACACAACTTTCGAAAAGGAAAAGTTGTTTGAAATGTAATACAAAAAAGAAATAAAATGTTGCTAAATTCCATTTCACTGATATCGTTTCGTTGTCGTGTGAAGACACATATATATGCACACTGTTCATGTATCAGTAATAATATGGAGAAATAAATCGATTTTAATTTTATTTATAATTTTATTTACAATTTTAATTAAATTTAGAAATAAAAATATTGTATGTGCACATAAGTACGAGTATTTATTATTTTCTTTTCTCTTTGGTTACAATAGCTAACTCTATATCAATGTCAGCATGGACACTTGTAGCTACGAGTATTTCTTGTCAACAATATTGTGATATATGCCATCCTTTACGTTCAAGAACATGGCAGACACTTAAGCATGCATATAAATTGATTGCATTAATATGGATTGGAAGTTTAGTATTCATGTCACCAATTGCAGTACTTAGTCGATTAATACCAACCAGTAAAGGTGAGGATGATGATAATGAAAATTTTCTTTATTGCAAACGAAACAACAACAACAAAAATCATTCATTTTAAGTCATTTAACGTACAGTTTAATAATGAACAAAAAGTTGAATTTTCTCTTAACTTTAAGTTTACTTTAAAATTTTATTCGATAATTTTTATTATTTATTTTTTATGCCAGTTCTTTTCTCCATAGTTCCATTCATAAAACTAAGTTTGGAAAAATAACAGAAACTTTGACAATCAAATTTATAATTTTCCTTTATCTATATATCCTTAGATACATTTTATAATTTATAAACATAGGTATTTTTTATAATTCGAAATGATTTATTTCCTATTTCATGGTTATATCATTTACACATGACCTTTCATGATTATTTTATTCACTTCAAAATTATTCTCAATAACTTGAAAAAAAAATGTTTTTCTTTCGGCTAAAATCAATATTCAAGTGAATAATGTAAAAAAATGATCTACCATTGCCTTATTTAATTCACAATTTCTCTTTTCTACTGATATTTTCAGATTTTTCAAAGTAAAGAGAAAAATATAACAAAAATTAAAAGATAATCATCAGAGATAAAAATTATTACGTGAATAGAATTATGCTTAAACTGTTTCCATCAAATCGAATAAAAATCCGATTATAACTATTTTACATATTTTTATTACTTTTATCATTTTATCTGTTTCGTTAATGTTGTTTTCCTTTTACAGTTCATTTTCTAGTGATTATTATTGTCCCTTATTCATATAATAATATTGAAAAATCCTGTTAAGTTTCCTTCAAGAAATCTTTTAATAAGAAAAATGCAAAGAACTTTTTTATTTTCAATTCCTTTAAAAGAATACGTTTTTTATTGTAAAGATAATCGAAATTGATAAGAGCTAGATAGCTTTACTACAATTTGAGTGTATATTATATGACAAAGAAAGGAAATTATATTTGTCATGTTTTAGATGTCAATAAAATTTAATGGAATTTCGTAATAATTCAAAATTACAAATGGTAGTAACATAAATATTCTTTTATTTTACGGAAGTAACGGAACTACATTATATAACTTTTTAATATATCCATAAGTATAATTTAGTAAATTTTCTTAAGAATGAACTTGATGAAATTTTCCATTTCTTGTTGAAAAGCAAACAAAAAATTACAGATTTTTCTATTTATTTGCATAATTCAATAAAAATAAATTAAATTCGAAAATAAAATTAATAACATTTATCATTTGTTTAATTTCAACGTTGAACTACTATACATATTGATAATTTTGGTATTAATATCCCAAATATATTTGCGAATTATTCTGCTTTGATATTTTCATAATACACGCACATTAATCATGGAATAAGTGTAATCCACCACTATTATAAAGACATAAAATTAAACAGACACCATTGAGAGTGTACTACCAGTGTATGTGTACTACCAAAAGTCATTTATAACCTTGTTGTGACAAAAATTTGAAAGATTATGAATCTCATCTATCATTTCATTTCATTCATATTTGTTTTGTTTGTTTGTTTTTCTCGCACGCTCTTAGTAATCATAATAATACTGCTATACTACTAGTGTTAATGTCTTCGACACACAGAGGTTGAAATTAAGTAGATATCATTTTAATTTCGAGTAGAAATTACGAAGGTGACACACAGCGATTTTGACAGTTTGTCTAATTTATTTAATTTATCTAATTTTAATTTAATTTATCTAAACATAGCCTATTTCTTCTATTAAATTAAACTGTCAATTATATTCAATTATTTCATGAAAATTTTAAAAAAACATTTTATTTTTGTTTACAATTTGTTGGTAGATGTCTCTGTTCTACGTAAAGAGCGAAACATGAGTAGATTTCGAGCGATAATGACGTATTTTTTATGTAATTTCACTGACTAGATTTCGGCCTAAATCCGTCGTTTTTTCCGGATTTCGAAGCTGAAATTAGCAAAATACTTAATTTCAATTTCTGTGTGTCTACAATATAAGTGGCACTTATTCATTAATATCAAAGACATTATGGCACGGTATAAGAGCTGAAAAAGTTGCAAAAAATAATACACAATCAAGTAAGTCTATAAAAGTGTACATGTATGCGTACATATTAACCATATTTTATCCTTTTATATACATTCAACTTAAGGTACAACTTAATTAACATTTTAGCAGTATATTATAGTCTTCATTATAGTGAATTATTCACATAGAAATGGAATCACCTTTTTAATTATACGATTACGATAAAATAAGATTTACATATTTCAAAGATAATTTTTGTAGAATTTTTTTTTCGGTTTTTGCTTCTGTAAGAAAATTGCATGATAAATTACTGAGATTAAAATATAATTGTTCTGTATTTATTTTTTTCATTCTTTAAATGTTTCTCTTTATTTCTTATAAAGCTGACAATTTAATGGAGGTATTCATTAATAAAAATGGTTCACCAAGTAATCGTAGTTTTATTTCGTATAAGGCAGCATCACGTGAGAATTTGGCTATTAACTGCCAACAATATTTGAGAATTGAGAATTTTCATAATCAACAAGAAGGAAAAATGGTTTAAGACGGTAAGTTTGAATATATCGCAAAGCATATTCTTACATAAATTAATAATTATTCCGGAAATTATAAAAAAATTAATTTCCTAACACTTTAAAAATAAAAATGAAATTCGTAAAAATTCGATATATGATGCATGTATATAATTAATAAATGTTATTATCGTAAAGAAAATTTACAAACAAAATAAATTTAAATTCATTGAGAAAAAACATGTAAATCTCATTAATTTATTTTAATGTAAATAAAAAAATAATTTTTATTTAATATTTTTTTGTCTCATCCATAATACATATATTTGTTATGTATGTTATGTGTTAATGCATACATCAGATTAACATGTTTTCGAGTGTAAATATATCATAGATACTCTATACTCAAATGATTTGTATAAAAAAACGCTTCAATTGAATGGTATTTTCCATGAACATGTAACAATCATAGGTACTTGGATTTATTTATTTACTTATTTTTTAAAAAACGTAAATTTTTAAATTCAAATTGAAACGAAAAATACATGACATTTATTATGTGAACGTACATTATGTAATTGAAATTTTTATGGTATTTTTAAAAATACCATAATTAAAACAAAACAGAAATCTGTAAAATTTTGGATGCCCTTGATCCAGTATGTACTTAAAATTATTTTCATTTCTTTTACGTTCTAAAATTTTTCCATCAACTTTTATTATTTATAGGTTATAAATACTAATTTCGGTTATGTGCCTGAACAAAAAGTATAGGGAAAATGTTTACAAATAACTAATCAGGAAGTTGAATACAACTTTTATTATCAACAAAAAATGTCCCATTTTTATCAATGTTCTACAACTAAATGACAATGAAACCTAACGAATTCGGATCAGATTATGTTGTACATATACATATATAAATGAGCAACACAAAATAAAGTTTTATAAACTTTTGATATAAATATTTCGGAATTTAGTCCACATTATTGTGTATGTGTGCACATTCTATGCTTGGCTAAACATTTCTAATAATAAAAATATCGATATTATAATGTGCTCGTCGTATATGCTCGTATGGTTTTTATTTCAAATATAATCTATGGAGAAAAACAAGTTCAATAGAAAATAAACGAATTCAGAACAACAACAAAAAAAAATAAATACAATAAAATTAATAATATATGTAAATATCAAAGTTATAAAATATTTTGGTATAAATCTTTCTTTTTCTTTCTCTAAATTGAATATAAATAGAAAATTAATAGCCAGACAAAAAAAAAAAAAGAAAAAAGAAATTTTCTTATCATCATGTTATATTTTACAAAAATAATTAAATGAATAAAGAAAACTTTATTAAAATAGTATATATGTATGTATAATGAAGGAATAATGTTTAGTTCGAGTAAAAATAAATACTTTGTAAATGTTTGAAAAAGAAAGAAATTAGTTTTTGTTAAAATTCTTAATTAAGCAAATTATAAATATCAAAAAATTGTTTAATTTTTTTAAATTTTAAAATTTTCCAAATGAAAAATTTTGCATATATGTATGTACTCCATAACAGTTGGCTAACAAGTTCAATTCGATATTATCGAGTTCTATATATGATGCATATGAATATCATATAGAGTTGATATCGAATCAAACTACACTATTGATGTGATTATTAAAAATCGATGCAAATTCCCATTTCGATGGCATTATTTTGCCATAAATTTATTTATTTATATTAAAGGAAATAGACACAATCAAAGCAGTTATTACTGCAATTATCTTCTACAGATGCAAAGCTAGTGAAATATGAATATGAAAAGTGATTTGGGCCACGCTTTATAGAAATGAAATTTATGTACAGAACATGAACAAAATTCGTAAATTTTAAGGAAAATTCAAATTTTCTACAAGTAATACTCGTATAACTGGCAGTGAATACAAATAAAACAATAGTCCTGCGAATTATAAATGTCTTTATATCATACGTGTGTGTAGGTACATAAATGTGTTTAAAGTAAGAAACAATAATGGAAAGAATATAAATTATAAAATAATACGAACATAACTTACAAACAACATAGCAGATAGCAACTACATTATACTCTATTGACATTAGGTTTATTTTATTATCACAAATTATGTATTACACTCGTATATAATAAGGGTATTGACGGCTTGGTCTTGTATCATGGTAAACGGTGTAAACTCGTACAATCCTACACCTATTGTACACATGTTCTATGTAATTTGTACTTACACTGCTTGTAAAAATTTACAATGCTGAAACCCATTGTATGCAGTGTATATTACTATTGTATATGCTATTCTGACATTAAATGTTAAAGTAATTTGATTAAATTTATTTTTATAATATTTTAGCTGACATATGTTATTAATTTGCTTGCTTTCAATACAAAATTTGCTATGGTGCATTCAAGAAATAGTGAAAGATTTGGGTGTATGTTTACACTTTTTACACTCTTACAACAAATTGTGAATACCTCTAATATTTTATTTTAACTGTCAAATAAAAATCAAATTAAAATCAATGTGTAACTAATTTTATTTCACCACAAAATCCAAAATATATTTCTAAATAATGCTATTGACAGACATCAGTATAAACGTGGTATCGATACCATTGTACTGGCTATTCTACATGTCTGTCACATTATACTAGCTTTATACAATATACTCGTGTGTGGTATTGAAACCAGCGTGATTTGTCTAATATAAAAATGTATATAATTACAGTTTGTATTATTTCAAAATGTAATCAGTCACAACTCCTGAACTACTTATATGTAGGCTACTGCTAACTGAAAATTACGAAATTTCGTTCATTCATTAAAATATTCATAAAAAAAAATGAAAACATTATTACGTGTATAAATTGAGCCATACTTTAGCTCGGACGTACTATATCCTACTTGATATAACATTATTTTCTTTCATAAACACACATAATTTATAATGTTAATAAGTATTTTAATTCTGTGATTTCACAGATCTATGTATATGTTACCACCATTTAAATCTGTTACAAATACTAAAATTTTGAAATGACTATAAAAAATTTTTAAATATATTTTCTTTTTTTCATATCAAAGTAGCACCATATAGTACGTATGTATTTTTACCTTTAATAAGCTACTACTATACTCACTGAAGCTTATTTGAATCATATTTACATACCTCCACTTACTTATCAAAAAGTCCTTAATGTTTAATTTATCAAAACCAAAAATAAAAATCTAAATAACCGAGCTAGGGAAATATAAATAAAAAAAAAAAAAAAACATAAAATAAAAAAATTCACAAATTCACCATAAAAGTATGTTTTTAAATACTCTATTTTCCCAAATAAAATTAAATAAAAAAAACACTAATAAACAACACAATATCATTTTTTTTTTTATTTTTCTTTCAATATTTGACAAATATTAATAATTTATTTGCATAAATGATTTTATATAATTTCTCTTCATACTAAATATTTTTCGGCAAAATAATATGTGGATGAATAAATTTAAATTTATTTTCCTTGATAAAATAACAAAAAGGAAAAATATTTCTCTGTTAACAATGCCAATTTTATATTCAGGATAAATTCGATAAAAAAATATTTTTTAAAAATTAAATTCAGTAATTTATGTACATAGGTATACATACATGCATGAAATATTACCAATAATTTTTATTTTTTACATTTTTAAGTATTTTTATGTGCGTAAATTGATGAATTAAATACTTTTCATGAATGATAAAGTAAATTAAATTTTCATTTTAATTATAAAAATGCATTATAAATAAATGTATAGAAACAATATTTTTTCTTTACTCTTTAATAACTGTATTATCTTCATAATTTTTCACATCGATAATGGACTGAATTGCTTTTGGTTTTAATAGTATTTTAATATTGTTATCCAACATGAGTATAGGACTAGTATAGTATATCAATGTAGTATACTCCAATACCATAGAGTCTATGCCATTACCTTGTCGTATATTAACACCATGTATGCACTGATAATCGTTGCGCACATGCACATGAAATGGAATCTCAAAGAACTCGACTGTTACACACAAATTGAAAATGTTTTAAAAAAATAAATATATTCATACTAGAGATAAACTAATAAATACAAAAATGAATAAACCAGAAGACTATGTCAAATTTTCTATTTATTTTCATTCAGATTGAAGACAGGTGAATTTAATTGAAATGCAAAAATAAAAGATAAATCTTAAATTTGTGAGTAGTTTGTAAAATGTAGTCGAATATCTAAAGAATAAAAACTAAATCTAAAAATAAACAATATGTACTCGTATCCTCTTTTTTTACAAATCATGATTTCCCTTTTACTTAAAAGTTTCAATGTTAATAATTGCCTGAGTGGATGTGTTCTCAAGCATATGGACAGACAGTCAAAGAGAAATATTATCAAGGATTTATTATGTACCTCTATTCAATTGGGCCTGAAAGTCGAGTGGAACTCCTTCGTTATCTGAGAGCAACGAAGAAGTTTGACTAGACGGAGGCTTCGAGTACAATGGACAGCGTTATGTCCGAGTGCTCTGGTTTCATACCTCCGCCCTAACAAGCAACAACAACAACAACCTCTGTTGATCAATTAAATCGTAGAAAAAATTTTAGATTGCCTAAAAAATTATGCGAAAAATGTTCAAAGAAAGAAGAATTTTACATTCAATGATATTTTTATAATAAATCTACTGTAAGCTGATTAGAAATATAAATTCACATGTATTCCCATGTATTGTATCTATGTCAAGATACATATATCTATGTATGTGCAAAATTTTTTTTTCTATTTAAATTTATATGCGTATATAGTACTTCAAGATTTATTTTTATTACAAAATTTATTACAATCATTCAATCTCATATTTACACATTATAGCATTATACATTATGCATACATATATGCTATTATTCAGATAATGTATTCAAAAAATATACATAAATGTATGTATATATCGATATTTATATGTGTGTACGTGGTTAAGTGCTATTTTCTATTACATATTTATAACAGACATACATACATATAAACACATTGCATACGTAGATATTGTGAAATTGTTATAAAGAGAAGAAATGTAAGGAAAAGCTCACTGACCTAAAACTGGAATTATTACATTATCATATAAGAACGTATTTGAATATTATTTTAGAACAGTGTACACACTACCCACATACATATGTTTTATATATACGAGACAAGGATTTTAAATTAAATGTTTTCAATGTAGATACGATATGTTAATACAGAAGAAGTGAAAAAAATGTATACATAATATAAAGCAATTTATGTAACTAGAACTTGAATATTACATTTAAAAAAATTAAGTTAATTGAAAATCTTTAGTTTTATAGAATTTAAAAAAAAAAGATATTATTTTTATTGCCTTATACTAGAGACAGACCTAAAATTAATCTAGATAAACTTATCTGGGTTATCTCTAATTCGGATTTATAAAACTGAACGTGACAAATTGCAAATATAGATCATCCCTAATGCAATCAACTGATTTGTTGAATTTATTCGTAACCACACAGTCACCACACATTACTTTAAGGCTATTATTTTCGTGTTACTTGCGATTTAAATATCGAAATATTTTAATTATTTTAGCTTTTTTGTTTTTAGAAACGTTTAATTTGTAAAATCACTCATTTCACACAATTTTAATAAGTCGCTAAAAAAAATACATAATAAATCAGAACCAGAAAACTGAACTGTCAATTTTTACGTCTTCTTCTTCCTACTGCAAATCCAGTTTATGTGGGTTATCCAGTTTTCAGAACTGGATTAGGATAATCTAGTTATACAACTGGATCATCTAGTTATTGTGATGACAGACATCCACTTTTATCCCAATTAACGACTTAATCTAGATTGAAATGCTTAGCCTGTCAGTGTTATTTTCCCTTATGCCAATACTTTGTTGTACTGTTAAATTATTCAAAAGGAAAAACAAACAATTAATCTGTGTCATGGTTGTATTTTACACGAATAGATGATCTCTGTAAACTGCAATCATATACACACTCGTACATAAAGTGTGAAGAAAATAGTGTGTTGTAGAGTGTAATATGTTGAAGATAAATTTATTGAATTCGAAATATAAATGTGTATGCAATTGCATAAACAAACTATCAATTTTCATACAATTTTTTTATTTTTTCAATGTGTAATTTGTTATGCAGTATGAAGAATAATATAATCAGATTATGTACATATTTAGGAAAATGAAAAGTAGAAACAATCAGGGATAAGTGTATTTACTTACACGTATATCCTTAAGAAATAATTGACATGAATTCTTACGATACACGAGTACAAGTACTTGTTTGTTATTTGTTATTATTCGAAGTTTTTTCTGCAATACCAAATGTTCACCGAATTGAAGTTAAACAAATCAAATTAATCATTAAACCGTTTTACATTTAATCATGCAGAATGAAAAGTACTAAATGTTTGAATTATTTGAGATAGCAGAACATTATTTGATCCTCACATTTCTCTTGAATATATTTTACAATATTAATTAATGGTTTTCATATTTGGTACTTAAGTTAAACGTGGTTAAACTAAACAATTAATTTAAATTGGAAGGATTCTTTTGCTTCAAATTGTGGTGGATCATTTTAAAGTTAAATTATTAGCATATTGGAATATTTAAATAGTAAAATATTTTTTCAAAAGAATATTATCATTCTCTGAAATTTCTTCAGCTTCTTACAATAACACTTGTAATTGATTCCTTGCGTCCATTTATCTTAAATTGCGAATAAATCTTTGAAATTATATCTTAAATTTAATAATAACACACAAGCATACCTACACAGAGGAACAATCTACATTTGTATGAAAATAATGGATTATAATTTTCCATTTTTTTTTTAATTTCATTTTATTTTTATGTGGCACTCGTATAGGCACTGAATATATTTGGCATTCTTTCGTCATTTTTGATAAAATGATGCACGATTTTCATCATTTTGTTTTCATTTTGATGTATTTTTACGACATAATGACGATTTTCATCATAATAACGTTTAATGTGTCGAAGGATTAATGAATGTGTAAAGTAAATTCGATAAAAATTGAAATTTATATTTTAGACACACAGAGGTAGAAAACCAATAGATTTCATTTTAATTTCGAGTAGAAATTACAAAGGTGATACACAGCGATTTTGACAGTTTGTCGAATTTGTTTAATTTATCTAATTTTAATTTAATTTATCTGAACATATTCCACTTCTTCTGTTAATATTCAGTTATTTCTTAATGACAATTATTTAAAAAAAACATTTTTTTCAAACACTTTAAATTCGAGTTGTAAGTGCAAAAATATTGCATACAGCAATGAGTCTATAAATCACTTCACATTTTAATGGTAACATTAAAGTTCTGAACTTAAATACAAAGCCATTAATGGATCGGTGAAAATAATTATACATATGATATTCAGATCAAATGATATCTCGAAAAACCCTCTATGCCAGCACAAAATATTACACCCAATCATTAATAATAACTTCCAACCGGAAAATATTTAGAGCTGTGCTGTATATGCGTATTGAATGTTTCTATATTTTGTTTTGGTTTTTTTTTTTCAACTAGCTATGAAAATAAAATTAAATTACTAAGTGTCCAGGCTGTAGACAAACAAATATCCATTTTATTCTATACTGGTAGATTTTTTTCATCATTTTTTATTAAATTTTATGTTTAATGGTATCATGTTATATTGCTGTCGACATTAAGAGCGATTCACTCGTCATATACTCGTATGTATGCAAATACCGTATACACGATACATGATATGATACACAGCAACTGAGTAAATAATTCAATCAAAAATAATTTTACTGACCCATTTTAGGAATATTTATTTACGATTTATGCAATTTTTATTGCGCATAAAATATATATATCCTTTCAAGAAAAAATAAATGATTTGATTTTATTTAATTTTTTTTCTTCATAAAAGGTATTTTGTCTTCATACACTTTATTTTCTTGTTCTTTTTACACGATAGTCCGATATCCGAGTCAATAAATTATCCTTTTGAAAATGAATAATTCCAAATTAATTATTAGTATTTGATCTTACTTTTTTCTGTTTTTTGGTTAAATTAAAAATAATTATTTTCTCGAAAAAGCAAAATATATAAAAATACTTTTTTATGTACGTGTGTATGTAAAAAAAAACAAATTTAAATTCAAATTCGAAAGAAAATCTTCAATTACATATGTATTTATGTACCTACCTAAATACGCTGTTTGAGAACTTTATCAATATTTTAAAAGTTTTATAATTCTAAATTTAATATAAACATGAATCCAAATTCAATTTTCAATTAGCTGCATTGTGAGAAATTATCGCTTTTCTTGTGAGTTTGTTGTTGTATCATATTTAATAAAAATAGAATTTCAACTTTTAAATGTACAACATTACATCATACTGTGATAGAAAAATACAATGAATTTTCCATTTATATAATAGGGACTAAAAAACACAAGTTTTTTTGTCTTGAGATTGGTAATCTCCTTATTAGGAGACATCTGTGCTAAATTTCATGTTAACACCCTAAACAGTTGATGAGAAAGTGCAGTTTTCGATTTTTAAAATGAGAGTGAAAAAGTTCTGAACAATAATGCACCATCTCACTAACTGACTATTTTGACAAAAATTCAACTCATATCGTTCCACGGTGATTTTTCTGATGAAAGTAATTAAGCTTATCTAATTGCTAAGGTATGGACATTGACATGAAATCTATCGAAGATGTCCATTAGTGTTTTTCCAAGTATGTACTACTATTCTAAGTGCAAAAAATCTAATTGTTTGTTGGTTTAGCTTTCATGATTTAAATTGAAAATTCACCTTATCTTTTTTGTCACATTTGTACAAAAAATTAAAATAAATCGACGATTGAATAGATGATAATAGATATAATTATCGTGGAACTTTCTTTTAATTGGTATAAATTTATATTAAATACTCCTAATAATTTTTGTATTCGCGTACAATAAATCAAACGATGAAGGCAGCGCTATTAAAATAAAATTCATAATTTTAAAACAGAAATCAGAAAAATTTTGAATATTTTTCATTTATTTTATTTTTTATTTTTATTGAAAATAAAATTCTCAAAAATAATAAATTCTGGAAAATTTTTCATTTATAAAAAATATGTAATTATAAATGATATTATGTACATTTGTACATGAATTTAATTTTTCTAGAATAAATAGAAAATGATCATAAAAATAAATGATATGATACATTCTTCATATATGATGTGTAATTGTATCGTAAAATACTTAATTGTGTGTACAGAATAAATTTTCTCGACATTAACAAATACTGTACTCTAGACTCTAAATAGATACACACACATACACATAAATAATGAACAATATATATAATATTGATTTAGAATCGTACAAAATAAAATTAAATATGGATTTGAAACAAAAATTTATGAACTCTTAAAATAATAACGTTAACCAGAAAACATTTTTTTTTTCATAATACAACTGCTCTTAATCAATCAAAATAAAACAAAAATAAAAAAATATGATATACCAGTTATGTATTGTTTATTTTCACAATCATCCTATGCGTATCATATCAGCAGTATGTATATCCTTTTTTATTGACATATAAATTATTTTGTCAAGTGAATATTATTGATTCTAGAAAAAACAAACCTAAAAAAAAGGAAAAATAAATAAATAAAAAACAGTAATATGCATAAATATTTATGTATGAACCTACATGATATGCTATTGCTACGTACATAATTGCTCATATATGTATAAATGTAATAAAAATATATTTGTATGTAATTCTGAAGGGTTGTGTATACACAATATATGTACATATAAAAGAATAACAAACATTCGAATTTAAAGTTGTCAATTCAATTTTAGTAAAATTTTTATGTACAGATATTTTTCATTTCTTCTTCTAATTAATTTTCTACGGCGCTACGGGCTTATTAATCACCAAAATTATCTTTCTAATCCTCTCAACTGATGATTGTATAGAATTCATGTATTCATTTATTCATTATCACATTAAATGTCAAAACCAAAACATGTACAATTTTTAAACTAGTCAACTTTCGGCTATAGCGCCAATCCAACAATATTTTAATTTAAACCGTCAATAATAAAACACCACATCCTCCTCTATCTATACACATGATTTGTGACCAAATTTCAAACCAAATCTAGACATTTAGTTTTATTTTAAAAAAATTTGAATGGTTGCGTATTATTTTAACAACAGTGTAAATTCACAGTATATACATACATTAACAGACGCACAGCAGTTATCACTGGTTATCACATATTAGTAAAAAAAAAATACGTAATTAATTATTAAAATATATTTTATTATAAATCCGAAAACAAAAATTAAGTATATATTATGAAATTTGTATCATATGTATAGAAAATGACACTTACTTTTTTAACAAATAAATTTTATGATTTTTATTATTTTTTGCTAGTCATTCAATTGAATTAAATTCAAAAAAATTTATTGAATTAATTATATACATATTATACATTAAGTGTACTTTACATATATGCGAATATTACATTACATACATAATGTATGTGTGCTGTATATTTTTGAAATAAAATAATCAAAATAATGATAATGATAAAATAAAAAATTTATTTATTATTCTTTTTAAATTAAAAATTTAATGTCGTTTTTTTAAAATGAAAAATAAAATAGTCATCAAGGTTTTTCCATATTCATTTTACATATTATACATACAATATATATACTAAAAGATTATAATATCAAAAAACCTTAAGATAATATCAACTGATCATTTTTTTGTTTTTATTAAATGATTAATTTTAGAATTTTCAAAAATATATTCTAAATGATGTAATGTGTATATGCGTATATATATTTTGTTCGTTTTCTTTATTTTTCATTTTTTTTTTTTTAATATTCATATACAAATAGATATACAGATATTTGCACATACTGATACTACATTTTATCTCAAATTTGATTTAGTTTTTGTATCTAAATTACCCCCTATATGTATTATCATTTTTGTTCACAATCCCCTACTCTAGTTCTGTTTATTTTCTTTCAAATCAAAAAAAAAAAAAAAAATTACAAACTCTAGATATATAATTTCTAAGCTAGTAATCTTGTTTTCAATCTCGTATAAAAATTTTAAAGTTTAAAAAATGATTAATATTACCAATTAATATGATTATACAATTTACGGTGGTATGATAATATTATTCTGAAGTCTCCAGTGTCATAAAATGGTACATGGTCATATAGTAATTTTAAATTTTTATACAGATTGTAAAAAACAATTAAAATTAAAATGTTTTTTAAAAATTCCAAGCAATATAAAAAAAGTGAAAATGGAAGACAAAAAAATGGTAAACATTGAATTTTCAATCAAGAATAATAATTATAATAAGAATAAAATAATGAATTAAATTAAAACGACAATTTTTGAAAACAAATTTTGATAACAGCTTTCTGTTTACTTAAAGTTGACGAAAATTGCATAAATTGAATTCGCACGCCTAAAAAAGTACCAAAGTGAAAAGTAAGGAAATTAATTGGTGAATTCGCACATTACCCAAATACCGAGTAGCTGGGTGGCTAATTATCTGATAATGAAGCAGTTTACTAGTGATGATTGCTGTCTTTAATTTCAAAAATTAGGATAACCGATATAATAGTATTTCCGCTAATATGTTGATGTTTTACCGTCGGTAATTTTTGATTTTTGAGATAAAATATAATTTCTTATTACTGCCTTTGTATGATGACAAAAATTTTAATTTTCAAAAAAAAATTTCAAGTATTTTTTGACACTTTCAGCAATATTTCCCTTTAGAAAATTAATAATTTCAAGAAATTTTCGTGTTTAATCAAAAAATTCACTTTAACGATGATTTCAGCGACGATTTTTTTCTTTAGAAAATTTCAAATCAAAACTAATACGTAGATACTACGATTATCAGTGGCGAGTTTTCTGATGAAGCTTCCCTAGACATTATTCGAAGTTTCAAAATGAAAATTCAAAAATGAGTACACATCATAATGTCTGAAATACTACTTTTACTAGTATAGCGTATAGTATAGGTAATGTAATAGAATAGTCAGTGACATTCACTGCTCAAAATTGTGTATAGAGTAGAGAAGCAAGAGCGAGCAACAATTGTTGTTATTGTTAGTGATTTTCTGAATTTTCGATTATTCACTGTCTAGCCTAAACGGACAATAATGATAATTAACCGAAATAACCACTGAATATGTTGCGATTACTATGTATACATCTGAGAGACTTGTACACGTATTTATCGAGTTTAAATCTAAAAACGGAATTTTTATGAGTTTCAAAAAAAAAAAAATGAAACAAAAATTTAGTCAAATTTTAAATTTTGATTATTTATTATAAACGTTCATCACATAATATAGTACAATCTGTGAGTTAGTTAGAATATTCAGGCTTTATTACTTTTCCACTGAAAAGTACTGCTCCAGTTGTTACATCTTTAATGAAGAACAAAAATGGGTGATTAACAGTGACATTAATCGATTCATCATCCCCAAATCTATTTCCGAGAGCGATTGCTAAAATTTTAAATTGGATTTAAATTATTTAAAGAAATTAAATAAGAAATAGTTCATAATTTATTTGAAAATATTTTATTTTCCAAAAAACAAAAAAAAAAGCAATTTACCTACTGCTCCATAAGCTTCTGTACCAGATTCATTAACTTCAATTCCCATTTTCTGAACGACATCTTTCACATTTAATGGTGATGGTCCAGGTGCTTTGATTAATTGAATATATGCTTCAGAGGTAAATATTTTCTTGATACCAAGCTATAAAAATATGTGTAAAGTGAAAACTTCAAAAATGAAATAAAATAAATATCCACAAATGTATCCTCATATAATTAACGAATACAAGATTATATAAATAAAGATTTTATTTACTTCTTGAAGATGTTTAGCCAGACTGAAAGATGATTCAAATTTGAATTTTGGTATTGTTAATATCACAGATGTTTCTTCCATTTGTGATATTTCATTTTCTAGAATGTTTGCATCTAAATTGTTAATAACATTTTGTAATCCATCAACTTTATTCGGTAGAACGATATACATTGCATATTTGCCATCCTGATAAAGAAGTTAATTTGAAAAACAATAAAAAAAATTCTCTTATGTAATTTTACACCAAAAGATGTCAAAAGGAAAAAAAATACATATTTTTCACGCACCTTATAATTCATACGAATCAATTGCGAATCTAATGTTTTTGATTCTATATAATTGTATGTTTTTCCAGGGGCTTCCATAAAAATTATTTCTATATGGTTATTATTGTCAACTGAAAATTTGTCTTTAATTGTAGTTTCAAATCCTATTTCCCATTCAGCTTTGAAATAAATTGTATTCAGAATTATGACTTTTGTCCCATTAATTAAATCTGAAATTTAATATATATTTTTAAAGTTTTGTTTATGTATTCCTGCATATCAAATGAAATGAAATTATTATAAAGGTATTTGTATGATGAATACAAACATACCTGCATTAACGATATCCTTAACATGTCCTTCAGTTTTGTTTGATACGTAATCATTCAAAATTTTAACAGTTTCATCTGTTTTATCGAAATCGTATGTTTGTACTTCTGTATTGAAAAGATCTTTTGCTTTTTCTTGATATGAAGGATCAACACTAGCACTTTTAGCTAAACCAATTAAAGAACCCATCAGAACGTAATTATTTTCATTTTTTTCCTATAAAAATTATTAAAATTAACATTTATACGCGTTATGTTTGATTTAAAAAGAATAAAGTATTCTAATTTGAATTGCTCTCCATACCTTAAGTGATTCAAGTGTTTTCTGCCAGTAAGACATTTCATGGTCTCTTTTTAATTTAGGGAAAATAATTGATAATTCCTTTTGTGATTCTGAATTTTCTGCGATAGCTTCATTTAATAAAAATAATGAAAGTTTGGTTAGGTATGGTGATAATATAACATTACTGTTATTCTGATCAGTGCATGCATTATTTAAAATCTCCTGCAGAAGAAAAAAGAATAAATTTATAAAAATTGTTCATAAATCAAAAACAAAGTACACATTCAGAGTAGAACGAATAAAATTATACTTTGGTTAGACTCCAATCGAATTCTTCAGTATTACTATCAAGAGTATGTACAATGAAAGCGTTGTTGTATAAATTAAGAATCATTAATAAAATTACTTTGAAATGAATTAAAAAATACATTTTAGATTTCAGTTTTTCATTTTGAATTCTTGCAACAATTTTATATGTAAAATTTATTTGTTTTTTTTTTTTTTTTTTTAAATAAGTACTTACATGAAATGAACTGCATTTTCGTTAATTAATTATTTTTCAAAAAAACAAAAAAAAAATGTTGTTTTTCTTCTAATTTTTCAAACTTATCGCGATTGTTTCAAGATGCAAATGATGGAAATCAATAATATTCTCAACATTTATATACGCGAATAATTTCTCGAAAATTTTATCACAAAAATATTTATTTAATATTCAAAATGCAATAATATAATTTTAGAAATTACGTAAGTGCATGAATATTTGACTTCACGTGGATTCATTATTTTAAAAACAAAAAAAAATGCTGAACAAATAAAATTGTATTTCGTTTTGAAATTGTCTTATGTCTTCGACACACAGAGGTTGAAATTAAGTAGATGTCATTTTAATTTCGAGTAGAAATTATGAAGGTGACACATAGCGATTTTGACAGTTTGTCGAATTTATTTAATTTATCTAATTTTAATTTAATTTATCTAAACATAGCCTACTTCTTCTATTAAGTTTAACTGTCATTTATATTCAATTATTTCTTAATGAAAATTTTAAAAAAACATTTATTTTTGTTTACAATTTGTTGGTAGATGTCTCTGTTCTACGTAAAGAGCGAAACATGAGTAGATTTCGAGCGATAATTACGTATTTTTTATGTAATTTCGCTGATTAGATTTCGGCCCAAATCCGTCGTTTTTTCCGGATTTCGAAGCTAAAATTAGCAAAATACTTAATTTCAACCTCTGTGTGTCTACAATATTAAATATTTTTTTTAATTTTAAAATAAAATTCAAATTAAATATACCTAATATCTAAATAATTATAAATATTGACATAATTTCATAGCTTTATAAGATAGCTATACACAAAAATACAGAGTGTTTATTTTAATTTGAAACCAAAAAAAAAATATAAGTAGCTTGAATAAACATTTATATGTATATAGATTTATATATTTATATACGTACATATATATTTATATTTAAAATTTTCATGTTTTGTTTGTTTTTTAATTCATATCTTTCTTCTAAGATTACATTTGTATCAATAACGTTTAGCAGTTTCATATTGTATACTTTCTAATAAACAAAATATTATTTAATTAGTTTGAATGAAAATATGTGTTTTGTACGTATGTACTCGTACATAAATATTTTTCTGAGATTTAATTTTAAAACAATTGCTTTTCAACGAAATGCTAGTTCAATATTTTAATTTTATATGTATGAAGTCTGATAAGAATCTGAAGTAAGACATACATACACACATTGCTCAAGATTCACAACAATCTTCATCGTGAAGGAAAATTCAAGTGTAAAATATTTTATCCTAAAATCATCCACACACATCCATTCAATCTTTGTGCATTAGAATTAAAATAAAATTAAAGCAAATTTAACACTCATTTTTAAATAAAGTTTATGAACAAAATCCATTTTTTATTATCCACAAAAAACCTATATCGTGATATATCTATACAGATACGGGGGGTATTTATAAAATTTATTGCTCTTAACTTCATTTTTGAAACTGAAAATATTTCTATTGAGCTTTTAGAAAAATCTAAAAATAAAAAGAATAAATCTAAAATGAAAAATAAATAAAAAACAAAAAAAAATAAAATTTAAATTCAAATTCATTGCACTGAAAAATTACAAATTATACATACAACAATTACAATTACATACATAAATAGAGAACTTACATATGTCCAGGATATGTATTTTTACACTACACATAATATGTAAACATTATGACAATACATAGTATAATGTACAATTATTATTTTATATGAGCATATAACTTGTGTTAGATAATAACAGACATAAAATATCGGTGATAAAAATTTCAGCTGCACATTTTACAAAGTGCACGATTATAAATTATGGTGCTGATGAGATATTTGACCTTGAACTCAAAATTTTGCATTTTTTCCATGAAAATTTGAATTTGATGTACCATATATCTTTGGCATCACTAAACCGATCTGTACAATAAAGTGTCAAAGTAAAGACTAATTGGATTGGAAACGCTTAAGGATTTCGTGAGTTATGACCACAAATATGAAACAAGTCACTTGACCTAAAAAAAACTTCTGAACCCGCTAGATCCTCACCCGTTGATATTAGATACCAACCCCCCCCCCACTTCCCCCTGCCATACGATTTTTTTCGTTTCTCAATAAGACCTATCGACTGGCAAAATGCCCGCACCCGAACTCCGGACACCCTGTATATACATACACATATTTATATACACTTTATGCATTATGTAGTGTTTTAAGTACTTTACATGATTCTATATCAATATCATTTAAATGTCAAAAAATGTAAAAATATATTTAATTATTATAAACTAAAAATATAAAATATAACACATAATATAAAAATATTTATACATAATATTTATACATACGTATGTTGTTTAATTATTTACATAATATACATACGAGTACTACTTGTACATATATAGATATGTATGTTTAGTTTTGTGTTACTTACTTATTTCAATAAAATTAATGTTTGGTTATTTATTTATAATTATACTTTTACGTAATAATATTTTGTTTTGATGAATGAGATTTTGCATAATTATATATAACATTATTATTAATTTATATACGTATACATGGTACATACAATATTTTCATAAATTTCATATATACGTATATGTGTATATATGACTATATAATATGTATACTATACCCTATGTAAATTATAAAAAATTGTATGTTTATAATTAATAATTCAAATGATTATTTTTTTTTTAATTTAAAATATAAAAAGTAGTAAATTAGTTGTTGCAATATATGTATATTGCATATTTATAGGCTGTCTGAAAAGTTTCTATCCTTGACATGAAGATAACGTTTCTCGTAGAATTCTTCATAATTCATTTTTGTACGACAATATGGTGGATGTCTTAAGTGTTATTGATCAAAGAATACAAAGAATATAAAGCTAAAGCCATTGGTGTTGAATCAGTAAGAGATAGATCTTTACAGTACAGTACTAAAATGAAGCGGGTGTATTGGACTTTCTGCTTATATAATTAGAAATCAACGTAGGGGGCGCTGTAATTCCACAGCCTATATTTTCTATGAAAAAAATGGCAAAAATTTACTAAATTCTGAGTTTGAAACACAATAACCTTGAAAGAAAAAACACAGAGTGACATGTGAGGTATTATTAGAGAGAGGGGGGAGTTTTATACAGATTTCTCTTAGACTACTTTCTTCTATCTAGTACATCGGAGTTGCTATAGGGTGTTTCGTAGAGAAAGTGCGAAAAATCTTCATCGCTCTCTAACGGCTAAACGGTTGAGATTACCACCCCTACTGTACAACGATTTTTTGTTTGTCTCGGCGAGACCTATCTGCTGTGTGCCGGTTGACCACCCGAGGCGGGACACCCTGCATATAATTCGAAATCTAAGCTTATCGATTCCAATATTTATAATGAATTGCATTTCCATGATACGAGTAATTTGAGACAATAATGCACGTATACAATGTAAAATCGTGATATCCTACATGATATCCAGTAGTCATTTATTTTCATCAACTTACAATATAAAAAATATAGCATTGAAATCTTATGTGTATACATATATTCTTTGTTGTTATCATATCAACTTCAGTCTAACAATTTTCTTTAAAACTTTAAAAAAAAGACTGTATAAGATAAAGAGTGTACGATGTAAAAGGTGATTCGTAATAAAGTGTTTCAACATATATATACCAATTGATTTCTCGATGTTATGATCGATAAGGCATTTTTTCGAAAAATCCCTCCTTCACCCTTTTTTAAGGGTTTTGTCGGTGAAGGAGGTGACGTCGTACAAAAAGTTATAACTTGTGGAAGATAAAAAGATTCATACTTAAATATTTTGAAAAATGTTGGTCAGAAATTTATCATTACATTGAAGAATCATGACAATATCTATAGACTTTCAAAAGTTATTACAATTTTTGATTAAAACACTTCAAGGAAACGATTGGTATATGTTGGAATACTTTACTACGAATCACACTGTAAAATATAAAATCGAAACTTTTCAATTTGATGTTGTTTTTATCTACTTACTTTGTACGAGTATATTTATGCACATTATTACTATTTTTATATACATTCTAAATGCATTTACATTATACTTCTTCCTTTATTGTGATTTATAAAGTTTTCTTTGGTTAAATTCTAATCCAACTCAAGAATTCAATAACAACTATAGTACTCACTGATTTTCTTTTCATACCAAGTGCTATACGTAATGGCGTATAATGGTAAAAAGCATACAAGAATATTATTTATCATCTTATCTTACAGTAATCTTATGTTTTTCAAAAGAAATATTTTTTCAAGGAGAATCACGTAAATAGGATATGTTTTTGTATTGAAATTTGATTCAACAATAAATCGAATAAATAATTTATATTCGAAAAATATTTACGAGTATATATTGAAATATTTGTATACATACCTAAATTTAATACAAATCTGTACTTGATTATAAAAGTTTTTCGATTTTTCTTTTCTTCCATAACTGTTTTGATATTTGATGATTTAAAGTCAAAAATTTAATATTTTCTTAAAATTCGGAAAAAATAAAAATAAATCGATAAAATATTATATTTAGAATTTTTAATAAAAAATTAATCAAATGAATTCAAATGAATTTACATTCTGACTTCATATTTTTACAATGAAAACTAACAAAACAAATTGAAAATTAATTCCAAACGAAGGAATCCTCAGTATAAAATATTGAAATGATTGATTTGAAGTATTGAAAGAAAAATAAAATATAACGGGGTTAAAAAAACATACATATAAGAAAAAAAGGAATTTGATACTATTCAAATTTATTTATGATTCCTTTTTACTTTAGTTCAATCAATCATTGTCATTTGAATTTGTCTTATTAATTTTTCAAATATGCAATCCAAAGAATTTTTTTAATATTTTTTTGAAACAAAGAAGAAGAAGAAATTACTCAAAATGAAATTGATAAGAAAGTCGATGATTCTATTGTGTATGTTAAGTGTATTGAAACATTTTCAGATATTTTCATAAATACAAAAATTCAAATTTAAAGTGAATCGTCCTTTGTACATCAGTAAATTTTCTCGAATTGATGTAACGTCAAATTTTTTTTTTCCTTAATAGGTAAAAACCATTAAAGTAATTGTAGAAATTATACTTTGACTAAATTTAATTTTCTTTCTTTAAAGTTTTACCACAACTCTTACCTTAATTTTTGGTGAAGTCTTTAAATTTCAAGAAACTCAGAATTTCTGAAATAAAAATAAATACATACATAATATTTAAATTGAATTAACTTTTGGGTTGATTAAAAAAGTAAACTTACCACCAATGTTTTTTGAGATTTTCTGGAAAAGTACTGCTCGTAATTATAATTGGCAACAAGAACATAAAATTAAAACACTAACCGTTTAAACATACATTTAAAAATTCTTATACAACTTTATCTGTTTATTTTCTTTTTAATTTTTTTCTAACTAAGAATTGCTCAGAAGAAAAATTAAATGAAATGTGTCAGTCAAGATACATGAAATAAAATATTTGTGTTGTCTCAGCTGTTAAATTTAATTATCTTGGCTGTGAAAGAAATTCTTGAAAATGAAAACATTATACATCATTTAATTTACAGCAAAATGTTGTCCCACAACTTTTAGGTAAAAATTTATTAATTTAGTTTAAAGTTTTAATTTAGTTGTAAATGAATTTGTGTGTAAGTAAGAGTCCTGCATTAATTTGAAAGCATGAAAAGATAATTCTGTAGAAGAGATAAACATGAAAATGTTAAAATTGATTAAAGAAATTTTTATGTTCTTAAGTATATTGAATTATGGAATGGATTATAAATTTTTTTTCATAAGCGAAAACATAAATACACACGTTTCCCATCCAAATTAATTAAATTTTAAAATTATGTACTGCAGGAGGTGAACCATTTTTCTTGTTGTCAAAACAAAGCAACAAATTCGTTTCAAAACGTCAAAGTTGTAGACTGCAATATCGATGCGAAGCATTAATGCTGTTTTAAAACTTTGCATCACGACTATTTTGATGCCGTATCAGAACACATTGTTGAGGCTTTTTGAAACTCACCCTATTTCTTTAATTTCAAATGAAAATATCTAACTCTATTATAAATTATTTTTTTAAAGTGTCTATACGCACACATGTTTTTACCATTGGTAGCCAAAATACTACTTATATAAGGATGTTTTAAGTATATTTTTAATCTTAATAAAATCTATGCGACCATGTTTTTATACTCGTTGTAAGGATGTGCTTACTCAATGAAGCTTTATCATACCAAATGGTGGGGTGATGTAATGGCAATTCGAAGATACTCATTTTAAATCTGATTTAGTTTTAAAGTAAATATTTAGTAGTTTGTCACTTTGATTACTCTTTTATTGCTCTCAATTTTGATATAAACTGTCTTTAACAAAGCATGGTTTCGTTTCATGCTCTATAGAAGACATGGGAACAAAAATCAGACAACTCTACTTTTTCAAGTTATTCAGAAATTAAACAAATACTGTTTTTAAAATTCCCTTATCAATAGAACTGGATACGCGAATTATTTTTAGAAGAACTTTTATAAGTAAGGCATGAAACTGTATTTGAATTATTGAAAAAAAAGTTTTATTTAGTAAAAATTTAGTGTTTTACATTTGGCATTATCTTGTTTTTACCCAAAAATTCCAAAATTTTCTTAATTTTCATTTTAAGTTCAAAGCATGTTTTCATTTCCACTACTAGTTGAGTCCTCTGTGCTTTTTAGTGTATCATAAAATCCCATGTCAATTTTAGGAGCATACTTCTTAACAAGGTCCATAATGTCAGCGTATTTCCTTACATTATAATTAATTCAAATATTGTAACATCACAGTATTCTTATTTTGCGAGTTACAGCCTTTTATAGAACACGTCACTCGAAGGCAGGTATTAGTGGCATGTTTTCTTGAAAATCGAATGTAAGACATTCCATTATTCTGCTTACCAGTAAACTGATCAGCTTTGTTTCTAAGATCATAATAAATAGCCTTAAGCCGTAACTAAAATGACTTCAGCTAACTCAAGTCAGAAGTCAGATTACATTGTTTTAAATCAGTGTAACTATATTTGACTCAAGTCAGCTTCATTGAATTTAACGAAACACTTTGAATTTTCGTTGACTTCAGTGAGTGTGCCTTACCGACCACACAAAATTGAGTGGCTCGAGTGAAATATGTACATATGTACATGTATTATTTAAACATAACCAATTCCATATGAAGTTTATATGAAATATTGCATTTTGCAGTTAATGTAAAAAATTTGTAAAAATTTCCTTTATGTGTAACCAAGTGTAACTCTCTCTAAATTTTATGTTTTGTATGTGTAACTCTAACTAGTAACAAATATCATGTTCATGTAACTACTGAATTAACTAACCTTACTTTCACATTATGCAGATGCTTACTCAATTCATACAAGATACAAGCCAATATATTTCCAACTTCAGACTTGAGTGAATTTCGTTAGCTTTGTCTTGAGTTAGCTGAAGTCATTTTAGTTACGGCTTTAGCTTTTCGTTCGTGTTCGTGCAAATCCTTTTTCTTCACGATATTTTGTTTCTCTTATTTTTTAACGATACTAATTTTTTGACAAATTCATTAAAAACTTGACAAGTATTAGTCCTCGGATGAACAAAAGTAGTTTGAAATTTTTCAAAACATATTCTCTATAAAATGTACAGCTGACCTGATACTTTTTCTGTATTTAAACGGTTTCCACAAACATTTTACGACATACATTTAGTGCAAAAACAAGATAAACCCATACATTGTCTTGTTTTTATTTCCAAAATAGCAATATTAAACTAACTAAAGCATGTAGAGGTCTGATTTTAGCTCTAAATGATAGAAAAATTTTTTTTTTATCATGCCTAACTGAAAAACTTATTTTTGGATAAAAGTGGAGTTATCTGATTTTGGCACCTATGTCTTCTAAAGATGTGGGCGACATTTCCTTTAAAAATACCAAAGTGAGAATAAGATGTTGATGTTGGGTCAAAAATATATCAAAATGGTTTCATTTTTCTTATCATTCAATTTGATGTATGTATAGATACAGTTCATATCAGTTTAATCTATTTAGAATTGTTTTTTTCATAATTTTGTTTTAATCAACATCGATTTTTTTTGTATGAATCGTTTCATTATGGTGGAAAGATTTTAGTCGAATTCAATTGAAATATCTTAAGATTATTATCTGAAGATTTGTTACTAATCCATTTACTATATTCTGTGATATTTTATCATTTGAATAAAAATATGTTCCATTCCTATTCCTGAAAAGGATTTAATGTACGGGTAATGTAAAAGAATACATGTACACAATGCAAGAAATATATTATTTGACGAGATAATATACCATAAATCTGAATTGCTGAGTGAATGAATTGAAAAAAAAAGTGAATAAAAAAAAATGAAATCTATCAGTATACAAAAACGTAATATAAATCTAGATTTTATTTCAAGGATACATATTTCGTTTGTTTGTGTGATAAAATATATTAATCCTTTTTGTTTTGTATTTGTTTTTCATTTTTATTTGTCAAAATCAAATCTCATACAAATCAAACATAAATATGAACACAAAAATGTATTACTTACATTCTTGATATCTAGGTTGAGAGTTTTTCGTATTATTTTTTCTTGTCTATTGTGACAAAATGCTGAGTAATTGCAATTTTAATGTAAAAAATATTTTCAATCTTTTACTTTGGCTGTACAAATAGAAAGCGGACATATATGTAAGTCTATAAAATATTGTATTTTTTCAGTCGAAAAATTATTTTCACCAGTTGTTTTTGTTTTTCTTCATTTTTCGTACTTACGAACTAATTAATTTTGTCTGGTTGGCAAGCAAAGCAATAATATCAAGAATTCTCATCACAGAGATAAATTCGAATGTAAAAACTCATAAACATTAATTTTAAAATGAAATTTTTGTACTATGACTGTGATTACTTTTCATTTATGCTAATTTTTGACTAACGAATCTTTTACAAATTGTCAATCAACAAAATATACCACAGTAAACAACAATAAAAGTAAATTTAAATTTTAAATTAAGTAAAATTAAAGAAGTGTAGTACTATTTTAGATTGTACTGTAATACCATTGGTCAATGAGCAAAAATTAACTGATTTATATCATCTCTAAAATTCATCAGCAGTAGCGCTACAGCACATATCGAACATTAGAAGTGATTTCTTTGGATGAAGGCTAGTAGAGAAGCAAACTCTTTCATATGATAGAGTTTAGACTGTCATGGCGATGGTGACGGCGAATTAATAAATACAATAAACCGTCGACCGTCACCGTCAAAATGAACACAAAATCGTCTTTAACACAAGAAATTAACTTTTTTTTCAAAAAATATTTTTAAATTTTATAATTTTCTTATTTTTTTCTTAGAATTCGGGTTATGTACTCGATGACGGTGACGGTCAAAAGTAGAAAATTTGTTCAACTCTCACTTCTAATCTGCGAAAAATTGCATACAATTTCAAATACTCCTATTCAGCAAATTGCATCATTTTTTGTTTTTGACTAAAAACAATTCATTTTCTTTATCAATATTACCATATTATTACAGTAGAGTTACTAATGTTTATTTTTAATTAAAATACTAATATAAATTTTCTTATTTCATAATATTTGATTACTTCAAATGTTCAATTTTCTAAAATTTTGAAACTATGCCTTTAGTTGTCTTCATTTCTTCCTTATCATTTACTTTTAAACTTTTATAAATTTAAATAATTATGTAACTGTTTCTTAAATTTATTCTGTCTTAAATTCTTAGTGTGAGTGAAGATGAAGAATTATTACAGAGAAGTAATTTAAATCTGAAGATAAAACATAATTACTGGCGCCATAATATAATAATAATAATATGTATTTTATGTTTTTTAGTAGATATTGTAATGATTGTGATGTTGTCAAAGCTTTTATGTATTAATTTATTCTAACATCAATATAATTCCTTGAATAAATAAAAATAAAATTGTGATATTATGACCACGTATACGCTTACTTCTGAAATGCTAGACTCAATGTTATTAAGGATATTATTTTGTTGCGCGATTATGCTGCCAGCATACAATGCGTGAACAATTTCAAACATTTAATTACTAGACTATGTAGATAATAATCAAAAATATTCGTTAAGTAATTATAAAAAATTCTCTGTTTAAAATTATACACTCATCTCGCATATTTATGTACTTAGTATTATTACACTTGTCTTGAATATGATATTTATTTTTTTGTTTTTTCTTTTGGAATGTAATTTTAGTTCACGCACCCAGTACGCAGATATGTAAAAATTTTGTTGCGCAAATGATTCTGAAATGTCAAAATTTTAATTTATTTTGTATATCATAAAAATCTGTAACGTATTCGTGCATTCCACTGTATAGAAACAAAATTCTATTAAAATAATGTACATATAATGTATGTATGTGTTTATTTAAGGATAAAATCTTATATTTTCTTACAAATATAATTTCTTTATTAAAATTTTGAAAAACATTTTATTATTCAATGAAAATGATATTTTTCGATCAATATTGATGGGAAATGAATTATGTATTACGTATTACGGTATTACGTATTACCAGTATTACGTATTTGGTATTACTTATATCACACAATTTATATAAAAAAGGACGATTATGCAAATACGAGAGTGCTCGCATAAACCTATAAATCACACTAGAAGACAACACAAATTTATTCAATTTTCAGATTTTATTTTATTTGTCTGTTCTCTTTGCTGTAGTTGCTGTTGTTTTTGTTTTTGAATATATGAAATGCGTGCAAAAGTATCTTATCATGATATTCGATAGACGATGAAACGATGAAACGAAATGATACGATATAAAATTTGCTATTATGTGACTTCATCGTTTCGAATATTAAGTGGTACATAATATTACAATATAAATTCCTTATACAAACGAAATTTTCCTGTTTTCTTCATACAACTTCCATTTTTGGTTGAACTTCCGAATTGGCACCGTCAGATTTTGAAACGAGACCTTCCGATAATGATACTTTGGAATGTCCTCTTTTGTTATAAAATGATTTACTAAAATACTACACAATCAACTACATATTTGATATTTATATATATATATATTATTGTAACTATATACTATTTATATCTTGTATACATTGTACACAATTTCACTTCTCGATCACATGATTCTACCTACTTATATATATAATTGATTTACTCTTTTTATTTTCGGTACCGTTTTGTGTGTGACAATAATCACTCTCTAACGATATGTACATATTCTTTATTTACATCGATACAGTACAGCTTCACTTTCAGTTGGACCATGGATCGAGACAGTGAACTTGTTATATTTGGTAGTACTTGCAACAAACATATTTTTTTTTTTGTTATACTAAATCATTAAAAAAACATTTGAGTACTTAATAAATATTATGAAGTGTAAATTCTTTAAATTTAAAAATAGTAGTTTGTGTCTATTTCAAAACATCTTTAATGTGGTATATGTCTCTATTGGCGCAAATTTATCTTATGGACGTAAACTACCCTAAAAGTTGTTGGTCCAAAATGGTGTGTTTTACGAAAACCATTATTTCTCCAGATCGGATTAGCTAATACACCATTTGAAAGAGAATTTTCTGCTCTATTTGCCACAGTTTATTTTACTTTGATTGGGTTATCGGTTCTTGAGATAGAAGGACTTAAAGTCAAAATTTCGTGTTTTTTAGTTTTTTAAAAATCACTTTTTCACAACTTTTTTTTGATGACGTTATAATTTCAAAACTTAAAGGATGACATATAAGTATGTTTTAAGTATTACATCATTTCAAAGGATTTTTTGTCCTCTTTCCAATTATATCACATTTATGTGTAGAAATTGCATAAATAAAAAAAATAAATGCACAAATATACGGTTGTCGTAAAACACGCCATTTTGGACCAAATATTTTTAACGGTAGTTTGCGTCCTTAAGATTAATTTGCGCCAATAAAGACACATACAACGTTAAAAAGGATATTCCAAAATATCATTGTCCGAAGGTCTCGTTTCAAAATCTGGTGGCACCAATTTGGAAGTTTCCCCCAAGGTTCTATTGTAAGTAAATATGGTTCGATGTCATTTCATTTGGAACATTCCGAATATATCATGATCACGTTTTTAACAAGACGATACGAAACGTTTCGTTTTCGAATATCATGATTAGGCATAAGTGACTAACAATTCCTTTGAAGCTTGAAATAAAATAAAAATAGGGTATAATACCATCAAAGAAAATAATAACAAAACAAAAAAAAAGTAACATATCGTCGGTTAAGTATAGTGAAACCTCCTAAGTGCAGTTTGTCGAAAAACAACTTTTTGTTTTTTATTCAATTTAAAATTGGAAAATACATAATTTAGAATTATTAAAATACATATCTAAATATACTCCCACTAATTATTTCTTTAAATTTTAAACAGCTTTTAAATTTTTTGGAAAAGTCATTGAAATTGTACCGAAATCTAAAATGAATTTTTTTCCTTATCCTAAAAAAAAATTTTTTCTTGTTAGTTACGAGGTTTTCATTTTACTTGAGAAATAAAAATAAAATTTATGACATTTCTCTATTTTTTATCCTGAAAATTATTTGTGTAATAAAAATATTGGTTTTGCTTTGTTCATAACAAGAATATTTCTGAAGAGAAAAAAGAAAATAATGGTCGTCATGAATTGAGTTAAATTTAGATGCATTAAAATCAAATAAAATAATAAAATCGTTAGTGAGTGACCATGACATTTGGAAATGTATAAAAAGGATGACTTTATTTCTTTTATTAAAATATCAATTTAATATACTCAAGTCTAAATTATTTTTCGTCAAATTAAAATCATTCCTTCTTTTTTATATTAATTTGAATTTAATAAACTTTTAATGATGCCTCAAATGAAATACATTTCAGTTCCAATTACACGCACATGTTTATTTCCAACATCACTACACAGTTAGTATTTCACTTTAAAGAGAGAAAATTATTGCATAAATAAATCACGAGGACATCATGTAATTTATACACTTTTATTGTTGGGACCTTTTATGATGAAAAAATGTAATTTTGTATCATATTTATATAAATATGGATATTTTTATATGTCTGACTGTATAGAATTTTTTTTTTAAAAAGGAACTATAAACAGTAATGATTTTCTACTTCTTTTTGGATTCTTTATAATTTAAATATTAAATTTTTTTTTTCGAAATATGAGACTTGTAAATTGTTTCTTTCGATTGTATAATTCAACTTGTGTTAGCAACTAACCAAAAATTTAAAGATGAAAATATTCAAAAATTACTACGCCACAAAAATTTTGCAACAAAAATATCCTCAAGTGGTTGAAACATTTTACTCTATACAAAATTATAATTTTTGTATGAACTTTAAAGTTTTAACTAGATCACGTGTATGCGTATGTATTTTCAGAATTTCAATTTACTAAACAATGTTTATTTCCTCTTTTTCTATTAAAGTATCATATTACCACATGTGTTTAGTCAATATTTCATACTCTTATTAATGTTTAATTGTGATATTTCACTCTATTTTCTGGTTTTTAAATATTTCAGAATTTTCATCAAATTACCATACCATGAAACAGTGATAATATAAACTGCGCATTCTTTAGAATGTGTAACTGTTTCCATGTGTAACTGTTTATACAAGGATTTAAAACAAAAATGGAAATTTTATATCTAGGAGTATACAAAGTAAGCACATATACATATAGAAAAGAATTTGGATGAAATTTTTGTTTGCAGTAGAAATATCCTGTAGCTCTATACAGACAGAATAAAAATGTAAATAATACAAAAGTAAATAATGACTTGGGTATTCTTTTTTAATTTATTCTTTCGGTAAAATTTGTTCTTTATAGAAAATTTCTTATAAACGTATCCCCGGTAAACGCATATACCAAAGAATGTAGCTTTATATTCTTTGACTCTACTTCTCTACTTAGAGGAAATCTTTTTTTTCATCATGATACAAAAATACGTTTGAATAAATTTACCAAAAAGTGTAAATACATACTCCAATTTCCAAATTCATTTTTTGTTTATCTTTTGATACAGATAAAAAGATTATAAAAAAAGTATAAGTAAACATAAAAGCAGTTTTCAATTTTGAGAAATATTTCAAATAAAAATATAAAATATATCTTTTCTTGAGTGTGTCCTTGATGAATTTCACGTTTAAAAAATATTTTTTTTCTTCCAAGATGAAAACATACTCATACGTTCCACACACATATTAATGTTGAATATACGACGTAAAAAATATCTTAGAATCCTTTTAATGTTATTTCATCTAAAATATGAATTTTCACAAATGAATTATTGAATTAAAAGTTTATTATACCTAACGAGATATTTTGTGGAAAACAAAATGTGAAAATAATGGAAAGATTCCAACAAAGTACATTATATGAATATGTACTTGTACGGATGAAAAATTGTGGAATTTCGTGAAAATATGATTTTTAAAAATTTCAAATTTTTTTTCGGCAACAACATCAAAATGGAAAGAATTCAAAAATAAAATGTGCATTCGAAATATTTCACTTCAACGCATGCTTTAACTAAATGAAATATTTGAAAATTAACATAAGGAAAATAAATTATATGCGAGTATTTGAATTCCCTGTAACAGGAATTATGTATGTGTGATTAATTATTTTCAATTAAGTTCACATCAAAAGAAAAACATTAAGTTTATAAATTTTATGATCAGATTTATAATTAATAACTACAAGAGCAAATATTAATGAAAAATTATTTCAATTTTTCCATAATGCCATATTGTAATTTTGTTCATTTTAAAACATTGTATTTGGAAGTACTTATTTTTCTCAATTAAAGAAGAATGAATTGAATGAAACTTTTTTCTACATTAATAAAATTATCTTAAATGTAAGGAAATGTAAAAACTTTTTTTGTCTATACTTTTGTCTACATTTCTGTAAAGAAAAAGAAAAAGTTATAATATCGTGAAATACTTTGCGAAAAGTTATAAATATGAAATTATTTTGAATAAAATTTTGCTCAATTATTTCCTAACTTTTATTATTGACTATTTTATTACTTATAGTATTTTTTATCTAATTTAAAATTTAAAAATTATGTTATTTACGAAAGTATACGAGTATTTACGTCTCTAAAAATATTTTCATTTGTTCATTTGGAATTTATTTTTTGAACAAACTCTCGAAAATTCTCATTCAATATTTCCAATTCAATTGTGTACTTCTTTGTTTTTATTTAAAAACACACGTGTCCTTCATTTTATCACGAAAAAAAGTTTATGCTTATTTAACATAATTTAAAGAAAATTATGAAAAATCATTCATTCGAAATAACACACAATTTGTTCAAAAATCATGACAAACATCATTATAAATTTAATAATTATTTGTAAGGAATTTAATTACTCAATTAATTTAGTAAATACTTATGTAGTATCAACAATATCACCATATTGATAGGATGATTTTTTATTGTTTTGCACATAAGTATACTTTATTATCAATACCCACCATCAACAAATAAAATTTTTGTCACGTTCACGTTTTGTAGTTATTATTATATATTTTGTTGGTTGAAATGTACACCCACGAAAAATAATAATTATTACATATATTCATCATGTGGATTTTATAATTTGAAAATGTCAAGCAAGAAAAAAAAAACGGTCAAAATTATTCAATATTTAATGAGTAAATTATGGAGGAAGAACATATTGTACATTAAATACACTTTTCAACAAAAAATTTCTACAAATTTGTGTAAACGCAAATAAAAAAATAAGTTTCATAAATAGAGAACACAATAGAATATAAATAAACAATATAAACTGAAAAATTAAAATGTTTCCGTGTGTAAATGAAAAAGATTTATTTTAAAATGAAAAAAGTTTTTATTGAAATGTTTATTTTATCCAAAGTCTTCATAAATCTATCAGTGGATAAAATAAACAAATTACCTAATAATGGCAGATTTTTGATTGATGTAAAAAGATATAGAAAGTGTCCTTGACTATATCTTGTTTGATACTTTGAGATATTCAAAGTATATAATATATGATAACATTAAATTTCTTGTAGAAATGTATTCGTAATTTTAACTAACAGAACATAATGTAAAAGCGATAATGATCGAAATTTATATTTTGCAAAAACGAATTTATTGTTCTATACTACACGAAAATATTATCACATGCGTAATTTGAATAATTTACTTCTTCTGGGTAATTTATCTACAATGGAACTTGTTTAATTCGAACGTCTATAATTCGAATTTACCGATAATTCGAACATTTGTCACGGTCCTTTGAAATATGTATACTAAACAATGTTAAAATTTCTCTAATAATTCGAATTTTTTTTGGATAATTCGAACTTTATGATCGACAACTCATTATGAAAAAAATAATCCATGAGAAAAACAAAATTATTACCGAAGATTACTCAATAAACAATAAGCGAGTATACACGCCCGCTTTATCTCTTTTGAACAACGATTTATTTGATAATAGCTGTTTTTGATTTGCAAATTTCAAGTATTTGCGAATACTAAAATGTGTCTAGGATAAATTGTTAAAAAGAACGACACAAAATTATTCGTAACTACTTGCATCTACTATGGACAGCGTTATGTCTGAGTGCTCTGGTTTCATACCTCCCCAATAACAAACAACAAACAACAACTTGCATCTACTTCCAGCTACTTGAAAAATTTTTCATGAGTAGCTGCGAGTAGATGGTTTAGCACAGACATTTACCTTTTCTACTCGCAAATACTTGAAATTTGCAAATCGAAAACACCTAATATCATATGCACAAATTCAAGTAGGATTAGTGTCTGATGAGATACAATAAACAAAATACCATTCATATACATTCAGTACAAGAGATATGTTACATATTTTGAAATGTGTGGTTCATTTGGAATTCAAACAAGTGACACAATAATACTATGGTTTTATTTGATCGTATTCAACAAATATTTTAAGTTCAGAACTGAAAACTTTTAACTTTTCTATTTAACCACGAAACGAATTCATTAATTATGTCTGTTAGAAGCAAAAGGGTATGTTTTCTGTTTTATAAGAAAAATTAGATATACATATATAACATTTTGTAAATTTTTCAAAACCGCATCTAATTTTATCTAATACATTTCGAAAAAGAATCATATTACTGTTAAAAAATTGATTTGAAAAACACCATTAGTTTCAAAAAGGCGTCTTTTCCAAAAAAGTTTAGTTTCAAAAAAGGTATATTTTCCAGTGAATACTATGTATATTTATCAAAAAGTCTTTATTCCAATGCAATTGATGTATTGATACAAAAAGTTATTTTCAAAAGGACGATAATTTGCATCTACATATATATACTAATGTATGAAAAAGAATATATTAGATTCAGTATTTATTATAGATTAATCCAAGAGAAGCAGGATAATTAAAAGTGATTGAATGAAGAATTTATTTCTTTTTTTAAATGTAAGTATTTATTAGTTTTTCATTTTATATGTATTATCCATAATTTTGAATGACTTCATATTTACGTTGTAAACCAACTTATTCATTGTTTTTACAATCACTCTTTACACAAATATAAGGAAACATTTTAAGAACGAATTATGTGAACATTTTTTTTTTCTCATTTACATAATGGAATAACATAAACATGAATAGCGAATGTTCGTTGAGATAAAAGCAAAAATTACATTCATGCCTAATATGAATAAATAAGAGTCAGTGTTTTGCCTCTACACTGTTTTTACAGTAGGTATTTATGTACATCTTGTGAAGTAAATGTTATGACAATTTTTGCTTTTATGGTATTCATAATAAATGTTGTTCTGTCTTTTGCAAAAGTTTGTAATTTTATATTCTACATAGAGCACTACCATCTACTATGTTCATGCTACTACATACGATATGGAAAATAAATAAGTAAAACAGTAGATTAGTTCTATACGATATTTACTGTGGTATGTACATATGTACATTATGTATATTTACAATTTATATGAGTGTGTGAAAAATTTAATACACTAGCATAAAAAATGGAAAGAATTGCTATTTAGGTATGTACTTACTCGTAGTTATTTACAAAATAAAGTCAACAATTTTCAAAGATATAGATATACTTCTGACAACTGATAACATAAATAATAATGATAATCTAAATGATAGCATAAAAAAAGTTTTATTTGACAATTGCGTGTGAATAATTAGTCTTATACTAACAATTTATTGAAATGAAGATAATAAAAATAACAAAACATTAAATTTGGTACACATACACATTATCTGACTGAGAATAAATTGTAACTTCTAGGATTCATTATATAAAAATTCATTCAAAATTCATAAAAAAAATGTAGACCAGCCTAAAATGGAAATGGAGAAAGTTTATAAATATAAAAATATATGTTTCATAAAATAAGTTTATTTGTACAAATATATAAAAAAAAAAAAATGTCTGCAAAAAATATTAAAACAAATTTTCTTCAAACTTTTGAAACAAATTTTCCATTATACATACTTACTTATTGTAGTATTCTGTGCTATTCTGGTCGAGTTAGCAGATTCCTTCAACTAGCTTTTCAGCTTTTTTCAGTTTAAGTATTTGATTTGTTAACAGATACTTTAAATTTCGTATTCTGGATGCATGATAAATTTCGAAATCTTTAAATTTAAATCAGAATTTAGGTAACTACACAAAGTAAGAAAAATATTCGTCCCCCTACAAATTTTTGAAATAATCTAAGAGAGACATTCAATAAAATACGAATAAATTTCATTTTACAATTTATTTTTCTTTTTTATTTACTTTTATACAAGCGTTAAAATGTTACAAAAATAAATTTAACATATAAATTAGCTAAATAAATACCATTATTTTTACATATTTTCTTACAAGATTTTAATTTTTTCATTTTAACTTTTTAACTTTCATTTTCATTTTTCATTAAATATTTTGTAAAATTTTCCACATTGCAGATAATTTTCGTGTGATAATTCATTAACGAACAGAGAAATTTCTAAATGCATTCCGCAAATATTTTAATTTTATTTTCGATGAGAATATTGACGAAAATGAAAAATAAATTAGTTTATGTTTTTATTTTTCAGAAACTTAAACATAAATCCTCTATAATTATCTGGCATTTCGAAATAACAAACTTACTTACATATGTATATTGTGTGAGCATTTTTATTACCAATGGTTTTAACTCATTAGCTTTTTGTATAATTATGGGATTTTATATTTTGTGCGATTTCTAATAATATAAATAAATTATATACAATATTTGTGTTGCGTAACCGCAGATTTTTATTTACAATGCAAAAAAGACTTTTTTTTTATATTTTACACATACAAGCTGTCAACTGTTTCAAGCATATAAAAAAGGACAATTAAATATGAGAAAATATTGGTTTTATACAACAAAAATCCACGCAATCTTATGAAACATTTGTAATTTCTATTGTGTATTATGTAAATCCTGAAACTCGTAAATTTTTCATTTTATTCTTTACTATCAAAAATATAAAATATTATGTAATCTGTAATAAAATACAATGTGAATGTATCAGATTTCTTTTGTGTGATTTTTTTCATTTTTCATCTTCCGATATGATTTATGAAAATATGAATTTTCTCTATTGTATTCTAAGTGATTTTTATAATGTCCGATGAATCCTTATTGTATGATGAATTCCAGAATAAAATATGTTTAACAAAAAACTAAGCTAAAATAAATAGTGTATTGCACACAATGATCATTATATAAAAGAAAATTTAATAACAGCTGAAAGCTCAAAAAACATATAAAAAAATAGCTTTTTCATTATTATTTTTAAAGAGATACAAATTAACAAAAGCATACAAAATATAAGAAAACAAAATTTTTTTTTTTTTTTTTTTTTTTTTTTTAACAAAGTTACGAATTTGATGCATTGAATTCACTGCATATACGTATAGTTTTTTAGATTATTAGCAAATATTTAATTTTTGAATCAAAATGAAAGTAAAAATCTTTATATCAATTTTTTACGAAATAAAATTTTTATTGATTTATTATTTCTTTTTTATTATAAATTGAATATGCTTACAGTTTCGGGTATTCTGACATTAACAATGGAGTATAATGAATTGTTTTGAATGCTACTTCAACAGAAATAATATTGGTAATATGTTTGTCTTCTCTCCTACTCCTATACTCCTCATCCTAGTTGCATGCAGTGATACTGTATATCCTTAATGGATATACAAGATATAAATGAAACGAAATAATGAAAAATGTTTTCACAAAAAGTTAAGCAATAATTTGTAGAAAACAAGAAAATAAATGAAATTCTAAAAACATTTTCGAATCAAGAAGACAATTAGAATCTTGTTTTATACTAACAGAAAAAAAAAATTTTTTTTTTGAATAATAGAATACTTAAAAACCACATATATCAAATTCATGACTGTATACAGGATACAGTCCACAAAATTCAGACATAAATTACAATAAATTTATTCATTAAACAAACTTCTTCTATACATTATTAATATTCACTTAGAACACTTTACCACATTGTTTAGTAATACAGACAATATTGATATTTTCGACTATAAATCATCAATAATTGGTTGTATTTTGAAAAATCAAATTTATCATTTATTGAAATATGTATGTATACACATACATGTACACTACATCTCGACCTTGCAGTACCTTAGAATATTGTGCTTTGTATAGCACATCGTTTCTCTTTTGTTTTGAATTGTTTCTCTTTTGTTACAATTTAAATAAGATAAATATTATTTATTTTTTGAATATTTTATACACAGCTAATTATATGTATATGTATTATCTAAATCACATCCTATGATTTATTTCGATTCTATATTCAATATGAATTTTTGGAAATTAGCCAAATTTTCACGTACACTTTACTGACATATACATATTTACATTTTCATATTTTTAAGTAAAAATATAATAAGTATTAAAGGAAAAGTTGAAAGATACAAAAATGTACTACATGTAATCTAAAAATGATAAAATTATTTTGTGGCTAGAAAATAATTTTAAACAAAGCTATTGAAATAATATTTTTGATTTATGAGTAGAAAATCTTCTAATACAAACTAAATAACAGTAATTTATTATATAAATTAATATACTTCGAATTATTTACATCAACAACGCGTGTAAGATTGTGATTGATAGAAAAATATTCAAACAACGTTTATACATACTTGGATTGGACAAAAATTACACAAAAATAAATGTAGATATTCTTCATGTAAATGCGAGTGTTAAATATGATGTTCCATAAAATGAAGAATGTGTACGTAGTATAGCACGTATATCCTATGGCAAAATGTTGTTTATAATATTTGATGTCCTTTTTATTTATTTATTTTTTTATTTACCTTCAAATAAACTGTCTATATGCCATAATATTTTCTTGAAGGCAAATTATCCATAGAAATAAGTTAAAGAAAATGTTTCATAAATATTTGGATCATTCATCAGTCATATCCTTCATATTGTTTGAAAAAGGTTTTCTGATGTGTTATATCATTAGGGAATATAGCTAAATACATTTTTTTATTATATAGTATAGTAGATATGTGCATAAAGAAGATATTTTCATGAAATATTTTGTTTCGTTAATTCTGCGAAAATACTTATACTAGATGTTCTAACACATTAATGATTGTTTTTTAAGTGTGAACTAAAAAATTTATGATATGTACTCTTCATACTATGAGGTCAGAATAATTCATAATACACATAATTGTGTAAGTGTACCATTATGTATGCATATATCATAATAATAGAATATAGAATAAAAGAAATTTGTTTGATAAATTCACCATTGTATAAGGTAAGAAATTCATATTTAGAATGTTAGTCAAAAAAAATATTTGTGCTTGAATTCGTCTTTTTCACATAAAAAAATATAAATTCAAAAGTATGCTTATCAAAGATATTTAAAGAAAATTATTGCAAAATCTCGTATCGTACATCCTTTTTACAAAAACAATCACAATAATTATAATGCGTATAGTAGGAAAAAGAAGATGACCTATAAAAAAAAGAATTAATTACACAGAGTAAATAAGATAAAAGTAATGGAAAGTTGAATTATACCTTCTTTAAAGTGGGTAAGTATATACATAGAATTCATGCCCTGAAGATCTAATCCCAGATAGAATTATATTCAAATGAAAAAATGTCTTTAATCAAAAGGTTAACTACCATTTTTTTTATCATAAACATATTATTCACATACTAAGTACAATAGAAAAAGATACTGATTCAATTCTTTGTTGTATGTAAAAACAAATTTTCATTTTATGTATTTTCCTTGAGTATGCTAAGTTGTTTACAATTTGCATTCTATAATCAAATCAAATAGGATACATACTAATATTTGATTAATTCATGGACAAGTTCACACATATTTTATGAAAGTTGTGCATGTAATCGTTATTGAGATAATACTAAATTAAGAATAAATTTTAATACGCCTTTAATATACCCAATCAGAATAATTGAAATATTTGTCGATAAAGGCATCAGAGTACTCAAAGTGTTAATAATTATGTTCAAAGAATTTTTGCTGGAGCATATGTATGTATTGATAATAGTTTTGATGATATTCTGGTATTTCAATTTGTTTGGTTATATAACTGATTAAATAATTGAGTTTTCTAAATTTTAGTCATCTATAAGTTAACACTCAGTTGAAATTATTCAAATATTTTCAAACGAACACAGCATAAATTTATTTTATTCTGTACTCAAAAATCCTAATAATTACATTAAAATTCTGTAGGTGTACTTTTCAAAAATAAACACCTTCATAAGTTTTATTTTTATGACACATACACACATACTACAAGTTTTTTTTTTTCTAATCTAAAAATAAATTTATTACCTTCCAATAAAAAAAGTTTTCGTATAAGAAGAAAACAAATTTTAAATTACATTTTTTTTTTTTTGCAAAAAGTTTATATGCACTAAAAAACTTTGAAAAAAAACTGAAAAGTATCTTGAAAATTACCATCATCAAAATCATCAAAACTTCATTAAAGAATATTTAGTTTTTACAAAAATACTTAAAATAAACTCTGTAATAGTAATTCTCGTGTACAAATTTTTACTAACTTTGAAATTGAGATATAATACCTACATATAATTACTTCTTGCACTGTCATATTTTTCCTCCTTCTTTTCTTTAACTCTAAATTATATACAGGGTGTTTCCGTTAACACCCGACAAAAGTAAACCACGAATAGGGCTCATCAAGAGGAACAAAAAATCGTATTGCAGGGCGGAGAGAAATCTCAACCGTTTGGCCACTAGAGGGCGTCAACGTTTTTCTTCTCTTTTTTCATTAAACACCCTGTATTTTCGTTATTTTACATCCCAGCTCAAAAAGTATACAACTATGCAGACTCCTTGCCGTTTCATTTGACATATAACTCATTTCTGTTGCCTGTTCTCTTCAAAAGTTATCGACAGTCAAATTCAAAAACATACACTTTTTCACCTGATTTTTTGGCAAAACTCAGTGATTTCTTTAGAAAACACCCAATTAACGTCCAATTTATTTTTCGTCCGTAGAAAGTCTGATTCTTTCTGAAAATTTTTTTGTTGTATATTTTTGTTAATATTGTTGTTGTTAATATTTTTCGTTCCAGAGGTATAGCAAATTACATCAATTGAGGTTTTAGTTAATTTCTGGAAATTGAATGTAAAAATGAAAAATTTTTTGGGATGTAAAATAACGAAAATAAAGGGTGCTTAGTGAAAAAGATAAAAAAAATTTAGACGCCCTCTAGCGACTAAGTGTTTGAGATTTCCCTCGTCCCACCAATACGATTTTTTGTTCCTCTTGATGAGCCCTTTTCTTGATGGTTTTTTTTTGTCGGGTGTTAACGGAAACACCCTGTGTACATCTAGGTGTAATACATGAAAACTTGATAATGAATAAAAATTACAAACTTTAATTTAAAATTGATGTTTGTTGGTAGAAGCATAAGTTTTGTTTTTCATTTTCTTTAATTATGTTTTCATTTTATTTTTTTGTGGTAAAGTGCAAAGGATGAAGTAAGCAGAGCAAATAATACAGAAACAAAATTATTTTTCGTAGAAACTTTAAAGATCATAAAAAATAAAAGGTTTGACATTTGAATTTAAGTTACGATAAGTTTTAATACGAAAACTATTTGATGAACTTTCATGAAAGAATTTTTGAATCAAAAAGTTTACGACTGTAAAGAAATTACATGAAATAAAGTTAATCAAATAGAGAAAAAACAAATTAAAATAAAATAAAAATGTTTTTATAATGATAAAATAAATGATAATAATAATAATGAATAATTAAATGTTAATTAAAATAATAATGATTTAAAACTAAAAAATTTTAAGACTCTTTTATCTTTAAAAAACATAAAAGCAAAATGGCTAATTGTTTTCATAACACGAAACTGAAATAAGAATGAAATTGAAAAAAAAGCAAGAAATACGTTTTTTTTCATTATTCAACTTTCCATTAAATATATTCTGGGTAGAGTGGTAGAGTTCAATTACAAACTTTAATTAATTTCCAAAAAAAAAGAAGAATAAAAAAAAAACAAAAAATCTGGTAATTGTGATTACAATAAAAATAATCTATATGTACATATGTACATACATACCGGGCATGTGCTTTTGAATTTGTGACAAATATACAGAAAAACATACCATCCCAGCAAACATTGCGATAAGAAAGCAATAGCGAAACATTATCGTAGTGGCAATATGGATTTTCTAGTAGAATGCCATACGATGTGCTTGGAAAAAGCTTAACGGGCACTCTAATTGCTTTGTACGATTGTATTCTAATAGAAAAAGAATGAATATTAATAAGAAAGCAACATTAATGTTGCTTGTTCAATGGATTATTATGTTGCGCTTTTATCGCTTACTCGTATATAACCCAAAATATTGCCAAATTATTGCCCATTTATCGTTGTAAGCTATTGCCCTTTTATTGCATCCTCGTACTATTGCCCAAATGTTTGCTGGGATGTAGATACACACCATGTATATACCCTCACTTAAATCGACATAAAAGATAAATCGATTTATAACTGGTTTTATTCTGAATCGCAATAAGGTTGCGCATAACTTCTAATTTTTATGGAATAATCAATATTTCTTTTCATTATAAAATACGTGTATTTGCATGTGAAAAAAAAGGAAAATTTATCAGTGAAGAATTACTAAATAAATACGAAAATACCACGAGAAATTAGAAACTTCTTTAATACAATCTGTATTGTGGCATATAAATCACGTCTGATTAATTGTACAAAATTGTTTTCAAAATGTTTGTAAATTACATATATAAATGTATATTGTGCAATTTAATATCGACCATGTCTACGTTGCACTGAAATCTCTTCTTTTAAAAGGATTTTTATGAAGTTTATAAACAGCCAATGAATAATCGCTGGAGGCCAAACTTGCGGAATACAGTGGTTGTGGAAGTAATTCAAATTCCAATTTGTGAAATCTTGTCGTTGTGATCCATTTCTGTTTTTGTTTTCGGGAGCAAATGCGGCACCCATTTGGAAAAAAAATTCTCCATGCTCAAATGTTTAAGAAATATCGTGCGAATATTACCAATATCTTTAGGATTTCGACTATCTCATGAAACTTCAGTTTAGGATTGTCCATCACTATTTTCAGTGTTATTTTATGTTTTCTGCCGCAATAGTCTCATTTGGTCGACCAAAGAGTTTAATATTTAGTGTGACTGAACAGTATTCTTCTCAGTTGAAATGCAATATTTTAACAATACACAAAATGCAGATTTTTTCAATGTTTTGAAAAATATAAAAGCAGCTTCAGTTAAAATACTGTAGATTCACTGCTAATAATCGAAACGTTGATAAATAAAGAAAATAATTTGCAAGAATTCGTTGTTTTCAATTCAAATTCAATTCAAAGAATTCAAATAAAATTGTTTATCTAAGCAAACATGTGTTCATGAGTAATGAAAATTTAATTTCTGTTAAGTTTTACATAGTATTCGAGATATCTGCTATCTTGTGCACCAATTATCTCCGAAGTTACTTATTAACCGATTTCAATGAAATTTGAAACATAGATACTTTGATAGGAATTGTAGTGCTTGAAAGGAGCACTTTTTTTTTAAAAATGTCCTTCTTTCCTTTTTACAGGGTGTCAAAGTTGTCAAAATTGCGATTTTTCAGCTTTCAAATGCACCTCGTACAGCAAACACTGATTGACCAATTTCTTTGAAATTTTGAATATGAGTAGCCTGAAGAATATTGTGGTGCTTGAATATAGCACATTTTTGAGTTTAGGTCCTAAAATTTAGTAATAGTTCTTAAAAAAGGAGAGGGTTTTTTTTGAAAAATCGTTCAACTTTGACTTCTATTTTCATACAATAAATCTTCAAATATCTATATGATTTTGGTATCAAACGGACTTTTCTGAAGTGTTTACAAAAGAAAATTATAAAATTCTTTGTTATATTTCAATTTTAATTAACAAAATAAAATTATGTTCTTTTTCATCAAAATATTCAAAACGTAAAACCGTTCTTGTTATTTTCGAAATTTTTCAAAATCGAAACCTACTCGCATTACATATAAAAAAACATTGTTTATATTTGTGTATAAATATAGTAATACATGGTAATACGTAACCATCTTGTAGTTATGACTAGCAGTATATTTTTGTTTTTTATTTTCAAATTAATTAAAATTCTCGTCTTTTTGAAACAATATCCACTAGAGAAATATTTTCCAATTTTGATATTTTACTTTCTAATACATATTCTTTTATATAATTGCATACATACTTGTATAAATATAGCATGTAGAATTTAGTACGGTAGTACATAATTCGGAAATAAAACATACATAAATATTTACTTGGTATATAAAATTTTATGCAAATTTAAACATGTTATGTTACAGAAGTTATCTTTCATATTTTTGGTATTTTGTTACAAATTTCTGATTTAAATTTTAAATCGAACACACGCACAAATGATTTTTAATGTCTTCCATCTGTGTGCATAGCACCTTATATTTCTTCTGCATTCATGTATACCTACATAGTTCGTCTTTTGATAAAATTTCAAAAGGATTTTGAATAGAGTAATTTTGAAACTATTAATACGCATGTATACTCGTATATAATGTTACATAATTATATTCTCGTATTTAATAGTGACTGAATTAAGTTTTCGTAGTTCAAACTAATCGAAAAATGAATTTCATAATTCGTTACACAAGTTTTAATTTTAAATGAATTAAAAGATCATCATTCACTAGCACAACTCTGTACTGTGAATTATTCATTATTCAACATAAAGTAATTACTAAAAGGATGAATTAATATTTTAAAGAAGGTAGAAAGGAACAAAAATATAGATAAATTTGTGTTTTTGTTTTTTGAATATTTTGAAAAAAGATTTCCGAAATAAAAATTATAAATTTTAATTTTTTGAAACTTGTGTATCATTTAAATTATACGAGTAACGAATACATACAGCTGGCTTCAGTAATTACAATTTTTACCTGAAATATTATGCAAAATATAAAAGGTGTTTGTAATTTACCAATTCACCAAAAATATATCCAGGATTCAATAATAGATCAGATATTATACTTTAATGACATGTAGAGTAAATGTATTACATTTAAATTTCATAGATACATTACCAACTTTGAAATTCTCCCTCTTTGATTTTGCAATACTTTTTATACTTTCTACTTACATAAAAGACACAAATTTAAAAAATTTTCTTTTGAAATAATATGCATTTACTCATATCTCATATAGATAAAGTTAAAATAGTTTGATAAGTTGTAAGATTTAGTTAAAAATTTATTTAAAGTTTTGAAATCAAACCTTTTTTAAATGAATATTACACATTTATATACACATCCATTGGAATGGTCTGAGAAATATTTAACCGTACAATTTATTGTAAAATATGCTTTCTTTGTTGAAGAAAAATATAATTTTTAAATTTTGCATAATAGGACATAATGTATATGACAAAACTTTTTAAAATTTTCAATGTCATTTATTTTAGATTGAATAAAATAAGAGGAAATTATTTTAAAAATTTGTATCTAACTTCCCTACACATCTAATCTAGTAAGACAAGACGTTTTTAAAAAAAAAAAATAATAATAAACTGTAAACTGCCATAAAAGTTTATCAATGAAATAATGTAGTAAATACATATTTTGCAATTTGCACATATTTTTCTCCAATTTTAGAAAATTCATATTGCTAGTAAATTGTTTTTTTTTTTTTTGATTTCTTATACTACATAATACATAGATACTTCATAAAACATATAATTAATTAATTACTGTTACATGTCATAGTTATAAAAGTGATAATAAATACATGATCGATAATCGTACACTCGGACACTTCATCATTATACATATAAAATAATTTAAATCGCTATGAAACATTTAAAGTGCTGAAATTTTCTGTGAAATTTTCGAAAAATGCTTTAATAAAATTTTTTTTCTTTTTTGCTATCTTTAGTTCCCACTCAGAACTGTAACAAAAACATAAATGAAAGTGGAAAATTGAATAGTCCCTTCCACTCAAGTGTAGTTGCAAAAGTTTTATCGTAAATTAAAATCTATACAATTATTTATTTGCGGATTTTAGTTAAGTACTTAAGCTGTAAAAAAAATTCAGTGCCGAAATAACAATTACTCACTCTTCGTGTTTTTACTGAAATGATAAAAATCTGTTTAATTTAAAAAACAATACAAAAAATGTTTGATTCATATCATCTACCTACTATATTTCTAATATGGGATTTACTTATAATGTTGACAAATAGAAAATATGGAAACATTGAATTATTCTGGAAAAGAACAAATTGAAATGAAAATAAAGCCGATTATCTTTGATATTCATAGACTTTTTTTTTTATTCGACAACTCGACAATAAAAAATTCTTGAAAAATACTTAAGTATTTCATCAAGTTGTAGGTGGAAAATGCAAAATTATTTTTATTGAAGTGAAAACAAAGCAAAAAAAAATTGAAAATTCATGCTGAAAAGCTGGAAAATATTACATATTTATGTACTTATAATTTTTTGATTTAAACAAAAATTATTTTTCCATAAATAAAGTTATATTTAAGAATCAAAAAAATATTAAAAATTAAAAAATCCAAGATAGATGTTTTTTTTTTTCGAAAATGTATATTGCTTCAAAGAACCATCATGTCAAATCAAGTACGAGAGAGAAGGATAAATTTATTATTTAATTATCAAAATTTTAATGTGTTTGTATTTCTGTGTGTGCACATAATCATCATATAAATCTTCAAATATTCTACTAGCATAAAAAGTTTTTTGTAGTAAAACACTTCAATAAGCAGCTAGTTAGCCAGTAATTAATGATGAGAAGATTAATTGCTATTTAATAACTTAATCTGATCATTTTAACTAATTTAATAAATAAGTCAACATTACTATTTACGTCATCTAATAAAGAGTTCTTAAAGATTTATGTGTGCATTTTATTTACACACTGATTACATTTTCATTCAACGAATAAAAATGTTTTGTACTTTGCACTCAATTGTATTATAGTTCAGCGATAAAAATTTGAATTAAAAATGAAGAATAATAAATTGAATAAATTTTTGTTTATAATTTTACAACCAATTCAGTTAATAGCTTAGCACTTTTGTATGTAACGTGTATACTCTCAAAGATTTGTGGTTTTAATTTTAATGTGATTTAATATTCATTATATTTTCTAATTATAGAAATTACACAAGAAAAAACAATAAAATTTTTTCAAAAATGCTATCAGGATTCTATATTTTATGCCAAAAATACTAAATACAGGGGCAACGAAATATAACATTTTATTTATCCTATAAACATTGCCTAAACGTAGGTGGTACTATTGTTATACATTATACTGATCAAGATTAAAGACTTCATTTTAATATTAAATTAGATGAGAAATTGCTAATATTAATGTGTGCTAAATAATATATGAAATTTTTATAACATCTTTGTTACAAAAAGTTTCCGAGAGCGTGTATGTGTGCGTGTAGTCGTATGGTATTTATTTATTTATTTTTCTGCGACTGTGTAAAATGCCATAGAATATTCACAAGAATAATATTGAAATTGAAAACTGCACATGTTCATCGTATATATGTATATGGTGTATTCGTATTCAATATGTTTTCAACTTCTTCTTAAAATATACAACCAAATTTTTTTCATATTTAGAAAACTTTCCTTAAATTTAAATAAAAAAAATTTAAGGCCTGTGGTATAGCAGGATAAAATACAGGAATGAACATATGAATATTCGCCATATAAAAATTACTTATTCATCGATATTTTTTGTGAATATTGTGTGTAAATTAATATTTAATGAATCGCAAAATTAAAGTTTTCAAAGGATTTTGGTTTGGGAAAAAAAGATCTAATAAAAATAAAATAATGATATAATTAAAAGTTGGTTAACAAAAATCATATTCAACTATCTAAAAATAAGGACGATATAAGAAATAATAAAAATACATTAATAGCACAAATTTATTTATTGATAAGATATTTATCATAATGCATACGTAATCCTTTTTGTAATATAGTAGTAGTAATTTATAAGCAGAAAAATAATTTCCTATACTACGACATTATTTAATTCAAATGGACATCAGAAATGTTATGTTTTTGTAATCAGAATATCATTTGGGAATGTGATTTCTTTTTCAATAATTTTATTTTCTTTCTTAATAACAACATCATCATAAGCAGGAATCTATGTATTAACATTAACAATAGTTTTATCTTTTATCACAAATAAGTATGTACATACATATTTTTATCAACTAACCAATCACATCAGTTTTCATATTAATATACGCTCGTGTATATAATTTGTTTACATACGAGTATATAAAATTACATATTCGGTACGTATGCATTTATATAAAATTATTTATTTTTATTTCAAAGAATCGAGAAAAGAACAAAATTAGTGGAATTAACTATTTTAATTAATTTCAACACGTGTGATATTTTAAATCGAATAATGTATGCACACTTAGTCTACAACGGTTTTGATCTTAATTCGATTGAATTAAAGTTTCAATAAAAATGATAAATGACAAATATTCTAAAATAATTAAATTCAGCTATTTAGATCTTCAGCTTAATATTCACTTCATGCAACAATTTAAAATCTGCAATAATACAGGTGCATTTAATGTTTCAAATTTATTGAAATTTTATGTGTGCTGCAGATTGCTACCATCTGTTCCTATCAATTTCGAAATCTATTCCCTTTAAGATTCCCTATAGAAAAAATCCTGTACACAAAATTCTATAATTTTGAAAAGCATCAATTGCATTAAAATGCCTGTTCACATTATTAAAAAATTGCTAACTAAAATTATCCTAAACAAAATATTTATAGAACCCATGACCGAACCATAAATGTAATTCTTATGCTTAATATTCTGTTTCTAATTCAAACCAAAATTTGTTTCTTCCTTATCATATTATCTTTGATAACTATCTCTTAATTGTGTAATTTTCTTTTCTATATCCTACCATTTTTATCCTTTCTTGTTTTTGCTTTAGACTTTCGTACATTTTCCATATTTCTTTTATAGTTTATTTTGTACATTATTTTTTACAATGAGTAAATCACACATTATACATATATGTACGTAATGCATGTATATTTTTTTGGGTTTTATTTAAATGTATTTATAAATTGTTAGAATATTTTTTTCTATGTTATTTATTTTTCTTGTTGATTTACATCATTTTTATTGGTGTTAAAACACTTGTATTCTACGTCCAAATTTAAATATTGTTCAGAGATATTTCGACCAGAAAAACACAATACTGGTATTATGTACTTAAATTAAAGGCAGAAAGCATATTTAGTAAATTTTCTACGCTGACGAAAGCTGTTATTTTATCATAAAAAGAATATTAAGAATTTTAAATGATGTGTAAAAGAATACTATTTAAATGTAGATTAGTGTTTTCATCAAATACAAGAAAATAAATAAAAATTTTCCTTGTTGATAATTTGTGAAACTATAGATAAATAATACATAATACACATTAATGTGATTATTGACGCATGAGATTCGTATATATGTATGTATCTATTTATTGAAAAATAAAATTTTCTAATCATCATCTTTTCATCATCTAATCATCTTTCATCTTTTTTAAGAAATTCACACCTACACTTAGAAAGTTTTGTAAAAGAGAATAATTTTATGCCCACACTAACTCCACAATTAATCTTAAAAAATTAATTATTGGCAATGACTTGCCCACAAAAAACAAAAAAAAAGTCACAGTAATCAAATATCACTTGCATTACTTTTGATATAAGTAAAAATTGTCAAAGAATATCTTTTAATTTTATTTGTATTTTTCGTCCATACGATAAAGAACAGCGTCAGGATAAATATCTACCAGCAAATTTATCGTGACTAAACAAAAATTTTCAAATTACCTAATTGATTTTAATTTGATTTTGTTTTCATACACCAAAAAATTCTAATAATAGAATAGGGAGGGAAAGAACAGCATCAATGGTTTATATGCAGTATATGTAATTATAAGTGTGTGTAAGTGTAATGTATCACTGGTTTTAATGTATTGTGACATTTCAATTCAAGTAATTAAACTAAAATGCTATCATCCAGCAAAAATAATTGAGATTCAGTGCTAAGAACAAATGTCTGTTCAAAATTCAATATACTGACACTCTTATAAGCGGTCATATTTAAGAACATTATCTATTACAAAAAACGTAATTCATAATTTGTACATATTACATTTGTGTAAGGTATAAGAATTTTATTACTTTTTAATTGATTTTGAAAACAAGAACATGTATGAAAAATTTGAGAAACCTAAAAAGTTTCTAAGAAAGAAAACTAGTGATAAATTAACAGTTTTTCTACAGCCTACATGAAATTGTTGAAATTTAAAAAATAACGCAAAGGTATTAAAAAAAATTATTGAACATGGTACTACGAGAACACGTTTATTTCATTTTCTTTGAGATTTTGAGTTTTATTTTTATTGTCTGCTAACTAAAAATATTTTCTCGTCCTTTCTTGAAAGAACTTCGAACCTACTTAGTTACATAAAGAAAGGAAATACGTAGGTATATAGATTTATTTTTACATTTTATCACGTTTTATGTACAAAATGTGTAACTTATTTTTCGAGTTTGTATTCTAGGGATTTGTTTTTCTAGTGGTTGATGATAGAGCAAGTTTTTTTTATTTATTTATTTATTTTTTTTGTTTTTTTTTTCTTGAACATTTATTAGATTATTGGATGGAATCAAAATTCATTACAACCGTATTATTGATGATTTATATGATAAATCGTGATCTAATAATCGTAAAGTTCAAGGATGATTTTTCAGGATACAAAACATCTGCATATATATGTATATATGTATATATATGTAAATGATAATCGTAAAAATAGGATTGTGATATTTTTTATTGAAGGAAATAAATTTACTTTTGATCGATTTTAGAATGTTTCATTTGAGTTTTTCGCTTCTATAATTTCCTTTGAGATTTTTCGTCTGAATGATTACAGAAAAAAGTAGATATGTAAATACTTTTATGGAAAATAAAATACCGTTTAAAGTTCCTTCAAATACAGAAGTTTATACTCGTGAATAGTTCTGTGATGGTATTTGATATTTGATAAAAACACTTCAACAGAATGTTAAATAAACGTCAAAAGACTAAACGAATATTATTTTTGAACTTTAGAAAAAAGGAACAATATTTCTCATATTCCTATTAGAAATTCTTTGTTAATTTAAATTTCAAGAACAACATATTCATAGTTGTACGTTGCACATATATGCAATGCACCAACATATCAAAAAGTAAAACTATTTTCTTTGTAAATAATAAAACTTTTTTACTCGTGTATCTCATGTATGCTTCAATGAATTAAATACATGCAAAAAATAATTCAAAAAAAAAAAAAATCATATAGGTAGTTAGAATTTTATCATTTTATCATATTTTCAGTAGCTCACAGAAGACTTTTAATTAAAATATAATTTTTGATAAAAAAAAAAAATAAATAAAAGGAAGCTATTCATAGATAAGGACGAAATGAAAAAAAAATTGATTAAATAACTGAAAGATAAATATTTTTATCTACATACTCGTATATACATAAAATGTATATTATGTAAAAACACATTCTCATACGGAAATCAGTAAAACAGAGAACATTAAAAATGCCTAAAACAAAGGATATATTATCGTATTGTATGTACATATGTCTCTACTCCAATCGGATACTCCATATAATATACATTATTTAAAATTTAATTCAACACAAAGTACAATTATCTAAGTCATTCAAATGGAACATAACCTTAATATCATTTTAGATATGTACAAACATATGTTCGCAAAATGTATACGTATGTATTTATGAACATAAATGAATGTACGTGGTATGTATAAATTTGAAATAAATGTCACATAAAAAGATAAGTGATACACATTAACAAAATTTACAGCATCAATTTAAAACTGTGATAAACATTAGCAATATTGACAAAGTATTATGAGACGTTTACATTTGAAAAAAATTCATTTCCCTTGATATATGTATTTTTTTTCTTTTTAAAAAAGAGTTTAAGAGTAGGTTTTGACTTTGAAAAATTTTGAAAACAACAACAACGATTTTACGTAAAAAAATTTTAAAAAATGCTTTGCATACCTTTTAGGTGCTATAAAAATGGATTTTTGAATATTTTGATGAAAAAGAACATAATTTTATTTTGTTAATTAAAATTGAAATATAACAAAGAATTTTATACTTTTCTTTTGTAAACACTTCAGAAAAGTCCAAATTTTATTTTGATACCAAAATCATATAGATACATGAAGATTTAATGTATGAAAATAGAAGTCAAAGTTGAACGATTTTTCAAAAAAAACCCTCTCCTTTTTTAAGAACTATAACTAAATTTTAGGACCTAAAATCAAAAATGTGCTATATTCAAGTACCACAATATCCTTCAGGCTACCTATATTCAAAATTTCAAAGAAATTGGTCAATCAGTGTTTGCTGTAAGAGGTGCATTTGAAAGCCGAAAAATCGCAATTTTGACAACTTTGACACCCTGTAAAAAGGAAACAAGGACAGTTTTTAAAAAAAAGCGTTCCGTTAAGCACCACAATTCTTATCAAAGTATCTATGTTTCAAATTTCATTGAAATCGGTTAAGTAACTTCGGAGATAATTGGTGCACAAGATAGCAGATATCTCGAATCCTAATCTTAATGTAAAATTTTTGTTATTATAGCTGAGTTGCAACAGAATTTTTTTATTCTCCTTTTGTTTTGACAAAAATTAAAAAGAAATGTAACATCGTAACATCAAGCAATAATATATTTTTGTTGGTTTATTATTTACAGGAAAGTTTGTATTTTATGTTTTGATCTGATTGAATATTGCTCTCGAAAATTATTAACTACACTGAGGGTGGTATTCATAGAACGGTAGTAGACTATTACTGTAGTAAATGTATTCATAGTAGTAGTTTAATCTTGGATTAGTGAAGTTGCTACCAGTGAATAGTGGTAGAAAAGTTAATCGCCGAAGCGTCAATAAAATTATTTCGAATCTGAATACACACAGCAGAAATAGATTAATTATTTTTGGTTTACACATGCTTATTTTAATTTATAGATACAATTGACACATTCGTTTGACACATCGAAAATTTTCGATATTGGTTTGTGTACAGAATTTACTACCACTTCATGAATACAAAAATACGAACAATGATTAAAAAGATAATACCGGCTTACTACTGCTTTATGAATACCACCCTAAATGCTAAAGTAATTTAATTAAATTTATTTTTATAATATTTTAGCTGACATATACTTATTATTAATTTGCTTGCTTTCAATACAATGTTTGCTATGGTGCGCGTTCACGAAATAGTGTAAGATTTGGATGTATGTTTACACTTTTTACACTTTTTACACTCTTACAACAAACCGTGAATACCTCCAGTATGTTACATTTAACATTGATGTGTGTACAACCTGCAACGTATACAACAAGCAAAGGAAACATCGTAATTTCCTTTCTTTCTCATATGTTTCCTGATAAAAAATGAATAACTTTTTTTTTTCATAAAATGAAATAAGTGTTGACAGAGAAAGCATTTCTGTCTGCAAATAGCATATCTAAACGTCACGTTCTTATATCACGTTCATAAACTAAACTAAATGCTAACAGCCATCGCACAATTCGGGCGACAGCGACAGCGTATACAGTAATTAAATAGGACTTTTTACGCCGAACTTTATGCTGTCGCTGTGGCCCAAATAGATTCTATTCTATTTTTCAGCGACAACGAGCCATCCCGTCCTGGATTTTACAGCAGTAGTAATATATTCGCAAGAAGAAGAAATGTAAAATTCATATATATTTTACGCTGCAGTTAGTTGTGCAAGAATTGTGCGAACTTTCGGCGATACGCTGTCGCTGTCGCCCGAATTGTGCGATGGCTGTAAATGTTCACAAATCAGTCGTATGGAAAAAGCTTTTAAGAACTACGATAAAATATAATAATAATAGTACTTAAATAGTGAAAGTTAGTGCAGTCAAATAAATTTTATCTAACAGCATAAAAGTACGAAGAGTATATATCACATTTTCATTACAAAATGAAATATGTACTCGTACATACATAAACGTAAAAAATTTATAATGATATTATTTTCAATTAGATACTTTTTGTATACTTTAAAAGTTTCTAGAAAAACATTTAATCAATAAATAAATTAAGTATGAAAATCTTTTTCTAATTAATTAATAGAAAATGTTACTTTATCCTTTTTTTAAAGAAATTAATTCGATTGTATGGCCAACAAATCGAATTTTCTGAACAAAGAAACTCTTTGAAATGATTCAATATCACGCTACATTTCATGTTTCTTCAAGAATTTATACACATATAATACTCGCATTCACATTCATTTTATTTTCAACATCAAGTTTTTTTATAGTTTTAGCTGATTAACTAAAATCGTTTAGATTAAATAAAATACAAAAATATTTATTGTTAATCAAATAGCTCATTTTTGTTAAGTTAACAGGGATATCTTTTAAAAACAGATTCAATTCTTAATTCAATTCAATTCAATTTTTTGTATATTTGTGCATTTATTTTTTTTTTTATTTTCTATACATAAATGTGGTATCATTGGAAAAAGGACAGAAAACCCTTTCAAATGATATAATGAAACGTGTATGTCATCGCACAAGTTGTGAAGTTATACTGTCATCAAAAGAAGTTGAAAAATTGATTTTTAAAAAACACGAATTTTTGAAACACGAATCCTTATATCTCAAGAACCGCTAATCCAATCAAAGTGAAAAGAACTGTGACAAATAGAGCAGGAAGTTCTCTTTTAAATGGTATATGAACTACTCCAATTCAGGATCTTGATCTGGAGAAATAATGAATTTTGTAAAACCCACCATTCTGAACCAAAAATTTTTAAGGGTAGTTTGCGTCATTAAAATGAATTTGCACTAATAGAGACATATACCATATTAAAGAGGACATTCTAAAGTATCATTATCGGAAAGTCTCGTTTCAAAATCTGGAGGCACCAATTCGGAAGTTTAGCCTTACCTTATATTTAAAAGAAACAAAAAAAGATATTGTTGGAAACCTGCAAAAAGAAAAGAAATAATTAATTAATAATTTAGTTAATTTAAATTAAAATAATTTTAATTAAAATAATACTCCTACTTACCTGCAACATTGACATCACTTTGTTTACATTTTTTATTTATGTGATCCTCTTCTTTCTGCAACGTCAAATGTCAACGTTATAATCACTTTCTCTTATTTCGTTGACATTCGTTGTAGAAAGATGTTTCACTTTCCACTGGAAGTCTCTATCAATTCGTTGACGTTGTCATCTTTCGGCGAATTGATGGAAACTTCCAGAACATCGATTCTTTTTTTTTACGATACACGTTTTTTTTTTTTGAGTGAGTCAATGCAGTTCTTTTTGTACAGTTCAGTCTATGCAGTTTTTTGAAGTCAGTCGAGTTTTTTTCTTAAGTAGAGTGCAGTCTTTTTCTTTTGAGTTAAGTCGTTTTTTTTTTTTTTCTTTTTAGTTAATTTTTAATTAAATTTCTAATTAAATTTTTAATCCAGTAAAATTTAATTTAATTAGTTTTGTTTTTTTTTTGTGAGTTAATTTAATTCATTTTTTTGTAAAAATAAAAGAAAAATCTTTTTTGTGAGGAAATAAATGGTTTTATTTTATTCTATAAAGGGGCAACATAAGGAAAAGAAAAGGTAAGTTAATTCTTTCATTTTATTAAAAAAAAAAATCCCTCTTTTAAGGCTCCGCTCGGCCTACAATTTAACCTTTCCTTCCTAACCTTTTCCTTTCTTTTCTTTCTTTTTAATAAAACTTTTAACCCTTTCCTTTTTCTACTTCTGTAGAATTTTCTATAGAAAAGGGGTTAAAAGTAAAAAAAAAGAAAGGAAAAATCACACATTTTCCAACATTGGTGTCAGGTGTGGGGTCCTCTGATCGATCTTAGAAATAAGATCCTACCACCACCACCTGATCTTATAACCCTTTTTCTTCCTTATTTTTTTTTTACAATCCTACAAACAATTACACATTTTCTTTTTTTGCATAAAATTATTTTTTTTTGTATGTACTTGAAAAGTACATAAAAGGTATAGTAGGGACACTTGGGCATCATCTTTTAGTATAAAGTGTTAGAAGTCCCTCTATATTTAGATAGTGTTTTTGTTGTGTGAAAATAGAAAATAAAAAAGGGGGCATTAAATAAAATTTTATTTTTTGAAATATTTTTCTTTGTGTTTTCTTTTTTTTAGTACAAGTAAATTTAAGTGTTAGTGTGGACAAGATTTTTTTTTTTGGGTAACAGGGTGGATCATTCTCCTTCTTCTACCGTTTTACACACTTCTGTCTTTTATAAAGACTACTTCTTTCGTTTTCTTTACAACAGGGTGTTTTTCTTATAGGGCCTGAAAATAGAAATTCCTACGTCTTGCATATAAAGCCTGTCACACTTCTTTCTGTTGCAAAAAGTAGCACTCTATCTTCTATAAGACTGTTTTCTTTTTGTAACGGGTGATCTTTTCTTTTATAGTGCTCGAATTTAGTAGGAATTTTCTATCCATTTTGTGCACATAAAACCTGCCACACACTTTCTGTTATCCAATCTTGTTCTTCTTGGCTGTTGCTCTTCTTTTTACTGGCTACTAGCTACGATTTTATTCCACTAACGTTGACTGATTGTACATCTTCGGCCACAAAGTCGTAAACAATACTTTCATAACAGGGTGATTATTTTCTTGTCTGCAAGCAAAACCACATTTGTTTCCCACATTTTGATTTTTCTTTGTGGAAATTTTGTCTATACCCTTCTTTTGTCTGATTTTGCCTGCAGATTGAAAATTTTCACCACTTTTCCTTTCGTTTTCGACTCGGTTACTTTTGCCATAGCTTTTGGTTACTTTTCGGGCTACTCTATACCTACCCTTACTGCTTTAATATGTCTGAGGGAGAACGTTCATCGGATTCCGCCCTTGGTGTGGGAGATAAGCGACCCATCTCTGACACACTCGAATCTACTCTTTCAGAACTGGCAAAGCAGATGGCGCTGCAGGTGCAGCTGGTATCTGACATGACGAGTGCACTAAAGGGACTGTCACAGAGAGTTGAGCATCTAGAACAGAGCCGACAAACAGCAAGTGCTATGAGATTGAGTGAAATCGAGCGCTTAGCTAGCCTACCTACGCCTGAGGCTGTCAGAGCGAGGCCAACTGTTCCTGTTAGCACTGTTGAGTCCAATTTTTCAACAATGCTACAACAAATGACTCTATCTGAGACTGTGTGCACTCCCAATGCCATAACAACATCTATTGCCCCTGCACTCTGCACAGATGGCGCTCCTGTCTTTCCATCCACCAGGGAAGTTCCAACTTCTACCCGACGAAATTCTGGACACGATTTGGCTGCCACCCCTATTATTAACCAAACTTTTAGTCACGTGGTACCTAACGAAGTATCCCTTGGACCAGAAGTTGACTTTCCGTCACTACCTGTAAATACAGGGTATACTTTCCTAACCCGTGGCTCAAATCAGCAATCCGGGTTTGTGGCAGGCTTCCAAATAGAGCCAGAAAATCAATTCAGGCAGCGGTATGAAGTAGTAGGGGAGAATGTTGATCTGCAGAACCCTGTCCAAAATGTACCCCTTACCAATCGGTCTTCCTGGCCTAGTCAGCGTAGATCGAGCGTACATTTTGGACAACCATCAGTGACTAGCAGCAGAGTTATGATGGGCTCAGGGCATCATTTTATGAGAGTGTCCCCCAAGGAGTTTGATGGACGTGAGCCATGGCAGAGCTACAAGCCCCATTTCGAGGCTGTGTCGAGGGCAAATGGTTGGCCTGGAGAGTTCAAGGCCCTAGGGTTAGCGCCACACCTAACGGGTACAGCCCTGGCCTATTACGAAACTCTACCAAGAGCTGTCCAGGACAACTATGACCTTCTAGATCAGGCCTTGGATAGGAGGTTTAGTATGCAATACCGTCAGTCCGTGGCTCACATCCAGCTGCGTGGACGCCTGCAGAAAGACAAGGAACCTTTACCTGATTTTGCCACACATATTCAGAGGTTGGTATACCTCGCTTTCCCTGACTGCCCAGAGGCCGCTCGCGACAGAATCGCTTTGGGACAGTTTGTGGATGGCCTAGCGGATTTGGACATCCAACAGAGGGTCAGAGATGCGGCCCCGGAATGTTTAGAGGAAGCATTGGCCCTAGCTATCCGAATGGAGGCCAGTCGAGATGCGACCCGAATTAGCCGAAAAGGGGCAAGGGCATACCAGGTGGTTATCCACGAGTCCCCAAATAACAACAAGGCACCTTCGGGAAAAGCCACCGGTCCAGTTTGAAGGAGTGCGAGCTGGACCCCTTCCCTAAAGACACTCCACCTACCGCTGAAGTGATTGCCACTGGGGTCACAGGGCAAGTAAAATTCTTCAACACTACCAAAAATTTCGGGTTTATTGTGCGAGATGACAACGGGCAGGAGGTTTTCGTCCATAGAGACTGCGTTTCCAAAGACGAGGGAAAACTTCGTTTAAGACAGGGGCATAGGGTAGTTTTCGATGTAGTTTCTAGCTCTCGTACCCCTCGAGCAACTAATGTGAAATTGCAACACGAGGAGGGGTTGAATCCATCTGAGTCAGACTTATCTCTTTGCCCCAAACAAATCCCCAAATCGCCTTTGCAGCCTTCTGGGACAAGTCCCAAGCCATCTGGCAACCCTACTGGGCCATCTCGCACTCCGGACACAAGCCCCAAGCCATCTGGCAACCCTTCTGGGCCATCTCGCCTCTCTGAGATAAGCCCCAAGCCATCTGGCAACCCTGCTGGGCCATATCGCACTCCGGACACTTACCCCAAGCCATCTGGCAACCCTTCTGGGCCATCTCGCCTTTCTGAGATAAGCCCCAAGCCGTCTGGCAACCCTGCTGGGCCATCTCGCACTCCGGACACAAGCCCCAAGCCATCTGGCAACCCTTCTGGGCCATCTCGCCTCTCTGAGATAAGCCCCAAGCCATCTGGCAACCCTTCTGGGCCATCTCGCCTCTCTGAGATAAGCCCCAAGCCATCTGGCAACCCTGCTGGGCCATATCGCACTCCGGACACAAGCCCCAAGCACTCAGGCAACCCTTCTGGGCCATCTCGCCTTCCTGAGATAAGCACCAAGCCATCAGGCAACCCTGCTGGGTCATCTCGCCTTCCTGAGACAAGCCCCAATAACTCAGGCAACCCTTCTGGGCCATCTCGCCTTTCTGAGATAAGCCCCAAGCCATCTGGCAACCCTTCTGGGCCATCTCGCCTTCCTGAGATAAGCCCCAAGCCATCAGGCAACTCTTCTGGGTCATCTCGCCTTTCTGAGATAAGCCCCAAGCCATCTGGCAACCCTTCTGGGCCATCTCGCCTTTCTGAGATAAGCCCCAAGCCATCTGGCAACCCTTCTGGGCCATCTCGCCTCTCTGAGATAAGCCCCAAGCCATCTGGCAACCCTGTTGGGCCATCTCGCCCTTCTGAGTCAAACCGCAAGTCACCTAGAAAGTCTAATGGGCCACCCAGCCATTCCAAATCCATCCCCAAATCCCCTGCACACCCTTCTAGGTCACCTAGCCCTTCTAAGTGCATCCCAACGTCCCCTGCACGTCCTTCTAGGTCTCCAAGCCCTCCTAAAACGAACACCAAGTTACCCCCTCAACCTTCCAGTGCCGACAAACCGGACAGTGAACCCTCTTCTCGGCCATCGAGTTGTTACACTTCCGATTTGTCTGCCTCCCATTCTGCCTCCCACTCCCTTACAGCAGATTTAAACTAGTTTCCACTGACCCTTTGGGGCCAGAGTTGGTGGAAGAATCAGCCCCAATCACAATTCCCATTACAGTGGTCTCTACTGGGCCTAACCTTAGCGTCCATGGCACTGTCAATGACATACCTATTATGATGATTGTGGATACAGGAGCTACTAGAACGATCGTACACCCCCGAGTCCTACAACGAAGCCCTTGTGCGGTGGAAGTCCTACCATCCTATGCTACTATACAAAGCGTCACTGGTGAGACCATCCCCGTCGAAGGTAAAGTCCTAATCCAACTATCAATAGGCCACTTTTCGGTCAAACACTTAACCTATTCCGCGGAAATCCACGACGACTGCATTCTGGGTATGGATTTCCTAAAACAGTACGGCTGCATTCTTGACTTAGAAAAAGATCTCCTACATTTACAGGAAGAGTCGATTCCTTTACATCACTCTTCCTCTTTCCTGGCAAGAACTTTACAGTCCCTCGAGTTTCAACCCTTCCAGGAGATAATTACACCTCTTCATACTTCTCTGGTGCCGAACAAGGATGTCCTCCTCTCAGCCTCTTCCTTGTTGCCAGAACAACTTAGTATGATGCCTTCTATCTCTCGTGTTTCAAATGGCCAAGTTTGGGCTAGGATTTCTAACGTCTCCTCTCAAAACGTTATCCTACCTAGCCACCTACCTGTTGCCTATTTGGACACCGATTGCACTCTCCTGTGTAATGAAACTCGAGTGACTTCCCCTGTTCTGCCCCCTGCCCTACAAGATCTTTTTCTAAACAGCAGCGAAGGTTTAGAACCTACCCAGAAAGCAGCCCTACAAACACTACTAACAGATTTCCAAACCGTCTTTTCCTTGTCAAAAGATGACATTGGACGGACTAACATCCTGCAACACCAAATCAATACTGGTACCTCTCAACCAATTAAGCAGCCACCACGTCGCATGCCCTATTCTCGACGATTGGAAGCAGAAGAAATGGTGAGAGAGATGAAGGAGCAAGGTGTCATCCAGTCCTCTACGAGTCCTTGGAGCTCGCCGGTAGTCCTGGTTAAGAAGAAAGACGGGTCACTTCGTTTCTGTATAGATTACAGACGCCTAAATGAAGTGACCAAGAAGGATTCTTACCCACTTCCGCGAATGGACCTCACTCTGGAGGCACTAGGCAGATCTAGGTGGTTTGCCTCCTTGGATTTACTTTCAGGGTACTTTCAAGTAGAAATGCATCCTGCCGACAAGGAGAAAACCGCCTTCAGTATTGGTTCGGGTCTTTACGAGTTCAACGTTATGCCTTTCGGTCTAACCAATGCTCCTGCCACTTTCCAACGTCTGATGGAAATAGTCCTCCACGACATACCCTATACCACTTCTTTGGGCTACCTGGATGACTTGCTGGTCCATTCCGAGACCTTCGAGGGACTCCTGTCCAATCTGCGAGTAGTGTTTCAGCGCCTCCAAGAAGCTAATCTAAAACTCTCGCCGAAGAAGTGCCATCTATGTCGTAGGGAGGTGAAATTTTTGGGGCACGTGATCTCGGAGGAAGGATTATCGACCGATCCAGAAAAGATTGAAGCTGTCAAAGGCTGGCCCACTCCCCGCAGCAAGAGAGACATTCAATCTTTTCTCGGATTGTGCGCATACTATAGGCGCTTCGTGAAGAATTTCTCCGCCATTGCTAAACCCTTGACGGGACTGACTGAAAAGTCTGCCAAATTCAGTTGGTCGGAGGAGTGTGATTTAGCATTTGCTACCCTCAAGGAGAAATTGACCGAAGCACCTATACTTGCCCAACCGAATGATGACGATCCCTTTATTTTGGACACCGACGCCAGTCAGTATGCTTGGGGAGCGGTCCTGTCGCAACTCCAAGATGGCGAAGAGAGGGTCATCGAGTACTACAGTAAAACGCTCAGTAGACCTGAGATTAATTACTGTGTTACCCGAAAAGAGCTATTAGCTGTCGTCAAGGCGGTAGCTCATTTTCGGCCTTACCTTCTGGGACGTCGATTCCTACTGCGTTCCGACCATGCCTCCTTAAGGTGGTTGATGAATTTTCGCGAACCTGAAGGCCAAGTCGCCCGTTGGCTAGAACGGCTTCAGGAATTCGACTTCGAAATTCATCATCGCGCCGGAAGAAGTCATGGTAACGCAGATGCGATGTCCCGAAGGCCTTGCGCAGTAACCTCCTGTGCGTACTGTAGTCGACTCGAGGAGAAGCAGTCTCTACTAATAAGGACCTCTACAGTGCAAGCCATCGATGTGAGTCAGCTCCAGGAAGCCGATCCGGATCTACAGACTGTCCGACAGTGGCTAAGCGCCGGCGAAAGACCAGCCGCTGAAACCCTTAGCTCTGTTTCACCATCGTTGAAGGCTTATTGGGCAATGTTCTCCTCGTTGGTACTTGAGGACGGAGTGGCTTGCAGGAAGTCCACCAACCCGGACGGTCAGTTGCAGATACTGGTGCCGGAATGTCTACGACTCGAGGTGTTGCAGCAGTTACACGACAGCCCTGCTGGAGGTCACTACGGCATCGACAAGACCCTAGCGAAGGTCCGCCTCAGGTACTACTGGGTCGGCCTTTCGGCTAGTGTTCGCGAATATTGCCTCCGATGCCCGACTTGCCAGCAGCGCAAAGGAGCCATCCCGAAAAGGAAGGCGCCTTTGCAAATTCGGAACTCTGGATCACCATTCGAACGGGTTGCTGTAGACATTTTGGGGCCTTTACCTGTAACGAAGACTGGCAACAGGTATATACTTGTGCTGATGGACTATTTTACCAAATGGCCTGAGGCCATAGCTATTCCTGACCAGACCGCGGAAACAGTGGCAGAAGCATTGGTGAGTCAAGTCTTCTCGCGATTCGGGCTTTGTAGACAGCTACACTCAGATCAAGGGCGAAACTTCGAGTCCGCGATCTTTACTGAGGTTTTGCGTCGTTTCCGAATAGAAAAGACTCGGACCACTGCCTTGCACCCCCAGAGTGATGGCCTAGTGGAACGATTTAACAGGACCATCTTGGACTATCTCTCCAAGTTCGTAAGTGAACACCAAAGAGACTGGGACACCTATCTGCCTCTCCTTCTTCTCTCTTATCGGTCTGCTGTACAAAAGTCTACGCAACGTACCCCTGCTCTTCTAAACCTAGGGAGGGAGCTCCGATTACCCATCCAACTATTAACTGGAGACCCTCCTGGCAACCATCCTGTAGAACTGCCAGAATACGTCAAAAACCTTCAGGAAAGGCTCACTAAAGTCCATGCCTTTAATCGAACTCAATTGGACTTAGCGAGCCGGAGAATGAAGGATAGATACGACCTGTCTGCTAAGGCTAACCCCTTTCAATTGGGCGACCTTGTCTGGCTGTTTAACCCGAAACGGAAAAAGGGACATTGTCCAAAATTACAAAAAGACTGGGATGGTCCCTATAAAGTGATTGAGCTGGTCACCGACGTAGTCTATCGGATAAAACATCAGGCATCCAACCGCACAAGTGTTGTCCATCGCGATCGCTTAGCTCCCGCCACAATCTAAGGTATCACACCCGAACTCTTCCTTTCCTCACTACTCCTCGTTCCGATCCAGTGAGCCTTTTCTTTTATTGCTTTTATTTTATTTGTCTAGAACTTTTCACTGCGGAAAGCCTGTTTTTCTTTTCTTTTCTTTTCAGGTAATCCTGGCCTATCAGTGACATCTGGACACTCTAAAGGCTCAGTCGGAACTTTGAGCCTTCAAACGGGGGGTCGTGTTGGAAACCTGCAAAAAGAAAAGAAATAATTAATTAATAATTTAGTTAATTTAAATTAAAATAATTTTAATTAAAATAATACTCCTACTTACCTGCAACATTGACATCACTTTGTTTACATTTTTTATTTATGTGATCCTCTTCTTTCTGCAACGTCAAATGTCAACGTTATAATCACTTTCTCTTATTTCGTTGACATTCGTTGTAGAAAGATGTTTCACTTTCCACTGGAAGTCTCTATCAATTCGTTGACGTTGTCATCTTTCGGCGAATTGATGGAAACTTCCAGAACATCGATTCTTTTTTTTTACGATACACGTTTTTTTTTTTTGAGTGAGTCAATGCAGTTCTTTTTGTACAGTTCAGTCTATGCAGTTTTTTGAAGTCAGTCGAGTTTTTTTCTTAAGTAGAGTGCAGTCTTTTTCTTTTGAGTTAAGTCGTTTTTTTTTTTTTTCTTTTTAGTTAATTTTTAATTAAATTTCTAATTAAATTTTTAATCCAGTAAAATTTAATTTAATTAGTTTTGTTTTTTTTTTGTGAGTTAATTTAATTCATTTTTTTGTAAAAATAAAAGAAAAATCTTTTTTGTGAGGAAATAAATGGTTTTATTTTATTCTATAAAGGGGCAACATAAGGAAAAGAAAAGGTAAGTTAATTCTTTCATTTTATTAAAAAAAAAAATCCCTCTTTTAAGGCTCCGCTCGGCCTACAATTTAACCTTTCCTTCCTAACCTTTTCCTTTCTTTTCTTTCTTTTTAATAAAACTTTTAACCCTTTCCTTTTTCTACTTCTGTAGAATTTTCTATAGAAAAGGGGTTAAAAGTAAAAAAAAAGAAAGGAAAAATCACACATTTTCCAACAATATTATATTTTTAGTATGGTTGATAGTAAATTTTTTTAGATTACCAAATATTCAAAAATAATAACAATAATGCTGTCAAATTTCACTCTTTTTTTTCATAAAAAATGTACATTATATACTGATTATAATCTTAAAAAAAATTAATTCAAACATTCTTTATTCAAATTCATAATAAAATATTTCAGTTTTTGACATAATTTTCTTTCTATTGTCTAATCAAATACAGTACCATTTTTGTTCCTTTTTTTTGTTTCAATCAAAATAATAAATTATTAAATATGATTTTGAAATTATATTGAAAATGTATTATTTTTATTTTTCAGAATTAGGAACGAAACATTTTCAAAAATGTTCGATTATATTTCATAAAAATATTTTCAATTCTGTCACATTACATAAATAAACATATCATGTGCAAATTGCAAATGATCCATATTATTCCACTTAACGCCCTTTTGTATCTCTCTCATGCATATCAAACTTATCTTTTTTTTTTAAATAAAATTATATTTTGACTCTGTTAGCTATGCATGTGTGTATGTAAGTACGTTCAGATGTATGAGTATGATATAAAAAATAATGAATAATGAATAAATTCCATTATAGAAATTTTAAATTTTAAAGTAAAAAAACACACACACACACACACAAAAGACGAAAAAGTAGAAAAGAAGAAAAGAATTCTCATGTCATTTTATGTTCATCCTTTTCTTGTCTATATAGAAATATTTTATAACAAATATAATACTTATAAACATTGAACATAATGATATTCATAAATTTTCAAGATATGTATGTTCACAATATGAATTATTAAGTTATATAATGTGTATACATACGCGGTTATACATTGTGTACGTATAGATATAGATATAGATATAGATATATATACATACACATATGTGTATTTGAAACCATTCGACAATTTGAGACTGAAGAAAATTTAGAAAAGGTTTCTTCTTTCAATATGATCCAGGCAACAAAAATTTAGACGCATATAATGTACACATATACATGCCCGGTTAATATACACAAAAAGAAATAGAGAATAGAAAATTTAGTTGCTCATAAAAGTTAAAGAAAATTATTGGAAACATTTTCGGTTAGTGTGTGTTTGAAATGCAGATATCGAAGGCATACACACACATTGTTAATGAATTTCAGGAATTACAATTGATAAGGATAAACTACAAATTCATAACACATATTATTATACTCCTTGTATCTTAAATTTTTCAGCATTACATTAACAATATACAAAATTAAGTGAAGCTTTAATAGAATTTATGAATTTATATATATTTTTTTTTGTCATTATTTACTAATAAATAGGTAACTTATTTCGATATTCTTTACAAAAGGTTTTTCAATTTCGACCTGACAATCTCTATGTAATGTATATTATTAAACAGATGAATAAGATTGAAAATAATTCTAAAATTAATGTGAAAAAAAAAAGTGGATATGATAGTTGATAATCGTATACATCCTGAAGTCAATAACCTAATTCAAATTTAAATTTATTGAATTCCGATAAATAGAGTTCCAACACTTTCACAAGTTGTTGGTAGGTATATCCTACAGATTTTGATTAGACTACTTTCTTCTAGCTACTACACCGTAGTTTTTATAGGGTGTTTCGTAAAATAAGTGCGAAAAATCCTTATCGTCCTCTAGCGGCTTAACGGCTGAGATTAGATGTACATACGTACAAATATATTAATGAATTTAGACTTAAAAAATTATTAACAAAAAAAAAAAAAAAAACAATAAAAAGCTTTAAGTTAAGTTAAGATATTGAACGAAACATTTTTCTGTTTGACTGTTCGTAAAATGTAGGAAATAAAAATGTTCTTAAAATATTTAAAAGCATGTTTATTACGAAATTTATTTATGTTTTATGTTACTATATTTTATATACACCACTTCTTCCTTTAATCAAGATAATATATTGTTAGAATTTTGAAATAAATAATAATGTCGAAATAAATAGAAAAGATGTTTATTATAACTCAGCAAAAATATTTCTTACAAATGATCTAATCAAAAATATATTCAAGTCCTTTTTTATATTTGATTTATTTTCTCATTATTTCTTGTTCTCGATAGGAAACGACATACGTTGAATAATAATATTTTTATCTTACCTTATCAATTCTATTCTATTTTATTCAATTTTTATTTTAAATTCCTTTAAAAAAATACGTTTTTTTCTTGTAAACATAACAAAAATTGATAAGAGCTATACTACAATTTGAGTATATATTATGACAAATAATATAGAAAGGAAATTATATTTTTCTCGTTTCGGATGTCGATAAAAATTTAATGGAATTTCGTAATAATTCAAAATTACAAATGGTAGTAACATAAATATTCTTCTATTTTACAGAAGTAACGAAATTACATTAAATACAATTTTTTAACATAGATATCCATATAAGTATAATTTAAAAAAATTTTCTTATGAACGAGCTTGATCAAATTCTCCATTTCTTATAGTACTTAGTTGTAAATGCAAACAAAAAATTATAAATTTTTCTATTTGGTGCCCTGAAATAAGGCCATATACGTAATTAAACCTTATATGGTGATATTTCAAATTTTTAATTGAAATAAGAAATAATTTTAATTGATAATTCTTTGAATTTTTAATTTGAAATTTTTTGATTATGGCCTTATTTCAAATAAAATTTAGGCTTTAGAACTTTATATCAATAAATATCAATTAACATAAATATTTTCGATATAATGTTATGTATTTTTGCATTTTAATAAATCTTCCTTTGTTATTTAATTGTTAATAATACAACCATTTAATTACAAAAATATGAATACATATCTATATATATTCGTATTTATTTGTACATTTCACATATATTCGTACATACTTTTACATAATAATTGAGAAATTTTGAATATAAATACGAGTAAAACTTTTTCCGTATAATAAAATTATGTGAAATAAAATTATAAATTGTTTCGACTATATACGGACATTATTAAAGGAATATGTAGTACAAATATTCTTAATATTTTACAAATTCTGGAATAACTAATATTTTTATAACCTTTCTCATATATTTTCCTCAAGAGTATAATTTTTCATTTTATTTATGTACATATAATGTACGATGCATATACATTAAAGCACCTTATGTACATATACATACGAGTATTATGTATGTACATATTTGTTTATTTTAATATAAATACTTATATGTAAATTTTCATTGATATTCATACAAAAATATATTCATATATGTATGCACATGTATTTGGTCTATATCTACAGGATATTTTTCATGTTTTATTCATATTTCAAGTATTTAATATTTACATATTATGCATATGTATATGAATGTATCAGTATCATTTATAAGTATATGCACATAATATTATACGTCTTAAACAACATTCATTATCCTTTACATCTGTAAAAAAAAACTTGTAAACGATTTTTTTGTTTCTTCAATGAATTTTTGTTTTTGTTGCAGTGAATGAACATCCTACACATTGTGTAAATACGGTAGGTCCGTAATCACATTAATTTCAGTTTTAATTTCCTTCTTTTTTTGTCATTTTGAATATTAATGTGCAATAAAATAAAATGAATTTTTAACACCCACAACAATTGTTATTTTTATTTTGAAACATTTTTAAGGGTATAGTTTGCGTCTTTAAAATGAATTTGCGCCAATAAAAACATGTACCGTGTTAAAGAGGACATTTCAAAGTATCATTATCGGAAAGTCTTGTTTCAAAAGCTGGCGGCCCCAAGTCGGAAGTTCAGCTCAAAATTAATTTATTTGTGTTCAATATTTAAAAAAAAAAAAACATATCATTAAAAAATTCAAAATCAAATCTATAACAATATTATTAGAATATTAAATGTACGACACGAGAATATAACCAAAGATACTATATATAAATACTATAAAAATGTATTTATATAGTATCTTTGATATAATACAATGCGAAAAAAATTAAATTCGTGAATTTCGAATAAAAATTAAATTTAGAATTTAATTTGATAAATCGAAAAAAATATACGAGTATGTATTTCAAATCACATTCTTTGTAATAAATTTTGCACATGTGAAAGCCTACAATACATGTACTGTATAGTTGATTTGATCGATATGAGAACATAACAACAGAACGTCTCAAAAAGGATGAAAAAAATTCCATTCCAATTTTAAATGAATCAATAAACAAGGTCGTTATTCTCCATTAATTCTTTTTTTTTTAATTAAAAATTAACGTTTAACAAATTTTATAAAATACGAAGTAAATGGAAACACAAGTGAAGGACATTTTTATTTTAAAAAAATTTAATTAGTGCTTTCCGTTCTAGTGTTATTTTTAAAAAAAAAATGTTCTAAATTGTTGTTTAACAACCTATATTTTATGAAATTTATTTATTATAAATTTTTTGTAATGTAAACTCTTAAATGTTCTTATTCTAGTGTCAACACGGACACTAAGTACAATACGGATACCGATTCATCTAAGTTTCTAAGCTCGATGATATTATTTTCAGTAAACACTAATTTCATATGCACTTACATACTTGTATCCTTGTATTTGTAAAAGTAAAACAAATATTTTTTATTTATTTTGTTAATATATACTTATATATCTGAAATAGTGTTGGAAATGACTGTCATTGTGGGCATAAGTATGTCCATAAATATCTGGATACTCTACAAGTACATGTCGTGTTATGAACCTACACTGAGCCGTTTTCTTTGAAAGTGGTGTAAATGTATTTTATTAGTGTATTATATTAAATTGATTGAAATTTATGATGTAATCATTTTTTAAATGTAATTAACAAAATTTTATACTTTTAATGACTTCAAAAGATTGAAAAATGACTTACATCACTTTCAAAGAAAACGGCTCATACGTATGTTTTAATTAGTGACTTTATATAGTTATAATATTGATTCGAATGATTTGAAATGGAATTTTTCTAAATAAAATAAAGGATACAATACAATAACTAAATATCTCCTTAAAATAATTAAATATCATATAAGATTTAGATCAAACATAAAATTGGGTAAAAAATTCTTCATTATCATAATTATTATTATTTGCATTTCTAAAATTACTTGTATTATATCTTTCATATAGATTTCACACAGATAATAATTCATCCATACACACTTAGTGTTGTAAGTTGTAACTTTTACATAGTTTATGGTTCATGCTTCATATATAAACTGTAATTAATTGAGCTAAAATCAAGTAAAGTAGAAATAATTTCAAAATCATTTTCTTTCTCATTTTTTAATATAACAATAATTTAACTTTAATATGGATAAAATGTGATAGCGTTTTTACAATTCATAGATGTACACTGTTTGACAAAAAAAAAACTGCTTTTTGTGAACATTTTAGTAAAAAACAAAAGAACTTTTTCGTCTATATACACAAATTTCAAGTAAACAGTAAAAAGTTTTGTAAATTCAATAACGTAACATTTATATACACATACATATAATTCTTTATAAAAAATGTTTCGTGTTGACTCAGCGTTTTGTACCTCAAGTACTGGGATGGATAAGTTTATATATATGTTTCAGCCATATCAGTTCAGTTTCTATATTCTCAGTTTTTTAACATACAATCTAAATTTTTAATTTTTCTACAATGACAAAAATATTCTTTTGCTAAGCATTAATGTTGGAATATACACATAATGTATTTAGAAGAAACAAAGACAAACATAAATTGAAAATGATTGAAACATCATTTTTTTTTAATTAAAATACCCATCCCCACTTTATCTAATTTGATATAATGAATAATTATACACCATTTTTAATACCAGCAAGTTTATCCAAAATTCAGAATTCAAGTGTACCTTAAATTTTCTGTTGTCAGACACTGTGTAAATATTTGTACAATGTACATATTATTCTATTTTTTCAACTTTGTTTTTATTGTGAAAAGAAGCATTAAAAGAAAACAATCTAGCTGTTACGTGATCGAAATAAAAATCTATACAAAAGAAATACTAGTAATATATAAAAATGAAATATTGAAATATATTTTTTAGTTTTTTTTTTCGATTTGATTTTATTATTTTTCAACATTGCATTTTGATATGTACGAGTATATATTCGAGTATGTATTGAGTCCTAAATAAACTTGTCTATTTTATTTTTTTGTAACAAAGTTAAATTTATTTCATAAGAAAATTGAAATGATTACATAACAAAATTTTAACTACACACACACACACACATACTACACACACATCTATAGAAAGAAAATGTTTTTCTTTCAAAATATAGTTTATGAGAAAATTATTGTATCTATATGTTATGATTGTTATGTAATTGAATATAGCACAATTTTATACATAATGTAGCTACACATTATGTAGTTTTTTGAACGGAATTGTTGAAAAAAAAATGTGAAGTGACACCATAAGCATAAAAACATATGTACGTAAACATTCAGAATGATCACGTTTTCTTAGATATCATATATATAATTTTGTTCAAGATTAAATTATAAGAATAATCAAGTAGATGTGAATAAAATATTTGTACAACATAGCACTTCTAGTATAGAAACTAAAAACTATAAATTGAATTTGTTTAAAAAAAATTAAATATCGACCAATACAGTCTTAGAAACAAAATGTATCTATATAGGTATATGAAGATTGAAACAAACAAAAACAAAATAAATTAATAAAGGAGTTGAATACAATTAGAAAGATTATTCAAAGGATCATTTAGAAAAACAAATCAAATTTATTTATGGTAAAACATAGTAAAAAAGCTTATACATATTAATCTTCAGATACATACTCATTAAATGACTATGTGTACATTACATGTTTGTTATCAAATTACAAACATTTCTTAAAGTATAAAATTTATCAAAATTAATAAAATATATTAGACACATTATTATGTGTTGTTGACAACTATATGTATCATTAGTTGTAAAAGTTGTTAAGTAATAGAATATAGTGCGAGGTGTATTTTGTATATTTTCTATATTTTCTATATTGCTTCGAAAGTATTGTTATAGCCATCGCACAATTCCGGCGACAATTACAGCGTATACTTTAAATAGGACTTTTACAGTTGAACTTGAACATCCCTGTAACGCCAGGGTGATATTTCATGATCATTTATATTGTTTGTGTTAATTCATACGAAAATATTTTGTATTCGTATTTGAATAGATGAATAATTATTCTTTTTGTAGTATCAGCGATTTAATAAAATGATATTCGAATTGAGTGTAATTAATTTACAATTCAAAATTTTTTCATATGAATTTCAATATCAACTGATCCCTGTAATAAGCAATATATATAGTACAGTATAGAACTTATATAGAATCTAGAGTTTTATAACTCCATATATGTATGTATTATTATGTATGTATGATAGATATTAAATCTTAAAAATCAATCAACCTGAATTTTGTAATGAATTAAATGTGAACAGATTGTTTAATATTCACATTCATACATATACAGGGTGTTTCCGTTAATACCCGACAAAAGAAAACCACGAATAAAACTCATCGAGAGGAATAAAAAATCATATTGGAGGGCGGAGAGGAATCTCAACCGTTTGGCCTCTAGAGGGCGTCAAAGTTTTTCTTCTCTTTTTTCACTAAACACCCTGTATTTTCGTTATTTTACATTCCAGCTCAAAAGGTATGCAACCATGCGATAGAAGATACTTAAACCGAACATTCCATTTGCATAGATTTTATTGAATGGAGCATATTGTACATAATTTTTTGAAATTATGGATATTTTTTTTATTCTTTATTCATTATTATATGAATATTATCGATAGTTAAAAAATTTTTTTTTTCTTATTGATTAACTGTCATTTGGATATTGCACATACGTTTCAAATTATGCTGTTAATTCGCTTGTAAACAATTTTGACGAGGATTATAATTCAGAAATTTTAAATTTTCATCATTATAGGGATTAAAAAGGTGTAAAAAATAAATGTTTGCCAAATATTTAACAAACATTGTATATTAAAAATTTTATTATTTTGTTTTTCTAATTTTTATTGTAAATATTTTTTTTTTCAACAAAAACACAAAAACAAAAAACAAATATCAGAAAGCGACTACGCATCATTATTAGAATTTCATACATTATGTTATTGTTATGTCTAGACATCAATCCTTATTTAGACATTCATCTCTATTAACGATATCCATTTTTCATGAAATAAAATACACATTTTATACATATGTGTATTAACAATATGTAGAGTACCCAGTTACCCAAAATTGATGAGAAAGAAAATAATTTTATACGTTATATACATTCATGCACGTACGAATATCCGTAAGTATTAATACATTTTATATGTGTTATATATACATACATAGGTATATATATATACATATACATTTATTTGAAGAAGAAAATAAAGATAAATGAAAATTCATTATATAAGTCCACCACACCATATGTTTATTTACTTTGTGGTAAATCTATGACTATTAGGTATAATAAATGCCCTCCATTATATAATTCAAATTTAATAAAGGCTTCTTTATATATCAAAAGTTTATTTTGTACAATAGTAATTTCTCATACAATGAAATTGTCTGGATAACATCAACTTTTTTTGAATATATGGGGTTTCCAATAAGAACATCAGAACTTTCAAAGGCCACAACGACAGCATCTAACCGAAAAGTCAATCTCAAACTTCGATTGTTATGCTCAGTATTGTGTGGCTTGGCTAGTGATCATGAAAAGGTACAACGATTCAAAAACGCGTAGAAATTATTTGAATTTATTATCAAAATGCATGTCCGCCATCCGGTTCGCCGTAAGTTTCTACATTGCGAGAAATTTATGAACAAAGTGTATTTCTGGGTCAATAGGTTTGCGAACAAACAAAACTACAAGATTTGGGCGCTGAAGAAAATCCTCAATTGATTCTCAAATTGCCTCTTCATACTTACATGAAAATTACAGTTTGGTGTGCTATTTTATTGACTGAAGGTGTAATCGAGCCTTTTTTTAGATAAAAGTGAAAATCACGTAATTTTAAATAGCAAACACTATAGGAATATAATATTTTTGACCTAAACTGAAATTGTTTACATAAACAAAGTTTGCTTCAACAAGATGGTGTGGTGTGACTTACCAGACAGTCGTCAGACAGTCGACTAGTTGCAAGAGAAATTTCCTGTACGGCTTAATTCAAGAAATTCTGATGTCAACTGGAACTGGCAGCCAATATCGTGCGAATAAAATATAATCTTTTCGAATGAAGCTCATTTCTATCTTTTCACCAGACGAAGCTGAGAAGGAAATTCGAATGATATTATCTTCATAACGTACTTAGCTGACTGTTTCTTCAAAAATAATTAACAAACCACTTTAATATAACTTGTAGGCTTGTATCATTGTGTTTCATTTTAACCTTCTGACGCGCTCATTGATAAACCCTGTATAACATTATTTTAATATATTTTAATATATTTTTTCTATGGCTTTATTCATACTTGATTTTCAAAAGAAAATCAAAAACGTTAAATCTATTAAATCTATAATAGTACATACATTTAAATTGATACTGTATTATGTATTATATAATCACATGATTTTCGATTTATAATTAATCATTCCTTTTCATTGATAATATAGCAAAAATTCATATTTAATTTTCTTTGAAAATATATTTTCCTTCTAATATTCTTTAAGAATGTTGTCCTTGACATTGAAAATTTCAAATATAAATAAAATACATACACGATACACAATACATAATGAAATATACTCGTATATTAAAAGACCTAGAATTAATGAATAAACTTTTAACATTCATTCTCGTATACATAATTATTATACACTTTCTATATACATGCATAGATAAAATAGTAATAAATTCAAAAATTCCCGCTCAAACGCCAGAAAAGATTCTTTCACTGCTTTTATACTTCTTCCTGCGATGTCTAGGTCATCTGCGTACCCAAGTATTTAGTAACCGTTATATGCCAGTGTCCCAGATCTTTTGAAGCCCGCTCGTCTGATTACAGCCTCCAACGCCAAGTTGAAGAGGATGAGCGCCAAGCCGTCCCCTTGTTTGACTCCTGTTTGCAGGTTAATAGTTTCGAAAAGATTTGTTCCAATCTTAACCTTTGCTTTTGTTTCAGTATTCATGACTTTACATATTTGTACCAATTCATTTGGTATACCTATGGTCCTGCAAAGCCACCCATAGTTATTCTCAAGCAATACTATCTTATGTTGTGGTAAAATCCAAGAATAGATAGTACGATGTTATATTATATTTCCACAGCTTTTCCAATGTCTGTCTCACGGCGAAAAGTTGGTCTGTTGTCGATTTATGTTTTCTAAAGCCACTTTGATAGTCTCCAATAGCGTTTTCATATATTCTGTCAAGCTTTTTACGTAGCACACATGTTGCGACTTTGTACGCTGTGCCAAGAAAAGTGATAAATTTGTATAATTTCTACAGATTTTAAGGTCACCTTTCTTAGAGATTGGTTTAATTAGGCCGATTTTCCAATCGCTTGAAATACTTCCATTGTTAAACCAAATATTTCCGATTATCTTGTGAAAAATTTCCATTACTGGTTCTCCTGCGTATTTCAACATCTCTGCAGTTATTGTATCTATTACAGGCACTCTTCAGATTTCAGCTATGTCAAGGGTGTGGGATACGTTGATAATGTTGTCCTGTTGTGTGGCTTGAATTTCTGTAATGCTTTCATATGTAATGATTTAAAGTTTTTCTCTTCTAGCAAAATCAATTCGTACATCTCTTGATAGCTTCATGCTTCATCTAATGTAATAAATAATCAAAAATCTCATCAAAACATGTTTACGTACATGTATGTGTAATGTAAATCTTTCAAATATACAGTTTCTGTGGTATTCAGAAGCTAATCCTTTTATATATTTTATACACTCGACCAAAAACAAATATCATTCTTTTTGTTGGCCTTCAATTTAAATGCCTTTTACCAAATTTTGTTTTTAGGTTTTTCAATACGTGCAAAATACATAAAAATAAAATGGAAAACCCATCATAAATTTTATATGAATATATGACTATATAAGAATGTACATAAACATAACATTAATTTGTATTTTCTTTTAATGAATGTGTAAAGTAAATTCGATAAAAATTGAAATTAAGACTCCTGAATTAACAATTATTAGCGCATACATAATGTACATTATTTATACATTAAATTATTTATCTAATTATTAAACAAAAATGTGCACGAGTATGTGATATTGCATAAACGTCATTGAATTCCATAGATTTTAAAATATCTACTTCATACACAGTCTGAGTCATTTGATTACGTATAGAAAAATAATGTCTGAAAAATATGAAAATAATTAAATACAATTAATATGATTTTCTTTTTATCCACATATATATTCCTAGATGTAGAAAGCAGAATCTATAAAGCTAAAGAAGCCTCGATAAGCTTAAACAAGGTATGTACAGCAAAAGACATAACTAGAAACATCGAACTCATGATAATTAAAGACTGTGTAGAATTCGTATTATTATACAGGTCAAAAATGTGGTGCACGAAGAAGTCCCATTTCGATAAACTACAGGACTTTTCTGGTCCAGGACTTATGAAAACGAGGAGTTGTGGACGCTAAGTAAGCAGCAAGCAGTGTAGTATAAAATTATAAATGAGAAAGTGGAGGTAGATCAGGCGCACACTTAAAAAACTATGACAAAAATTTTAACAAGCGAAAGGCTTTCGTTTCCACAGAACATTCAACAGAAGAAAAAAAACAGTCAAAGAAACTTGGAGAAAAACAATTTTGGAATAGTTAAAGTAGTTAACAATTCTTCAAGGGACATCAAAAGACTGGCGCTCAATAAAGTGAGATAAAAAGTGCTTGTGGAGGTGATACACTCCCGCGAAAAATAATAACCAATTAAAATATTTGTAGCAAAGCGTACTTTCAAACTTTTATGTACGAACATAAAAAGGAATACATGGTAATACTCACTTCACATAATCTATATTTGATAATGAAAAAAAAAAATAATAATTTAAAAAAATGAGTTTCCACAATTAAGTAACGGAAAATGTATAAAAGTAAAATGTTAAATAAAATATAAATTATTTCATAATATATTAAATACAACTTGCGCATTGAATGAAAAAATGCGGAGAAAATACATAATTTAACTAATGATGAATCCGGAAAATTTTTAATTTATGTGATTAAACATCTTGAAAATTTGAATTGTTGGAAGGTAAACAAAAGTAACATTATTTATGACAAACAATATTATTTATATAAAATTAAAAAATAAAAATAAAAAAAAAATAAATAAATAAATGAACAAATAGCTTAGCTGTACAAGTTTATGAAAAGTTAATAAATTCATAATTTTGCTTGCTCATGATAAGCTTTATTCATAAAACAAAAACTTGGACATAACAATTTCAATATTACAATACAATTCTTTTCATTTTTAATACTGTATTTTCATCAGTACATATGTATGTATAGAAGTAGCAGCATACTACATAATTCTTTTTGTGAAATTTTTATCCAAAATCAAAAAAAAAAAAAATAAATAAAACAAATTATACATATGTACATATATATATATATACATACATACATGATACATATTAAATTAGAATTATGGTAAATATAATAAAAGTTCATAAATTTCTGACTGGAAATAATTTAGTTTCATATTTTTTTTATAAAAATGAATTTAGCCCACTGTATTTATTTTTTGCATTTTTTATTTGCATAAATTTTTCATCATACTTTTAACAAATATGAAATATGAGCATGATGTGTGATATGGGTCATTCTCTGGTAACGCAGAGAATATTTTCTGAAATTTTTTTTTATTAATAAATAACGACAATAGAAACCGTACACATTTATTAATTTACTACTACACTACAAATATTTTCTCACAAAATTCTCTAGACTATTACTCTTACTAGATACTTTATAATCTGTAGACAAACAAATATCCATTTTATTCTATACGACGGTAGATATTTTTTTCATCATTTTTTATTAAATTTTATGTTTAATGGTATCATGTTATATTGCTGTCGACATTAAGAGCGATTCACTCGTCATATACTCGTATGTATGCAAATACCGTATACATGATACATGATATGATACACAGCAACAGAGTAAATAATTCAATCAAAAATAATTTTACTCACCCATTTCATCAATATTTATTTATGATTTATGCAATTTTTATTGCGCATAAAATATATATATCCTTTCAAGAAAAAATAAATGATTTGATTTTATTTAATTTTTTTTCTTCATAAAAGGTATTTTCTCTTAATAAATTTTTTTCTTTTTCTTTTTACACGATAGTCCGATATCCGAGTCAATAAATTATCCTTTTGAAAATGAATAATTCCAAATTAATTATTAGTATTTGATCTTACTTTTTTCTGTTTTTTGGTTAAATTAAAAATAATTATTTTCTCGAAAAAGCAAAATATTTAAAAATACTTTTTTATGTACGTGTGTACGTAAAACAAATTTAAATTCAAATTCGAAAGAAAATCTTCAATTACATATGTATTTATGTACCTACCTAAATACGATGTTTGAAAACTTTATCAATATTTTAAAAGTTTTATAATTCTAAATTTAATATAAATCTGAATCCAAATTCAATTTTCAATTAGCTGAATTGTGAGAAATTATCGCTTTTCTTGTGAGTTTGTTGTTGTATCATATTTAATAAAAATAGAATTTCAACTTTAAAATGTACAACATTACATAATACTATGATAAAAAAAAATAAGGTAAATTTTCCATTTAAATAATAGGGACTAAAAAAACGTTAAAGGTTTTTTTTGTCTTGAGGTTGGTAATCTCCTTATCCGGAGACATCTGTGCTAAATTTCATGTCAACAACCTAAACAGTTGATGAGAAAGTGCAATTTTCGATTTTTAAAATGAGAGTGAAAAAGTTCATAACAATAATGCACCACCTCACAGGCTCACACTGCATTGGTTATGACTGACTATTTTGACAAAAATTCAACTCATATCGTTCCACGGTGATTTTTCTGATGAAAGTAATTAAGCTTATCTAATTGCTAAGGTATGGACATTGACATGAAATCTATCGAAGATGTCCATTAGTGTTTTTCCAAGTATGTACTACTATTCTAAGTGCAAAAAATCTAATTGTTTGTTGGTTTAGCTTTCATGATTTAAATTGAAAATTCACCTTATCTTTTTTGTCACATTTGTACAAAAAATTAAAATAAATCGACGATTGAATAGATGATAATAGATATAATTATCGTGGAACTTTTATTTATTGGTATAAATTTATATTAAATACTCCTAATAATTTTGGAAAATTTTTCATTTATAAAAAATATGTAATTATAAATGATATTATTTACATTTGTACATGAATTTAATTTTTCTAGAATAAATAGAAAATGATCATAAAAATAAATGATATGATACATTCTACATATATGATGTGTATTTATATCGTAAAATACTTAATTGTGTGTACAGAATAAATTTTCTCGACATTAACAAATACTGTACTCTAGACTCTAAATAGATACACACACATACACATAAATAATGAACAATATATATAATATTGATTTAGAATCGTACAAAATAAAATTAAATATGGATTTGAAACAAAAATTTATGAACTCTTAAAATAATAACGTTAACCAGAAAACATTTTTTTTTTTCATAATACAACTGCTCTTAATCAATCAAAATAAAACAAAAATAAAAAATTATGTTATACCAGTATGTAGGTATTGTTTATTTTTACAATCATCATATGCGTATCATATCAGCAGTATGTATATCCTTTTTTATTGACATATAAATTATTTTGTCAAGTGAATATTATTGATTCAATTTATCTGCCCAGAAAAAAAAAACAAATTCAAAAAAAAGGAAAAATAAATAAATAAAAAATAGTAATATGGGTACATATTTATGTATGAACCTACATGATATGCTATTGCTACGTACATAATTGCTCATATATGTATAAATGTAATAAAAATATATTTGTATGTAATTTTGAACGGTTTTGTATACATATACACTATGTACATATTTGTATATATATATACGGTGTTGTGTAAAACAATGTAATAGCAACCATTCGAATTTAGAGATGAAAATTCAATTTTTGTAAAATTTTTATGTAATAGATATTTTCCATTTCTTTTTCTAATTCATCTTCTACGGCAGTACGGACCTATTAATCACCAAACATATCTTTCTAATCTCTCTGAACTGATGATCCTATATCATTCACATATTCATTATTACATTAAATCTTAAAACCAAAACATAAAAAATTTTTAAACTAGCCAACTTTCGCCTATAGCGCCGATCCATAAAATTTTAAACCAATAAAATCACCACACCTCGTTCATCAATTGAATTAAATTCGAAAAATAGATTGTATGTATACATATAAATACACATACATACGTGTACTTTACATATTTATGTGAATGAATATTACATTACATTACATATATTATTTTTGAATATATGAAAAACATGAATTTAAATCAAAGATTTTCCATATATTCATTGTAAATTGTAAGTAAAGAATTGATTTTCTCAAAAAAGAATTAGGTATATCTAACATTCTGAATAGTAGAATTGTTGCATGAAATTTCAACTAATTTAACTTTTTGAATTTATTTTTTTTTTCAAATTTCATTTTTACGTATAAGCAGACTATAGAACTATTATAGTTGTACAGCCTTTGGTATAAGTAACTGAATTATAATTTCGTTCCAAGCACGAGTATATAATATGTACATATCTAATTCTTTCTTTATTTTATATTTTATCGAATTAATGCTGACTAAGCACCTATGCATTAATAAAATTCCAATTAACTAGATAACTAATCAAGTCAATTTTAACCAGTCGTCCCAGTCGTTCTAGAAATATTCTTGAATATAATTTGACTGATAAAAATTTAAATTTCTTTAATACGTTTCTGTTATACGTTATACCAGTGGTGATTGTACTAAAATACAAACGATTGCGTATTACATAAAATTCAAAATCCAATTTCTAGCATCATATTTTTCTAAATCTATCATAATTTCTTGTAAAATATAATAAAATATCTAGATAGATAGATAAAATCTAAAATAATAAAGTAAAGTATCTAGTTACAGACAGAAAATAAATTTATCAAAATCAAAAGCTTTTATCGTTTAACTCAACTACAGAAAAATAGAAAATATACGTTTGTGGTTAAACAATAATGCAAAATTTTCTCTATATTAATCACAATTTATTTATTTCTATTAATTTATTTAGTCAGTTTAAAAAAAAAAGAAAATCTTAAACAAATTTATTTTAATTAAAATTTAAAAAAATTTTTTTTTTACAACAATCCTTGCATTTCACGCATAAATTGCATATAAGCATCATCTTTTGTTGCTGTCTTATTCGTTTCTATCTGTTTCTGATATTCATGATGTAATGATTGTTTTGGCTTCGGTTTTTGTTTATCTTCTCTCTTAACACGTAAAGTAGATGGTACAAATCTTGTAACGTCTGCACTTAAATTTCTATAAGGATAATAAACGAATTCAATTAATGGTTAAAATGAAATTTTAGCAACAAATTCTGAAATATATTGACGAACCTTATTTGCGGTTTAGCTGTAATCGTTGTTACACCCTTTGAATCTTTCACTGGAGGAGGATTTTGTTTGTGATGGTGTTGCATTAATCTAGCGGGTGGTAAACCTGGAGGAGGTCCAGGTGGCATACGAATACCTAATCGTGGTGGAAGACCAGGAGGTCCTGGTGGCATACCAGGTCGACCAGGTGGCGGTCCTATAAGAAAACAAAATTAATTTCGTCTTTGAAATTACTTCAGCGTAATATCAGGCTATTGCCTATTGTAATTACCTGGTGGCATTCTTATTGCAATTCCCGGAATTCCTGGCCTTAATGGAGGTGGTCTAAACATCATTGCAGGCGGCAGACCGATCGGGGGTGGTGGTGGACCACTTGGCAATGTAATAGTGTGAGTAGAAGGTGCCGGTGTTGGTGGCAATGGTATAATTGCTTCGTTATTTTTCTTCTTATTTTCACTCGCATATCTACTTCGTCCTTCTATAAATAGAATAATTTAATTTAGTTTAGTAACTAAAATATTTTTAATTATATCACTACCTTCATCGTCATCATCTGATTTATCTGATTCATCTTCCTCATCATCATTCATTTCTTTATCATCGTTATCATTTTCTTGATCTTTTTTCTTCTGAACACTTTCCATTTCTTTCATGAATTCATCAATATTCTGACCAGATATTTCAAGCATACGCTGTTGTAATGTGGTAGGTTTAGCGCTATCACTGCTATCTATTTTCTTTCTCAATTCGTCAGAAATTTCATCGTCTTTTCCGTGGCGCGACAAATCCTGAAATTTTAATAACAGTTTTCTTATTTTCAAAGCTTTTAGACATAAATTTCAAATTATACCTTCGATGATTTCACTTCATCTGAAAATCTTATAGATTTATGTTTTTTTGTCTTTGGTGATTCATCATTTTCAGGATCTGAATCTAATTCTTTCATTTCAAGTAAATTTGGTGGTGGTCCTGGCGGACAACCAGGTGGTTCTTTCTTTTTACTATCTACAATTGATTTTTCTTCGAATTTTTTCAAATTTACATCGATTGAAACTGACGGTTTCTTAAGAATTCCAACTTGTGGTGCTGGTGGAAATGGTGGAACTGGTAATGTAGTAGGTGGTATTGGTATTCTTTGACCACCGACTGGAAATTGTCCAGGTCCACCGGCACCTGGTGCTGTATTCATTTGTGGCAATGGAATTTCATCAACTTGTACAGTTTGTGCATGTTTTACACTTTCATAATATTGCTGTTTTTTTAGACGTTTTTTCTCATATTCAACTTCTTTTCTTTTCAATTCAGCCCATAATTCTGGATCATCATTATGCTGTAAGTAAATTTTCAAATTTAATTACTTTGATTTTATAAATTTCGACTATATTAGCAAAAACTTACATATAATCTCATAACTCGGTCAAATGTTTCTTTTAATTTTTTTCTTTTTTCTCGTAGAACTTTTTCATTCAATGGTGATGGCTGATAAACATTATATTCTAAGAAAACAAAAATAGAAAAAAATTTCAATTTTAAAGTTTTTTCGATAAAAACTAGATACAAACTTTATGTTTAATTTTACCCATTTCATCGATTTTCTCCATTTCTTCCAAAATCTGTGCTGGATCTTTTCCCTTTAGGACAGCAGCACGGACCATTTGCCGTTGCTTTTTATTCTTTTTAAGCTCTTTTTTTCTAGCTTCTTTTCCTGTATTTTAAATAGTTTAAAAGATTTCAACAAAAATTTATTCAGAATTTTGTGTCATGAAATGAAAATAAATGTACTGTATATACATTTTTTACTTACGTGCCTGATCCGTTGGATTCATATATTTACCACTTTTCGTGGTATTTATTGAACGTCTACCCATTTTATTTCTAAGTTTAGTATTTTATTTATTAATATAATAACTAAGAAATACAATTTTTCTCAAAAATAAATTTTATAATTACTATATTATACTACTTTATTAGCAACTATTTATTATTCACTGTAGTACACTTACACTACTACACAACACAACACATGTTATGTTGTTTTGACGTTAAGTTGTTGTTATATTTATCCCGACTTGTTTCAATGTCAAGTCAACTGTCAAAATTCAAAACAAATTCAAATATAACAGCAACAAAACGAAGATTGCATGATAGCATAGAACCAAATTGAAATTAAAACTTTGAAATTTGAAATTGAAACTTCTCAAGTTGAAGATTCACTGGTGCTCGTAGTTTTCCATTCTAATTTGAATTTCAATCTGACAAAGCAAATTTGAAAAATTTGAAATGGCTTCTAAACTGATTATAACTCGATCTCATTGATTCTATTTAATTTAGTATTTAATTTACCACTTTTAACATCTTCATATATTCGACTTTTTATTTTTATCTTATTTACAATAATTAATTATTATATTTGATTTTGTTTAAATAATTTCATTAGTTTTGTATACGTAAATGGGAAGTGAATTTAAATTAATTGAAGATGTGAATCCAAGTAAAACACCACTTCGGATTAAAGAAAGTAAGCATTTATTTATTTTTCCAAATAATTTCACATATTTGTATTTAAAATTTGTTACATTATTTTATTTTATAGAATTTGCAAAACTAACGCTTACTTCAAACAAGAAAACTGCTGCAAGTACAACATCCAAAAAGACTTCAGTAAAGAAAATTGATTGTGGTGGTAATAGTGATAGCGAGGATCAACAACGAAGAACTAAAATTCAATCTGAGAAAATGGTCAGAGTCAGTAGATCATTATTGAAAGATTTATTAACTGATGATGAATCAGAAAACGAAGCTAATGAATTAAATCGTTTGTTTTTAAGCCGAATGTCACAAAAAACTGATCCTAAACAAAATCACCGCACATCGTCATCAAATAACATGAATCAAAGACAAAGAGAAGGCGAAAATTCTGTACCATTTACGGATAAATTAGAAATTTCTGATTCGGATGTAACAAATTGTTCAGAATATGAATCTACAAGTTCGTCTTTGACAAATATAAAAGATAGAAATTTAGAAGCAAGTATTTCTCAGGAAACTGAAATGGAAAGACTACGTGTTTCTACTGATGATGACGAAGACCCACAGCAAAAATCCTCAGAAAATTTATTTGGAACAAACCAAGATAACAGCAAGGAAGAATTCGATATATTATCATTAAAAGTGACGCAGTTAGGTATCAAATCTCCAACAGCGAACACAAAAATTGATACAAAAGAATTTCATTTGAGTGAAAAAAAACGAATTGCTGAAGCTGATACATTGTCGATGAGCACGAATCAACGTATATCAACAGAAAGCAATAATGTACAGATTAATGGGCTCAAATCAAAAGACATATCTATTTTGTGTCCAGTAACTCCTACACGATCTCATAAATCACCTAAACACCGAATTAGTACAAAAAATAAAGATAACGACAGCATATACACAATCAGTAGTAGTAGTTCGTCTTCGGTACCAAATGAATCTTTAAGTATTTCGGGAACAGATGAAAGTAGTGATGTTATCGTGATTTCTGACACAAGTGCAGAAAGCTCAATAAATATGCAAATTTCTGATGTGAAACCGAAACGATACCATGAAAAACTGTCTCTACCAAGCACAGTTGAAAACACAAAAGATGAACGTTTACAGGAGTTCTTAGACAATATACCACCCGTGCAACCAGGAATTGAATGCTTGTCACATGAAGAATCAGCATCAATACCGAAAGGGTCTTACGATCTATTACCAAAAGTACAAAGATTTCATGGCAATTTGAAGAATGAAAACGAGACATACATTGAAGATTCGGTAGAAATAAGTGAGACATCACATGAAAATGATGACGATATAAAAACTGAAACAGCACCACAATCACAAACGAAAACAGATAAAAATCAAATACCCTCCAAGACATCACCATCTAAATCAGAATCACAAATATCCATTTCACATAGTACACCATGCATTGAAAAAATAAACATTTCAGCAAAGATAAAAATTCAAGTACACATTAAAGAGCCGACAATAATATATTCAATGGATTCTCCAGAAAATAAAAGCACTAACGATGAAAATAATGATGAGGAATGTGAAAAAGCATCTGAGAAGAGTTTATCTCAATCGGAGCAGAAAACTGAAAAAAATAATGACAATAAAGATACGTCTGAAGAAGATCAATATCAAGTAGAGTTTGTTGAATCTGAAAAGAACACACCACAAAATAGATTCACAACAATAAATCTTGATGATGATGATTCCGATGATATTCAAATTGATGAAGTAGCAAAAAATATTTTGACAAAATTGTATGGCAATGAATGGCAAACACCAGAAATTATTCATAAACTTGATAAATCATTAAGCTTTACAAACTCAAATAAGAAAGAAGATGAATCGACTCTAAGTAATTTTTCAAGATGTACGTAAATTATATTGCGTCCGCTTGGATTAAGATGGCAAATCGTTAATTTATTTTTGTTTTTCAGTTGGTCGAAATATTCTTCCCGATTTACAATCGACAAAGTTGAGGCAAACGGCCTTTATGAATGAAATATCAGAGGAATTCAATAATTTTAAGAAACCTGTGCTTGTAGCAAAGGTCAAACCAATTAAAAATGACTTCGAAATTAATGAGGAGAAAGAAAATGACGAGAGCTTTGAAATTAAAAAACCGAATAGAGGTTTATGTCAATGAATTTCATTCATTCATTCATTCATTAAATTCAAATTTCTTTAAAAATCAAAATAAATTTTAGATGCACCAAACAAAATAAAACAAAGAAGAGCTTATCGTATTGAGGATGATGACAGTGATAATAAGAGCAGCTCAGAAAATGCAAGTGATGAAGATTTTACTGGAGAATCTGATACCTCTTGGAAAGCAAAAAAGAAATCTTCACTGTCACTTGATTCATCATCGTCTTCATCATCACCACCGCAATCAACATCTAAAAAACGACAAAAAACAAAAAAGAAAGACAATAAAATTATTTATTTGGACTTAACTGAGGACTATATCAAAGTGGAAAAGAATCATGAAGGTCCTTTAGCTGATAAAGGTAAAATTCTTAACCGAATTTAGTTTTTTACTTTCCAGATTGTTAAATGCACACGGATACTCACAAATCCGTTATGGTACCGTCGATCAGTTATTCTGTCAGATATATCATCCAGTATATTATCATAATCAGTAGGTAATCAGTTACTGGTGTACATATTGCTGGTGGAATTGATGATCGACTTAACCAAAAATAGTGCAGGTGCATCGGATGTGATTTGAATTCAGAACTTCAAACATACCGGTCCAACACCACAAAGATTTTTATTCTTTTCGTTTACTCTCATTTACAGATGCAACATTTCCTGATAAATTCGAAAAACTGTTGGAAACATTTCAATACAAAAATAAATCAAAACTACCAGCAACTCCTGTACAAAGGTAAAATTATTGCTTTATTTTATAAAAATTCAAAAAATTAATTTGTTTATTTCTCATTATTGCTGTACATTAAATTTTATCTTTGTAGTGCTACAAAAACAAAACGAAGACTATTCACTCCTAGACAAGACGAAGAAGAAATTGACACACAACTTGAAAAAAATTTACAAAAACTTATGGAAAACATATCCATATCGTCAACAATTAGAAACGATATACTGCATAGAAGGGTGAATGAAACAAATAAAGATGAGGAAGAATCTGAAGATTTAATTAAAATAAAATCTACACTACCACCAGCATTCAATTTAATTAATAAAAAAATTGAATCAATCAAAACTGGTACACCAATTTCAAAAATTAAAACACAAGAAAAAAATGTTGGAGATGAGGACAAAAAGTCAACTGAAAGAAAAACAAGAACTCCAACTAAAAAAAGTAATTTTATACAATAATTTGTGCTTTACATAAATAATTTCAATCTTACTTCCATTATTATTTTTTATTTTATTTTTTTAATTTAGAGATTCAATATTCAGATGAAAATAGTCCATCAAATGAAAAAATATTGACACCAAAAAATCTGAAAAATATAAAAACTCCAGCACCAGATAAAACATCAGGAACTCCATTAAATAAATACGGATTTTTGAAATCTCTTGATGGTGAATTATTGATCTATTTTAATTGCATTGCATTGAATATTCATTTTTTCTTTCTCAGTTATGGTCAGTAAAGCATTTAGTCATCCTGAAGCATTGTATTATAAGGAGAATTTTCGAACAAAAAAAAATGAACTAGCAACAAAATTGTACAAATTATACAATGAAAAAGTTTTCGATAACAAACTTGATGTCAATATAACGTGGAATAAGAAATTACTAACGACAGCTGGAAGATGCTTTAATAAAAAAAGGTACAAAGAAAATATCATTACGATAACATTTTATATTATTTCAATTTTAACATAGCTAATTTATTTTTATTTCACTTTATTTTCCACATATACTTTTAGTGTGCAGGAAAGAAGCAGCCGAATAGAATTAAGTGAAAAAGTTATAACCAGTGCTGATCGTTTACGTTGCACATTAATTCATGAATTGTGTCATGCAGCTACATGGGTGTTCAATGGTGAACATGGCCATAATTCAACGTGGAGAGGATGGTAAAATTCATGGTTCTAACATAAAAAACATTTACATTGAATAATTAATTTTTACAGGGCGAAAAAATCAAATAAAATATTTCCAGAACTTCCAGAGATTAAAGTGTGTCATAAATATGAAATTGAATACAAATACACGTACATGTGTACTTTATGCCAATCTAAGTGAGTATCTACCACTTATGATGGAATTTTTGATTTGATATCTTAAATCTTAATCTAATCCATATTGTATTTTTTTTTTTTTCATTTAAAAAATTTTAATTTTGCAATTAATTAATTTCAGATCATATGCGCATTCCAAATCAAAGAAAATTGAAAATATACGTTGCGCATATTGTCATGGTGCTATTGAAGTGTACTTAAATCGTAAACAAAAAGATGGTAATGTTATACAAACACCGGTCAGAGAACCGACAGGATTTGCAAAATTTGTTAAGGAAAATTATAAACTGCATAAGACACCGAATCGTAAACATGCTGATGTAATGAAAATACTAAGTACTGAATTTGCATTATTAGATGTTAAGGAAAAGAAGTGATTTACATTTTAAATAAAAATAAAAATTCTTCAATTAATTGTAAGAAGACTAAGAAAAATTGACATGCAATTACAATGGAAGATATTACAAAGTAAGATTTATCTACAAAGTTTTATATTTTACATTTTTATTATTTTTTTGCAATAAACGAGCTATCTAAATATAAATTTTGGTCATACTTTTATTTATTGATATCTAAAGCTAGATTTCTTTAACTATATTATATTGTATTTCCTCATACATACATTTTATGAATCCAGTCTATTTTTATGATCTAAACACATTTAATCAAAGAAATAGCCAATGATATTTAGCCTTAGAAATGATGCTTAGATGATCACTTTCAAAGAACCAATCTCAGATAATTATTTTCGAAGAAATACCTTCCACTCATTATACCGAGAGACTGATAAATATTTTCTTTGTAATTCAACAAATCGTATTTCGTTTTTGATTCGTCTGTACAGTCTGTAATAGTTCATCCTCAAACCAAGGTAACAAAGATTAGAAGCCACTGGTCTGAAACTGAACGAACAATGGAAATGAAAATTGAATCAAATCAAAGCAAGAACAAATTTTGCCAACTTTAAAAACCAAACGCTTTTTGAATTGACGCAATGTTGACAGTTGACACGCTTGGAGCTTGGTGTTTACTGACAAATGACATTGACAATTCAAATTAAAATTATTATAAAATGTAAAGTTGTGTTTATGACTTTTTAATTTGATTCAGAAAATGCAATAATTGTGATAACTGTAGTAACATTTTTAAGAATTATGAAAAATTAAATTATTTTATCACTCACTATATTACAAACAACAAAAGAAAAAATTTTTTAAATTTTTTTAGCTTCGATTTCGTTACTAATAATTTATAATAAGCATTGGAATGAGAAACTGTTTTGTACCTTGGTGTGATGTATTACGCAAAGATCAACCAAGGAGATGTATGTTTCATCCTCCAAAGGTAATTTGTAAACAAAATTACATAGAAAATGTGAATGAATTAAGATATTTTTTGAAAATCTAAATAAACATATAGCTAGCTACATATATAACTTATTTTATATTAAAATTTTATAGAATATGTATGAAATATGGAAAGCGGCGTTACCTAAACAGAAAAAATTTAGACCAATTGATAAAGTATGTGAACATCATTTTCATGAATCCGATGTTCTTAGAAATTTTGAACAAATTATTAATGGAGAAGTATTCAAATTGGAACGTGGTAGAGCAAAATTGAAACCAACCGCTGTACCATGTTTAAATCTACCACCTGATGATGAAGTTTTACCAGTAATATTAAATATATTTATTTAACAAAAAAAAAAAATAAATAAATAAATAAATGAATAAATAGATAAAATGTATTTTTATTCTTTTAGATATCTAAGCGTGGTAGACATCCAAAACACAAAAAAGAAACAGAGAATTCAATACCGACAGTAAGTTATTCAAAAAATAAATTCCATTTTCCAGAGATTTCGGATTGCTTTTAGAGTGAGACATTTAAATAAAATATGAAAGCAAATAATTTAAGATATTCAATTTACAAAAATTATATAGCATAATTTTAAAAAATATTAATTTTCAGATTAAATTAATTTTATCGTTTTGTATTTTTTAGTTTATTAATAAATGTAATCAATCCGATACAAAAGAAGTGTCATCATCATCATCATCATCATCGTCACCATCATCAACGAAAAAAAGAAAATTTTTGAATCATAATATGAATAAATCTAAAAAAAAAGATATAACAGTTGAAATGACTGAATGTTGTAATATTGAAAGACTTGAAAATCCTGATGAACATATAGAAGACATTTATTTAGATGAAACATTATTACAAACGCAATTTGATACATTATATGATGATATATTCGAAGTAGTATTACCGAATACATTATGGGGTATACATCGTGATCCAAATAAAAAATTTATAGCAATAACATATTTCGATTGTGACATTTTACAAACAACAAAATCTATTATTTTTAATAATAAAGGAGAATTAAAAATATTTTTATATGATAAATTATATACAGAAGAATTTATCAGTGAAATGTCATATGAATTATTATCATCAATTATCAATCAGATTGATGAAATGAGAATATGTACAAATGCAAAAATATCGATCAATATTAAAAGTGAAAATATATGTAATGATAAATGTTTGTTAAAAATCGATAACAGTAATAACGATGATAATAGCGATACAGATTTATGCAGTGAATGTAAAAAATTATTGTGAAGTCATTTAGGATTTTTAATTCATAATTATTTATTTTATTTTCTAATTTGGTTACATGTATTATGAAGATTAATTTTTTTTTTTAATTTTTTATATAAATGTAGTAACAGACAATCATCATACATGGTAATTGTTTGTACTATTGTATTATTAAACTGTTAAAAAATTAATTTTAAGTAAAAAATATAAAATTTTCTCAATATTTGATGTAATTTTAAGGTCAAAGAATTTTTTTTTTTTTTTTTTTTTTTTAATAAAATAAAATTATCCTAGATAATATAGCAAAATTCTGTAATATGTATACCTACTATATTATCTGTAACATTATGTGCTTCTTGTATAAAAAAATAAAACCTAATTTAATATACATACATAAATACATAGACATTCTTGCTAATTAAAATAATTATGTGAATTCAAATTATGATTTACTTTTATTAAATAAAATAAAACTTTTTTCTAAAACATTTCAATATTTTTCATTCAATGGATAGAAAACAAAAGAGTTTGGATGTTGAAAAGACAAGACAAATTTTCCAGCTTCTCATTCTCACTCAACTCACTCCAAACCACTGATCAACCACTAACAAGATGTGACACTTTTTTTTTTTTTAATTTACCAATACACATAAATATTTAAAAATAATAAAAAAAAAAATCAAAATTCAATTTACAAAAACAGTACAGAATTAATGTACTTATTTCAAATCCATATTTTCTTATAAACCGCCGTAATGAAGAAAAGATACAAAACAATATATAAATGTGAGCAATACAATCATATTGTACATGTATGTATACGATTTTTTTCACAATCCATTTTTAAAGGCGATCTGGAACTTTTTCACTGTTTTAGTACTGGTTAGTTAGACAATGTAAATCATAGGGAAAATTGAAACTGATACGCAGATGTTTAAATTTTTTCATAATGTATTTTTAAAGGCGATCTGGAACTTTTTTTTTGACTACCTGACGCGTCATTATATCAAGATATGAGGTGCTTCATATAATTTCTGAGAATTTTGAAGACAAGAAAAAATTTATTTTGTTAAGCTATGTATATATTAGAGTAAGAATTTATTTTATAATTAAGAAATTTAACAAAAATGTAAAAACATTTGATAGCAAACAAAAAATTTTAAGTGTAATGCATTTACAATTAATTTTGTTTATTTTAGATAAAAAATTGTTAATAACAAAATTTGTATATTTTTTAATGAGTATACCCTGTAATAATGTTACATTTTTTAAAACGGTTGGTGTTTCAATTCCTTTTTTTTTTGTCTCTTTTTCGTACGAAGGCTCTTAATTACTATCGACTTTTAGCAAAACCGTTAAGGCCGAATGAATAACGGGACAAAGGTCATGAGAAATTTTTGCTAACACGTGCTCAGTGTCACATCTTATTATAGTGGTTGATCAGTGCTCCAAACTCCAAACTCACTCACTCCAATTTACGTACAATTTTATTTTCAATTTCCATAATAAAAAATAAAAACATTTCAAAAGTTTATTTTATGCAATGTTATTGCGTCATAATAAGTCAGCTGTTTTTTCGCTACATGTTTTTTTTATTATTTATTTGTTTTTATCGTGGCATTGGTATGTGGAGTATGTGGTGGTGGTACTAAAAAGAATGGAGCTTTTACACCAAAGCTTTTTCTATAGTAAATGTAAAATAAAATACATATATGATATGATGCAATAATGTAAAGCAAAATGAGCAAAATTATCTATATATATCTATATTCTATTTTCTATTTGTTTTAGAAAAGTTATAGAAGATTATAGAATATAGAGACAGAACAACGAGTGTTGAGTAATTTCCTGAAAATTCAATAGACAAGTTTAATTTTTTACAAAATGTAAATTTTTTCTTTTGTAATCATTATTTTTTGTATTTTCAATTTCGTTTTTTACATTGTATTACGTGGTATTACTTACGTACATGTACATGTACCTGAAAGAAATTTATATATTTTTTTAAAAGAAAAAATGTAAGTTAAAAAATTACAACTTAAAAATTAAAAAATTAAACAAAAAATTTAAAAATTCTTTGTACATATGTACATACATATGTAAATGTATAATAATTGTAAATGTGGTGTAGTGAAATGTACATATTATGCATGCAAGTGTATTTTGATTTTGAAAAATTATAAAAAATTTAAGAAAATAAAAAATACTCGTGATTGATGAAATATTTGTTTTGTCATAGAAATATGTACTTAGTGACGTAATTTCGAAAATCGATTTTTTTAATGTTTAAATGAGGAAGGGGGTTTTATATTTTTTGTCTTTTATAAAATTTTTAATTCCTGATTTATGTGTGTGTGTGTGTGTGTGTGTGTGTGTGTGTGTGTGTGTGTGTGTGTGTGCATGTACACATGCTATTGCGATTGTGAATGAGATTGACATTGGCCTTGTAAAATTTATATACATATATGTAGACATAATGCATTATGCATGTGCTATGAATTTTAATTTCTCAATGTTTTTAGAATAGGTGATGAATTGATGATACTGAATGCATGAATGTTGGTTAATAGAATAGGAATAGCGCACCAGTTCACGTTCTATGATTATGACAAATTGACAACTATGACCAAACCAATGACTTTTGTTTTGTGTGAATATGCACAATACACATACATAAATTATAATTTAGAAATTAGAACAGACACATGAGTGTGCAATAACTATGTAATATGGTAATATGTAATATATAGGTAAATAATGAATGAAAGTTTGGCGGAAAATTCGATTAAAAATAGAAAATATAAAATATGTAATAATGAAAATTTTAGCATTTATATAGTAGAATAAATATTTTTGAAAAAAAATTTCGTTTAGTTATGAGATTATGATTGAATATTATGTGATAAAAATAGATCTTGCTCGTATATAAATACTATCTAGGAAAATACATACATATGTATGTATCATGTATGTAAATAAATAAATGTACATATAATTATTAATTATATGTAATTAGAATATTATTGTGTGTAGTATTGGTAGTATGTGGGTAGTATGTACAAACTACAAAGTACAATAATTTAAAAAAGACGATATTTTTATAAACGTAAGATCGGGAAAAAAATTTTAATGATACATTTGCTGTGTTTCTTTCACGTGTGCGAAGTACTTCTGAGCAATTATTTTAGCAATGACTCAAACTATTCAAAGAAACATAAATAAATTCGACAAGTGAAGCAAAAAAAAAAAGCTAAAAATTATTTTACTTTAAATTTGAAAAATTTATATAAAACACTCCATATGATATTTGTTTATAACAAGAAATCTAACCTAAACAGTCAATTTCCATTTGTTGGATAATGTGAAACTAAAAAGACATCTGGTAGAAAGAAATAACGTAATTATAATACAGGGTGTCGGGACTCGGGTGGTCCATCCGAAAATAGTAGATAAATGTCTCGTCGAAACAAACAAAAAATCGTTGGCAATGACTAGGCGGGGAGGGGGGACTCTTAACCGTTTGGCCTCTAGAGGGCTTTGAAGATTTTTCGCACTTACTCTACGAAACACCCTATTACAACTACAGCAGGATACTAGCTAGAAGAAAGTAGTCTGAGAAAAATATGTGGGAAACTCCCTCCTCTCTTTAATAGCAATTTTTTCACAGCAAATACAAGCTGTAGATAAGTACAATGCCTCTCAAGTGCATTTCTAATTACCTACGCAGAAAATCCAAGTATCCCGCTTCATTTTTGCCTTGTGCAGTAAAAGGTCTCTATCTCTTACAGTTTTTTCTTTGTTTAATAATATTTTTTAGTGTTTAAATCGTGTAAAACCGAAAATTTGCAAGGTGTACTTTAAAATTTTAAATTTTATTAGTTTTTAGTTAATTGCTAAAGTAAAAATTGTTTCCAATTTCTATTAATTATAAATACATATTTACAAAAAATATTTTCATTAATTTTACCTTAAATAGTATTTTAATTTTATTATTTTAATAGAATCAATCAATCAAAAAAAAAAAAAAAAAAATAACTTCAAATGAAAGTAAAATATTCTAAAAATATCAAAAATTTTAAAATAACGGGAAAAAATAAAATCCAACGGTAATCATGACTCTAACAGTATCTATGTTAGCTAAACTTAAGTTAATATCAAAACGTCGACCGTTACTAAAAGGAATGGTAGCATATGCAGTTTTATGGCCAACTGCAAGTATACTGCAACAAACGATCGAAGGAAAAACTTTCGGTAAATATTTACAAAATTCATTATCATTCTTTATACATATGTATATGTATGTATATAATTTTATGTTCGTTATTTGTTTTATATTTAAAAGAAAATTATGATTGGCTAAGATGTTTACGTTATACTATTGACACACTGCAGAGATAAACCATGGTTATCTCAAATGGTTTATCGATAACATGGTATGGGTGACACATTTAAATTGAGGTGAACTAGTTTATGTATTCATACGATAGCTGTCGATAAATAAATTCAAACACTAATTATTTTTCATCTAGTCAGCATGTTGCTGAAATTTGGTTGACAGTTTGTTTAAATATAATATAAAAACAAAAAAAAAAATAAAACAAACGTCAAAGGTAACTGAGTTCGAACTTGGTTAACAAGATAACTGAGTTCTAGAAACTCAGTTAACTTAACCGAGTTCTGGAAGTCGGTTATCGCAAAGATAAACTAGAAAACGTAGATAACCATGGTTTATCTCTGCAGTGTGTCAATAGTATTACAGTATTTATGGTGGCTTATATGTAGCACCAACATTATACGGTTGGATTAGATTAACTAGCATAATGTGGCCAAAAACTAATCTTAAATCAGGGATAACCAAAGTAAGCAGAAATAAGTACATACATATATCAATATGTATTTAAAATTAAAAATTTTTATCACAAAAAATTTATAAAAATTTTTTTCATTAATTTTTTTTCTTTTTGTATACATATAACAGGCCTTAGTTGATCAATTATCATATGGTCCATTTGCTATGACCTCATTTTATATTGGTATGAGTTTACTGGAAATGAAATCATTGAAAGAAGCTATGGAAGAATTGAGAGCGAAATTTATACCCACCTATAAAGTACGTAATGTAATATTTAATATTTAACTTATTCATCCTTACAAATACACGTACATGTAACGTACATGTACACAAGAGCTGTTTATATTTTAACACCTAATAAATTTTGATCGTTCAGTAGATTCAATTTCAAAATACATTTATGTAGAAACAGTTCGTATCTATCGTTACTTTACCACTTGTTCATTTATTATTACCGCATGAAATTTGAAAATATAATATTTTTGTTATAAAAATTATTTATTATTTTTTATGTTCAGGTCGGAATATGTGTATGGCCGATATTGCAAACGATCAATTTCACTTTAGTACCAGAAGCAAATCGTGTTCTATTCGTAAGTGTATGCAGTGTAATGTGGACAACATTTCTTGCCTATATGAAACAATTAGAAAAATCTAAAGAATCAATTGATAATTTTAAAACAATACCGATATAGTTAAATTTTATTTATATGTATAGTTTTTAATTATTAATATATGTATATTATAGTATATATAATTTATATAAAAAATTTTATACATACTTACATACACATTAATACGTTTGTATGTATAGAAAAATATTATATTGTTATTACATTTTTAAGATTGAAAGCATTTACACAAAAAACTAAATAAAAATTGTTTATAATTTTATCGATACATATTTAGCTTTATATTTCGTAAGAAAAAAAAAATGAACGAATAAACATTATAAAAAGATTCAAATAAAAATTGTTTTTTTTTTTTTTGTTTTTCCTTTTATACACATGCACATAAACAAAAAAAAACATTAAATTTCTTAATCAATAATTTAATGTAGTGCGCAAGTGATAAATTTTATTATTATTTTATTGTTTATACACATACTGTGACGTCATTACTTTTTAACTGCACATTCTTTAACATTTTGAAAATTTTGCAATGTAATGCAATTTGTATACAGACATAAATTATCAGCTGTAGATGTGCATAGAGTGGCAGTGAATTTATTTGTATTTCCATTAAGAAAATTGCATAATGATAAAATCAAGTAAGTTTATAAATTGAATCATTTCCATTTTTATATTTGAATTGAATAACTGATAACTTTATGTGAATTTTAAAAGGATTTTAGTGAAAATAAAATTTAAAAACAAAATTTAAATCACTATATAATTTTAAATTTTTTTTACCAATTTATTTTTGTGGCATAAATCAAATTATTTTTCACAAGGTCATATTAAGTGGTGATGAATTTTTTTGTTTTTCAAGATGAGTGTTATCCTATTTTATTGAAATGAGTACATTTACTCGTATTTGTAATAAAATTCTGTTAATTGTGTCAACATTTTTTTCTTTTTTGAATTTGTTCTATTATCAATCATTGAATTTTTGTTTTAGAATAATTTAAAATTTTTTTAAAATGTAAAATAAAATCCAACGGAAAAAAACCTAACGTATGATCACGTGTAACGATATTAAAGAATAATATCATTTAATTTCAGTATTTTGTCATGTTCAGCATCTACAATATAGACGAAAGTATGGGTGAGTTTCAAAACGCCTCAAAAATGTGTGATGATACGGCATCAAAACAGTCGTGATGCAAAGTTTTAAAACAGCATTAATGCTTCGCATCGATATTGCAGTTCTACAACTTTGACGTTTTGAAACGAATTTGTTGCTTTGTTTTGACAACAAGAAAAATGGTTCACCTCCTGCAGTACATAATTTTAAAATTTAATTAATTCATTCTCTACACTAAATCAAAAAAGGTGAAACAACTTTTTTAATAAAATTAAACAATGTCAGGGTGGACATATTTTATAGCCATTTTCGAATGAGTAAAAACACCTTCAGTTGTAAGTGATCGTATAATATAATACTCTCCATTTTTTTGAAATTTGTCATTAATATTAAAACACTACACATTAAAAATTCAATTTACCATCATAAAAGTACAAAATTTTTGTTTAAAACAGACTGACCTTTGGTTCCATACAACAAAATTCATATAAAAATAAATCATTGAAATGATATATTGAGAAAAAAAAATCTATTCAAATCTATTTTGCATCATAAAAATTCATGATGCGTAGATTGCTTGATAGATGCGTATCAGATGCATTCACAATGAGTTTTGAAACTGTAGACATTCTCATCGATTTAAGTGTTATCGTTTTGAAACTGTTGATTAATGCATCGAGGCGGTATTTAAACGTTTTGAAACTCACCCTATGTACACATTTAATTTTTTATTTATTTGAATTACTGTACATACATGCACAAATTTAATGGCAAAAAAAAATGCAAATATTTCGTTTTATTTTTATTACTCAAATAAGCTTTTCCGTATGTTCATAAATGACGTAATATTGAAATAAAAAAAATTTCTTTTACACAAAAAAATAAATAAACAAAAACAAATTTTATTTTTATTTTTATTACATGATGAACATTGAACATTGAATATTTGGCACGTGCTTCAATAATTCATCTTCATATACGACGGAAGATACCTACGAAAGAAAATCTCATCACATACGTAACAAAAAAAAAATTTTTTTTTTTTTTTAAATTTAATTTTATTTTAATTTAGTTTGTTCTCATAAATTGAACTGTTCATTCGTGAATTTTGTAAAAAATTTATTTTATATGAAGCATAAATATAGTATGTAGTACATTTATTATACGTTAATTTTTAAGTAAATTAAAATTTTAATAATTTGGTAAAAAAAAATTGTTTTGTTCTAGTTTTTCCTATTTAATTATTTATTACTTATTTATTTTTTCTTTTAAGAAAAGGAGAAAGATGTTAAATATGTGTAACTAATAGGGAGTCAAAAGAAATTTTTTACTGAACATAAGAAAACAAAATATGTACGACAAATACATATGATCACACATGTAACGTACGTATGTGCAAATTTTTTTTTAACGATTAATTTGGCATGAAAATAAATTTTCTTTTTATAATTTTATTTTTATGTGCATTACAAATAAGCGTGTGATGATATAATTCGTTTTGAAAGAAAAATAAAATGAAAGTTTTTAATAGAATTTTTTAATTAATCTATATTTTTGTGCACAACGTGTGTGTGTGTGTGTGTGTAATAATTTGAAAAATGTTCAAAAGGAAATATCTCTGCACCTATACATATACTCTAAAGAAATAACGAAATTTTGTATACACACATAATCGTAAATATTTATGTACATGTGAGTCATTCATGTTTATTGAGATTTTTAACCTAGACCGCCAGAGACATTGTGAATAAGTATTATCGTAATATCCTTAAAATTAAAAAATAAAAGTAAATAGATCAACAAAGCTTTTTTTTCAAATTTTCTTAAAATGGTTATACATCAAAAAAGGATACCATATAAAATATAATAAATTATAATTGTATAATTTTTGAATGATTTTTATCCTTGAGTTTTATTTTTTTTTTTTAAATTTATGCAATGTATATGCCAAAAAAAAATAGGAACAAAATAAAATGTTTCTCCACTTTATGTATGTACATACATGCATATCATATACGGACATATGAATTTGAATAAAATATACTATATTGACTTTTAAAGTTCTAAATATCAATTTGAAAATGTTTATAGAATTTTTTCCAGTGATATTTTCATTGAAAAATTTAAATTTTCACAGATGCAAAATTTGATTATCTATACATACATAAAAAATAATGAGGTAGCACAACATTTTTATCATTAAATTCGTGATCTTCAAAATACAGCATAAATAAATACACATACATATATATATTTACTCGTACTATCTCGTGTACTAACCGATTCGATAATAAGGAAAACGAAAATTGGCATCATAATAATGTCTGTACTCACTAAAGCATGGAATTTTATAAAATCACGTCCTGTTTTACGAGGTATGCTTGCATATGGTACATTATGGCCCACCGGATGTATAATACAACAAACGATTGAAGGTCATAATTTTGGTAAGAATTTTTATAATAATTCTTTTTAATGTATAACTTAAGAGTAGGTTTCGAGATATCTGATATCTTGTGCACCAATTATCTCCGAAATTTCTTAACCGATTTCAATGAAATTTGAAACATAGATACTTTGATAGGAATTGTGGTGCTTAACGGAACGATTTTTTTAAAAAATTTCCTTGTTTCCTTTTTACAGGGTGTCAAATTGTCAAAATTGCGATTTTTCGGCTTTCAAATGCACCTCGTATAGCAAATACTGATTGACCAATTTCTTTGAAATTTTGAACATAGGTATAGCCTGAAGGATATTGTGGTGCTTGAATATAGCACATTTTTGATTTTAGGTCTTGAAATTTAGGTTATAGTTCTTAAAAAAGTAGAGGGTTTTTTTTTGAAAAATCGTTCAACTTTGACTTCTATTTTCATACATTAAATCTTCATATATCTACATATATGATTTTGGTATCAAAATAAAATTTGGACTTTTCTGAAGTGTTTACAAAAAAAGTATAAAAATCTTTTCTATATTTCCGTTTTTATTAACAAAATAAAATTATGTTTTTTTCATCAAAATATTCAAAAATCCATTTTTATTAGCACCTAAAAGGTATGCAAAGGAATTTTTTAAAATTTTTCTATGTAAAATCGTTGTTGTTGTTTTCGAAATTTTTCAAAGTCGAAACCTACTCTTAATGTGTAGAAAAAACTTATAATTTTCTTAATTATGGTAATTTTTTTTTTTTTATTTTGTATACAAATAAAACTGATAAAATTTAAAAGATAATTATGATTGGAAAAAAGCAATGAGATTTGGTATATGGGGTGGAATTTTCATTGCACCTACTCTATACGGTTATATGAGAATAACGACTTTTATGTGGCCTTCAATTACTCTTAAAACTTCAATAACAAAAGTGAGTTTTTATTTTTCTAATAATTTTTTTTTTGTTTTCATTTTTAATTTGAATAAAAATAAATGATCAAAAATTTCGAAAATTCACTAAAATATTTTCATTTCATATTTTTGTATATATGTATATATATATATATAATTCCAGTCAATGATTGATCAGATTTCTTATACTCCTCTAGCAACATTATTATTTTTTATTGGTATGAATTTATTAGAATCGAAAACATTATATGATGGTGTTAATGAGGCTAAAATGAAATTTTTACCAACATATCAAGTAAAATAAGAATTTCGATTCAGTTGTAAATTATTCCAGAAAAACAATATTTTCGAAATTAAATTCGTTTTTTTTTATTCTTTTCTTTTTGTACTTTTTTCATTTTTTTTTTTTTTTGCACGTGGAAAGCATAGGTTGGTCTCTGCTATTGGCCTATATTGCAAACAATCAATTACGGATTAGTGCCAGAAAAAAATCGTATTGTATTCGTTAGCATCTGTAGTCTTATTTGGACAGTATTTTTGGCGTACATGAAATTTTTGGAAAAAGAAAAATTCGAAAAAATATAAATTATAACGAATAAAAGATCGTCCGACCGCTTCAAATCCGTTATTATATTGATTATTATCATATATAACAGAACATATAAGTATAGTACACGTATACATTTGAATCATTATTCACATTATATAACAAAATTAAGTGAAAAATAATTTTACAGGACGATTATTCATATTGTTTATATGTTCATTTTAAAGTGTGAAAATTATATAATGTATTGAATTTTATTTTTAAAAAAAAATGTTGAGACTGTTATAAAAATTAATGTTATTTATTATATTACTGTACTATAATTAATAATAAAATAATTTATTTTTTTTTTTTTAGAAAAAATTAGTCATGTTTCTTAGTTTTTTTTTTTCTATAAATTTTTGTAAAAATGTTCTTTTTATTTTTTATTTTTTTTTATAATGCAGTTTCTGTTTTTTGATAATAACATTCTTATTTAAAGCATTGTTGATAATAATTTTAGAGTGGAAATTTTGAATTAAGATTTTGGCATAATTACAATATTTACAAATTAATTTATTTTCCTTTACTATTTTAGTTTAGCAAATCTCCCTTCTCACATACTTATGTAATATATGTTCATAAAAATTAAACAAAAATAATTTACTTAAAAAGAATTTTAAATAACTCCAAACAAACAAACAAACAAAAAAATAATAAGAAAAATGAAAGTATTCTTTGAACGATTTAAAGTGTTAATCACAAAATATCCACTATTAAGAGGAATGATCACATATAGTATTAGTTGGCCAGTAAGTAGCTGTATTCAGCAGTCAATTGAAGGAAAAAAATGGAGTGAGTATACATACGATGCGCGATTGCGAACCAAATATCGTTTATGAACGTTTTTATTTATATACTTAGATGAATACGATTGGTGGAGATGTGTACGTTTCGGTTTGTATGGAGGTTTTTTTGTTGCACCAACATTATACTCATGGATTAAAGTTTCATCAGCAATGTGGCCACAAACAACATTTAAAACTGCCATAGCTAAAGCTATCGTTGAACAAATATCATATACTCCGGCCGCAATGACTTGCTTTTATTTCATAATGAGTTTACTTGAAATGAAAACTGTAACGGAAGCAGCAAATGAAGTTAGCACAAAATTTTTACCCACATATAAGGTGTGTGAAATTATAAATATAGTTTTAAGTACAATTGGTACAATTTAGTAGGTTAATTTTTTTTTCATTTTATTAAATTTTTATTTTTCCTTTCACCTTTAAATTTGCATAATATTATATACGAATTTGCGCAGGTTGCTTTATTTGTATGGCCCATTGTTGGTACAATAAATTTTTCTTTGATACCGGAACGTAATCGTGTACCATTTATAAGTGCATGCAGTTTAGTGTGGGCAACATTTTTAGCGTACATGAAACATTTAGAGCAAACCCATGAAACATTTAAAGCAAACACATGAGAAATTTTCGAGCAAATTATTATGAAATTCGATATTAAAAAATCAAAATAAAATTTTATTATTAAAGAATAATAAAGTATTTTGTAAGTACATATATATTTATATTTGTGAATATTATAATAATAAATGAATAAATCAACTTTTGTATAATAGGTCCATTTTCATAAATACGCAACATTCATGTGCAAATGACTCAAAAATACACATGAACTTGTGATCAGATGTAAATACTTTTCATAATATGCGAAATTGTTAGACTGAAGATAGACTTTTAATTATGAAGTGAAGTACAATGTATAAAAGTATAGGTTTTGCAAGTTGCGTATTTATGAAAACACCCTTCATACATATACATATTCAGATTACTGATTTTTTATTTCATTTTACAGTTAAAACTTGTGATAATTTCGTTTCAAAGACATCTAATATTGTAATTGATGATAAGATAATATATTTTGTTTGTAAACTTGATTATGTTTAGCAGAAATTAATTCAGAATTGATATAGAACGTAAAATTGGTAAAATACTCATCATACGAGTACATATATAGCATTTTCAATTTAAATTCAACTTTTTCCAAATTAAACTAAACTTTTTCCAACTTAAATTAAACTTTCTCCAAGTTAAAATAAACTTTGTCAATTTTTAATTAAACTTTGTCAATTTTTAATTACACTTGAAAAAGATTGAAAATGTGAGTGATACACGGATTATTATGGATAATGCCAGAATCCATGAAACATATGAAAATATAGAGTTAATTTCATTGAGAGCTCGGTTGAATTACTTGTCACCATATTCTGCAATGCTCAATTCCATCGAAAAAGCATAAAATGGACAGAGTTTAATTTAAAATGGACAAAGTTTAATTTAACTTGGACAAAGTTTAATTTAAGTTGGAAAAAGTTTAATTTAAGTTGGAAAAAGTTTAATTTAAGTTGGAAAAAGTTTAGTTTAAGTTGGAAAAAGTTGAATTTAAATTGAAAATGCTATATTGTACATACAATATATATGCTCGTGTTAAGTATTATTTATTTGTGAATTTAATTTTTTTGTTTTATATGTTATACATAAATGTATTTTTAATTTGAAAATGATGAACCAATAATAAAATTACAAACATATCAAAGAAAAAAAATTTATTATTTTTTTTTTATTTCGTTCTTCATATTATTAATAATTTTTATTATTATTATTATTATTATTATTTACCTTAAAAACTATACATATATAGAAATAATATAATATAATTACATATACAAAATTAATTTTTATAGAAATAATACATAAGTAATATTCCGCAATTTATTTATATAGGTAAGTTTAAATACAAAATAAATTTAGTTCTTATACAATAATTATTGTTTTTATTTTTCATGTTTTTATTTTAATATAACGACGAGACGTAAAGAAAACAATCAAAATTAATAAATTTTACAATTTTTAGAAAATGCGAAAAAGAAAAATAAAAAACAAACTTTTCACGATACCATAAAATTATATAATAAGGCACCAAATGTATACCAAAAATTTTCTAAATACATATAATAAATTAATAAAATAAATCTAACTAAATTTAATTCATCAAGAATGCTTTCATTATATAACTTTTTGATCCTCTTTCTTGCATTGTTGCATAACTAGAAAGAGGATTTCGTATTTGTTTAAAGAAAATCATTATAAATTACTTATTTATATTATGTGGGATTTTAAATTAATTTTATCTGTTTTTATGATCTTTTTATTATTTTCATATAGAGGTTAGTTTAGGTAGGTATGAGTAGCCTATAATTAGCTCATATAGGAGTACAGTTTGGAGTTTTGATATCATATTCGACGTGGATTTGTGCAGCTTAACGGTTATAGCCAGAGATTATGATGTTAAGATAATAGCTTAAGCTACCCAAACTCATATAGTTTAGCAATTTTCTTGAGATCTTCAAGCAAGAATTCGGCAAATGATTTGTGCGTAGGTCTGGTTAAAGTAAAGTCACTTACAGTGTATGTACTTCTCTTTAATATCTATGCAGTTTCTGCAGAGCATATTGTACGGTACACTTATTTTATTTCAATTTTCCAATTAATAAATGCTCTATTATAGTCGCTGTTATTCTAGTGATCTCTAGGCGTTTTTATTATATTCGAGCCAAATATTTCTTGACTTTAATATGGACATTTTTTATTTTATTTTTATTTCGAGCATATAAATTACTTAACGCGTAAAGTGATATTATTCCTGTATTCTTTTATGGCCTCTTACAGGATCGATTAGCAGCAGCCCGTTCCAGCAAATTGTTGCGGCCAATTTTAAAGTGATCTTTTTAGGTTTATATACTTTTATAATTTTATTTAATTGAAATTTGTATAAAAATTTCTTTCTAGTTATGTTTATTTTGTAAAGTTTTTTAAGATATGGAGATGTACTAAGAGATGTGAAAATCGTTAACTTTGATAGCAAAATGTGTCGATTGTTTTTGAACCGATATTTTTCCGAATTTGATACAAAGATGCATGACATGAATTATTTTATATGTAGTCCTTGACACATGATTGTGAACAACCTTTTTTTTCGAGAAAAAATACTGTAAATCAATAATATATTTTGGCTTTTTTTATTGGCTGGCTAGATACTTTGGGTAGTGTATATACACATACATCCTGAAATTTTTAAGACTTTAGAGTGTATTAAAGTTTAAAGTTTGTTAAACTGTTTTAAGAACTTATTACATATTTTGTATTGAAGCAATTTTATGAAGCAATTATAATTAAGTTTTCTTTTATATAATGGGATGTGCTACAACATTGGTATTTGGGCCTGTGAAAAGGCAAAAATTGAGGTTTTGAAATCTATACCGAAATTATTGCAAAAGAAATCTGTAGAAGCGTACAGGAGAAATTTAACTTTGTCTTTTTAAATAGAAAAATTATTCATCGCAATAGAAAAAAAAATATATAACAAAAATTGTGTCCTATATCGAGGACTGATAATATGTATTCTATTTAGCATATACATATGTACTTCACTCTGAATGACTCTGAATATTTGCAGTGTAAGATTGATATAAATTGATATAATGTAACAATATAAATTATGAACATGATAGTTGTGCGCCATTTCGTATTGTGTTTTCCCATTACACAAATCCCATTAAAATAATTTTATTTATTGGTTAAATTGTAGAGAAGTAAAGATTAGTTTTTGGTATAAATTCAGGAATTTGCTCAGAATTATGAGTTATCGATACGATTTTCTTTTTGTTTTGAAAAATGACAGATCCTTAAAAACATACGAATTTATAATTTTGTTTATGGTAGTGCTAGTGAATAGAAGTTTCTATGTATAGTTGTAGTTGTTTTGATTTCGATTTTTTCCTGGATTACATTCTATATTTTAATTTATTTTAATTACACAGTTACGCAATTATGTACTTTAATTTGACATTACGTTACATATATGTAATTGTAATGTATTTTTCGTTCTTAAACTATCATTTAAAAAAAACATATATGTATGTATAATAGGTATACTTAAAAATAATTATAAAAAAATTAATTTTATTTTTACTGCTATGTATATGTATAAATATTTACAATTTTAAATTAAAACTACGGCAAAAAAAACAAGAAATTATTTTATTAATCTTAATTTTAATTTAAAATTTTCATTAAACTTGTCAAACAAGTATTACATTATTAAGTAAAGTAAGTTATAAGTATAATTGATAAATTTGAATTCTACAAAGAAATGATACAAAAGATATTTACTTAATTAAATGAAAATAAACATAAATCAACGTTTTTATTATAAAGAACGGATATATACTTAATAGCAAAACTTTTACACATAGTAAAACAATAATTAATTAAAAAAAAAAATTAAAAAAAAATAAATTTGTTTTAGAAATTTTTGTGCACTTTTTTATATATTTAAGAATAAAATTATTTATTTTTTCTTTTTAATTTGTTAGTTTTCCTATTTTTTTTTTTTTTTATTTTTTTTTTTGTAATTAATTAATTATTATAAATTTTTTGTTTTTCATTTTTATTTTGCTTTGAAAGTCTTTTCATATCACACATATTTTGAAAATGTTAAATTTGATTTTATATTTTTATCAATCAGTTTATCTTGAAATTTAGTTATTTTCTAATTTTTTTTTTTTTTTTTTTTTAATAATGCTATTTTTGAATAAATGGTTTATTTTCACTGTTCTTCTCTAAATTACCACTCAATGTTGGATCTGGCCGTCTTCTCTTGAAGAATCCACATTTCCACATTAATATTATTAATACAGCTAATACTAATAGACCACCAATAACGGCCAATATAATAATCCAAATTGGTGTTGAACTATCACGTATTTGATCTGATAATTCTGGATAAGCTCTTGTCTCAACCTTAATTTGAAAAATCAAAAAAGAAAAAAAAAAAAAATCCAAAATGTTATAATTTAATTTATTATAAATTCCAGTTTGTGCTCTTATGGAGTTCAATTAAAATAATTACAGGTAATTTGTAGAAATTTTTTTCAAGTAAACTTACCGCAAAATTATCATTTGTACTGTTTTGTATAACCTTATATTCACTTGGAATATGAATTTTAGCTCTTGATACAATATTGATTCTATCGACTCTGGGATAGTCACCGACCAATGTTGAATTCCATAGTCTCGCTTGTACAACGACAAATGATTCACTTTTTGGCTGCATATTGTATATGTCGCATACAATTGTAATACAGAATGCTGTATTCTTTTCGCAGTCCATTGTGACAACATCAGTTTTTTTACCTTCCTTATCGGTTAAACGTTCAGCACGAATTATTTTTGCACGATCTCTTCTTTTACGACTTAGGCGATCATTAATACTATTCACGGTATTGCTGCTGTAATTTTTATTTGATGATTTCGATGAAAATGAACTTTTTTCGTTCGATTCATATGTTATAACGGTTTTGTTATGTAGAAGATTGGGTGATGACGATGATTTCATCATGTATGCTTCTGGTGCAAATTCTGTGGTCGTTAAAACTGGTGCTGCAGTAGTAAATGGACGTTTTGTTAATTTCAACGGATTCACTAAATCGGATGCAACTGAACATTCGCCTTGCCGTCCTTTATTATATAGAGGGGATAAAATTTACATGAATTATAACTCTATATGTATATTACTATAGTAAAAGCGAAATAATATGTTTTGTGTCTTAAACATTACCTTCAACTATTGGCAAAGTTTCCAAATAAAGTAACCATTTTCCTTGTTTTTTATCATTAGCAACTTGATGTGGCCATTTTATTGTTACTGTAACATGTGGTGCTTTCCATGGACCATCATTATAGATCTGTTTTTCAACAAATAACAAAATAATATTTTTAAAATATATTCATTATTGTATGAAATCAAAAAATACAAATTTTACCTGATACGTATGTATTACTGGAGTTCCGATATCTTCAAGATATTCCATTGCGCTTTCACCTTTAATTTCACCACCATAGAAAGGTTGTTCTGGACGAGCCCATCTGTGAAAATGTAAATTTAAGTATTTCTAAATCCTTTAAAAATGTGAATTACATTTAGTTGTCCTACTTACCCTTCAATACTGAGATATGCTTTCTTAATGACACGAATTGTAAGATGCTGATGTGGAGCATCACCCTCGATACTTGATGTTGTATTTGCGAAAATATTAAACTTTATTTCATTTTCGGAATCATCAAGTTCATTTGGATTAAATCTAATCGATATATGAGATGTTGTATTTCTTTTCATTGGATTGCCAAGATTACAGGATACGACGGTTTCATTATGGCGACTACATATCACTGAAGACTGCATATGAAAATTGGAAAATAATATGGGAAATATTTATAGCAGAATTTTAGATTTCAATAATTAAATCTGCTTTTCAGATAGATAGACTCACGCTTTTAACAGCAGCTATATAAGTGACACTTTTCTGGTGTACGATATATAGTTGAGCTTCGTAAGCAGAATCTGCTAAATTTGTCACAGAAACATTAATTCGGAGCTCTTCTGTTTCACCAACTGTTAATGCATATTCACCTTGTTCTAGAATAGGTATATGAAAAAAAAAATTATTTTTGTTAAATAAATTTTTCTGAAAATTCATTGAAATTTTCTTTTAATGCAAGAATCAAATTACCATTTCGATTTATATCTGCTTCAGCGGATAATTTCATTCTTGACACACATTTATCATCAGATCCACAATCTTTCTGGAATGTACCTTCAAAAAATCGATCAGCCTGAGTTTGATCTAAAATTGGATTCAACGATTGCAACCCAGAACTTGGTAAATGACTTTCAACGATTGTAAAGTTTAAATGAAATTTAATTGGACTTTGTATATCTCTGGTGTTTTCTTTAATGTAAGCAGTTTCACGGTTACATGTCAATCGACCATTGGTTCGTACCGTAACGCTGCGCTGTATTACATTGCTACGTTTATTTTGATCACGTCCGAAAAATACACGTGAGAATTTTTTCATATTTCCGTATGTTTCTGCTTCTATAGTATAGACTAGTTGAAGTTCTTTCGGTGTATTTTCATATGGAGATATGGTACAGCAGGCTTCAAACGAAAAACTAACAAAAAAAAAAGAATTGAAAAATTATCAAATTTAAATTATAAAATTTCATTAGACGATGAATGGTTTAATATCTCACCACGTCAAGTTAGTGGATGCATCCGTTAAACAACCTGGTCTATTTGGATCAATGTTACTCAGTTCGGAACCTTTCACCTCTGTTCTGATGTGGGTTATTGGTCGTGATAGCAGTGCAACAACAGCAGACGAATTATAAGCTCCAACTACAACATCCGGATAGGTGTTTCCATCTAAATCAGTACCACCAGCGATTGATATTCCAAATGTGTTTATTGGAGTCGGCATTAGTCCAAGACTAGATGCTGTGATTATCTATTTTGGAATAAATAATTTGTTCACATTTAACATTTAAAAAGCTTTAAGAACATTTTGCTTGTAATTAAAAACCTGCGATGGTTTTGATGATAATCCTTGACTTCCACCCAAATATATGTAAACTACTCCATTTCCTTCGTAAGGAGCTCCGATGGCAATATCATCACAAGTATCTTTATTGATGTCACCAATATTTGCTAAAGCAATACCAAATCTTGATTCTAAAGCTCCCGTTAACTTTAGAGTCGGTTTTGTTGGTAAATTATCCTTTTCATTTTGATACACATAAACTGCACCACCTTCAAATTTCGAAAAATAGAATGGTGCTGCTACCAATAAATCGGGCATTGTATCACCATTAACATCAGCTGTGGTTAATTCGTATCCAAAACTTGATGCAAATTGTTCCCCGTTAATTATCAATTTTACCGGTATTGGATTTTTATTCGATTTCGAAAATATAACAACCTGACCGTGTCCATTTGATCGTGGAGCACCAGCTACATAATACATTTCTTCACCAAAATATCTGCCACCAGTCACAGCCATACCTATTGTAAAAAGAAATTTTGCATAGAATTGCAATTTTGTATAGACTTATTTATACTCAAAAATTATAAGAAAATTTTAAAATACCTAAATAACTGTATTTATCTACTGGGGAACCATTTTCATTATGTTCACTGTAGTAAATATTTTTATCACGTTCTAAATATTCCCCACCAATTTCAGTTACAAATATTGTACCACGCCATGTATATGGACCTGGTGTGCCAAGCACCATTGTATTATCTTCAAGAAGTGCTCCAGATGTACCAACTTGACAATAGCCATAATCTTCATGAGCTCTATAAAAAAGAATAATATTGATTATTTGATCGAATGGAAATACTTTTTATTATGGATCATCTTATTGTGAATGAATAATTTCCGATCTTATTATCATTTATTATGGTATTAAGCTTTTGCATATTTCTGGGAGTTAAAAACAACATTCAGTTATAAATTTAAAATTTTCTCGAATTTTCTGTTGAAAATTGAATTGTAGATTGTAGAATGAAAATTTCGTCCGTATACAAAATTTGACAAAATCCAAAATTAGTCAAAAAAATTAGAGTGAATTTATAGCCAATAATTAACAATTTTATTTTATATCTAATTACATTTAATGTTTCATTCCAACACATCTTTTTCTTCATTAATTCTGAATATTCTCATAAATAATGACTATAAAAGCAACCATAAAATAGATACAAATCATGTCATGAAATCTCTTCTGGTCATTTATTTTCGGTAACTTATGATTGTTGTAAAAAAATTCTTAATTTTATTAATGTAATTATGCTCATACTTATTACGGTATTTAGCTACCATAAATTGCTTAAGGCTGCTACTTAATTACGAGCATAAACTATAATTGTTCACTTTTTATTCACGTAAGTAAATATGTGCGGTGGCATATTATGGAATTATTTTTGTTAAATTTTTTATTTTTTATTTTTGTTACATTCAAAACATACATACTCGTCTAACAAAAATATTAAGGTGTATTTGTTTTTTTTTTTTTCATTTTCATTTTTATATTTTCTGTCTGCTTTATATGTGGCTTTTCGTTACGCAAAAGCGGAAGTATTTTTTAACAAAAACTTTCAGACGTTTTCAGAACAATAATATCTACCTACCAACTAAAAATAGATATACATACATAGTAGTACAGAGTACAGCAGGTTTATATGTATGGTGTATGTATTCCCATGTAATATTATACAGATGAAAATTATATTTACAAAAGCTAATCTCATTATAGTTTGGACATATACATATAGTTATTATCCATTTAAAAATTTCTTAATTAAGTTTTACGTTTTACGATAAGACATCTAATAATGGTTTATGATTAATAACCATTTTCATGCATGCCTTTGCAAAAATACAACAAAAATCAGACAGACATAAAAGAATGAATGAATTGGAACTTTAGGTGTGGTGGTATACAAATTATGCTATGACATGTGAAGCATATTACTATTTGACACGCAACGCAAGTGTTATTGTTTGTCTTTTGTTTTTAGCTTTTTGAAATATTTTATGGGCGATATGAGAAAAAGTGTGAATTTTTGCATGAAAATTTAACAAGTAATAAAAAAAATAGAACAAATAAAATGATAAGAAAATTAATAAAATATTAAATTTTTTTTTATGTTTTATTCAGAACTATATGTGTGTAACGTATGAATGTGTATGTTAATGAATATTAAAAAAAAAAAAGTTATTAAATAAGAATGTTATTAAAAATTTGATTCCATATTTAATAAATTGATAATATGAAAGGACACGCATTAATTAGTTTATACAAATATATGTATTTTCTGTATTAAGAAAAATATCATTTTCAAGTTTGATCATATTAACTACAATAGATTGATATTGAATCCAAGTACATACAACAAAAATTTCAATAGATGTATTTTTTGATCGGTATTTTTTCATTCTATTCGTAAAATATGTATTTACTTACTATATCCTACAGTCAAATTAATGTTAAAATTTTTAAAAAATTTACATTGTTATACTACATACTCGTAAGTGTGTATTGTATATTACTTATAATTTACCTTTGAACTGATCTTCCTTTACATGGTTCATAGATTTCATCAAATTTCAGTTCATTCGATAATAAATAGCAAAGACCCTGTCCATATTGTGATTCACCTTTTTGTACAATAATATAACGATGAGCACAAACCAAAACCTAATAATTATATACACGGAAAGAAAGGACAGAAATAAATTAAAACATTATTATTTAAAACATAAAAATATAAATAATATAAATAAAAAATTGTTTTCAATCTTTTAAATGATAATAAATTAAAAAAAGAAAAAAAAAGGAATTCGCCAATTAAAATTCAATTTTTTTTTTTTATAATTTGTCTTTGTTATTATTTATTGTTGTCGTTATTGTTGCATTTTTGATTCAGTGTATTTATTAATTAATAATAATTTCTTTAATAAAATAAAAATGAAGAATTGTCGGTATTGAAAAATTGTACAAAAAAAATTGATTGGATGACTGATTCAAGAAGGCAATAATAATTTAGAAAATTGAACGACGACAACAAGAATATATAGATTTAAAATATATGATTAAAACAGAAGAAAACACTATGTACAGCAAAACACGTTTTCATTCAATCATAACAAAAAATGTTGCGATTATTGGAATCTTGCCATCTTGGATGTTATTGAAAATTATACATATATAAAATTAAAAGTTCAATTGATCATGATCGATCAATGAATTTAGTGCCGTATTATATTGCAATGTAATGGGCTATAATGAGCTGGCTGAAAGAAGTATTATACTGAGTCTATCTGGCTAAAGATGATAATTATTATGACAAAAAGAAAAGCAAAATAAAAAGACAAGGAAAAAAACACAAAAAAGAAAAAAAAAATAATAAATAAAGAAAAATTAAACAATTATTAAGAAATTTCCTGATGTATTGGTATAATTGGCGGTCAGTCATTCATTGTTTTATTCATTCATTATTAAAACAAAATTCAGTTGAATATGAGCAATTAAGATTCTTCGTTAAATAAAAAAATAAAAAAACGATACAAATATTGTACTTGTATACTGACTGTCCTATAATATTAGTTTGAGACGTTTATACAGAAATTATTATATTTTTCCTTTAATCGTCTCAATTGCTTTGCGGATCGATAGACTGATTGGTTTTTTTTTTGTTTTTCTTCAAAATATAAGTTCAATGTTCATATAACTCTTTGATTATATAAATGCGTTTGTTTTGTTAGACAGTATTTTGAAGACCTTTTATTATTTACGAGAGCATTATAATTGTACTTGCATATATACACATGGACATGAATTATATTATCTGATCAGATTCAATCAATTTTATTTTATTTTATTTTTTTTTTCTCGTGATTCAGATCAAATTAAATTTAAAACCAAAACAAAACAAAACAAAACAAAAAAAAAAAACTAAATACATAATAAAAATAAATTTAAAAAATATAAATAATTCATAAAACATTCATACTTTTCCTCCAAGACCTTGTGATCGTACTGTAACACCGAGCCATTGATTCTCTTTAATTTCTTCATCTGGTATTGGTGGTACTAAACTTTCAATTGGTTCATCTCGATCATATGCTGAATTTTTGTTTTGTTTTTATTTTTTTTTATTTTTTTGAAGTAAACAAGAAGAAAGTACATGATATCCATAAATAAAAGAAATAAAATAATAAAATAAAATTTAATTAGAAAAAATTTTCTTTACGTTTTTTGTTTTTTTTGTTTGTTTGTTTGTTTTTGATTGTTTTTTAAAATGAAAATAATTTTAAATTATATACAAAAAGTGTAGTAAAGTGAAGTAAAAAAGATTCGTGTCTATATTAGAAAGGAATATATATATAAAATAGAAAATATGTTTTTAGAAAAAAAATAAATATTAAACAAAATTGGTTTTAGAAATAAAAATAAGAAAGAAAAAAAAAACAAAAATGAGTAATAATCACATTATAATAGGTAGAAAAGAAAAAATAAATAAATAAATGAATGAAAAAGTTTGAAAAAATAAATTGAACTGAAAGTATGTATGTATGTACATTCTTTAGAGGTTTAAAATTGTTAGAGAATAAAAAATTTTAAATTTGTTTCTTATTTTTTTCGTTTTTCTTATATGTTTTTGTGTTGTTTAGTAACTTGTATATATTATGTATATAGGTTTATATAAGAATAAAATTTTTATTATTTGAAATTTATATGTTTAAAAAAAGAAATTAAATTATTTACATTTCTATACAACTAGATAATATTATATACAATAACTAAATTGTATCATCTATTCTATATTATGTTATAAGACCACACACATGCATATTATTAAGTATTTATTAATCACATATTTATATTGTACACATAACATAACATTGTATATAACAGCAGTAATAAAGCGATAAAATACCTAAATATAGTTAAATTGCAAAAATTAATGAAGCTATCAAAAATGTATTAATTCATAAACAAATATATAACAACACAAGAACCAGTTAAAAAATCAAAAATTTCATGAAAACATGAAAAAAATGTTTGTAATACATGTTGATAATAAAATAAATTGAAATCCACAAAGATATATACCTATATACGTATATAAGTGAATATCTTTTAAACTTGATTCGAATTATGCCAGAGTGGAATTTTATTGGAGATTTATTTTTATTACGATCTATTCACGATTCCAAAATTCATTTAAAATGATTGAATTTTACATTTTACACGATTGAATTTAAACAAAAATTTAAAATAAAAAAATTAAAACAAAATAAAACCAAAAAATGTTCATTGATCTTTGATGAATTTGTAAAATACACCTGGGTGTGTATAGTGAGCGAGTCTGAGTGTGAATTGCAAAACTATAAATGTAATAAATGTGTAAAAGAAATGAATTTTCAAATTATTCAAATCATTTAAGACTTGAATTATAGTTTTAAGTTTTAATGTCAATAATATGTTTCATTTGTGCTATTACAAATTTGAAACTTTATTGAAACATATGTGCATTGTGAATTATGTACACTCTATGGATGTAACACATTACCAACCAACCATCACATACCACAAAATAAAAAATACAACAAAAATGAACAACATTTATACTCTATATAGGCATATATAAGACAGATACGATCATACGAAACGAATAATTTGTTTGATTACATTGTGGGTTGTTGTCTCTCTAAATAAACGATGAAATGTAAACAAGAGAATTTCTTTTAATTATTTTGTTAGACTACATTTACATATACACACGCACATTAAAATTAAATTTATATATTTTTCTTGTTTAATTTTATAAAATTTTTATTGTTATGCAGCTAAACTATTCCATTTAATGTTCATACAAAAATGAAGTCGCGCATATTTCTACTGTATATCTTTAAGATATTTTTGAATATGAATCTTTCAGAATATGTAATATCATACTTGTATATGTATAATCAAATAAAGAATTTAATTAGTTTTAATATATATTTACATTCTCTTTTTCTTCATTTATTAATACGCATTTAGTATGTATATATGTACAAATAAATTCAGCAGAATATGTTATGATTTTCTTTAATTTATGTACATATATTATTTCCTTTTAATTCTTATTCTTTTTCAACACACATTCATAAAAAAAATTTAAGAATTGAGAATATGAACATAATATGTTAGTGTGTAATTTGAATTCAAAACTGAAAAATTTGTAATCGTACCATGTACCACATGTTTTGAAAGTCATCTTTAAATTCGCGCAATAAATTATGATTTAAAGATTTGCCTTTTTATGTTCATTAAAAAAAAAAAAAAACAAATGAAGTAAAGAATACATAAATATGTAAATACACTCGTATGAATATAAGCAAATTTTTGAATGTTTTTTTATTGTGTTCAAATGAAAATGATCTCAGTTGTATTTAATGAAAAAATAAAAATGAATTAATAAAATGTATAAAACTGCTATAGATATTTAGTTGGTGATGACTAAAAGAGAGTTCAAGAGCCGCGCCGCGCATATACGAGCATTATATGAAAAAATATTATGCACTAATACCATTTCATTAAAAAAAGCAAAAAAAAAAAATTCTTCTTTCAAATTTGTATTTTTTGGATTTTTTTTTTTTTTTCGTTTTTTGTTATATATTATTTGAAATTTCTTTTTTAGCGAACCATCTGCTTTTGAAATACATATACTATATAATTTAAATTATTCATATAGTACATAGAATATAATTTGTGTGTTTGTATATACTGATCTAAGTAATACTGAATACTGATACAATGAATGTATGTACATATATGTATGTATATGTTTTACGTTGATATTGTGTGTTTCCTTTTTTTATGCTGAAAATTACTAAAAACAAAAATGTGGTAGTTATAAAATTTTTTTAATTGTTCCGACTATACACTCTGACTATATATATACCAACCACGGACATACATAAATATTAATTAAGTTTTTTGTTTAAGTCATCATCATTAAAGAATTTTAAATGGCGTACAAATTTTTCATTTAATCGTATCGAAAGATATATGTGTATTGTGCATATGTATATGTACGTACATATTTGTGTAGGACTTCTATATAGCTAATACAAATGAAAATATGAAAATTTTTATTTTGAAATTACAGTTAAATCCAATCCGGTCAGCGTGCTATGTATGGAATTATTATAATTCTCTCTATCCAATGCTTCTAAAAAAATTTTATATGCAAATTTTTTGAGAAAAAATTTTAAAATCTAGAAAAAGTTGAAATTTATAAATTCTCATGTATTTGTTTTTCTTAAATTTTAGTGAAAAATTACTCACAAAAATTCATACGAATATATACACCTACAAAAAAAAACATGCATTATTTAAGAAAAATATTTCAAGCATTCCAAAAAAATTCTAAAAATCTATATAGATAACACATAAAATGCCGTGCAATGTAGAATAATGTCGATATTATGTATACGTATGTACCTGAAAATAAAAATTACATACTTGGAAAGCTATAGCACACAGTAACATAGTAATATGAAGAAAATAATAATAATAAAAAAAAAAGTGAAAATAAAATAAAAGGAAAATTATAAAGCACCCATACCACTTACATTCATAACGTCCGCCTGGCACTATTTAATATTGTAGTCATCCAAAAACGAGAGAAAATCGAAATAATAGTATAAAAAAAAAAAAACATAAAAATAAAATTTTCAAATAAATATTTTTTTTTTCTGTTCGTATATGTTTTACTATTTTTGTTGTCTAATTAAGTAAAATAAATATATAAGATTCCAATAGCTTTAAATTAACTTTTACTTTAATTTTGTCGTGTTAATACAACAAAAATTCTTTTTCAAATATTGACAAAATTTTCTATCTTTAATTTTTTTCTACAAATTTTTTACTTTGCAATAAATATTATCAAACAAACAAAAAAAAAATCAATGAAAAAATAACTAAATTACGTGTATGATGTCAAAAATAATGCAATAAATTTATTTGTAATTCTTATACATATTTTCTTTTAGGAACAAGATAATTTGAAATATTTTTTGATAAAATTTTGAAATATTAAATAAGTTTTAAAAAATTTGTTTCACATAATTGAAATATGTATGTAATTTTATCAGGATATCAAACGGCAAAGTGATTTTTATTTTTATTTAAAAATATGGATGGGTTCATAAATTAATCATGATTTTGCAGTGTTGCAGAAGTGTTGCCGCAGTTTTAGCGTAACATTGATTATTTATGTTGCGATGCTTTGATGATACTGATTAATTTTACGACAGTTTTGAAGTTTTGTGGTCTTTTTAAAATTTTACAAATCGGTAAAAATTCACAAAAATCAAAAATTAAATTATATAAATAAACCAAATTCAAAATATTGAAATTTAACACACTGTTCATTGTTTTCTTGATCCGTGATAGCATTGATAATAATAACTATAAAATCAACTAAACGTTACGAATTTGAGGTTATTTATTCATTGCAACATCAAAAATCATGATACAAATGTTGACTTTGTGATAAGTTAGTGTTAACAATAAAATGCAAAAATGAACACATGATTTTAGTCATGATTACTTTTTGAACTGTTGACGAAAGCTTCTTTTGCAACACTAAAGGTAGAACTATAATTGACATGGGTAACATAGGAAACATGAGAAAAAATAACGAATGTTAAAACATCACATTTGGTTAACTATAATAGCTGCTTTTCTTTGGTCACGATTATCTGATAATTCTCAGTTCTCAATTGAGCAATGCGTTTCTTTGGTATGTGTTTTTTCTATTCTGTTATAGGTGGCAGCAGCAACGAAGTGAGATTTATGTAATCCAACTGAGGAAAAATATTTTTGCTCAGTTGATGTGAGGAACTGAGAATTAAAAAAAAAAACAATTTTAACAATCTTCGTGTTCATACTTCGTAAATTTTTGGATATAGTTTATTTATAATAAATAAATTGTGAAAATTAATTTGTAAAAATAAAATTTTTTTAATTATTTCTTTTCAAAATGATAATCAACTGAGAATAAAATTATCAGTCCATTTCTTTCAGTTTGTTTGCTCAGTTAGTAAAAAGAATAATATAAATGATCTAAGTGAGATGTCAAACTGAGAATTATCAGATAATTGTGACCAAAGAAAAACAGCTAATAACATAGATAACATACTAAACATAAGCAATACGAATTTCACAAAATGAGGTTACGGCTTATGTTAGTTATGTCATGTACGCTTTCGATCGTACTGCTTATGTCGAGCTTATGTTAAACGAATTTTTAACGAATGTCGGTAATGTCAATTATAGTTTAGCTCATTGATTTGGCTGTGTTCGGCTACGACATATGTCATAGCCTATGTCACTTATGTCGATTATAGTTCCCACTTAACGCAGTGTTGAATTTTTGAACCCACTCTATAATTACAAAATAATTTTAAATTTTTAATGGAACGAAATGAAAACTGAAATTAGAAAATGAATTCAATCAGTAGTTCACGTTAAAATTTCATCATTGATAGAGAGTGGTGATAGTTTTTTTTATTACTTGAGAGTTTCACTTTTATTAAAAATTTGATTGCTGGTTTATTGATTTTTCGTTGTTTTTTTTTTTGATATTTTTAATTTTTATTGCATTACAATGACACCAATTTGTATAGATGTAATTTTACATATTGAAAAGTGCAAGAATAAATACTCGACTCAATTTATTTTTTATTACTGCAAATAAAACACAAAATAAATTTTCAAAGTCTACGTAGATAATTACAATAATTATTTTGATTTTTTTGTAGAAGCTTTATATAGAATAGAATACAGTTGTGTGTATAGAAATGATTATTCCACACATTATTTTTTTTTTATTAAAAAAGACAGTCAAGATAAACTATTTTCTTTACACTGTGTTTCAAACATTTTCGAAAATATTACAAAAAAATAATTTTAAATTTTTCTTTTAAATAAACAAGACTAAAAATATATATATATATATGTATATAGCGATTATTTACAACCACAATTTGCTTATAAATTCTAATTAAATATTATTAATAGTTTCTGTAGAAATAAGGACTATCACAAAATATCATATTTTAATTAATAAAATAATAAATAATTCCTAATATAATTTTTACTTTTTACGAGACGTGATTTAAATGAAAAAAAAAAATATGTAAAAATCTACGAGTTAATAATGTTTTTTTTTTTAAAGGAAAATATTTTTTTTTTTTGCATTCATTTTTTTTTCGCACCCAATCTTATATTTTTTATTATGTGATTATAACTTATGCATGCTTATACGTTTTTCGCATTGCATGTTATTTAAATCACGTCCCTTTTTTGTTTCTAATAATTCGAAAATTATTTAATTTAATAATTTATTTTTTAATATCTTCTTTTTTTTTTTTTCTTGTCAAATAAATATTTAAACAAAATGTTTACATATACATTACTAATAGAAAATTTTTAATACTATATATCCTTCACCAAAATTAGCACTAATACAATAGACATATTCGCAAAAATAATTTTTATATAAAGATTTTTGTAGTTACGTATTAGAAGACATAGTATAGTAATTATCCAACAAATTATTGACAATATACTATATAATATACTTAAAATAATAAATACATATTATTGACGAACAAAATCAATTATTGTTATTATTATTATTTTTTTAAGTTTCAATACTAAAAATTATTTTCTACAATTTTCATTAATTTTATTTTGAATTTGTTTTTGATTAAATCGCAAACTTCATTCAGAATGATTCTATATTAATTTACGAGTATACGAAAGTATAGTTTTTTTTTCCAAGAGTTATATTATTTATTTAATCTACTTTTCTGTCACCAAAAAAAAAAAAAAAACATAAGAGTGTTTGTAATTTTTAATTTTAACGTTTTTTTTTTTTTGTTTTTGGAATTCTTTAAATTAAATTTTAATTTATTAAAAAGTATAATTTGTCAAATATTTTTTTGCAAATCTTTTAAATTGTTACAACTATAGTATATGTAGTATTTATATTAAGTGCTTTCGATTTGGCAATTTCAAGTACTTGCGAGTAGAAAAGGTAAATGTTTCTCTGCTAAACCATCTACTCGCAGCTACTCATGAAACATTTTTCTAGTAGCTGCAAGTAGTTACGAATAATTTTTGTGTCATTCGTTTTAACAATTTATCCTAGACACATTTTAATACTCGCAAGTACTTGAAATTTGCAAATCGAAAACACCTATTGTATATTTAAAATTCTAGATATATAATTATACATAATTTGAATTAATACATTTTTAACTTACATCGTTTTCCATCGGTTATTATTTGAACACAATCGTTTTGTCTTTGTGTTAATGGACATTTGAATAAAGCACCAGAACGATTTGTACCAGGTTGATAATTTTTACCTAATGGAGCTCCTACAAGTAAACTAAAAATTAAAATTTTTAATGATAATAATTCTTTTGTAATTTTGTTTTTAATTGTATAATTGTCTATGACATGATATAAAAATATAATTGAAAATTTAGGATATAATTAAGACGTTGAATATATTGTTAAAGCATGTATAATACTTGAGACAGACGTGTATTTTGATATTTTGTGTTATTATTTTGTTTTTGATAGATATAAAAGTTACACGTGTTTCGGTGTGGTTGGAAATTTTTTGTTAAAAAAAATTATGAAGGAAAGAATCTATATTAAATTTTGTGTTAAAAATAAAATTAAGTGTTCCAACGTATTTCAAATGTTGACTGTAGCATTTGGCGAATCTACTTTCAATAAAAAAAACGTTTATAAGTTTTACAAGCTCTTTAAAGTTAATGACGATGTCCGCCATGTTCGGTCCAATATGAAAGTTATGCTCACTGTTTTCTTCGTTTAAAATGGTGTGTTACATCATGAGTTCTTTCCAGAAGGTCGTATAGTTAATAAGGGATATTGACATGAAGTTATGCGGCATTTGCGTGAAGCAATACGAAGAAAACAAATTTGTGGCAAACCAAGTCATGACTTTTATATCACGATAATGCACTTGCTCATTTATTGTTGCTTGTTCGCATTTTTGTGGCCACAAACTAGTATATACCGCAATTATGCCTTGGTCACCGTATTCAGCGAACTTGGCCCCCTGTGACTATTTTCTGTTACCAAAACTGAAAATACCCCTGAAAGGACGGTGTTTCGCTACGATAGAGAAGATAAATACCGTATTGCTGAAAGAGCTCAAGGCCATACCAAAAACGCATATCAGAAGTGTTTCAAAGATTGAAAAAGGCGTTGTCACAAGTACAATATATCTGTGGGGGCTTACTTTGAAGCGACAAAATATCATAGATATTGATGAATGAATAAATAAATATTTTTCGAGATAAATAAAAAGTCACTTTATTTTTTTAACGCCTTGGCACATACGCCGAAGAAAACAAAATCAAAATCTTATCTGTATACAAAAATTTTACTAACACATATAAAAACATGTGCAAAAATTGTCAACTGTTTTGGGCCGAGCTCTACTATTGAATCTTATAATTCAATTTTATTCAATACAAATATGATTATATGCTATGATGTACTACACAATACTAACATTACCACATGTCTATCCTATAGTTATTTATAACATAACTTTCTTGTTTATTTCTAAAATTATATATAAATAATAATTTTAACTAAGTATATAGGATGATATGTTCAGTTTGACTTTAAAACTCAAATAAATTTCATTGGATAGAAATTAATTTTAACTTTTACGCCTTTTCTAATTTACAATAGGCACACTTTATTTATATATTCATGCACAAATCTTTCCATAGACAATACACTCTTCTATCTAATCAAGATCAGATAAATGATATGTAATAATATACAAATCAAGATTTTTATTTTATTCACGTATCACATAATTGCAAAGCAATTACATATCTTTAAAACATTTACAAAAGTAAAACCCTCTTAAGAAATTATTTTTCTCTGTTTTATGTTTAATTTCAATTTTCTACTTTTTATGATGAGAAAAATATATACATATATGTATGTATGTACAGGTACACGCATATTTATACGAGAATTTAATACGGAACATATAATCAAAATAATAATCAAAACCAAAAAATATAAAATAAATAAATAAATATTATATATGTACATATTCATATAAAAATTAAAATAAAATAAAATAAAAGAATCAATAAATTGTATAGTTATAAATTATCCTGAAGCGAAAATTTCAAATAGGCCTATATACACATAATAAAATAGTGTTAAATACACCTTTCAAAATGTGCAAAAAAATTTGTAAATATATGTATACAAATCCCTGAGAAGCTACATATGTCCTGAAGGCGCATTTTTATTTTTAAATTTTCTACTTTATTTTTGATTTGTGTTTTTATTTAATTTTTATTTTTCTTATCTTCATAAAAAAAGAATTTTTTTTTTTTTTTTTTTTTTGTCTTGAACAAATCAAAGAAACTCATAAAATGCTATAATTTATGATCATAAATTATAATTTTCATATCATGGCTTTTATGTAGAGTTGATTTTAAAAATATATATATACTACATATATATATGCATACAAATTTCTATACTCGTATATGTATACACATCTATATTTATTTATTTATTTATTTACTTTTATTAAAGCAAAAACATTGCAAAGAAATGAATACATATAAGCAAAATGTAAAAAATAAAAAGTGTCGAATCAAAATTTAAAAATAAAAATAAATTCAAATTAAAAGCAAAATTGATATACGAAGAAAATTCATACATATGTATGTACACACATTGCGCACCATATACATATATACTGTTTAGTGTACTTTTAGTCCTTATTTTTTTTGTTTTCTCTGTATTATCAGTATTATTTACATGTCGGAAGATTCATATTCTATCACAGAATATGAAAAGATTCATGCGTGCACGTATGTATAGTGTAATATATACAGTATTTGTGAGTTTGTATATGAAACGCCTTATTTTTTCAAATTCATAATAAGGATGTAGGCGTCAAATCGAAAGAAAAACAAAATATGAAGGAACTTTACGTTTATGCTGACTTCTCTCACCTTTTCTTGTGATTTTACTAGTATAAATAAATTCTTTTTCGACTACAAATAAAAATAAAATAAAATACATAATAATGTCTATGTATGGATAAATGTACATATAACATATAACACATTTGTAGTATCATACTAAAATAATAATAATAATCAATTCAGACATCATGGGTTTGCATCTTTTGCTTTAATCTTTAATGTATATGTATGTATGCATATGCCACAAAGTAGGTATATGTATACATGTATATTTGAATTGGAATAGAGATAGGATTTCATTTAAAATTGATTGAATCGAAATTCATATCTTTATATGTACATGTTTATACGTACAGCTTGATATTTTACTGAAAAGGCGAGATTACAGATTTTTCGTTTTTTGCAAATGATATAAAATATTGATGGTATACAATTAAAAAAAAAAAATAAGAAGAAGCAGATAAAAAAAGACAACTAAGATTTGCAATCATCTAAAGATGTAGATTAATTGCATGAAGTAGGTAGATTGTATGATTGTGTATTTACCTACTCTTCAGCAGTATACATACATACAAGCGAACATAAGTATAAATGATTTAGATATCCTTCAGATGAAAATCCACTTATATATTTAACTGAATATACTTGTATAGGTGTATAATGTATCTATGCATATGTATTTACATATACTCGTCTTATATTGCGTACAAATGCATAGATGATTTATACAATCTAGATCATTTCATATATCATATACTTATAGCATAGCATATACGTACATATATACTCGTATGTATACATATACATTATAAGCTCGTCATCGTAATCTAAAATAAGCGTGGCAGGCTTGAATAAAGCAAATATTTATCAGAGCGAAACATAAGAAAAACGACAATTTTTTCAGTTATTTTATTTTTTTATGAATTTTTTTTCTCAGCTTTCATGATTTTTACACGATATGTTAAGTTTTGTAATACAGATATGCATAATGTATAATAATAATGTATGTAGTGCAACAGTCAGTAGACATATGTACATATTATGTAGTGCCAGTAGTATGCATGTACGTATGTACATGTATATATGCATAATGGTATAAAACATGTTAAAAAGCCTGCGCACTTTTCTTTTACACTACATGAAACATGTATTCAATATTATACGAGTATATGCTGGCTACGATGTCTATATATGATACCAAAGTACATAATATGACGTGCGTATTTCTGCATATTATCTTTATGTTATATATATGTATGTATGTATTCGTATATGTATATATGCAAAAAAAATGCATACAAAAAATTTATTTATGTAGCTGCATTTATTATTTATAATGATTATATGAGACCGACAATGATTTAACCTGTCCTACCTACGCATCTATGTCACAATGATGAAAATGAACATTCACTCCTCTTATACATACATATATTATAATATACATACATATGTATGTATTACATATGAGTAGTAGAAGTTCAGTCAAAACTGTAGTACAATTTTATTCTATAAATGGTAGTTAACTGCAATCCTCGACTCAATTCAACTTAAAAATCTAAACAAAATAATGAATTCATTTTTACTGTGTAGATATTACCATACCTTAACTGCCTGCCTAAACCAAAGCATATCTGCCTAAACCATACAGACTGCTTTGCGTTTATATTAATGTTGTTTTGTTCCTAAAGTAATAGGCTGAGTTCTAAAATGTAAAAAATTAGCATCGATGCGGTAGTATTACCGAAGTGATGTATCAAAAACGCATAATTTTAAATTTGACATTTTGAAACATAATTTTTTTTTCTGACAGTTTTTAATAATAACAATTGTATGCATCAAAAAAATTAACAATGCAATGTTTGCTTAAATGATGAGTAAAAAATACATTCACAATGCATTTTGAAAATTATGACAGTGTAACTGTTTTTATTTTAAACATTTAGAAACTATTTACTTTGCATTTAAACCGCATCGATGCATTTTAGAACTCAGCCATACATTACATACTCGTATATGTACGTATAAATATGCGTCCTGTCTCAACTAAACTAAACTACATTTTATTTTATTTTATTACATTTTTTTTTTGTCTCTTTTTGTGACTTTGATTTCTTTTCAAGATACATACCTAATATCATATGTAATAACTAATATGTAATTGCATAGATACAAAATTATGTTAAAATCTGAGAAAAACATTAAATATTTATGCATTTTATGAAACGAAGAAAAGAATCAAAAGCATTTACATTACAGCAAAAAAAAAAAAAAAAAAAAATGAAAGAAATAAAAAAAAATATATTCATCTAGATAAGAAAGGTACAAGTGTGTATGTAAATTGTCAGACAGGTGAGCAAGCATTATACAAGCAATCATCTTTAATTTTCATATGAATTTATTATTAAAATACATATTTTCATCATTTACTTTTATGTAAATCGAGATGTCATTTTTACGAGTATTGAGTATACTATATATGTATGTACATATATGTACTCATGGTATATACAAAATTTTATTTTAAATTATTTTACTTAAGTATACTTCAATTTATACAATATATACATACATACATATACTTATGTATTTATGAAGGTACTCGTACTTAAATTAAAACAAATCGTTTTATTTTGTTACATGGTTATACCAATTTCAATGTGAATTTGCAAAATCGTATATTTAATATATATATGTACTTATATATTTCGATGCTCATGAATGTATTCTATAATATGTATTAGTATCATAAAGATATGCCAAAAATGATTCTGTTGGTTATTTCGTTCGTATATAATATCATATAATGTAATATCAATAAAATAGAATGACAGAAGTTATATTTTTTAATCGCCTGCTGTTTACAGTGGAACCACATTTTCAAAAGCAATTTGTTTTGAAATGAAATTGCTTACCATTATGTACTCGTACATACATATACGAGTATACATTCATTATTATCGATAATATTTTAAATTTTCAAATAATATCAAATGAAAAATATGAAAAAAAAAAAAAATAAAGAAATCCTTGGATATTATGGTATTATTAAGTATCTAGCCAAAGTTATTTATATTCGGATCGGATGTTGTTTTTGTTTTTTTTTTTTTTCAGTTTTCTAATTGCTTTTCTACATCAAATCATAAAATTTATAATTTCAATAAAACATTATATGGATACTGTATAAATATGTACGTAAACAGATAGAGATACATTTATATATATACGACTTAAACCGTTTTCACATAGTCATTAGCATGGGTTATCTGTTAAAGAAACGGTATGTTAATAATGTACTTATGTGCATATACGAGTATACAGTGTATGTACGTAATGTATGGTATGTTATGTATGTGAAAAATTTTTTTAAATTAATTGACTACTAAATTTGCATACACGCATGTAAATTTGTTTCGATTTTAAATTTCATAAATTTTTACAGTACAAATTAAGATTATTATAACAGTCAATATAACAAAAATATCACATATTATATATTCATAACATAATACGCATTATATTTTCTGAGTCAGATGTATAAAAATTGTTGTTGTTGTTGCTGTGTTTTAAATTCATTAAAATGATTATTTTGCATATTACTCGTATATACACAGTACCTATGTACTATATAGTGATTTTGAAAACTTTGATAATTTCTCATCTTAAGATTTACCTCACACGATCAAACTGTTCATATTCGTACGTTACGTATACATTTCTAATCTGATGCGTATATTGAAAAGAAAAAATGATTAATGATTATTTTGATTTGCAAAAAAATAAAAAAAAAAACAAATTGTACTAAGTAAAGTAAGAAGAAGAAGAAGAAGAAGAAGACAAAAAACTACTATATTCCTTTTTTACATATATTTTGTTGTTTTTATTGATTATAAGCAGTATAATGCAATGTACATATACCTACATATGTAATATTTTTCCTTTATATCTTTTGAGATACTAAATCAGAAAATTTGAATAAAGAAAAATAATAAAAAAAAAAAAAAAATTAAAATAATTTTCTGCATAAAAATAAAAACGATTTAATAAAATGATTAAAGTCATTTATTTTATTGACAGGAATCATAAGTTTTGCGATTATTTTTATATTAGATATATGACCCTTTTTATTTTTCTATGCATCTACATATTCATATCAATGTATGTATATGCACAAATATGTATGTTTTTGTGTTGCTCGTATCTATCTATATATATACTATATCTAACATGCTACAAACGTATTGAATTTATATGGAACGGTGTACATAATTTTTATGTAGAAAGATAACATAAAGTGATGGTGAACATTAATTGCAAAAAAAAAATTTTTTTTTTTCAAAAGAGCTAAAATATTTGATTTGGCATACATAGTTTGAATTTGGACCTCACATCATTGATCACACCAAACGCCCGAGTAAAATAAAAATATCATTATGAAATATATAAAAGAGATTTAAATGAAATTAAATGAAAAATTCTTTACTGCGATTGATTTCTGAAATGAAATTAATTATTTTTATTCTGTGGTAACAGTTATTTTTTGACAATTTATATAAATTTACCGGGTTTTATGCAAGCAATTAGATCGAGATCTTTTGCAAAATGAGTAATACATATTATGTCCGTATGCCACTGGCCTGCGGGAGAACACGCAGCCAGGTTGGGTCTACCGTATAACACACAATGTATATAGAAGCTGCAAGGACAACTCAGAGAAAGAAACTCTCTTACATTATCTTTGCAGGTGTCCAGCATTAGCTAAAACTAGACTAAGGGCTTTCGTAAGCCTTTTCTCGAAAAACTTGCGGAAGTGGACAGTCTAAGGATGGGCAGTTTGGTTTACTACCTAAACAAGACAAAACTGGCTATAGTCTAGAAGTAACAACCATCACCTACGAGTTTGTGGTAACAAAACGGCACACAAAGGGCTAATTGAGTCTGTTCCTAATGGACCTGAAACGTACTGCTACTGCAACCAACCAAACCATGTCCGTATGCATATACATATGTATATGCATATAATGTGTGTACATCGATTCATCTACTCACAATTATTTTCGATATTCAATTAATAATTTTCTCATTTGCCTATGTTTTTTTTGGCGCTACTTTTTTTCCCAATTCACATAATTACTTCACATACATAAATTATATATACATATGTGCATACATTTTACGGTAATTTTTTATAATCATTTTTACTATATGACCAGTGTATTTTTAATATTGTGCACTTTATATCATTTAACAGCTATCAACAGTGGATAAAATGTAATATTTTTTGATGCCTTCAAGCAATCAAAGGCATAATCTTCAAGTGTTTATAGATATCATTTAATAATTACATACATTATATATACATACTCTTAAATGAGTATTTCTTAGATGTAATGTATACGTACAGTATGTTAAATGTAATAGAGAGTAACACATGTTTTTATTGCAACATAAACTCATGCAAAATATGTTGATGGAAAGAAAGGAAAAATGCATTCACATTTATTAGAAAATATGAAACTGTCGTTATGATACTTATTATCATCATTTATCATCATTCATCATCATCAGATGTAATTTTTTTTACTTCATGCATACGAGTATGTACTTACATATGTATGTAATGTATTACAGAAATAGGGAAAAAAAACTCTTATTACATACCAATAGAATAGATAGAGTGAGACTATATGCAATCTTTAGTATCTATTATAATTAAGGCAATTAATGTCATAAATAACATTTTTCTCGTACATGCAATGGATACATACAATGTACATTACATACATCAAACATACATACATACATATGCAATATAGTATGTAGGCTATTCTTTTTTCGCTCTTGAAAAACTCTGAGACAATTTATCTATAAAAATAATAACATTCAATAAATATTAAAAAGGAGTTCGTTTCGTGTATATATATAATTAAAGTTGGTGTCAAACAAGTTCTTATAAAACTAGTCTAGCCTGATTATCATTCTTGAGGAAAGAATAATTCTTTTTCTTCATTAAAACTTCCGTTCTCAATTTTTTTTTTCTATTTTCATTATGATTTTTAATTTAAATTTTGCAATTATTTTCATATTAAAATGCTTTTCATATACACTATCGGATGAAAGCAAAAAAAAAAAAAAATATGAAAAGATGAAACCTTAAAAACTAAAACTTTTGTAATTAATTTCAGAGTTAACTATGGAATGAATTTTTCCCCAAACATCCAACCTCTCTTTTAATCTTTTATGAATTTATTAATTAACACAATTTGATGAAGGTCTTTATTTTAGTTTTAGTTCTTTTTTGTGTAGCTGCAACAGTGATATTTAGCATTCATTTATAAGTTATCAATGTAAAAGTTAATTAGTTTTTTTTTTTTATGGTAGGAAAACTTAACGTTGTGTTGTCTATTAAAATATTTTTCTGCTTTGCTATACGTTCTTGAACTTTTTAATATTGAATTTTGATTAAAAATAAGATTAAAAATTAGATTGTGTTTATAAAGGGCTTACCAATAGTAACGTCAGAACTTTAAAACGAAACACAATGATAACTGCAAGTGATATTTACGTGATTTATTTATTATTTTGAAGAACAATCGATTACATTACGTTCTGAAAATAATATCTTTTAAATGTCCTCCTCGGCTTCGTCTGGAAGATCATGATCCAAAATTCTCCACGTGGTCGTCTGAGATAGGCCGAGTTCTTGCGAACGACGTAGAACAGAGAGATTCAGATCTTCGCGTACACTCTGGCTTACAGCTGCGATATCCTTCGCTGAACGGGCGGTTCGGCGACGTACAGAGTTTGATTCATCTACAACTAAACCAGTTCTTTCAAATTTTTCAATGAGACGATAAATAGAGCGTTCGGTTGGTCGATTATGTAGACCATAGATTTCTTGCAATGCACGAAACGTACGGCGAACCGAACAGGCATTTTGGTAATAAATACGAATAATTTCTACGTGTTCTTGAATGATACACCTTTCAATAATCACTTGTCACACAGTACTGAGCACATCAATCAAAGCTTGAGTTTGATATTTCGATCAGTGTTATCGTTGTGGCTGTTTAAAGTTCTGACGTTCCTATTGGAAAACCCTGTTTATGTACAAAACTATGTCGCCATAAGTAAAAATGAAGCATCGATTCAAAATTTTTTTTTTTCAAACACGAGCATAATTAAAATTTGAATTTTTAGTTTTTACACAGGCGCCAAATAACAGATTAACAGCGCATTGCATATTAAATATTCAAAGGACAAGAAATACTCGTATAAGTTTCGGCTGATGCCTTTAAGATGTGAATACAAAAAATCGAGTTTTCACATAAATATTCACACTGCATATAACAAATACATGAAAACTATACTACTATACAAGTATACGTATGTATGCTTATTTGTAATGTATTATATTTCACAAAAGAAAAAAAAAAGTACTATTTCGATGCATTTCAATTAAAATTGAAAATAATAATTACATGTTGAAAATGATCGAAGAATTCTGTATTTTCAGTGATTTCAATCGAAAATAATTTTTTGCAATATCTTTATAACCTTACAAATTGAATTACACATACGGCGAATAAGTATTTATTGTGTTGTGTGTGTTTGTTTTTTTTTTTTTTTTATTTTCTTGTTTACAACTAATTTTTATACACGTTTTTCACATTTGAAATTCGATTCCGCGCAACATTTTGTAAATTTTATACTTAGTTTTCTGTATGTTTTCTTGACTCTTTAATTTTGTGCATTAAAATTTTTTGATTTCATTTTTCAAATTTTCTCTAAAATAGTATAGAGATACCAATACCAGTGAGTAAGTATATTATGTACAGTGGTATATAATATAAGGTAATGTGTATAATATGTTATAAGTTGATTACTTTTTCATGTCTAAAACAGACATATTTAAAACTTTAATACTTAACTCTGATTTCTTTATAATCGTATATCTTTATTGCAAATAAATACAGATATACATACAAATACTCGCGTACAATAGACACTTTATAGGAGATCGTGATTTTGAAAAATTGAAATATCATATAGATGAATAAAATTTATGTAATCTAAAAATGTAGCTGTATACGAAACGAATCTAACTAGCGGCTAATTTAGTATTGAACTTGGCCTATAAAGTGTTAAATTTAGCAATTAATCATTTTTATAATAAAATTTTGTATTATGATATGTGTACGAGTATACATTTCATTGCGATACATAGAATGTGCCATGAAATATAATACGAGTGTACGTAAGTATATATTAGATGTAGTTATCAGATATTAGAAGATATTAAACTGAACGTGATTTCAATTAGAACAATATAGCAATTCAATTACTTATTATGTTATGATCGGTTATGGCTCAAATTCATAGAATGTATTCGTATATACATATATACACGAGTGCCTATACATACATAAATATCTGGCATATTTCTTAACTATAAATTTGTAATTTATTTTTTACTGTCAACTATGCATAATAAGAACATGTAATAGATTGAATTTAACTGATATAAATTTTATAATTTAATTTTTTATTGTACACAAAATAGCTGCATACTACTACCACTACGTTAGTAATGTACATATGTATGTATAAGTAAATGAAAACAAAAAAAAATGAAAAATATTTTTTTTTATTTGAAATTTAAATTAAAATTTAATTCATTTATAAAAATTGATTAAATCATAAATTTAGCTCAATTGACTTTATTTAGAAATTTTCATGAAAAACATGTAAATATATGATTTTATAAAATATGGCCGAATGCGGTCACGTTTTGTATCATTCATAGATAGAGGAGGATATAAAGCATAAAAAATTAACATCTATTGTTTTGATATCGATAAATTGAGATTTCTTTTTTTTTTCTATTCGAAATCCAAATATGTATGTATGTGTAAAATACAGATGTATATGTGTTGAGTTTGAGTTTAATTAATAAATTAATGGGAAATTTTTTTAAAGATCATTCGACGAGTATATTCCAAGTTAATTTATTCACGCTTAATCATGAATAACAGAAAAATTATGAATTATATGCATAAATACCTATAATATTCAATAATTAATTTTAAAAAAAAATGAAAAAACATAAAAAATCAACCATTAATTTTTTTCTTTTTTTTCTACATTTTTCTAAATTTACTCGCATTATACGGTAATATTCATTCAACAATGAACCTCAATCAACAATCAAGGTAATCAAAACAAAAGAAAAACTTATGCCTATAATATGATGTCTATTAATTATTCATTATATAATAATTCATTATTTTTGTCAAACCATTCCATTATTATGCTTGTATATCGTATTAAAAAGTATCATTATACATCATGTTGTACGTTATGAGACTATAATGTATTCGAATTAAATATTCATTGAAGACAAAATAAAAATTCAATTTTATTATAGAATGATTCAATGGAATATTGCATACATTAGACATTACATTACATATTACATTACATTACATTACATGCATTCATATGATTAACTATTTGCTTTTATTTTTTGTTTTTATTTGAATCGTAATTTTTTGATATATTGGATATATTTACAATAAAACAAAGAAAACAATTATGTATGTATTAGATTATTAAATGCAAGCATAATGTGCATGAACTGAATATATTTGTTCCCTACGCTTTTAAAATTAGTTTTTATTAAAAATTCTATTGCATTGCATTCAATATACTACGAGTACTTTACGTATACGAATTCTATAGCATTTCCTAGTTTTTATCTTTTTCATTTGAATGATTATTATTCGTATTAATATTAAATTTAGTTTATTATTTGGATACCTTACCTATCATAAATGTACACCCAACCATCCTCATTATTTTATCATTTCATTTCTCTTTTGGATCAATCTTCTGTCTTGTCTATCTGGATAAATTGTATATTTTTATGTCAAGTATATTCATCACCGCAATTCAACAAATCATAATAATTTTTTATCATATATTCATATGAATTGCAATGTATGATGTGTATGTATTTTATTGTTTTTGTTCAAATTTTTGAATAGTGCATGTCTTATAAAAATGTTCAAAGAAAATATGTAATATTTTCAAGTAAGTACGTATAGTATATGGTATACTTTGAAAATAAAAATGTAAATCTATAACACATTCATGTGCGTTCATAATACATACGTACATTTATGTACTGTTATATGTATGTAATTTAATAGAATACTTATGTAAATATGTTGTAACCTACTCAATATTTTTTGTTATTTTGTATTTTAAATAAAAGTTTTACATACAAAGAATATAATGTATTGTACTTAAATTTAATGTGTGTAAAAACCTACAAAATTATTATGTGCTCTATTGCTTTAATTTTTTTTGTTGTTTCTTTTGTTCGAACTTATATGGCGGGTTTTTAAAATGTACTCGTATGTGTATGTTCCTTTACAGGTACATATAAGTATGTACATTATAATTACATTGCATAAAGGGCGGAAAATTTTCTTCTAATATATGCAGGCAAATCCTTTGAAAGAATAAGAAATAACCCACCACATATGATTATATGTAATTCATTTAAATAGAATTTCCGTATTTTTAAAGAAGAAGACAAATAATGATGATGATGATGATGATGAATGAAACTAATTATAGTTCATGATTTGTATATTTATTGCACTGGTTTATATTTACAATCGAATACCGACATAATATGCAATGTGTATATGTACTTCTAAAAAAAATAGATGTGCATCTGCATTTATGTTTTTCTTTTCAAATGACGTGTATAACTCTCTTTAGTCTTTATCTACATTTTACTTTTTTTTCTTCAAGAACATTGAATGATATAATATACTTATTTAAGCTTGAATTTTCAAAAAAGTACATTAAGTTTGTGTATTTATGTTCATGATGCTTTTCTTTCTTTCTGACAAATTGAGAATTTCGTTGTTAAGATTAGGATTCGAGATATCTGCTATGCTATCTTGTGTACAAATTATCTCCGAAGTTACTTAACCGATTTCAATGAAATTTGAAACATATAGATACTTTGATAGAAATTGTGGTGCTTAACGGAGCGTTTTTTTTTTTAAAAAAAAATGTCCTTGTTTCCTTTTTACAGGGTGTCAAAGTTGTCAAAATTGCGATTTTTCGGCTTCCAAAAATGCACCTCGTACAGCAAACACTGATTGACCAATTTCTTTGAAATTTTGAATATGGGTAGCCTGAAGAATATTGTGGTGTGGCGCTTGAATATAGCACATTTTTGATTTTAGGTCCTGAAATTTAGTTATAGTTCTTAAAAAAGGAGACGGTTTTTTTGAAAAATCGTTAAAATTTGACTTCTATTTTCATACATTAAATCTTCATATATGTATCTATATGATTTTGGTATCAAAATAAAGTTTGGATTTTTTTGATGTTTTTACAAAAAAAAAAATTATAAAATTCTTTTTTATATTTCCATTTTTATTAAAAAAATAAAATTATGTTCTTTTTCATCAAAATATTCAAAAATCCATTTTTATTAGCACCTAAAAGGTATGCAAAGGCATTTTTTTAAAAACTTTTGTATGTAAAATCGTTGTTGTTGTTTTCGAAATTTTTTAAAGTCGAAACCTACTCTTAAATGGTTTGAATATAAATTATAATGCTTTTTGTTATTTTTAATAAAAATAAAATAAATATAAATAAATGAGTGGAATAGAATAAAAATTTCACTTTGACGTCGCTTCATATTTCTTTCAGTATAATAATGTAGCGCATAGATAAGTAAAATATTTATCTACCTACTGCACGTAGATGCATCGATTCAAAATGCTGAACTTCATTTATACATATACATACATATGTAAGTTTGTACATAAAATTCAAGAAAAATTTCAACTTTATCACACAGATTATTTAATGTTAATATGATTTTTTGCGACAAATTATGTATACGTGTATACGAAGCCAATGATTTATATCTACAGCTACAGATAATCTAAGTCAAGTCAAAGTTAGCTTATTACAATCGAAAAAAAAATAAATCTCTAAAACAAAGAAAATCATTTTTTTTTACCTTTTTCTTTTGATATCACAATGAAAACGTACATACTTATATGATGTATGATTGTCCAAAGTTTATAAATATTTCATGTTTCACGCATTTACAAAATAATGTACTATACAATAAGGTACAATATAAATAATGTATCTTCAATGTTGACAGACATATACGAATATTTATATACACGATTATGTGTATGTGTAGAATTCTTTGTTATTCGATGTTATTACACTTCATTGTTTACGGTCATCATACAATATTTTATGTTGTATACGAGTATGAATGAGCATGGATATGTAACACATTTTAGACATTTTTATGCGTGAAATAAATTTAAAGAAATAAGAAAAAAAAAAAAAATTGAGGACAATGTAAATGCAGTATTATTTATGTAATGGAATGTGTAACATCGTAAACACCAAAATTTTCAAGTCAAAAAAAATGTTGAAAAACTCACATTGTTAAAAAAGTCGAAAAAAAAAGGAATTGATTTATGCGATTCACATGATTATATTTTTATTAATTTTTTTTTTTTTACACAAGAGACTATACATAGAAGCATGTACATATACTCGTATGTTTATATAATTTGGTAATTGATTATCATGATTGTTTGTTGATTGATTTAAAATTTCAGAGGGTGTATGACTTTTATATTCTTATCCCCGTTAGAATTGTGTAGCTTTTGTAGATGTGAAAAAATTTTAAATATTAATTAACTTATTTACAATAATATTACTCTAAATTGTCTTCCAATATATAATGTAGCAGAAATCGTTGTTATTTGACTGAAAAAAACATCATATGAAAGATATACAATGAAACGACCGGATAACACATAAATAGACGGATGCGAGGAATAAAAAAAAAACATGAAAAGAAATTATTTAAAATTATTCTCCTTATAACTGTATATTAGAACCATATTATATGTACTCATACTCATACCATATTGTGACCATAAGGATTTCAATTGAAAAATACATATAATCAACGAGTATAGTTATTTTTTTTTCAGAACATAACAATATATGGAACATAAGTATATTTTCATTTCATTATTACATTATATACTTATAATTTCTTGTATCTATAGTTCTTTCTTATACAATATCAAAAAAATAAACAAAAAAATAATTCTTTTAAAATTTAATTCCGTTTCTATATAGACTAAACAATTCCAATTAACCACAAACATTCATCTGCATCGTCATCATCGTTTTCATCATAATAAAATCTCCATTTAATATTTTCATCTGTAATACTTAAACATGCACCATACGAGTATATGATGTATGTATACTTGATTTGTACAATATTATTATTATATTTATGTTAATTGAAGTGTGGGGCCCAAAATATATACTATATATATAGTCATTGCATTTACATATGCATTATTATTATTTGTTTTGATTTCAATGAACGTATGTATTAAAGGAGCACATAAATTGTATAATTGTAAGAGTATTGTACAAGAAAAATGTGCACAAAATAATGAAAGTATACATAATGTACTATGTATATATGTATATGTGCTTGACTATATACGTTACGTATACTAATCTAAGATCATATTAATATCAAAAAAATAAAATCAAAATAAATAAATAATAATAATAATAAAATGGATACACAATAATTATAATATGGATTCTAGATATAGAAATCATGTAATATGATCAAAGAAAAATATACGTATAATAATATTTGAAAAAAAAAAATCTTTTTATATAAAATGTTTGTATATACATATATGTGTGTTGTACATATACAATACATATGACACAAGATATATTAAAGATACAGATACATTATATATCTTGCATATGAGATAAAAGCATATAAAAATATATAAATTCATTATTATTTTTCTTTAATTTCCATTTCTTTTATTCAATTTTACATAAGTACATAAAGACGTTATCTCGTGCGTTTATACAAAATGTATCTTATAAGATGTAATATATTATGTATAGTATACGTATATGCATGTAGTACGTAAAGATTAACATTTTATTTTTCTTAAACATTTTAACATTTTTTCTTATTTCTTATAAATAGATTACTATACTTCTTACTTATTATTATGTATTTACACAGTGCATTCTTACATATTATTTTATTGAAATGAATTGAGTTTTTTACACCTACTAAAAATTTAAATACAACATTCTTATTCATAGCATAGCATACCATACATAATGTATGTATCTGGTTTATAAGCGCGTATCGGTATCACACAAATATCTATACATACATATGAATATGTTGTATACATTTACATGGTACACCACATACACCATATGTTTTTCAAATGATTATGATGTACAGTAAGTATATATTTATAACTTTAAGTTGGTCAGATTTAGACCACCAAGAGTTTTTAAAGATTCAAACAAAATGAATTATCCAAGTATACATACATAATTTATACTTAAAAAAAAATGCAATAACAACAAATACGTATGTAATTTGGTTCTAAGAATAGTACTAGAATCATAAAAAAAAAATTTTTTTTTTTTTTTAACAAAAACAACAAATTGAAACCCTTTCATAAATGTATGCATCACTTATATTATTTAGACACATTTTGGATTGATTATATTTTGAAAGTTGTCAAAGTTCAGTTTTGGTTAAAATAAAAGTTTTATTCCAGTCTCAAACTGGAATCAGTATCTTTTGCAATTTATGAAATCAACTCGGTTGAGTTTCAAAACGCCTCAAAAATGTGTTATGATACGGCATCAAAACAGTCGTGATGCAAATTTTTTAAACAGCATTAATGCTTCGCATCGATATTGCAGTTCTACAACTTTGACGTTTTGAAACGAATTTGTTGCTTTGTTTTGACAACAGGAAAAATGGTTCACCTCCTGCAGTACATAATTTTAAAATTTAATTAATTCATTCTCTACACTAAATCAGAAAAGGTGAAACAATTTTTTAATAAAATTAAACAATATCAGGGTGGACATATTTTATAGCCATTTTCGAATGAGCAAAAACATCTTCAGTGTAAGTACTCGTATAATATAATACTCTTCATTTTTTTGGAATTTGTCATTAATATTAAAACACTACACATTAAAAATTCAATTTACCATCATAAAAGTACAAAATTTTTGTTGAAAACAGACTGAGCTTTGGTCCCATATAACAAAATTCGTATAAAAATAAATCATTGAAATGATATTGAGAAAAAAAATCTATTCAAATCTATTTTGCATCATAAAAATTCAGGATGCGTAGATTGCTTGATAGATGCGTATCAGATGCAATCACAATGAGTTTTGAAACTGTAGACATTCTCATCGATTTAAATATTATCGTTTTGAAACTGTTGATTGCGCATTGAGGCGGTATTTAAAAGTTTTGAAACTCAACCCAACTCCATTTAAATTTTATGAATACATATACAATTTTCATTGAATTTATTATGGACTGATAACTTCAAATATTTGAAAAACAGAAAACAGAATGAAAGAGACGTATACCATTTTCAAAATAAAGAGACAGTAAGTACAATTTTGTTGTTTAATTTTTTATTTATTTTTTGTTTTACAGAAGCATTCAACGATAAATTATTCGATTATATCTTTAACATACACTTACTTTTAACATATAAACACATGAAGTTAATAGTTTCCGAAGAATAAAAAATAAAACGAAAGAAAATTTTTTTTTTTTCATTTTTTCTTTAAATACAAAGTGTAAGTAAAGTATGAACGATATAGATACTTATTCATATTATGTAGGATGTATGAAGTGTGCCTTACAGATTAAATGAAAATTTTCATTTTTTTTTCCTCAGTACATATTTTCTTTTTTATTATATTTTATTTATAAAATCATGAAAACTACTCGTAGAAATACACCGATACCGAACATGCCATACAAGATACAAATACATATATATTTTATGCAACATAAATATGCATTATGATTTCAATTTGATATGTATATCATAACATCATAACCATAATCTCAAATTACAACAAAACCGAAATCTGTATATAAAAATAAAATATATGTATATATATGTATACAGAGTTTACATCGAATGAAAAATAAAGATATTTCATGTGATTGAGACTTAAAGAGGTCAATTATTCTCAAGGAAATAAAATAGCAAAAAAAAAAAAAACTTTCAGAAAGTTTTGTTTAGTTTATTCTTTATAATTTTTTATTGTAAGATACAAAAACAATAATATGATAATAAAGTGTAGAAATGGGAGGGAAAATAAGGATATATATTTTATAGTTCTGGAATTCTGATAAACAAAACTTCTATAGGGAGACTTCCTATAAAAATGAAAAAAAAAAAAAAAAAACACTACGATTTTTTCATTCCACTCCTATATCTGACATATCCTTGTTTTCAAATGGGATGTATGTGATGTACATATTAGTATATATATGTATGTATGATTTTTGTTGTCTTCTTCAATTCATTTTTCTTGTCGCCATAAAGATATCATTTTTTAGATTCATATATGGACTCAATGTGCCAGACGAAAAAACAGAAAAAAAAAACTTCTTCCGGAAAATCGATTTCGATAAATTTACGTATGAAGAAAGTGCGTACTATTGGTGTGTAATACAAATTTAGGAGTACATATATACATATTTATACCTCATATATGTATACATTACATAGAGATACAAAGTTATAAACTATGTATACGCAAAATGGTAACATTCATGCATTACGTATCATAACAATATAACAACAACAAAAATAATGAAAATTGTTATGAAAAATCATTTTGTTTATTTTCTTAAGCAAAAATACGAAGAAAATCTAAGAAAATTTTTGTCTTTCTAAAATAAATTGGATGGAATATGTGTATGTATGTATAGACATGTACCTAAAATATACAATTTACCATTCCATATATTATTGGCGCAGAATACATGATACACCATATACACAAATGAAGGAATGAATATTCGAATGAGTAATCATTTTTGTCAAATAAACAAAAACGAAAAGGATATAAATTTGTTGTATTAATTAATCAAACTTTAAGTATTATTTTTTATACGAAGTTTACATTAAGAAATTAAAACGGAAATTATTATTTGCATTTTGTTGACATGAAAATCCAGCTGTTATTTTTCTATATACGCGAGTACGAGTACATTGCACATACTTACATGATTGTATAGTTATCAATATGTGAAAAATTGTCAGGTTTTCTGTTAAATTATTGAATCCATTTACATAAGGGTTTTTTTTTTTTTTTTGAATTTTCATTTCATTTTTTGTTTTTCAATTCTGTACATTAAAAATATAAAACTGAATTCATATGATTTAATTCATTTGTTTTTATTCAATTTAAATAGTCGTGTGTCCATGAGATGCATTTACCTATATATATATACTCGTATATATGTATAATATATGCACGATTCACCCACGTGCCAACATAACATTTCGATTTATAAAAATTGAAAAAAAATAAAATAATATTAATAATGGAAAAAATGTTTTTTTTTTGTTTGTTGTTGTTTTGTTTTTAGTTTAGTAAAACGTGTGCCTCTGACAATGATTAATATACGAGAACAAAAGTATACATTTTCATGTGATTTGTATAATTTGACTGATTTCATATTTGCCTATGGAGTAAGAAAATCAGAAGCTCTTTAAACACCTTCATTTTCTTACAACTGGTGTGTTTGCCTGTGCATACTACATTTACGCTTTTTATGTATGTGCATCAATCAAGAGGATTTTCAACTTTTATCTTGGCTTAGCCTTAGCTAAGTATGAAGTATATACTTGTATATCTTCTTTTATGTAAGTAATATAATAGTTAAATCTCTTCAACAATAATGAACAAAAAGCAATGAATTAAAATATAAAATCATGTGTAAAAAAAAATCCGTGATTATAACAAACCCTTTTTCTGCCTACTGGTTATGCAGTCATTTCAACACTGGAGTATGGAAGTGGAGTCTATATGCAATTCAAAATCACACGACTGAATACGTATATACGGTACGGTTATAATAAGTACGAGTATATGGCTAGTGAACCAACAATATTTTAAAGAGGGAATTAATAAAAATCTCATTTAAGCGTGTATACGCCCTCGTCCTAACAAAACAATTATAACATTTAACACATGCTCATTCGATTGAAAGAAAATTTCCAAAGAGAAAATTCAAAATGCAAAAAAAATGAATGCATGCAGCGTCTCATTTTCTTTCACATTTATAAAAAATACATGATATTTTTTTTTGTTTTTGATTTTTTATTACTTGTTTTTGAAAATGAATTTACCAAAATGAATTGATTAACACACTGCTTCCTGATTTAAATCTTTTACCGCATGTTAAAGGCCTCTAATATATCACCAGCATCCTACGATAAAAATCAACATTTTTAAATGTCATGCACAAATGTACGAGTATATAAGTACATATATGAAAAACTAAGAAAAACAAATCGATATTGTCATCTTTAATGTAAACGTGTTTCACCTACCTTTTGTCATTATGTATTACCAAAGGTATTACCGTATTACTCATATTGCCCTTAGCCATGTAAAGGTTTCAAATATGTTTTTATTTTATGTCATAGATCGAATTGTACAATATTTACAACAAAGAAGTGTACACATACACACATTAGAGACGGACGACAAGCACACTTCATCTAGTACACACACACACACACACACGAACAGAGTATTTGACTTTTGGTTGAATATGTATAGATATACATATTTTTCTTACATTTTCATTAAATCTGTATTAACAAAAATCCTGTTATTAATAATATTCAATTATAATTTTGACACTTAGTACATTCTTTAAGCCTTTTTTACCAATTCAATATCCATTGATACATACTCATATGTATATATGCGCAAACATGTGTGTCTTTATGTGCAAGACACTCATGCAATACGAAGAAACTATATTTTAGTCAAAATAATTTACAGAACAGATAGACAGAGTGAGTACATAAGTACCTAACTCATTTAGTATCTGTGGTCAAAAGCGATAACCGCTTAAGTCGACATAAGGCAAAAATGAGTTATGAGTTCTTGTTCTACTGCATTCTCCGCATCAAGCTCTATGTGCACACATAATTTGGTTTTCCTATCATTTTTGTAGCCAAAGTTATTGCTTAAAAACATTATCGCTTATGTCGAATAGTTCGTGACTTACATATGCAATAACCGCCTAAATCAACATAATAATATTGGAGAGATATTTTATGTTTAAAAATACAGGCTTATCTAAACTTAAGTTATTATTGCACAATATATTTGGAAACAGCTTCTCAAAATTGTAAGGTTTATCATAACAGCCTATCTCGAGTTAAGCGTTTTTGGAACTTAAAAGTTTATCACCGAACATTACAATAATGACTTAAATCAATATAAATCTAGGAAAGTAAAAATAGATTTTTGTAAAGTAAAATAAACGCCTAACTTGACATATAAGTAACAAAAATGTAAAATTACAAATTTGCATAAATAGCCTAAATTTCAAATTCTCAAATATTTTTGTTCTAGAACATACTCAATTTTAAATAATTTCAATTTTTAATTATTTAGTTATCAATTTAAGAAAAATTTTTTCATAATAGTCTTCCATTCAACACGAAATTATTGTTTTTTGACCATTAAATTTGTGTAAAAAATATGTTCGAATTTTTAAACCGTGTTTACTCAAAACCACAATTTCAGACTTAAGCGGCTATCGCTTATGACCACAGTATGTACACATGTACTACGTTTCTAAATAATGTAAATAGCTATATAAAAATAATAAATGATTGTTAAAACTTTGACAGCTAACACAATCTTCAACTTTGTTCCAAGTCATTCGAAATCAAAACTTTTTTGTATAAACACATTATAGAGGCAACAAACTTTGCTTGTATGTATAATCGTATCGTACCCTACTGGATTCTGATCATGAGTAGAGGAAATGACAAATCGGTGCGGACTGAGAGGCTTATATAAACCAATACAACTTTAGATAAATTTTGAGAGTATTAGTAAAATTGGTAAAATATATTGATCCCCCAAAATCTATATATGCTTCATAATTTACATTTGTTTGAAAATTTATTTTTGAATCGATGAGCGTTTCGATGATCGTATCAATGAATCTTCTAATGAAAATTACGTGTAAGGTATCTATAATAGTCATTAGAAAAAACATTCCCGTTATTGTTTGGATATTTTTTTTAATTTGGTCGGCACGTGGCTCAGTAAAAATTTTTATTTTGAATCATTAAATTGTGTATCTTATTAGTAGAAGTGCAGTATTTTTAGAACGATAATAAATTAATTATAAAATATTGGAAGTGCAGTGTTTTTAGAAAAAATCAAAAAATAATTGAAAATTAAAAGTGGAGTGCATTATTTGAATATAAGGTAAGCTTAAAAAATAAGAAATATAGGAAATAGAAGAAATATAGGAATTTTTTGCTCTTTTTAATTTATTTCTACTTATGCCCTTTAACTATTTACTTTAATTTCTTTTCACTGAAATACTCTTTACTGTAGCTATTCAAACTTTAGAAATGTCTTCGAAAAAAACAATTTCAAATCAAATGAGTGAGGAGTTAGTTAATTATAGAGAAAACGTTGAAAGATACAGAAATCTTGATTCGTTTGCACGATCTAATTCCTATAATATTAACAGTAACAACAATACTTACTTGCAGAATGAAAGAGAAACAAATCTTGAAGAAATAAATAATGCTAGTAACGAAAATTACGGCCTGTCTGATTCAGACGAAATTTTTGAAACAGAGACCGAAATTGCTCCATCTGAAATCCAAAAAGACCTTGCAGAATGGGCAATAAGAAATAAAGTTTCGCATACTTGCATTACGGATTTATTGAAGGTTTTAGGTAAAAATGGAATAAAGAACTTGCCACAATCAGCGAAAACACTTTTGCAAACATCAACTGCTCCTTTAGAAATTAAAAAAGTTGGTCCTGGTGAATACTACCATTATGGTATTCAAAATGCATTTTTATGTGGGCAGTTTAAACATTTAAAAAATTCAAGTTTGATAGAAATCGATATAGGCATAGATGGAGTTTCACTTTTTAAGAGTTCTAAACGAGTTATATGGCCAATAATGGGAGCTGTTTCTTCTGACAAAAACTCAAAATTATTTCTAATTGGATGCTACAGTGGAACAGAAAAACCACATAATGTAAATGAGTACTTAAAAGAATTAGTTAATGAAGTTACAATGCTTCAAATTAATGGAATTCAAGTTGAAAATGACATAAAAGTATTCAAAGTTCGGTTATTCACGTGTGATGCTCCAGCTCGTGCATTTGTAACAGGTTCTATCTACCACACTGGAAAAAATAGTTGCCCAAAATGTACACAAAAAGGTTTTGTTTTAAATCATAAAGTGGTTTTTCAAACCAATGAAGAATTACCAAGAACGGATGTAGAATTTAATACGAGACAGGATAGGGAATTTCACCATTCATATTTTCTAACAAACCGAAATGCATTGGAGATGATTGACATTGGTATGGTATCACAGTTTCCTATCGAACCAATGCATTTAATAGATTTGGGTGTTATGAAAAAAATGTTGTCGGCAATATCGAAAAATAAAACTGGCCATTTTGCTTGCAATATAACAGAAATAAATAGAAGATTAGAAAATCTATCAGAAAACTTACCCACTGAATTTTCAAGGAGATGCAGGACACTAGATGATTTGGCTCTTTGGAAAGCAACCGAATTTAGGACATTTTTACTTTATACTGGAATAGTTGTATTGAAGAATGCAGTTCACGATGATTTATACTATCATTTTTTGCTACTACACACGGCAGTGAGAATTGTTTCCTGTAAAAGGTCTTGCAATGCAAATTTATCAACAGCGAAAAATATGTTCAAGGAATTTGTAGAACTGTTCCCCATAATATATGGAAAAGAAAATGTCAGTTTTAACGTACACGGTCTTTTACATGTCTCTGATTGTGTGCAACAGTATGGTGTATTAGATAATTTTTCAGCCTATAAATTTGAAAATTTTGCACAATACTTGAAAAAACTGGTAAGGTCTCCAACCAAAATCCTACAACAAATAAAAAGACGGTTATCAGAAGGAATATTTGCTAGCCAGCAATGTTTTTCAGAGAATTCTATGGACTTTCAAATAAATTGCAAGCGAGAAGCTGATACCTTTTGTTTAGTCAAGCCTAATATACCATTCAAAATCACTGACCAAAAGTTTGAAAATGGTGTAGAAGTGTTATCAGGATATGAATTGCAAAACTTTGATAATTTCTTTTCTTTACCTGTTGAATCATCATCTGCTTTGGGAATTTTGTTTTGGTCGGGGCAAAAGTCAAATATAAAGACATTTTGCAAAGACCAAATAGAATATAAATTTTTCCCAGTAAAATTGCATACCTCAAACTTTGTACTCGTACCACTACTTCATCATTGTTTTAATCGTTTCCAGAACTAACAGTATTATGGAAGAGCTTTCTAATCGCATGTTGTCACCGATATTAGATGGTTATAACAATCCTTTAAACAGTGAAAATGTACATTCTGGATTTGTATGTTCAACTCCCACGAAACAAACAAAGCCGAATCAAAACAAAAGTCCTTCGATTTTGCAAAGGAGATATAAATTAAAACCAGCTATTGGTATGAGATAATAATTCACAATTTTAAAAACATTACATACCTCTTTTTAAAATATTTGTAGGCAAAGAAAACGAACATGCAGATCAGAATCAGCAGCGTCAAAACAACCAGTTGGATTTTCAAAACCTTGTTCTTGCAAAACTCGAAATCATCAGCAGCGAGATAAAGGAAATAAGGACTGAACAAAAGTCAATAAAACAACAGGTAACAGACTCATTTTCACAGTATTTTTAAAACTTTTTATAATAACCTCTAAAGCTCGGGCTACAATTGGCTTCAAGTCAGTCAAGGTCAAGTTAAAAAATCAGCAGAGTCGGATAAGGCGGCTTAAAAAGACATAAATTTTATTTGTCCAAGTTGGCCGACTTTGCTTAATTTTTGTGACTTGACTTTACTGACTTCAAGTCAATTGTAGTGACTTAAACTTAATGTGAAGGAGCCATTAACTCTTGTAATTTGGCTTATTTGTTTTAGATTTCAAATCTGGAGAATGAGTTATTTGCGAAACAGAGTGGAGACAACAAACTATTAAGAAACTGCCTTGTCCTTATTAAGAGAACTAATAAAAATATAAGAAAAATAACTGGAGAAGAGCAGGATCCGGAAGTAGAAGCAATAAGCTTGTTGGTTCCAGCTAAATCTTTAGTTGATTTAGCAGAAATAGAGGAAAAATTAAAAGATGAAAATTTTGCAGCTGCTTTCGTAAAATTTTTGTTATTATAATTACCTAAATATTTGTCTTAACTTTAAAATTTTAGGTTTCATTTTTGAAAAGCAGATTCATAACAAATGGCATAGAAGAGGTGTTCAAAGCGATTCTCAGCGACGCTGTAGCATTTGAATTTAATGTGGAAGGCCGATGTACAAAAAGGAAATTATTGGCACTAAAGCTTTTTGATTCTGTATTATATGGTATGTGAAATCTATTAGTTTTCACGAAAATGTAGGCTTTGTTTTTAATTCTATTTTTATTGAATCACATCAGAATATTGACGATGCAGAATTTGTGTCGTAAAACTAAAAAAAATTTATAACTATACTTTACACTTATTATTTATTAGAATCCTGTCGCTTGAAATATTCTAGAAAAGAATATGAAAAACAGCTACGCAAAGCGATACTGAAGGCTCACAATCGTCAAAACAGAGCGAAATGTAATGCACGGTAAAGTAAATTTATAAATAAACTACTTCACATTATTTGATTATATGTTTTTTTCTTATTTTTGCAGTATGAAGTAAGTTTATGAAGCTGATACCTAAAAAATAATCTATGTTGAATTAACTATAATTTTTATGTTATGTTGTTTTATGAATGAACTTTATTTTTTATTTTTTTTTTCTGTTTATATAAATGAATTAAATTTTTGCAAATGGTATATGTATGTAAAATAAAATGAAAAAAAAAAGGCTGAATTTATTTTAATTTATTTCTTATTATATCCTCAACAAACATGATCATCAGGTTTTTCACTGGTTGGCAACTGATGAGTGATACATGATAATCATCGAAAGGCTCATCAGGTTTTTCACTGGTTGGCAACTGATGAGTGATACATGATAATCATCGAAAGGCTCATCAGGTTTTTCACTGGTTGGCAACTGATGAGTGATACATGATAATCATCGAAAGGCTCATCGGATGTTCATTTAATGTTTCATTATATAGGCGAAAAGTATATAAATGAACTTTTTCCCGGTGCTAGAACAAAATTCATTGATGAGATCATCTAAAGAATCATCAAGAGCTCATCGATGAATTCATCACATCACTTCCAGTAGGGTAATGTATATAATATAATGTACATAGCTACATACAAAATATTGATAGACGGCGGCGGATAAAATATAAATGATTCGTTTCAAAAGATATATATTGTATATTGTATCTAATAATATCGACTACATTACATAACTCTGCATATAACATAATCAAACCAGAGTATTTATATCTAAATAATTGCATGCAATAATAATTATTGCAATTGCAAATAAAAATGTTGTATAAGATTCTAGTTTAATTGCGTTTACTATGATAATTATAGAGAAAATTATTGGCAATCGCATATAATATTAACGACTAATGGCCTGGCTTATAGTTAGTTCTTATATATGTACATACATAAGTAATAATAATAACCGATATCGTGAAAAAAATAACGATCGAACATATACCACGTTTTCTATATGCACTTATGCACTTCAAAATCATTATTATTTTCCTATGTACACACACTGACACATAAACATGTAAATGTGTTAACATATAGGAGGCTAGTATATAAATTTATGTGTACTTTAACAAAGTTACACTATAAAAATATGTAATATACAAAGTTCTACGAGTATTCTGTATGTGTATAGGTATACTCGTATAGGTAATTTTTTTTGTATGCGTTTTTGATCGTCATTTTCCAAAGTCAAACATAAATAAATACTTAACAACATCGACATTATACGAGTATGTATAGTGTTAAGTTTTCCTTGTTGCAAAATCTAAAGAGAGATTTTTTTTTGTTTTCTTTTGTTTTGCTATTTTTTTTTTTTGCAAATGACTGCGTATATATACAATATATATCTACGGCAGTTACGATGCTTTGTGCACACACAATTTGTATGCAAGTATGGATGTATGTTATGTATTAAAGAAGAAAATAAAACAAAAGAAAAATAGTCGAAAATCTACAAAAGAAAATAAAAAATAAATAAATAAAGAAAAACATTTTCTGAAGAAAAACAAAAGCACATATACATATCTACACTATATGCACATTGTTAATTCGTCTTTTTCGTCGTATACATGGTCTATAATACAACTACTACCAGTAGTTAAAATTTATATTGTAAAAATGTTTGTTTCAGTGAACTGCAAAGTAAGTATATAAAGGTTGTCATTAAACATGTTATCTGCCATTTATAGAAGATTTGTTTACGTTGTTTAATTAAAATTTACTTACATTTATGCACACACTATAAAATATACGCTGTGTACCATATACTTATAAGGACCCGTAAATATGTATATATGTATGTATACAGAGAAAAAGTGTAATTGATTACACATACGCGACTACAATCGAATATAGAAAAGTTAAATAATAAAAATAAAATAAATAAAAAAATAGAATTTTAAAGGTAATCGTGACTAATTAAAATTTGTTACACGATTTAACGCCTCCTTAATTAATCGAAAAACTTTTCCTGTATTCTGATTCTGATATTTATATGTATAACGTTTTGTATTTATATGACCGCATGTAAAATTATAATATGTACTACACACAAATAAAAATAACATACGATAAGATATACCAAATTTAGTAATCTTTTATGTATCACATAATATACATACATATGTATAATGTATTTAGATGTACATATGTGTAATGCATATATGTAGATAATCGTTGATACATCAAACTTTCACACGTCAGAATAGATAATCATGTATATACGCCCTTCCATGTATGTAAATGATCAAATTTTTCTATATTATTGTTTCGTTTCAACTAAAAAAAGAAGTAACATACATATGTGACATGTATGTATAAATTGGTATATCTCATCTCATTTACCTGTGCACCAATTTTTGATTACATATTCATATTTGCTTTAGAATACATTAATTTGATAATTATTAAAATCATGACAGATCCACTATATAATCGGATCGAATTGATAGTGTCAAAACAAGGAAGACAAAAATTTATTCAAATTATTTTTGAACAAACAAAAAAAAAACAAATTAAAATAAAAACAAAAAATTAATGAAAATTTCTTTTTCGTTATTAAATTAAATTCATTATTTATTTTATGAGAGAGAAACAAACAAAATACACATTTTTTTTTGTTCTATTTTTTTTTTTTTTAGAAAATTAGTAACTTAGATACAGCATTATTTTACAGTTACAATCACCACATTATGTATGTATATTTTATGTAAAACTATCCAAGAAATAAAAAAAATAGCCATATATATCAAGAATGTAGGTTAATGTTTTTTTTTTTTTTTCATGATTTACATTATGTGCATTTAAAACCGACAACAAGAAAATTATATTTTCAGAAGAAAATAAACAGTACGATACAAATTAGTGATTTGTAATTCGAAAAAAAAAACAAAAAAACAAAACAACAAAAGAATTTTACTCGAGATTTATTGAAATTTATTTATTTTTTAATTTCTCAAATTTTTTTGTTCATAAATTTTCTCGAGCATATAAGTAGTGTAGAAAGAGTCATTAAACTTTTGAATGCCATCTTCTTAAAAACATTTACACACCTATTTAATATAATATAACGATTTTAATTTTTATTATCACAAAATCAACAATCGACGATCACTATAGCACTACATAAATAGTTTAGAAAAAACAATTTAATCGCATATATGTAAATTCTAATTTGATTTTATTTTAAGTAGGAGTTTATTCGATAGTCGTTGTTGATTTGTCTTATCTCTCTTTCTCAATATTTTTTAACTTTTTTTTTATGTTCCAATTAATTATTAGTTTTTGAAATTTTTAATCATAATTATTTTGAAAAGAATTAAAAATACTTTTTTTAATTTTTATATTTCGTTTTAACGTTTTTATTTAATTTTTTTAATGGGATGATACATATTACGTATGTATGTATATGATTTTATCAGTTTTAAAAGCTATCATCAGTTCAGTCTGTTACTAATATGTTCAATCAAAGACTATAGAAAAATAAGTCTTCTATAAGAATTCTTCTATAGTCTTTGGTTCAATAAAACTAGAACATGAAAAATTATAAATTTCGTAACCCATTTTGTTTTTCTACATAAAAATTTTCGGCATTTTGTTTTTTTTTTTTTTTTTTTAGTAAAAAAAATTTTCTGGTTGAATGATCTTTAAATTTGTCTAATGAAGTCATGTCATCTAGATTATTAATTAAAAATTAAAAATTTTATACTGATAACTGATGTAACTTTTGTTTTTTTTTTTTTTTTCATTATTTTTGAATAAATTATTATCTTTTAAATATGATCGCTTGTCACTCATAAAATGAGTAAATGCAATTTTATATTATTTTTTATTTATTGCCACGAGAGTATTACTTTAAAATATTGTTGATATTTTCAGAATAAATTGTCATGTGATGTGTATCTTATTTGGTTTCAAACTGATTTCATAATACATTCTGATGTTATTTGTAATGATGAATTTTTTTTTTGTTTTTTAGATCTTTTCAATCTTGAGACATACGAGTAAGTCAAAAATATTTTTATAAATTTTTTGTCACCATATAAATTGTTATTAAATATGAAAATTCAAAGTGATCAGTCAAGGATACAAATTATACTTATGTTAATGTTATGACTTCAAAATAAACTGAAAACTTTTCTCTCAGAAAGTAACATAAAACCAATAAAACGTTTATAAAGCGCATTTCAAGAATTTAATATTAACTCAAAAATATGTATACTCGTTCATAGAAAAAACGAAAAAAATTTCATCTTCATATTTCCATGAGTAAGGTATAGTTTTAGTTTTGACCGTGACTTTATAAAACATTCTGTACAGTCTACACACTAACGAAATAATGTAAATAAAAACTGAAATCTCAACAGAATTTTTGTTCTGTTTTCATTGTCTGTCATCATTAGTATGTATATGTATGGCATGAGAATGACGTCAAGAAAACGGTTATTTGAAAAAATAAAACAAAATTAATTAAAAAGAAATATTAAAGATGAAAAATATCATCCAAATACATGCATATATGCATATGTATCTAAAAACCAAAACCACTCTATATACATACATGATAATACAAATTTCTTATGAGACCACATAAACCATATTAGCACATATCATAATTGTAACCACCAATTTTAATTTGTCGTCTACATGCATCATTACATCCAAAACGGAAAAGTGGTTTTCGTGTATTTTTTGTGTTTAACTTTTTATTATATTGTTCGTGTTACTAACTTATTAACATCCCAATATATATATACTGTATACTCTGTATATTCTTCGATATGTACATATGGAAAAAAAAAAAACAATTTTAAAATATTAAATTAATGCATTTTATATCTATGTATGTGCTCAAAAGGCCTACATTATCATATTAGATATTAGCTTTTCGATATTATTTCTTACATTTTTCAATAATTGTATACGAATATATGTGCCTTACCGTATTCCGTATTCATTTTTGTAATGTATACGTATACATTAAACACAATGGTATTTGTGTATAATCAATAAAAATATTAAATGTAGGTATGTACGAGTAGTTAATAATAAACAAACTACAAGACTACAACAGCAACTTTTATTATTAAATGGTATTTTTATAAGCGTGTATTATGAGTGATCTTAGAGATGTTCGAATGAATGAAACTGCATTTTTATCGCAGATCAAGAGCACATAATTGCATCCGGTATTACTCGCGTGATACAAACACTTACACGTACATATGTGTGTGTATGCTCATTATACATACAAATTAATATTGTAATATATAAGTAAACTAAGTAAAATGATTTTGAGTACGATATTTAACAAAACTCAAAACAGTATCAAACAATATGAGAATATGCTTTCATATGTACCATATAAATGGAAACTAAATACATTTTATAATATAATTGTAGATACTGAGTAGATACCTTCTCGTATTATTTTGTAAGAAAATGTGTAATGTCAACATTTTATTATAACAGCCACCGTTCATTCATTCTCTATCTCTATGTCTGTGTAGTGTATGCGTGTATGCTGTAAATGGTAAGTATTTTTGTCTTTGAGTTCGATTCAATATTCAATTACATACACATATACACACTCGTATATAAGTTAATAAAATTATTATAAGTGGTTTAAGAGTGCATTATTATTTATAAGAATATATAGCATTTACTGTAAACTGTACAATATATTGTGATAGTGGTAGTAGTCAGATTACAAATTATGCAATTATGTATGTTAATGATAAAATGTCATTTTATCTAATTTTACTATATGGGTCTGTTATTATTACTATATGGAAGAAAATTATTTATACATTTATTCTTTTTTTTTTTCTTAATGAAAATGAGTGACTTTGGAATAGATCATAAGGGAATTAATCAGAAGTATACATATATGCATGGACTTACTCAAAGATTATGTATGTATAGGTATGTACTTTTCTATTTATTTAAACGAGCAAGTATCATATTCAAACTCAAGAGTTACACCTAATCCAATTTTATTATTATTATTATTATTTTTTTTTCATTTTTGTAAGTTGAAGTAATTTAAGTACAGAAAAACGTAAAGATAACAGAATAGCGTCTTTTTAGTATCTATAGACGATATGAATTTCAGTTATTTTATAATGCATAAGTGTTTTCTTAAAAAAAAAAAAAAAAAAAAAAAAAAAAAATTAAAAATAGAGATACTATACAGTACTACTATGTACATATTTGTTAATGAATTTAATGTGTAATGGGTACTCTACTTATTAATAAGTACACTTTTGAAAATAATTGAAAACTTCAGAACAATAAAATTTTTTGAAAATATGAATAATTTGTTTTATAGACATTTTTTTAAGGGTATGGTAATATAGAAAATCAAGGCCAATGGCCAACTATGTACATGAATAACTGAACATATTATAGCAAAAGTTTAAAGTAAACATTATAAGTTGAAAATTATTTTCCCATAAAAATTCATCTTATAATTTCTGTGTGTAATATTTACATTCGTTTTCATATTAACATAAAGAACATGAGAAATTTTTAAATGAAATATGTGATAATTTTTTCATACCACTAAATGTCTAAATATATGTACATATGCCAGTACTTATACTTATCCCTATACACAATATGTTTATTCATAAAGTAGGTGTATGATGATCTACTTCATCATTATTTAGAGTAGCTGACTATTGAAACTCATTTCACCTTATGATGATAGTTTACAGAATAAATAATTCTATAGTGACATCTCATATCATTGTTAATTTATGATAATTAAAGAAAATGAAAAAAACAAATTGAAATCTGATACAGATTTTATTTGTACTCGTATGCCATGCCATATATTCATATATGTATACTCGTATTAATGTAAAAGAAAAATATTTTAAGAATTTTTCTACAGAATCATAATTATCATAAAAATTGAGTATCATCTTCGAAAATTTATTAGTATTTGTACATAACGTATTTCTATATTCTATATTCTATACAGTATATGAAGTGAGATACTATACAAAAAACTTTGTGATCTTTCTGATATAGGTAATAATTTTTATGATGCCGTAAGTCATATAAATCATTCATTTTTATTTAAATGTTTCACATCAACATGAATTTTTAATAAATTTAAAATAATGATATACTTATACGTATATAATACTGTAGAAACTATAATACCACAAATATTGCATTCCAAACGAGTGAAAAAGATATCAAGAACTTATATAACTTCTTATATTCTCGTCGGTAAATTTTTTTTTTACATTCTGATATTCATTCAATTTTTGTACTACAAAATAATACTCAAATAATAAAAAATAAATTTATGAATTCATTATAAAATGTGTACGTATACGAGTACATATACTCGTGTGTTTCAAAAAGATTTTTTTGCTATACATAAAAAAAAATTAAGAATGAAAAATTTATGATTGAAGCGATTATTGAACCCAAATAATATATAGTGCGTAGTGTATATATAGTACATTGATTAGAGATACGAGGAATATTTTTACAATTACGCCCACAATTTTTTAAAATTTTAATCAATTACTTACGTCAATTTACTACTATGATATTCATTACATCATATTATTATTGTATAATTTTTTCTTGATTATTATTAAAAATAAAATGTGTATAGGTACTGAATTGTTGAAGTTTAGTTTTATAACGCGATGACTGAATACAGTTAATAGCACAACACCATAAATTAATAATTTAACTAAATATTACAGTCATGTATGTAGGTGGTTTAACTCATTTATTAAAAAAAAAAAAAAAAAAAATTATTTTACAATAATTTTGATCCTTACATTCATGTTACTCGATTATTTTAAATTGTTAACAGTTTATTCAACAATTTATTGTCAGTTTTTCTTCAAAAACATGTAAATTTTATACTTGGATTACCTTCCTCTATTTCCATACATGTATATACCAACGTATTTACTATGGTAATCTTATACATATATTTATATATGTATATGTTCAGAAAAATATGTCATCATTGTATGTTAATACCACAATAAATGATAAACAGATTATTATGATAAACAAAACGATTTCTTATATAATAATACACATTACACAGCATGTTCATACACAATAATTTATTCAATTTTAATTGATATTTGCATTATAAATAAATCATAACAACAAAAAAAAGTGTTTACAATTTGTCATTTAAATCCAATCCAAACGTATGTTATAATAGACAATTACTACATATACTACATATACGTATACGTATGTATCTACATAATGTATAAATACGTAAATAAAATTATATGCTGGAATCCTTCTTTTCGATGGGCTCCTTTATCTAGCATGTTTTGAATTTCAATTGAATTGCACTGTACACCGTATAAATATACTCTGTTGTTTTTATATATTTATGTACATACTTTCATATGGGTGCCTAAATATATGTATGTATTACGAGTATGTATATGTAGCTATGTACGTTTAATATAGGCAAGAACATTTATACTATTTTCTGAAATGCTATTTTAATTGACTGCTGTTTTAGCTGTCGGCTGTTGTTGTTAACTGTTGTATGTATGTTGGACTTTCAAATAAAACCGTCTTACTGGCGACTATCTATATCATGAATTTTATTATATCTATTATTTATTTTGTATTTTTTTTTTTTATGTGTGTTTATTTTTTCTTTATTTTTTGCCAATTTCGTTTTGGAATTTAATCACCTTTGTATCGAATACAATTGAATTAGAATTAAATGAAAATAAAATAAATAAAAAATAAAAATAAAAGCAAAAAAACAAAAATAATCTTTGTTAAAGAAAAATTTATTTTTAATTTAATTGAAAATTGATTTCATTCTTAATCCGTTAATAAAAAAATAAAAATGACCAAAAACAAGAAAAAGAGGAAGAAAACTTGAAGAAAATTTAGAAAAAAAAAGAATACATAGAAAATCTACATTTTTTATTACTAATTGCGAAATGTCAACAAAATGTTATCCAGATAAACTCTCAATTATTATCATTAGCATAGAAATTTATTTTTAAATTCTATTTAAAGATTTGTATATACAAATTACAAATTACAAATATGTACATATATGTATGCATATACGTAATAACATATATAAGATACTCCTACGATCATTGGTACCTATAATATATAATGTATATATGTACATAACAAATTAAAAATCAATAAGCTAGGTTTTCGAACTAAATGTCTTTGAATTATAGATATTTACCATATATTTTGTTTCTTTTTTTTTTTTTTTTTTGCCTATACCATATATGAAAATACAAACATGAAAATTTTATAAATTCCATAAGATCTTGAACTTAAACTTGCGAAGATTTTAAATATGTAATATGTATGTACATATATACTATACTTCACATTCACATAACATAAATGCATAATATTTAATACATTGAAAGTTATGTATACATAAAAAGTATGTGTATATGTGCAATAATATATGTAATGTTATAATGTTATAATACCGTGTTCAACAAACTGAAATTAATGTTATTTGAGGAGATTATGTATGTAAAATGTTTTTCTTTTTTCATTTGTTTGTTTGTGTATCTTTTAGTTGTCAATAAATATCTTTTATTTTCACTTAAAAATCTATTATATACGTTCACATTATATGTACATATATCTACCTAAGTATATGACGAAGTGTACTATAGAACACTTTTATGCTCATATATACAAATATATATATTCTTTTTAGAAAACTTGAACTGGGTATAAAAATGATCTTGTCTTGTCATCTTTTGTCGTTCAATAACAAGTATCCTTTTTTGTATATATTCATATAATATGAGTAAAATTCATCTTATTTATTTTTTTTTTCTACTACATCTTACTTATACATCTTTTATTCGCTTTTATTATATCAAATTTTAATTCATTATCTAATAGATAACAAGAATTTTAATAAAAATTCAATTTCAATTTTATATTTTCATTCAATTTTCAATCTAATATGTAGATACTAACAGTTCGAGCATTTTCAAAATGATTCGTTGAAAATACACGCAAAAAATAATAATAATAAAAAAAATTAAAGTAAAACCACAAATTATAAAACGAATAAAATACCATACTTTCAAATTTATGTTTTTCAAAAATTGTTTTTCGCAATAATAATAAAAAATTACAGTATTGGGATATTAATAATACAACGCATTCTATATACATGTATATATATGTAATAATGAATATCATTAATTTAATAATACATATATACCAGCTTTATTTGCGATTAAATTTATAGCATCCAAAGATAACAGTATAGTATCAATTACATTTTCATTTTTATGCAATTTAAATGAGAGAAAAATATTTTATGTTTTTTTAATTTTTTCCTTTTTTTTTCTTGTATTTAAATCATATGAAGATTATAGGAGGTAAATGGAAAACATCATCTTTAACATCACTGTTTTGATATAAGAAATGACGAAAAATTTTATGATAATTTACCATTTAAATGAAATTTCACCTGTTTGTTTATTTGGTATAAAAACTAAATAACATATATGTAATTTATACTTGAAATTTACTTATCGGATTTATGATATTAAAAAGATATCTCTTAATATTTAGAGGAACTTTTGCAGAAGAAAAATTAGATACATTATTGATTTCAATAAAAATAACAGTCGCATTAATTATTGTAAAATAATGAAATGTTTTTAATCGTAAAAATATGATTTTATCATTTTGAAAAAAACAGTATACGATTATTTTCTAGAAATAAAATTAATATCGATCTATTCGTATACAATGTACACCTGTTTTCCCAAGATCAAAATGTAAAATTATTTTTATTTTTTTATTTTTTTCAAACATATTACATGCAAACGTTTAACTCAACAAAACAATTATTGTAAGCGAAGTATGTGTGCCTCAGCCTGTATATAAAATACTAGCGTGTGTACTAGGTACTAGCTAGCCAATGATAATAATCTGAAGAAATATTTACTCTAATTACCTCCGGTGTTAGTTCAGTTTTATAATTATTTTCTTTTTCTTTTTTTATATTTATGCATATAATACTTACGAGTGCACACTGTACATACTTATGAGTAAGTATATGTTATTATTATTCACGTAACATACCTACCCAGCTGACCACTCAATGAACTAGACTCACAGTGAATTCATAGTGAATGCCAAAAATCTTCACGAAATGAATAATTTTTCTCTTATTCATTTTGAAAACACGAAATGAAAAATAAGTGAATTATTCAAAAATGGGTACATTATGAATACACAAAGTGATTGAAATTAATATGAATTATATTCATATTAAAATTCATTTGATGAATGACGATTTATGTAAACTTATTTTAATTTTATGATTAGGCGAATTCATTCGTTTTATCTTTGTAAAATGGTTGCGATTCAAAAAGCCTAACACTATGGAATCACTTAGTGAACGTAAAGTGAAATTTTTTACATATTTCTTTTTCATGTACTAATTTGTAAACTGAAGCGATATAAAATGTAGTTATTTGAGTCTAAGAATAAGGAATAAGTAAGTGTTTTAAATTCTGCGTAATATTAGTTTATTAAAAATAAAAAGTAAAATAAATAAAAAGTAACGAAGTGATTAAAGAGTTTTTATTTGAATTATTCAGAAAAATCAAAACGAAAAATAGGAATATAATAATTAGAGCCAGGTTTCATTGATTATTCACATTGTGAATGGTATTTTACCTTAACAAGCTGCATTCAATATGAATTCATTTCGTGTTTTCATTAAATATTCAGTAAGTGATTTCAAAATGGGTTTAATAAGTGAATTCACTATGACCAGCTATAGCGTAAAAATTTTTGAAATAAAATATCTTCACTAATGATTCACTGTGAACGTTCACGTGAAGAATCACTTGGGTGAAATGAATTCAGAACGAATTCACTATGAGTTCACTTGGTCAGCTGGGATGACTAAACGCCATGCATATACTTAAGTATAATATTCTTATTTGTAATAATATTAATAATAATTATAATACCAGTAATAAGTACATACTTATATAGTGCAAAAGTATAAAAATTAATTTACGATAGTTCAAAAAATGTACATTCCACATTTATGATACCAGTCCATTATCTATTGTTCGGTTTTTATTCAAATATCACTTCATGTGTGCGCTATATTTCAAAGTATTACTATGATACTTTACGTCCAGCTTATGAAGAGTTAATGAATATTTCAGGTGATTTTCCTGTACACATACATATGCAAGTATAGATACATATCACATGTATTGTATATGATTATGGATATTTTGTATGAAAAACTGAACTGTTTTCGTAATAAAAATATATCACGGTATATACAGGAACAAAAAATATCCCTTAAAGCATTTATGTAAGTATTTTAAAATATATGCATGCATCAGTAGCAAACTATGTAGGTATATGTACATTCAAAAATTTAGAGTGCATTGAAAAGTTATAAAAAATGTGAACGTTTTGTATTTGTGCAAACATAAAATAGACATAGACAGAAATAAATTTAAACACACCCTCCCACCTGCAAAGTTTAAATAACTGAAATATTTTTATATAATTTATACGCGATATATTAGATCGCTGATATGCGCATATATATGTACTTCAAATTATTGTAATTTATTTATAGCACACACCCCTAATTTATTGAATTTTTCCTTGTATTTTTTTTTGTTGTTATAAGTATTTTTTAATGTAAAAAATGTTTTTTTTTTCTTTTCAATGATGTATAGAATTTTATTATTTAAACCATTCCCGTTTAAGTTAAATATAAGTGTGTATTCGAAATTGATATACGATGAATGTAAGTAAAATGTAATTGTGTAAATGAGTAAATGAATAAATAAAAATTTTGTGCCATATTTAACTCTTTTACATACGAGTATTATAGTAAATGTATCAAAGTATGTGCATGTGTGTGTAAAGAATATCATAGTCCCGCATAAAATACATTTTATAAGTTTGTCTCTTGTATGATAATATTACAAATTCAACAGCGAATACATTTACTTTGATATCGAATAAATTCAATAAATATAAATGATATGGATAACAGATGTCAAGCAAATTAATAAATGCGGGCATTCATTTGTGATTATATGAAATAAATTCTTTATTTATCTACTATACATGCTATATACAAATTCACATTACTCGAATATTTACGCGTGGTGAGTAAGAAAAATGAAATTTTTTTTTAAATTATTGAAAATAAAATTTTCCAATATCATCTTCATATAAAAACATCTTCGTATGATTAATCATATACACATAATGATGAAAAATAGAAAACTAAAATTAAGATAGAAAATAAATTTATGAGAAAACATACATTGTATTGTACAAATACTTATGTTATGTAGATATACATACATATATGAATACCGTATACATAGATGCAGAATTAACGATTGCTGTATAAATTGTACAAATATGAAATTATTAGTCATAACTTTTAATTTAGCACTGAACAAGAGACATAAAATAAGTATATGTATAGGAATATATATGCATTCTCATGCAATACCTATGTACATATGTACATACATTACATATACGCATACGAGTATGTGTATTGCTATTGCATTTCATATGACTACTCGTATGTGAAAAATATTTGCTGTCATTATCATCACATAGTAAATGAAATTTAATTAAATAGATGAGTCAATAATGTGAGTAAATTGTCGTATCGAATGATGATAATAATAATAATGAAAAAAAAAATTATTAATAATTCTTTTAAAGGGGTTAACCTCAATGAAGCAGAAAAAAAAATCAAGTCAAGGCTATTTATTCTCTATTCTCATATCTGGGCTTTGTTCAATATGCTGGCTTTATGTTTGTTATAATCATACACTATCGTGTACGTCGTATAAATGAAATTATATGACTTTATAATCACAGATAAATAATTATTTTCATGTGACATTCTAATGCCAGTAGTATGAGATAAAAAAATAAATAAAATAAATAAAATATAAAAAAAAACATTTTTTTTTTCTTTTACATAAATAAATTATAGATCAAGGATTCATTTTGACGGATGTATCTATTTGTTTGTATACGTATATATTTAAGTTTTTATTTTTTCATTGATATCATCTTTAACATCGAAATTATATAAAATTTATGAACTTAAATCACAATTTATTTCTATTGTTTTGAATTTTTTCCCAGCATCTAAGTAAGTACTTACTGAATTTACTTATGTGTATTTTCTTGAAGTCTGATCTGTCTGATCAATGTTAAGGATAAAATCTAATCAAAACAAATGATTAACAAACAGAGAGTTACTTAATCATATTAATGATATAACAGCCATCGAAATTTTAGCCTCGAGCCAACAAAACGTTGGCTGATGTTTAATAATCCTGGCACCCACTCACATGACAACACTCAATTTTCTTTTAAGTTTTATTTTTTTTTCTTCTCATTTTACCACTAAATAATAATGCCAAAATAATACACGATAAGACTATACAATTCTCTCAACGCAAACACATACAAATCATAAGGAACAGAAATTATTTTTTGGTGTATAAATAAACACAATTCATTCAATAGAATTATATTTATCTTATTAATTATATGCGATTATACCAATAATCATTGTTCCTTTAGGTTAAAATTTTCGTAATGCAAAACAACAGAAAATCTAGAAGTTTAATACTGTTATCTGTAAAAATGCTATTTTTATATGAGCACATAATATAAAGTACATACGAGTAAATAATCGAATGAATATACATAAGCATACGAATACGAGTATACACAAAGCATGTAGGAGTGTTAAAATTTGTATACACTTCATTCATTCTTCAGTTTTTTTTATAATCTATGTATTTTTTAGGCTTAAGCTTTATGTGCATATCGAATTATAATCCTGGGAAGCTATATCCTAAAGGCTTTTTAAGTTAAGTTAAAAAAAAAAATATATTTTTTATGTTTCGATTTTTTTTTCTTATTTCTTTTTAGTTTTTTCGTTCTTTCGTTCATTTTTGTTTTTCCTTTGTTCAACCAAATCAAAGAAAACTCATAAAAAGTTATAATTTATGGTAATAAATTATGATTTCTGTTTCTCATCTTTACAATATTTTACTCATAAACAAAACTTATTCTACATTTATGTATGTATAGGTATACTCGTATTCGTATCTCGTATATAGAACGTACATATGTCGTATATATAAACTCTATAATCATATGCTTTGGTATATCCTATTGTTGTTGGGTATGTAATTGTTGAATTTATTTTCGAAGTTACAAATTACAAATATAAAATATAGGTGTCGAATTTATAACAACCAAAAAAAAAAAAAAATGAATAAATAATATAGGTACATACATATATTAAATGAAAATGCATTCAATTCTTTGGAACATAAGTATAATAGTTCTGAAATACCCACACAGTATAAAATCACATCACATCACCGCAGATATGCATTTATTCTGTTATAATACTTTTTGGTTGATATTGAATTTTTAACTTCATAATAATATGTAGGTGTTATGAATTTTTCTTCTTCTTCTTCTTCTTTTTTAAGTTGAATCTCATTCACTATAGTGTCAAAGTGTACGCATGTACCTATACATTTTTACTCTTTTATTTTCTGGTATTCATAATTTTCTTGATTTAGTTGTTGTTTTGATAAAATAGGAAGTTTTGGTTTTTTTTTTTAATGAATCATCTGTAACATCTGAATAAAGGCACAAGACGTACAGATAATTTGTAATCATCATCACTTTGGTAACATATGCTTCACATTTCTTGTATTATACTTAGGTATCATATATAACAACTTGTATAAATGTTATGTATGTACATACATGCTTTGTATCTTGTATATGTATACATAATGGATTTTAATGGATAATACACCTTCTATACTAGACATTACTCTAGAATTATGAATATATTCGTTGTGGTTTTACAGATTTTTCATATACCATCAGGATGATCTGCCAAAAGATCGTTGTTAAATGTAAATAAATCAAGAAAAAAGAAAATATGAAAAAATATATTCCTATGCAGATTAACATCAAAAAGTAAACACACGTTTTCACATTCTTTCTTTTTGAATAAAAAAAAAAAAGAAAAAAAAGAATGAAATTACGTATTCTTGTATATACTTAAAATGACAATATAAGTATGTGTAGATACATTATCCATGTTATTTTTGCTTGAATTTGAATTTAATATAAAAGTGCATTATTAATATTATTGCCATGTACATATATCAATTTATATAAAGTGTATGTGTGCATGTGTCGTGTGTATCATACTTTTCATTCAATTTTAAAGCAAATATTTATTGAATTTTCATGTTACAATGCAAATTTTATTCTTTTTTAAAAATAAAACCGTCCTTATGTTGTGTGTTATATGCAAAATATGTACATACTTATATGAAGAAAATAACATACAATTTAATAAAATAAAATATAAAAATATTTCAAAATTTAACCTTTGTATGACGTTTTCTACCTACACATGAATATGTAAATATGTTAGTTTATAAGAATCTTCTGTCAACTATTATAACATTTATATTATTTTTCAATCATAACTTCATACATAATGTACAGGTAAAGTCCTAAAAGATGACCACTTATAAAATATGACTATCTCGTAAATATGACAACTCAAAAATTTTACATTAGGGCTGGTATTCACCAACATAGATTATCTTTTATCTGAGATAAAGTGTATTCATCAACCTGGATAAAACACTACTCGGATATTTTTAAGACAACCTCAGAGTGGTATTATAAATATCGTTCGAACATAACCTTGTTATTAACAGCAACAGCGCAAACAAAGATAATGTGGTACCACTGTACTATCATCTTTGCATATAATTATCACTCACAGAACCTTTTTTTCATTTTGTAATATAAAAATACAATCAGCTGACATGTTTGACACACATGTTCGATCCGAAAACGAAGTTCGAAAACAAATTTTATCAAGGTTGATGAATAAGCTGAAATTGTATCAGGCTAAAATATATCCGATGGATATATCCATGTTGGTGAATACCATCCCAGAAGTTTTAAAAGATGACTATGTTTAAAAAGTAATGTCTGAAAAGATGACTAGTCAATGTATTAATGGTTAAAAATAACGTAAAAATGTACCGATATTTCTAACGCGACAAGACTTAGAAAATACACGTTATACTCATATAAGTTCATTTAGTTTTAATATGATTAAAAATATTGTGCACATGTGTAAAATGCCACCAATTAAAGGCAAGTGTACATTTTTAAAATTATCAGATAAACTAAAAATTATAAATGAATTTAAAAAAGATGCTAGTTTATGTTTCTTTTAAAAAAAAAATATGGAGTGGCTCGTTCTACAATTGTGAATTTTAAACATAATTCAAAAACAAAAATTCCAAGCATATGCAGGGAACATTTATGTAAATTAGAGACAACGAAAAAAAAACTCTTCGAAATTCTGAAACTCCGAAAATGGAGCGTCATTTAGTTAAATGATTTTTAATACAACGAGATATAGAAATGTTCTTATTACCGCTTCAATAATTAATGCCAAAGCTAAAAGAGAAAAAACAGACACTAATTAATGTGATTTTCAAACAAAATAATATCAAAATGTAAAAATGCGTAGGTAATAAAAAATATAATAAATGAAATATATTGTTTAATTGATTGGTTGTTAATTTTGACTGAATTTTGTGTTTCGAAAAAAGATATTCGAAAAGATGACTGTTTCGAAAAGATAAAACTGGCTGACATTTAATTTGGTCATCTTATCGAGCGTTACCTGTATATACAAAACAAAACAAAAAAAATTTTTTTTTTTGTTATTTTTTTTTTTTTTTTGATAAACAATAAAATTAAATTCCAAATCGTATACAAAGAATTTTACATTACGCATATATGTATCTACTTACTAACATAATATAGATTTATATTTATATTACACACACATTTATGTAATATGAATTTCATTTGTTTTTTAATTTATTATTAACTATATTAAAAGACATTTGATATCTTATATTTTATATATGCATATCACATCCATGTATTATCATAATATCATAAGGCATTATATACATGCGATTATAATAAAGTAATCAGAATTGAAAATTTCATGCATTCAAAATAAGAAAAAAAAGAAATGTATGTACATATTAATAAAAGAATTGACTGAGAAAAGTCCTATATGTATACGAGCATTATACAAATATATTTAGATACATATTTACATTCGAAAAAATACATAATAAAATCCACTATAAATACACCTTATATTCGGAATAATATTCAATACACAGTTATAATCATTAAATTATATTTACGTGATTTTTATATTTTTACGGTAATAATTCATTCATTACTTTTCATTAAATTTTAATAATTGAGCTTCTACTTTTGAAAGTGATCAATGCATCAAATATGTACATATGTATATGTATGTACATAAATACATATAATTGAAAAATATAGAAGATAGAGAAGTCCTTTTACTACCTCTTTCAATATATGTGCGTAATGTACATAGATGCACATTAGATATAATATGCTTCTACGGATATTAAATAGATAATCATTTTATAAATCATTGAAAAATAATGTTTAATATATAAAATATGATAACCACATACACATATGTACATATGTATATACGTTTTACTGGTATTACGATGGTTATTGCCAATATAATCGATACGAATGGCTGAATAAATGATAAACGATATTGGTGTAAAAAATTCCACTAGATTCAAACAACTTTTTGTTGTTGTTGTTGTTGTTTTTTTTGTGTATTTTTATATTTTATTTTCTGTAATATTACGCAATAGATACGAGCTAATAATAATATGTGTGTGTTGTCATAATAACATAACATTAATGATTAATAAAATTTCTAGCGAAAAATTATGATCAAAAATTCATAAACACACCAAAATTATTTAAACACCTTAGAGCTTGCGAAAATTATTATTGTTCATTGTGTTGTGTATTACATTACTATACACGTAAAATAACGATGTTATAATATGTGAGTGTGTATAGTAAAAGAGGGTAGAAGTACAAAGATTATAAATTTATAATGGCCTTGTAATATTTATATATTTATAATGTGATTAATTCCATTTAAGATTAAAAAAAAAAAATGTTTTTTATATTTTTTAGCAAATATTTGATCGTAAAAATAAATCAAAATAAAATGTTTGTTTGTTTGCGTTGTTGCTGGTTTTTTTTATTTTTTTTTTTCGTTTTAATTTCCGCAATAAAATGATAAAGCTGTATAAAGCGGTATATTTTTGTGTCTGTATATTTTGTGATTGTATAAGGAATCATGGCTTGAAGAGTCCCATATAAAATAAATGATTAATTTGGCGAAGATCTTTCGTATCGAGATGTGCATATATGTACATATGTATGTAAGTATTTAATTACATAGTATAACATCGATATAAAATCTATTAACACACCTCATACATATAAAAGAATACATTTGTGTATGTGTAAGTGATAAGAAAATTTAATATGAAAATACTAAAAAAAAAACATTTTCTAAATACAAGTAAAATCACTTAAAATCTTATTCTGAATCACATAAAATTATTAATTCATATTGAAATTATTTTTTTTTTTACATTTATTACATTGATCATAATAAAATTATTAATTCTCGTATATAATTTTCACATAAAAATATCATACACAAGTGACATTAAATGTAATTTTCATATCGAATAAGGCATTTTAAACGTGTAATTAAAAATAATTTAGCATATTTTTTGCTGTCATTCATATTTATTTGTGCACTTACCAACATCAATAAACATACCTATATATATGTATTTACATACGAGCATTAGATAAACATAGATAGATTACAGATTGATATGTAGCAAGTTCATGTAATATTTGCTTTTTATTAATGCGACTTCTGTATTCGATTTTATTACTCAATTTATAGTAGCGCGAATAACTAAAATTTACTACATATTTCATTTATTGTTTTTCAATTATGTATATATTTTTCAATCTTGATATGATAGTGATTTTTATTGCTTCTATTCATTTAGTTATCATAAAAAAACAAACATTTAAAATGCACATTTATTACATAATTAAGTTTTCTACCTGATTATAATATGATTTTAGATTTTAGTTTTTAATTAGAAATGATCCATAAAAAATATGCATACAAATGTAATGTATTATATGGGGTTTACTAATAAGCGCGTCAAAACTTCAAAATTAAAAAACACAATGACCCGTACGGCCGTACCAATAACAGTACCTATACTAAAGTCTTTATTAAAAAAAAGTTGACTACTATTAGCAAAAAAGTGTACCAATAACGATTTTAGCAAAGACTTTTTAGTTAGTGCAGACTTTAGTGTCAGCTTCTTGATAGACACTAATATAAATCTGACTATAGTAGTAGAATGTTATTAGTACGTGCCAATGATAACTACTTACAAGTAGTAGTAGTAGTAGTAGTAGTTGAATAATCGATTACATTACGTTATAAAAATAATATTATTTAAATGTTCTCCCTAGTATTCTTCATCTCAAAATCTGGATCGGCTTCCAATTGTTCTAAAGTGAACTTTATAAGCCTTCAAATAAAGATCATGGTGTAGAATTCTTCATCAATTTCTCGTAATATAAGAAATGTATGGCGAACTTCGAATAATTTCTACGCGTTATTGAATCGTATATTTCTGTCACCAGAAGATCCAGACAAGTCATAATGCGGTCTAAAAGGCCCAACTATAATCGACATACCTGACATAACAAACATAAAAAAAAATAACGAATGTTAAAACGTAACATTTGGTTAACTATAATAACATAGATAACATACTAAACATAAGCAATACGAATTTCACAAAATGAGCTTATGGCTTATGTTACTTATGTCATGTACGCTCTCGATCCGATCGTACCAATCGTACTGCTTATGTCGAGCTTATGTTAAACGAATTTTTAACGAATGTCGGTAATGTTAATTAAAGTTTAGCTCATTGATTTGGCTGTGTTCGGCTACGACATATGTCATAGCTTATGTCATGTCAGCAATCAATGTCGATTATAGTTCTACCTAAAAGGAGGCAAGCTTATACATGTCCTCGTTTTATAATAAAAATAAAAAATAAAATAAAATAAAATCGCATACTTCTTCATGATCACCTGTCATACAATACTGAGCACAGCAATCAATGTTTCTGGTTGACTTTTCGATAACTTTTATCGAGTTGTTGTTGTGGCGTTGAAAGTTCTGACGTTCCTATTGATAAACCCTATACAACATACAACTCAGTATAATATTACTTACATATATGCAAACATGTACATATGCGTATTATGAAAAGGTGTACGATAAAGACAAGAAAATTTATGTATTAAAATCATTATCCTTCAATTCGTATGGTTAATTAAAATATTTATTTCCAATGAAGATATTCAGTTAGTAGTTATATTTAATTGTATGTACGTGTTATGAAAAAAATTCAAACGAAATTAACTGATGATATTTTAATTAAATAAATTGCTTAAAGTATAAAATTTTTCTTTTAATATTTAGTTTTGTTTGATGTCATAATTAAAATCGGTATCGATTGAATAATTAACCAACCTTTCAACAATTCATGCATGTTAAACAAACTTCATTTCAGAAAGGAAATTTGTTTTTTTTTTCTCATCTACTCGTATGTATGTGTAATTAAAATTATAAATTAGCAATAGACATTAAAACAATAAATCCGAAAATGTATCAAATATCTATATAGCAATGAATAACTACTGCGTTTGATTTTTAACCGATGCGAACTTCTCTTGTTCAACACATCTTTCTTATATTTTTCTTAAATATGTATGCAATTTAAACTCCATAATTGCAATAAAATCATTCAAAAAAAAAAAAAAAATGAAAAGAGGAGAAGAGAAATTATTCGTTTAATTTCATGGATAATTTACTTATCCTATTATAATGTGTATACATATATGAAATTTTGTTGCACAAAATGTTTAATAAATTCTCATATGTAATTTTCAATATTATAGTAAGAATGTACGAGTATGTGTGATTACATTTGTATGAGAACAATATTCCCGTGCTTTTGTTTATTAACATAAACGAAGTAATTTTGAAAATTATTCAATAAATAATTTTGACACTGAGTAATTGCCGAACGTAATCAAAATAATATTTCACCATTTAAATTTACTATATAAAAAACCTGTTATGAGGATTCTCAAGCTTTCTAAAATACAAATTTTGCAATACAGAAAAGGAATTTAATAAATTGCCAGCAGTTATTTTCGAGAAATATTGAGAAAAGTAAGTAATAAAAAGAGAAAACTACAATTTGGATTTAATATGAAATAATTTGGAATAAGTTTTCCTTGATTTAAACTGCATCATAAATAAGGATGATTGCATAAAATTTAATCTGCTTGTCGAAAAATTTTAATTTTTATGTGCACACACATATGTATACATATATGTAGGTACATATATAACAGAAAAAGACGCAATGGAAAAGAATTACATTAAAAATAAAAAAATTGCATTCGTTTAATTTGTTAAAAAAATTCTACTTATGATTAATTTTCATTTGCATATATGTATATTAAGAAATATGTAAGAAATTATACAAGTATATGTATGTGGAAAAAACATTTTTTAAGAAAATTAATTCAAAATTCAAACTGTACATACGAATATATGTATATTTATGTATTGCATACACATGTATCTATTATATACGTAATTCAATTTCATGCTTACTACTACCATATTACTTTTGAATGGCTATTATTTCATTTTAATGTTGATTGCATTTTCATGTTTATAAATGTATGAATAAAGTAGCAAAGGATTTTTCTGAATGTTGTTTGCTTGCGATGAGAATTCATCAAGGTTTATAGATATTTTGTGTATAATCGTACCAATGCATCTTCAGATATAAATTTATACTTATAATGTAAATGTACAATTTTCCAAAGTCCATTACTGATAAAAAATTGCAAGAAATCAAAGAGCTTTTCTTTTCTTCGTTTTTTTTTCTTTGTTTTTTGCTATATAATATACACGCACATAAAAATTTACATTTTTGACTTCTTCATTTACCCGATCGTGATTTTGTTAAATTGAAAAGTGTTACATATACACAGACACAAATATTATAATATAAGTATGTATATATACAATTTGTATATAAGTAAGTATACGCAAACGCAATATACATATACATATATTTAATACACACACACACACACAAAAGCCTAAAATTAAAAAAGAAAAAACACAGAACTGACTAAAAGCATATGCATAAGAAACAAATCAATGAACTTGGCCTGATGTAAAATGTGTTAAATCGTAAGCAATTTATCATTATCAACTAAAAATAGTATATTTTTATTTATTTTTATTTTCATTTTTTTTTCTTTTTCATTATTATTTTGTTCTCGTTTCTTTTCTTTTATCTGTATTTTTTCTTCCAATTTGTTATGTTTGCATTGAATGAAAATTCCATATAAACAAAATAACAAGTGAATGAAATGCATTCATTTAATGCCCATACACACATACATATGTACCTAATTATATATACTACAAATACATAAAGAACGAATGCAAATAAGCAATTACTTATAATATAGATTATTGTTATTACAGAAAAAGATGTTTTATCTGACAGATAAATTAATTGAGTTTCTTTGAAATATCATTTTAAAGTATAATTTTCTTTATGTGTATATTCAATGGTTACCTATAGCTGTCTTAATGATGACCTCAGATACCTCAGAAAACAAATTTTAAAAATTGTTTAGTGTCATTCACAAACAAATTGAAGGAGTTTTCTTGTACATGTGAAGGAAAGAAAATAAAAAATTATGTAAAGATATGTACCTATAATATATTGTGTATATTTTGTTATGATTTTTTTTTTTTTTCATTTTCAAAATTCTAAACATTTTGTTTTCGCTCATCAAATGGATATCATGGAACTTAAATTAAACATTGAAATAAAAATTTATGTTTCATTCTAACCAGCATTTCAGATTACATACCAGCAGTATCATATCAAAATGTATCTGTAATAAATGAATTGATGAGCTGCTGTTATAAACAAATCAACAGATAAATTTAATAATATAGGTAAGTAGGTGGTGTTTATCATATCGTAATAAAAGCAAGAAGCAACGATACTCATATTATTAATTCTAAAGAAATTTTTAAAAATTATAAATCGATAACTCGCTGTTCAACAAGCATAGAATATTTGAAAAATTATTTTCCTACCTACTGGTTTTGTCGATTTTGTATTTCATATTATAAAAGCAAAAGTCGATGATCAGAACGATTATCGCTTAACCATAACTATAGTAACTTGATCATTTTTTACACTTTAGATTTAGATAATAAAAAAATTATTATTTTAATAAGAGTACAAAAAAATCTGTTGTGTTGTGTATAATGTGTTCCACTCCATCAAAATATAAACTTACTGATATTCAAAAAAATTTTGTAAAATCATTTTGAAAACCCCATGACGAGATTATGTGCACATTATTTATGTACCTACTCGTATATATATACTTGATATATACACATCACAAAATCATCGTACATAAGTACATAATAACCTTTATCCATCTCTGTATTTATGATCAAAATTCAATAATAAATTTTTGCTACCACCTTAATTCAATATTTTTATTCAGAATGAACGAAAAAAAATATATATGTTTGAATATTTAATTTTATCCAACAGCGATTCAATTTTGTTTAAGAAACCGCCTAGATATTGAACTTTGTACAACATATAAAATTGGCCAACCAAAATATGTATATTATACGTGTACTTTGTGCGGTATCCATTCAATTACACATTTAACTTACTTGTTGTTCACTTCCATTACAACTTCGGTTCGATTGTTGAATTCAATATCGAAAAACACAAAAACACCTTACCAAAATACATTACGTACGTACGCAGAAATTTTTATATTTTCAACGTGAAAATATTTTCATGGGTATAAATATGTTTTTACTAAAATATAAAGTGTATATGTGTAGGAATGTATGTTTAAATTGATTGAAAAAGCAATTTTTTTTTATGATATTTTTTTTTGTTTTATCATAACACATAACACCTTCTTAGATGTGTACATACAGCAGCACACGTTGTAGAATTTTTGATATAAGTACATACATACTGTAAATTTCATATAATAAGTAATACAAAATCTACTCGCATAGGTAACATACATAGTTTATGCGTGCAATTAAATAAAATTTACTGCATATTTCACAAATCGAATAAGGTATCTATCTACTGTCTAGATATTATATATCTATGTCTATTAAAATTCCCAACAAAAATTTTATTTTAATTGAAAACAAAAATAATAAACACAAGACAAAAGTGTATATCATAATTTAATTGGATACAGTTCTCAAAGAAAGATTCATTCAATACATGAATATATCGGTTATCTTATGTGTTTATAATCTAAATGGATATCAAAATGTAAAATAAATGCAACTAAAAATCAAATAAAAATAAATTTTTCGACAATATCAATTTTTAGTTGTTTTTTTTTTTTTTTTTTTTACTTTTTCTCAATTTTATTATTAGATGAATAAAAATAAGTATACGAGTACATTGTGTGGATTTCAATAATTGTATGTATTATTTTTGTGGTTAATATATGAGATACATACTGCATGCATATTGATACTGGATATGTATGTATGTAATAGAAATTTATTCATGTATGCGACAAGTATATGCAATGTAAATTCACTGTTAACAATATTGTAAATTCTTATAATGGATTGTGTGTGTACGTACATTTTGAATATCGCTATACGCGTTTAGACATTTGGACATGTTATATCTGCCATTTATAGAAGATAATATGTTTTCGTGCCTAATTAGATATAAATAAATTTATGAACACTGTACACACTACTATGTGCATTTTGAGTAAAATAAATTCAATTTTATGATTATTATCGGCATTTTCTTTTGTTTATTCACTTCACGTATGCGTATCTATATGGATCTGCATTTGAATGTACAAGTATATATTATTAGTGGTAATATGGATTTTAGAATTATATTATTTTTTAAAAGTTTAAATGAATATAGAATTTCGTTTTGTATAGAAGAAATAATAGAAGTAATAATAATCGTGGATAATTAAAATTTTTTACATAATTTAACGATTTTTAATTAACTGAAAATACGATAATAATACTTGCACATATAACAGGTAATACCGACAATTAATAATCATGCGGTTACAGTGTATCATACTACTGCAAAAGCAAATACCAAATTCTATGGATTTAATTGTAATCTACTTGTATTTTAATTAATTAATTACTTCAAGTGCAAGGATTAACACAAAGTCAAAAAAAAAAAAAATGAATAGAAAATTAAAACATTTTATAGATATGTACATTTTATATAGATAATGTCAATGTATGCTATATATGAATTGGATAATTCTTTCCAATTAAAAATAAAAGAAACACATACCTACGAGTATTTAAAATTTCAAACAGAAAATTTCTATTTAATTAAATCAACATTTTTCAATTCTTTATACAATTTATAGTTAAGGAATTTTTTCTGGTAGACAAAAAAATACATTTAAATAAAAATAAAAAAATTATAGATATACATAATATTTGAAACTTATCCAAAAACAAGAAAATTTTTTTTTCAACAATTAACCAAAAATAAACGATTTACATGTACTTTATGTATAGACAAGTATAGATACATATCTACTATAGAATACATTAGCAACAAGAAAAAAATGTGAACTAAAATTTTCATTAAAAAAAAAAAAACAAGATTACGATCAAAATATGTGCATTGCATACCATGTAAATTTTGTCACAAAAAATAAAAGTGAAAAAAAACATGTTTTACATAAAAAATTGTATATCCATGTAATAATTAAAACGGTTATGTTTTCACAAATTTTTTAACACCTGATTTCAATGTATCTAGTGTTTTTTTTTCTTCTCTTAATCCAATTTGAAGTTTTTTTTTTGTCCTTACCAAAAGTAATAAATTTGATAAATTTTAATAATTTTTAAACTTTAAGTAGGAGTAAAATTAGAAGAATTTGTAATGAATTTGACAAAACAAAAAAGATATTATACGCGGATACCTACTATCTGTACGTGCGCATATAATTCATGTAGACTATATCCACGTGACATCCAAAACTTAATTTTGTTTTTTTGACTTTGTTTTAACTCGATTCAAAATATTCGTAAGCTCATTTTAGTATGTACTCCAGATCCATTATTAGATTCCAATGTTTTTCAAAATAATATATTATGGCCACATGTTGATTTTTACTAGTTTTTTATGCAATCAGAACATTAACTCTGTTTGTACGCCCTAAATTTGTTGATTTTATTTTTTGTCATAGATTCGATTATTATTTATTATAGGAGAGGATTTAATTAGTAATAAATTTAAATCGTCGTTATACGCATATACGAGTACATTTAGTCATTGACTATATAATAATACATTGTAATATGTATTATTATATAGTCAATGATTTAGTGCTAATGTGTAGATATGTATCTAATAAAAATGTAGATTTAGAAAATATTTTAAAATAGTATCTCATTTTTAATATTTATAACAGTGGAATTCACAATCTTTTGCTTCTAGGCTACAGTATAGTAGTAAATGTAGAACCAGGAATATTATTTCATGCTAAATAAATAGTGAATCCACATCTTACAAAATAACTGCAACTAGTGACGTAATCACTACAGCATGGCCCAAATTAGTTGTCATATCAGTATTGCAATCGGTTGGTATGTGTATGAAAAAAGATATGCATAAAATTTTTGTGCGAAGAATAAACAAAACAAGTTGTGTTCATAATTTGCTCGATCGATAATTTCTATTAGAACAGAAAGTAGACGGATTTAACAAAAGCATATCTTTATACAAAAATTTTAATAACACATATAAACATACGCGAGAAGTGTCAACTAATTTGAGTCATACTTGGTCATACTCTAACATAACTAACTTTACAAGCAACAGATTGACAATAGGTTGGTGTTTGACAAGCGTAATTTTCCAATTTGTTGTTGCACTGCTGTATCATCGTAAAAATTTACTCTTGTAAAGTTGTAACTATATCTTCACAATGGGTGCGTTCAGTTCATTGCAGCGATGCAAGTCAGCGATGAAAATGCAGCGATGTTTAGATAATCGCTACATACAATTTACTGAACTGTTTACAGCGTAATCCGCTGTGAACAGTTGATTGTAAGTAAGTAAGTTGATATTAATGCAATGAAATTTTTTTTTAATTTTTGCTGCCTAAATTCCTGAGAAACTTGGAATTATTAGCATTTTAAAACCATCAAAATGAAAAGTAATTTCATCACTCTCGTAATAAAAAATTATACACCTTGCTAATAAATATGTATTAACTTTTCAACCATTTAAATTCATCTTTCAAACATGTCAAAATTAATTTACGATGAATTTTAAAGCGAACTTTTTTTCAGCTGCAATATATTTTAATCGCTGCAAAGTAGCGACTATGCAGCAAAGTCATTCAGTAAGAGAAATTATTGCATCGATGGAAAATTTTACATCACTGCGTGGAACTGAACGCACCCAATGATTCACGACCAAGAGGTGGAAAAATTGAATACCCCACCACTGTCCAAAGATGTCAAAAATCATAAAGCTACTAATGTGAAGCTTAATATTGTTTGTACTTACTATCATTTTTAAAATTCTACACATACTTTTGCTTCAAATTCTGAATGAGTTAATCCTTTCACTTTTGAGATTTCATAAATCTATTTTTATTTTGATAAATGAAAGAATAAAAATTTGAAAACCACCACTTGAATTTTCTATTTTTTTGTTCTTGTTTCGTTTTTAGTTTAAATAATTTTAAATCGAATATTCAACGTACTCAAACATTGTTTTTATGAATATTATAAAATTTTATGCGTTCGAATGTACAATGTATGTATAATCAACAAAGCTATTAAATTTATTGTACAGTCTTGCATATGAGTATATGTATGTATAGATTCGTTGTTCAAATGTTAAGGATGCATTACATTCATACATATATTTATACATGTACATATATCCATAAAGCGTATATGCATTTATGTTATTTATTATGTTGTATATAAACTAAAAACTAAAAATGTGCATAGCTATATTTAAAGATTTAAATAAGAAAGTACATTAACACAAAAATGCTATTATCGAGTGCGGAAAACAAATTAATGTTTCATGAGTGTAAAAACACATTTAAAAACCAACATAATACATATAAAATCTGTATAGATATGCATACATATGCACTAAACCTAAACATATAATATCCATCCATACACATATCTACAAATATGTGTGAAATGACCCTTTTACAATCATAAAATCCTCTACGGATATTATATTACATACATACTAAGTATCAAATTTAATAAAATATGTACATACATTAATTGTAATAATACCAGCAATAATAATAGAGTAATGTGTATGTAATAGGCATAATAGTTATTTAGATAAAAAACAGCCACGCTTAAAATGTATTTAACTGCGCCTAACTAAAAACGTATTTTCGTGTTATATACATGTGGGACATTTTTTTTTAGTTTTTATTGTATTCCAAACTGTTGTATAAAAAATATGTAAATCGATATCACCGTTTTCTGTAATCATTTTAATGTTGTGCGATACGGTATGAAAGATAAAAGAAATAAACCTATTCGCACCTACATACATATGTATATTCTAGGAGTAGCCCATTATTATTTTGTATACAATATTAGATAAGAATTTTATGCCCGATATAGTGTTTGATTGCAATGAAATAACTCTAGAGATATGAATTTTTATAGAATCTCAACAATTACTTTGATGTCTCTATTTAAACATACATAACACTATCATACATACATATAGTAGTTTTAGTTGTAGAATTAAGTATATAGAATATAAATGAGTTTAAATTAAAGTTATTCTCTTTTGGCATACAGGCCAGGCCATTCTTTCTCTAAGGAACATAAAATTTGAAGTCACTGAAAAACCATTTCAGTTATGTTTTTTTACAATGGTCATGAAATTTAATAATCCAACCAATAATAATAATAATAATAATGGTCAACATTGTAGGTCAGGCTTTTATTTTCTGATACAATTTTAGCATTTGTGTGTTATTATAGGCCTACTGGCCTAAAATGTTTGTAAATAAACGAACGAACTTTGAATTTTTATTATGAAAAATTGTAAAAAATCGGTGTTATAAATGAAGGTTAAAATCGAATTACATATTTATTTGTTTAGATCGTAAAGAGTTTATTGCTTCAATTGAAGATTAAAAAACCATTATCTCTACCATCGACCATCAATTAAATACATACTAAAAATTAGGCTGCTAATATGAATTTAAATTCTGTTTTCGATTAAATTTTCTTGTACAACTGTCACAAATCATTAAACTTGTCTATTCATTTACAATTTATCTCAATATAATTGACCTTTTTGATTTAATGTACCGTTTTTTTTCGGTGCAATGAACAAATGTAAACATAGTCGTGCGTATACTTATATAAAAACTATTACATCTGATACATCAGACATTTTGCATTTTTAATTAATGTAATTGTATCCCAATACATATACTAATGTTTGTTCAACGCAACTCATAACACAATATTTGAAATCGTTCAATTGCGGTCATTTAACCAGACCGTCTTGATGGCGACGTACAATAACAACAATCATTATCAAGTCCAGCATCATTGTAATCATAATTATCCGCATACAATTATCTTTGATTCTGATTTAGATCTATTTTTGTATCGATGGGCATTGATTTAATCAAGAAGAAGACCAAAAGAGAGGAGTAAACCAATACCAAAGCTAAATAATTAAGGAAGATTTAAGATGCTGTAAAAAATTTCTTTTTTTTTAGATTAAAAAAAAAGAAACAGAAATTGTAGCGAAAAAATAAAAAATAAATAAAAATTGTGCAAATGAGAAGATATAAAGACCGACACTACCATGTAGCATGTGATATGTAAATCGAACGAGTATAGTCAATATGAGTATCCTTTTTACTTTACAATTTTATGTACTTATGTTTGCTTATGTAATGATCTTTAATGAACAAATTTCATGGGATATTTCTTTTTCAGGCTATTGAAAATTAACAAAACAAAATATAACACAAGATACATAAATCGAAGAAAATAGGATATTAATATTAATCTGATCGTCGATAAATTTAAATTTTACCACAGATTTTACGCAACATGCAATGCAAAAGATATATTTTTTTTATTTTTTATTATTTTGGTAATCCATTATTCGTAAATTGAATTGAGCTAAATGTTTGTAAACCACTTTTATTCCGTCTGTCAAACATTTGACTTAACAGACAGAATACAATTAGTTAATGACTCGACGCGACAATAAAGATCAACTTTTATGCGAGTACGTTCTTGCATGGTTTTTGTAATTCGATATTAAATGATCGAGTATTTAATTCTTCGCGCGTATTCATACATTTTTAAAATTGTTTTTTTTGTCTTTCTTTGCACTAAGTATTGAACACTTGTATTTTTCTTCGCTCGATTGATCGTTATTACTTGAGCTGTTGTTCTTAACTGTGCATGATGTGTTGTATAATTGGAGCTCAACTACAACTTATAATTTGAATTCGAAGTGTTATTTGCGTATGCATTATTTGGATTTGGTGTCCAGCAAATTAAGTAGATTTCTTAAGATCTTGTTCGCCAATTGAAACTTGAAATAAAAATCGTTTATTTTAATTCAAAATGTGTTCTTGTTATCTTACAAAAAATATTCGTATGCATCTAATGAATAAATTATACATACGGAGCCCATCCATGCATATAGATAAAATTCGGAATGTTTTAGATGTATGAACATTTTAACAAAGAAAACATCATTTGTTTAAATATTCAAATCCTGTTTACTAAGATGTTGGATATATTCAGTTGTGTACATAAATAACATCCAACTTGTAAGTATTGTAAAGAATTTTTGCCACCTGTTTTCGAAGAAATATCCTTTTTTTTATTTCAAAGTACTGAAAACATGAATGGTTTTTTTTTTCATTTTCGTTTGTATGTAGGAATAAGACGTATGTATATAAAACAACCAAAATTATTAAATCTAATTACAGGTTTCAAGGACAACATAACCATACATTTTTTATCATTTACAGTTTAAAAAGAGTAAAAAATTATATCCTTACTATCAAAGATTTTCTTTGAGCTCATCATATGCCTTAAAACAGAACATACATAACTACAATCACGTACATCATGAATTCTTTGAAAAAAAAATTGTTATGGTACAGGTATATTTTACTTCAATTTTGTGTTGTTGCAATATCTTTATCTACTTAGCTTCAGGTAAAAACTGAAGCAGTAATTTTACAATTTACATTTTTTTTCTTTGTGTTATTATTTGGTAGGTTCATCTATAAGTACTGCTAGTGTTGCCATATTGATGATATTCTATCAAAATTATTGGATTTAAAAAAAAAAAAATTTTTTTTGCACAAGAATGAATTTGTAAAGATGAATTTAAAAAAAATCCTTTAAACCCATATGCCCATATTTTGTTGAATTTTTTGTGAATAATTGGATTTTGTTGAAACGGTAAGACTATGTGCAGTAAAATATGTAGTTGGTTTCTTGAGTGTAAAATGCCAGTACATAATTTAACTTTAGCATCATAGTATATGTGTATACATATAAACAATATCATAAAAATGTGTATAACCTGATGCCTTTTTATAAATATATTGATGCTCCTATATACGAGTATACCTTGTTTGCATCTGATATGGTTGTTATTTACTTGTTTAGCACGAGAAGGATTCCAATGGATCACGATTTCTCATCTTACAGATTTGAAAACTCATTGTGGGAATCTTAAATATTTGAATTGATTTTAATTCGCTTACTTGTGCACTATATACGTAAATTTTATTGATCGTTTTATACACTTCAATATGTAAATAACTGATATACCAAATAAGGTGTGTGTTGGTTATTTAGAAAGGAAAATTTTATATCAATTGCGCTTGGAAGGTGATATCAAAATGAAAACCAATTTGTGTTCCTATTAAAGATCAAAATTAAATTTATTTAATTTTTTTTTTCTTCGTTTTTTCTATCTTTTAGAATTGATAAAAATAGTTTGTGCACGAAATAAAATGATATACATACAATTTTGTAGATATATGTTATATATGTATAATATAAATAAATTTCAAATAAGAAAAAACGAACTTCATTAAGAATGATTTTCATCTTTTATATTAGAATAGAATGTAATGTAGCCAAAAACAAAAACAAATGAAAATTTTATTTGTTTGCATAATTGATTCGATTAAATTTTATATATAAATACTTTTTAGCATTTTATTATGTACTAGGTACTAGTATATACTCTGATAATGTCAAGAAAATAGTAAAAGGAAGACAAAATACTAAAATTTTTTATCACGTTTGTGATAAAAACGTGAGTTCGTTTAAGGAGATTAAAGAAATTGATATTAGAATATTTTTGAAATGTTGAATGAATTGAAATTCGATTGAATTTTGAATTAGAAAATTAGATCCTACATATACATAGATATTACGTTAAATGTATGTATATATGTATGTATTTGGACTTTGTATGCACAGAATTTTCACTTGGGGTACAAATCTTTAAAAATTTGTATTGTATAAATTTATACAAGTCATTAAGTATCGTTTGATTCATTTTCAAAATTTCTAATATTGTAGACACACAGAGGTTGAAATTAAGTATTTTGTTAATTTCAGCCTTGAAATCTGGAAAAACCGACGGATTTGGGCCGAAATTACTTAAAAAATATGTAATTATCGATCGAAATCTACTCATGTTTCGCTCTTTACGTACAACAGAGACATCTACTAACAAATGGTAAAACAAAAAAATGTTTTTTTTTAAAATTTTCATTAAGAAATAATTAAATATAAATGACAGTTAAATTTAATAGAAGAAGTAGGATATGTTCAGATGAATTAAATTAAAATTAGATAAATTAAATAAATTAGACAAACTGCCAAATTCGCTGTGTGTCACTTTCGTATAATTTCTACTCGAAATTAAAATGAAATCTAATTAATTTCAACCTCTGTGTATGTCGAAGACATAAAACACTTTTTATTCAATTCAACCGTCCAAATGTTAATAATGCAGTACACACATGTGCTCTGCGTTGTTACAAGAATTTTTTCCATACATTTATTTAAAGTAATTACGTTAAACAAAATGTTTCCCGTGATAATAATCTATATAGTTAAGAGTTTTTAGTGTTACAGTATAATAACTGCACATGCTTAGCACCACATCATTTATGTATTTATTTTTTGCTCATAAAATGCATGCATACTATACACTATTTATCCTGTTTTACACAATTTATTGTGCTTTAAATAATAGCTTTAAACATACCATATTTTTTCACATAATCTACATAAATTTATCATACACAAGTATATTGTGCATTAAACACTTACGATATTAGATATTATAGTTATGTTCATGTACGAATATCAGACTATAATATGATAATAAATTTAACGGCCAGCATTAATTAATAATACATATAATACTTAAATTAAAGATAGGTGTTACTTGAAATACATAATCTACTTAAAATAATCAAGGTGCCTATAGTGTGGTTACCGGAGTATACACATATGTATATGGGCATTATTATTATAATATAGTAATACTACAGAATAATTTATATGCACCATATCATTTATTATTATTATCAAGTAGTTTAACGTACATAATAATACAGTAATACACGATGTGTATATTATTACATATGAAAAGGAATTAGGAAATAAAAGCTCTGTGTATATTCGCAAGATTATAATTAAACAATCAAATCGAATATAGCTAAAAACATTTATATTTTTATTCATTGATATATTATTTTTAAAATTTTATTCAAAGTGTATAGTCATTAAATTATTTTTATAAATTTTTCATTTTCTGTAGTTCTGTATACAAACATATACATTATGTATATGAAAAATAAAAGTAAATAAAATAAAATTTATTTAATTGTAAATTTGTTATCTTATGTATAGCATATGGTTATTTCAATGCCATAATTAATAATTTCGATCAAATTTTCGTATTATCGTTACGTAATTCAAAAAGATAAAAAATATAAAATTATTCAATATGTATATTGTATTCATAATGTTCTGTGTAAACAATAATTAATATCTGCCAATTTTTAATATCAAATAATGTTAGTAGACCATAAAAAAAAACAACAGCAACGCAATACATGGCAATACAATATAGTAATACCGATTAAATTTAATCGACTTTGTTGTTAAGTCGAAATTTCATTTAATTCGGCATAGGCATTTGTAGATTTGTAGATATTTGTATATATGTATATGTATGTAAGCAAAAATATTCACATTTTGTAAATGTATTTTATATATGTACATATATGTAGTCATTTTAATCAAACACTCGAAATACAATAATGTGCGGGTATTATATGCCTTTCTGAAATTTAATATTAAAACGCAGATGTCAGCATAATTAAGTATACGAGTATATAAAAGCGATCACATTTTTGTATCTTTTTTTCAAAAAAACATTTTTTTTTTTTTTTTTTTTGATAATTAAATAATATAAGTTTGTTGAAGAACAACGAAATAGGAAACTCTTTTATTTGATGCTTGAAAAATAATGATCATAATGTTAGAAAATAATTCAACATACATAATTTGAATTTTATAAATCATCAGAAATGAAAAATAAATTTCAATTTTTAATAAATTGACAAAAAAACTGTTTTGGTTCTCTGTTTGTCGTTTAAACAGTAGACAGTAGACAGTAGTCAATGTTTCATTTAAAAAAAGAAAACACTTCCAAACAAAAGACAAAAACGTTTTTTACATATTGTGCCATGTGTTACTGAAAAGTGAATTTATATATTATACATCTTTTGATGTTTAAAAAATTTCTACAATTCAACAAACTCGCATAGTACCTACCAATCTATAGAATTTTTCGATAATCAATCTAATCGGATAAAAATTCTTAAATATTTGAATTTTTGATTTCCTATTTTGTTTGAATTTTTCTTGTTTTTTTATCTACCTAATTTCTTGTAAAGTATTGTACATTTATCTTCATAATGTAAACAGAAAACATAAAAATTATCTTGCTTGCATAGTTGTTAAAGTAGCAAAGATGTACAGCACAGCTAGTGAAATTTTTAAAATGAAATGTTTGTATCAGTTTGATTTTAAATTATTTCAACCTACACCTGATCAAATATACAACAATAACAGCAACAACAAAAAGTTGGGATGTCAAAAGAGAGAAAGTATAAAAATGCCTCATAAATAAAAATATATGTATGTAGTATTGGATCATTATGAAATTCGAGTTCAGTTGAAAATAACCTTAAAAATTTCATTATAGCCTACACGTAACTTCAGAGTTATATTTTTTAATATTAGTTTTTTATAGTTTTATTGAGAATACTTTTGTAAGAATACTATCTATGGCACATTGTGTTAAGAATTTCAAATAAATGCAACAGATCTTATCATATTTCCATTTTGTACAGAGATTAAAAAATAAAGTCCTATGTCCTATTATGTAGGTTCAATACAACTTTAAAGCAAATTACATTTAGTGACATGTAACACAAATATATTTATTAGAGTTCAGTTAGTAAAGTAGTCATGATGACAAACTTAGTATAAATTTATTGCTGTATAAATATATATAAGTATATTATATATACAACATACAACACCGGATCTTTACAAACTTATCTAAAATAACCCAAACTTAAACTTCTATCTTCTATGTTGGACTTCATTTTGAAGATTGTAAAATTATGATACTAGCAAACTAGTATTACACACTACACACTTCTATTGCCAACCAGCATTTTAAATTAAACTATGTTCTAGGTCTGGGCTCTATATATGTATCAACAAAGCAATTTATTATTACATCACATTACCGCAAAATGCTTCAAATACACAGCTATTTAACGTGTACATACATATGTGCAATATGTATTACGTTTTGTATACCTTATACAATAAGTAATATTATACACTTATTTATATACTCACGTGTAATTCCTATATCTAGAAATTCCTGGTTACCATTAAAGGGTATCTGGATAGATTTTTAAATGGTCCCACATAGTTAATCTTTTTTAAACAATTCACATACCTGTTGTACATATTTACACCGTATATACAACAGATAAGTACTTACAGCAATAAATTTTTTTAGTAAGAAAAAACAAAGAATCGTACGTTACATATACGCATACATACTATGAATATGCGTACAGACAAACGTGGTACAATATAACTAAATTGACGTTTATACATGTAACTGATTTAACGTAACGTAACATCATCTTCAAAAGTGACGACAACATTTTAAACCTGTTTCAAATCTATAATAAATATTTGATTTAAGTAAACTATAATTTTTAGATTTTCTTATTTATTTTTAAAATTTTTCTACCAGCAGCACCAGCAATAATAATAATAATTCTAATTCCGCAAGAGTATGATTGATGGATGTATCATCGAACATCGATAGATTTTGCTCCTAAGTATGATTGCAGATACATAATATACTGCTATGATTTGCACAAAATGCAGGTCAACAAGTATCTGGTAGTACAGAAAATAACAGAAATTTAATGATTTATTTAATAGAGATTACAATTTCCTGTTAATTTTTTATTTATATACTGGTAATGGTAAAATGTATATAGTCTGCAATTATTTTTTCTATGAATAATTTTATAAAATAAAGTGGAAAATTTAATGCCATTCATACATATGTACACTCATACTGTGGTGATAGACCTACCACCCGCAACTCGTTTATTTTTTCATTTAAAAATATAAAAATTTATATAAGTAATACGGTAATACACAATCAAATGTTATGTCTAATGTGGTCTAATTCAAATATACTAGTACATCTCTATACATACAGATATGCGTATGAATATGTACGTACTTATCGTTCTTGAGTTCTTTATTTATTTATTTTTTTTAAATTCTTAAACAGACGTAATAAAATTTTAATACCATGTCTACATTCTAATTCATTGTGATTTAATATTTAAATTAAAATTTTTCTAGTTCATTGAACTTTAAAATAAAATTAGAGGAATTTCGAATACATATGCACGTACAGAATATACATTTTATATACATATATCTACCTACAGAAAATTACCATAATATTTATTATTATTATTATTATTATTAGATATTATTATTATACACTTACGTGGATAAAATAGAGGTAGTAGGCACTCATATTCATATGTATGGCATACATGTATTATTTTTGATCATTTGATAATATGGATTATTGCTATTGACTTTTCATTTTTGTTGTATTTATATTTATGACGATTGTTATACGTTATAATAACAAAAGGAAAAACATGATAAATTCTATTTTGTAAATTTTTAGTTTTTCTATTTGATATACGACGATTATACGACGTAAGTACATATACATACGTATATGTATAGGTATTAAAGTTTTTTCTTCTGATGTTAATTTTTCTTCTAAATAAATATGGAATGTGACATTATTCTGCATATGGTTATGTAGATACATTATACGTGATTATATATACATGTTTACCTTTTGAAAATTAATGAAAAAAAAATTTTTTTTTTTATCGAAATCTAAATAATCATTAAAGTGGAACTGGTGGAAACAGACTAAATTCTATTTTTATAAGAATTCAGTTATTGTTATATGTTCGTTTTTATTTATCTATTTATTTATTCGGTTCTTTTTTTTTTCGTGTAACTGAAAAACAAAAAAAAAAAAACACATCAAATATATATACATATAGGTATATTTCTTTTTTTATTTCGCCAAACTATTAAATACATATTTACGATATTACGAGCAGTACAAAAATAGGATCTACGACTATACATACATATGTATTGATTATGTATATACTTAAAATTTATAATATTTTTTATATGGTGATAAAAACCGTTTTGGTGTTTATTCACCGTGACTAAAAATTGCTGTTTTTATTTCATTTATATGACATTTTATATGAAAATTATAAAATTTTACTTGAAAATTTGTATGTATTATGTAATGTACGAGAATATATATATATACATATATATATTCCATCGTGAGATAATAAGTAATATGAGTGGGTCGTTGACAACATTACAATTTTATATAAAATTTATGTAGGTTACAAAATATACATACATAATGTTGTGTATGTATACAATGTATAAAATTGTATGAAAAATGCTTGTAAATATTGTTGTTATATATAGATATTAGATAAATTTAATAAATAAAAAATAAATAAAGTATAGAAATTGAATATCTGCTATATCTGTACATATGTAGGTATATGCAAATGCAAATGCAAATGCAAATGTATGTACATTTAAGTCAATTTCAAATTTATCGGTCAATCGAAAACAACAACAACAAAAAAAATATGTGATCGAAACGTGTAAAAGCTTTAAAAGTCGATGACTTATTACAGTTGATCGAACTAAATAGATAAAATCCGCTACATACAAAAAAAAAAAAATAAATAAATAAATTTCTTTTTAATATAAAGATTTTAACGAATCCATCATATCTTTTTCGCATAATTTATGGCAATTTTTTTGAAAATTTATTAACATATAAAATGTCAAATAACTGTCGTCACCTTTATTTTTTTTTCAAATCTGTATGTAATATCTAATATTACGTACCAATATTGTAATACCAATACCAATAGATACTATAGTCGATATTTCATATTGAACATAAGTATAGTTTAATAATTGACAGAATTGAAATTTAAGAGACATGATTTTTCTTAGTATTCGTATTCATAAATTTTTATCTTAAAAAACAATTATTATATGGTATATGTAATATTATGCATACATTTATGAAATGGCCAGCCAGATGTTAGTAATTTCCTTCTTCTGCATCATCATCATATTCAAAAAACCATCTGTTTGTTAGATCGATGGTCGGTTATTAAAATACTATAGTCATATACTGTCATATGCCATACTATTGTAGCACACGTCAATTTCGAATATTACTATAGAGACTTAAAAAAAATGTTTTCATTTCATTCAAAAATATGTAAGGTAACCTACCTATATAGTAGATTGAATTTTGCAACTGTAATTCAGGAAATAATATAAATTGAGAAAAAAAACATCATCAGATAATCTATGTTTGCTTTTATTTAAAGGAAGTAAATTATGATATAATGTACCTACCTATATACCTTTTATGAGATATTTACACACACTCATGCACACACACACAAACAAACAAATGTATAAGAAAAATGATAAATTATACAGAAAGTACTGAAACTGCCTACCTTTGTACCAGTTTTGGTTTTTTGTCTTGAATCTTGAAGTTAGCATATGCACAAATTGTAAAATAATCGTTACATTTTTGTTTGTGGGCGGCAAAAATTATCTAAGGATGAAGAGCAAATAAAAATTGTTTTTTTTTTCCTATTTTTTGTTTATGTATATATATACCAATTTTATTTTGTTTAAATTCAAACATGAACCAGCAGCGTGAGTAGAAGAAGTAGTAGAGTTTTTTTTTTCTCTTCATTCTCAAATTTTAATATTTTATCAAAAAAAGCTAATCAGCGTTGGTTTCGTGCAAATAACAACTCTGTTTGCATTTTAAACATTACATAGTACATAGTCTTATTTTAAGCGTTTGTTATAGTGAGTTATAGAGTCAACATTATGCAATCTTCTTTTTCTGAAGAAATCTTTAATGCTAATATTTTTATTTTTTATTTTGTTTAACTTACAAATTTATAATACATAATTCAATAAAATTCATGCTCAGCAGCATCTATTTGCTATGGAGATAATCAAATGAATGATTGAAAATTTAAGCAATAACGATTAAAATTTAAAAGTTGTAGGAATATGAAAAAATAAAATTTTTATTTGTTTTCAAAAATCATTTCGATGTTTTGACACATATACTAACAAGGATATTATATATTTTTTTAATACATATGAAGATATAAATTTCATTCAAAATTTATGCATTTCTTGTTGTTGCTATATAGGTTATTCATAATGTCAATTCTCTACAGTATCTTGTACTTGTACTAGTATATTACAAAGATACTAGTGTTTTTTTTTTTTGTTTATAAACAGTCAACATATATTTAAAATATTGAGGATGAAAACTGTAAAAAGTGTAACATTTTTGCAACATATAGGCGCCTAAACATTAATAAATTTTTCCAATCATATCTACCTACCACTATCATGTCTAAAATAACATGAGTTATGTAATAAAAACGTAAAAATTGACTCTATATATATACATTTACATTCTCCTCAGTTTGACGTCTATATAAGAACCAGTTCTATAAAATGTAACAAAATATCCACTAATCAGTTCTATTAAAAATATACCATAATATGAATACCTTTAATAGGAATTATTTGTGTACCGCTTACCGTACATGGACACAATAAAATTAAAACGAAGACATGGACATCACATAACTCAACGAAAAGGATCTTCATAAATTACTGGTATACATATATACGTAGACGTACGTACAAGGTAACGTAAATGCAATATATTGCATACTCGTCTGTATATCTGTGCATTGTCATACGTACATTACACGCATTTATAGTTAACTTGAAAGGAGCAATCTCATTACAAATTTAAAGTTTAATTGTCATGTAAATTTATATGTTCATTATTATTTTCAATTATTTTTCGTGACATTAAAAAGTTGATTTCTGGCCAGTTAATCATAACCAAAAAAAAAAAAAAAAATTCAATTGGTACTACCAAGTATTACTATACCATTACGGTAGCATAAATATTTTTATTTTTGATTTCGAAATTCAAATATTTTTTTATTCCTTGAAATTCGAAGTCAATTTTCAATTTACATTTTCAATTACTTTAAATAAATATTTAATTTAAAATTTCAAATATGTATAATTTATTATATTGGTATATGTAAATTTTTTTACATGCTTATTAATTGTTATTGGTTTACAGAAATTTATTTGCACAAACGTGATTTCGTATACTCACCATATAAATATACGTATAATGTAATATAATATTTCTAACCAAATGGAATAGAAAACGTACATATAATGATAATAATAGTATATGTATGTATGTATGTATATCGGTGAAAATTGAAAATACTTACTTTGAAGTTGCCTATAAATTTAAATACATCGTATATGAAAAATATTATTTTGTAATAAATTTATTATAAGAGTATACCTAGAGTTAATGAACATGAAATTTGGTTTATCTTATATTTTTTTCATCTAAAAGTCTATAATTATTCGAAAATCTAGAAAAAGTGTTATAACTTTTTCAGCTCAACAATCTATCAATTACATTTAGTTTAGAATTTTACATTTTAGAAAATCAAATTTGAAATTGCGAAAATTAAATTATATATGTTTCAGATTAGTTTTTCTTTAATTTTTGACTTAGACCGTCTTCATAAATGATGTGGTTCAAATGTTGACATTAGTCATAAGTCAATTTTATGCAAAGTTAAATAGAAGCCGATGAAAAATATTGTAATTTCTCATATATACACATACTGACTGGCACACATACATGAATTTTCATTTAAATTTATAAATTTATACATATCTATACCTTTATTTAAGTAAGTAGGTACAAGAAAACCGTAAGTAATCACGTACATATGCAACAGTGAAACATTATGCATATATGTATGTATGATCTTTAACTACATTTGAAGTAGTCAATATATTTATGTATGTATTTAATACGTGAGAATATTCCTTTATTATTTTGCAATGATAATTTGAAAATGTATATTTATCCAGCATAATTAAATATTTATTTAAATATCCATATTTATGTTTTTATTCTATTTAATAAAATATGTATGTATGTATGTCACCGTAAATTCTTTAATTGAGCATTATAACTTATGAAAAAGACTTTTGTAAATTCCTGTCCCGTCTAAATGCAATTGCCGTTCAGATTAATTGCTTAAAACCGTATATGAAGTACGTGCCTTTTTTCCAATATTAAATAAAATAAAACTCTAACATGAGAATCGATTACGGAAAAAAGGAATCGGGAATCGAAATATAACAATCAAAAACTTTATTTTGAACTGTATATAGAGGTCAAGAAAATATAATAAGGTTAATGGTTATCTGTAATAACTCGACTTTATCGAAATTTATCGTAATTCTAAAATGCTTGTGCTAGCATCCACATATGTATATGCACTTTTACGTTCGTTCAGATTCAATTTACTAGACTAAACAAATTCCAACAGGTTGTTATCATAGTAATATTGCACGTAAATTTCAAGATAGCAGTTTGCTGTAAAACAAAATAAATTTTGAGCAAACAAATCAACAAGAATGTGTAGCATTAGAGGTATATACGTATACGTACACAAGAACAATACAACACTTTCAAACACCAAAAAAGGAATTTTTATCTATACTGTAGTACAGATAATATGTATACAGATAGTATGTAGGTACATGCATACAAGAAGTTAAATGCATATTTTTATTTGTGTGCATGTAACTCCTCATTGCATTTAAAATGGTAACCACTTCATGCACTTGACGGAAAAACAATTTGAATTTTGAAGTTTTTCTTTTAAATGAAATGTTTCCAGTTTTGTATTTGTCTTATTTTTTATACTAAAACACAAATTGTTCTATGACAATGTAACTTAAACCCTTAAAGCTACACGCCATATTTTACATACATATTATGTAGGTATGTGTACATGTGTAGCTTCTGAAATCGATGTACATATCTACGTATTTTGTTTTATGTAGGTGTGTACTAAATGAAATGTGTACTGTACACCACACATATGATATTTATTTACAATGCAAATTTTTTCCTTATGTTATTTTTCTTGATTTTAATTTGCTGATTCTTGTATATTTTGAAAAGAAAAACTGTTTTTTTTTTTTTTTTTGAAATTCAATCTGTAAGAAGAGATTTTATTTGATTTTTTCATGAATAATAAACTTTGGACATTTTATGATCACATTTCCATGTTGAACGAAACGTTATAAGAAGTATGTACAAACTCGTATTTGGGAGTGTGTATATGTATACATGTTTAAGTTTGTATAAAAATTTATTTGATTCTTAAAGAGATTTATAGAAAATAATTGAATAATGGAAATACTTGTAAAAGACACTTCTCTACCTATTTTTCTGGTCTTATATATTTTATTGATGTTTACATAATGTATGAGATGAGAAATGTAAACACTCATTTTCCTCATGAACTATAGTCATGATGACAATGACTTGTATTTGTATTGACTTGACTATTTAAAACTATAACAGAATAAATATGCAGTCTCAGTGGGTATTTATTTAAAAGTGTACTTGTATGTACTGCTATGTAAATTAAAAGAATTCCAAAACATTGGACTTGATTTGTTAAGTGACTTACATGACAAACATGAAATTGCATGAAATAGTAATGTAAAATGTGAAATTTATTCAAGTTTCTTTCTTATATACATTGTGAATTTTGCAATTTTTCATATCACGAACGAATATTACAACTTTACAGCTTTGACAAATATTTTTCAGTTACAAAAAAAATATAGAATTTTCTTTCGTATTCACTAGAATTAGAGATAAATATCCGTAGAGAAGAAAATGTTATCCATACACTGTACAGACTAGACTGTACTGATATTAAATCTATCGTAGATAAAAATTCAGGTGGCTCAGGTGTAAAGAATAAAAAATATGTACATACATACATATATGATGTCTGTTTCAATCAAATTTGAGATCTTATTTTGTAAAGTTGGTCGCGGTACTTTTAATTTTACATTGGTAATCTCTCTAAATTAATCAACATTAGAAATACTCATTTATCAAATGTATGTATGTACTTCAAAAAAAAAAAAAAACAAAAAACAAGCAAGACACAAGAAACAAATCAAATAACTGATCGTATCTAATTTTAACTTTTTCTTTGAGGTTAGGCATCAATCTTTAATTTAAAATTTTGTTAAACAAACGCTTATATTTTGTTACTTTTAACACCTACTAAACCTTAAAACACCGCCGCGCGATATAACTGAAAAACAAAAAAAGAAAATATTTCATAAAGAAAAACCACAATGAATGCCTATTGTCAAGAATCCATCATATTTTGATACATCATTTTTTTTTTCACGAAATTTTCAAGTGCATTCAAACGTGTGTCTTTAAATACATAATCACAATATGATTGTATGTACGTACACGTTGCGTATACGTTTAGCAGCTTTAACTGTTATAATGACATTTCATACAATTCCGAGCATAATGTTGTGTATATTGATAATGGAAGGGCGAAAAAATATCTATTTTTTGAGTTGTATGTGTATTTTTTTTTTTTTTTTCACTTTTGTAAAAGAGGAAAAACAAGATTTGTAACAATTTTTCATAAAAGTGATGAATGAATCTAATTTTTAGGCTATGATTCTTTTATTTTTCTAATTTCTAAAAGAAAACCGAAACGCCGAAAATAATTGATATTAAATGTCTGTGATGAGTATAGTATACATTATTTTGTAGGTATTTTGTGCCTTATGAAATAGTAGGTACTAATAATTTTCTTTATTGTTTTTGAATTAGCTTTTATATTATATATAAAGTTTATACCTTTACCTTTAATCATTCTTCTAAATTTCGGTACACACCAATCGTTTTTCTTTAATCAGAAAAGAATAAGATATAATGTAGATCCAACATAAAATAATGTAAGTATGTAAAATTATAAAACCTTTACATTTTTTGTCTGTTGTATGTTGTATAATAGTATATCATTAAATTACACGTACATGTCCGTTAGATAACTAAAAAAATATTACTGGAAGAATAATAAGATATATACTTATGTATGTACATTTTTGTATCTTCTGATCAACATAAATATTTGTCCGTCCCTTTCCGAATACGAAAAAAATTTTTAACGAATACAATTCATTCTTTTATTCAATTTTCAAAAATATGATGAGTATGTATGTAAATATTTGTCCATGTACTAACGTATTAACTTTATATAAATAATCTGATAAAAGATTATTTTAAGATTCGTGCTGTGAATGTTTAAAAGAAAATATTCAAAAAAAAAAAAAAATCTAAAAAAAGAAATGATTAAAGTCATTTTTAAGACACATGTATGCGGAAATCATACATATTTGAACATCTGGTAAATGTACGTAAAAGGAATTTTTTTTTAATATGTACTCCTGCATGTATGAAAATGTAAGTACTCGTACATACAGCATGTACATACAGTGAACATTAAAAGTCTTTATACACCTCACACCGTCAAATTTAAACTTTGAATACATGTAAGTCCAAATCAAATAAATATATCTTGCCATTTTTTTTTGCACAAATTAAACCCTGATATACTTATATTATTATAATATTATTCCGGAATTTTATTTTCATATCTCTGTTCATTCTCAAGTCAAAAATGTTTATACACACATAATAATCCCACCTAATTTTTATGTTGTAATATTACAAAAATTGCTTTCTCGTAAAAACTACATATATTTTTCGATTTTGATGATAATTAACATATTTAGGGAAGACAATTTGGTATTTCATATGTAATTTAATTTATGACTCTATCACTCCCCTTTTACAAAAATTAAATCTTATATATTGAAGATGAATCTTAGGCCCTAGACGGATATCTAGTATAAACGTGGTATCGATACCATGGTATTGGCTATACTACATGTCTGCCACCCTATACTAGCTTTATACCAGGAAAACAAGCTGGTATAAACGTGGTATTGAAACCAGCATGATTTGTCTAGTATAAAGCTAGTATTCAAAAAATTAACTAAACATAGCGCCATTTTTTTATTGCTGTGGCAAATAGAGAATTTAGTTTTTACAGTATTCGTGTTTGAATTTTGTTTAATAATGTGAAAATCTGTGAAAATCACATTTAATTTTTGCTTTTAAAGCCAAAAATATTAACTCTTTAGTTTTTCTTTTTAATTCTATTATTTTCTCTACATTTTTTTTGAATTAGAATTTCAATATCCGCATTCATTTTTTTCATTATAATAATAATTACATTCACCTAAAGTCAAATTAAAATGCAAATATACATTTTCTATACAACAGTACAACAAAAATTCACAAATGTCAAATGATATACTAGGTTTATACTAGATTACATGTCTGTCATCATGCTAGTATTGTTCATACCATGGTATCGATATTAGATGTCTGTCAATGGCCTTAGATGATTTTTAATACCAAATTTTTTTTACGACTTATAGAATTTAACATAATGAAATCAGTTATGTATTTTATTTAAAGAATAATACTAGAGACAGTCCTAAAATTAATCTAGATAAAACTTATCCGGGTTATCTCTAATTCGGATTTATAAAGCTGAACGTCACAGATTGCAAAGTAGATCATCCCTAATGCGATCAGCTGATTCGTTGAATTTATTCGTAACCACACAGTCACCACAAATTACTTTAAGGCTATTATTTTTGTGTTACTTGCGATTTAAATATTGAAATATTTTAATTATTTTAGCTTTTTTGTTTTTAGAAACGTTTAATTTGTAAAATCACACATTTCACACAATTTTAATAAGTCGCTAAAAAAAAATACATAATAAATCAGAACCAGAAAACTGAACTGTCAATTTTTATGTCTTCTTCTTCCTACTGCAAATCCAGTTTATGTGGGTTATCCAGTTTTCAGAACTGGATTAGGATAATCTAGTTATGCAACTGGATCATCTAGTTATTGTGATGACAGACATCCACTTTTATCCCAATTAACGACTTAATCTAGATTGGCATGCTTAGCCTGTCAGTGTTATAATAAACTTTTCTATAATACGTTACTTTACAAGAATTTATTAGGAAGTGAGAGCATATTTTACAAAAATTTGGAGATGTACAAAGACTTTTAAGGTTCACTGTATATGTATGTATGTAAATAAAAGTGAAATAATAGAGAAATGGCGTAAAGAATAAATTATTCATAATGATGATATTTTTGACTATTAATTACGTGATTAGAAAAATTAAGATATTTTTTTTGTAAAACACGTAAAAGTTAATTTTTTTTTTTTTCAACTTTTATGCTGCTTGAGTAATTTTTAATTTTTAGAAAAAATTTTTATCAATTTAAAATTAGAATGGTCATTGAACGACCACTTTTTAAAGGTGGATATGTACCACCGCACAAACGATTGTGAATCAATTGAGCGATAAATGTTTCTTGCAAACAGACTAATGGCCGATTTCTTCATACTCCTGATTAGCTGACTGCCACCTAAGTTTAGCTGGCAGCTAGCAACGAGTTTGGTTTTCCTTTTCTTCACACAATCTTCTTGCTAACTATAGCTACAAAGCTAACTGGCTAGTGTTCAAACCTAAAATTTTTGAATCGATACTCCAAATTTTCAATGTTAAATTTCATGTAAAGCTTAATTATTTGAATGTTTTCCAATTAGACAGCTAGTCGGCGGTAGTATCGATCGAGTTAGGTGACACCTAAATAAATGATCAGAACTTCATCTTCTCACTAAAGTTAGCTGGCAGCTAAGTACTAATCCAGAGGTGAAGAAATACAAAACTCTTTGTTACCTTGCCGCTAAAGTTAGCAAGAAGATAATTGGAAGTGAAAAAATCGGGCATAAATTATGTTTTATTAAAAAAAAAAAAATTAAGCTACAGAAAACAAAAATAGACGCACAAATAAATTTCTTTTGGTACAATCTAAAAATAGGATAATTTATTGTATAATTCATAACGATTTGTCATTGTACATGCATTATACTATTATTTATATATGACAAGACTTTCATCACATTCTCATTGTGTAAATACCACACAAAAATATATTTTCTGTCACTTTGTAAACATTATTTTTTGTGTTTGAAAAAATTTATGTTTTGGAAAATTGTATTTTAAGAAAGTATACGAGTACGAGTATGTATACCAATTTTCATTTAATAAAGTGTGTACAATTATTTTTGAAAAATGCTCGATTTTAATAAAAAAAGAAGAAGAATAAATGAATGAAAAAATATTACAGTTTGTAGATTATGTGGAGTAGATTATATCACTCTATACTCTGATCTGATCTCTGGCTCTATAGTTGGACAATTTCAACAAATAAAAATTAATCCATAAAATCCCATAGAGTATACATTATTCAGATGCAGAATAAATTCAGTTTATATTCAGGATTAATTCAAAGTACTTAGCTATTACAAGAAAATACTTTTTAAATTTATTGTAAAATATGATTGAGACATTGAGTTTTTAAATAAAAAGTACACAAACGCATACAATATATTCAAAAAATTTCAAAATAAAGTCATATATTTAATTCTTTTTTAGTTTTGAATAATTTAATTCATATGCGCAACAATCCGAAATGAAGTAATAAAATTTATTTGTAAAGTTCAGATTCATTAATTTTAATTTTATATGATGAGTTTATACCGCCATACAGAAAGAAAAAAAATATTAAATCCTATTCAATATTTATTTTTTCAATGCAATCAACCAAAACCAAAATATATAAGTAGAAAACATATCAAATAATTTACATTATTTCTTCGGAAATAACAAACTATAAAGATTCATACAAATCTAATAATTTTTTCATGAATATTTAAAATGAAATCTTTCATTGATTTTGATCATGTTTGTTTGTTGGTTTATTGATTATTTTGTTTATTTTTGTTGCTTTTGTATGCACACTTGAATCAAACGAAATCAATTTAACGCCTCTGCATCATTATAAAATTATAAAAACACTTTCTTCTTTCTTGATTCAGAAGCAAAAACTATGGAACTATGATGTGTATGTATGTTGCAGTGAATCTGTGGATCGTTTTTTTTTTCACATTTTATTGATTTCCTTTTGTCATTTCACCTACTCCTGCATGAATATGAATTTTATCGAATTTCAATTTGAATAAAACTTTCTACTACATTCAAAAAAGAAAAATTAAAATACAACGAAAAATTGAATTTTTTTTTAAACGTAAACGAAATAATTTTAGACATCTTCCGAAAATCTCTTTTTCTTCTACCGTATGTTTTGCGGCTTTTAAAATTTTATGGTAACATTTAATTTTTCACAATAAATTTCCATAGATATATTGAATTTGAATAATCAAATAAATAATTTTTATAATTTTTGAATTTAATACTGTGATCATAAAATGAGGTGAATTTTTCATTTGAATTTCGCGGGTACTATATAAAATCATGAAATTATTTTTTTGTGGGTTAATAACACTATCTTTGACATATCTGTGCAGAGTTTCATGTCAATATTTCGCTATAAAATGTAAACAAAAAAAGGGAGTTTTTCAATGTTTGCTATATCTGATTTTCTTAAGAAAAGAATTTGCATTAAATGAATATTCGCCTGATTTAGCATCTTGTGTGAGTTTTGGTTATTTAAAAAGCACAAAAGACCGTTTCGACTCGATTGAAGGTGAATTGAAGACAGTATTGAATGCCATCTCGGGAAAAGACTTCTCTGACTGTTTCAAAGATTGGAAAAAAACGTTGACATAAATGCATTGTGTTAGACACAGATTACTTTGAAGGCAATGAAATTAATTTGTAAATAAAGATTATTCCTTTTATATAGAAATTCACTTTATTTTTTTATCACAGTCACAGTATTATATACAGCAACTAACACAAACATAATTCAAGATTTAAAATATACACATAGATATGTATTCTTAATTCATCTAATGATGTTATGAATAATATAAAATTTCATCGTAATATTCAAATACTGCTGTATTTTGGTATAGCATATGTCACTGAAAAAAAAAAATATATGTATATTTTCATCCTAACAGTGTATATAGCATATAGCATACAGAAGTTCGTTCAGTTGATAAAAATAAACAAAATAAAATAAATACAAGTACGAATATAGATAAATAAAAAACATATAAATGAATCATATTCATATGTGTAAATTAGATTCATACTCGTATTATGTCCCAAAAAAAAAAAAAAAAAAAATTATTGGGCCCTGTTATGAGTGTCGATAATATCGTCTCGTCATCGACTATCATTGAAAAATACTATATCACAGATGGTATACAATACTCAATACCACAGACAAAGATGACAATACGTGACAATACTCATCACAATAACACAATACTCATCTGTGACAATACTCAATACCATGAAACTAAAAGCAGCTGTATATGCTACTTCAATTCTAGATTACAAATTACAATTTCACATTAGTTTATCGATATACCGAGAATATTCCTGGTTTCAATACCACTTGTGTGTTATTAGTAATATAGAAATATTTTGTAAACAGTGATATAATTTGAAAAAAAAAATGAATTTTTATATAATCACAGGCAGAAACAATGAGCCTTATTATGAGTGTCGATAATATCGTCTCGTCATCGACTGTCAGTCACCTCGACTCGATAAATTTTGTATTATGAGCGTCGATTTGAGGCGGGAATATCGACATATTGAGTCGATCAGCTAAAACTAATCGACAGGCATAGTAGTCTATGGTGATTTGACATTTTATGTATGCTTTGTATATAATATAAGGTGTATTTAATTATTCTGCTCAATTTATTTAAGTTTAATTTAATTAATTTAATTAATTAGAGAAAAATCACCAAAAATGCTGTTTGAAAAAAACATGAACAAAAAAAAATGTATGCTAAAAAAAATCATTATTAAATCAATATGTTTTATATTTTCGCACTAAGCTACAAATTATTTAAATTAATCAAATATTTATTAAAAATTACAAAAATTAATTAAAATATTTATTCAAAATTGAAAAAAAAAATGAATTATAAACTTTTATATCGAAATATTTGACAACTTTTACAGAAATTACATGGTAAACTGAATGAAAATAAAATTTGATATGGCAATATCTTATTGCCGAGGCGACTGATTTACATCATCTCGTCTCGTCTTAATTTTGTCGATAGTCGATATTATCGGCGGCACTCATAATAGGACCCATTATTTTACATTCATGATCTCTACAACATATACATTAAAAAGCAAAAATAAAGTGTCAGCATCGTAATTTTAATGTTGATTTATGTAATGTATGCCGTACGAGTGATTAATAAGAATTAGCTTTATCGTCGTACATATATGTACACATAAATGCATATATGAGTAGTTTAGTAACATATCAAGTACACTATGTATAAATAAGTAGTTATGTAATAATAATTAATAAAACTTACATATACATATATACATTTGAATGTGCTTGAATTATGTTCATGCACATATACACTCGATTCTTATGTAAAATATAATTAATATGTATAGATAGATAATGAATAAAATTTTGAGTACACACTCAAATGATATATGTTTATGAATATTACATATTCGTATCTATATATACAAATATATGTACGTATATGAGTACAGAGTACTTAAAAATCATTTCGATTGAAGATTAAATTTTCTTGAAAAATATTCAAATGAAATTAGTTCATTATTATTAGGCGATAAATTTATTTGAATTATAGAATCGTATATATTACTCTATCAATTATTATTATTAATTTTAATATTATTGAAATGTGAAAATTACTTAATATGTATATAAAATAAAATATAAAATATTGAATTCAAATGAATGTACACATATACATACATATGTATGTACAAGTATATGTAAAAGTATTTAAAGTGTAAAATGATACATGATAGTATTTGGTTCGATTTGGGCTATATGTTTAAATGCAGACCATTCATCCACCATGATGATATGACGATTTTTTTAAGTACAAAATTTATGATAAGCAGCGATGTACATAGTAATTTACTTAAATGAGATCATGGACCTCTTTTTTAAGATAATAAAATCAAATAAATACACATTTATATTAGTATATTATCAAATATTTAGAACAGTGAGATAGTTAGTATAAGAATTATATTATTTTTATTTTTAATATTTTTTGAAATATTTAATGTGATTTTGATTATTTGCCAAAATATATACGTGTGAAATTTATAATTTCGAAAATATATATTCCTCGTATATGTAACACGTTTATGTATGTGTATATACATAATTTACAAGCATTTCCTCCTTGTACTAGATAAAATTTTGAAAAAAAAAATGGAAAAAGTCGAAAAAATATTTTTTTAAACATAACATTTTTTTTTTTTAAATTTCTTTCATAATGAATTTTGGTTTATTCATCTTTTTTAGTTTTTCTTGATTTATTTCGTTGGTAATGTAATGTACACGTTATACCTATACATACGAGTATATATGTTATTACGTATAACATTCTTGGCACAAAAATAAAATTTCATTCAAATGATTGTTGCAATCAAATTTTTGTATGTATGATGAATGTATACGAACAAGAAAAACAAAAATTGAATTTTTAATTTAAAAAAAAAATTTAAATGTTTACATATACGATGCGATATAAAAACTTTTTCATTTTCTAAATGTTGTTTGAATTCATATGAGATATGACAATGTGTAGTCATATATAAATCGTTCATGAAAATTAAAAAAATATATTACATATTACTAAACAAATTTTATATGATCACGAAAATATCATGTATGCTAATAAACTATATGTGCCAGTCTAATGAATGTAATATGTATGTGGGCATATATAGTTAATAGTATGCACGCTCAACTTGTATATACTATACATACATACATTCTTATACAAACATACAAATGTGTGTGACCTGATTAGAAGAAAATTGGAATTCGATATTAAACACAAAATTCTTTTTTATTTTTTTTTTTAGTCAGAGACTGTACTATGAATTATCTGAAATAAACGTACATAATTATTATCTGTCTTTGTAGATGCTTTGTAGCTATAAGAACCAGTTCCTTTTTAAATGTTTTTCTAATACTTATTAATTTTTGTTGTTTTGTTTCATTGAATTCTAAATGGTTTAAAAGTCAATTTTATCGAAATTTAAATTTGACTTTTGAATAGGCGGTGTCGTTTATATAATATATCTATTATATAACTGCTTGGATAATGTAACCCTAATATATTTGACCTTTTTCTAATATACATTATTGGAATACGGATATATTATGTTATCAGGAAATTGTTTCAACTTTATATCTACATATAAAACTATGGATTGGATTTTATGTTTTGAATTTCATTTGAAAAAGATAAATTATTTTAGACACTTTGTACATAAAAAACGAAGTAGGTAATAATATAATATACATACATTCAATTTATATGTAAAACGACTAAACAAGCAACAATCTCGTATATTTGACTTTTAATTACTTGCAGAAATTTAGATAATATTTATTATGAGTGTCATTATTACTAAATAAAATACGTATTCATTTTAATTTCTAATTGATCTGAAAGATTGTGCACGTGTTTCTACAAGAAACTGTAGTCATCATAGTCATAGTGTGCATCAAATTATCGAAAGTAAATAATTCGACTTTTATGATACACTCTTTTAATTAAGTATGTGTGTGCTCTTTATGTAGACGTTTGGATATGGTGCACCGTACACGTGAAATACAGAAAAAAAAACATCTATTCTATCAGAGATAATCACACTGAGAATGAATTAAAAAAGGATGAACAATTTTTAACGCCTACAAAAGGCCTAGATTAAATATGTAATGTATGTACTCGAACGTTGCTTCTCAATAAAACTTAATTAAACAATGACGTCAATTACGTACATAAGCATGCATATGTATATAATGTGTATATATGGATTGTTGTATATTTTGTATGATAAGTGTACCTACATATGTATGTATAATTTCTCATATGCACAAACTTTTACCATTTTACATTGTGTATACATTATATAGGTAGGTATACTTGTAGTATATTTATTCAGTTTATCAGATAAAGAATCATTGAACAGATAGATATGAGACAGGATAAAACGCCCCATAATTACAATTAATTGAAAAACAGTAAACAGAAAATATATGTATATACAAAAAAAATAGAAACTAAACAGCTGCAAAATTTACAAATCATATCACATATACTTTTACTTACCTTTTACGTATATTTACGACGAGTATGTGGGAGTTTTTTTTTTTTATTGTTGTATATCAACGGTACATAAATTAAATTAAATTTTCACCTACAATAAATAACAACTTAATGCTTTAATAATTTATGTTTTATAAAGAAAAAAGAAAAAAAAAATATGAAAAATAGATGAAAACATGAAAAAGACATTTTGGTCGGCTTTTAATCTTTGCTTTTGTTTTTGCCTGTTTTCATTATGTAATGAAAACTCATTGACATGAAAAATGATAGTTAATTTGAAAGAAAAAATATTGTTTGATTTTTTGTATAATTTTTTGTTTTTTTTTTTTTTTTTACCAGAGTTATTAACTCTATAAACTCCAAGATTAAGTAATTTTTTTGATCTATGTGTGTTATTATAAATGTTACACAATTAAATGGTTACTTATGGTTATTTGATAATTACATCATATACATATGTATGTATGCTAGAAGAAAATTTATGACATGATCTACAAAAAATAATCCATATGGGCGTTTTAACCAAAATATGAAATTGTTCAGGTGTTTTAGGTGTTTTTTAAACGGTGGAAAAAAAATATTTACATTAAATTACTACTACATATTTAAACAAAAATTTATACTTCATCAGAAATGTCATTTTTACTATCAACCTATGTCATATTAAAAGATATCTGAAATGTCAACCAAAAAATTACATAAAAATAAATATTATATGTTCAAACCAAAAGAAAAATTAAAAAAAAAAACAAAAGACACATCATTTTAATTGCAATACATTTACAAAAAAGATTCTATAATGACACATATTGATCACATACTGTATGTACTTACATATAAAATTCTGACTTTAAAAAAATGTATAAATACATAAATCCCATTATTATTCCAAATATGTCGTTGATATGCGCCCTTTTTATTTTATAATGTTTTGCATTTTAAATTGAGTTTGGAGTACCATTAATGGACATAAAACATTTTTTAAAATCGCTTAATTGGCTAAATGCTAACGAGCCAAGCTACCATCATTATCTATACCATCATCATATCATCATCAACAGCATTATATATATCGTCATCATTTCAATGATGATAGTATAATCGGTATCGGTACTATACTATGTTTGTTCGTTTGTTTATACATGAGTAGGGTATGATAGACAATCGATATATACTTACATTATACATGTATTATGAATTCGTTATAAAAGATAAAATATTTTTATGTTGGTCACAAAGTTGAACGAACACCTTTAAAAGAGTGATGAAGAAGAATCAACTATAGCACCATTGTTTACATTTTCATGTTATTTTTGATGTTTTGACATCCTTTTAAGCATTTATAAATACATACACAAGTACACAAGTATACAACAAATGAAAAAAGAAAATAAAACAAATAATAAATTTATTTTAAGAACATAATGAAAACCATGTTTCATGTTACAAATCAAGAATCAGTTCAGTAACGCATAACTTTTACATTCATTTATTTTATTATTTTTTACTTTGTAGGTACATTACAAATCGTATTTCTTTTTTAAAAGATTTTACTCACGAAAAGATAACAATCATTAAAAGGATCATACCTTTTATTATTACACTAAAAACAATAATTTAATGTTCATATAGCTATATAGTTTTTAAAGACTAAAGAGTATAGGTATAGGTACATGTTTACATCCATATATCCAACAATATAAAAATTTTATGTGTATATAGTCTACATATTGTGCAATCATCAAAAGATAATGAACGATGAACCGCGCAATGTTAAATCCTACAATATAGAGCCAACAAATCATCAACTCTAAAAACAGAGGTCATTATTTCTGTCAGTTAAATTAGGAAAAAAAAATACATACCATAAACATAATCCAAAAAGGATTTCTTAAAACAAAAGTATGTGCATTTTTTTTTTTATTCATGTAATACTTTGTGTACCTGTATGTATGTTACGTATAGTTAGTTATAGTTGGTTATCCAGTGCTAGTTAGTTAGTTAAAAATGAGTATATTGGAATTTTAAAAGAATATTAATGTGATCGCATTCAGTCGATATTATATCTACTGAACGTGTGTTTGTAGTTGTATTGATTATGTATACGATTACGAGTACATTTATGTATATTGGATATGTTCAATTCAGTTTTGTTGTTTCATTTATTTTTTATTTATTTTTTTATTTCTCTACAGGTGCTCGTTAATTGGAAAAATGAATTGAATTGTGAATCAAAATGTTGTAAATTGATTGTATGCCGTCTGTCAAATGCAGACCAAAAAGAATGTTAAATGAGGCGACAACGATCTCAAAAGACGATCGATACTCTTCTCGTATATAATATAAAATATTATTTGTGTAAATATAAAAATACGTATGTATGTGTATGTTGACTGTTTTTTCAATATGTATTTTATTTTCATTTTTATGAAATTTTTTTTATTTTATTTTAAGCCTACATTTTTTTTTACTTTTTTTTTTTGTCTTTTGTATTGAATTCAACTCTAACTTTATGATCTGTTTTAAAACCGCAATATTCATGTTGATTGTGCATAATATAGTTTACAATTTTCGTGATCTTGAACTCAAACATCTATTCTCTACATTTTTCTATTTTATAATGAAGACAATGCAAAAACAAAAAAAAAAAATCATGTTCTACATCAAATTCTAGAAATTTTGTATTATTTCTCACAAAATGAATCATAAATAGAAGAAAAAAAAATGAACAACACTACATATTTAGATATTTAGTATATGCTCAAAAATATTTTGAATAAATTTTACAACATCGAATTAAAAAAAAAAAAAAAATCATTAAAATAAAATTCAACTTTTAAAAAAAAATTTCAAATTCTATAAATTCTTTTACATTCTGAGAAAAATCCTTATTAAACTTTAATAAACAATAAATAAAAATTCCAATATAAGTACATAGATATATCGCGGCATAGAATCTTTTAAACTTTACATCGATTCAACAGATCAAAGTACATATCATGTATAATGTAGTTCGTAAAGTATTGTTCTGGCAACTAATTATTACAATATTACAGTTTTGTATAAATGAACTTTTCTTATCACGTAGTACATACATATGTAATGTATGTATACCAAAACCGTTGGGATGGATATGTACTACAAATAAAATTTAAACAATACTTGATCACTGAATTGAATTTCGATCAAAATCAAATACATATTTAAATGAAATTCAATTTAATTAAAAAAAAAAAAAAGTCTTTTTACTCTTTTTCTGCATGAAGATTAACGATTTTATTCATTCTGCTGAATTGTATTAATGCGAATAGAAAGTATACATAAGATTCTTTGCCCGTATTTCATTCCGGTATTTTATTCATAAACCTAATATGTAGGTATGTATATTTAAATATCTATCTCTCCCTATCCTATAGGCCTATAGTGTATATCACTACTTTGAGAACGATGATCATTAAAACAATTTCACGTTTCATATCTGAAATAAAACAAGAATTCAGTAAAATAATTGGAAAGTTTCGATGTTTTTTTTCTTATTTCCATATATGAGTTCGAATACATGTACATACATATAAATAAAAACACAGAATGCAATTTAAATTCCAGATAAAAATTGAAGCTGAACATCATTTCGATATCAATTCGATTAAGAAAAATTTGAAAATTTTGTTTTATTATTGATGTTCGTGACATTTCAAAATTAATTAAAATAAACTTAAATAAATTTATAAATGAATTTTAATTAAATTTAAAAAGATAGGTAATTAAATTTGAAATAAAAATCAGAGGTTTTAAGGTAATTTGTATGACAATTCAATAATTTAAACATGATGTCTTGTAGGTACATATACTCGTATATATTTATATTTATACACCTGATATTTTGGACATATGTATGTATGTAAGTACATATATATATTTTTTTTTGCAGACCCTTTTGATCTTGATAATATTTCAAATTGTATTTTTCGAATTAACCACTTCCGTTAAACAATAATTAAAAACAAAATACTTCCTGTTTTCGTAATCTATATTCAAGCATCTATAGAAAAAAAAAATACCAACAATAAAAGAAACATAAAAAAAATTGCTTTAATTGGACAAAACAAACAGACATATATTCACCTATCCTATGCCTATATAATCGTACATTATCCAAGCATTTGACCATTCTTGCATACCACATGTCATGTTTTACTACATTTACCATTACCTACTTATATGCGCCTCCACTAAATTCTGTTCATACTCTCTATTTTGTACTAACATATGTATACATATACCACTCTATCTTGTATCTTTATTTACTTATGTATGTACATGTATGTATGAAATTGTATATATTAAAGTGCAGTACGCATGGAGAACTGTACTCGTATAATGTTTTATTGAAGGCCTATTATAAAATATCGTTTGAATTTTCCTTTTTAAGTTTTATTTTGTTTTTCCTTTGTTTTAGTGTTTAACCTACATTTAATGTTAATTATCGCTTGTAATAAAATAAAAATAAAAAAAAAATAAAATAAAATAAGAAATTACTTTATCAAACGTTATACAGTATGTACACAACGTGTATACAGTTAATTCAGAAAAGATTTTTGAATGTATGTATATACATATATTTTTACCTAAGTAATATAATAAATATTAATTTTATATTTATGTATCATCAATTTCACAGTTAGATATTGTTTTAAAGGTAAGTAATCAAAATTTTAATTAACACGAAATTCACTAAAAAAATTTATATTACAAATACTATATATGTATAGTAAGAGAAAATATTTTTATCTGATTAAGAAATAAAAATGAATTCTAATTTGAATATGAAACAAAAAAAAATATCAAAAATATACTATACTTATAAATAATTATTGAACTAAATTTCTGTTAATTTGATAATAAATAAAACTCGTTTAAATACTGCCTGCGATATTAAATTTTCTTCCATTTTTTCATTTCATTTTATTTCGTTGCTATATAGCTTTAGACTTTCAGATATGTCTCATAATTTAACAGTAGCCAAATCGTTTTTGAGAAAGAAAATAAAAATGAATTTATGTTTTCATCACGTAGGTATATACAAAAATAACATAAAAATTATATTTTTTCAAAAACTCATCTATAATTTTCTTATTCATCTTATATACGAGTCTATATAATTTTCTAAAAAAATATATTATTTTAGCAGTTTCTATTGATACGCCTGTATTTTGTTTGAAACCACATGAGAAATACTATACATAATATAAAATTTGAATTTTTGATTTTATGTTTTATTTGTTTGTTTTTCTTGTTTGTCTAATATTCTTTTCTTTTGTACCTGTAATCTGACAACAAGATAACTCAAAAATAGAGACTAGATGATAGGTTGGTTGTAACTTTCATATAGAAGTCATAAGATATATACGAATGTATTTACAATACATACTTGTGCATATACAAATACATGCGTATATATTTTTGAATTATAAATTTTTGTGGAACCTTATAAATATTTTTTCGTCAAATAAAACGTGTGTCAAGATGATTACAGATTACTTCAACCTACACCTGATTAAATATACACACTCGTTTTCGTATATATATACCCACAAATGAATGAAAATCCAAAACAATCCAAATCCAATTCATACGAAATATGCGTATGCACGTTGGCCTTAGTCTGTTCAGATAGATCTCTACATGTAATATATTTTTATTCCATTAACAATGGGAATTGAGAAATTTTCAATGTAATTTAATTCAAATAGAATAGGCAACGTTTGTTAATTTGAAAGATAAAAATTTTAATATGACAGGTCTTCATTTTATACATGTACTCGTACGGGTACGGCGTACATATGTATATACATACGTATATGTACTTTTTCGACTTTGTATACAGTGACAACTAAATTATAATTTGAATTCAAAAGATATTCAAATTTTTAGTTTATTTTTATATTATCCTTTTTTTTTTAAATTTGGTATCGATTTGACAGCACAGTTGGTGCAGTAATCACTTTTATTTGGTGAAGCTGTACATGTAAGGTAAGTAATAAAGTACTAAACCAGGTGCAATATATGTATTTATCTCTTGGAGACTGTTTATGGTACAATGTATGTACATATATGTATACAATGCAATTTATATAACCAGAAAAAGATAGACTTCTATTAGTACAGTGTGAGTGCAGTTTAGTTAGCAGTTACATATATAATGTGCGTGTTAAAGAGTTACATGAGTGTATGTCTTTATATGCAGTAACATTGGTTACAGTAGAGAACAATGTATAGACGCGCAGTGGCGGAGCCAGTAGTTTTTCCTTGGGTGTTCAGATTTTTTAATAAATATACAGATTCATTACACAAACAATAATAATTAAAACAAACTACCCTTAAAAATTTTTGGTCCAAAATGGCGGGTTTTACGAAATCCGTTATTCATCCAGATCAGGATCTTTGACTGGATTAGTTGATATACCATTTCTTCTTCTAGAACTTCCTGTTCTACTTGTCACAGTTTATTTCACTTTGATTGGATTAGCGGTTTTCGAGATATAAGGACTTAAAGTCAAAATTTCGTGTTTTTTAAAAATCACTTTTTCAACTTTTTTTGATTACGGTATAACTTCTAAACTTGAAGGATGACATAAATATTTTATTCTTTCATTTGAAAGGTTTATTTGTCCTCTTTCCAATGATATTATATTTATGGATAGAGACTGCATAGATAAAATATAAATGCACAAATATACAAAAAATTGCGAAAAAATACACATAATTTCATGCATTTTCATACATATTTGAGTAATTATTTCAAAGCTTACTATTTTTCGTAGTATTATTTACCTTTTACTAAATAAGTATGTACGTAAAAAATTCAGTGAAATTCAATTTTATTTACTATTTACAAAAATATACAAAAAATTCAGTTTAATATTAAATTCAGCTTTTGTTTACCCTTCTACTAAAATTTATATTAGTTAAGTAGTAAAATTAAGCTTCATGTGGTTCCATTTACCTTTTACAAAATTTTATATAAAAAATTCAGAAAAAAATTATTACTAACTTTTTTCTAAAAAATTATTTTGTATGAAAAATGTGTATTTTTTCGCATTTTTTTTGTATATTTGTGCATTTATTTTTGATTCCTATAGAATCGATCCCATATGTCTGGCTGGGTGTACATGATCAACATAATGGAAATGTGAACCAACAACGCAACAACATAACATGCATGTAAAATGTACAAATTGTATTTGTATATTGTATTCTGTATTCTGTATAAAATTAATTGTAATTGTACTGCTGTACATTCTCTGTACATTTACATATTTCTTATAAGTTTATAAGAAAAAGAAATTTAAAAGAGAAGAGTATTAAAGAGATCAATATATGGAGTTCCACCAACTTACATTACAAATTACAATACAATACAATTACAACTCAAACAAGATGTTTCATAATAAATGATTATATTCTTCTCTCTTAAATTTCTTTTCTTATATAAAGAGAAGATATCTTATAATTTAACGAGAAGAGGAATTTCTTATAAGTTTATTAGAAAAAGAAATTTAAAAGAAAAGAATATAAATCAATGTATGGATGGAGTATCAAGTCAAGCTCAAGATGTTTCATAAATGTTCATTTCAAAATATGAACACTTAAACAACTTCAACTTGATAATATAAATTCAAAGTTTTCTGTCGCTTCATATATAAAAATTTGAACCAGATTGATATATAGCAAAACGAACTTTAATATGTTTGTTTTAAAATGTGAACACTTAAACAACCTCAACTTGATAATATATGATAAATTGAAGTTTTTGGTCGGTGCATATCTAAATGTGAACCCGGCTTATATATAGAAAAACGAAATTTAAAAGAGAAGAAAATAAATCAATATATGGAGTATCAAAATTTTTCATATGTTCATTTCAAAATGTGAACACTTAAACAACTTCAACTTGATAATATAAATTCAAAGTTTTCCGTCGCTTCATATATAAAAATGTGAACGAGATTGATATATAGAAAAACGAATTTTAATATTTTGTTCATTTCAAAATGTGAACACTTAAACAACCTCAACTTGATAATATAAATTGAAGTTTTCTGCCGATTTATATTTATATTTGAACTTTAGTGAAGTAATGTATAGAAAAACGAATTTTTTATTGTTTTCTTGATCTTTTACGATAAAAATTTGTTTTTGAATTTGTTACAAATTTTTATGATCATGTTCATATAATTTTAGGGTGTTCACTGAACACCCTGAACACTACCACCCTCCGCCGATGACGCGCGGCGGTGTGATCATGATCGGTGACACTCTGAAGAACTAGACTTTATAATAATAACTCCGCACTATTGTTCATGTACATGTATATGTATGTAAACTTTATAAGATATATAAATGATGTCGATAATTTTTTGCTATACATTATAGAAAAGATGGAACTATTGAAAATTATGCATCAGTAGTATTTAATTCCAATACAATGTTTGTTATTCAATCATCACCATATGTGATGCTGATGGTGATCCTAAAAGTTAATATTATACAATTACAACACTGTCATAGATTAATATGTACCTGTGTTAATACTAATGTACATATATGTATGTATATCTTTAAAACTTGAACACTTGAATCGAATGTAGATGTGTAGATATGTATTATAAATTTTCTTTATTTCCCGCATATTAAAACGATTGATGCATCACATTCACGTGGTTGAATGTCTTCTGAACTGTATTTACCCATCCATTAAAAAACCGGCTTAATATGTCGTCCTTAAAGTGACAAAATGAAAAAGTTTATAACTGAAACCAGTTTAAAATTGTTTTGGTTTAGTAAACTATAACTCTTCTTTTTAATCACAATTTTTTTTTTTTTTTTTTGTAATCCTAAGATGTTAGATGTTAGTAAAGTTATTTCTTTTTATTTTTTTAATATGATATCAAAGTAAAGTAACACTGTATGATGTTACATTAGTTACATATGTCGTAAATGCAGGTCATACCTACATATAGTATAAATATAAAACTGTTCCTATTACATGAATAGAAAGTGACGTTCAAAACATCTATCGAATTAATTTCTTACAATGATATTTTATTTTAAACAGTTGTACAATTTACAATCTACACAGTCTATCTACACAATTACACATCGAATAATTAATTAAATTCATTTTTAATTTTCTAGTCCATTGACCCATTAAAAAGCTTCAAAATATATAGTATACACAACACATATAAAATATATGGTCTTTGTGATGACATCCCATTATTAATTATTGTTCATAATCAAAAATAAAAAAGAAAAAGTTAGATGTGTTATCAATATTTATTAAATGCGTATGGTAACCTTGTCCCATACTAAAATACATGATGCTCGAGTACTACATATACCCATGTGTATATATAAGTTTTTCATACAGAGAAGATAAATTTCATATAATGTAAACAATTTAATACCATTTAATATAAATAAAATGAAATCTTAAAAGTCGCCAAAGTGGAACAAAACTCTTGTCACACTGAATATGTAGTAGTAGTAGTAGTAGTAGCTTTATTGTTTTTATTCAATGTATACATGTACAGTATTTGTATGAAAAATAATGAATTGAATCACTATTTAGTCTATTTAGTCACGATGTACATAAAACATATGTAAAACATTATAATAATTATACAAAGAATAATATTAATGTTTAAGTATAACCGTATTCAGTATAAACATATATGTACATACATACTATAGGTATACGCAAGTACATAATATATTAAAAAAGATCTCACTTTTCTGTTACATAGTGATAAAAAGTTTTGCTTATTCACCATAACTAAATTTATTTGGCCTAAAATTGTATAAAGAATATATGCATCAGACATTAAAGACTTTGTCTATGTTTTATGTCACATTTTAAAAAATTTTAAATTATGGTAGTGTTATTTTACATGCAGTTCGTGTGTATCAAAAACAAAATACATAATGAGTATGTGTAATGTGTGAACAAAATTTTAGTAAAATTAATGCAATATGTATATGCAAATAAACTGATAAAAATCCACGAGAATATATTATGTTAATAATATACGATTCCATAGTAAAGTGTGGGTTGATGACAACAGATTTTCTACGCTTATTTATCTAAAGTGCATGAATTTTAAGTAGGTTAGCGTTAGCTGCAGCAATATATACCATGTGGTATACAATTAAAAAATTTTCGCTTTCATAAAATATGCATAAATATTAAAAAAAAAAAAAAAACAAAAAAATCACTTAACTTTATACTTTATACAAATGGTACACATTATAGATACACACCTAACTGATACTGGTGCATTCGCATTGATATTTTTAATTTTATCGATCCGTCAAGGCATGTCAAGAAAAGCGAATATGTCACAAAAATTCAGTGACTGATCACTTGAACGAATTAAATTAAATCCATGTTAATTAATTTATGACTTAAGGAAAATATTATTTTCAGAAAAAGAAGTACCTACTTGAAGTACTTTTATTCGTACTGTCATAAATCTGCCATAAATCATTATTTTAAAGCCGATGACAAGTTTTGAATACGACTTTTGATTTTTTTTTTTTTTTGCTTTTTGATTTTTCGTTTTTCATTAATTTTAAGGCGCCAGAATTATTACCTAATGTACAAAACGAAAAACATTCAATTATTCACTAATCTGACAAGTCACACTTATTCATAGCCATGATTTCAATTAAAGATTCTAACACAGATTTTACTATTAATTATGAAGTTTTCTATTCAGAAAGAGAAATAATTGAATGCTAAAGCCACGTCAAAATTTTTTGAAATTTTTTCATAAATATGTATAGTTACTTTAATTTAATATTCAAGATTTTATCAAAAAATCAATGAAGGCCTATTACGACACATTACATATGATTTACTTACGTATACATGAAATTAAATAATGCAACATACATTTATGTACATAAAAAGCTTTTAAAGTAACGGGTATATCTGGATTTAGTTGACTGCAATTGCAATAGGATAGGTGTATCGATTCCATTTTGCTGATAAGTTTAAATCATTTGCACGTATTTCTGCACGTTACAATCTATTAGTACATCTACACATATCTGTATACCTACAATAAATTATTATTATTTCCATAACATATGTAATTTGCATAAAATCTACACCTAAAACCTAAACTAATATATCGTTCATGTACTCTATGTACGTATGTATTTCATACCAAAAATAATCCCTATTTGCAATGTCCAGATGTCAACCTATCAACCACAAAAATTGCAATATTAAATGAAAACCAAAACGAGCAGATGTTTAGTTGGTTGACACTTAAACACATGTCAATCTCACCTCACGTTATTATGATCGCTGTATTTATATACTCCTCTTATATGTAGGGGCTTTTAAAAGGTGTTGCATTCAAAACGTTCAAAACATAGAATTATGCAACCATAGAAAAACAACAAAATAAAATCCATATGGAATACAAATATACACTTAAAACAATTCAAATGTGCCATTTATTTAAAATGAACGATGAAGTTTTGAGGACTTTTAAGGAAGTAATTTATGTATATGGTACTATTATGTATATGTACAAGCACAAGGCACAAGCACATTACATATGTACATGATTTATACGCATAATTTGTGTGTATTTTAGATACGAATTTAATGTTGCTTTTGTTGCTTTTTTTGTTTTGTTTTCAAAGAAGTACTGTATTCATACATACACTCATACATTATATCAGTGTTTTGTTAACAATATACTTCCTACGTGTAAATATCAAAAAAAAAAAAAAGTACACGCATATGAACTTTGTTTTGTGGGCGATTATTGAATTATTGTTTGATAAAAAAAGAAGCATTTTTACGGTAGATATTAAATGACATTACATATATCAGACTTCAGATTCCAGATAATCTTGGTTACATTGCGGTTATGTAGGAAGGATAATCATTTTTTTTTTGTCTTAATAAATTAAAAAGAAAAAATTGTAAAAGGTAAAAGTAGAAATTTTTAATGTTCGAAAGAATGTAAGAGAAAAAAAATAAGAAATTTCTTATATGTATGTACAAAATTATCAGTATATGATCTTCTTTTCACATTAACATTATTTATGTATTTGTTTTCAACAGAACTAAAATAATACAACATAAAATAAAATAAAAAAAAAAGTGTTCAATACAGAATAATTTATGTCGGATAATTTTTTTTTTTTTTGCTCAAAAATTTTCTTAATTTAGGTAGTTTGCATAGGTCACAATCATATAGTTCACTTAGTATAAATATAAAATTTATAAATAATACACATCATATAGAATTTTTTGAATTCATTTACAAACGAAACGAGTATAGGAGAATAACACGTTCGTAAAAAATAAACAATAAAGCCATTTGTTTTGAATTCAATTTTCAGGGGTATTTTAAACAATAAACACAAAGGACTTTTGTTATACTACATTATTATATGGAGAACAAATTTCGCAAAAATTTTCTAAAACACAGCAGGAATTCATAAAATTATATTATCGGTACAATATACAAACCAGGTACAGGTGATCGTATACAAAAATAGGTACCATGATAATCTTTTATGACTTTTGATTCTATTCCATTTCAAAAATTTACAAAAAAAAAAAAAAAAAAAATTTACAAAAGCAAAAAAAAAATAGACTCAAAGAAGAAAATTTTTCAAAATTCTAGTCATAAATTTTCTTTTAAAACACACACAAACGCATATGTTATGCTACATTTTTTAATTATATAAATTGATATTTCCACATTGAGATTGAGATCATTTATATTCAACCAAAAATAGGTAACATATACACGTGATATGCATGTATATTTTAATGTGTCTAAATTTGTGATATTTTTTTGCTATTTTCGTCTCGACACAGGGTGAGTTTCAAAACGCCTCAAAAATGTGTTGTGATACGGTATCAAAACAGTCGTGATGCAAATTTTTTAAACAGCATTAATGCTTCGCATCGATATTGCAGTTCTACAACTTTGACGTTTTGAAACGAATTTGTTGCTTTGTTTTAAAAACAAGAAAAATGGTTCACCTCCTGCAGTACATAATTTTAAAATTTAATTAATTCATTCTCTACACTAAATCAGAAAAGATGAAACAATTTTTTAATAAAATTTAACAATATCAGGGTGGACATATTTTATAGCAATTTTCGAATGAGCAAAAACACCTTCAGTGTAAGTACTCGTATAATATGATACTCTCCATTTTTTTGAAATTTGTCATTAATATTAAAACACTACACATTAAAAATTCAATTTACCATCATAAAAGTACAAAATTTTTGTTTAAAACAGACTGACCTTTGGTTCCATATAACAATATTCGTATAAAAATAAATCACTGAATTGATATTGAGAAAAAAAAATCTATTCAAATCTATTTTGCATCATAAAAATTCAGGATGCGTATAGATTACTTGACAGATGCGTATCAGATGCATTCACAATGAGTTTTGAAACTGTAGACATTCTCATCGATTTAAGTGTTATCGTTTTGAAACTGTTGATTATGCATCGAGGCGGTATTTAAACGTTTTGAAACTCACCCACAATGTGTGATCAAGATTAGGAATCCAAAAGAAATGGAATAAAATTTGTTTGTATTATATTATGTTGAATGTGTTAAAATTAATTAAAAATCGTAGCATATAAAAGCTATCATTAGATTACGTAATGTACAAATAAATTCAATTACTTACATATATATTTTTTATACAATATAGGATAGACAAAAACAATTTATTGTTGTTTTAATATCGAAAGATTCAAACTTTTATTGTAATAATCAATTTATTATTTGTACATGTAACATGTATGAAATTAATATGAAAATATAAATAAAATTATATACAATTTTCTTTCAATAATCAATTTTTTATTAATACATGTATGTATTATATATGTATATAACGTAAAAAAATAGAAAAAAAAAAATAAAAATAAAATCATAAATATCTGCATAACAAATCCATCAATGATTGTGAATTTATCATAATGCCGTCATAATATTTACCAGTTTATTTATTAAAAGATGTTTTCCATTTGCATATTTCAATTGCATATTGTAATGCTATTTTATTCTTTGATAATGTACGTTTATAATATAAATTTATACTCGCCAATATGTGTATACTTACATTAATTTATGTACATACATATATTTACACATACAGTGTGCGCATATGTTAAAGTATTTGCATTTACATATAAAATTTTTGCATCTAGCTTGATATTATATTATGTTGCTTGCTTTCTTGGTTGCTTACAGTATTCATTTCATTTATTGTAAATTTTAAAGCAGCAATATAATCGCGAATTTTATACTATATATAGTGCTGCTAAGATCAGCAGATAAGAAATGATCGTTTTTACTTTATAATATTACTTGTATTTGTATGTAATGCATTATAATATAAAGAAAATCGCTGTTGCTTTTATATACACATACTCTGTTACTTTATATCTACTATTGCAATTTAATATGCATTTAATACATGCATTATAGAGTCGTTGTATTATGATTTGTGTGATTGAAAAAATATTCTGCAATCTAGATTCAAGATATCTCGGTAATTGGCCTCAATTTAGTGTGACCAGATCACCTTTTAAATGTCAGTTTAAATAAAATTTTATTGAATGTATCATATATGTATTTGTGTGCATTACATATGAATAATAATTATTGTATATACATATAGGTATAAATATGAATACTTTGCTTATAAAAGAGAAAATTTTAAATTATCTAATCATTATGATATGTATACAAACTTTTTATTTTTGTATTTAAGTTGCATTCGTGGGAATGAACAACTCAAAAACGCACGTATGACGTGTAGATATGTATATGTATTACTTTTTTTTTTAAATATGAATGATACACTTCAAAATGCAAAATGTTTTCAAGTAGCATTATAAATTTTTACTTCTGACCATACCATTCTTTCTCTGTATGTATTATACAAATTTTAAATGCAATATATGTAGGTATATGTATAAATATATATTTTTTTAATTTGATTTTGTTTGAAGTTTCAAGAATTTGCATCTGAAGATCTTTTACCAAAGAAAAATGAGAATAAAAATAATGACTTTAAGAAGTCATAACTGAATATTATATATTATGGAAAATCTTAAGTCGTTATCATTATCGCATATTTCCCTCTTGTTTTTGCATACATCATAATACATAATACCATACTGTATAATGCTATACATATAAGTATGTATATGCAAAAGTATATAGTACATAGTACATAGAATTGAGTTCACGTGAACATTTTTATGCGATGACTAAAATTGAAATTGCTAATGAATTTAGCATGTATATATGGTATGGTGCGATGCACACATATGACATATCATATAAATGAGATATATGATTGAGTATGCACGTATAGTCAACTATAGTAGAAAAAAGAAGAAAAAATATTTTATTGTTTTTTTTAACTTCAGTTTTATCGATAATGATTATTTTAAAACGTTTAAAAACGAAATCATTAAATTCATTTCTTGAGAATTATGGCATAAGTATATATTTACACGTATGCATGTACACAATAGTATCGAATTTTTTGTCAAGAGCATTATATACAGTAGGTAACCATTTCTTTGGAATTATGTGCAACGAAACTAAAGTGTAAAATGAATCTAATGAGTGTTTTTGTATAAATAACTTTCTTTTTTTTTTTTTAAATCAACTACAAAGTGAAATGGATCCGTGACTATAAGATCAATACCAATATTTAACGTTGAATTTCAAAATTATTTATATCTTACTCCCGAAAATGACGTAATAATAAATTTTTTAAGATAAATGTCAGAGTTCCAGTATCAACATAATGAGCTTAGATATTCGTACGTTAGATTGCTTTTTTCCAGGAATATTATATGAATGTTTTTTTTTTTCGTACATAAATGAATTCTTTAATTGCTTGTAATTCTAATCTAAGCGAAAATTTATGAGAAATTAAATCTTTGGTTTATACATATGTATGTAGATAAAAGCAAAAATTTTTAAAGTCATAATAAATATGAATCACTATATAAGGCGCCTTTGAACGGTAATAACACACTCGTATGTGTGTGATTAAAATATTCAAAATTCAAAATGAAAATGTATTTAAATATATTTGCAAAAAGAATTATCATACAATTTTATTGAGACGTTTAAAAAATTTTTTTTTTTATTAATATTCTAATAACATCGACATAATACATATGTATATGTATATGTAGATAAGATAAAGATTAAAAATCATAAAAAATATTTATGCAAAAAAATCTTTTGGCAAACGAAAAAACCAAAATTTAATTTAAATTCCTTACGTGTATGATTTTTTTTTGTTCTTCAAATGTACCTATATGGGTATACATCATAAATATTGAAAAATGATTAAGGCACACCCCTCGTAAATACATTTATTTAGAAAGCGAAAATCCTTGTATTTTTTTTTTAAAATTTAAATGATTTAAATGACCCAATAAAACTCAAAAAAAAAAAAAAAGAAATATTTACATACCTATACATATAAACAATGACATTAAAGTAAAGGCTTAAAGAATTATTATTAATCTCGCTCGAAAAAAAAAAAAAAATGAAAAAAAAAAAAATAATAAAAAGTTAAAATTTATATAAATAGATCCTCTTCAACAGTTAATCAAACGGATTGAATATAAATTTTGAATTAGAGAAAGAATTGTCTATGATAATCGAGTGATCGAGTGTCTATATACATATATATATGTATATGTATATGAAGATCAAATAATAAATTTTCAAACGTTTATACCACACACAAAGTTGTAGAGATAAATATTCTTTTAAAAATCGAAAATACTAAAAGAATCATACCTATAAATAAAAACCAACAAAAAAAAATCCAAAATATAGAAAAAATATGAACGAATAAATTAAATTTTTGTGATTTTCTTTCTTTTACTTCTTATACTACTAAATAACAGGAAAATAATTGTCAACATCATCTATTGTATAGGTCTCTCCTAATATATGTACATATACCTCCAATATACTTGTATGTACTATCATTTCGAGTGCACGAATATTCTATTATAAACCATACTAACAACAATAATTGAATACAAATTTGTATACTATACATACCGGATATAAACATATAAACAGAATGAATGGATTTTGTTTTGTATCTTGTAGTATATCGAAAGAAAAAAAAAATAATTCTCAACAATATTCCATATAATCGTAATCGTAACCCACATAAAATCTAGACAAATTTGTATAACGAGCATTCGTTTATATTGGAAATGATAAATAAAACCACAAATTTACGTATACAATATGTGTAGAATAAAAATAATTGTTTAACAGCAGAGCATACGTGAAGGGGGTTTTTTCCAAATGTCTTTTTTTTTTTTTTTTTTTTATTCAAAATAGTGAATAGGCGTATTTTTTTGAAATTCTATACATCAAATTATACTCGTATATTGAATAATGCGTATACGAGTATTTATGTACAAATCTTAAATCTGATGAGATTTCATTATCACCTTAAATTTATAAAACTGTGGGGTTCTTCATTTAAATAGAATAAAAGGTCTATCTTTTTTTTATTGATTTTCTTTTTTATTTATACATATTAAAATGATAAAGTTATTTGGATAAATAAAAAAAAAAAATCCTTGGAAAAAATTTTGAAAGTACCTATTAAGGATGAGGATTTTGAAAAATCTTATTTATATAATTTTGAAGTATTGAAGGAGTTTTTTTAAAAAAAAAATAATAATAATAATAATAAAAATGGTATTTAAAAAAAATAAATGAATGTCCTTTTATTTGTTTTCAAAGATTAAAGATTAGATTGGGACCGTTTTAGAAATAAAAAATGACTATGAAGAAATGTGTGAGATATCTATCTGTATGATCAAAAAAAAAAAAAAAAGCAATAATTTTCAAATTTTTTTGTTTTTCAAAAATATTCTTCTTTGGAATTATGGAATACTTTACATATTCGTGCTATAGTTATTATTACCACGAAACTATAATACGTTTCAATATTATTTTTTTTTTTTTTTGTAGAAATCTTTTGAAAAACATTTAACGAAAATTTATGAAAGTTCTCATATACATATAATATGGAATCATATATTCAATTATTAACTTTGAACGGTTTCATATTCTAATATTAATATTACCAAAGACTATAGTTCTATCTATAGTCTTTGATATGATTTAGGAAAAAAAGAACTGAATAAAAATTGTGTCCCAAAATGTTTTTAAACTAACAATAAAGTTTGAATAATATAAATTTTTCAGTTAGTTTAAAAAGTTTAAACGTTTGTTATTACGCTATAATGTTAAGCAATTAAAAATTACAAATTGTAATTCTAGAATATTTAACCATCATATATACCATGTACATATACATACATTTGATTGTAAACCTTTTGTACATTATAAACACATACATATGTATAACACTCGGATATTGACGCTGTTTCGCTTGTGATCCGAGCCTTATCTGAATTTTTGTTGACAACATGATACGATAGCGAAGGAATGCTGATGCAGCACATATAAACATTGAAAAAAATTTTTATTTATTTTTTTATTTATTTTGTTTGTTTTTAAGTTATGTTTTTTTTTTGTTTTTTTTTTTTTTTAGTTTTTTTTTTGATACGGTCAATGATACAATTTGTGAACGGTGTATGATACAATTTAAATGCTAAATACTTAAATATTTAACATAAGAATGTGTACACCACCCTGTATTGTATATTAATAACATTGAAGTTGTATATATCCTCGTACATATAATACATTTACTATTACAGCGTATACAGCCACAACATAAATAAAATATTCTTCTGGAAAAACATATAAATTATATCAAAATACAAACAATAATATAAAAATACATATATAAACAGAAAATAATCAAAACTGATATAATCAAACTTAAAAGTTTCTTATGAGATAGTACGACCGTACAACGATAACGAGTAATGTATATAATATTCTGTGGTTGTTCATCTATGTTTGTTGAAAAAAAAAAAAAGAAATATTATACGTTGTAGACGAGTATGTAATATTATACATACATTATATGTATAAATAAAGAATATAGAGAAAAATAAATAAATATGAAGTGGACAAATATAAAATCAATCAATGGAAAAAAAAATAATAATTTTCACGCCCTAAATTTTTTCAAATGAAAATATTATGGCATTTAGTGTACGAATGTTCGAGTATAAAATCTAAAGTTTTATGTAAGATAAGAAATAAACAAAAAACATTTTTTTTTTTTATTAAAAAATGTTAAAAACATCATTACACGAGCATTTTTTTCATTGATAAATTTTTTATGTTTGAAAAAATAATTTTCGATAAATTTGAGATAAAGTAAAAAAATACATCGCAGTCGCAGATATTATTGAAAATTATTTACAAAATTTATTTATTATATTTCTCACAAAAAGTAAATAATAAAGGGTTTTCCAAAAAGAATGTCAGAACTTTTAAATTTTACAACGGCGACACTGGTTAAAGGATGAAAGCCAGACTTTAATAGTTGTGCTCAATAGAGTCAGGCAAGTCATCATGGAAAGATATATATGAATTAAAAACACATATAGAAATTATTCGAATTTACTATTAAAATTCGTATTCAGTTCGACAGACGTTTCGTATCGTTTCGGAAAAAAATCATCTTTTCGGATGAAGCGCATTTCTGGCTTAATGGATTAGTGAACAAACAAAATTGCCTGATTTGAGGTGTTAAAAATCCTCAAGTGATTCAAAATTTGTCTCTTAATTCCTAGAAAATCACAGTTTGGTGCGGTCTTTGCGAGCTCAAGGCGTTATCGGCCCATATTTTTTTGAAGATGAACAAGGAAATCATGTTACTGTTAATAGCCAACTCTACAGGAATGTGATAACTCAATACTTCTGACCTAAACTGGAAGATATTGACATAAATAATGGTGCAACTTGTCACACATCTTAACAAACAATTGATTTACTGGGTGAGTTATTTTCAGAATTAGTAATGTCAACTGACGACCAAAATCATGCGATCTGACACCCTTGGAATTTTTCTTATATAAACGAGTATATACGTAAATCTCTGATTTACGAGAATACGCCATAAACAATTAGTGACCTTAAATGCAACATTCAACGCAACGCATTGAAGATTTGTCACGCGATATGTGCGAAAAAGTACTTAAAAATTGGGTTAAAAGAATATACATTCAAGTAAACAAAGCCGAGGTGGACATTTAATTGATATTATTATCAGAACATAATGTAATCCATTATTCTTTAAAATAAAATAAAAATGAGTTGATTTTCACTGCCAGTTATCACTGTGTTTTTTTTTAAAGTTCTGACGTTCCTGTTGGAAAACCCTTTATAAAATTTGTTTAACATAAAAATTAGTTAATTTTAAAATTTTTTACGTAGATACATATGTATATTTGAAGAAGTAAATAAGTGTGATAAAGATAAACTATACATCCACAAACATAATCAAAATTACACTTTATGTAAACACCTTTCAGACATTTTTACTGTACATAATATGGAAGCAGATACATATTTGAAAAATTTTTAAAAAATTTTCTCGTCCAAAGAAATATTATTAAAGATGTTAAATTATTATTGTGATAAAAATTCATTTAATTAATTAAAAATGATAATCCTCAAATATAACGCATCAGATTATTTATTTAATAAATAAATTTTTCTTACCATTTTTCATTACTTGGACTCTCTGTTTCACCAATAATATGTGTTGCTACCGAATATCCAAAATATGATCCTGATTCACCATATTTTATGATTGGTAAACGATTTTCCAAATTAAATGATATAACACTGTGAAAATTTATTAAAATTATGAAAATAACTATAATTAAGTAATGAATGGCACAATTATTTAAAATTTTCAATAACGATGACGATATCAATGATGATTGGGATATTGTTGACAATGATTCAGATGAAAATGATGACAACGATGATTCTAATATAGATGACCTTTGTGACGACGAGTTTGATGGTATGGATGATAGTATCCTTTCACTGTCTGTATTTGATTTTATTTTATTTTTATGAATATTTCGTGAATTAACCGTCCGTAAATGATATTCATTTGATAATAATTGTAATGATGACGACGACATTGTGGCAAGTATAAAATATTTAATACTTTTATATGTAATGTATATATAAATAATATATTCAAAAATCTAAATATGTATATATTATATTCTGAATTAATTATTCTTTGAAACTATACGAGTACAACAATTAAATTATGCTATACAAAATGTTTGTTGAAAATTTTTTTAAAAAAAAATTTTATTTTATTTCATATTATTAATCATTTTTTACAATATTTTACACACACACGCACACATATACAAAAGAATTTTCTGCATTCCAGCATATGATATCATAAGATATATCGTAGTATACGTATTTTGGTTAATAAACGTAAACTATAAAACTTATCCTCTGTTACACTTTATACGAGTATCTGCATGTAAATTATGTGCAAAAAACCATGACATTTTGCTATCATATATCCATTACAGATAGGTTCTGGTTCTATCCTACAATGTATACATAATTCTCGTATTCCGTCATTTCGTGTTTCTCAAATTTCTTAACATTAATATTCTTCATTATACAAAAGTTCTATAAAATACCAACGATTTCATTTCCAAGTATAGAAGCGCCAACTAACTAGGTACCTATATACAGTATACAAAATAATATATTACACATATGTAGATGATGTCAGAATTTTTAATTAAAATGTAAAACAAATTAATTTTCACTTGCACTTTATTATTATTCTTTTAATTATTATTATTTTTTTCATCGATTTAAATTTAAATATGAATTAAAACTAATACATACTATTATTATATGGTTTAAGAAGTGTAAATAACGTGATAAACTTTATTATTTAGTATCAATGCGTTCATTAAATTTGAATTATACACGAATAAAACGCCAACAAAACATCACACAATATGCATTATACTTAAATTAAATTCACTTAATACACACTAACTACTTTATTTGTATTATTATTATTATTATTTATAATTTTTTTTTTTTTATATTTTTATTTAAATTTAAAATCATATCAGAAAATTACATCATCAAAATATATTATACACATATACATAACGTACATAATGTACAAACAAATATAAATGAAATTTTTTAATCGTTATTTGCATATTAATTAGAAACTGAATATACCATACACGTATGTATATACATATATAAGAAAAAGTAACGATAAGTAAAAAACGAGATTTTGCACGTTCACTTGTGTATTTGTGAAAAGACGAAATAAATAAAAAAAAAATGACTATTATAGGTGTAGTAGATGTTATTCAAATGAAACACATTTAGTTCATCATAATATATATATATTGCTTAGATGTCTACATAAAACGTATACGAACATACGAGTTATATTGCGATTTTATACATAAATGTTTTCAATATTATGCATGCATTAAATTATTATTATTCAATTTTTTTTTCACGATAAGAGAAAAATATCCATATCACACATTTATAAATGTGTGCAATTTTTATAACAGAATACAATCATATGATTTCATTATACATATATATATATATACTATCCAATATGCATGTATGCGTATATTTTCGCTTAGTACATATATACATATAGTATTTTTTTTCTTTTTAATATTTTTAACGCTGAGAGAATTTTAATTATTCGATCGTATAAACACGTTTAAATTCGTAACAGAGAAAAAAATAACTTTTTAATTAATTCATACAACAAAAAAAAAATGATAAAACCAAAATAAAATAAACATGAGTAATAAAAATAGCAAACAATTAAAAATCAAAAACAAAAATACATTATAAGATACTTTATATAATAGACATGTATGTATATTTTTACGTATGTAGTAATGTACATATACACACGGAACAATATTATGTATTATTTTGTTTCGTTTCTACACTTTTTATGTTTTGGCGAGAAGATACACTTTGCAACTTTTTTTTCACTTTTTTTTCAGGTATATATGTATGTATGACCTCCACCTGTTTTACTGGCCCACCTTGACTACGAACACTAACACATAATATAATAAAACATTAATTATCCGTACAATATATTGAATAATATGTTACGAGTTACAATACAACAATCTCTAGTAATAATATGATAAAAATACCAATTTAACACAATTTACTTATCGCATTTTGTGGAGAAAAACCAAAAATATATAATATAAAAAAAAACGAGTGAAAAAAAAAATAACAAAAACTGTAAATAATGAAAAAATATAAATGTTATGTTCGTTCGTTCACGAAATAATCAAGTTCACATATAGTAGAAAAATCAGTATAAAGGTAAGTAAATTGTACAATCACTATATACGAGCATGTACGAATTGTATATGGATACATGTACTATTATATTAACACATAACGAACAACAAAAAGCCGGCTTTGTGTATATACCTACACATATAGTATGTATAAGTATAGGTACGACCACAGTTTCTGTTGGACTATAAATTAAGCTGCTTATCGTACTACATTTTTCATGTTAACGAATTTTTATTTTTTAATGAAAAAAAAAAACAAATTTTTTTTGTTTTTATAAATAAAAATAAATCCACCTTTATTACGATACGATTTTATCTTACAATCGCGATTTAAAAAGGTGTAAAATATGTAAGGACATTCTTCAGAACATTATTATATAAATTTATATGCATAATAATCGAATGCAGATAGTTACATGTTACATTCACTTTTAGTTTTTTAATGTAGTACCACAAGAACAAGAAAATTAAATAAAAATCTGTTTTCTTAAGAAAATACAAAAACACAAAATAATGTTAGGATTACTTTTTTTTTTCTTACAATAACATTAAAAATTGAATTACAAATTACAATAATTAATTATAATTAAAAAAAATAAAAATTAAAATTGAACACAATGAAACGTTTTATTTTTAAAAATCGTAAATGCTAATACGATTATATGTGTACTTTCAGTGAAGTTTCAACTCATTCTGTTTCTTTGTTGATAATATTTTTGCTGTTGGGTTTCGATTTCGATTCTTTTTCATCATCATCATCATCATTATCAAAAACAACTTTTTTATTCAACAATCTGTATCTTTCTTTACTTTAATATGAATGTAGTATCGTAATCTCGTAATGTAGCCTGCAGCGTGTAGCTGTAGTGTACTGTACGTGACTGTACCAAATCAACTGTGTAAGTAAGTGTGTCTCGTGTACGTTACACGTTACGCATATCACCACACCAGAATATACATATCACATCACATCACACATTATGTACGAGTACGATGATAAGTATTTGTATACGAATGTCTATTGACTGTACATCTTTGCTGTACAGACACTGTACTGAATCGGTTTGAAATTTTGAATTTTCTTGAATTCAACATTCAACTTTACAATGCATGTACTCATGCATGTACTCATGTACATAATATGGTGGTGAATGATGATGATGATAGTGTGAGATCTGTTTTTTCTGTTGTTTTGTATCTTTAGGATAGTAGGATGTCTTTTAGTTGGTATGTTGCATGGTATGTTGGACCTAGTACAGTGTTTGATTTGACTCTGGGTCTGGCTCCTGGTTGCTTTGGTATCTGTTGGATGATTTTACCACGTTTTTGTTTTTTGTTGTATTATATTTGTAATGTTGTAAGAAACCTGCATCTATGTATATAAACATTTTTTAGGGTCTAGCTTTGCGCATACGCATGTATCTACACATTATATGTATACCAAATATGCATATGATACAGACACAGAGTAAACAGGAAATGTATCATTATCATTAGAATGTTAGAATTGAAGCAAAATATTTTTAATAATTGAGAAAAAGTAATTGTTTCGATATTATTTGGTTGTGCAAATTTTTGTAATATTTTGGTGAATTTGAACAATTATTATTATGCACAATAAAACCTATTTTTAAATAATTTAGATGAAATTTATGAAATGAATTTCACGCTGATGGTAAAAAGAGAAAAAAATTAATTCTGCTACGACTATGTCTTTATTCTAAAATTAAAATTAACCATTTAGATTATCATGATGAAGCTAAAAACTGTTTGATATACTTCGACTTCAACCTCAACGGCCAAATTAGTAACGTTAGTAACATAATCAAACTAAAAAATATTTCAATTATTTTTACATACTTTTAGGCGTAGTAATTTAGATACAGCTGCAACTGTAGAAAGTAATCGCTAGTCGCTAGTAACTTCGAACTTGGCTGGGTTCAAAAATTAATCATGGTTTTGCACTGTTGCAGAAGTGTTACCAAAATATCTCTCCGATCCTTTTGCTTTTGAGTGCATCTACATACATACTTTTTCAAGCAGCTACGTAAAAAATAACTGATAGTGATGCAAGTAAGTATTTCATGCAGCCTAACCCATTAACCCAATAGAACACATCTATTATATTCGAACACGTGCAGAAATTAGCATTTTTTAAAAAATAGAATTACATAATTCCATCATTATCAATAAAAACTCCTTCACAATTATATAAGTTAGCATTAAAAAATAAAATTAAATGAAAAGTCAACAATTAGAAAAGTTACATTTCTATATTTTCATAGATTTATTCTTAAATAATTTCATTAGGAGATATAATCTACAATTAATTAATTTTAAAATATTAAAACTGAAATAACTTTGAGCTTAAATTGAAAAACAAAAAGATCGAAAAAAAATTAACAAATGTATTCTCATTTTCATATTACGTACTTTTTTTTTTTTGAAATTCTACATTGTATTGTGACCAAAATATGTAGGTCCGTATGTTGCCTTTTCATTTTCAGATAGACAAAATTTTGAATTTTATACTATCAAATTAACATAAAAAAAAGCTAATTCAAGAAAATTTTAAGAAAAAATTAAAAATAATTTAATGAATACACAGTTTTAACAATCGATAGAAATTAATTAAGAAACTACATAATTTAATTTAGTAAACTTCTTTCATAATACATATTTAAAAATACATGTACTGTTACTTTTAATTTGTTTGCAATTTTACAATATTTTAATTTAAAAATTCACTTTTCCAAAAGAAAAAATATATTTCGTAGTCGACATTAGTTTTTTTTTTTTTTGTATTCATATTTCCATAAATAATTTTTAATACAAGCTTTCAGCATTTGATGATCTTGGTTTTTTAAGTTTTTCCATATTCTTTATGACGACATCATGTAGTGAAGAATAACGATTTCGTATTTCGCATACAACAAGCCATAAGCTCAAGTACTCTTTTTCATCCAATTCAATCACAGCTCTTCGATAATCTTCAATATGCGGGTATTTCGCAACTTTCGATACAACTTTAGCTCTTGACAAAAAATATCTTGAGATTTGATCGAAAAATGCAGCCGCTTCTGATTCAACAGCTTGTATTTCAGCTAATGTATCCTCTTGAATTGATACACCAAAATTATTACCGTCCTCAATTTTCGGTATCATAAATGATATCCACATTTTTAAAAGATTTGCTAAAAATAAAATCAATTTTCAATTTAAATTATCAATTTAAGACAAAAACTATTTTATGTACTTACAATCTTCAACCAAAGTTCGAATGATTGGTTTTACAATTTTTATCATATCGCATAATGGCTGATTGCATGGTACTGTTCCAGTTGGTAATGTCATTACCTTTGTGCCATATACATTGTTGTAATCAACTCTTGGTCTTTTAGCTGATGGTTGATCATCATTACCATCATTTGTTGATGTTGTTTCATTTAAATGGTTAACTGGTATTGGATCTGGCACTGGAATGTTCAAATTTTGATGAACATCGGCAAAATTACGTTCAGAGAACATTGGTGTCGCCAATAATTCATTTAATTCTACTATTTTTTCAGGGAAACCACTTATTATTAGAACTTCTGCTTTTTTAACAAGAGTATCTTTGTAATCTTGTACCTGTAAATATTGTAAAGAAAATAATATGAATACGAAACATTTATTGATAATTTAGAAATATCAAAAAAAAAAAAAAAACAGTGCTTGTGCATATTCGGTATGGTATATTTCTATCTCTTATTGTATATACATACAAATATGCATATATGTAGATGTGATAATTGTAAGGTTACAATTACAGCACACAGAACACACCTGCCTTTTATAAATTATGTGCATTTTATGTACATACATATTCCGCGATTTGGTGTATGAAATTTAAAATGCGTCATTTCAAAGCTTATTATATTAAAAATTACATTTTTTTCGAATTAGAAATAAATTTATCTTCTCAATGATAGAGAAAAAATAAAGATAATAAAGATTTTTAAAAATAACTCAATTCAATTTAATTAAATATTATGAATCTGAACAGCCATAGTGATTAGTGAGTCCCAATTAGGATAAAAAGTCAAACCAAATCAAACATAACCACAACTTTTTCGATATATGTACATAATTTATAGAACAAACACTAATAATCTCGGAAAATGTAATATGTTTTTTAATTTAAATATATAATATAATCCATATATTCATTTTTGTAATTTTTATTATTCTATTTAGTTACCTTCTTTGCTGTATCATGCACCGTACTGCGAGACATTTTCCCCTTATATTATTATATAAAATTATTAAATATTAATCAACTGTAGAGAGGAATATCTTTTTAAAAGATAAAATATAAAAAATAATAGAAAATATTGTATAATGTACTCTTGAAATTTAGAACCAAAGCTATAGATTTTTAAGCGTTTAATACCAAAAACCAAAACACTGAATATTATGTGTGGTTGGAGTTGGATCTTTCCAGCTTCTTACTTTTTTAAAATCCTTTTCTAATAATATTAATAATAAAATAACCCACAAGAACAAGACGAAAAAGTCAAATTATAAAAATCAGACATCACATATTCACCAAATTAATTTTCACAATTTGACATATACTCATCCAGACACAATCTTGCTTGAATCTTATCTTGAGTCCATGCACGTTCATCATGATACAAACCATACAAACACAACATACGTTCATGTTCATGGCATAATATAAATACACATGATATGATTTGATATAGAAATATAAAACATAAACACCATACCACCGATAACTCCCATCAAAACACATGTCATTTCATTCGAATATCGTATCGTATCATACCAATATACATAATTTATCACAGTAATTTCACCATGGCATGGTAGTAATCATAAAGTGTAATGCACAACAGCACAGCACGTTCTGTCTTGTCTTCCGTTTATTTTTCATATTATTCATGCAGCGTAAGCCCGCATTTACATTATCTTGAAAGTCAAGACGTGACGTCATTAACTTAGAAAAGAGGTACAGAAGAGCGAGACAAGAGGAAACAAGAAAGCAAACCAACTCAGGTTTACTTTCTTGCTGTCTTGAATATAGTGTTGCCAGTATGTTAATAATCAAAATTAGTAGAATGTTTCACCACCATCAACAAAAATGCAATACTGCTACAGGTTATTAATAATACTTAATAATAATCAATTTAAATAATTGATAATCAATTAATAATCAATTAAAATAAAAATGTATAAGTATATATATTTTTTTAGTTAATTTTTTTTATCACAATCGAATTTTTAACTTAATTTTAATGAAAAATGTCAAATATGACAGCAAGAATGAAAATCATTAAATAAGTATAAGGCAATACTACTAATAGACATCGCATATAAAAATACGACATGAAACATGAACAAGAAAGCAAGAATGGATATAATGTAAATGCCAAGGCTAATAGAGTATATATGTGGTTAGCTGTAGCGATATTAATAACCTGCAAATTAAGTTGTGACGTCACAATATAAGATTTCTTGAAGAATTCATAAGACCGTATTATGTTAGTCGAAATTTTGATGTTAAAAAGATAAATTAAAAGTTAAAAAATTACTAAAGATTACTAAACAAAACAAATTAAGTTATTTTTAATAGTTGATAAAATATAAATTTAGTGCTCTAATTCTAAAATACATTCGTGTTTTAAAAAACAACAATAATAATTTAACATTTCTTACAATATGGCGTCAGAATCGGTTGAAAATCTGATTGTAAAAAAAGCAAAAATTTTCCCTATATACGGCTACAGCTAACCTTATATATTCTATTAGCCTTGGTAAATGATATCGATCAATCCTGAAACAAGATAAGAAAGCAAGAAAAGACAATGTAAATGCGCCCTAACAGAAAGACTATCGCAATAAAAAAAACGGAATGTACGGAAACGTATGACTTTTTATGTGAGCATTAATGTAGACTTGAAAATTTCATATAAAATTTAAAAATAACTGTCCTTAAACACATTTAATTCAGAATATGAAAAACTACTTTAATTCTCACATAAAACTCACATGACAAAGTCGCATAGTGTAAAGACGACTTCACTAATTTCTTGCCATCTTATTTTTATAGATATTTTATGTTCATATACAAAGAATGATTTTAATTAAATAATTATTACAATTACAAAAATAAATAATAAAAGTTGTAATAATATTGGCTTGATAATTTGCTTGCAATGTCAAAAATATCTTCTGTTCCGCCTTTTATTGAATTTTAGTTTATTTAATTCTTCCGTTTGATTTCGTGTTCCGTCCGTTTACGGTTTTATTAGTATGTTAGTATGCAGTACCGTATGATTAACTTGTGTTCAAATTTTACAGCACACAAAAGAGGAGAAAACGGAGCATTCTGTACAAGCCTTGGAATTAATCACAACACACACAACCACAAATCAAACCAAATCCAACATAACCACAATGTTTTTTAAATCTACATAATTTATTAACTAAACATTTACCCCGAAATTTTCTAATGTTTTTGCTTGAGATTATTTAATTATATGTATGTATATTACATGGACATGCTTCTTGTAGCAATTTTTATTATTTACTTACCTTCTTTTCTGTACCATGCATCGTACTGTGGGACATTTTTTGCTTATTATTCTATAAAACTATTAAATATTAATATATTGTTAATTGTAAGAATAGAAAATGGTACATATATCCACTTTAAAAATTTAGAATAAAAACTGTAAATTTTTAAACGTTTACCACCAAAAACCAAACCAGAAACCACTAAATATGTGACAAGTTAAACTTCACATTCACAATCACAAATCACAATTTTTCTACTTCTATCTTCTATGAGCTAGTGCTATTCTAATTTTACACCTCAAAAGACAAGTCAAGAAAAGTCAATTAAAAAACAAATCAACAATCAACCAAACTGAAATTATCATTTTAATTTTAATTTCTCCACTCATTTAAATTAAAAATCTCCAATCAATGAAAAACATATGTTGTAAATGACAAGTAAATTTAATAAATATTCTATACAATCACCAATTTTTTATCAGAGATTACTTTTATCTATTAGCCGGTAGATATCAGTAATATATTAAAAAAAAAAATTGCTCTATTTTGATTTAAATGATTCATTTCTTTAACCGACTGAATTGAAAATATTTAAAAATAAAGTATGGTATCGTGTGTTTTCTATTTTTATTTATCAAACCTATTTTTATTTAAAAAAAAGCTATTCCTCATAGGCGAAAATGAAGAGGGCGGCTCAGGATTTCTGCGTACGTAATTAGAATTTTGTACGATTTACGTACATTGTACGTCTACAGCTTGTATTTTCTCTAAAAAAAAAAAAATGGCAAAAAATCACGAAATTCTAAATTTGGAACACACTAACTCTCTGAGGAAAGAACTTAGCGTAGCATGTAAGTTGTCATTAAAGAGAGAGGGAGTTCCCCACACATTTCTTTTATACTACTTTCTTCTAGCTGGTATGGTATCCTGTAGTTTTATTGTAATGGATTGTTTCGTAGAGTTAATGTGGAAAATTTTCAAAACCCTCTATCGGCCAAACGGTTGATAATTCTCGCTCTGGCCCTGCCATACGATTTTTTGTTTGTTACAACGAGACCTATTTATTTGACACACATCCTGTATCTGCTCTTGCTGAATGGTAGAGCTGTTTTGATTGTATTTAAGCGGTTAACAGTTTGACGCACTTTAGAAAGTTTAAAAGGCAATATCAAACTGAGTCCTTCAAATAATTTCAGTTATTATCTTTATATTCTTTCTTATCAATGAAACATGAGAGATAAATACATACTTGTTACAATTGTAATCGTTTTAAGATTGTGTTTAATTTTTTATATTTATTAAGCATAACTAACAACACGTAGTATTATATTTTTTTTACTAACAAATTACATAATATTATTAAAATGTAAAAATATATTGTAATTTTAAAGATTTTAAATATTAAAGATTGTAGGTATATAAAAATTTAATTTCAGCGATAAACGATTTAATGAAGATCTGTAAATAAATATATTATAGATACGAATATATCAGAAAATTACCGTTTATATTTCTGTACACGATACGTGTTCACTTTATTTTATCAAATCACGTAGCAACATTTCTATAGTAATCACATGTATATAAGCTTATATTTACTACATACACATCTGTATGAACTCGAGAAATAATCCAACAATTCATATTTAAGATATTTATATACTATATATATTTGTTTTTATTAGTTTCAATAAATTTTATGTGTACTTTTATGGGCAATTTCTTGTCCGTCCTTATACATAATTAGTATTACTGCACATAAAGATTTTCAAATATGATGTGATTCAAAAATTTGCCATGGTCGTACACATTTCGAATTAACGATTAGATATTAAAAACTAAAACAAAAAATAAAAGATAAATCAATTCAGAAATTAAACTCGTAATTCTACTTTATTAAATTGAAGTATAAATAATATTACTGGTAGCCATATCATGTTATTTATTCTAATGTAATCAAAATATTCAACATTTTTATAATAATTCAAATATGAAATATAATAAATAAATTATTACTATATGCATAAATAAAACGATATAGAAGATCGAAAAATAATCAGTTCAGGAAATTTAAAATTAAAATTTTTTACATTTTAAGACTAATTAATTTGAGCTGCTCCTGCTGATTCTGTTTGTGTAATTCGAAAAAGGATTTTTTTTATCAAATTTTTAACTTTTGATGATAAAAATTTTAGAAATTAAAAAAAAAATTGTTTTCTGTCACTGAATTGAACTTTGAAATTTGACCAGCAAATGTTCATCTCATGGAAAAAAATTTTTGCACAAATTTAAAAAAAAACCAATCAATCAGTGACCTTGACAGGGACTACAGTATTTCATAATTACTTAAAAATAACCTTGTGACAATATATCATATTTTGTATTCTGCACATTCAAAACATTAAACATATACATAACATATGTATGTATGTATTTATTATATCATATTCATATGTAATGTTACTTTATAGAAGAGATCTGTGTGCAATTATTAACTGTCGAAGAAAATTGGTTTTCCGTTGATGTGTGGATATAAATTTATTGACACTTTTCATTTAATATTCATATATACTTACTCACATATATAGATACGGGCATATTGTAAATTGAGCAAAATTTCTGATATCAACACGTCGTATGTATACATAGACAGATGAATATTACAAAATGAAAATGTAATTTTTTATTAATAATAATTGTATATATGTAGAATTGAAATTATTTACCTATATGATTTCAATGACACTTTCACATACACTTTTCATTTTACTTACACATATAAGTACGTACGTATAAACGTAGATCCATACATACAATGTATATAAAATGTTTTTTAAAGATTTCGATTTAATAATATCTGGAGTTCGAAAAACATTATGTACGTGACATTTTTATATTTTTGTGTACATCTTATAGTACATCATCACCATTAAAGATAGTAATTTGTTTTATAGAAATGTATATAACTAAATTGTTATTGATAAAGTGGGTGTGTATTGATTATTTTTATAGCTATCTAGAGTGTATTTAAAACAAATGTTGTATAGTAGTTATAAAAACGATTTTGGAATTGCATTTACTGCATTTTCAGACATTCGACATTCAAGTAAACATGTGCGGTTATAGTTTATCATTCGAATGGTGATAAAGATTTAACAACGTACCTATGTATATATCTATAGTGAGATAAACGAAGACATGTATGTATATGCATATATGCACATTTTAATGTATTATATAAAAACAAGCTAAATATAATCGAAAAACAAAAATTCATAATCCTGAATTTATGTGAATAATATTTATCCGGAATTTAAAATTGGCGTATTAACAACATAAATTCTCCGTTATCACTAATTGATTTAGTAAAAAATTTCTGAACACCAAAGGAATAATGTAACCAAAAAATTACACCTTTTTCCAATATTCATAAACATTTCAAAATATTCTCAATAATTACATAAATATATGTAATTCTATGATTCATATTATATATATGGACGTATGGGTGTAGTCATGAACTCTTTTTCATAAATTCATTATAAGGCATAATTTCTGGAATTTCATATTTCATTTTGGCATGAATCCAAGCAAATCATTATAAAATAAACTGAAAATTTTTGAAATACATAAAACCAACAAAATACTTTAAAAATTTTGCACGAAATTTTAATAAAATAATTAAAATTGTAAATAGCTAATAAATTAAAAACAAAAATCATATCAAGTTAAAATTTAAAGTGGTTTTCAGATGCTTCTATGAAGGGCTCTATATATGCTATGAAAATAATAATGTACATATACTTTTAGCTGACCTATATAAATTTTTTGCACGACTTTTAAGCCCTAGACAGACATCTAGTATCGATACCATGGTATGAATACTATACTAGCATGGTGACAAACATGTAATCTAGTATAAACCTAGTATCATTTGACATATTTTGTGAATTTTGTTGTGGTGTCATATAGAAAATTTATACTTGCATTATATCACTTTCAACTTAATGCCTACTATGCCTACTAATTACTTTCAACTTGATGATAAAACTAATGTAAAAACTAATTTCTATAATTTCCGCAGCATTAAAATGGCGCTACGTTTAGTAAATTTTGTGAATACTAGATTCATACTAGAACTAGACAAATCATGCTGGTTTCAATACCACGTTTATACCAGCTTGTTTTCCTGGTATAAAGCTAGTATATAGGGTGACAGACATGTAGTATAGCCAATACCATGGTATCGATACCACGTTTCTACTAGATGTCTGTCAATGGCATTATTGTGTCTATATCGTGTCTGTGTTGACACTTTTATTAGTATCAAACGTATACATAAGAACGCATACATTTATACTTACCTCTTATACTAGCCATATATAAAATAATAAAAAAATTATTTTAGATACTCATAGGAAAAACTTTATGTAAACTATAAACAGAAAAATTACCTCTGTATTGAGGGAAAGAAAACAAATTCAATTTTATTGGTAGAGTTTGGAAAAGTTTGTCTATATTATGTTGATAAAAATCTTGTTTTATATTATTTTTATTTTTATTTGTTTAGTAAACTTTCTTTAATACCAGTACATAACATATACATATATATACACGTAAATAAGAGTTTTTAATAAACTCGAGTGCAAAAAATAATTGATTTTTGAATGCTAAATAAAACATTTGAAAAATTTAATATAGAATTTTTGTCCTTTTTATAGTCGTAGAAAAGTTAGTTTGAAAGGACAATGTACACATTACATCTTATATCTTAATATACTTAAAGATAGTATATTTAAAGCGAAAAGTTTTATTTTTTCTGTCTGACGACACCCATGTTAATGCGTTTTTAATCTTATTATGAAATCTTAATGTCCCTGTTTTCAGTGTTTGACTATAAAATAAATTATGTCGTAATCATCAATTGAATTTACCATCAATCATTCTGAAGATGACGATGGTACATACTCCAATTCAATTTAATGTCTTCTAAGTAGAAATATTTATGCACATATATGCATAAATTGAAAAATATTTACATTTAGAATTTTTTCAATTGCTTCATTTTATTATTCATTTTTATTATATTAGCATAAACCTCTTTTGTAAAACTTTTCCTTTTTCACATAATTACTTTAGTTGGCTGAACTTCCGAATTGGTGTTGCCAGATTTTTAAACAAGATCTTTCGATAATTATACTTTGGAATGTCCTCTTTAACGTGGTATATGTCTCTATTGGCGCAAATTCATCTTAAGGATGCAAGCTACCCTTAAAAGTTTTTGGCCCAAAATGGCGTGTTTTACGAAAACCATTATTTCTCCAGATCAGGATCTTGATTACTTCCTGCTCTAGATATAGGGACTTAAAGTAAAAATTTTGCGTTTTTTAAAAATCACTTTTTCAACTTCTTTTGATGACGCTATAACTTCGAAACTTGAAGGATGACATATATGATTTGTTATATCATTTGAAAGGTTTTTCTGTCTTCTTTCCAATGATATCACATTTATGTGTAGAAACTGCATAAATAAAAAATATAAATGCACAAATATACAAAAAAATGCGAAAAAAATTCCCCCTTTAGTTCATCGCTACATCAAAGTGTATATATATACCTAACAAGTGGAAAATCTCAATATAAAATATTTTTTAATTTTCAATGACCTCGAAATTTTTTACACAAATACACTGACAGCTACGAAAAAATAGACAGAAAATCAAATCAAGACTAAAGAAGTAGTTGAAACAAGAAAGAAATAATTAAGAAGTCGCCCCTTTTTATAAAATTGAGTACGTAAAAAACAACACAATCAAAAATTCACTCTTAAAAACAACTCAAACAACAACAACAACATCAAGCACGTGTACATTACAAGTACGTGTATTTACCGTCAAATTATCACGGAGGCTATTATCATACATATGTTAGAAGAACAACGAATAAAAAAGTTGAAGCGAAATAGACTTCGTATGTGAATCAAATAAAAATATTTTCAACTACCACTAGTGCATATCACGGAGGCTATTAAAAACTAATGTAAAAAAAAAATGTAAGCAGAGAGAGCTTTGCATTATTGTGATGTCGGTGATACAGAAAATGAGAAGTTTGATAGTATGTGTACTTTTTATCTTATTTTTTCATGTACACATTTTTACATTATAAATATAGTAATTTGGGAATTGACAGGTAAAGTACTTTTCAGACTTTAAGAAAATTGTTGTTGCTGTGAGAATTGCTGACAATATTTGATAAACATGTATATTTGAACTACTTTTTTCTCGGATCTCCCATTCTATTTAGCTTAATAGCTGAGATTTATTACTTGGTTTACCTAGATTTACTTTGGCTCAGCGTTACCACTTCCCCCTAATAAAAGCGAAGTAGATAGGATGAAAAAAAAGTAGTAGAATTGAAGAAAGAGTAGTAAATTTAAAAAATTAAAAAAATACATACGAGTAGATAATAGAAAATATATTTACAGGTTTTGCAGTATTGGTTGGGATTTGGCTTTGGGTTTAAATTTGTTTATATCTTATTTTTTGTTTCTTTGAGATGATTTTTTGAAAGAATACAAATTTGTATATTCATATAAACATTTTATTTCAGTAATATAAGATTAAAGTTTTCCATTTACAGTTATTTTTTTAATTTTAATTAAATTTAATTTTAATTGATTCCCATTTATTAAGTACATGTTTTTAATAATAATAATAATTTTAATGTAATTTCCATTAATTAATTTAAAATTGTTGAAATATTTCATTAAACTTCTAGGCGGTTCATATACTTTTTGATTTTTTTCTAATAATTCTCTACATAGCATAATAGCCGATGCTGTATCTACGGATAACTTATTACGATTTTTCGGTTTCATATTATTTAATTCTGAAAATTTTCTTTCAGCAGCTGCAAATATAGTAAATATTAAACAGCAAATAAAAAACGTAGCAGATCTCGAATTTTCCGAAGTAGAGTAGTAGATTTGATTTTAAACACAAAATAGTAGTAAATCTACTACAATTGTAGTAAAGTGGTAACGCTGCTTTGGCTACATTTTCAGTACCTATACTATTTTCAGAAATCGAAGTCAGTACAGGCAAGATAGGCATGCTTTTCTATATTCTTTCACATTGCGTTTGTATAAATCTGTCTCGTGTGTGGGGTGATCAGATCTCAATTTAAATCCGAAGGAAATATTTTAAATTGTATATTATGAAGGGCTGCAGTTTGCAGAAAACTTTTTTTTTAGATTTTACAAAAAAACAGGTAATTTTGTGACATTTTGGGAAATTGTATGAAATATGTTCATTTCTTTACAAAATAACATATAATAACAAGCTGATTTGAATAATATGATAGCAATTTGCATTGTAAATAATTTTTTTTCTTATTCTAAGAAAAGACAAAACAAAAAATAAAATTCAGAATGTAACGGTAACGTAACGAAATCATTAACAAGTACATAAAGGAAACAAAATAGAAGAAAATGGACAAATAAACAATATGAGAATGAATGTACATATGTACGTATGTATACAAAATTTAATATCAAATTGATACTGAACACATAATTTTATAAATAAAATTAAAAATACTGAATATGGTTTAATCATAAATTCATATTTTTTTTATAAATTTAATCAAAACTCATAGTAGCTACGGCAACCCTGAATTATCATCATTTTCTTTTATGCCCATCTTCCCTCTGACACGAATCAATCAACATTTTATACTTTGAGTGGACTTCGGCTGCGCATCGACTTCATATTTTATAGTTCGGTTTTTTATTTTTCATATAACCAAAATGGTGTTAACTGATTAAATCAGTTGCCTTCACGCTGTGTGATAGGCAACATCAAAGGTTAGGGTGTATTTCTTTTTCCCAAAAAAAACAGGGTGATTCATTATTAGAAATGAAAAAATCAGCAAACAAAAATTAAAATTTGTCTTAAAAACCGAACATTTTTATGATATTTTCAAATAATGCTACTTTTTTATCAAATATAAATTTACAGGAATGTGAAATTTGTACAGAATCTCCCTTTTAAGAATTATTTGTGAACAAAATTATAAATTTATTTATGCACAATTTGGAACATCCTGTTAACATATTTTAAAAAGTACCTTCTTCAGGGTTGACAGAGATATATTATTCAGAATTTCCTACAAAATATTATATGTGAAGTTATCAGAACCTCATCGGGTAACTATTTCCATAAGCACAATACTGACTTCGATTTCTGAAAATAGTATACATAATATCTTTAAAGTTTACCAAAATTTTACGTTAAATTTTAACAATTTTTAAATTAAATTTTAGAATAAAATTCAATGCCATGAATATAAATTATGTAATATTAAATTTCATTTTTATTAAACAAACCAAAAAATATGAAAATAAAAATTATTATAAATTTTGGGATTAAGTTATACAAAATTATACATTTATAAAATTCGATAATGTATTCAAAAAATTTTAAAATTAATTTGCGGAAAAATAATAATAAATTAAATTTTATGAAAAGGATATTCATTTTAAATTTTGATTACAAATAAAATCTCATTAACATTATATACATAAGTATGTAGTTAATACTGGAATAATAAATTTTATGTATATCGTTCTATTATATCTACGAGTATGTCTATATATGTATAGGTAAATACTTTGAAAAAGGATAATAATTATAAAATTTTACTGTCATTACATCCATTTTAACGTTTGTTTTGTACTTTCATATATGTATTATCGATCGCATTATGATAAATTTATTCATGTGCGGTTTCCATTAATTATTGTCAGACCAGACCAGACAGATAAAAATAAATTGCAATTTATTGTATTTAAAAAATTTTTAAGTAGCTCCTATAGCTTTTTATGTTCGATTGATTTAAATAAAAAATTATTTTGAACAATAAGATTATAAATATACACGTAGATAGATTTATCTACGAGTATACTGAAAAGAATAAATTTAAAATTATTCGGATTAAATCACGCATAAACTTTTTAATTTCTGCTGAAAATGTATAAAATGTTTGTCCTTCTAAACATTCATTTGTCGGTATTATAATATTGTTACAAAAATATTTTATAAAACTTTTTTATTTTATTATCCATATTTAGTACTCACGTATAAGTATATGATTTCATTAAAGGTAATTTTTATGTCTACACTTACGTATTTTATGTTATAAATGATGACTATACAATTATATCTACGATACGCAAATAGACCACCAAAGATTCGATTTCAAAATTCAGTCTGGTCTGGTCACGTAATTAATTGTTCTCCTCGTTATAACTGCATATAAGCTAATATTGAAAATTTTATATGAAAACTATTTTTGTATTTTATTTATTTCGAATATTCTAATAATCTTTCTATGTTTTTATTGTTCACGTTCGCACATATGTGAATATAAGTGTACATATAAGATGTAATAAATTTTTTGTACATTTTGTGATTTTACATATAAATACATGAAATTATTGCATGTGTGCAATATGCTGTGTCTAATGCAGCATACAGACTTTCAACTTGATTGTCAACCAGATTGTCAACATAGCATGTTGTCAAAGTGTTGAAGCGTCTGTAGATAGGTTGCTGATGGTTGAAATTTCAGGTTGATCAACGGTTGAAGAAAAATCAAAAGTTGTGCGTCTGTATCTGTGTTGACAACTTGTTGAAAAATCTCATTTCGATTTTAAAATTCGTATCGATAACATCATTGAAATAAAGTGTAAATTTTTTCTAGAATTTCAGATTGAATATTTAATAATACATACATTGTTTTTTTTTATACAAATTAATGAAATATGTATACCTAATAATGAAATTTGGAGGAAATTTTTCCAAGAGAAATTTAAAGAAAAAAATAATTGAATATGTTAAAAATTTATCTGCATAGATTTATTTTGTTTACTGCATATGTGAAACAGAAAAACAAAAACTCTGGACAAAAAACAATGTGTCTGTAATGACCTTTCGGGACGAAATCATTTAAAAAAATGATGTTTATGTTCAAGTTGTCAACATGGTTTAGCGTCTGTGTGTTTTGATCGGTAACCCAGGTTGACAACAAGTTGACAACCAAGTTGAAAGTCTGTATCCTGCTTAACAATCGGTGTGTATAGTAAAATACGAAAATAAAAGAATTTTTTTTTTTCTTTTACAAAATCATACAATGCATTATATTGAATGAAAAAATTGAATTCTGGTGAATGCATAGTACCATAGTACAGTAAGCCAAAGAATTTTCTAGAAAAACACAATATTTCTATGTATATAATAATGTACAAAAATTTTTCACAAAAAAAAAAAAAAATATGTACTAAATGTATTAAAGTGGTATTTTAGTTATAATATAACGAACGTAATAATAATGGTATATGGTATGATGTGAGAGGAATGTGTATAGAACCTGTGATAGAACATAGAACCAAATAGAACGGATGTTACATAAAATAACGTATATACGTATATGTATGCATGACAATGATCATGTTAAAATGCAAATCTAACAAAATATTTTATGTATGTAAATGTACATATTACTCGTTCGTAATATGATGATTGTCCATATGTGAAAAGTTTATAAGCAAAAGAATAAATTTTACGAATAAATATAATTCGTTTAGAAAATGTAAACTCAAATTACAAAAATAAAAAAAAATTTTTTTGTTTTAATGACATTAAAAGGACTTTGGTATTCATTGCAATTGCCATAAAATTTTTAAGATAATTTTGTTTTTTGTGCAATTTAATATTGTAATGAATGTGAATGGATTATAATGCATACATATATCAGATGTGTAGAAATTCATACAATACAAGCACATTCTAGGATACTTATATTTATAGGGGAAAAAAAAACGACCATTTGTGGGCGAAATAACAAATTTCAATTAATTTGAGAACATGTTGTAATTAAATTTTCAATGTTTCAAAGATTATTAATTTAACACAACAACAACAACAACAACAACAAATGAAAATAAAATAGAATTTTAAATGCACGTGATATGTTGAATACTGAAACACCTGTTCAAATATTTTATTTTTCTAATTTTACTAAAAAAAATATTTGTTTTTTAGTTTTGTAAAGTTAAACATGTTTAAACGTAAAAAATATGTTTTTTAGAGTTGATAAATCAGAAAAGCTTTTTACATATTAATAACAGTTTTGTTTTAATTTTTTTGCATGTAGAAGAAAACTTCTTTTATATACGAGTAATTTTTTTTTTAAAAAAATTCGATTTTCCTATTCGTAACATACTGATACTCGTAATCTATATAATGTACTTGCATTAAGAGATTCTCTGAAAGCCTTCCAAAAGATATGATGCGATTATATAATTAACTTTATTAGTCGAGTAAATGAAACTTTTTATTGCAGTTATTTTCACTGTAGTTTTTCTTTTCTTCTGTAATCAACCTTCGAAATTCATTTCAACTTAATTAAAAAGTAGTTTCATTCAGTGTAAAGTAGAGAGTGATGTTAATTTAAAAACTGCTGCTTTGAAATTGCACTTTAAGATTAGGATTCAATCTGCTATCTTGTGCACCATATATCTCCGAAGTTACTTAACCGATTTCAATGAAATTTGAAACGTAGATACTTTGATAGGAATTGTGGTGCTTAACGGAGTGTTTTTTTTTTTTTTTAAAAATGTTGTTTCGTTTTTACGGAGTGTTAAAGTTGTCAAAATTACGATTTTTCGGCTTCCAAATACACCTCGTACAGCAAACACTGATTGACAAATTTCTTTGAAATTTTTAATATAGGTATAGCCTGAAGGATATTGTAGTACTTAACGAGAGCACATTTTTGATTTTAGGTCCTGAAATTTAGTTACAGCTCTTAAAAAAGGAGAGGGTTTTTTTTTTTGAAAAATCGTTCAAGTTTGACTTCTGTTTTCATACATTAAATCTTCATGTATCTATATGATTTTGGTATCAAAATAAAATTTGGACTTTTCTGAAGAGTTCACAAAAATTAGTATAAAAATCTTTGTTATATTTCCATTTTTATTAAGAAAATAAAATTATGTTTTTTTTTTTCATCAAAATATTTGAAAATCCATTTTTATTAGCACCTAAAAGGTATGCAAAGGCATTTTTTAAAATTTTTGTATGTAAAATCGTTGTTGTTGTTTTCGAAAATTTTCAAAGCCGAATCCTACTCTTACAAAAACCCAAATTTGAAGAAAAATTTATTTTAAAGATTTAAAAACATTTTTGTGCAACTTTAAAAGCAACCAGAAAAGTTTATCATCATTAAATTTTATTTATTTCTGGTATACTTAACAATTTTGTGAGTGCCTACTACAAAAATATGCAATTTATACCAGTATCCTCGTATATAAAAATAGGATAAATAATAAAATTTTTTCTTCTCTAAATTCATTTTTTTTTTCATTATTCAAATGACAATAAATATAAACAAGTTCATAAATCAAAATCGTTCAATACAATTGTATAGTATTCTCAAATTGATTTACAAGAGCATATTTATAGGATTTTCCTCAATTTATCGATTAAATAATACCACACGTATTCTATACTTTTAAATTCCATTAAAGCATCATATAATTTAGAGGACTTTTTCTGTATGTATGTATATATACGAGTATATATAGTACATAAAATAGATTGACAGGTGAATTTTTCGAAACATGTATCACTAAACAATAAAAGTGATTATCAAAAGGGAAATTGTACGTTTTTTGTCGGATTAGTTTACATAATCGTACATATTTATATGCATACAGTGGCTTAAGAAAGTGATCGGATAGTTCATATTTTTATTCTTCTTCTTCTTCTTCTTCCATAACACAATAATTTTAAGAAGTCAAGGCTTTCACAGAAGAGATTTTATGACTTATTACAATCTGTGAGTCCCCACAGTTTAACGCGGACTGCGAACCATCGAGTTGATAGTATAGAAGCAAAACCATTTACATGATAGGGCTTAAAATAATCTGTTATTAGAATCACAGAATATAGACAGTGTACGATGATTAGAACGGTCTAACTTTTTATAATAAACACTTTTTGTATTACTTGTTGCCAGCATACTTAACTTATCGTTATCATCATTTCTAAGCACTTTTCCCCAGCAAACTGGTACCCATTCAAAGCTGAGTTAACTATGACGGTATTATATAATGAAAGTTAGAAGTAGACAATTATATTTTTCTTACTTTTGCTCTGGAACAGGATCGAACCCAAAGCTTCGAGATCTGTAAGCTAGTTTCCGACTGCCGAGCTCTCATGTAGGCTGTTTTTCAAAATCTCAAATTCTGCGCAGTGAATACTATGTTACAACTGTCTTAATACAAATTTCTGTGACATTACTAATACTTACATTGCAGTAAGAAAATTTTCACTGCTTTGTTTGCTTAAAATTTACACAACGAATGCCGTCACAATACATTTTTACTGCTTGTACTACTTGCTTGTATACTGCTTTGTCACAAATGTTACCTTAAACATTTTGGAATTCACTGCATTGCAGTAATTACAGTATTACTGCGTTTTGAAAAACAGCCATACTTTTATATTTATTTTGATATAAATTCTGCAATATATAAGGTTATATTTCAAATGAAAAATATTCTTTGTTTACAGGATTTATATTCAAATTAATATGAAAGTAACGTATTGCTCGAATATTTTTTTAAGCCACTGTACGAGTATGTAAGATGTTTCGTTTATTTGAGAACAGATCATCCATAATGTATTTTTTTGTTTTTTATTATTTTTTTTTCTGTATGATTTAATTTATTCCTTTCGTTACGATTATTTTTTTTATTTCTCTTTGGTATTATATGTGTATGTATGTATGTATGCATTATGTAAATGCTATACATAATGTACATATTACAAGCGAAGCTGTTTCAATGACTTCTTGCAGTCTGAAGCAATCATTTATATGCTCATATTTGATTTTTATTTAAAAAAAATAATCCTAATTTTTTAATAACCTGTACATGCATATGTATGTATCTACATATCTGGTAATATTTTTCAACATTAAGTACTTAAAAAATATTCAGTACTTTTCACTAATCAGTATTCATTATTCATTTGTATTTATTATCAACGGTGTTTCTTTTTTTTTTTTTTGTAGTTATTAGATTTGATTAAATTTTTCATATAAATTTCAACCTTTTTTTTTATAAATTTTTAACGTGTGTAATAATTTGTAAAAAAAAGAAATTTTTATTACTTTTTACAAGTATCATATTATTTTTTAAAAATAAAATTATAATTTTTATACATAAGCACTACACTGCAAGTATGTACATGAGTGTGTATTTACTTACATATATTCATTATGTAAAGCATCTCGTGTACCAGAGTAAGTAGTATAAAAAGTTTTAAATGTGACAAATATTTTTATTACTGCAAAGTGTGAATACCATTAAAAATTTTTCTCTTATTACTTCTTATCTCAATCGTTTTATGTTTCTATAACTTTTGAAATAAATGCTTATGTTTATAAAAAGCAAAATGAAAAGAAAATAAGATTTTTATGTATGCATAAAGAGGATGTAAATGCATACTTCAAAAAGAGCTAAAAATTATGAATAAAAATGTATTACACAACCATGTTTTCTTGTCCTGTAATTTAAAATAAGAAATTGTTTGAGTGCAATTTTTCCATTGTGTTTGGTTAATTATCAAGATTTTTCTTATTCTTCTATATAGTCAGTCATACAAAAATGAAAGATATTTATAATGATAAACAATCCTAAAATTTATCAGAGACATTGAATTTTGTGTCTTAAACTTAAACTTAAATCATTAAAATTTAACTGCCATTATTGTGCTTTATTCTTCTTTTGATGTACACATGTACATATTTTCATAATGTGTATCTGTAGAATAAATGCATGCCCTCGTATCGTTGATAAAAAATAAACAAAAAACATTGTGAAAACATTGATGAATATCATATTTCATAGATTATTTTCAAAAAAAAAAAAAAAACAAATGGCAATATTCGCATGAAACAATGATATTATACGAGTATAGGTAAAGAATTTAATGTGCAGAATGAAGAAATAAATACCCAAAAATAAATATTATATAAAAGAAAAACGAAAAAATGAATTCAAGAAAAGAATTTCGCTAATAGAAAATAAATATACATATAAAAGAATAAAGATACAAATTAATATAGGAAGAATTAAATTTCTAAATATTAATGCATGATATACAAATATCTGAAAATTTATTTTTCTAATGAGATAAAAGATGATTTCTGTGGCAATAATTTTATAATAATAATTTAAAAATTTATCATTACATCTACATACTAAACTACAATCATATAAGTATGAACATATATTGTTGTAAAAATTAAATTTATTCATAATTTTATTCTCATCACAGATTTAATTTTATCAAACAGAAAAATATTTCATAGAATAAATAATAATATTTAAATTTTTTGTACGTATGTATGTACTTCTAATAACATTTGAAAATTTGAAAATTTATATACAATGTAACATATGGTAATTTAAAATATGTGCATATTTTCATTCTATACTGAATTTTCTACTGTAGCTAACGTAGAAAATGTACGTGTTCATTGTATGATTGTATTTATAAAAAAGCAAAAATTCAAATTTTATCAATTTTAGGAGTGTGTCGTATTTGATTTCATTTTTAATTTGAATTTTAAATTTTCTTCAATCCTTCATTTATTATTAAGACACCATTTATCATTTGTTTTTTATCAGTATACGTTTTAAAAAATACTGTAGAAGTGTAGACATTACTAACATGCGTTGTACGAGTATATAAATAAAACCGGAGTAGAATCATACACGATTTGTCAACTTGAATTGAATATTTTTAAAAATTTGTAACTTTTGTGTTTTTAATTATTTTATTTTTATTTTTTATTTTATTGTAGAAAATAAAGAATACCATAAAATTTTATAATAGTTATAGTATATACCCATAGTGAACGGGTCAAAATTGTTGAATTTTATTATGTTTTCCAATCATCTATTGTTGCAAAGCAAAGAAAATTCCAAATCACATTTCCATTTTAAATGTGGATATGTATAAAGAAATGGAGCTGTGAATCTATAGGATACGGAGAACATGAGAGTACTACATCAGCGTCAATTCCATCCTTTTGGTTGCGCTGTTTGGGGTGTGAGGTTATGACCGAAAGAGCCATAGGTTCATATTTTTTTGAAATATGAAAGAAAAATGTTCACATCAAGCCTCCTCGGTCACCCAGATTTAACGGTGCCAGATTTCTTTCAACTTTCAAGCAGCAACTACTTCCGGAAATTAAACAAAGGTATTCGTGCAGAAATTGTAAATTTATAGTCAGTAGCGTTGCGTGCTGTAATGTAAAATGTCTTAAACAGAATCTTAAATTTTTACATAAATTTTATTTGATTTAACAAATCACTTACAAATTTTAGCTTTCTCTCTTATACGAATAAACAAAATTCGCACACATAAAACAATTATTTTAAACTTTTAAATGCTGTTTTTCATTAAATATTCCCAAATCAGTAATTATTTCGTGTAAATTTTAAGGTGTTTAATGGAATAATAAAACAGAATTAATTAAAATACGGAAATTAGAATAATAAATAAATGTGTCTAAATGTGGAGTACATATATCCATCCACAATAACAATAAATTTACATTTAAGAATTTTACAGTGGTTACCGAATAATAGAGAATTAGAAAGGTAAATTAATTATACCGCACACATACAGAGTGAAGATTTATACAAACACTTAACTTACAACAAACACATACTATACACAATATATATACATTATGTACATACTCGGAATATTATGAGTTTTATATGGGCATCAATTACATTATGTATGTTTTAAACACGTCGTATATGATGTGTGTAAAATTTAGGTATATGAGTACAGAGTTTAACTTAACTTAGCCCTTCAAAATGAGGAATTCATAGAAATCTTTGAGAATTTCAAAAATCCTTATTATTATATTTAGAAACCTTCTACGTGCTTCTATACGCAAGGATGAACAAAGAAAAAACGAATGAAAATATTTTTCATTTATTTATTTGAATTCAATGTATAACCATGGAATAATAATATAAGGATATAATATATAATCCTTCTCGGTTGTTCTTAAATTTGAACATATGCTCGTATATTTCAAGGATATTTATATTATTCTTTATTCAAAATTTCCAATTAAATTTATTTTCATTTAAGTATTAGTGTTATAAAATTATTTTTATTTTTATTATCCTTTGTTTACACTTATTTTTTTTTTTTCAAACTGAAATGGTGCACTCAATTTATTTAGATACACATACGAGTAAACATTTTTTTTTTTTAAATATAAGTATGTACACTCTATATACAAATATTCAAATTTTCTTAATAAGCTAGAATCTCAGGATGTGATAAAAATAAGAATCAATTTTCTTACAATAATCATCTACATACATACATATGTAAGTACTTGAAAATAAAACGAAATGCATTTACTAAATTTATCGGAATTGAATCACAGAAAATTAAAGTATAGAAATGCATAAAATTCAATTGAACTTACAACTTAATCTAAATTAGTAACAGAAAATAAAATTTATATTTTCAATTTTTATAAATCCTGCACTGAAATTTATTATTATAACTATACAGTACGAGTACATACTAACTTGTATGCTCGCGTATATTATGAACAAATGAAGAAAATACATATTTAATTTCGATTCAAACCCGTGTGTATGTATGCATGTACATATATTTTCTCATTTTTAAATTTAACGACGCACAAAATTATCAAACATTTTCTTTCACTTCCTGAGAATAAAAACAAATAGCTATAACATTTTGTTTTATACAATGAAATGTAAGAAAATATTAAACATTTAATTACAGCTTTTAACAGTAGTAAATGTTAATTGGAAAATTTACGAACCACAAAAATGTAATTTATAAAAAAGATTTTATGTACTATATGAGCATTCAATATCAACGTTAATTTAATCTGTAGTAAAGTAAAAATGAAAGAATTTTATAATAGAGGTATTCACTCAGGCTAGTATTTTAGCTATTGTGTATTAATACATAATCAAATTTAGTGTGGAGTGAACATACTTTGTAAATACTCTTGTTGTATCAAAATTTTCCAGTCAGCTGATATAGTTTGACAATTAAAATTTTAAAATTTTTAAATTTAAATTTTATCAAAATTTACCAAATGACTACTGTGTGTTCAACTGTCAAAATATTTACTACGAAATACTACACAGAAAAAACATGCCTTTACCCTATTGTTTTATTACAATGATTGGCTTACTTGATTTTATATGGGAGAAAATAACAAGGCGTAGTATATTAGCAAAATGTAGTAAAAATACTTCGAGTATAAATATACAAGGCCAAATACTAGAGAGAGTGAATACCTCTATAAATTTTATCAAAATTTACCAAATGACTACTGTGTGTTCAACTGTCAAAATATTTACTACGAAATACTACACAGAAAAAACATGCCTTTACCCTATTGTTTTATCAATGATTGGCTTACTTGATTTTATATGGGAGAAAATAACAAGGCGTAGTATATTAGCAAAATGTAGTAAAAATACTTCGAGTATAAATATACAAGGCCAAATACTAGAGAGAGTAAATACCTCTAATATTTATTTTTTATTTTTGATAAATTAAATATTTGTTTTGAATTTGCAATGAATAAAAACTTAACAAAGTGAAACAATGAATAAAACGTTAAATATATGTATTAAAAAATAAAAGGATATTTTTGCGCTTATTTATGAAAAACTATTTAGAAACACGAAATGTGAAAATTGATGAATATGCTTTTATTTTATATACATACAGGTTGTCCCGAGTTCTGGTGCAGGCATTTTGCCAGTCGATAGGTCTTGCTGAGAAACGAAAAAAATCGTATTGCATTTTTATAGGTCAAGTGACTTTGCTTTTTATTTTTGGTCATAGCTCACGAAATCCTTGGTCGTTTCCAATTATTCTGCATTTATTGGAAAGAGAATCAATCAGTCCTTACCCACAGTTACACTTTTTTCCAGAACTCGAAAACTACGACAGATAATTGAATAAGATAAATTGCAAATGCAAAGCAATCCATTGAGCAAAATTTTAAGTAAAAAAAATTTAAAAAATTAGGGCAACATTTTGAGATATTGACACCTTGAACTCAAAATTTTGGATTTTTTTTCCACGAAATTTTGAATTTGATGTATCATATCTTTGGTATCAAAGTAAGCACTGGGGGCTTATCGTGGTAAACGTAAACGTGAACGAAAAGCCAAACGCAAATTTCGAAAATGTAAAATGTGTAAATCAAATCTATGGACACCGTTTTCATTCACTTCTTCTTTTTAATTATCTAATGAAATAAACATTTCATTGAGTATATTCATAATTTCAATGTGTTTTCGATTTGAATCCTTGTAGAGATGATAATTTTCTGCAAAGAATTTCATGAATCTATTCGATTTTACTACAGGAGTTTGTAATATATATTCATCCGTATATTTGTGATTTAAGTAAATTTCAACTGCACCTAAACAATGGGCACAACGAACATAATCGATATCTTTTGATTTTGAGTCTGATTGTGACCTGAAAAAAAATTAGTAAAAATTTGTAAGAAAAAATCACTTGTTCCTATTTAATGTTGAAACTATAATTGATTGGTAAACAACTTACTTGAATTGACATAAGTTGCATACGTAAGTGTACATGAAGTCAACATCGTATTTGTGGCATTCTTTAATTTTTGGTAATTGTGGAAATATAATTCTCACCCTTTTAGACCTATTCTAAAAAGAACAATCTGATTTCATTCTGTTTCATTGAATTTGTAATTAAAATAAATACATATATGTATAGTATCTTTGAATACTTAAAGGGCTGAATATGGTTCACCGTCACTGTCACTGTCAAAATGAACACAAAATCGTCTTGAACACAAGAAATTAAGTTTTTTTCAAAAACTATTTTTAAATTTTATAATTTTCTTATTTCTAATTTTGCTTTTTCAAACACTGCAGAATAAATTAAAAATAATAAACACCTAAATATACTAGAATTTGGGTTATGTACTCGGTGACGGTCAAAAGTAGGAAGTTGATCAACTTTCACCGTATTCACTAACATTAATTTTGTATATTTGAAAAATGACGGTGACGGTGACGGTGAACCATATTCAGGTTCAGGCCTTAATTCTAGCTTAATACAATACCAGTTTTCATAGTCTGCATTATGTCCTTGTTTGCCATTAATGATCCATGTGGCGGCATGACATAGTTCATGTATGAGAGCACATCTCAAACAATCTGGATTTTTAATAATTTCATCGCTTAACTCGATATGTGTGTAACGTTGTCCTCTACTAAAAAAATGAAAAAAATTGATAGTTTGAAAATCGAAAAATATATTTTGAAATAAATACTTAATTTCTAAAAAACTAACATGTTTCTGTAAAAGCATTTTCCTTCAAATTTCGACAGAGTTCTACTCCATTTAATATTTACTTTTCGTAATTTATTTTCAAATATATTTTCATTGTACAAATTAAATAATTCGTTTGTTAATTCATTTTTCTTTTCCATGTCGAAATTATTTTTATAGTACAGAGCCAAAGGATGACATAAACTCTTAAGTAAAGTTTCTATGAAAATTCAAATGCATTCAAATTTACTTTTGTTAAATTTATAAATTATAAATAGAAATGCAAATAAATCACCATCAAGAGAAGTTAAAAAATCGTATTTGTAATTATTTGTAGATGATATTGGTGTCGAAAAAGGTTTTGGTGTTGAATTTTGCATTCTGATCAATTCAAAATAATTCGAATTATATTCATCATCATTATTCAACATGCTTTCGTTTGCATAATTTTCATTCGAACTACAAATATTTTCCTCTGTGAATTGTGAAAAACAATGATTTTTTTTTGTGATTTTGTGGTCACATATGAAAATTAAACTGATATATATGGCAGTATGGGTACTTTTCTCACCTGAAGTATTTGGAGTTTCTGGCAAAATTGATGTGATCCATGAATTTTCAAATTGAAAATGTTTCATGCCAAAAATTGAAGGTAAAAAGTATTTCATTTGGACTTCATCATTGTCGTCATTTTCTTCACTGTAAGAACTGTTTAACAATTTTTCAGACTCAGTACGGATATTTGTGGTATCACAGTTTTCATCTTCACTTGTGTCCATTTCTGACCATAGAGGGCTGAATAATTTTCTTTTGGATCCTTTTTCACGACTAAAAATGAACATATTTTTGTTTTCATTAACGCAAATATGTATGTATGTATATTGTAAATTTCATATTTTTTAAAACATAACTTACATGGGATACAAATAAATTGTATGTTCTAATCTTTTCTTAAAACTTTCATCTAATATGCAAAGAAAATAAAAAATTAAAAATATTTTAACAATTTCTCAAATAAATAAAAAACGAAAATTAATATATTAAGGATTGGTAATTTAAATATTCCAATATATACATTATGCATATAATATATACCGTTATCAATATCCGATTCTTTCGGTCTCTTTTCTATCTTTACTTTGACTCCAGATAAATTCAAATACACAAGATTTTTCTTTCGTTTGTGAGACGTATTTTTGGAGTTTACAGAATAATCCAAAGAAACCATTTCAAACGGTCCTAATTCAATTAAGTATTTGTACATTTTATATAAATTTAATTTTATTTTTTCTGAAAATGAATAAAAGCACAAACCCTTTTCCAACTGAACAGAAGATCTTAATTTTATTCGATAATTCATTTCTGAAATTTCTGATAGTTGTGCATTTGTAAAAGTTGAATTCTTGAATTTTTTTTGATTTTCTGTAACAATTTCGAAATTAACAATTCAAAAAATTTTCTTTACAAAATTTTATTAGATATATGTACAACATTATAAATTTTTAGGTATGTATGTAGATCCTTTTGTACAGTCAAATGTTTCTATTATTTTCTTATCAAAATAATCTTACAAACCTGATAACTTTAATTGAATATTTTTTTGATTTTGAGAATTGATTTTTTTCATTTTCTCAGATAAATTTTATTTGAAAATGTTACAAATAAAATATCGTTACAATAATTAATTCCTTCGCCTTTGTGCTATAAAAATATGTTCTTTCGATAATATACATATGTATGTATGTAATATTTCTTTGAAGTTTTATTTTTGTTATCTTTATTATTTAAATAATGTAGGAAATGTAGGTATAAAGATAAATGAATGTTATCTAAATGAAATGCACAAGTGTATAATACATGAGTTGTCAAATGTTTTATATTATATGAAATTTTTAAATAGCCTACTGCGATCAAAAATAAAATTTTTTTTTCATAAATTCATTGAATTTTATTTTTGTTGCTCTATGTATGTCATGTATGTACATACTATGGCTGAGTTCTAAAAAAAAAACGATGCGGTTTAAATGCAAAGTAAATAGTTTCTAAAATGTTGAAAATAAAAACGGTTACACTGTCATAAGTTTCAAAATGCATTGTGAATGTATTTTTTACTCATCTTTTAAGCATCGTTATAATCAACATTGCATCGTTAATTTTTTTGATGCATACAATTGTTATTATTAAAACTGTCAAAAAAAAAATTATACATATTTCAAAATGTCAAATTTAAAATTATACGTTTTTGATACAATAGGTGTTTTCGGTTTGGCAATTTCAAGTACTTGCGAGTACTAAAATGTGTCTAAGATAAATTATTAAAACGAACGACACAAAAATTATTTGTAATTACTTGCATCTACTTCCAGCTGCTTGAAAAATTTTCCATGAGTAGCTGCGAGTAGATGGTTTAGCACAGACACTTACCTTTCCTACTCGCAAGTATTTGAAATTGCCAAATCGAAAACATCTAGGGTGGTATTCACCAACATGGATATATTTTAGCCGGATACAATTTCAGCTTATTCATCAACCTAAAAACAATTTGTTTTCGAACTTTGTTTTCGGGTCAAACATGTGTGTCAAACATATGTTAGCTGATTGTATTTTTATATTACAAAATGAAAAAAAGGTTCTGTGATGTGGTAATTATATGCAAAGATGATAATACAGTACAACTACGTTATCTTTATTTCTGCTGTTGCTGTTAATAATAAGGTTATGTTCGAACGATATTTATAATACCACTCCGAGGTTGACTTAAAAATATCCGAGTAGTGTTTTATCCAGGTTGGTGAATACCAGCCCTAATGTAATAATGATACGCATCATATTTGCATCACTACGGTAATATTACAGCATCGATGCTTATTTTTTACATTTTAGAACTCAGCCTATGTATCTTCTTGTAGGTACAGTCCAACCTAACAACAAAAAGAAAATTATGTATGTATATATACTAAAATCATCTAAAACGAAAGAAAATATTTAAAAATGAGGTCGAATCGTTTATTATTCTCAATATTATGAATCATTTTCACCCGTAGCCGTAATATGAGTTAATGAATTCAATTCTTATTTTTGTTAGTTATTGATGAAATTATTTTTCATTTCGTTTTGTGATTTATGTAGAAAAAGGTCTTTAATAACTGCAGAGATAGCAAAAGAAATGTGATAATAGATACCTATTACCTATTACATTACTTGGAATAAAAAAAAAAAAAAAAAAACAAGAACAAGAACAAAAATAATATCGATTCTATTTTATTTACTTACACATTACTATATTTGATGACAAATTTGCCTGGAAATCTTATATAGAAATGATGAAGCCCTTTAGAGTTCTCATCACACGTTGTACATATGTTCACATGTACATACTTACTTGTATATCTGTTCATGAAATATCATGCGAACACATTCATGTGTATAGTCATTAGTCAGCCTACGTAACATCAGTGTTCTAACTTCTAAGTGTGTACAAATATTATTATATATACAAAGTGTATTTTATCTATCAAATGATTGTGTATTCATTGCTTATCTAAAGGCAATTCTGACCTAAATTTCATTTCATTAAAAAAAATATATTTATTTGTATTAAAGAAAAAAAAAATCGGAAAATAAACAAATAATGGATACAGAAGATAAAATAAGTATAATATACATATTTATTTTTGTTACATTTCACGTATATCTACATACATATATGCATACGTATGTAAGTATGTATGTGGGTGGTCGATGAAAAATACGATTTTGTAATTTTGACAAAGATACAAACATATTCAATATAGTGTCACTTTAATGTGATAAAAGACCGAAAACAATTTAAGACTGGTACCAGATGCATGTACATATATGTATAATATTGACAAGAAAAAGTAAGAAAATGAATTAATAACAATAAAGATAAGAACACGATATAAATGTAAGTTAAGAACATGATATACAAATTGATGAGATAATGTCAACACACTAAGATTTTGTCACAATCCTTTATTCTTTATTAATTTTTGTTGCGCGTTTCTCATACCAATTAAAAAGGACCCTAGTAACAAAAGTAACAAAGAAAAATAGAACAATAAGAAAAATTGCTCTTTATTTATTTATTTAATCTTATTTTCTTTTCTTTTTTTTCGTTTTTTTTTTTTTTTTGTTTATTTACTTTTATAGACTGCGGTGTTGTTAATTACAAAAGTTACGTGTATGTAAGAAATAAATAAATATATTAATGAACATAATTTAATCAAAATGAACTTTTCGTAATCCTTTTCGTTTTCGCATGAAGTAGGTAAGCTGAAATTTTATATTGACTTTGTATACATAGATTACAAAAATGGAAAGAATGTAAACATGTATTTTGTATTTTAATTGAGTCCTACATAAATGATAATAACTGAAATTTTGCTATTATTAAAAAGTTATAATTCAATTGATTTCTTATTCGATTTGATTTTCATTTAATTCTTAGATGCACATGCCACAGAAGAATAAAACATCCCATAAATATTGCCAACAAAATAATTTCATAAAATCTTTTTATACTGATGGTGATGGATATTAAATGTTCAAAGACATACAAGGGCATTATAAAGGGTGATTTTTTAAGCGTTTGGTTTTTAATTTAAAAAAAAAACAGGAAAATTGGAAAAAATTATAAAAATTTTTATAGGGGATTAAAAATCAATTCTTGCCATTTACTTTTTAAAGATTATTTCATGTAAATGTTGGCCACGACTACGTTTTACATATGATCCATACGAGAAGCCCAATTTTGAGTTACTTTTTCGAGCATATCGGTTGATATCTCACCAATAACAGGTGTAATGTTATCTTATATTGCTTGAATCGATGCTAGTTTATCGGCATAAAAAAGAGATTTGACGCACCCTCACAAAAAATAGTCCAACGGCATCAAATCGCACGATCTAAGCGGCCAATTCACTGGTTCAAAACGAGAGATGAATTGCTCATCAAATTCATTGCGCAATAGGTATATTGTTTCGTGTGCTGCGTGGCATATTGCACCGTCTTGTTGAAACCAAATACCAACCAGATTCAGCTCGTATATTTTGGGCAATGAAAAGTTGAAAATCATTGCACGATAGCGATTATCATTGACAGTAACGTTGTTCTCATCGTCATCTTTGAAGAAGTATGGGCCAATGATTCCTCCGGACCACAAACCGCACCAAGCAGTGCATTTTTCGGAATGCATTGGCAGCTCTTGTATTGTTTGTGGCTATACTCATCACACCGAATACGGCAATTTTACTTATTAACGTATCCATTCAACCGAAAATGTGCTTTAATTTTAATTTAATTAATAAACACATTTTTTACAGAGCACTGATTTTGATAATAAAATTTAATGATTTGCAAGCGTTGTACGTTTGTAAGTCTTTCCATGATGAAATGGCCAATGCAAACTAAACAATTTTGACTTTGAAATATGGCACGAATCACGCGTGATCTGTCAAAAATAGAGTGCTGAAAAACCGCAAACGCTTAAAAAATCATCCTATAATAAATTCCAAAGAATCTACTGATTTAAAAAAAAAAACAGTAAATTTGCTGATTCCTATACAATAAAAAAAAAAAGATATAACCTACAATATTCTAAATTTCACAGAAAATATTGTCTCTTTATTGCATATTTCCATTTCGTTCATTTTTAAAATCATTTGCTTTAAGATATGGTAATTTTTTTTTCATAAATATTCTGATGTCGTAAAGGTCAATTGCATTATTATTTATTAAATAATATTGTGTGTGTGTGTGTGTGTGTGTGTGTGTGTTATGAAAATCTACTATGTTTGCAAAAAAATATTATCATCATCAGCATCAACACCAAAAAAAATTCTCATAATTGTGTCAAGGCTGTATTATATATTTTAAACGAAATATATGTATATGTAACTATAAAAATATATTGGATGCTCGTATTTGGAAACTTGTATGTATCTCAAATTTTTTATTTTTGTACCTTTTTCCTTTTTTTTCTTTTCTTAAAATTTATTCCATTTTTGACAGACCTTAGATTTGTTTTTTTTTTGATTATCATACGTGCAATTTTTGAAAATATATTTTCGTATTTTAAATGTATTTTATGCAAAAATGCAAACTATAAATAATTTTGTCTTATCATTTTCTACATATAAAAACTTTATGCATTTTAAATTGTTTTCATATGTAAAGAAAACATTTCAATCATATTCGTGCTGTAACTAAATACGAAGAAATTTGTATGTACTTGTCTTGTACGAGTACCTACATATAAATGTTAGTATTTTGTATGTATTTTCAGTTTGCATTATTTCATATAGTAAATATGTGCATATAATTTAAATATTTATTTTTACAGGATATTTCTAGAAAAATTCATAAAAATTTTATAAAATTATTTGCAGTTAATGTATATTTTTTATATATATGTGTAGCATTCAAACAGGTGTACTTTATATTTACAAATTTATTATTTATTGATGTGAAATGAATATTTTATATCAGATAGTATTCAATGATTCATTCAATCATTCTACATACATACATACTGTTCCTTATAGATCAAAGTTTCTTAGAATTTATACATTTTCTTTTCTTAGAATTATGTATGTATACGTTTATTTTTATAAATTATGTATACGTTTATTTAAAATTATTATTATTTATACAGTCTTTATCCTTTCTTTACTAATTTTACCTTGTCTTATTTGCAGGTCACTGCCTATTATTAATTTGTTTACTCATTTTACACATGATAGCTTGAATTATACGAGTAAAAAGGTCTGTCCTTATTTACATGTGCTAAGTGCTACTGTACTACTTATGTACTAATTGCTACGTAACATTGTTGAACCGATTAACGTCCACGAAACATCGTTTTCTAATCGATATCTCGAAAAATTATTAGTTTTCAGACAGGCAAAACAAACAAATAAGCAAACAAAATACCAGAACAAGGTACAAAGTATAAAGTATTCTAAATTAAAGGAAAAGGAACAAAAATGTTTTCATTTAAGAAGCTTTAATCAACGAAATAATTGAACAAAATAAAACTAAAATAATTTATTCTAAAAATACAAAAATGTAAAAGCTATTATTATTGATTTTACAATTTATTGATGAACAATTTTATTACATTTCAATAAAATTCAAATAACGATCCACCAGTGAATACTTACAATAATTCTAAGTAAATCAATGAAAATATTTATATACGAGTATGTATATTCGTAAGTACTTGGCGTATTTCGTGATAATATATAAGTAGTATTCCAACAAAAGTATTTATCCCTCTTTAATTTAATTTAATTTATTTCATATTCTACAGAAATTTTTTTGTTTATTTTGTTTACATTTACCACCTTGCTATACAATGAACAGACTCAAAATACTCATAAGTAGATATGTACACAATAAATACAAAAGATGATGTGATGTGATGGTGTTGGTGATGGGTGTACAAGTATATGAATTGCAAAGAATGAGATGCTATAAAAGATACAGACAAAATAAGCACTATGCATAGAATTTTACACAAATGATTGTATGAAAAAAAAAATTATTTCTTTATAGAAATTGAATAAAAAATGTTTCGTGATTGATTACTTACTTACTTTTCTTTCATCTGGACGTGTATACCGAATATAAGCATATAAAACTGATATGGAATATATGTACATACATATATAAAACATTTCTTTCTGGTTGAAAATTTTATAAAAGAAAATCTTAACATAAAAAATGGGAAGATTTTTAAGAAAATTTTGAAAATCACCTTAGCTTGAATTGAATTTCGAAAAGATTTGATTTTCATTTTTTAGTGCTTTCTTTTCTTATACTTTTGAAAATGTATTGCATTTATTATACATTAAGGGGATTCGTGTCATTTTTCAGTTTTTAAATTTCGTATAGTTCTGTTGAAATGAACGAATCATGAACGAAATATCAAATTTTTTCGTATTTACTTTTTCGTACATTTTTTTTTTTCATCTGTTTATTGCAATTGTCAAATTAAAGATTTTAAAGTGACAAACTTAATAAATTGTTTTTTTTTTTTAAATTATTAATAATAATACTTTTTAAAAATAATGCCAAAAATAAGTGAAAAGCAAAAATTATTAAATTCATTTGTACATAAATGAAGCTATTTTTGATTGATATTACTATTATACTAATTTCCAACGATGATTATGAAATCGATGACATTTTAAAAATTAATTTAATTTCTTTCCAACAACCAACTAAGAACTGTCAAACATTAACTACGAAACTACGAATTACACAATCTAGAAACTGTAAAGCATTTTACGTTCTCAGTTTTTCAAAACTTCCGTAGTTTGTAAATGTATGGAAATGAACAACGAAAACTTAAATATTACGAAGATTACGAAGTTTACGACGAACGTGAAATGAATCCCCTTATTGATTTTTAATTAAAAAAATTTCATTATATGACTATGATGAATTTTCACTGTTGAATCTGATATGATATACATACATAAATGTACCAGTACCCGCTGTTGTATTGTTCTCTTCTGAAAATACATATGTATAAAAATAAATCTAACAACTTGTATTTAATTTTTATATTTCCCGTGGATTTCAATTCATACAATCTCAAATAATAATAATTTAAATGAATCGTTTTGTTTGTTTTTTTTTTTTCATACAGTCCTAAATCAACATTTCTGAACCACGTATACTCGTACATACTCGCATAAATGTTGCTTGTACAAAAAAGAAACTTTATGTGTACCCAAATGATAAACTTTTAATTATTTTGTAATTAAATTAAATTTACAATTTTTTTTTTTTTGTAATACATACATATATGGAATTCAAGCACAAGAATATTTTGAAAAATATGTATGATTGTTATTTAATGCATGCACGAGTATGTAATACTACACATAATATGTGCCTAGCTATGTACAACCATAATGTATAGAATATGTATTTCTAAGAGACAAAGAGAGAATATACTTTTTTAAAAGTTTTCAAAATTATACATATATTTAGTTACTAACACGCGCAAAATTTACAAAAAGAAAATTTATTTTTTGAAGTTCATTCACGTAAAATATTACCATGTTAAATTCGCACATTACTTTCGTACAATTTGAATTTGAATTTTATTCAAAACTTATAACTTACATAGAATATGCATGTTTTATGTAACATACAAAACGAATATATGTACATACGTAATATATCTGAATTTGAAAATAATGTCATACATAAGATAAGACAAACGAATTAAATGCGTGCGTATGGAAAACATTTGAATGTCATTTACAGATAAAACTTATATTCTCTGAATACTAATGAATATTGTTTATCTGATTAACAAGAAAAAATATTATGGAAAATATTTTTGCAAAAAAAAAAAAATAAATAAATAAAGAAAAATATTCAAAAGGTATATAATAATGGATAATGGTCTGATAATATCTCTTTCATTATCCATAAAACTTTAAATAATGATAAGAAATTATTTTTTTTTGTTGTTTTCTTTTCCATTTTTTCATTTCTCATTAATGTTTTAGACTTATCCTCTAGACTTTAGAGATCTTATATTATATATGTATGTAAATCATAAAAAATTCAAATACAAGAGAGAGCAGATAATTTTTTTTTTTTATAAATTCTTATTAAACTTTTATTCAATGTTTTTTTTTTTATTTTCAAATAATTCTACATTTTTGTACTTGTACATATTACATATTACATGTAATCGATGTAGAACTTTTTTAAAAAAAATTTTAATCACACACAAATGTTCACAAATCAGAGCAATCCATGTGTACGCATAAATAATTTTACAAGAAAATTAAATTTTTGTTCATACCAACAAATTTCTGTTGACAGAATTTGCAATATTATATTATGTAAATAAATAAATATGGGTGGGTGCATGGCGTGTAGAGTATGTAAATTAAATTTTATGTAGGTATGTACAACTGTGCACAACAAAATTATCGTACGAGTATTGTTGCGTTCCTTTTGTCCAAGTAAAGTACTCCCAAGTACTTGTAGTCGTGATCATCTAATCTACACCACCTCTTGTATTCGAGTAATTTACTTGACAGTTGCATGGTTAGTTACGTCAAAATTCGCCGTCAGAGGTTTTTGTGTTTTAATCGTTAGAGATTAAAGAAATAGGTTTAAGTATATAATATTTTTATTACATACTTGTTATTCAATAGGTGGTTTTTTATTGTTTAAGGTTATGAAGAATCTAAAATCAACAACAAAACAAATTTGAAATATATGACAGCTGAAATTTGAGCACGGCCAACTGTCACTCCAATATTTACATTGCCTTAGAAATGTGTATGCCTTGAAATTTGAGGATACTTTTCACTTCCAAGTAAAACAATTTCGTTCCATTTACAATCTACTCCCGAGTATACTTGAGAGCACTTTACTTGGTCAAAAGGAACGCAGCATATAAACTGTATATGCACACTCTCAGTAACAAAAAATTATACAAGCCATAAAATATGAAATTAAAACGATTTGAAATATATTTTTCTCTGGAATGGTCAAGTGAATTAGGTATACACAACTAAGAAATGGAGATAAATCTAAAATATTAGCATATTTTGATATTGGGTTATGTAGATATTTGTCAAATAATAACAAAAGTAGATTGCAGTAAATTTCTAGAGTTGTATGGTTTTTAAAAAAACAATGAGAAAGTAATTAAGAGTTGAAAAAAAGAAAATAGGGCCTAGATTGATCGATTGGCTTCAAAAAATCGTTTTAAAATTAGAGAGAATCAGTAGAAGAAGAAGAAGAAGAAGAATATATCGCTACTTTTGCTACGCTACTTTCAAGGTTGCAGCTGCAAAAATATCGTTTTCACTCACACATAGTAGTTGCAATCTGCTATTTTGGCTGCATGCAACCTTACAGCTGCAACTTTTAAGGAAAAAGTTGCAAAGCTGTTCATACATATCAACTTTCATGTTGCGTTGTTTTTGCTGCGCAACTTCTTAATATGTCAAAATTATAATTTTAAAAAAAATTATTTTGACGATATTTCTAGCAGCAAGTTGTTTAGTTGTTTTATTAAACAAAAAAACACAAAAAAAGCGAAGAAAATGTTGGGTGAAGCCATGGATTAAAAATAGAGAGCAGAGTGGAGCTATAAATAATTTGGTACATGAATTACGATTAGGTGATGAAAGTGTGTACAAAAATTTTCTAAGAGTATCTCATTTTGATGAACTTCTACGTTTGGTACTCCACGTATAAAAAAGAACAAAATACATGGATGAGAAAAGCTATAACACCAACTGAACAAAGAAAGTTGCAGGTGCTACCATTACAAAAGTTTCAGTTGAAAATATATATTTTTTTGCAGCGGTTGCAACTTGTTAAACAGCTGTTCACACATCGCAGTTTTTAAGGTTGCAAGTAGCGCTAGCAACCAAGCTGCAAGTGCAGTTTTTCATACTTCAAAGCAATTCACACATTGCTACTCTTGACCTTCGCAGTTTTTTTGGTTGCACAACAAGAAAAGTAGCGATGTGTGATCGTACCTTAAGAATTAGTGTAAAAATTGGTTCAATGAAAATTGAAGGAGTACATTTTTGCTTATAATGTCAAATTTAAAGTATAGTTAATGTACTTTTTGTGACCGCGAGTGTAAATGAATGGTGAACTTTGAATTAGTTTTTCGTTATATGTATATGTATGTAATTCGATTTAATACAATCGTCGAACATATATATATATATATATACTTGTGAATAATTATGTAATAATCTGAATGAAGCAGAATGCTTGAATAAATATGGGTATTATATTCATCATACAATCATACAATACAAGTATGTATATCTATAAAAGTGTAATTTTTTCTCATAATTTTATAAGAATCTTATATTCGTTTCATGTAATTTCTAAGAATGCATATATGTAATCCTAATGAAAATTGCTAATAATTTCTATTAAAAATTTATACTTAAAAATGAGAAGATCTATTGAAAAATTCTTGGTAATTCAGTAGTTTTATGTAATAGTTCTCCTATTAGTAACAATAAGAAATAAAGCAATGTACAAAACCAAATACAAATCTTATTTAATTTATCAATTATTCAATTATTTTCAATAATTAAATTGAAAAGAATATCAATGATGTACTTTCATAACATTGCCTGGCATTCCATTGCAGATAAATTACAGACACGTTTTTAGAACGTAAATTCATTATCTGATTATAATACTTATTCTAATTAGTATGTAATTATTAATTAAAAATTTCTAATATTATACATATAATTTATAATACAACTATTATATTCATATATACATATACCTATACATAAATTACGTAATATTTTTAATATGTATGATAATGACAGAACAATACAAAATATACAAAATATTCAATATGTATATAATATGTCTGTATGTACAAATTACTTCCACTTCATTTCGTAATTCAATTATTATCCATATTTAATGAACGACTGATTATTTAAAATCACGTACTCTTATGTATTGTATTATGATATTATGTACAAAAATATTTATCATTATTATAACAGATATCATATTTTGAATGAAATTTTTCATTGTACATACATATACGAGGATGGATTGATAAGTTTCTTTCAGAATTTCTGAGAGAACGCGACATTCATCTTACTTTTTCTTTGGTAATAGCTTTTTTATGTTCAGCAACAACATATACGTTAAGCATCACTTTTTTCCATGTTTAAAAAAAAAAATTGAAAGTAACTTTACAAAAATGAATCTTACCAAAGACCATAATATAACTATATTACTATGTTTATACTTGCTCTTAAATCGCTATAACATAAATCGATATGACATAGAGCGGTAGTATGAACACTTTTCATATCAATTTAAAGCTTTCGAATCGCTTTTACAAATGTCGATAAATGAAGTGCTTTAACGCTTTATATCGATATGAAAAATAAGTATAAACAGTTTATATCGCTTTCAGCAACAATATTAATATCTTTCTTTTGTTAGTCAAACCTGTTTTATAAGGCGATTTATCTTAAATCTATATATTGTCATTAGTATAAAAACAATTAAATATCGCTTTTAGATAAGACGATATTCGAACCGGTTTGTGTTATAGCGATTTGGCAGCAAGTATAAACATAGTATATGTTATATTATATTGCTCTTTGCAATATAATTGTTTCTTGTTTTATCAAATATCATAATTATTTTATAGCTTTCATTTGGAAGAACGTGCTTCATAACAGACAAGAAAAGTTGTTATTAGATAGATGGCGTTTTTCTAAAGACTTATCAATTTACCCTCTTATGATTTGTATGTATATAGAGATATATAAACAGTGATCACACAAATACACATTGTTTATATACATACATATGTACAAATACGGATAATATGTGATGTTGAAGGACATACTTAGTCAATCACATATTATTATTTAAAAGATTTTCTTTTTATATTGTGATATGAATTGAAAAATGAATTGTATATATGAGATATCTGAATACTGAATGAATTATATCTGTTTACATATATATGTATGTATGTGTATTTTACATAACAGATTTTTATAGCTTAAAATGTCTATCATATACTTAGAATATAAATTTTATAAATAATTTAAATCATTGAATATAGCTTCTACGAGTGTTACATTCAGCTGGAGAATAAATTGCAAAAATGTTTATGCAACTTTAGAATTAAAACAAAAAAAATAAACCAAGAAAAATATTAACGAAAGAAGTTTCAAAGAAGGAAAACAATATGATAAAGATGAAGATTTCGTGATATACTAAAATGAAATTAATCAAAATGAAATACATATTTAGAGAAAATAGATAACGTATTCAAAAGATAATTTAAATTTAATCAAATTTCTAAGGATAGTAAGTGAGTAATATTACAGAAAATTCTTAAATCATTTTTAATTCCTATATCTTTGAAAATATTTTGCACATATTTTATACATTATTCTTTTTATCTTTTTTACAATACAGTACATTACAGTGTATTAGAATGAGAAGATTAAATTGTATAATAATCTTAAATATCTTTTATATTTATTTCTTAATAAGTAAATAATTATAGCATTTATCAGAGAAGTATAAAAGAGATTATTAAAATTCTTAAATTTTTATTTATTCTTTGTCTCAAATTGTGGTTGGATGTTAATTTGTTTCCATATTACTGCTTAAATACATTGGAAATTGGAATCATTTTTAATAGCTTGCTTACTTTCGAGATTAAAATCATTACGAATAGAAAATAAATGTAATTAAGTTATGAATGAAAAATCTTTACATTTTTTCATATTTTTATTTTTCATTCAATTTTTTGATACTAGGACAATTTATAAATTAGGATTAGGATAATGTATAAATAATAAAATAAAATTATTTTAGTTTGATTGTGGAATATCGTGATTTTTATTTCATAAAAATTATCTTATCTTTCATTTATCCTTGTTGTAAAAGCTACCTCTATCTTCTATATGATTATAGAAGGTTACTACACTGAAAGAAATAAGTAGAAAATTGATCTAAAAAAGTAGTCCAATTGTATAATTTTGTAGATAATTTTCAGCCTACTACTGCAATTAGATGTTTTGTCTATTAACAAGTAGTTAATTTTGATCTTGAAATATTAGATACATTTTCTACAAAACGTAGACACTTTGACTACAATTTTTAGATAAGTTAAACATAATTTTTAAGCAAATTTGCCTCAAGTTTTAGAAGAATTTTCCAATATTATTAGGTGAATTTACTAGGATTTATAGATAAATTAAACACAGTGTTTAGGTGAATTTCCTACAATTATTTGGTAAATTTGCCACAAGTTTTAGATGAATTTTCCAATATTATTAGGTGAATTTACTAGGATTTATAGATAAATTAAACACAGTGTTTAGGTGAATTTCCTACAATTATTTGGTGAATTTGCCACAAGTTTTAGATGCATTTTCAATATTATTAGGTGAATTTACTAGGATTTATAGATAAATTAAACACAGTGTTTAGGTGAATTTCCTACAATTATTTGGTAAATTTGCCACAAGTTTTAGATGAATTTTCCAATATTATTAGGTGAATTTACTAGGATTTATAGATAAATTAAACACAGTGTTTAGGTGAATTTCCTACAATTATTTGGTGAATTTGCCACAAGTTTTAGATGCATTTTCAATATTATTAGGTGAATTTACTAGGATTTGTAGGTAAATCAAACATAATTGTTAAGTGGATTGCCTAAATTCTTTGATGAATTTTCCAGATTATTGGGTAGATTTACCAAAATTTGTAGATGAATTTTGTACAACTTTTAGATAAATTAAACTTTTAAGCAAAAGATCTGTAAATATAGGAGAACACTTAATTTATTTTTCTGCAAATATATATATAAATCACGAAGAAATTAATTAAATACTAAATGTTTATATTTATTTATTTAATTAATAATATTTATCAATTATTTTAAAGTTTTAAACTACATATGTAACATTAAAAAATAAAATAAACAAAAATTAAAAATAGATTCTTGTTAAATGACAAAATTCTCATTATTTTAATTGTTTTTTTTTTCAATTAACGTGATTCTTAATTAAAGTATATAACAAAAAAATTAAATATTGATTTGATATTTTAAATTAGGTGATGGTAATGTTAACTTTTACTCCAATACATATAATATCTATATATATATCTAAAGTATTCAAATTAATTCATAAAAATATCGTTAAAATATATATAAAAATTAGAAATATTTTCTTCATTTTCACCCACAGTAATCATGAATGGCTGTAAATTTGTATTGTGCGTTAGACAATTTGTTTTTATTTGATTTACATTTGACAGCATGTAATTTTTATTCTGCAAAGATATAAAGAATAATAATAATAATAATAATAATAATATTAATAATACCGTAATGTGTATCATAAATGCACTTTGGTTGTCTGTAATTGAGGGCTTCCACTGCCTATTTTTGCCGGTTTTTATAATTTGATGAGGCAGAAGCGAAATAATAATCTGACATAGAAAATTGTTCCAAGTATCTGCAAAAATCAAAATCAAATATATTAACAAAAACAATTTTAGAAGATAAATTTTATTGGATTTCAATTACACGAGAAAAAATAAAAATGAAAATCTTTTATTACCTTCTTTTTCATGTTTTAATTGCGGTATTAGTTTTTTATTGTGTGGATCACGAAGCTGTGTATTTATAGCACTAGAACATTTTTCGAAAAATGCTGGCCATTTAGTGAATAATAATGTACTCTTTTGGGGGTACAGAATTTCAAAATCTAATTCAATCTAAAAATAAATGCTTTGAAAAATGAAATTGATTTCAGAAACAAATGTACAAAATGAATGCTTACAAGAGATACTCCTATTTTTTGACGCAATATGGGCCATTTTTCCAATATGGAAATGTTGTTATTTTGAACATGACATCTTCTGATATCAAATGTAGATTTCCACTTCGAAATAACTATGTCATCTGGGGAATTGTTGTGCTGCAACCAATTAAAGTCAGCTTCTCGTTGTTGTTTTAACTTTTCGTCGTCTGAAAAACGTAATATATTTGTATTAAAGATAAAAACATTACTCTCTACATTTCAGTTACCAAGAGATACAGGACTTTGATTGGAAAGAGGTGGAGTACCAATTTTGATTTTATTGCCACTTGTAACAAATTTCTTCCTTAAGGAATAATACTTTTCTTTTAGTTTCCCCCGATGACTTCGATTACCAATATATGTTTCCTGTTAAACTAAAACTTAGAAATTTTGAAGTTACAAAGATATTAATGAAAAAAATTACAATTAAGTTAAATTAAATATTAAATAAAGAAATTTACATACTTATTTCAAATACACACAAGATTGATTTCACTGTTTTCAGACGCATCGCTAGGTGAAGAACAAGTAGGAGCAGCAGGTGCAGCCTGTTGACTTAGAATCCAGTTTTCAAGCGGGAAAGAAATTGAATCTCCAAGATTTACACTAATATCCTATATTGCATGGAACGAGAAAAGCTACGATTAATCTTTTCATTTTTAAAGAATTATAGACCACTCTATATAGGAATTTGAGACTTGGCGTAGAATATAAATTTTACAACAAATTTTACACTCAATGAAATTTGAGAAATTTCGTTATAACAATTATCATTTATATACAAAAATCAGTTTCATAAAGTAGTTAAATTTTCTACAGAAGTAGAAGAGATTTATACAGTAAAAAAATGGTCTCCTGTAAAAGCAGTCAAATTTTCCACTTTTATATATGTTAGTTTAAAACTTCAAATAAAATTGTTAATTAAATCCTCGAACATAATCATGTGAAAAGACTTACAGTCTCAGAACGCCATAGAAATAATTTTGTCCTAAATTTGATCCTTAAACCAAATTTCTCGTCAGGAATTAAAAGATTTAAATCATCACTGCTAAGATTCTTCAGTACCTCATGTTCTAGTACGCCTTTTTCTAAATTGTTTAAAAATTTATGTATATCCGAAAAAAAAATGTTTATTTCATATAACCGCGTTTTTCCATTTTTAATGTTGTGTTCAAATTAAAACTTACCTCGAAAAGATGGGACTAGTTCTTCAAATCCCCAACTAATTATTAAATTTTCAATAACTATTTGTTCGTCTATTTCATTTATTTCACTCATTTTCACTTTTAAAATTTCAAACGAATTCACTTGTTTAATTTGATTTCATATATTTTTTGTATACACAGATAACTTCTTCCACTCGCGGTCTAATTTAAATCAGAATTGAAAACAATATAAAACAAAGTCACAAAATATGCACAAATAATGTACAAAACAATATAAAGCACTGTTATAATTTTACTCAATAAACAATAACACCACATGTTCATAGCAACAGTATAGGAAAAGAAATCTCATCTACTTTAATAGAAAATTTGACTACTTATTGTAGGTGATAAAATATGTAATTATCTTTATTGACTACTGTAAAATAATTATCACCTACAATAAGTAGTCAAATTTTCTATTAAAGTAGATGTTTAAAACAATGTGTGGCGATAAATCATCTACTACTCGTCTACTTCTGTAGAAAATTTAACTACTTTATGTAGGCAGCAATTGTTAGCTTTATAACGAATTTTACTGAATATTCATCTATTACAGTGAGCAATTTTACTAATTTATGTGGGTGATAATTATTTTAACATAAAAACCTAATCTACTTCAGTAGGAAATTTGACTCCTTTTTGTAGAGAATAAAAGAAATGATGTTTTGCATAAAAAAAGTAGAAATTCCACCTTACTGTTTAGAAATTCTTCCGATTTTTGTAGACATTTTTGAAAAACTAGATTACCTAAATTCAAGTTGATAGTTTACCTAAAGATGAATTAAAACTTATCTACCAAATTAGTTGTTGTGCCTAATTTTGTAGAAATATTACCTGCAGTTTGAGTACCTAATTCAAGTTAGTTGATTTTCCTACAGTCGTTTTTTCAGTGTATAGAAGGTTAGATATTACATATTCGTAAATTTTTTATTCATTTATTTATTTTCCTTACAAATCAAATATGTATTTACAAAGAAACAAAAAAAAAATGTATTCAAAAAAAAACATCGAAAATATGAACAGCAAAAAACTTTTTATGTAATTTTATTTTATATTTCATTTGATGACAAATTGCCTGGAACTTTTAATATCTGAAAAAGAAAAAGAAAAAAAATAAAAGGATATTTTATTTATAACTTTCACAGTGTATTCATTTTGTAATATTACAATACGGTAATATATGTACATATACTTACTTGTACGAGTAACAGTAGATTCACTACATGTGTTTAACTTAAGGCATTTTTTTTTAAATCTAAATTACGTTTCATTGCGAAACGCTCTTACTGCACACACACAGAAATAACGTGAAAAAAAGAAACCGAAAATAATTGAATGAAAAAACATTCATTTTCCTCCAATTTCGTTTTTATGAGATTGTAGTATTTTATGTATGAAAAGGGCAAATGTAAATGATATTTATCGTCAGTGAAATCGGTTAATGGATAACCAAACCTTCTTTTAGGGATGTTTTTACTTCCTACACATAGCCATAAGTATATGTGTATACAATTAGTAATAAAAATAAGAATTCGGAAATTGCCATTATTTTATTAATATTTTTTCTTGTTAAAACAGCAGATCAGTATCTCTTCCGCTTCCATGTCCTATATGTATAATACGTACATTTGAAATAATGGCCTAACATTACAGACAACATCTTCAGAAGAAACAATAATACCATTCATACTCGTTTATGACCAAGCCACAAATGAATCGCATGAACAATGAGAAAAATAAAATTTGATACTTTTTACGCAAACATTTTAAATTTTATTCCTTTACATGTACATGAAATAATTTAAAAAATGGAATCAAATATTTTCAACCACCACAAATCTTTTATTAAATTTTAACTCTTATCTGTACGAACCATTTAAAGTACACACCATGGTTAAAATATTTTTTTTTTCGAAATTTATAAATTTTTTGCAATAAAGAATTTTCTAAAAAATAACAAATTTCCATTGTTCATTTAATGAAAATTTAAAATCAAATTTTCATGGTACGCAAATATACTCGTATTTATATATTGTACGGTATTTATGTATATGAATGTATGCACATAAGGATATACGAATCATAAATTAAAACAAGTAGAAGGTCAAAAGATATGGTATCGGAATTTGGCAATTTTCCGGAATTTGCTGTCAGACGGAAAGAATAATTTGTAGTCTTTTGCGAAAAAGATTATACGTATAGATACTTACAAAATTTTTATTTTTATATGCACATAATGTGAAAATGAAAATTTCAAAGAAACACATTACTGAAGTGTTGATATTGTAACAGATAAAAAATTTAAGTAATAATGTATATAGGATATTGTGTGTTTAAACCTTTTCAATTTATCATAATTTTTTTTTTTTTTTGCAGTACGAAAATAATATAAATTTGAATGTTAAATATACAAATCTATGGGTATGCTTTCTTAATATATTTACTTTCATATCCAGATAAAGTGGAAATTTTTCAAGGATGATTTTTATTTACAAAAAGCTAAAAGGATTTAATGTAAACATACATACATACATATATTTGATTACGTGAAAAGTGATTTAAGAAAATTGGTAGAAAGTAAATTTTATTCAAAGGAAAAAAATAAATAAAAAGTGCGAGTATTTGTATGTACGTCATAACTTTACATGAAAGGTAAAAAGTAAGTAAATATTGTACCTAATAAAGTAAATTCATTTTTTGCAAATACGAAAAATCCTTATAATAATATTTAGATTTCATATTTACGATATATACGAGTACACATAATAAAAAAAAATTTTGAAAAATTTATCAACGAAAATATTTAGAAAATACGAACATATAAATGAAAATGAAAAATTTGCAGAAATAATTGAAAAAATAAAAAATGTATTTAAGAAATAAAAAATTATGATTCTCATACTTTGTACATATAGTTTTAATAAAAATTTACCAACCCGTAAATAATAATTTAAATCCCAGTGAGAATAAAATATAGCCATAAGGATAAAACCTAAATAGAATGTTCACAAGAAAGAAATTCTTGTTAAAATAATTCAATTTCAATCAAAATTTCCCATAGGACAAAAAGTTTACTTCGTAACAATAATCTGTATCCTTTTTTAAACTAGATATATTTGATAACATGATTGCATGAATGCTTGAAAATCGATATTATACACTCCTCGTACATATACCCGTACAATACAAATGAATATTGTTATAATGAATGGAATTCCCCAATAAATATAAGTGATAAATGAAAACAACTAAATTTTCTAAAAACTACTAGAACACATTTGTGCATGAGTATACTGTACATTATACACCTACAAGTAAGCAGTTTTGCAATTTCTAATTTCTTGTGAAACTTTTAATTTTTACGAGTACTTTACAGTATATGTATAAAAAGGCTTTTATTTAAATCGCAATTGTCCTCTAGAGTATGAAATTAATTTTGCATAATAAATACAAATCGTGACAAAATTGTTTAAAATGCTTGAATACATGCAAAAATAATAAAGAAAATATCGTTTATATAATGTTATTATTATGTTATTTATATTGTATTCTTATCTGGGATTTATTATTATACTCGTACGTTGTACACATTCACATTCATATGAGAATTTCTTGACTGTTAAACTTAATTGTGCTGTTTCATTTCATAAATTTAAGTTTTCTCTAAAAAAAAAAAAAGAAAGGTAGGAAATATATAAAATAAAATAAAGTCATTTGAATTAGGGACAGGACTTTTGTCATTATCCTACACATACATTACATACTTATTTAAATATTTAAGTTTTACTTAAATAATTTTATTCAAAGCACGATTTTCAAATTTGACTTTGACTTTTTTATACAAAATCCTTAAATTTCAATATAAATGTATGTATATACATGTATAAAAAATTATTTACACATACTCGTATATAATATGTGAATATATTAAGGATTAAAATTTTTTAACAAAAACATAATAAATTAAACAAATCAAAAATATTTATATCCGTCATATGCTTGTGTATACGAGTATATGTGCCAATAAGAGAATTTCAAATGAAAATTATTTTACAAAAGGCATTTTTAAAGAGAAGAAAAAAATTCAACACATTTATCCTCAATTTATTTAAAGAAAAGAGGATACTTTATTTTTCTGTTTCCATTAAAAAGATTCTTTATTTTCAATTTTTCTCGAGACCGCATCTGAAAATATTTTTAATGCAAGAAAAAAAAAATAAAATAAAATAAAATAAAAAACAAATATCCTTCAACTGTTTTATTTGTAGATTTTTATTACTCATATAAATACGCATTATCAACATAAGTACAAATAAAATAAATTTAAAAATATATTATAGTTATTCCTTTTTTTCTTGTCCTCATAAATGTTCACATAAAAAAAAAATGTTATATCATAATAATAACGACATGCACAAAAAATAACGAAAAATATTAAAGAAAATAATTGACCATAGAAGAAGAAGAAGATATGTTGTTTTTTGTTTGTCAAGTCAACCCAGCTAATTGACCATAAAATTCAAATATTTCATCATTAACTTTAGAATTCTTCTTAAAAAAAAAAATGGATTCTCGGTGTTATTGAATTCATTATTTCAGTTCAGATAACTTATAAATTCTTTAAATCCTCAAAAAAAAGTATTTTATTCATAATCCTTTTCATTATTATTTTGATCATAATGAAAATTATCTTTTCTGTAGACAATTCAATTAACCGAAAATCTTAATTAAAAAATTAATAGCAACAATTAATAATAACATAAACACATTAGAAATTTTAATGATACTTAAAGCCAATATATAGTATAAAAAAGGAACAATAAAAGCGAATCATACGAGTATATGTAAGAATATTAGAAGCAAAATAAATAAATAAAATTGAGAAAAAAAAAATACCTAACTCATTAATTCCATATGATAAATCGAAAAATAACAGTAAAATTTAAAAACGTACAAATTATTCGCACCAAAAAAATTAAAGATTAAATATCATTTAAGAAAATTTATGTGCAAAACCAAATTATTTTCAGTTAGAGAAAATATCAGAGTTAAGAACGTGTAACATAAACCACATAAATTTCACAAATTCACATGCCCAAATATCATGAAAAATAATTTTATGTTTGTAAGCGCATTTTAAATGGATTTTTATTTCAAAATCATAAACGAATAATTTTATTTGACACGCTGTTTTATTTTATTCACAATACCCTTTTGATGATCCACATAATAATAAATTAATTTCTATAATATTATTTTTTCTTGTTGTGTTGTAATTTTTTTTCCCTATAAACTTCAAATTGAATTAGGGAATTGAAATTTCATGGTAACAAAATAATTTTCTTGTCAGGAAATTTTTATTTTTTTTTTTTTTGTCAATAAAAAAATTTTGAAGAAATAAAAAAAAAAATGTAACCTATGTGACATTCAAAATGAAGAAAATATAAGTAAATTTTAAATCGAATTCCATAAAATTTCATTTACGCATTTGGAAATAAAAGGAATAAGAAAAATCTATAATGACCCAGTCCAAAATACCATCAATAACACTACTTCATATATAAGGTTCATTATTTTGCGTTACATAAAATTCCTTTCACTAGGCTTGGAATCATTTTTCTAATATACATATATTTTTTTTTTATTTCTGGTATCCAAAAGTATCCTTACAATTTTCTTTTATTGCAAAACTGTGATTTATTATTTATGTTTATTCACATAACTGCCCTTTTCATTTCATTTTATGCATTATCGTTATCGTCATGTTTTTGGTTATTTTCGTAACATTTAATGATGATAACAGCATACACAGATATAGTCTATACTCTATATATATGTATATACTTACATATTATGTATGTTATTTATGTACGCATGTATTAGCTTAGAAAAAATTATATAAAAAACACATATACGTATGTACAAGAACCACAAGAAAATATGCATAGTTATATGAAGATATAATCCTTATCCATGTAAGTAATTTTATACTTTTCGATAATATACAAACGTAAATGTACATACATATTATGAGATTATTCATTCAAAAAAGAATTTTTGTCTACATTTGCATCTTTCATTTTCGTGTCTCTGAATTCAATTCTATTTTGAATAAAAAAATAAGGAAACTCTTAAATTTACTGTATACTTTAATTTAGTATAGAAATTTCGTTTAACAAGATAAAGTAAAGGTACAACAAAATATATAACACATAAAAACTATAAACACATATGAGATGCATATACACACATGACACATACATACATTAATGCTAAAACATTATGAACACAAAATTGTTGTAAAATACTCACACATGAACGTGTAATAAAATAAAATGATTGTGAATTTGTACAATATATACATATATCTACTCATTTTTTTTATTTGAGATTTTAGGAACATATACTCGTATATTCTCGTATATCATAGATAGATATAGAAGATAGAAGTTATATATTATACATATGTACATACTCGTATATGTAATTATTTCCCACTTCCTTTTTATTTCGTTTTTATATCATTTATTTTGCAATTTTATTACTTTTATCTCATTTTATTATTTTTGAACACAATTTTCTTGTTTTTGGTTTCTGTAAAAGATTTTATATAAAATATTGCGTATATGTGTGTAATTATGAATATACGTATTATAGGTACGTAATTATTTTGACGAATTTTTATTTTACTTAAATTATTTTTTATCTTGTCTCTACGACCACTATACTGCCGTCGTTATAGGCAGAAAGTTGTATCTACAAAAATTTCGAAAAATTAGTTAAATGTAAAATCTTTATCTTAGACTACTTATAGACCAATCAATAATGCATCTATTCTCTAAGTTAGAAAGCTGTAAATGAACATTAAGGCACTTTTTTCACCACTTCAAATATCATATCTGATAGAAAATCTTACATTTTTCAATTTAAAAATTCGTATCTGACCAAATCTGGCTTATTTTAGTTACGACTTTCTGCCTTGATACTATATATGCTCTAAATACAGATATTTGACATTTTTACAGATATGATAAATGTTCGTATGTGTCAAATCACACAAATCATACATTTCTAAATAAAACATGAAATTAATTTTTTGGACAAAGATTCCCGATTATATCCCCTTACAAATAACAATTTTCTTATTTCTTTAAATTGATTCTTCTTTGTGGCATAAAACAAAATATAAAAACCTCAATAACTCAAAATTACCTAAATGTTAAATACGACTTTCTACCTAACGACGGCAGTATAGTGTAATGAAACTATTGTGCACATAATTAGTTTAAAAATAAATTTAAAATTCAATTTAAATATGAAGTAACGTATATTTAAACCTTATCTCCCTTCTTTTTTTTTGGGTGGACATTTTCGTCATTTTTATATTAGTTACGTAAATTTTTCATACATATTATGTACATAAATCAAAAAAATACCTATGTACATACATATGTTAAAGATTATTTTTTTTCAATTTTTTCTATTTATTTGAAAAATTGTCAACACACTGTTATGTTACTGTTAAAAGTGTCATTTACAGAAGTTGTAAATACGTCAATAGGGAAACGTGCCTCATTCAATTCAAATTTTATCCTTCATGTTAATAAATGTATACAGACATATATGTATACATATGTAATGTACGTCATATTTATTTCAATTTTTGTCCTTTTTATTTTTACTGAGAAAAAAAAAAAAATATGTAAATATATACATATATGTAGATATGAGGACAATAAGACGAGGGATGAGTTATTTTATATTTTATCTTTCGTTACCTAACATACTAACTAACCATTAATTTTAAGAAATTTTTTTTACTAACAAATAGAGATAAGCGCCTGTGAACTATCTGTGTGAGCACGTGCAGCCGTTACCTGACGGGGGGATACCTTGGCCGCGCTCCAAACACAAATACTTATACTATTTTCAGAAATCGAAGTCAGTATTGTGCTTATGGAAAAAGTTACCCGATGAGTTTCTGATAACTTCACATATAATATTTTGTAGGAAATTCTGAATAATATATCTCTGTCTTGATTGAAATTGAGATCTGATCACCCCACACACGAGACAGATTTATACAAACGCAATGTGAAAGAATATAGAAAAGCATGCCTATCTTGCCTGTACTGACTTCAATTTCTGAAAATAGTATAGTATAGCACATAAAACAAAACGTAAATACAATATAAGAAAAATGTAAATATAATATAAAAAATTTCATCTAAGATCGTCAAAAGGCCCTAGTGGGTCGTGGTGAGGGCGTGGGTGGAGCATTTTACTGACTTCACGCCCATAATAAATAAAAATAACAATAATAATAATAATCTTTCGTTATTATCATTTGCAATATTTTATAAAAATTTATAGGTAAACATAAAAAGGAAGCATATCCTGGCAAACTTTCTCTTTTAAAAAAAAAAAAAAAAAAAAAAAAAAAATATAACGCACAACGAAAAATTGTTTTTACATTTTGAATAATTTTCCATAATTCAGGATGCATTCAAAGCCAACATCAGTAATACAAACTTATAATTTTTTTTTATTTTTTCTTTATATAATTTTTCTTCATACACATGTATGAACTTTTATCTGTGGGCATATATGACAGGATAGGAAGAAGAAGAAATTTTTTAAACATTTTTAACGTTTACTTTTTTTTTCTCACTTTTCTACTTTATTCACTATTTTCTGTATATATTATTGTTTTACTTACATACGGAAGAGAATTATTACATTAATGTGAAAGTATTTTTTATGAAAATTACATCCGCGTATACTTATACAAGTGTAAAAGTATACTAGATACCGAATCTACATTTATATAAAATAGAAAAATGTAGAAAAATATTAAAATAAAATATGAAAGATTTAAGAGAATTATTATTTTTCCTTTTAAACATTTTTTATTTTTGTTTTTTTTTTTTAAGTTTATTGTCCTTGGATAAACGTGTTGATAAAAATTGAGTTTGAGTAGTTTGTAATTTGACAATGATAAATTGATTATAAAAGAAAAATAAAAAAAGGAAAAATGAACAAATACTTTATATGTATTGCGAGAACGTGTAAAAATTGATTAGTTCCACGTTTTTCTGCTTCTTACAGACACACAGGCAGTAAATCAAGTATGAGTTTATTACATCATCTTATATAATCATAACAATATTTATTTAACAATAAGAAACTCTTCAAAACCAAACTGTGTCGTTTCGTTCTGTTCGGTAACTCTATCATACCACTCAACAAAATATGGTCAGTTACTAAAACCATCATCGTATATACCATACTTCATCATACTATACCAACGATAAATATATTTTGTTCCATAAATCCGAAACTATTTATTGACCATTGATTTTGTTTATGTTTTTTTTTCTCATTACTTCCGTCGAGTACTACTTACATATGTTGAATAGTGGCGGTGATAGTTGCGGTGATGCTGAATTAATGGTGTCTTTATATAAAACTTGGATTACAACTCTTATCAATTTATCAGAAACTGTTTTGTTTCTTCAAGCATCCCATGTGTTTACTCTGTTGATTATGTCAAATCCTTTCGCGAAATCTATAGGAACACCATATGCACAATGACACATTATATTTATTCTAAAGGTAGAACTACTTATAATCGACATATGTGACATAGGCTATGACATATGTTTTAGCTTTAGCCGAACACAGACAAATCAATGAGCTAAACTATAATTGACATTGGCGACATTCGTTAAAAATTCGTTTAACATAAGCTCGACATAAGCGCAGTACGATCAAAAGCTTACATGACATAAGTAACATAAGCCATAACCTCATTTTGTGAAATTCGTATTGCTTTTGTTTCATATGTTATCTACGAGTATGTTATTATAGTTAATCAAATATGACGTTTTAACATTCGTTATTTTTTCTCATGTTTCCCATGTCAGCTATGTCAATTATAGTTCTCCCTTAAATGTTTGGTTCATATACTCTTTAAAAACTATTCACAAAGAAAATTTATATAAAATTGTTCAAACATATAAAAATGAAAACTCAAATCAAAACAATTTTCCAAGACACAAATAAAAATCAAACTTTCTCGTTTAATAAGTTGATTTAAAAATATTTTCACAGAACAACAACTTTGTATATGGATTTAAGTTTTCTATTTAAAGTTTTCAGAAAAGTTTATCTATATAAATACCATTACAATTGTTTTTCAAAATGAATATAAAACAAAAAAAATACGATTGAATAAATAAAATCTTCAGGAAACGAATAATTTTTCCTTACACAAGTTCAACAACTCACACAAAACTAGACATGGTGTAATGGCATAATTGCAATTGTACACCAAATAAAAAATTTTTCTTCAAATATTAGTTTCACATGAAATATCACACAGGACATACACAAAACTTGTGTGTACCTGATTTGCTGATATAGAAAATGGCATAAACTTATTACTGAATTTTAATGTTAGCTCAGGGAAAAACTTTAAACAATTCAAAAAATTTTTTTCGAATTTCAAATTTATTCAAACATTCAATGATTCTTAATCTTATGACAATCAATTAATATTACATACACCACCACTAGCATATCAGGGAATTGAAAATAAGGAAATTATTAAACGTTTAAAATTCTTTTAAAAAAAAATTAAGCAAATTTAATTTAATATTCTGTTTAAAACCACTTTTATTTACTGTAAAACTTTAATGAGAACTTGAGCAAATGTGCATACTTTAAAAAAAAAAATCATAAAATCATATTTCACTCATCTTAAACTGCTCGTATCGTGTAAAATAATTGACACAATGACACCCACAGATTTTTCAAAATACGAAATAAAATTGAAATGAAGAGTAATTTATCTTTACTTATCCTTTGTGTGTATGTGTGTGCGTGTGTGTGTGTTTGTGTTTAATGGATTTATATAAAATAAATGTGCATCTTATTATTATTACTATGTTAATGCACTAAAAAAAGAAGAAAAAACAAATACATACTTATGATCATATGAAAATATTTGAACACATCTTACTCAATATGCACACATGATGAGAAGATGTAACTTGAGTACAATATTCTTGAAATTAATTGATATCCTTTAAACAAACATATACGCATAATACATACATTACATACAAGTATTTCAGTTTTTAGAAAATTCTCTCTAGAGTTTATTATGGTTAATGATGCATTCAATGATAAAATCTCATCATTATATGGTTTGTTTTTCTTTTAGCGAGGGATTACTTTCAATTTATGTGATGTTATAAGATATAATTTCATTTAAAATTAATTTTTATATGTTTTCATAAAATCTTAACATTAACACATTCATAATTTGTATGTGTAAATAATCACTTGAATTTGAAAAGTTCAAATATACTCTCATATTTGAACTTTGATCCATATTGATTATCACTATACTTACTTAATGCATAAAAAGTTTTGAACTGTTTCAACTTTTTTCCAGTAGAATCCTCAGTATCCTTTATATTTTATTATTTTCATGAGCATTATTATTTTATGAATCCTCTTCATTCTTTTTTTGAAATTAGAATTTTCTTTCTCTATATATACTTACTTAAGTACAATTATATTGTACACATCTATAAATGTATATTATGTACTATAGTTCTAAAATTTGTTAAAGATTGTCGATGTTCTTTAAAATTGTTTGTCTTTATCTGAAACTGAAGCATCCAGATATTTCCTATAATTATAACAGAATTGTGTTAAAAAAAAAGAAGAAGAAGAAGAAGAGAAAAATGTAACCAAAATGTGTACTAAATTTAATAAATGAATTTATGTCACACAAGTGTTCATATACGAGTATGTTGGGATGAAAAATTTTATGTATACATAACATCATAAGTTCATATATGTAATTTATGTTTTAGATTTCGCATTTGAAAATTTAAATCACATACTTTTATACAATCTTATGGAATATGAAAAACTAATGATGATGAACAACTTTCAAAGATTTATTGTATAATATTCATTTGAAGAAAATCCTTTTGTAGTCATTTATCATAATCAAACAAGATTTTCACGTGTTTATTAGCATTTATTTTGCATTCTTTATACACCGTAAATGATAAATTAAAAATATTTTTGTTTGAGTTTTTCTATATCTGTTTCATATAATGCTAAGTACTACCCTACTATCTTTCTCTTGTTATTTATCACCAGCATACGTATATTTTGTCAGATAATATATTTATCTTTTTTGTAACATTGAAAAACTTCATGTTTTCTCGTTTTATTTTATCTGACGAGAATTCTTTAGAATATAATATTTATTTCTATTTTAGATATAATTTTAATCTCTATAGAACAACACTATAGAAAATTCTTCAGCCAACAAGAATAATAAAAAAAAAATTCTTTTATCTGAATCAAAAGAATTCATTCTAAATTATGAAACATTTTCATAAATCCTTTGTATCTTAAATGAATGAAACATTTTATATATGACAGTGCACATATTGCATCCTGAGATTTCGAGAAAGAAAACATCGTTATAACGAATACACGTACATAAATTAAATTCATGTCCTTTTTTAATTTGTACTTTCCATTGTACATTTGTATGAGTATAAATACCATTTATGTCTGCATTAAAACATTTTTATTTAATAAAAATGCATTCACTTATATTTTACCATTTTACATATGTGCACACAAGGAGTATTGTATTCACTGCACAAAAAATAATAAGGATATTCACTATTTTTCCCTTAAGTATCTATTGAGTATTTTTTCATGTAAATTTCATGTTTTTATGTAAGATAAAACAATTACAAAATGTGTGGAATGATATTAACAGAAGATAGTAGTTATAAAACTTTTTTAGCATAATATTCTTTGAATTTACAAAAGTGTGTGCTATTGTATTAAATTGACATTTTTCTAAACAATTTTTTGCCATTATAACTTTTCAATTTTCTTCCTCATAGCAAATAGAAGATATTTAATTTTAGAGATTATAAAATTAGGTATAAGAAGCAACAAGCCAAACCGTCTATGTTGTTTTAAGGACATTGAGAACATGGAACAAAAACATAATAAATGTTTTACAGTTCATTAAATACATTAAACTCAAAAAAAATTTGTCTGAGTATCGTTGTATCGTTCGATTAACGTTTCAACATATGTATCTTCAAAAGTCTAAAAAAAAAATGGATGTAAGAGTTGTAGTTTTTAAACAAAAATAAAAAAAATTAAAAAAAAAACATATAGATAAATAAAAATATAAATGCAAATAAAAAACTTTAAACTTATTTTTATAATCACATTTTTTTCTTTTTCTTTTTTGTGAAAGCTGGAAAATTTGTAACGAACCATTAATTTTGTCTGTGTGTTAAAATGTTGTAAATGATGTGAGTAAAATTTTTTGTATACCACAAATATGTATGTACAAATCACTACTACACACATTCTCGAAAATATGTATAGTTAAAAACTGCATTTTACATTTTACATAATTTTGGATTATTTACTATGTACATATATGTACACACACTAAATTTATGAACGTTTGAATGCCCATGAGATAAATGGTATTTCATATTTTTTATTTTGAATTCAGAGCTTTTTTATGATTTATGATATTCACAATATGAAAGAGAATAACATCATAAAAATTATATATGCGAGTATACATTAGTTGCAATTTAAGTTCAATGTGTGAAAGGAAACCTTAAAAAAAATTTTTTTCTTTTTTTTTTTGGTCAAATCAGAGATAATGTATTTTTAAAATAATTTTTTTGCTTTAGAAAAAATTTAAAAATAATTTTGTTATGAACTTTAATTTTAAAAAAATATGTAAATCATCACATACTCGTACAATATAATATGTACGTACATAGGCGTGAAAAAAAAATGGGACAATAGTAATTTTTTCATAAATAGAAAGATAATCATGCTAATATAAATATACAATCTTTATATACTGTTCCCCAGTGGAATCCAACATTGTTCCAATCAAAAACAACATCATTTCAAACAAAAACAACATTTTTTAAATCAAAATCAATGACCGTTTTCACTTTTGTATGGTTTCATAAAAACTTGCATTTACAGTGTGTTCAGTTTAGCAACCGTGTAAAAGTCATATGTTCAATTTTTCAACCATGCAAACGTCATGTGTTCATTTAATAAAACTTGTTTTAAAATTAACGCAACCTATGCAAGTATTTCAAGTTGATTGCTTTTCTGAATAAGAAGAAGATACACTCTGTGTGTTGCCATTGTCATCAGCTGTCATTTTGTGTTTACTTTGAATTAAACTGAATTGGGGCTTGAATAGCTCGATGGTTGTGTGTCGGTCTTGCGATCTTTGAGATCACGGTTTGAACCCCAGCCAGCGCACTACTCTTGCCCAAGTCGATCAAAAATTTTCCCCATCAGCAATGTACACCAGTAACTGATTACTGATGATAAACTGGATAATATGTATATCTGACATAAAATTACTGATCGGCGGTGCCATGGACTGAGTATCCGCGTGCACTTAATATACTATATACATTTATGTATATATGTATATTTTAAAAATAAAATAAAATAAATTAAACTGATTTGTTTTTTCTTTGTATGTTTGATGTCGGATTATGTTCAAATATGCAAGTATTTCCACATGTGCAAGTGGATTTTTGTCGTAATTAATTGGTTCCTTTTTTTGACGTTTGCATGCATGGTTGCTTACTTGCACGCAACCAAACGCATAAAATCATGCAAAATTGAAAACGGAAAATAATTTTCAAATCAAAATCAACACATTTTATATTAATATCAATTGAATTTCATTGAGTTTGATTGGAACAATGTTGGATTTGACTGGGAAAAAGTATAGATTTGCCACAGACAAAATAAGGTTAAACGTGAAACATAATTACTGCCCTCACGAGATGGAAACTCCTCTACAAACTTTGACCTAAATCAAATCAAATATTTTTGATCATTTTTGGAAGAAAAAAGATTGGAAAAATCACCATAAATCAGTTGTTAAATTAAAAAATATATATATGTATACAAGAAAAATGGAGTAAGATTCTAGAAGATTTTATTAAAAATCTTGTGGAGCCAATGTCAAAACAATAACAGTAGGTCTACTCTACATACGTAAAGGATGTCATACAAAATATTGATTTCATTTTTTCATATAAATTTTAATAAAAATGTTTTATAGTATATGTCGCATAATTTTTCGATATTATTTTTGTTATAAATTTTTAATTTTTTTCAATTTTTTAATTTTCTTTTTGAAAAATGGAATTAAAAATATTTCTACTTTATATTATATTCTACTACATACTTATTATTGTATATGAATTTAATAAATTACTTTTAGAGCAACTTTATTTCGAAAAATTATGTTATTGTCGTTTGTCCCATAATTTTTTCACATCTCTGATATTTGAAATTTATATATACGAGTGTGTATGACTTGTAAACATTCCCACTTTGTATCAATCACTTTTATATAAAATTCTAAAATATACCAAAATGTATGCAAAATCAACCACATTGAAAATTTGTAAAAAAATTTCTACACTCTTATCCTGTAATGTGCGTCAGTCACATGCTTCAAATATGTACTTATTTCATTTATTCTAAAAATTCTGATTATTATTGTATTGTCATTTTCAAAAACTTTAATATCAACACTGAATTTTATCTATTCTTGTCAATCTCCCACATCAATATACGAGTACCTACATACATAATATATGTATGTGGATATAGAAGGAAAATTTGTGTTTTTTGCTTTTATAATTTTTCATTCATGTGTGAAATTTTTTATCCTTGAATGAATTTTTATCTTTTATTAAGATTTAAGTTTTTTTGTTGTTTTGTTTTTACTTTTCATACCGCGAGAAATTATTATTTTTTGTATTTCATATATAGGCGTAAAGATTTCATTTAATGATAAAATATGTATGCTGAGAGTTGTTAAATTTTATGAATACTTAATATTTATGATTTAGAAAAAAAAAAAAATAAAACTATGATCAAATAAATTAAAATTTTGTAAAATGCCTATGAGAAAAGTTTGTTTGTATGTATACTCGAATCTTCGAACAGTTAATATATTTTTCAAATATTCTTAAGCAATTTAAAATTTTTGCGTTATATAGTATATGCATAGAATTTTTCTAGAAACAATAAGTAAGGAATTCTTCCTGTGAAAAATGTATTTATGAGGAGACATACGATTATACCAAGATTTGGAAAATATTTGCGTCGTATGTCGTACATAACCAAAGAATAATATTCGTTGTACTTGTAATAAATCTACTGGAATTTGTATCTTATACTTCTATAGTGAGAGCACTTAATCATTTATTTCTATGTGTAATAAATTAAATTACGGTAATTATATACAAAGCAAATGTACATTACAAAAATAAATATATGTATTCTGTTTTTTTTTTTTTGAATGAATGAATAAATACACAATAAAATATAAGTATTATCCTTATACTTATAACATGATACCATATGATACGAAATTCAAAATGTATTTATTTTTATTCTTGTACAATTACAATTTTTAAATCTCAAGGAATTTATTTGATCCATCATTTGATGAGGAAACAGAAGATATAGTTACATAAGTATGTATGTATGTACGAAGTATACAAGTGAAAAATATGTACATAATTCAATTCTCTTAGTACGTTGAATCGTTTCCGATTATAAAAGTTTATATTGGAAAAATTTTATTGTATGAAATTAGCTTATAATACTGTGCTCTGTGCTATATGAATACATAGACATACATATATGAATATGTGTATATGAATATGTATGATTTAGGAGAATTTCCGTGTTAAAACGATGACAATAAATCAATGTATAAGGACTAATAAATTAGTTTAAAGCTACAATTCATTCAGAATATTTTTTTTTTTTTGAAAATTTTCGATTTAAATAAAACTTATATTCAACGGTGAATTTAACTTAACTAATAAATATTCAAAAACGTTTATTTTTCAGACAGAGTTTTAAAATAATCACATATATTTGTTTTTTGTATTTCATTCTTCTAAAAGATAAAATTCCAAATATATATTTTCATAATGAAAAATATAAAAAAAAAAAAAACCGATCAAAATGTTGTCATTCTGTTTTAACTGTTCAACATTAATAGAATAACCACAATTCGGATTCCAAGAGTGCGTTCATAAACGATACTATAGTTAACTATAGTTAACTATATAGTTATCATTTGTCGTTCAGAATGGTGGTGGTATAGTAAAACATAACTACCAACATAACTTTTTAGCTATCATAAACATCTGTAGTAAAGTAAATTTTTAACTATTTGATGTCAAAAATTAACCCTGCTCGAGAGCATGGTTAACGATAGTAAGCCTTTAAGTGGTAATGACATTGACAATAAAAAAATCGTTTGTCATTTAATTTGTGGAATTTGTGAATTGTGAAAATTTTAATCTAATTTATTTGAAAAAAATGGTGGTATTAATTAATTTTGTTTAAAAATTAATTTTTAAAAATTGATTAATTTTTGACAAACAAAAAATATAATAATTATATATAAAAAATTTTTTGAAAATTTTTTAAACTTGACTTGACAGCTGAATGACAATTTATTGCTACTACTCTGGAAAAATCGCGTTCAAAAACTACTCGAAGTTAACATAACTATGACTGTAGTATAACATAACTTTGCTTAAACTATACTATACCATGACTATGGTTAAAGTAATTATCATGAACGCACTCCAAATCGACAACGAAAAACGACAACGATTTTTCAGTTGTAAAAATTTATCGACAAGGAGCTACGCCTAGCGAAATTCATTTGTGCACACATAATTCAACGTCAGCGTAGATAATAAATAATGTTTCTTAATTTATTGCAAATATTGTAAAACTCATTTTAATATTTTGTTCTTAATTATTTTTTATTATATTATTTTTTTATTTATTTTTTTTAGAACACATCAACCAAAGACTATTCAAAAATATATAAATTGACATTTCACGGTGTTTGCCGTCAAAATTAGAAATTGTTTTAATCATAGCGTCCAACGGAAAAATCGACGACGATTTTCTGCTGAATTTTAGAGGCAACTTGATTATGTAATACGTAAGCGATAAATTTCGACAACTGAAAAATCGTTGTCGTTTTTCGTTGTCGATTTGGAAGCCGAATTGTGGTTACACTATAAAAATGATTGAAGTTATGAGTTAGGTACTCTCTCAGCATTTTTTTTATAGTTCATGTTATCGATGAAATTTTCCTATAAATAATAAAATACAGAAGTTACTTTAAAAATAAAAAAATTTATATACAAAATAAAAAGTAAATATTCAAATAATCATATAAACTAAGGAAATTTTTTATTTATAAAACAAAGGAAATAACTTTAAAAAACTGAAAATGAATGTTCAAATCTATATTGACTTGCGTTACACACACATACACGAACATATAAACATATGTACTTAACTTTAAATACAAGGATAAAGAAAACATATTTTTCTACAAACATCTATGAACACCCATCCACTCTCACTCAATAAAGCTTCCGCCCAAAAAGTTAATTGCATCTGCATAAAAACATGAGTTACTGAAATAAGAGAAGACATATACATATACTAGAATGGTATATCTGTATGTTTTCCTACACCTACATTAACTACTTACATTATACGAGAAAGATTTCCTTTATCCATTACTTTGTTTTCAATATTGAAGTGAATTTATTATTGAACAGAACATGAAATGGAGAATGTAAAAATACTTTTAAAGAAAATAATAAAAGTTTGCGAAAATCCATGAAAAAAATATAAAAGAAATTTTAAAGTTTTATAAAATGAAAATTAATGATCTTTGTCTTCTTTAATATTCATCATTAATTTTTATAATCACACTTTACTTAAAAAGGAACGTAAAGCGTGACTAAATAATTACGATTTTTTTTTTTTTTCAACAATTTATGTTGTTGTTGAAATTGAACAAATCATTTTCAAAGTGTCACTAAACTATTAAAAATGAATATTTTTGGATTTATTTTAATGAATAATTATTATGATTATTTTTATCTTTTTCAAAGTACTTAGTAACAACCAATATACCTGTGGTAATATATAACACATCCCAGCAAACATTTGGGCAATAGTACGAGGATGCAATAAATAGGCAATAATTTTCAACGATAAATGGGCAATAATTAGGCAATAGTTTGGATTATATACGAGTTAGCGATAAAAGCGCAACATAATAAACGATGAACAAGCAACATTAATATTGCTTTCTTATCGCCATGTGTATTAGAATCAATCAGAATGCAATCGTACAAAGCAATAAGAGTTCGCGTCAACCTTTTTCCAAGCACATCGTATGGCATTCTACTAGAAAATCCATATTCCGGTAATAGGTGAGACTTGCCACTACGATAATATTTCGCTATTGCTTTCTTATCGCAATGTTTGCTGGGATAACACACAAAAAAAATGTTTATGATTCAATGGGAAAATGTACATATGGTCACATCTTGCATATGCAATGATGCAGATAGATATGAGTATTTATGTGTATGTATGTATGTGTTACAAAATTATATAAATACTTATTTTATATGAAAAATATTCGAGAGTAAAAGGTTTATTTATAGAGAAAAAAGGTATAGCTATAATTTATTACCAGTAAATATTTAAATAAATAAAATTTCATGAAACCTTTCGCAGTATCGTCCAAAAATTATGTAAATTTTTTTCTCATTTTCAGAGTTGCTTAGTAATGAATTTTAATTATTATTATGTGAACATCATACATTCGTATTTTCGAAAAAAATAAATTCAAACAAAACACAAAATCAAATTTCAAATATTTTTATTTGTATTTTCAATTTATTTACAAAAATTGTATTTTATAAGTTTCATAAAAAGTTTATTGAAATATATGTCAAGTAAATGTGCATAAAAGTAATTCTAATAATTCTAAAAAGGATAAAGCAAAAAAAAATAAAAATAAAACATAAATTTTTTATATAATTTTTGGCACTTATTCTGTGGCTACGTGTAATATTCAAATTTTATTTCCGAACATTTACATACATATTAAATATTAATTTCTCTAATGTACTTAGATATTTCAATTATGCAAATTCATTTTTATTAAATTTATGCTTCTCAACTTTTAATAAATAATATTAGGTATATAAAGAAATATACGAGGCAGGATTGATAAGTCTGTGGAAAATCGCCAGCCATGTAGTTTTACTGATGACAACTTTTCCTGCCTGTTGTAAATCACGTTCCTTCAAATGATAAAATAATTATGACATTTGATTAAATATAGTTTCTTAGCAAGAGTCGTTTTTGTAAAGTTAATTTCCATCTTTTGTTTTTTTGTTTTTTTTTTTTGGTTAAGGAAATGAACATCGTACAGTGACCATATATTTTAGTTTAAAAGGATTAAAAACAAAAAAAAAATTATCGATTATAAAACAGTGTTAGATAAACATGCACCTTCAAATACAACCATTTATATTTGAGTAAATAAATTGATACGTAGCTGAACAAGCACAAGTGATACTGAACTTTCAGAAAGGCCATAACAGGTAAAAACACTCAAAATGGTCGAAAAAGTCTATAAAATCATCACGAATGATTGCCGTATTAAGTTGTATGGGATTGCTGATACTGTTAATATCTCATATAAATATACACGCCTCGTTCGTTAATAAAGTGTTCAAAAAATGAAGTGACTTCATTCATCATAGAAAATTCAACAAAAAACTGGAAGAATTTTGCATTAAGTTGCGCTTCCCTATCCACCATATTCACCTGATCTAGCTCCTTCTGAGTTTTTTTTTTCTTTTTCCAAATTTATGAAGAAATGGATAGGTGGAAAGAGATTTGAATCAAAAGATAAAGTAGTATGGAAGTATCATGTAGCAGAGGAAATAAACGCTAATTTTGAGCAGTTTTATAAATCGTATTTTAAAAAAAAATGTTTAATGATATGGGAGAAACGTTGAAAAAAGTGTATCTAGCTAAAAGGAGACTTCGTTGAGAATTGAAGTCGATTTTATTTTAAAAAAAAATTATTTATTGCTTCATTTTAAAAACTTATCAATCCGTCCTCTTACATATATGTACATACCTATACTGAAAAATTGAAATCATTTGTATTTAGAACTGGTGTTCTAACGATTTAATTTTAAAATTTTATTCGAATTTATTTTAAGCATTTACAACACCAACACGTTTTTCACATTTGGCTTTATTTTATTGTTAAAATAAAACTCAAAAAAGTTTAGAAAACTTCATGAATTTGTAGAAAAAATAAATTTATGTAATTCCAATGCACACATATACAGATAGAAAAATACGTTATACGAGTACATTTTTATCTGTAATATTTATAGTTAAATATGAATGCAATAAATATTAAAATATTATTTTTAATAAAAAGGAAAAGATATTTTTCAATAGATTTCAAGGACTTTAAGTCATTCATTTATAATTCTGTGTTACAAAAAGAAAACCTCAATTTATCTTGTTGTTTAGTCAAAAATAAATTCATTTATTTTAATCATTTCGAAAACAGTCACAAGACAAAAATTTAACCATTCATATAAAGAGTTTGAAGTTATTTCAGCAACAAAGTAAGTTTTAAAACTTTGAATTAATGTTAATCTGATTCTGGTATGTATGTATTTATCATTTTGATTAAATTTTTTGAGTAAAAAAAAAAAAATTATTTGTATTACATAGAATCTATAAATTTCCAAGGTTTTTCCAATATACTATAGCATACATTTTTGTTTTAAGTCTAAGTAACTTTTTTCGTAAACTTTTTTATTACGTCTATCAATCTATTTTTACCTTTTTTTGCTTTGAAATATAAATGTTTTTTTTTTTTTAAACATTTTAAATATAACATAAACATTTAAAACTGAAAAAGTTTTGTAATTCAATAAAATTCGTTGATTCTTTCAATTATATAATGAAACCATATAAAATTTTCAAAGAAGAGTTGGGTAATGTTTAAGGTTTAAGTAAGTTAGCTATAGGTAAACAACAACTAGAATAAAATGTCGTAATCTTAAAAAAAAACATATAAATTAGAAAAACTTATGTTTTTCCTTTTATTTATTTATTGCTCCGAAGAAATTGAAAAAATTATTCATAAAATTTAAAATAAGTATGTACCATATCGTCATCACACGTGTTATTGGTACTACTTATTTTTTTGTTAACATATGAAAACACCAATGTACCACAATGTCTACAGGATCCGATTAATATTTCTTAAAATAATTTTCATAAATTGAAATTCGGTTCCAACTAATCGTATCGTGTCAAACTTAATAAGAAATTTAATGGATGATTGAGATAAGTCACGTATGAAAAATAAACTTTTCTTTTAGTGTAATTTCCATTCAATTTACTTTTTCGTAGTATTATGATTATCTATAGCAAAATTTACAGGAATAATTTTTGCCAAATAATTACTTAAATTTATGTTGTAAACATTAATGGTCCTTAATATTTAGTTTCAGATCAGCTGTAGAAAATAACATTACACAAAAAAGTTTGCCTGTAAGCAGATGTACAATTTACTTAAATATTCAATGAACTGACAATTTTATACTACTCGTAAATGCAAATATGATGGTATTTGTTGAACATTTAAACTAAAGTGACTAGATAAACTTACATCATCTTACATAATTCGGAAAATTCAATTTTGAATATGTTATCATCTTAAAATAATATCCTTCTGCATTTTGTATTTAAAAACGTCGTATAATTCTAAGGTGATTTAATTCTCCAGTTAACAATTTACTGTAATACAATTTGAATTGAATTTAACATTGTATGTAGTTTATATTGTAGTTTTGAATTTTACATTACAAAAGGGATGTAATGTAAATACATACTACAAAATTTATGTATTATACATAAATACTTCAGTATGATTTACTGTTTTTTCATCATGCAGGGTGTTCCGAGTTCGGGTGCAGGCATTTTGCCCGTCGATGGGCCTTGCTGAGAAACGAAAGAAATTGTATGGCAGTGGCGTGTGTGGAGGGGGAAAGGGAGGGTTGGTTTATCTAATCTCAAAGGTAAGGAGTTAGAGGCCTCAGAAGTTTTTTTTTGAGGTCGAGTTACTTGTTTCTTATTTGTAGAGTCATAACTCACGAAATTCTTGATCGTTTCCAATTAACTTGCATTCCTTGGAAAGAGAATCAATCAGTGATACTTTACGTTTACCACAATAAGCCCCCAGTGCTTACTTTGATACCAAAGATATGATGCCAAAGGTTGGTTCATCAAATTCAAAATTTCGTGGAAAAAAAATTCAAAATTTTGAATTCAAGGTCAACTATTTCAAAATTTTGACATATTTTTTTTAAATTTTCTTTACTTAAAATATTGTCCAATGGATTGCCTTTCATTTTCAATTTATCTCATTCAATTGTCTGTCGTGGTTTTTGAGTTATGGAAAATAATGTAACTGTGAATTTTACCAAGAAAGCTAATACAAGTATTCCAAAGGAAAAGACATTCCAAATTTTTTATTGATTGATTAGCAAAATGCATGCACCCGAAATCAGGACACCCTGTATAGTATAGTATAGTTAACAAATATTCCTCTTGTTAAATTCTTCATTCTCCATATTTCTGTTCTTATGTAATACTTTGTTATATAATTACAGCAGATAAATAAATTTATAGAATGAAAATGTTTAACTAAGACAGAATTTTAGTTTAAAATGTTAAAAGCATCTTTAGAAAATTTTATTTAGTGTTCTTCATTGATGACATCAAGAGTGATTTATAAATATTTAACGAATCATATTAAATAATAGGAAAACATGAATTCACTTAACTTACATAATATCCTGAATATACATACGCACATGAACATGAATTATTTCATTTCACTTTTTCAAATTAAAATTCTCATGCTTCATACTGTGTTTAAGGTTATAAATTTTTCTAATTACATTTTAAATGTGTATTTATTTCCTAAAATATCATTAAATTAAAATGAAAAAAAAAATGTTTTATATGTTTTTCTTTTTCGAAAACACCAGCAGAAATGCTTTTAATAATAGAAAAATAAATTAAATTTTTCTTTCACTTTTAAAATTCACAAAAAAAAAAAAAAAAAAAAAAACATTCTGTTTGGCAATGAATTTTAATTGTTCATTTTACTTAGAAATGAAAAAAAAAAGATGCCTTGTTCGTTTACTTTATTTTTCAGACTTTTATACTCTTGTTGACTTCTCTTATTATGTAATACGTATACAAGTATTATGTATATGTAAGTATGGCGTTGGAAATTTTATAACAAAAGTTTTTTTTTTCTTTTTTCAATTAAAAATAATTATGTAAGCGTAATAAAGTTGACCAACATCGACCTATATATATGTATAGCTAGTACAAAACAAACACATAATGAAAATGAAATGGCAATGAAAACTGATTTGTATGGTAAGTATGAGTATAATATACTTGTTAATGTAATACTATTGATACACTGCAGAGATAAACCATGGTTATCTCAGTTTTCTGGTTTATCTTTGTAATAACCGACTTTTAGAACTCGGTTAAGTTAACCGATTTTCTAGAACTCAATTATCTTGTTAACCAAGTTCGAACTCAGTTATCTTTGACGTTTGTGTTATTTTTTTTGTTTTTAAACAAACTGTCAAACCAAATTTCAGCTAACATGCTGAATAGATGAAAAAGAATTAGTGTTTGAATTTAACTTGACAGGTGTCAGATGAATACATAAACTAGTTCACCTCAATTTAAATGTATCACCCATACCAGGTTATCGATAAACCATTTGAGATAACCATGGTTTATCTCTGCAGTGTGTCATCAATAGTATAAGAAAAATATCCCCAACATTTCGAGTACCTATATATACATAGATATTATAATATACATACAAGGAAATTTTTGGAAAGGAAAATTTTGTAAAGGAAAATTTAAAATAATTTCAATATTATCTTGTAAAATAAGAACATTATGTTTTATTTTTCATAATAAAATTTAAACATTTCTTTTATTTTTATTTTTTTATTTTATTTATTTATTTATTTTTTTTTATTTATTCTAGTATATCTTATACATTATAGTTAGTTATTTAAATAAATTTAAATTTAACGAAAACTATTAAGTAATATACTACAATGTGTAGAAATAATATTTGCGAATATTATTAATACTTAGTACAAATGCATATAAAAAATTATTATTATTATTATTATATTATCCTTTATGTAGTAAATACATTATATACATATACTATAATATAATGTATAATTTAAGTATGTTTTTCAATTATTTTTTCTAAATTTTATACTAAGTAATAAATTTTCAGAATTAATATGTATGTACTTAGTAATAAATTTCGAAATTCAATAAAAAAGTGAAATAAAAAAAAAATTTTTTTTTATTTTTAATACACTGAAATTAATTTTTTTTTTATTAAAATATTTTATGTATTAAAATTTAAAATCTTACAATATAGTATTCGGTATTTGATTATTATGTAAAAAAAAAAAAAAAAAAAAAAAATTTATGACTCATTGTATTCAATATAATACTTCGTACAATTTTTTTTAAACAATATAATATCATATCATACATGTTTTTCATCCTATGTTCTATCGTCCTTTCTATAAGTATATTTTTTTGCACATTTAATTTTGAATAAAAATATGTATTTTTTTACTACCATAATTTTTATTGTTTGGTAAAACTTTTGTAATGTAATGCAAGAAATTTATTTTAATTCCTTTATTTATTAATTTTTTTTTTCATTTTATTTTAAGTATTAATCCAAAATATAAGATACCATATATATGTACATACATACATATTTATGTTTTATTGTTCGTTCCGTTATAAATATTATATTATCAACAGTATTGTAAATATTAATATTAAAAAATATTTTAGTTTATTTATATTTTTATATTTGTTTTATATTTATTTTATTGCATTTTTGTTTTGTAACTGATTATTTTCATTTTTCATCAAATATATACGTACAACCAGTTCAACTAAGAAACTTTCTTTCATTTCTTCTCAATTTTAATGTATAATTTTTAAATTTATACCATTATCCAGTATGTGTATATGAAGATAAGTAAAAAATATGAACATTTTTATATAATCTAGAAAAAATTTATGTTTGTTCAATGAAAAGATATAAATTTATTTGTTTTGATTATTTTAATTTTTAGTTTTTAGTTTTTCTTTTAATAAAATTTTTACAATTTTAAATTTTACTGATTTTCATTTATGATATTTTTTGGTTTTAGTTTTTTAATTTTTTTTTTTTTTTAATAATAAATATTTACTAGTTTTTGAAAGTTTAAAACATTACGAGTAAGTATACGTATATACTTACAAAGTTTTCACAAGGATATTTTCATTTTAAAACATATAACATGAAAATCTGTGTTTGTTTTATCCGGAGATTGTAACATATACTGAGTAATTAAAATTAATTTGATAAAATATTACAGTTTCAAAATAAATGACAAGTAAATGTACAGTAAGCGAAATTAATATAAAGGCAGCTCAAGTAAGTATTATTATATATTCTGAACGCAAGAATGGCAGAGAATCGTGTTCAGCGATGAAATAAAGTTTAATGTAGACAGCCCAGACAGTTTCCAGTATTATTGGCATGATATTCGTGATGCTCCAGAAATAAGAATGAGTATAGGAATTGGGATGGCGGCAGTGTGATGGTCTGGGGAGCTTTTGGGTATCACAACAAAATTTCAATAATGTGATGGGTGTCACCAAAAAAGAACGCCAAAAAATACACTGAACTTTTAGAATTTGCTCTAGATGAGTATAGTGATGCTGCTGGAGGATCAAATTTTATTTTCCAACACAATAATGCTCCAATTCATTCAGCTAATTTAACTCAACAGTGGCTGACATTAGCGAATATAGAAGTTTTACCTTTTAATTATAAAAATAAAGAATATAAGAGAATAAAATATACGTGAGAAAATTATTGATATACCTTTATATTAATTTCGCGAAAAATTGTACATTTTAAAGAGATGTTTTGATAAATTCTCCAAAAATCGCGTTAGAAACAAGAAACCCCACAAGGAGGATTTTATTGTTTTTACAGAATCCTCCATTTAATAAAATGTTAATAACAGTTAAGTGATAGGGTATCAAATTTTGCAGAAATCGATAGACAAAAGTTAAACTTCCAGGTGCCATTATATTAATTTCTCTCACTGTATTCTGTTGAATGACTTGCACTGATTTAAATTTTTCGTATATATTATATGTATGTATATGCATGTAATACATATTATTTTACCCGATATTACATTGTTTACGAGAAAAATAAAAAAAAAAAATTTAATTAAAAAAAAGTTTATTATTGGTGTCGAGTCGAGATATAATTTTACTTTACGAAATAACATTTTTAACAATTCTGTTTACTACTTTATATACCTTCCGAAACCATTATAGTGTAGAAAACAAAAATTCACATTTACTCAAATTTTCGTTACGTATAAATAACATCAACAACTAACTACATTAATATCAGCATCCAATAAAATTTTTATTTTATGTTATTGTTTACTATGATTCAATTTTTATCATTCCACACTATCTATATTACACAGATAAAAATTGTATTTATAGACTACATTTTATTACAGTAGATGTGATACGAGTATTTATGAAAAATTGTAGATAGTATATAAATCGAATTTTTATAGGAGTTCACGTTCAATATGATATGATGAATCATGGCTGAACAATAACCATAATGATGACTGATATTTACGAAAAATATCTTTAACTGATATAACCAAATAAATAATAATCTACTAAAAATGAATGTACTCGTACTAAACTATACGTGATGTACAGGTAATTGAATACATGTAATTTTATGTACATGTATAATGTATACATTACTATATCTGCATGTAAATAGTAATAAAAATGTTAATGAGTGCCATGGTGTTGTTGCGACAAAAAATTATTATCTACTGGAGCTTATTATCAATATATGTACTTACATATATATTTTTGATTTGAGTTTTATAAAAATAAAAATATCATTGAACTCAATATCTGATCAATTAAATTTTTGAAGAAAAAAAAAAGAGAAAATATGTATTTTCATTGATTTAAAAATCAACTTCGAAAAATCAAATTTTACATGTAATTGGGAAGTACACGACCAGATTAGGCCTCCCATTTAATACAAATACACATTTTCTTTCATTGCATCGCTGTAAGTGCCAAGCCTTGCCCAAAACTAGACTCAAGACTTTTGGCAACCCTATCCTCGATTGTCTAAATAAAATAAAATGGCTATAGTCTAGAATCTAAACAACCACTACCTTTGAGGAAACTTTATGGTTAAAAAAAAAACAGCACACCACTACTTGTGTCTATTGTGCTACTTGAATCTATCCATGAAAATGCATCGACTGCCACCGCTTAACTACCCATTTAACTACCTTCCACATAATAATAACAAATTACTTATTTCCAAGATAAATTGACAATTCTTGTATGGTCATTCTTCCATTTTATTAGATCGAAGGTACATTCTAAAAAGTCCCTGATCATATTTTGTCATTGACTGATTATACGAGTACGTGTAAAATTTTAATTTTTTCTGTTAGTTTTATGGCACTGTCACATGTCACTCATTCACAACACTGTTAAATAAAACTCATAGAATTACTTGTAAATTATATCATATCAGATCAGCTTACTTGAAGATGTAAAACTGTTAAATGTAAAAATCTGTATTTAAAATAATATTTCCTTTTAAAAAATTATGGCAATAAAAACAATTCATTTTTTATTGAAATTTCCAGTTAAACGTTTTATAATCATAAAGTAAATAAAAATTTGTTTAGAAACCTCAGATATATCTAATATGATAAATATCATCTTGAACTGGTACATAGAGTAATAAAACATTGAAAAAATGTTATGAAATAGTAACCGCATAATATAAATTATTACTAACATCGACAATTTTAATACGAATATGTAGATTAAAGTTAATAAATCTCTTATAATATGTACATATTTATATTTATCAGTTAATATATACGTACGTTACATATGAATGTATCAATGTAAATATGTATACATACGAGTATATGTATGTATCTCAATTAAATGAGTACATATATTAATAATAATTAATAATCATTTTAGAGGAATTAATAATTTATTCATATTTTGACATATTTCATATTAAAGCTATAGTCGTTTCATTTTTGTTGTTTCTTTTTTGTATGTCTAAATTAAATAGTTTTCTTTTTTATTATTTTTTTTTTTGTGAATTTTAGATTACCACTTCATCATTTCCGTTTCCTAATTATGAATTTTTTTTTTTTATCTCATTTTCATATTTATTAAATCATCGTTTCCTTCTTCCCAAGAAGTTTATATTATACTTGTTCAGCGCTTTCATCTAACACTAGTGAATGTATATCAATTGCTGATCGTGATTTACGTGGAGGTTTTGGTGCAATTGGTATAGGAGGACCAACAAATACCGAATTTTGACGAGGCCTTGAAAGCGTTGTATAACCTAATTGCAAATAAAATTAAATAAAAATAAATAATCGGGATTAATAGAAATTAAAATTCATAGAAGGTTTAATACATATACGTAGTGTACACGTATGTCAATATTCATACATTTTTCGTATAAGTATTTTTGATGTATTCGATTCATATAAAAGCAAAAAATAAAAATAGAAAAAAAAATAAAATAAAATTGTTACAATTCTCACCTCTTGCATGAGAAAAATTTCCTAAATTACTATGAAAATTTGAAAATTGACATTGTGGCATTTGAATAGGAATTGCCATACCCATTGACATCCTTGATATTGAAGATCTCTATATGAAAATGAAAATTAAAAAAAAAAACAAAAAAAAATTGAAAATAAAAATAAAATTCAATGTAATTGCTTATCAAATTTATTTTTAATTTTTTTTTAATGCAATAATGTTTGTTGTAAATGAAGAAAATAATTTTTTTTTTTTTTTTAAGTTTTTGCTTATACTTACGGGATGTGTTTGTACACCATCAATATCGACAAGTGGGCAGGAAGATCTGTGTTGCTGTTGAAATTTTGGCTGATAAGGTTCTAGCATACGAATTTTACCCCATCTATTAAAAAATAATGCTATCGCTCCTATCCATAATAGTAATACAAATAGAACTATCAGTACTTCTTCTGTGCGTACAATTAATTTTGGCCCTAAAAATGAAAACAAAATATTTTTTTTTTTATTTTAAATCAATAAATGACTCGTTATATTTGCAAAAAATTTAAATATGTGAAAATTTATATTATAGATATACATGAATACGTCGTATCGTACGTGTAAATATACGTATATGTATATATGTTCTTAAAAAGTCACAGTATATGATTAAAGCATTAAAGTAAGGTTGAAATGAATATTTAAAGGACATATTTTAAACGACAAATCCTATCTACCATTTCACATACTCGTATATATGTTTTTAGAAAAGTGAATAATTTTAGTAAAAATAATATGATGTCATTTTTCAAATAATATTTAATTATTCATAAAGTTTAAAATCAACTTTTTATTCGAATTTTTTTAAAATGTCAATTTATTCTGTTTTTAATTATTTACATTAATAAATAATGTGACATGAAGAATATTGTTTATAAAGATGTTAAATTCAATAAAATTTCAACCCATAAATATTTTTAGTATTTATAAGACATTACCTTCGTTTTGTGAATTTGTAAAATTGTATTTGCTGTTGATATTTCCTTGATTCATGTCTGTAGCAGCAGTCTCTTGAATTTCCACAATAATTTCTGGTCCCATCCAACCTGAACCCCATTCTATAAATTACCAAAAATAAATAATAAAAAAAAAATATACAGGCATAATAATTTTGTTCAAAAAATTGTAATAGAAAAATATTATATGTATTTATTATTGATTTTTAATTAAATTTTCTGAATTAAAATCAATGCGTTTCGTTTATTTTGAATGTGAGATAAGTTCAATTTTATTATTTTGAAACACATTAATAAAGAATTAAAGTATATTATATTTGAATAGATATTATAAACATTTTAAATTGAATTTTTTTTTAAAATTTTTAGAAATTTTCTACGAGATAAATATTGATTCTGACAAAAAAAAAAAATTTAAACAAGTATACATCAAACTAATTTTATCAATTTCAAAAAATTCCTACTTAAATGTATACGCATAATTTTTCTTTAAGAATTTGTTTCAATTAAATGTTTATTATTTTCTAAACTAAAATATGTAGTACGGTAGTACTAAATTAAAATTTTATTTTGTTGGCTACAAATTCATGCAGAAAATCATACATAAAAACAAATCGATACAACTTGAATAAACAATAAGATTGAATAAGATTTAAATTAAGCAGAAAATTCATAATTTTATGATTTTCCACTACAGTACGATTATGTATGATACTTTGTGTTTGTATGTACATATGTATATGCGTATTTTTCATTTGTTACACTTGAATTAGAAATAACCAAATAATATATATGTACAAGTATATAAGAGTATTAAATGTATAAATATATAGCTACATAGTATCTATGTTATATAAATACAAGGTTGTGCTTTTAAATATACCTTGTGAATTTCTTGGTCTCGTTTTTTCTTCATTTCCAGGTAATTGATCCAGTTTGAAATCTGTTGGTATAAAATAATAAGGAAGAAATATATAGTTGATAAATTACTTCTTATATACATGTTATGTGTGAAGTATGAGTATGTTATTAGGTATTTATAAATAAATTTTGAATAAAATTTAACGATGAATTTTGATAAGCATTAAATTATATATACGATGAGTATTTGTATATGTACGCGATATAACATAGCCCTAATTATACAAAAATATAAAATTTATATGTTAATTTTTGTTGTATTTTATTTCATATACATATCTTCGTTGCTTCTTATAGTTTATTTATTTAGTTTTTGTTTTATTTTCATAAAAATTTATGTTATTTTTTTGATATTTTTGTTTTTTCAATATGTATTTATATAAAATAGTATTTTTTTTCTTTTGCTTTTTCATTTCATGTTATTCTTAAATTTTTGTTTCTCTTTTGAAATTATGTATATCTATATACATAATTTGGAAATATGCCAAAGTGAAATATAGAATTCCAGTTTTTGAAATTTTATAATTTTTGATGCATTTTATGATTTATTTTACGAGTATTTTATAGAAGCTATTTAGTCATGTTTTAATATGATATAGCATATGTATTTTATATTTTCCGCTATATTTTTTGTATAATACAAAATTATATACGAGTATGTATGTATGTATGTCTAAAATAATGTGTTAAATAATAATAAATATCGTATATTTTATTCCCTACATTTTATGTTTTTTATTTTAAGAAACAATGTAGAATTTGTTCCTAAAATCTAAAATTATATATAGGGCCCTATTATGAGTGTCGATAATATCGTCTCGTCATCGACTATCACCTCGACTCGACAAATTTTGTATTATGAGTATCGATTTGAGGCGAGAATATCGACATATTGAGTCGATCAGCTAAAACTAATCGACAGGCATATAGTAAGTCTATGGTGATTTGACATTTTATATATGCTTTGTATATAATATAAGGTGTATTTAATTATTCTGCACAATTTATTTAAGTTTACTTTAAAATCACCAAAAATGCTGCTTGACCTGTATGGTTGTCTGTATCAAAAAACAGGTAGTTCTTTGTATTTTTAAAAATTATTTTATTAGCCTTATCTGTAGAAAGTACAAAAAAAGAATGACTCTATATAATTAATAATTTACTGTCTTGGGGCATGGTAAACGGTATGATGCTAACATCTTCTCACATTTCTTCTCTCGTTGATAAGAGATGTGAAAAGAGTATATTTGAAAATACATAGCATTATGTAGTAGCAGAAAGCCGCTACATCACTCCCCCTCACAAAAAGAAAAATATATATATATTATTATAATAATGCTTATCATATACATACTTATACTTTATATTAGTTATTTATTATTGAAATAGATACATATTATAAATAAAATTACTATAGTAATTATACTAGTTTACAATAATTTTAATGTGATTTATATTTCGCTCGTTTATCCCCCATTTTCTGATTAATTTTTATTTTAATTTTTCATTGTCATCACTTTGAGCACGTGAATGATGATAACTTTAAACTTCGTTGTGATAAAGAAAATTTATCAACAAATTAAATTTTTCTTTTTTAATTAAATTTTCTGCATTTATTATATTTTTAGTATATATTTCGTAATTTTCACAACTTATTTAAATTTTTTATTAATACATTGAAAAACATTTTGTATGATTTTGCATGTGCATGCTGTTCACACTAAATATATAATTTGTCTTTAATGTAATATAATTAACAGAAAAAAAAAAATATTGTCCAATGTCGGATTAATTTTATATATTTTCGTTTTTTATATTTATTTTTTTTAAAAAAAAAATTTTTGAATTAATTAAATAAATATTTTATTTATTATATTAAATTTATCGGGGTCACCAATTATGGTTGTCTGTATCAAAAAACAGGTAGTTCTTTGTATTTTTAAAAATTATTTTATTAGCCTTATCTGTAGAAAGTACAAAAAAAGAATGACTCTATATAATTAATAATTTACTGTCTTGGGGCATGGTAAACGGTATGATGCTAACATCTTCTCACATTTCTTCTCTCGTTGATAAGAGATGTGAAAAGAGTATATTTGAAAATACATAGCATTATGTAGTAGCAGAAAGCCGCTACAACCTGTTTGAAAAAAAAAAACATGAACGCATCTCTCAATCCTCTTCTTTTATCCAAGAGAGGTCATTATTAAATTAATATGTTTTATGTTTTCGCACTTAGCTACAAATTATTTAAATTAAACAAATATTTATTAAAAATTGAAAAAAAAAATGAATTATAAATTTTTATATCGGAATATTTGACAACTTTTACAGAAATTACATGGTAAAACTGAATTAAAACAAAATTTGATATGGCAATATCTTACTGTCGAGGCGACCGATTTACATAATACAAAATTTACATCGTCTCGTCTCGTCTTCATTTTTTCGATAGTCTTTACTATCGACACTCATAATTGGGCCCCATTATCTGCAATTGCAATATAATACTCGTATAAGTATGTACAACTTACAATAGAAAGAAAAGAAAAAGAAAACTACATTGCATAGATTCAACATTCATGTGCAGGTATGTATGAAGAAATAAAAATTTTTTTTTTTGTTAAAATTTTATAAAAATATAATATATCTACAGTGGTTGACATTTGAACGAATACATTTTTTTAAAAAATTTCTTCATATTCATTTATAATTATTATATATTACAAGTGAATAATTACTCGTATTCGTATAGTATTTTCCAATTTACGTAACGGAAAAAGAATCCAATAAATGAACAACAAATTCTTAACGTTCCTTTTAAATGTACCCCAGACAGCTTTTAAAATAAACTACATACACACTATGTGAATACACCTATGTGTACCTTCACAATTTGTACATACGAATATATAGTATGGGTGAATTTCAAAACGTAATACCACATCGATGCATAATCAACAGTTTCAAAACTATAACACTTAAATTGATGACAATGTCTACAGTTTCAAAACTCATTGTGAATGCGTCTGATACGCATCTGTCAAGTAATCTACGCATCCTGAATTTTTATGATGCAAAACAGATTTGAATAGATTTTTTTTCTCAATATCATTTCAATGATTTATTTGTATATGAATTTTGTTATATGGAACCAAAGGTGAGTCTGTTTTAAACAAAAATTTTGTACTTTTATGATGGTAAATTGAATTTTTAATGTGTAGTGTTTTAATATTAATGACAAATTCCAAAAAAATGGAGAGTATCATATTATACGAGTACAACTTACACTGAAGGTGTTTTTGCTCATTCGAAAATGGCTATAAAATATGTCCACCCTGATATTGTTTAATTTTATTAAAAAATTGTTTCACCTTTTCTGATTTAGTGTAGAGAATGAATTAATTAAATTTTAAAATTATGTACTGCAGGAGGTGAACCATTTTTCTTGTTTTTAAAACAAAGCAACAAATTCGTTTCAAAACGTCAAAGTTGTAGAACTGCAATATCGGTGCGAAGCATTAATGCTGTTTTAAAACTTTACATCACGACTGTTCTGATGCCGTATCACAACACATTTTTGAGGCGTTTTGAAATTTACCCTATATGTATACATCTACTAAAGTATATCAATTTATCAGCACGTTCACGTTTATTCCGTTATGTATTATATGTACAAAAAAATCTGAATTAATGACGACAAAGACAAAAGAAAATCATGAAAGTATGCATGTGTACAAGGTATGTACTCGTATAAAGGTATGTATTACCATAATAATAATAAAACTTCACATAGTACCTTTATTATTCTATACGGTATTTTATTACGTATTACGTACTCTTACACATTATTCATTTCCAATCAATTTTTTCCTACTGTTTTTCATTTAGATTACATATTTGTTAAGTAAAGAAAGGCACGTACATACTATGTATATAGAAGTGTCCTTGATATCTCAATTTATTGTAATTTTTAAAAATTCCAATACAAAATTATTTTTGTATTTAGAAAAATTTACCTCTACATTCACATATATATACATATCCACGATTATATATATACATACATTGAATGAATAAATCTATAGGATGAATAATGTCAATATGAATTGTGACACACCAATGAAAACCGATTTTCCTTGACAGCTAATCGAATTCTATAGTAGTACAGGTGAATCTAAGTATAAGCACGTATAAGTAATGTATCTATACAATACGGAGACACAGACACAATAAGAATTAAGAAAACATGAGGTTATCAATAAAATGATAGACAGAAATATATATGTACATACACAACTATGATTAAATATAGTCAATACACAGAAATGAATATTTTATAAAAATTTATTCGAGAACATAATTATTATTAAAAAAAAAATTAAAAAAAAAAAATACAAAAAATATTTTTAAGGTCATTTTAAAGTAATAACAGGGTATACTCAGTAGTACAGTTGTTCAGCCTTTATTATAAAACTCAGGGTTATAGAAATCGATTAAATTTTTAAACTTCAGCCTTTCTATAGACTCAAAATAAAATGAATTATTTTTGTGGAATCAGAAATTTTTAAATTTAATTAAAATTCAAATAATTTTTATTTGTAATTTCGGATAAACTATATAATAGACCGTAATAATGATATTAATTAAAAAATCTTAAATAATATAACTGAAAAAAGCAATAATTTTTAATTAAAAAACGAATTTAAAGAAAATTATTGTGTCCGCTTAAATTATTATGTATATGTAACCATGAAAATTCTAACACATAATACATAATATTTATTCTGTACTCGTACACGTTTACGTATCACATAAAATATCCATATAAATTAAAAAACGAATTATATATTATATAATTTTAATACTCAAATGTATATAACAACACAACAAATACATATATGTATATAGAACAACATTATATGTATGTATATATATATATATAGAAAAGACAATAAATTAAATTCGATTTTTCATTTTCATTTCGTCTCGATTTTCTTTTACGATTTCATTTAATAGACTAAAATTTTCTCGACAATATGTAACACATATGTTGTGTAATGTGAAACTCAATCTCAATAACTCAAACAGACTGTCAAGTGTAATTAATCTGACAAAAATATTTTAATTGATATCTACTTTAATTTCTTATTTTGTAATTGATGGTGTGTGGTGAGTAATTTTTTTTTTGCAGTTAATTTATAAAAATAATAAAAAAAAAAACGGGTCAACTATTATGTTTGAAGCAGAAAATAGAAGAAAATAAAAATGATTTCTGTAAAGTGAGAAAAATTCTAAATTAATGAGAATGTTACCGCATATACTTTGAGGACATTTTTTTCTCCACAAAATAAACCGAAACAAAATTAATTCACTTTATATATGTATACATATTATTTGGTATCCTTTTATTTAATATTTCTTATAAACATTCTGACTACAGACTATATATCGTATATGTAAGATAATTTAAAGATTTTTCCTATATAAACAGCTTTAAAGTCACTAAATTAAAGAAGCATTGAAGAAATTTAAACATTTTTCTTTCTAGTAATTGTAATAAGTCTAGTGTAATAGCATAGTGTAAAACAGAATAACTGTCACTGTTGTCTTTAATTACGCTTTCATAAAATTTTCCTTCATTTTTTGCTGTTGTTACTCTGTACTTAATTGTCATGTAAATCACTAATCTGACTCTATATGTGCGTTTTATTATATGAAATATTTAATTAGAATTCATTCACTTTATTTAGACATTAATATTACTTTATTTTATTTTGATATATCATTTTTATTTTTACTCTACGCATTTATTGTGCAAAAGAAAATCAGTCGTAATAATTTTTATCATTTTCTTTAAGGGAATTTTTTTTTATTTTCAAATGAAGGAAAAAAATTGTTCAAAGAGTCCTTAATAATGTCAACTTGTAATTTAACTCTTGCTTCAAACGAACGAATGTATATAAAATGAAAAGAAAAGAATAGAAAGAAAATTAATATAAGAATAATATCTTCATATTTACACTTGAATCCTTGAATGTTTTATATATAAATTGTGCATAAATATTATGTGTGTTTATAATGTATATATAAGTGATGATGACATAATAATAATATTCCTTTTTTTCTTCATTATTATATAGGATTCTCATGTAGATATATTGTTTTTCATTAAAAAAAAAAATGTTTTTATCTTTATCATTTTTCATGTTTTTTATATCATTCTTTATGATTTTATTTTTATAGTTCTTCTACATGATGTTCTATTGTGTTAGCGATAATTATCAAAAAAAAAAAAGTTGCGTGTAAGATTTATTTTAGATTTGCGTATAGCATTTTTCTTTTATTTTTGAATTTTATTTGTGATCAAATTAATCTTAACATAAATGAACTAGATGTACAAAAATTAATTTTATTTTTATAGATACATATATGTATAAGTATACAGAGATACAGTAAGCGCAATTTGGATAGACGCAGTTATATTTTTGTGGTGAATAGAAAAAAAGATGGGCATAAAATAAAAATAGTCTTTATTATAAAAAAAAATATAATTAACAATTATACAATTTTGTGGCAGTAAATTTAAAGGATTTGCAAGATAAAGGATAAACAGGGTCTATATACGTAGTAAATATTCATATTATACCATATAATATAGACGCATGGTTGAAGTGCATATATCCGAATTCGCACACCTAATTTTCCAAAAAATTAAAAAAAAAATCATTTTAACTTTGTGTTACAAAAAAACGAAATATATGTATATTTTAGTAGTATTGTTGTATAATTATATTTTTTTTTATAATGAAAACATTTTTTTATTTTATGCCCACTTTATTTTTATTCACAAAAATTATGTATTATGTCTGCATCTATCCAAATTGCGCTTACTGTATGTGTATGTATGTGGTATGTACTATATGTTAAACGTTACTCAAATATGTGTATAGTTGTAACGATATAATCTCAAAAAGAGATACATACATATATACATATATTATATGATTATTATCAACATTACAATTATTATTATCGTTTATTCTGACATTAAAGTACCTAAAACAAAACAGGAGACTTTAAGATGATGTTATGAAGGTCTTTGAAAAAACACATTCGCAACGTAATTTTAACATTTGAAAACATAATTTTATTCAGATTTGAATTAAGATTAAAAATTCATAGAAAAAAAGAAAATAATCAAAAGATTATTGCTTGATCTTTTATCATTTTTGTCATATTTATCATTTGAGTCGTTTCATTTTTATACATTTTTTCTATTTGTTTTTTATATAGGTATGTATGAAAGATGTAAAATTATTTTATATTATATTTAGATACATATAACCATATAACATATCAATTTATTAAAATGTCAGACAGTATATTTATACATTGGCAACAACCAAGTGTTATGCATACCAACAAAACAATGTTCTATAGAAGTAAAAAAATTCGATTTATAAGTACCATATCAGAACATATACGTGAATATTTATGTTCATTTGCTCGTATCCAAATAACATATTCATAAATCTGTGAAATATATATACGTTACATTCTAATTCAATCTAATTTGGATACTTTTCATTATTTTTGATTTTAAATGAAATTTTGAGTTACATATTATGTCAGAAATGCAAAATAAGAATTTTTAAATTTCTCAGATATCTAGAAAATCATTGAATATGATTTGGCGAAGGTCCAATGTATACGTTGAATGCGTTGCGTACGTTGCGTGCGTTGACAGTTCAATAGAAACTAACTTTTCTTATGTGCTGTGTTCCAATGAGTAACGCATATAATGTACGCAACGCATTCAACGCTGAAAATAGACCAACTTTCTACTTTTTATGTACCTTGACTGCATTGGCATTTGGTTATGTTTTGTTTAGTGTGTTTTTATACGTATCCATTGGACCTTCGTAATCAACGTATACATTGCGGATGCCTATACCAACTCATGCTCACAAGCATTTGCTCCCGTTTTATTCGTATACGGTCCATTCCCATTACAACTAACAACATCCATCTTTTCTGTAATAGACATTCGATAAGTGGAAAATAAGTTAATAATCTTGACTTTGGATTCGTCGATCCTTACAAAACTTCTCTCAGCAATGTACTCGTCGTGAAACTAAATTCTAAAGAGGCATGTAAAAATTACTACAGTCACAGTTTTTAGTTCAAAACTTCCATAAGCTCTACAAAGATTATTCGTGGCCGTGATTTTACGAAAATATCAAAAGATAGAGGATATTTAATTAAATAAAAATATTTTTAAACATTTATTTACAAACGATTGTTTGTAGACAAATATGGAAAATTTACTGCTCACAAAATATTACAAATGAAAAAACTATGGCGAACCAGTGAACAAGGACATTTTTTAATTTAATTTATTGGAGAAGAACGGTCAGATAAACTGCCTTTCTTCTGCCCAACACCACTAACCACCTTGGCTTTTTGGCGATATATTGTGAACAAAGACTAACAATCGTGCGCTAAAGTACATATATGAACTATGAACAGTACAACGTGCACTAAAGTACATATATGAAGAAGCTAATATTGCAATTCTGCATAACTCTTGCATTTTCTTTCCACGTTGACTTTAAAGTCATTAATAAGTAGCATATTTCAAATATTTATTTTTCATTTGCAGTAATATGTAATATGATTTTCCGATTTATTTTTTCCGTTTGTTTAGTTGAATTAAATATTCTTTGTCACGTTGCTACAATTCCTAAGCTTTTCTATATCCAATAAGTTAAGTAAAATTTTATATTTAATTCATTCCAGTCCAGTTCTAGAGTTCCTAGAAGGTAGAAGTAAGAATTAAACTTTGGTGTTAGAAAATTTATAAGTTTCAAAGTAAATAAACATAGTTCATAAAGTTAACTTGCGTTTCAATTAGCCGGTCAACAATAATTTATAACAGAATATGTAATTAGATTGGTCACACACTAAGAAATCCAGAAACAAGCATAGCACATAGAGCCTTGGAATGGAATCCATAAGGTAGCACTATCAGAGATAGACTAAAGGATAAGCTGGCTAAGAGTAGTATTGAAAAAATACCAAGAAATGGATGAAAATTGGTCAGAAATAAAGAGATTAGCCATAAATAAAGTAAGATGGTAAAAATTTATGAAGTAAGTACCTGTGCTCTCAAGAGGGGTAAATGCGAAAAAAAAGTTAGCTTCAAGGTTACCAATTAAAGTTGTTATACTTTTTCCGAATCCAATATCAAAATGAGTGAACAATATTTATCTAAAATTTTATTAGAAAATGTCATTTTTATTTATTTTTTTTTCCTTTTATGTGTCATGTCACAATAATAAATTTATTACAAAATTACATTTTAAAAAAAAAATTTCCAATATAACTTATTTACTAAATTATAACTGTACTATTATTATTACTATATACATTTTTATCATATTCATATTTCATTCTGTTACTATTAACTATATTTGAAGATTTTACAATTTTAATATCTTGAACTTCGACTTTATAATTCCAATTCATCTTATGTCGTCTTGTCTTATTATTCTCGTTACAATTATTGAAATCATTACCAATAAAATTTTCTATAACATCTTTAGCATCATAATCAATAGGGCAATTATGTATCGATGTTCTATTATTTTCAGTCCATTTAACTTGTGTATGATACCAAATATACGGTTCATATGATTTCAATTGATTTTCTACAAACAAATTTTTCATTTTTTCTGAATTTGTAGACTTTAAATAAAATGTTTGATTCAAATAATTTCCATAATTATCAAGCTTTTGTTCATACACATCTTCGTTTTCTTCTTCTTCTTGAAAATTAAAAAATTGTTCAAATTTTCTCGAAAAACAGCCAGATATTGCTTCTGGTATTCTAGTTATGTTCATTGTATTGAATTTTTCGGATTTTTCCAAATATGTTTTCCATTTCACATAACTTTCACTTTTCGAATTTATATGATTTGTAATGCAGTATGTATGCATGTGATATTTTTCACAATGTAAACAAAATCCTTCATTAGGTGATGATGTTCTTGGCATTGGTACTCGGAGTATAGTTTTCATGCGTATTTCCATTTCAATATTTTTTGATATTTTATCTAGATCACATAATATCGGATCACTTTCAACACGAACAAATTCATTCGATGCTTCTGCATAATTTGTTGATAATAAATTATTAACGGATTTTTTCGACGTAGGAATAATTTGTAAAATTTCACCAGTTTCTACTATATGTTCCTCAGATAATGTGCTTCCGAAGCAACCCATAACTAACTATTCCTTAGCTTTTTGTAAAAAAAAAAAAAATCTTACAAGTGATCTGTTGATAAAAGAATTATTTAAAAATATCAACATACAATTCCATATTAAAAATTTTAAATTACTACAAGTTAACTCTAATGAAATCTATAGCCTGTAGTTACTATTATACTTTGTGCAGCTTATCCTACTCTGTGTATATAAGCAAATGTTTTGGTGCTCGTCTAAAATTAAATCTTGTAATTTACCTCCGATGTTATGATAACCAAAATCTATATACTTTATATATAAAATCTACAGTTAACATAACATGTAGTAATACTTCTCATCCTGAATAATACACGATATGTACATTATATTGAACATACGCATATAAGACACAGGTACGCGGGTACGCGCTCTTTAAATAATGTAATAATTACTGAAGGTACGCTTCGATTATATTAAAATCTATATGCTCATATAAGTTTAAAATTTATATACAATCCTCATAGATGTGCGTTGTTATATCGTTATATGGTTATATATGTAGAATGTAGGTAGTGAACCTTTTATATACACCATCGAATTAATGTGTTCTCAAAATTACAAATTTCTCTATGTCAAATAAATCCTTATATAGTATATAGTAGAAAATGATTTAAATTCCTGGAATTACCTAAAAATAAAATAATCTAATTATAAATTTCGAATGAAAATTTGCTACATACATGTACATGTACATACATATATATCAGTTGGTATTACATGTACAGCTTATAGGCACGGAAACAATTTACATACTAAATCGGTTGACGGTTCCATATGATGATTTAGTGGTTACAGGTAAATGCAAAAAATTTCTACCACAAAAAATGACCGAGGTAGGTAAAAATTTTGTTGCGAATAAATATGTAGAAAATTATTATTTCTGAACGAATATAAAATTTAAATATTTCTCATTAATTTATAGAAAAATTATTTCAATACTTTTCGAATAAAGTTCATTTTCATTATTTATTTTTAATCACTACTATTTAACTTTTAAGATTAATTTCATTTATTTTTTTTTTTTTTTAAAAACCAATAATACTGTTAACATTTATAATTTTTCCAAATCACTTTTCCAATTATAATAATCAATATCATCTTTATGAGTTAAATGATTCACTTCAAATTTATTTTTTTTTGGCGAAGAAAATCTTTCAAGTTTATTTTGTAATATTTTTTCATTAGTATTAAATATAAAGTCACGATTAAATTTTTCTAAATTCAATTTTATATTTCTCAATGATAATTGATTTTCGTTTCGTATAAATTTTCTTTCACTTTTAACAAAAATTTTCGTCATCTCTTCTTCACCTACGTTCATTTTAACTCTGCAAAACTAAGTAACAAAATGAATTTATATAGTATCTAACGCTTTATAGATAACATGAACAATAATATATCGTCGTATATGTTTATGTTATGAATATAATAAAAGATTTATATCACTTTATATACTTGTATATAGTTTAACAGTTTAACGTTTAACTATGTATATCATGTATTATATTCATATAAATATAAGTATATATGCATGTATATAAAAACGAATCCTTTTGTAGGTATGAAATAGTAGCTGATAATATCATTGAAATATGAATGATTAGTCATCGGTAGTTATGTGAGAAAAAAATGTTAGATGGGGGAAGATATACAATACCGATAATACTCATTTAAATACAAAACTGTTAAGTTATGATAAACAATGTAATAAAATTCTTCGAAAATAAATAAAAACCAAAATTTAATAATGCTATTTAATATGTATTTTTTATTCAACAATAAATGAAGTCAAAATTAACAATACTTAAAATCTAAAATACTAATATGTATATGTACGAGTATACACATTTTTACAATAAATATACAAAAATCAAATTTACATATTAATGAAAGACAAAAAATTGATTTACATTATACATATATAGCAAACATTTTATATCAAATCAGGAAGCTGCAACCTGTTGTATTTCCTGAATTTTATTTTTATTTCGATTCGGACTAAAATTTCCGGCAACTGCTTCTGGTATTCTTGTGATATCCTTAACAATATAACATTGAAATTCTGAACTTTTTAAATAATTCTTCCATTCTGTATATGACAAATTATCTTCGATTCTACTAGAATTTGAATCATCCTCAAAATCATCGACATCATTTTCTTCGTTTATTTTATCCATAATAATGAATGAACGTTCTTCGAAAATTGGTGATGATGTATTCAGCATGACTTTTGTTAAATCACTTATCAATTTTATCTCCATATTCAAATCACTATCACTAATTTTAGTTTCATCACAATTATTATTTATATTCGTTACATAACAGTTAATTGTATCCTGTATTTCTAATTTTTTATTATTTTTCGTTCCATATCCTTTTGTATGATAGAATTTTTTGATATTTCTTTTAATGATTTTCATATTAAACAAACGTTTTATATTTGATAAATTTGTACAATAATTATTCTCATTACAATTTATTGTACTATTAACACAACCCATATTTACTCTATCTATATACTTTGTCTGATTTAACGATTTAAGTTGATTTATAATGATGTTAATTATTTGAATAACAAAATTCAAATGAGACAAGTTAAAAAAAATTTCGTGTAAATATAGTAGTTATGTTATGATTTATGAACACCTTTTTAGGGATTATATTTTACTGTTTTTATTAGAATAATATTTAGTAATTCAGGTAAATGTTCAAAATTATGGCAAGGATAGAAAGATGATAATTAACTGTTGCTTGCAGATGTAAAAAAAACGTATTTGATATAAAATATATAAGATACATATTTATATACCTTTAAAGAGGTTATCTCTATATTTATTCTGGATTGTATTTTTTTTAATAAATGTATTAAACTTTAAAGACATCATAATTCTAGAAGTATTAGTCATCGTTCAAATAAAGATAATCTAATAAATCCTGATACACTGCAAAAATAATATTTTTTTTTTCAGAAAGAATAAATTTTCAAAGATAATTACTACCACTTACTACATAATTATCAAAAATTTGTAGATATACACAACTTTTACAAAATTTTTCAAATCCGCTACAATCTAATAATAGCATTAAAGGTTCTTATTTTTATTAAAAATCGATTTTCTATATTTTTTTTTTGTTTGTTATAATTTCAAAGTTATCTTCATAATATAGCATTGAACTCATATTTATGTGGAAATTTCAAATGATGTAAATTATATTTGCAGAAGTCTAACTTTTATTATATCTTTTCAAAATGATTTCAAAAATAACTTTTCAATAAATTAAAATTTTGAGTCATTTATTTATTTATACGCATACATACATACTGACCAGAGAAAAATTAAATGCAATAATGTTTATTTATTTATTTAGAAACTCATAAAAGTGTAATAAACCACTTTGTAATCAATCAATTTATGTTATTCATCATGAAAATAATCAAACATATACTTAAACATTTTACATAATGCGACGTAGTATGTATAATGTATACAAGAAGTATCTAAAAATTCAATTTTTTTAAAAGCCTGATGAGGTTTATGTTGATGTCATTTTGATAACTCATTCAAAATTAAATTAGATTTCTTCCAAGCAATGCTTCTGTAATGTATGTGATTATTTTTATATTACATTACCAATATTATAAAACAAATTTTCCATCAAATATTGAAAAAACTTTTTACAATCAGAATTTATAAAATAAATTATTTTGTCAATTTAACTTTTTTTTATATAAAGAAAGTATTCACAAAATAAAATAATAAACATACGAGTAGTTGAAATTTGTTACTCTACGTGTTCTGGAAATTTCTCAGAACTGATATGTTATAAGGAATATATAGAATAAATTATCAATATGTATGTACGGAAAATGAAATTGAACAGAAGAAAATGAAAATAACTTTTCATCTGAAACAGAGAGGAGTATAGCTTGAACAAAAAAAAAATCTCATCACTCTTATTATTTATTATTATTATTATTATCATTATGATTGCCATTTTTATTTATTATAAAATTCATATATACTACTCTGTCAAAAAAGTACCCGGAATTTGTCAATAAATCACAAAATATTTAATTATCATCAAAATTTATTTTGTCGACTTCAAAGTACGCCCCATCTGAAACAACACACATGTTCCATCGTTTAACCCAATCCTCAAAGCATTTTTTGTAGGCATTTTCCGGGATGTCCTCGAGCTCCTTCAGCGAATTTTGTTTGATGGACTCAATCGAGTCAAAATGCCTTCCACGAAGAGGTAATTTCAGCTTGGGGAACAGGAAAAAATCGGCAGGAGACATATCGGGTGAATATGGAGGTTGTTTGATGACAGTTGTTGCTTTCTTCGCCAAAAACTCAGTCACAATGGTCGCTTTGTGAGACGGTGCATTTGTTTACGATGGATTTTTTGCAAAAAATTGAGTTGTTTCGGGACAAGCCGAGCGGCGACGCGTCTCAAGCCCAAATTATTAACGAGGATGGAGCGAATACTCTCGTGAAGCATGTTGAGGTCCACAGTCATCTCTCTTAAACTCAAATGACGATTTTCCATAACTTTTTCCTTTACAAGATTAATGTTTTCATCTGTCTTTGACGTCGAAGGACGACCGGGACGAGGCAAATCTTCACACACTTCACGGCCCTCTTTAAATGTCTTGTACCACTCGTAAACTTGTGTTTTAGATAACACTAATTCACCATAAGTCTTTTTCAACATCTTAAATGATTCTGCACAGGATATTCCGTTAGAAACACAAAATTTAACACAAACTCTTTGTTCAATATTTTTATTCATTTTAAAAATCGCCGAAAGCACTTCAAGTCGACTGATATAACCAACTGCTGTAAAAATACTAGTTGATAGATCGTGCTCAAAAATGGCGTCATAATTAGTCATAGTACTGCCAACTTACAGAAAATTTTTTCGTTAGCATTAGTGTAGACTTTTTAATCGACAAATTCCGGGTACTTTTTTGACAGAATGTATACACACAGATAATATGCATACACAAAAACATATATATGTACTGTCTTTTGATAATGTGAAATATAATATAGTACATATGTATACTTACGATATGAAGAATAGTTTTTGATTTTTCCTATATCCTGCGCTATATTATTATACAAATTTATGTCATTATGTCAAGTAAACAGATAAACGAGCATATTATCATCCGTTACACTATACATAATAATGTAATAATGTAATATTGAATACAGAATATATTATGTATATGTATACATATTTTATTTTTAATACTTCCATTTTTCCATCTACATTACATATATTTACGTAAAATATAACCTAAAAAATAGAGTAAAAATTAATTTACTGTAAAAACGTAAATTATCTAAAGAATATTTCAAGTTTAAAATTATGCCAGGATATAATATTATACACATATGATTATAGGTACATATACATATACTATGTAATATAATACATACATATGCATATGTAAATATTATTATTACGAATTTTATTTCCTCATTTTTTACAGTAACTGGTTTTTACAGTACATACATACATAATATATAAAATAAGTTCCTTGTTTTTAATAATAATGCTAACGCTAAGCTACACATTAATGAAATTTTATAAATATTTTTCAGAAACATTCTTATGCTTTTTAATTTGATTTCATTATTTAATAAGATTATGGTAATAAATATACATATACATATATAACATATTAATTCTTTTTAAAATACCGTACATGTATGTAGGTATTAAATTTTAAACGAAATTCTGACTTCCTCATCGACTAAAAAGAAATTTTATTAATAAGCAATAACAAAAACATACATATATAAAACCTTTAAATTCAAATTATTAATACAATAGAATTTTATGCGTAATGTAAATTTTTTTTTTTTTTTTTTTTAGAAATTCTTAAAATTATACATATTTTCTATACATTATTTAATTTAAATTGTAAATATACAATTGCAAAAAACATAGATATACATAGTTCTATAGTTAAAAGTTTAAGTAATTCAGTAATAAATAATTATTTTACGTACAAGTAAGTTTATAAATTTTTTGAATCAAAGAAATTAAATTGTAGAAATTTTGAATGAAAATTCTTTTGAAAAAGAGATCAGAAAAATACTTCAGATAAAATACAATAAGAAGATATGTAGATCAACATATTATGTTATACATATATTACACATATATATATACAAAAACCAGAGTGTTCTAGAAGAAATTTCATTCTTTTTTATGTTATAAAATTCAATTATTCAAATTGTAATTCAAAAACAAGCAGTCTGTTAAACAGTGTTTGTACTATGACGAATCAATAATTAAGTATGACAAATGACGTGGTATAAAACGTAAAACTCTAAACAAAAAATTAAGAAAAAAAAAATCTATAAACAAAATTACACTTTCAATAATTTACGTTAAAATGTACTTGTACATTTTATTATATTTTTGTTATGTTTTAAGTTTTTTGACCCTAATTAAATTAATTAATTTCATTAAAATGTGTATTTTATACATACATAGTATATTTATGAATGCTAATTAGAATAATTTTACTCTTTCGTTCTCTTCTTACACAATTTTCATTAGCATCTGTGTCTCTGCATCTGTATACAAGTATACATAATACAAATACTATACAAATTTCAACGTACATACATAATATATGTATGTACATTTGTGCGTACGACGAATGAGGGTATAATAAATATAGTATATTCAAGAAAATTATATACATTTATAATTTTTATAAAGTCGCATATACTTATTTATCCTTGAACTAAAATTATTACATATATTATTTATTTTATATGTATAAATAGATAATATATAATATAGATTATATATAAATGTACATAATATGTACAATGTATGTATTTGAAATTAAAGGGTGATATAAATTAAATACAAAAATACATACGAGTATTTTGTAAACAATGAATAAATGGACATCAAGTGCGGCTATAAAAATATCGATCGTATCATTTGAAATAAATTTAAAATGAATTGTACATTCGAGTGCAATGTATAGAGTTATGGTATTTTTTTTTTTTTTTTAATAATGCAACAGAATATGTATAAATTACTTTATTTAAATTGAATTCTATACAAGCATTGATATAAAAAATAATTGAATACTTGAAAATATTTAAAATATTTTAATGGATCAAGTATTCATTTGTTTTTAATCTCTTGTGTTTTTTTTTATCAAAGTAAAATAATTGATGTATCTATCTTCCTTAAAGTAAACAATGGTAAACATTTTTGGAATATATGTCTACTTTGATATATATTAATAGTAAGTATTACAAATTAATGCATTCTTCTTCTTCATTTTTTCTTTGGCGTCACAGCCGAAGGTGAGCCATTATTTTGTTCCGTTTTTCGCTTCGACTTTTCAATTTCTCACACCTTTTCTTTCCATGTCTTCATCAAAGTCCTCTTTATATCTTTTTCGATGTCTTCTTTTATTAGCAATTTACCCACACCCCACACGTGGAGATTATGTTAACTCTTAGTGGAAATAGGGAGGATAATTAACTCCTGTATAGAAACTAATGGAACAAAATGAATGAGGGACAATGAAATGATTGTGAGGCTGACAACCTTGCTGCAATTATGAATCATATACAAAAGTCATGGAACCAAAACAAAAGCCTCGGATATATGTAATGAACCACACAATTCATTCACCCTATAAAAATGGTGATCAAAAAGAAAAACATATCCAAATCTATCATAAATTTTTATGATATTTTTTCTCCTTGAAATTAAAATTATTATTGTTTTTATTCGTAGTATATATTGTATTTCATATACAAAAAATCTTTAGTTGTACTAATTAAATTATGTAATTTAGAAACGATGATATAAATATTCAATTTAAACTATAACATCAAAAATTATCTAATAATAATATAAAAATATATTTTAAATAAAATTTGATGTGTAAATAAGTATGTATCATAAAAAAATATTTAAGCATTTTAAAATACTATAGCTACATTTATTTATTTAAATTTTTATTATACAATTATATGATGAATTAACAAATTTTCGAAAATTAAACTTTCAACAAATCATTGTAATTATACCACGGTACTTGTATATGTGTAAATAAATAAATTTTGTAAAATATATTTTAAGTATACAATACATAAGAGTCAGTATATGAATTATCTCTATTATATACATTTGTATTTTATATGTAATAAATATAAATACATCTTATTTGATATTATTCATAAATATAATCAGAAATTTTTATGCATTAAATTTTATGTTGTTTTCCTGTCAATAAAAATGTTTAATATTCACCTATTTATGTTATACAATTATTTATTTTTGTTTTTTTTAAATAATATAAATACATTTATGTACTTATATTCCATTATTGAAATATGTATGTATACATATATTTAAATTTTAATGATCAATATTTTTGGTAAATTGCCAAAAATAAAAATTTATTCATGATACTACATAATATTTATACATATTACATCCATATGATGAATATAATAATTAAAAAATATCAGGAAAAAAAAAATATATGTATGTACGTTACTGATTTTCATTTTACAATTTTAATATTTTTTTCTCTCTTATTTTGAAATAATTATCATAAAAACAAAGCAGAAAACAAGCTAAAAAAAATACACAAAATAAAACATGTGTATGTATAAATAAATAAAAAAATTTCTTAACAGTCTAAAAAATTTTCTGAAAGTGAAATGAACACGAAAAATTGTATACTACACTATATACTACTTAGTATAGAGACAGTGGACCTCATCAATTTTTGTACGCCTCTAAATTTTTATTCAATTCTCTCTTGTCAAGTAAAGATGTGTTTTACTGGTTTTACCAAGTTTTACATTGATGTAAGTACAAAAGTTTGTTATTCTTCACATAAATTACAGAATTGATTTCACTGTGTTAACGTTTATAAATCGTGAAAAAAAGTTAGTATTGGGGGCTTGAATAGCTCGATCTCGATGATTGTGGTGTTGGTCTGGTTATTATTTATTTATTATTAAGGAGACTGTCAGTAAACTAATAGCCTCCTATCACCCACCTTACCCAGTGTTGGTCTGGTACTCTTGAGGTCTCGGTACGAATCCCAGCCATATATGGGATTATATGGGTGTATACAAACACTATGTTGACTCGTAATTTTGGGACTTTTTTTTAATCATTTTTCTATAATTTGAGAATGAGATTTTTTAATAATATCAAAAACATATCAAAGGTTAATTTGTGCAAAATATGGAAAAATGTGTTCATTTAATTTTGACTTACAGGTATCCAAATTAAAAAATTTTGAGGCATAAAAAAGACTTTTGATATGAGTGTGCAACGTGCATGTATACATTTATATATCTTTTCACCGATATTATACTGATATATTTTATTTTATATACTCCCATGTAAATTACATCAAAATTAAAATGTTTACAAAATATTATGAACAATCTTGCATATGTAGATACATACATAAAGGTGTAAAATAATTAATGAATGTTTCTTATGGAAGACATATATAATTACCAAAGAAGAACAAAAAATTTTTCTCATAATAAAATATGTCACCATCAATTTATAAAATAAATTAATTCTTACATTTCAATTCTCATATATGATTAATTTCTATATAAATATTTTTTACTTTTCAAATAAAATTGTACATGAATAATTTATTTATGTACTATATATGTATGTGTATTTACATTTATATGTATCTACATACCTACGTCTGATGCCTGATAAATACGTTATGTTATATACAATGTATGATATCGGTATGTACGTACGACTACATTATATGTACTGTATAATTTTTTTTTTTTTTGTCATTTTAATGAAAAAAAAATTTCCGTTTTAAATATTTACTTAATTTTATAATACATATACATATCAACACACACACACATAATCTTATATCGTATATTGAAACTACATATATGTACATACCTACACCTAGTACCTACATACATTATTTTAATTTGTATAAAAATAGAAAAAAAAATATACAATTTCTTGACATTCTATTTATTTGTTTTTCATAATATTTATACGAGTAATTCTATTATAAAAACGGAAATTTCCTGCGATGTACGAGTATTTATGCTGTTTACATACAATATTGTTTACGTTTTTTATTTTTTATTTAATATAACTATAATTTTTAAAACGTTTTAAACGTTATATGAGTTTAATTTTTGTTCATTTTTATTTTTATTTTTATTTTCCATGATTTAATAGTTTTCGATTAGTTTCTGTTAAAACGTAATTTATTAATTTTATAATTTGATGTGATAGTGTGATAACTTATTGTTTAAATTATATTCACAGTTATGTACATACATATTAAAGGAATAACAATTACAGAATACAATAATTATAAATTAAACTTAATGTGTTTTTTATTTTTTCATATTTTTAAAAAATAATATTTCAATATATGTACTTAAAATCGTATATATTTTATATTTATAACATTTTATAGAATCTATATTTTCTTAATAGGATCAAAAACTGATAAAACAACAAACAAAATTTAATAATGTAAAGTAATTTATAATAAAAAAAAAATCCTTTTCGATTATATATTAGAATTTCCAAATAATTTATGTATCTAACATATATGTACACTTGCATAAGTAATAAAAATGTAAATTAAATAAAAAATGAAAACTATATTTATATACAAACATCGATTTATATATGTACATACATAGTTATATTCAAAGAAAATAAAAGAACAAAATGATGAATATATTTTGATATTGGCTGTACAAAGTAGAAGTTATTATGTATTTTTTCATTATACATATAAAAAAGGAAAACTTAATCCTTCTGGAAAACCCTCCTTATTTTCTTTTTAATTTAAAAAAAAATAAAAAGAAGCAAAAATATAAAATGTCAATTTTACTGATTGAAATACATGTAAATAAACATACTCATATAAACTCATAGAATACATGCTTGTCCTGTAATTCGATGAATTTAAATTGTAAAGATATTATACGAACATATTACATTCATACAATTTTACATATATATGTACATAATATACGCATATTTTAATATGTTAAGGAAAAAAAATAAATTCATTTCTAAAAATAAGAATTCAAATAATTAAATATAAGAATTTTATACCAGACTTAAATGTATATAGTGATTCTGTTATCATCACCATATAGAGTTATGTTATGTTATAATGCAATTTAAACTCTCTCTACACAATATTTATGCATAATGTAAATGTAAGTATAAGAAAGATGGCATGTAATACATATAAGAAATCGTATATATACAAATTAGATTGTTGTATATTTTCATTATTTTATTGCATATACTCGTATATGCATACACTTATTGATCATTTGAAAAATTAAAATTAGTTTTTCTCAATTTAACTGAGTGGATCTATTTTTATTTTTATTTTATTTTTTTTTTTTTTTCAAAATTCTTTTTAGATGCATAATTTTACACTGGTGATTGAAAAAATGTCACTATTTGACATTGTAAACTATAAACTATATACATAAAACATGCATAAATTACGAATTTTTCGTTGTTTTATCATTTCTGCTTATTGATTATATAGGTAAACTGATATTGTGATTATCAATTTTAATTATAATTTCTGGAATGTTGATTCCTTTAAATTTCCGGACGCCATAACTCAAGAAAAACGCAATATTTTGCAAAATTAAAAAAAAATTATTTTTTTTATTTTTCACAAATTCTACTAATCGTCAAAATTTCAGACAAATCGGAGGAGGTCGTGTCCAAACTTTGGTCGATATTCAATGAAATGACCCTATATACAAAAGTCATTTTTCCAAACAGCATCAAAAATTTCTGATCTAAAGTCCAACATCGCGTCCAACAACATGCTGCTATAGATGATTCATATTTGTATGTTACCCTTATAAAGGCCCGGCCCAGTATCAATGTCTAGCTTAGCAAATAGTGAACAAATCGAAAAAAAAATACGAATATACATATATAGGTGATTAAAATTGCAAAGCTTCTATAGTACTGTACAGTGTATGTAATAGTATGTCATTTGGTATTTAATTATGCGGTTTTCCTATACTTACTCTTCATTCATACGGCTTATCACTCGATGATGAAAAGTTTACTCGACTAACAAAATATTACTTATTATTCATATAAAAGTTGAGAATTATGATAAAAATGATATTTACATTGGATCGGAAAAGATGGTAATCTTCTATCATAAAAGGCAAAAGTTGAATCCATGAGGATATAATACTCGGATCAAAAATAAGTTAGATTTTTCATTTAAATTTCGTGGATACTATGAAATCATAAAATTATTTCTTTGTGGATTAGTAGCAATGTCTTTGACATACTATATGCAAAGTTTCATCATATCAATATATATACATAATATTCAATTGCTGCAGAACTATAATACTCGTGTTTTCATAAACATTCAAAAATGAGTTTTTCGATTTTTATTAAGTCTGATTTTGTTGAACAAAAAATTTGTATTAAATTTTAAGAATTCACTTAGCACCGTGCGACTTTTAGCTCTTAAACAAACTGAAAATACCGCTCCGCGGGGACACAATTTCGATTCGATTGAGGGGATAAAAGTTGAATAGTAGAAAGTATTGAAAGCAATGGCGGTAAGAAATTCTCTGACTGTTTCTAGAATTTGAAAAAAAGATTGACATAAGTGTATTGTGCCGGACGGTGAGTATATTAAAGGCGATTAAATAAATTTGGAAGAATATATAAAGATTTTTCATTTTATAAACAAATTAAACTTATTTTTTTTTTTATCCCAGTAGTACGAACTTTGTGTTTTTTTTTTATGTACCTACGTATATTTTTCTGAATTCTACTGTACCAACTGTACGTACTATATATATTATATGCACACATTTTACTTTATGGTTTACGTTTATCGCTTTTAATTAGAATTTTATTGAAATATTTTTTACCGATTCTATATGGGATATAGCACAAGTTGAATCAAAAATTTCAATTGAATTCAATTTACTCGTATTTCGTGTTATATATAGATGTAGATCAAACATTAAACCTAAATCAATCGACAAAATGAAAATATATATTTTATTGTACACTATAGATATATACCTAACTTTTCAAATATTTCTTATATTACATACATATATGTATATAATATTTTTTTCATATATATGTAATATGGACATACAATACTCTTACTCGTATACATACCGTCGTAATATTAAATAAAAACTGATAATTGTATTTTATTCTTTTCATTTTTCATAGTTATATATTTTATAACTTTTTTATAGAGAACTTCTATAAACTTACGAGTAAATTATGACTTTTTCATGCATATACTTAGTAGTATGCATAGTATAGGAGACGAGTATATTGAGTATGTACATATATTATACAACTCTACAACTCGTATTCATATAGTGTTTTTATATTAATAATTTATCCGAAATTATGATTATGATAAGGTCAATAGCTTGGAAACACAAATAAAAACCAACAGAAAATAAAATAGAAAATATCATGTAATACAGAATAAAAAAAAAATCGTATATATGAAGAAAATAGATAATATAATAATAGATTTACACACACCACACACCATAATAATGAAAATACATAATAGTAAAAATATATTATGTACATATATACATATGTATGTAGTATCTGATTTTGGTTGTATATTTGAAAATAAGATAGATATAATAATGTATGTATATTAACTTATTGTGTAAATTTTCCAGACACTGATGAATCTGATTACTAAAGTAAATATTGTTAGACATCCTTTTTGTAAATACATATTACTAAATATATGTATATCTACATATAGTATGTATAGATATGTTAGTGAGAATTTATATTATATAATAAATAAATACGTCACATAATATTTGACACACGTTTTCTTGAATAGAACGCCTATCGATTAATATAATTTTTTTTTTAAATGATTAAAGTATGTACTCGTAAATAACAGCAATGACAAAAGAAATTTGTTTTTTTTTTTTTTTTATGTCTATATGTTCGTAAATTTTGTATTATGTATCATTATTTCAAATAATATTATGTACGAAAAAATAATATAAAAAATTAATGATTAACAGAGAACCACGAGCTAACAAAAAATGGACAATAAAAAAATCATTTCAGTAATAATTTCAATATATATGCATGTATATTTTTTTTTTGGAATTGGAATTAGAAAATTTTATTTAATTTAATAATAAGGCTTGTATTGTACTCGTATGTACATAGTTACTTACAATAATTAACATGCCCTTCTTTACAAAATGTGTACATAATATTACCAGTATTTTATATACAATATACAAATATATATAATGCTATCCATATTATTACAGACAGACAAATATCATTATAGTCCATATAAATGATAAATAAAGAATTATTCATGGACAAATTCGAAAAATAATAAATATATAATAACAGAAAAAAAAAAATAGAATAAAATCAAAATCATAATATCTACATAATACGATTTTTGTGATTTACATACAATGAAAATAATTATTTTTGTCTTTATTATTTCCCTTATTATTTTATTTAGAAATAAATAAATAAATTATAATGAAAAATTTGATACATACATATATATGTATATTTTTTTTTATTTTTTTGGATAATATTTCGTCTGTGAAATATTAAATCTTGCCAAAATATGTCATCGATTAGTAATATCAAAAATCATATACTAACTAGGAAGATATCTTACGCCATACAAAATTGTTTGTATGAAGTATGAATTGTACTAGGGTACTAATATCAGTACCCAAGCTTCAAAATGAAGTTGAGCGGCGTCGTTCAACTTGAAGTTTTCATATTCAAACTTTATGTTATAGCATGCTATGCTGTGGATATGTTGTATACGTTATATACGTTATATTTGTATGAATCATAACTTATTCAATCAAACGGATCGAACAAAAATGTATGTAGAAGAAAGAAGAAGAATGTGGTATAAAGGTACTTGTCCACGATGCAAGTTTTCTTGCGCGAAATTTGTCTTGCGTGCAAGAAAACTTGCAGTACTTCGTACACACGACGCAATATTTCATGAAAAATATGCAATTTTTCTATCATGCAAGAAAAAAATATCTTTGCAAGAAATTTTTATTGCACGAGCACTTACACGAAATTCTCATTTTCTTGCCTATGCATTATATGTCAAATATTAAATATTTTTTTATTTTTTCAATATTTTAAGAAATGAAAGGCCTACCTTTCTAATAATAATAATAATAATAATAATAATAATAATAGAAAATACATACCAAATTCACAAGAAGTTACAGCACAACACAACATAAACAAACGAATGATAGATAACACAGCAACCCATTACATTTTACTCAACTGATTTTATTGCATATGCAAGAGAAATATTTATTGAAATAAATTTTTCTTGCGCGAAATATTGCATATCTTTCTGCGTACACTATGCAATAAAAAAAATTGCTTGCAATAAGAAATATTGCATGAAATACGTTTTCTGTGCAATATTTCATCTTTCTAGGCAGCGTACACTTCGAAATAAATATTTCGTGCAATTTTATATGTCAAAATCGTATTGCATGCAAGAAAAATTGCATCGTGGACGAGTACCTTAAGGAATATGTACATACCTACGAAGTACTGTATAGTGAATAATAGTGAATAAAACATATCCACAGCATAGCATGCTATAACCAAAAATCATGTGCTATAGGATTTTTGGTAATATCAATGCATACATTTGAATTATTCACTGTATAAAAGTTGTACGTCCGTACGTCTTATCAGTCTTATTCAAACATTCATGCAACCTATAGCAGAGCGTTCAAACGCGAAAACTTCAAGTTGAGCGCCATGCAATTCCAACTTCATTTTAAAGCTTGGGTACTGATATTGAAATTTATTTTTTCATATTTTTTCCATATAAATAATTTTGTATGGTATAAGATATCTTCTATACTATATGATTTTTGGTAATATGTATAAAAATTTTAAACTTGAATATAGTGTTTTTGTATAAATCTTTATACATACTCGTATACTTACTATAAAGAAATATTTTTATATTCATTTTTAATTACAGTAATTAGATTTTATTTTATTTTATTTTTTATTTATTTATTTTTTTTTTTCATTTTATTTAAAATGCGTAAAATAATATTAACAAAATACTGACAGTAAATTGATTATTTAGCATACAAATTTTTTTTCATTTTGAAGATATCTAATTATTATTAACAATATGAAGTCGAGTATATAAGGATTGGATATTTTGATATTAACGTACATCATACATTTATCATTTATGTATTTAAATTTAATCTAAGTACTCAATAAAATATATGATGATTGCAAAATTTTTTTTTACTCAATTAAGTATTTCAAAAAAAAAAAAAAATCATAAGAAAAATTTGGTTCCTTAGTAATTATAGTAATTATAATAATGATTACAACTACATACTAGAACATTTCTGTATCATCGAAAAATTAATAAGACATAAATGTACATGTATTTACATCAATATGATAATAATATGGATAAAAGCAAAGAAAATATAATAAAAATATAAAAGTCAAATACATATACATAATAATATGTAAATACGAATATATACCACTCATATTACATCTATGCTGGTATTGTGTATTTATTTTTTCAAACATTTTCTATAAAATTTCAACTTCTTATATTTATAATTTTTAAATAACAACACTTTTGAACTAATAAAAATTAAACAAAAATATATATATGTACATACAATAATTACTGATACACCTTCTTTAATTTCTGTGTTATTTATGTACAATATGTACATTTACTTTATGTACATAAAATGAGCATTACTGTCTATAAAATATAATTGAATAATTGAAATAAAACAAAACCATATGGTATTTTTATTTAAAAAGGAAAATTATTCTTGTGTTTTTTTTCCTTTTCATATTTTTCCTTTTATGTATTATGTATATGATAGTATGGTAGTATGTAGTATATGTTGTACATATGTAATAGAGATAGTAAATAATAATACATCATATTAAGTTTAGTAGTTCTTTAATAATAACATACAAAAATGAAAAAGGAAAAAAATTTTTTCTTTAAAATATTAAGTAAGTATTGCAAGAAACAAATAAAATATATAAGTATGTGCATATGTACATACAATTGTGTATAGAAATATATTTATAACTGTTATTCCTTAAATGTATGTACGTATGTATATGTAATGAAAAATCTATAATTTTACAAATTTATTATTTTTCATTATATGTAATTGTGTATAAATATGAAGTGTAACTTTGTAGTTTGTATGTAGGTACATTTGCAATATATGTATAATGTATACTCATCATAAATATGTACCTACATACATACATATATATATTTAAAACATAACTGCGTTATTATAGAATTTATATTAAATATTTGTTAGTATAGTAATCGAATCGATTTAAAAATAATTTTCATTTTTTTTTTATTTAAGAATAAATGAAAAGTAAAAAACCGATAAATTTTTAAACGGAAATTTATATTATTAAAGTTTTCTTTTGAAGTTTTTCTTGTGTATTTTTTTTTCATTTTTTGTTCTATTTAAAGAAAATAAAAAAAATGAAAATATAAAATGAATTTTATATGATAAATCGAACATGAATGAAATTTTTATTTACAGATATTATACTGTATTTGATTTTATTTATTTATTTATTTTTTTTTTAAATGTACAAAACAAATAATACAATTTATTTTTTTTTTTACCTTTTATGTTTATATTTTTCTGTAAAAATAAATCTAACTCATAAAAATACATAAAAAAATCAGTAGATTTATATTTAATTTATTTATTTTTACTTTTGTTTTTCCTTGTACATACGTATATGAATATTATATATTATGTGTGTATTATTTCGTTTAATTTAAAAACTATATAAATTGTATATTTTTATCACATATTCTTTTAAATTTTGAATATTTTGTTTTTTATCTTCTTCTCAAAACAAAAATTTAATCACATTCAAATTTTATTTTGAATAAAATTATATTTAAAAAATATTTTTATTATACATATGTATTATTATTTGATTTGTTATTTTGTTTTAAATTTTATTTCAGTTAGAAGTATTTAATAACTAAATATTTTTAAATATTTGATTTTTAGATTTTTTTTTTTTTTTACATAATGTATGTGTATTTTATAATTTAAAGTTGAAATATTTTTATTTTGTTTTTTTTTTTCTATTTGAAATATTTCCACAACTGACAATAAACTATTATCATGTACACTGAAATTTTAAATGAAACTTTTCTTTTATTTTTTAACTAAAATTTATAAAATACCAAAAAAGTACATTTTTGTTAGTGTGTTCTGTGTGTTCGTTTAAATATTTAAAAAATAATCCATAAGAAATTTAAATAAATTTTTTCTCATCATATTTTAACCGCTAACACTACTTTTACTTTTTATTTTGTTAAATATTTTTGTATTTATTAAAACTACGGTGTGTTATTCGATTAATTCGAAAATATGTATTTGCTGTTTTTTCAATAAAATAAAAACAAATTATATAGCTATTTGTAGTAATTTAGATTTATAAAAAAAATTTTATATGTATATGAAAATTACAATATTATTTTATTACATTATCACCATGTACACGAGTACATTTTACGTTAACATCAAATGATTAACTAAACTGAATAACAAGTATACATTATCTTAAAAGAAGTACAGAAACAGTTTTTTGTTTTTTTTTTTTCGTTCGTATTTTTGTTTTGATTATTTTGCTGTATATTTTTTATTTTACTTATGTTTCAGTTTCATCATCAGCCAGCAGGAATAATCATCAGATTCAGACTCAGAGACAAAACTTACATATATTTTTACTATGTATCTGGTCTGTTGCTGGTGTGTATATAAACAATGAAATTTGCGCATGCTTTAAAATATTTTTGGATAATATAATAAAATACATGGTACATATATTATATTTTATACCCCATAAAATATAAAACAATACTCACCAGATTTGAATATTAATTTGTCGTTTTAACAAGAGTGGTAGATAAACAATTTGAATTTAATATAAAATAAAATTACGTTCTGTAACAAATTCTTTATTGTACGGTATGGTGTGATCTATTGTGTATATAATATTGTAATGTAGATACGCAATTTATAAAGGACTATCAATTAAATTTGATACCCATTTTTTTCATTTTTATAATATCACATTTTTATCATTTGAAATAATGGTATATGGCATGGCATGAGGCAATAATATTCATAATTTAATAAAAAAAAAAAAATTCAAATTTAATAATATGAAATTTAATAAATTTGCTATTATCAATTATAGAGTCCAGTAGAATGAAAGTGAAAAAAAGAGTTTCATGTAAAAAAATTAATCATTTTTATTTCTTATTAATCTTATTACAAAAAAAAAAAAATTTTTCAACTAAGTATCATTTCAATTTATTAATGCTGAATACTCATCATGTCAATTGATACACGAGCTGCAGTTTCAATATAATATTGTACGACTTCATCTAATTCGGCTAGAGCCTATAAAAAATTTTGAAAATAACAAAAATTCTAACTTAAAATATAATATTTTACCTGTTTATACTCGATATTATTTTCAACATGATCTTCAGAATTTAATTTCAAACCGTATAATAATAAATCTAATGAATTTATTGGTAAACACATAGCTGGTGCTGTCGCTAATAATGCATTATTTAAACCAAAATACTCTTTACCTCTGCCTAACATAGCCCAGATATATTCTTTAGCTAGATCAGTTGCTTCTAATAAACGATCATGTTTAATCAATAATCGTAATAATTCTGAAGGATTTGATTTCTACATTAAAATCATAAAAATATCTCATTTATATAAATAGTAAATTATAAAATTTTAAATAGAAAAAATCATAATACAAACTTTATATGATGCAAGTAACCATTCCGGAATAAATGCATTTAACATAAGAATTTTGTTAACAACACATTTTCGTATTACTGTTAAATTTTGCTCTTCATAATCTTCAATCAATTTTTGTAATAGTAACCAAGCTATATCAGCAGTAGTACTTTTATGAGTTAAATCTAAATAAATGAAATTAAAAAAAAAATAATTTTCAAAAATATTCTGTTTCATAAAAATTAAATTTTCTATACCCGCCAAATCATTTTCTTTTAGCCATATTAATGTATCATTTGGATTTTCATCAGTTGCTCGAATACAAGCGCTTGTTAAACTTTCAAAAATTGGTACTAAACTTATTCGAAATCCTGTCGCTAATTTCAGTGCTGATGTATACAAGCCACTATTTGCCAATATTACAGAAAGTTCTTCAGGATCAACATTTAAAAATGAACTGACATTAGATTTGTGACGAGCCAAACAAAGTAATGCTTCAGTTTGCAGTAATTCCCTTTTAACATCTGGAATTTCAATCACTACAACTTGTTCTTTTGAACTGATTCCACTGATAATGTTCACATTATTATCGTCAATATTCTAAAATTTCAAATTAAAAGAAAATTGTAAATTTTTTGTGATCGATTACGAGTATCTATATAATTTTATTTTTCTTACACCATCAACATCCATTCCATTTGATAGTTTTTGATTTCCTGTTGTTGTTACAGCATCATCATTAATAACTGGTTTTGCAATCCATTGAAATCTTTCATCGATCAGATATAAGCAATTGATGCACACTAATAAGCAATCATAACGTTTCTCCATTGATTCTAATGAATCAGATTCTAGCTCAAGTCTCATCGCACATTCATACATAATCGATGATGCTTTTCTCATATTATCTTTACTGACATGAAATGCATATAAAAAGTCATAAAGTTCATTATTTTCAATTGACATTGATCTAGCACGTGATTCAACAATATTTTCAAATTCATCTTGTAGTTCAGTATATGGAAAACTCATCAATAAATCTAAACGTTTCTTATTGAACAGACAAACAACCAGTTGTCTTAGGCAATCTTTACGTCTCGATAAATCAGCATTTGATATTAGTGAATTATATGATTCTTCATAATGTTCCAATATCAAATGATTATTAAATACAATCGATTGGAACATTGGTAATTTTGAATCATTTTTATTTAAAATACTAATGGCTGCTTGTGCTATCGATATTATATGATCTAATGCATTATGCTGTTCAAGTAATTGTATAACTTTCAAATAATATTGTGCAATAGCTTCGCTTGATGTTATTTTACTTCTATCATTTCCGATTGGTTTTATTATTTTCTCGCTTAAAAAATCTTCATTATTAACACCTTTGGCCGATTGCAAAAATAAATCATATGCTTTATTTGTTTCACCATTATCTAATAGAGATACAGCTAAAATAAATTGTCCTGAAATTAAGAAAAAAAATTAATAAAATTATATTCTCTTAAATATGAAACTTGAACTTACTTGAACAATTGTTCCATCCACACCATCTATTTAGTAATCTCACATACTCTTGAATTACAATATGAAAACAACTTCCAAATAGCCATTCACCGAAAACAAAGTCACCCGAAACAGGCCAACTGTTGCAATATATAAAATTTAAAAATTTACAAATTTTGTTCTTTAAATTAAAAATGTTCTTACATTAACTGAGTAACAATTCTAGCTATCGGTAATAAAGTGAATTGCCAACGTGAATTAACTAATTCAAATCTTTCTGCAAACAATGATAATGCTGTGTAGAGACCTTTTGAATTTAAAAATATTCTTAATAGTGGCGCAGATGGATTTTGACCATTAAAAAATGGTCGGCCATCAGTTAAATGCAATACATGCAATCTTTGGGCAATACTTTCACTACAAAAAATAAAGATAAATTTATATAATATTCATTCCTTTAAAACAGTAAACAAATTTTCTTTTTTTTTTATTACAGTGAAACCATTTGGTGAAGATTAACTGGAGTTTCACATATCCAAACCATTACATAATATGATTGAATGACAGCAACAGTTTCTGGCATGAATTGTGACCTTATGGTCTCCAAAACGTCACAGGAACACGATGTAAATGAATTGATTAAAAGATGTTGTAAAATTAATAAATTACGTGATAAGGAATATCTGAAATACAAAATGAATTTCGTTTAAATAAAATTTTTATGAGGATTCAAAAATTTTATTTTTAAATAGCGCACCTAATATGTGATATTTGTCGAATGGTTTCTGATAGTATTGATATTCCAATATTACTGCCAAACAAATTTCCCGTATTCAAATAAAATCTAGATGTTTTTGCTAGCACTAAAAATACAAAATATATAAAATTTAATCTAAAATCAAATATAATTCTATTTTACTGGTATGTGTTCTCATCTCTTCCGGATTTTCAAGATCTAAACATAGACTGCCCAATAATGTAGCCATTGCACTTATTATATCAGTCATTGATTGTATATTTTGCATAAGAGAGAGTGTAAAATCTCTCGGCAAAATCTATAAAAAAGAAAATTTCGCATTTTAATTTTATACAAATTAAAAATTGTATGTACTTTTTCTTAAATTTTACCTCTCTATTTTGTTCTAAGATCGATTTAAATAGATCTGATATTATAATGTCTGGTGTTTCAAGCTGATATAATTTTTTATCAATTTCCATTTTATACTCATCAGCAATTTCTTGTTCCATTTGTGACAATATTAAAATTAAACTCGATAAATCTTTACTGATTCTTTCGTTAATATTAAATCGTGACATTATGAAATTATCTAACTCAATATTATCTCCGGCTATCATTAAATGCTCCAACATTTCACAAGGTCTTAAAAGTGTGAAAAAATTCTTTTTCACAATACAAATACCATCAATCGAATTCAATAGAACAATACCGACTGGTTGAGATGCAGTCAAATGATATTGTTCACAACATGAATAGAATTTCTCCCATAACCGTGTAGATATATCAACGTATTCATCATCACTTATTTCAAAATCTTTTATTTCATTTTGTATTTCAGTTTCAACTGCTTGGCAAACACGATCTTTTAGCATGTGTAATGGTCGATTCATATCGAACATATTTGAACGACAAAACATCTGTGAACGAAGATAATCACAAATCAATCAGAATTTAAAAACAGAAAATTCCATTATTTAGTACCGTTAGAGCCTTCGTAATTACACTTTTATCAAATTTTCCTGGATGAAAGATATACGAGCAATATGCTTGTCTTGGATCAACACCTTGTTCAACAGAAATACAGTGACGATCTGGCGGAGGTTCCATTGCAGCTGATATCCAGTTTTTACCGCCGCTATCAGCGGGTAATAACGAAAAGTTTGAAATCGCAAATTCTCCTAATTTATGGAATGTTGAATGAATAAATGTTGAAAACAGGAAGTAAACAAAAATGAAAAGTTCCAAAATGAATACATACCTTGAGCATTATACCAAAGTGCCCATATCTTATTTTCTGATACTTCAAAATCTGCTAAATCTGATTGTGGTGCAGAAATACGTTTTGCACGCGACATCGAATAATTTGAAATACCGTCCCACGATATTTTTATATTAACAAATTCAGATCCCATTGAATGGCATAAAAATGCACAGATGTTTGTTTCATTTATTTTACGGAGAGCATTTGTTTGAGCTGAAATTTGAAAATGAAAAAATAGTCAATTTAATAGTCTGCCAATTAAAATTCAGTTTTCACCTCCTTGAGATCTCATTTCAGTTCCATAACGAACACAATTTAAAGTATAAACACAATTAAATGTGCTTGTTGACCACATACGAAGCTGATCATCACGATATAGAGCTACCAAAAACGTTTGATCACCAATATGATTGAAAATTAATGATGTTGCATAATCAGTATCAGTTGAATCTTGCTTCCCTCTAAAATATACAAAAACTTTTATCTGTAATTTTAAACTTCAAATCAGTATTATTTCATACCTTAAAGCTCCTCGAATATTTGATAAAATTCTTGGCATTATATAACTTTCTTTCAATATATGGGAACTTGTTTGTCCTGTTTGGCAGTTCATACAAAACAACGTTATATACGATTGATAGGCCAAGCCAAAATATGCCATTTCATTATCAGGCGATAAGTAACTAGATGCTGCATGAGGTATAGGATTATCTACAATTAGACAACAAAAAAACATTGAACATTTTAAAATTCTGTGTCAAATTCCAAATTGTATATAATTACTAACTTGAAGATGTTGTCTGGCCAATAACATAAAATGTTGATGAATCCCTTATTGATATATCAGTATCGCGAAATATTGAAAATGATTTTGTTTCACTTGAATCATTCTGATACAAAATATCTGGATGGGTATAGCTTAATCGATGTAAACTACTGACTGTTGTTACCAAAATTACAACAGATTTTTCTTGTTCTGTTATCGTTACAGATAATATTGGTGAACCGGTGAATCTATAGCGTACATTATTATCATATAAATTGAAATCTAAACTGATTTCAGATAATTCTAAAGTATCATTATTTGTCCGCCTAAAATGTACAAACAGAGTTTTAAGGTTAGGTACTTATTACAAATAATGCTATATTTACATTTTAAATATGAAAATTAAAATTTACCAATAAATAAATCTATTTCTTGTGTGATTTTTTGAAGCATTCTTGAAGCAATAACCACCAGCTTTTTCTGCGACTTTAATATCTTGTAATGTGCTCTGAGTACCGCCTGAAATCAATTTAAATAGAAACGTAAACGTATAAGAAATTCAGAAATTTTATAATAATCTTGCACTTAAAAATACCTGTATTCAAGGCAATTTCATTCCAATTATCTTGATTTTGTAAATCAGGCACAACTTCTCTGTAACTAAATGCAAATTCTTCCATTTTTTAACATTAAACATTAATAAAGTACTTTAAAAAACACTAATTAATCGATATAAAATAAACACACAATATTTATCAAAATTTATTTAACTTGTTTTATTTTTAGGTTAGATTACAATTTATATTTTAATGTCAAAAAAATATACGTTAGATGAATTAATGAACTAAGAAAATGACCTAATGAAAATGAACCAATGAACAATGAACATAAACCATGGCGATAGCATAATGATTAATGAATTTCATTACACAATAGCTGTTTTTTTAGAATGAGATGTCAAACTCAGAAATATCAGATTAATATGACCAAAGAAAAACAGCTAATAAAAATAAATGAACTCTATCAAACTGTATAGTGCAGTGTATAGTATATGACAAATGACAATTAAAATATTAAAGAAACAAAACAAGTAAAGCTATAACCTAAATAGACGTGACGAAACGAAACGAAACGAAACGATACATACGATAGTACTGTATGTAGAACTAGCCTAAAGCTATAACCTAAATAGACGTGACGAAACGAAACGAAACGAAACGATACCTACGATAGTACTGTGGTACATAGAACTAGCCTAAATGGACGTGTTCTTACGTTCGTTCAATTTCGATAAGTTTAAATGTCAAATAGACGAAACGAGACGAAACGGATAGTGCCGTAGCAGTCGTACATTTTATCGTTTCTACTCGTTTCATACACATTTCTATTCGTTTCTACTCAATACTCATACACAATTTTATTCGTTTCGAATCGTTTCTATTTGGGGCAAATTGTCAAACTGACGAAACGAGTATTTACGTTCGTTTAATTTCTTTCGTCCCGTCACGTCTATTTAGGGTCTTGCTTAAACCTAAACGGACGTGCTCTTACGTTCGTTCAATTTCAATAAGTTTAAAATGTCAAATAGACGAAACGTGACGAAACAGATAGTGCCGTAGCGGTCGTACATATTTTATCGTTTCTACTCGTTTCATACACATTTATACTTCTACTCAATCCTCATAAGTACAAAATTTTACTCGTTTCGAATCGTTTCTATTTAGGGCAAATTGTCAAACTGACGAAACGAGTATTTACGTTCGTTTAATTTCTTTCTTCCCGTCACGTCTCGTCTATTTAGGGTCTTGCCTAAGGCATAGTACGCTGATAACACGTTGATAAACCTGAATTCAGATCCTCATATAAAAACAATGTAAAAAAGTGGTCTGAATTCAGACACATTCATGCAATAAAATTTTCGGATTTATAACTACGCACTTTTGCCTGAAAACATAGCAGAAAAGTATGAAAAACGTTGGTTCTGCCATTGAATGATAGATGTCGACCTTGTTTATGGAGACTTTTTTTTATTTTTTTTAGGCACAAATTAAATAAAATTTTATTTTTTTCGTATTTTTGACAATACGATATGTCGGTTAAATGTGAATAAATTTATCATCAAAAAATTTAAATTAACCACCATATCTAAGAATAATATTGATAAATACGAAACATGTCTCTGTACTCTACATAATATGAACATATGATGCAAATCTACACGGTCTACAAAAATTTTCTCTAGAACCCGAATTCAAGAAGCTAAATATAATATTTTTCGAATCTGAATTCAGACCAATCAGCGTACTAGAAGTAGAACTAGACTTGAAAATCAAGAAGAAGACTTAAGCCGCATCTACATTCAAAGCAGTAGTGACTTCAACTTCAACTTTGATTTAATGGATATGCATTAAAACTTCTACATTCAATGCAGTAGACTTTACAGTTACTTTTCTACATATGTATTTAACCTCCCATCCTGCCCTTTTACTTCTCCGTTTGCAAACTTCAACCCCTAAAGTGAAGTCTTTGGACCTTCCTCTATCACCTCCATTCATTAGCAACCCTATCCGACCCCATCTGGCCGACGCTTCAACTATAAACGCATATAGCAAATTGTTAAATTTTCGATTTTTAACCCCCCGTCCTACACCACTACTGTCCGTCATCGGAATCTACCATCATTTGATATCCCCTCCGAGCGTGTGAACCATAAATAAAGTTATCATTTTCGGAATTTGTATTACGTTTACGTGTTCATACAATAGCGGTAATAAATCAATATTTTTTTCTACGAAACGAATACAAATACATAACTGTTTTTTCCTATGCATGTACAATTTCATTTACAATTCATTTACATTACAGATTACATTACAACTGTTTATGTTTTTTGTATTTCGTTCATCAATTCATTTTCATTTCAGTCATACAAGTTCAATTCAAATCAAACATCAAACACTCATTTCATACATAATTCATTTTTAAAAGTCAAATGGAAAGGAACAACTGAAATCGAAATCGAACTGGAAGGAAGGAAAAGGAAACTGCTGATTGCTGAAGCTGAAACTCTCAAACTCTTCTTCAGTTACTCAACTCACTCATATTTTAGTATTTTTTTTTTTATTCATTTAATCTTTAATCAATCCCATTTAATCATAAATTCATAACTAATAAGAAAATAGAAATTTGAAAATTGGAGTTGAATGTTGAATCATTTTGTTTTTTTGTTAAATCGAATTGTAGTTTTATAATAATTATTGTAATATTTTATAAATATTCATAAATCGTTTTTAATTTTGAAATTGATTTCGTTTCAATTCGATATAATTATATGTATTTAGCTATTCTCGCGATTGCGATTTGCGTCTTGGGAAGCGAATGCGACGTTGGTTGCCAGTTGATATGTTGTAAGTTGTAACGTGTATGATTGTCGATTGTCTTGAAGATTTTCAAATTATTCTTTACCATTACCATACTGTATGCTGTATCTGTATGTGGTACATGTATGAAATGAACGTGTTTTTACGTTTTTAGAGTAAATAAATATACTGAAAAAAAAAAAAATTCAAATAAGAATACCAATACGAAATACGATACGGTTAGAGCGAGTGAACAGCAGCCTAGCGGGTGATCAAATTTAATCAATTTTTTTCATTATTTTGTTACTTTTTTGCAAAAGTGAATTTTCATAAAATTTCAAGTCGGTTTTTTTGTGTTTCAAATTATTTTGTTAAATTACTCATTTTATACAGTGTAATAAAAGTGTACGTGCGTTATATTAACATTAACAAGAGTTTACTTTTTATAAATTGTATTATTACCTATATACGTTTTTTTTTTCCATAAACTAAAAACTATATAGGTACATTTATGTAGATAGATGGAAATTATTGTTCTGTAATACATAATTATTAATTACTGGATTTGGATTAAATAAAAAGTGTAAAGTGTTTATTCAATTGCCCAAATTTATAGCCTTTGAGTTTTATTCATTTTTTTGAATTGATTGAATAAATTTTTTATAAATCTTCATAATAATAATAATAATAATAAATAATAAGAACTGTAATTTGTTTAAAAATGGCTTCTATAATGAAAATGAAAAAATTATCAGCAGAAGAAATTGCTGAAATGAAGGAAAAATTTACCGAGGTAATTACTATAATGTATAATTTTAATTTATTTAAATATACATATGTATATGTATATATTTTAATTTACATATGTGTTGGTAATTCTTTATAATAATGAAAAAGTAATCCGTAAGAATTGAAAATTTTTATTAGTAAAAAATTGATTACACAAATTAAGTAAAATAACTTTCATTATAATATTATACTAACCAAATATCAAACCACATAATAGCAGAGCAGTAGGTAAAAATATACGTATGTATATACATTTATATCAATCATACCTTGTATGTGCTATATGTATATGTATGTATGTAAATGATGATGTGTTTTTTTAATAACATTTCTTGTTGTCGGTCATAAAATTCTCAATGCATGAATCACACCCAGACTGAATCTATCAAACTACATATTAATTTAAAATACATTTAGTTATTACATTCATAAAAAATTGAAATATTACATACAGTCTTTATAGTTAGGATATGTAGTATATATTTATGTAGACTTGCATCTATACGTACATACATACCTATATACATATGTAGTCATGTAGTTCTAATTTCTAAAAACGTTCCCTTCCATAGTTCCATATCCTCGTCCTGGTCTCCTGGATGGTGGTGTCTAATGAAATTCCATTCCAAACCAAAGTATGTACATACATATGTATGTATGTATTTATACTTATGTACAAGAATTGCATATAGTATCATAGCATGCACATATGTATATTGCATATATTATATAGTACATGCTCATATATAAGAACATAAAATGTAATATTTTTAAAAGAGGTGCGGTGTGTTTATTATGTACCTAGTACATAATCTATAATATGATAAGATATTGCGGCTTTTTTTTGTCTGTTATAAGAATTCAATCCTAAAATTTGTCAGTTTTTTCTTGTTAAAGAAATATTAATTAATTTTTTAATTTTTCCTTTTTTTTTTTTCAAATGACAAATCAGAAATTTAATTCAAATTTCATTTTCAATTTATTTTAGTTTTTTTTTTTTTTGAATTCATAATATGCATTAATCCATTTAATTCATATGTTGTACCTATCCATATGTAAATAGTAAATAATATAATATGATGTACATATGCACATTTTTCAAATAAATATAGCTTTATTTTTGCATATTTCATTCTTATAATATCGCAATCATACGTATGTCTACGTATGAATATGTAGGTACATAGGTACATATATACATTTATTACTTCAGTTACTTACTCATATTTTACTATAAATTCCGGTGACCTTAATTTGTTATATGATGAGAATAGCGGTCTTTATGTGAATAGTCGTTATTCGTATATTCGAATATGATATGCTAATTAATTTGCTGAATGCATATATATATCTTCTTTCATCATAATAAAATGAGCAATTGTTTTACTTCTTATTGTTATATAAAGAAAAATATTTTCTTTTCATTTTATTTTTTTTTTGTTTTTACTTCATTTTTTTTTTCGTTTCAAACATTTTTCATGGTTTGAATATGAAGAGACAATGAGACATGTATTTAAACAATTCAGTGAATGTGTTATATGCATAATATTGTGCTATGTTAGGTACCTTGAAATTTGATGATTTAAATATACGTACATACAAGTATGTAGGTACCTATTTCACATTTTTAACTGAATTATTTAAAAAAAAATTTTTTTTCTATTATTTGCATTATGTATATGTAATTTCTTACGTACATAATGTAGTGTGGGGTAGTAGGTATGTAACATTTATGTATTCTCTAAGATGGAAATGTTGAAAAAAAATTTTTATCTTTTTATTGTCGTCAATTTTATATCTCACAAATCACACACTGTTTACTATTACTTTACTATTTAGAAAATTAAAAAAAAAAAATAATTTATATTTAAAAACCTAAAACTGGAGGTGGTGGAATGATGGGAGCCATTGGTAACTTATCTGTCTGATATTAATTTATCATTAGATATTTTATGTGTAGCCACTAAAAAATGGTAATTTTATAGTAATCTATATAGGAACTATACATAGTATAGATACACAGTGTATTACAGATGCATATAGGTATATACATGTATTACATACTTTACCCATTAAAGTAAACAATTTATAGGTATATATGTATACATAGTTATGTGTATATGTACATATTTTTGTAACTATACAAACGTAAATACACATGTGCATACATAAAAATCATCTAAAAAAAAGCAACTAAACATTACAATAGCACTATTTGCTGTTGTCTTTTGTTACAAGCCAAAAATAAAAATAAGAAAAAAAAAAAATAAATAAATAAATAAAATACAAACTTATATTGAAATATGTTTACAAAATATGTTGTAAATGTATCTTTTTACCTGTTTATAGTACGTACGTTCATAATATCGATAACTTTCACAATATAATTTTTTTTTTTTTAATTTAACTATGACGTAATTTGTAAATAAAAGTGTCACGTCAACAACGAGGTATTGTTCTTAATTTTATTTATTTATTTTTTAAACATACTAGGTATATGTGGATACTTACAGCAAATAAGTACAAATAATATAAATGTATGTTTATACTATTATTACATGTAAATAGGTACTTAACTACATCATATGAATACAATTGAATGATAAAATTTTCTATAATAATATGTACAAATTATATAAGCACCTATAACTAGAATGTACATACATCGACTATGTTTATCTGAATATCAAATATACTCGTATTTATACCTATTTGCTTCTAATTTACTTAGTTCGATGTACAAGAATATACATGTACATGTACGTAAACGTAAGTATTTAATTGATATAATGGACGACGGTGTCGGTGTGTATACATATAGGTACCTCTAATATTTATTGTAAAATATAATATATTTGAGTATATATCTGCCTGTATATAGATATAGTTAATTTTAACCACATTTTAACAGTATATACCTATATCTATTAATATTTAAAAAGCTCAAATTTTATATATTTTGTCATTGTCTGATTTTATTGATTCATAAAAAATACTTGATAAACTTAACACTCCATCCATATTGTACAAACATTACAATGGAATATGTAGTTGCAACAGAAATAATCTTTTATGTATATTATATATTATGTAATTATGTATATAAATTACATACAATGTATACGTACATATATTAAATATTTTGATTGTTTTTTAGTTTAAATTTGTTTACCTATTATTTATTCCATATTTCCATATATGCATATCTCTATTTATGTAAAGTTTAAAAATATTTTATCGTTTTTGTTTGGTTTTGCTTCTTTTTTTTTTTTTTTTATATATATACTAGACTAGTTCACAATTTATTACAAAAATAAATTAAAATTCATTTCTATATCGTATGTTTGGGTGAGTTTCAAAACGTCGTTTAAATATCGCTTCGATACAAAATTCAAAATTTCAAAACGTATTGTAAAGACATATTTTTGAACCATCAGTTAAGTAACTTCTTATAGTGATGCTATAGTGCGCATCAACAATTTTCTTGATGCATAAACGAGAACAATATAGATTCTTTCGATTTGGCAATTTCAAGTACCTACTTGCGAATACTAAAATGTGTCTAGGATAAATATTTGTTAAAACGACCGACACAAAAATTATTCGTGACTGCTTGCATCTACTTTCAGCTACATACTTGAAAAATTTCTCACGAGTAGCTGCGAGTAGATGGTTTATCACAGACATTTACCTTTTCTACTCGCAAGTCGCAAGTAATATATTAGTAGCGTATTATCGACATTATACACGTATAAATTTTGCATCGAAAATGTATAATAGTAAATAGTAAAAATACATAATTAATAATACCGTATCACCACAGTACATTTTTCGAAGTTTTGAAACTCACCCTTTATGTAGATAGCGTAGCAATATTATTGTAGGTAGGTATTTGAATTTGAATATGTAGGTATTTTGTAAAACATTTTTTTTTTTGCGTTACTAATATTATTGAATTTGAATAAAAATTATTTTCCAGAAATAAATTCATTTTTACATTATTTGGAAATAAACTTTATTTACGTTAATAATAAACTTTGTGGATTTTTCGTGCTAATAAGTGAAATTTGTTGATTCATTAAAATATTTTAATTAGAAATGAATGAGAAATTTTTGATTTATTGATAATTATATGCATAGTATTATACATTAAAAATATCAATGAATCATCATTATCGATTAATATTGAAATTATGTATTTTTATAAGCAATAAAATAACTGAAATAATCAATATAAATCAATCAATAACTGAAATATATATGTATATGTATGTACTCGAAACCGAGTAATATGTATGTACGTGTATATGTATAATTATTATACGAGTATGTAATGTATTTTATTTCTATAGACTTACACATTTGAATATTTATGTAGAATATGTGTCATATGAGTCATAATAAAAATTTTTCCCTCTGTTTTTTGTTTTTTGTTTTTTTACAAATATTTACTATATTATATTTTATTTAAATATTTATTGTTGTTACGTTTTTACGTATGTACATATATTAATTATACATACATATATGTATGTATATTTTCTTATCGTTCACACTATACATTTGTATATATATATATATATATATACGAGTAAATGTATATATAAGTAGCTACCTATGGTTATGAAAGATAAAGTTACACAATAAATTTATCGATGATAAATATACTTACGTATGTTTACGTTCATATACATATCTTGATAATATATGTACTTACATATACGTAGATATACGATAGAGAGATAGCAAAAATATTTTCAATACAAAGGTACCTGCATAATGTGAATTTTCATTAGAAAATATTTTTTCATACATATATGTATGTATATAATGTATGTAGGATTTTAGGTATTTATGCAAGTTTCAGTATTTTCTTTGTTTTTCATTATTTTCATTAAAATTCCAAATACAAATTTTTCTAATAAAATATAAATTTTAATTTGATTTATTTCGAATTTAATTATGTATTTTGTTTTCTTTTTTTTTTCTCTCTGACTTTATTATTTTTATTAAATACCTACTACACATAACTATACGGATGATAGACGTATGGGTATTCATTAAAAATTCTAATAAATTCGTTTAAACGTTACATATACGTATGATGATGTATCATACATACAAATAATATTACATATGTACGAGAAGGTATGTTTTGTAAGTAGCTATATGCGGTAATAATGTATGTAACGTAACTAACAAGTAAGTGTACATTACATTATAGATTACACCTCACACCGCATAATAATAAATTGTGTAGTCTATTATTTTATTAATTCTCATAAAATGCTATTTTTATAATATTAAAATGCATACATACATAGGTATATCAAAATAATCATAAAAATATATAAATATATAATAGTACATATTATACACATATACATATGTATATATGTATGCATGAATGTACTAAATATACGAAAATGTATAAAATATAAAATAAGAAACTAAATAATTTTGTTTTTTCCCTTTTTTTAGTTTTGTTATCACAACAATGCTTCCGGGCTTTTGTAATATTCCATTATTATATTGTAGCTTGCTGTTTTTTATATGTTACATACTTATATTTACTATATTTACTTGTACTATTTTAACACTAATACAATGCATTTTTTTATTTATTAAAAGAAAATATTATAAAAAAAAAAATTAAAAAAAATATATATAAAGTATTGCACTTAAAAAATGAAACAAAAAACTACCATGCAATTACAAATGGATTTATTGTAAAAATACAAATGCATATGAATAATAATTATTATATGTATTTAAAAATATAGATACACATGCATTACATTAATATAGTATATGTATATGTATATAAAATATGCTTTGTTTTATATGCATATATAATATATATATATATGTATATAAAATATGCTACATAATACTACGAAAAGTTAATCACAATTTAATACGTACTTAAGAAAAATAATAGAAGACGCAAACACAAACTGTGATTACCTTGAAAAATTTTAAGTTTTTTTTTTTTTTTTTTTTTCTCGCGCACTCAGCAAATAATTATTGCACTTTGAAAATGAAATACAAAACTAAAAATAAAATACATATCTACATAAGAAGACAAAAAAATTAAAAAAAAAAACCTTTAATTTTCGCTAACATCTCATGTTTTGTTTTTGTTTAGATGGAATGGGTATGAATATGATGTATGTTGGAATATTCTTAGATACCTAGATATTTAAATTCTAGCATCTTAAATCTATAAAATGATCTCTGGTATATTATATATATATATGTACGTATAACATTAAAATGATACTTCATAAAGATTAAAAACAAAAAGCAAACAATGCTTTTATTATTGTACATAATTTGAAGCGAAAATGAATTTTTATTCAAAGACTCGATTGTCTTGATTTTAAAAGAAAATTATTTTTAATTTATATAATTACATAAATATACTGAACTGTACTTCTTACATACAATCTATGCATATATGTATATGTATATATATATACATATATGTAATTTACTTCTTATCTTTGTATGCAATTATATATTTATTTAAAATTTTTGTAATATCCAAACCGAATCGTATAAATCTAACCTAGCCGGGTATTTACAAATGATTTGTTCCAGACAATAATTATACTCGTATTTAAATATTATTGATCATTCATTCTAACTCGTCGCATGGTTTTAGTTTTAGTTGGTCATCATTCACATCCACATCCACCTACGCTATAAAATATAATTTTAAATATAAAATCTTTCGAAAATAAAAAATAATAAATTAAAATTTAATTTGATTTAAAATTAAAATTCTATGTCACAAATAAAACATTTTTCGATTTTATGAAAAAATAAACTCATTCCGATATCAAAATGTAGACTGAAAAAAAAAAATATTTATATGAAATTAAGATAACGAAATTTAAAAAAAATATATTACATTACATATGTATGTTATATTGATAACATTATTTCAATATTATAATATGCACAGTATGTGTAGATGCATACATATAATTATGCATTTGTATAAGTACATAACGTAAGTATGTGTATATACAAATACTTCATATATACTCGAAAATTATTTCTACAAAATGAAGAAATTTTAATTCAAGTCATTTCAGTTACTCCACCCTACTGGCAGTTAACAAATTTTAAACACAAAACAAGTACATAGTACATTTATATCTAAGATTTTTATAATAAATCAATTTTAAATTTAATTTTGGATTATATTAAAAAAAAAAAAAAATAATAATAATAATAATTTAAAAATAAATAAAATGGATATAAATTTATCTGAATATCGTCAACATCTAATTGAATCAATACAAGAAGTAAGTTTATTATAGGTACATACATATATATATTTTTTTTTGTCGGTTTTTTATTATTTTTCATAAATTTTATAAATTTTCATTTTATATTAAAATTGTTTTTCGTTTAGAAATTTTAAAATTCAATTATAATGTGTTGCATATAATTTATTTAAACTTTAACTTTACTTATATACATAAGTACATACATTGTACATTATTGTACTGATTGTACTCACAAATAATTATTAATAATAATAAATTATTATAGATATCGCACAGAAAATAAAAAAAAATAAAAAAAAAAATAAATGAAAAATAAAAGAAATTAAAAAGTTGAATTAAAATTGTATAAAAATAAGAAAACAATATAACGTTTTGTTTTGTTTCATTTACAATACGTGATAGATTATAATTTTGATTAGACTGTGTAATTAATATAATGTAAATAAAAATATGAAAGAAATATAAAATTAAGCCAAAAGTCACAATAATAATTTCATTGATAATTTTTCTTTTAAATGTTTATCAAAGAAAAAAAAAACCAATTTTTTTTTTATTATTTTATTGTGCTTTAAAGTACGTAAGTAGGTAATCACACGAAAAAAATTATAATTACAACGCAAAAATTATAATATAAATTTGAAACATATAAATGTACCTTTGTAATAATAATAGATAATTATATACATACATATTCGTATGTATACATATAGAATAAATAAAAAAATATATATATTTATTAAAATATAAAGGATATTCACGGCTTGGTCTTGTATCATTGTAAACGGTGTAATCTCGTACAATCCTACTTAAGTATTGTAAACATTTTAAATGTAATTTTTATTACCTACACTGCTTCTTCCCATTGTATGCGGTGTATATCACTATTGTATATATACCTACTCTTTTGATGTGAAAGACGCCTTTTTTCGTTTCAATAAAAACCTATTTGATTTCAAAATAAACCATTTTAGTTTCAATAAAAACCATTTTCATTTCAATAAAAATCTTTTTCGTTTCAATAAAAACCTTTTTTGTTTCAATAAAAACCTTTTTCATTTCAAAATAAACCATCTTCATTGCAAAATATAGTAGTAAAAATCAGTTTTTTTTTAACAATATCTATATATATTTGTAATTGTCACAAAAAGTAATGGTTTATTTTGAAGTCAAAAAGGTTTTTATTGGTAAACGAAAAAAGGTATCTTTCACATCAAAAAAGTATATATGTACATATGTCATTCTGACATTAAATGTTAAAGTAATTTGATTAAATTTATTTTTATAATATTTTAGCTGACATACGTATGTTATTAATTTGGTTGCTTTCAATACAAAGTTCACGATATAGTGTAAGATTTGGGTTTATGTTCACACTTTTTACACTCTTACAACAATTCGTGAATATCTCTATTATGTATTTTTATAACTGATTGTGTAAGAAAATTTTTCAAAATTTTCAAAATAACGAATACATACGTAGGTTTGTTGTTATATCGTTATGGTTGTTATATTCAATTTTGGGTATATTCAAAAATCTGTGTATTATTTATATGATATTATGAAAAATAAATAGATACATACACTTTGTGACATATGATTAATTCCATCTGTATTGCTACCAGTGCCGAGAGCAAGCACGATTAAGCTAGATCATTGTAATAATATAAAATAATATTATACTTGATTAATTAAACATAAAATAGATGTAAGCAAGACATATAGTATAATTCGGATAGTCGGCAATATTTAAAGTTTCAATTTTTATTAAATATTAAGTTTACTGTATCATTTATAAAGCCTCAATAAGGAATAATTCTAATTCTAAAAATTAATCCCATCTGTAATTTTTGTATTTCTTTATATAACATCTACCTCAAATGAATGATGACTGATAAGGTTTTATATTTCTGGAGCTCATTTGCAAAACGGGATAAGTCCTCATAGTTTAGTTTTTCAGAAAAGGAGAAAAATCATTTTGATGCTTGTTTTCAATATTTTCATTTTTTTTTTTTTTAATTTTTGTTAATTCAGAAGGTACATATTTCTATGTGAAAGTCATTTCAAATCTAAAAACTGTAATTACTTTTAAAATTAGGGAAATAATTTGGACTTATCCCTTTTTGAAACCATTTCCGTTAGGAAAACTAAATTTTGTGTGCATCTGCATATAGACTTTGTTGTGGAGAATGCAGTAGAATTCAAAACTTATTTTTGTCTTATGTCGATTTAAGCGGTTATTCCTTATGACCACATATAAATGAGTTGACATATCCCAATTTGCAACTCACCAATCACTGGACATATCCCATTTTGCAACATACAACGATTTTTACAGTGAAATTATAATACAATACATTTTGATACATATTATCTAATTTCGAAAATAACAAATGAAAGAGCATTTTAAAAGCTAGGAAATGGCATCTCTAACTTAAAAAATATGTGTACTGGACATATCCCCTTTTGCAAATGAGCTACAGATTTTTTGTTGTGGATAATTTCTAGATAACAATATACCATATAGCATATAAAATTTTAACTTATAAACATTATTTTTATAGAACTCTTATAACTGTTCTGTCACAATAAAAAGGTTTGATTCTCAATCTTAATCTCACAATTTTCTTTTCAAATAAAGTAGGTACGTGAATGAAGTGAAATTAAATTTTACTTTTTTTTTTTTTAATTTTTCTCTAATTTTTTAAAATATATACTTGAAAAAAAAAAAGTGGTTAGTGTCAAAAAAACAGGAGAATTAAATTTCGAACCACAAAATTGAAAAAAGAATCATTAGAAGTGCAGGAGTAGTCAATTAAGTATGTATGTATATTTAAAGGATTCAAAAAATTACGGTGAAAATGGATAGTATCTATAGTATAAAGAAAATTAAATTATCATTTTACAGATATTAAAAACCAAACTCTAAAAGTTATGACATAAATGAGGTTAAGAACGTGCTGATTACAAGGATGCAAAGGTTATGATTCTAGATTTTTTTTTTTTTATTTTTTTTTCTATGAAGTGTAAATCGTATTCATTTCATTTATTATGTTTTGTACAAAATAATACATTATTTTTTATGTGAACTGGTATAGACTGTTTATTGTGCCACTCACAAACTTATCAGATAAACTTTTTTCTAAGTTTAAGTATAGGTATTACACTTAAATTACTTACATTTGATATTTTTGATCACATAACTGACAATTTAAAACAATTTGTCAAAACAGCATGCATTTATGTACATAGCACTTATGTTAAAAACATTTAAATCATTATTGTTTTTATTTTTTTTTTTGCTATCAAATTTATTTATTATCATAACTCATGATAAGTATGAACCTGCGTATGTACAATGTAAAGTAAACGTACATAAATTAACCAAGTATAAAAATATGTCGAATTTTTATTAATTACTCAGATAATATCACTACCGTCATCGTTGTCATGTAATAATTATTATTTTTGTACATTTTTTTTTCGTTTTTATCTATTCATTATAGATTTATTTAATTCAATAACATTACCTACTGTGAATAAATTTATTTGATTTTTCTTTGTTTTATATGAGTGTACAATTTATATAAGAGATGATGAAATTTGTACTTACTAGGTATGTATATATAATTTTGAAACATCCATATTATTCAGTTTCCTCTCAAAATTGACATTTTTTGTGTTCAGTGTTGTTTTGGCAAATAACAACGAAAATAATTCTAACCAAATAATCATCATTTATTGTGTACACATTTTATAGATGAGGCTTATGTAAGATGAAGATGAAGTTATGTAAGATTCCAATTATTTCATGAAAAAATCATCTATCTTTTGTGAATTGTTGGCTAACAAGATCATGCGATATAACTCCATTGGACATTTTTTACTTTGGCATGGACTACGTTAAATCGTTATTGGTTTACTCTAACAAACCACAAAAACTCAACGACTTTAAAACCAACACTATTCGTGCTATTGGTGAAAAATAAGAACAGGTCTATCGTCTATGTGCAAAATGATCAAAAGGTGTCCCGGAATCGAATTTTCTAAAAAAAAAAAAAAAACAATCCATAGGCGATCATTTACAAGAATATATTTTTAAATAAAAATTTCATCAATAAACACAGCTATGATTTGATCACCCATTACATATTTATGCAGTTAATTTTAGATAATACCAGTATGTAACAGGCATATATATACATTTCATAAGATTGGAATCTTTTTAAAATGTTGTTCTCTTCCTTATTCAGAACTTGATGCTGATATTTATTACCGTTTTCACATAAGTACGAGTACATAATATGTAGTAGAATTTCAATATATTTATCTTCCTATATACCTATCTACATCTAGTCTATTAGTGTTCATTATTTATTTTGATTGCTGTGCCCCACTGGATTAGTAATAATAATAATACATATAAACATTACACATTACACATTACTTACTTACTAATTTATTTATTTATTCATTTAATAATGTTTAGTTGTTTTTTCTATGCCTTTTTTGTCGGTTTATTTTTTAATGAAAATTAATATCAAATATATAATTGTAAATTAGTATGTACATATATATAATGTATGTATATAAGAAAAAATATGAAATTGTATAAAATATGTGGTGTGTAATGTACATCATACGTACGAGTTACATGCATTTTATATCATCATCATTATTTAAAAATAAAATTTTTAAACTCGTTGTTTACTGATGCGTATTCACCTACTAATAATATTGAATGAAAAAAAAAAAAAAATAAATAAAATACGATTTTCTGTAAACAAATAAATAAAAATGTTTAATAATGATAATAACAATTAAAGTAAATGTTAAAATAAATATAAAAAAAAAAAAAAAACATTTTTTAAACATGAACTCAATTGTGTATGAAATTGTTTAATAGTTTATGCAAAAGAGTTTTCATTTTCATTATTTTTTCTTATTTAATTTTGCATTTATTAAATTTGAAAGAAAAAAGAAATAAAAATACAGAAAAAGAACTAGAAAGAAAGTTGAATTAATTGAAACCGAAACATGTTTGTATCATATCATATCATATCATAGAAAAAATTGTTAATTGAAATTATTTATTTTTACTTTCAAGACAAGAGTATTAATTGATGTTGGTTTTGGCTGGCACTTAGTTGTTTCCCTTTTATTTTATTTTTTTTTTCACGTTTCTATTTTTGTATTAATTTTCTCTTCTTATTTAAATATTTGTTTATTATGGATTTTATTTTTGATGTTTTTCAATGTTTTTCAATGTTTTTCAATGTTTTTTTTTTGTGTATTTTGCAGATTGATAAAAATAATGATGGCTACATTGAATTAAAAGAATTAAAAGAAGCATTAGATCAGGTTGGTTTTAAATTACCTGGTTATCAAGTACGTGAAATGATTGATGAATATACAAATAAACAAAGGACTATACATCAAGGAAAATTATCATATGATGAATTCGAAAATTTATGTTTAGATCTAAAATCAAAAGATATCGGTAGTACATTTAAAACTGTCGTATCAAAAAAAGAAAATTTGGAAACATTAGGTGGTATGTCAAGTATATCATCTGAGGGTACAACACATTCGGTACGTTTAGAAGAGCAATTAGCATTTTCTGATTGGATTAATTCAAATTTATCAAATGATCCAGATTTAAAACATTTATTACCAATTGATCCAGAAGGTAAAATGTTATATCAAAAGATAAAAGATGGTATATTATTATGTAAAATAATAAATCATTCATGTCCTGACACAATCGATGAAAGAGCAATAAATAAAAAAAATTTAACTGTATACAGAGAATTTGAAAATTTAACACTTGCTTTAGTATCATCACAGGCAATTGGTTGTAATATTGTTAATATTGATGCACATGATTTAGCGAAAGGCAAACCACATTTAGTATTGGGATTATTATGGCAAATTATTCGTATAGGTCTATTTAGTCATATAACATTAGATAGTTGTCCTGGTTTAGCTGGACTATTATTTGATGGTGAACGATTAGAAGATTTAATGAAATTATCACCCGAAGCAATTCTATTACGATGGGTTAATCATCATCTGGAAAGAGCCGGTACATCAAGACGTTGCACAAACTTTCAAAGTGACATTGTCGATTCGGAAATTTATTCGTATTTACTAAAACAAATTGCACCAAATGATGCAGATGTTACTTTAGACGCATTAAGAGTGAGTCTTAATAAAATTAATGAATGCACTATACATACTTAGTTACATAATTTTTAAATAATTTTACTAATACTATGTCATTAATGTTATTGTTGTTATCAAATTTTGTTTGAATAAAAGGAATCTGACATGTTATCTCGTGCAGAAATAATGTTACAGCAAGCAGCTAAATTGAATTGCAGAAGTTTCCTTACACCACAAGATGTTGTTAACGGTGTATATAAATTGAATTTAGCCTTCGTTGCAAACTTATTCAATAATCATCCTGGTCTAGATAAACCAGAACAAATCGAAGGATTAGAAACAATCGAAGAAACGAGAGAAGAAAAAAGTATGTTTACCTATTTACCCTATCTATACTTACATAATTTATAAAAATGATTGAAATCAGACAAAAATATTAATGATTTTTCTCATTATAAATTTCGTTTAGCATATCGTAACTGGATGAATTCAATGGGTGTATCACCTCATGTTAATTGGTTGTATTCAGATTTAGCTGATGGTCTAGTCATATTTCAGTTATTCGATATAATCAAACCGGGTATTGTTGAATGGAATCGTGTACATAAAAGATTTACGCCATTACGTAAATTTATGGAAAAATTGGAAAATTGTAATTATGCAGTTGAATTGGGTAAAAAATTGAAATTTTCATTGGTCGGAATTGCAGGACAAGATTTAAGTGATGGTAATGCAACACTAACATTAGGTAGGTAGAAAATTATTTTTTATTTTTTTCAAAAAAAATATTTTCAAATCTAATAGAGGGAATATATTTATTTTTACATTTTTATTTGTTTATTTGTTTGTTTGTTTGTTTGTTTGTTTGTTTGTTTGTTTGTTTGTTTTCGTTAATTATTTAGCACTCATTTGGCAATTAATGAGAGCGTATACATTATCGATTCTATCAAGATTGGCAAATACTGGTAATCCAATTATTGAAAAAGAAATTGTTCAATGGGTTAACAATAAATTATGTGAAGCTGGTAAAACGACAAGTATTAAGAATTTCCAAGATTCTCAAATAGCTGATGGTAAAGTTGTTATCGATTTAATTGATTCAATTAAAAAGGGCAGTATAAATTATGATTTAGTTAGACAAGGTGGTACTGAAGAGGTAAAATCTTAAATGACTTAAATGATTTAAATCATTTATTAATTCATCATACAAATTGTTAGAGAAATACTTATATTATTACTTTTATTTTATTTATTTTACAAGGATAATTTGGCAAATGCAAAATATGCAATATCAATGGCAAGAAAAATTGGTGCAAGAGTATATGCATTACCAGAAGATATAACTGAAGTTAAACCAAAAATGGTAATGACTGTATTCGCATGTTTAATGGCAATGGATTATATTCCAAATATGGATAGCGTTCAAAATAATGTGAATAGTAATAATAGTAATTGAATTTAAATATACAATTCATTAGAAAAGACCATGACACATTACTATTATCCTTTCATTCTTCCTATTAAATTAATTAATTAAAAAAAAAAAAGTAAAAAGTAATATAAACAAAAAATAATGAAAAATAATTAAATATTTTCATACCGAATACATTAAACGTATATAATCGTTATTTTAATAATTAATTACAAAAATAATATCATTATCAAACTAAAGAAAAAAAAAAATTAATAACCACCACAACATTTATATTAATGTTAACATGAAACACAAACAGAGAGAAACAAACAGGATGAAAATGAAAGATGATAGAGTAGTGTCTAAGTTCAATAAAATAAGAAAATTAAAAATATGAGAAAACATTTTTTTTTTTTGATAAAATTGCAATTATTGTATACAAACAAGCATGTATATGTCCTCTTAAATAAATGAAAATGAAAATATGTAATAGCTTTTTAAGAATTTTACAACGATATATATATATATATATAACTATTAATAAATGCTAGCATAGTAATTATTAATAAACAGAAAAAGGAGAAAAAAAAAAATGCTGAAGTTATACAATTATCTATATAAAATATTTTAATTTAAGATAAAAGTAAAAAAATAAATAAATAAATAAATAACAAAAATATTGAAAGTGTGTGATTTGAAGGTATGACAAAAAGTAATGTGTATGTAATTACAACAATACATTACTATATTTAATTAGTAGTTAAACTAATTATTTTATAATAATGTAACATTAAATTTTTAATTGTGAAATACATAATTATTTTGGTTGAGCCAATAATTTTAAATGATAAAGTTTTCATATTTAAGTACATATTATATATTATGTGTATTTTTTATTATTATTATGATTTTTATTTTGAATTAAATTAATTCTAGAGTATCAAAAAAAAAAAGAAAAAGATACATATGCATATATTATACCCACGAGTATATAACATAAAAATATGTAATCATTTTTTTTTTTCTGTCTTGTTCAAATATTGTAATAATAATTAAACCGTAATAATTGATGCCGTGAAATAACACCAAACGAAATAACACCAAATTGGTGTTGGTTGTTTTACTTTCAATTGGAAATAACAAAAAATTTTAATTTTTGGTGGTATTTTCATTTGAAAATGAAATAACACCAATTTGACGTTATTTCGTTTTAGAATAAATTTTTGTCATATTCGTATTAGATAAAAAGTTGCTGTGAAATAAAGTTAATGGCAATAATTATAGTGAATGCATTTGCTGCATTTGTAGAAGGCAAATTTGATAAGTGTGTATGCGGGTGCATGCGTGTGTATGTGCATTTGTAGAAGGCAAATTTGATAGTTGATACATTATTTCACTTTCAAATGTGAAATAACACAAAAACCTGAAATTTGGTATTATTTCGTTTGATGTTATTTCCGGCCACTATAATAATCAACAATAATTCAGATCATACTAGTTATTAAAAAATAATAATAAAAATGAAAAAAATAAAAACAAAACATGTAGTTAGCAATTATCAATTATTATTAAATTTAATTTTATACATTTAAATATTCAGTTAATTAACAACTTACACACATAATTCAAATTACCAATTTTAATAAAAAAATCAATAAAAAATAAAATGTAAAAAAATGCAATAAATTGGGGTGTTTTCATGAATACGACATACGACGCAATTAGAACTACATGTGCAAATAAGGAATTATGCAAAAATCTAGATCCCACTTGATGCACATGCAGAACTTACTTATTTCTGATGCAGGTTTATGGGAGAAACAGATTGAAAATTTATTTGCAGCGAAAGATGCAGCACGAGTTGTAGCAAAAATTATGTAGTTAACACACATTCACTATTTTGTTTGCAGCAAAAATTGACATTGAATACAACAACAACGAAAACAACAATACAAATGAAAATTTTATTTGACACTTTGACAGTACGCTAATATTAGTTTTTATGTTATGTTGGAATTGATTATTTTTTATTTTGTTCTATTGGTTAAACTGAAAATGTCTCCAGCGAAATTAAAATTTGAGTTGAGCTAATGTTTTTTGTTGCACGTTTCGCTGCACTGAGTTGAGTGCTGCATTTAATGTATGCTACTACCAAATGTGAATTTATGTGTTTTCTAAATTCGCTGCACTATTAGCTGCAAATTATAAATTTCAATCTGTTTCTCACATTATAGATTTATGTTTTCTCGCAAGCAACACTTTTGCAAATTTATGTTTCTGAATTACATTCAACATGCAGTAGTTACTTACTTACAAATTTAAAAAAAAAAAAACCAAGAAATATGAGATAAATAAATAAAATCATTGAATAATTACACAACAAAATTGATAAACAAAAATACAATAGTTCACAAGTAATACGATGTCATATTGTGTTGTTATTTATGTAATATGCATTAGTAAAACAAAAACTGCGTAATTGACTTAGATTTGCGAAGAACGATGAACTTACTTGCTTGCAGTTTTACTTTTAGATGAGCTGTTTGAGCAGATTCGGAGTTTTAGATGCACTGCAATTAAAAAAGTGCAGTTTATAATTTCTGACTATGTATCTCCTAATCTTAGAACATGATAACTAGCAATCAAATGTTAATTATACAATGTGTATCCGCATGCGAATGATATAGACAAGAATGTAAGAATAAAAACGATGACAACACTTTACTTCTTCTTTCGCTATTGTGAAAAATGAAACTGATTTTAAAAGAATTGGTTCTAATTTAATTTCAAAATACATATTGAATTGAATTCCGTTTCTGAGTTTTTGATTGATCGATTGATTCTATCACTTATTATTAATAATTAAAAAGAGAATTACATGGTTCATCCTATCTCTAATTCCAATAATAAAAAATTATCTACATATTTCACTCTTAGTATTGTAGATTAAAAGAAATTGATTCAATTTATTGTTTTTTAGTAATGCAGAAAAAAATGAATTCATTCTACTTCTGATTATTAGTAATAATATTGTTTTAGTAGGCACGTACGAAATCATAAAAATAAAATGTAATCCGTTATTTTTCTGTCATAAATTTTTCAAATTTATAATAAAGTTTTATGGTTTTATGTTTTATGATCATTCAAATAATGAAAGTGAATCTATACTATTTTCAGAAATTGAAGTCAGTACAGGCAAGATAGGCATGCTTTTCTATATTCTTTCACATTGCGTTTGTATAAATCTGTCTCGTGTGTGGGGTGATCAGATCTCAATTTCAATCAAGACAGAGATATATTATTCAGAATTTCCTACAAAATATTATATGTGAAGTTATCAGAAACTCATCGGGTAACTTTTTCCATAAGCACAATACTGACTTCGATTTCTGAAAATAGTATAAAGTGTAAATTGTAAATGTAAGAAAATTCGGAATCACAAGAATTGATTCTGAACCAATTCTGAAATTATTCCGTTTCCAACATTGTTGGTTATATAAAAAAAAAAAAAATGTAACACATTTTGAATTTAAATGCGAAATTACTTTTGCATTGTCTTGTAAGTTTCTGTTAATGGGATCATTACTGTGCGTTAGTAAATTGAATTAAATTTCAATTCATGAAATCACTATAAAACAAAAATTACTTTTGTTTATTTGTACATTTTCACACACAAATACACTGATCTATATATTTACCTGACGCCGACATACATATATTATAGGATTGATACCATTTGATGTAGAAAATGAATCACAAGCCTAACTAAACAAACTTTCTGCAATTAAAGAATGAAATATACTAGAGGAAAAAATCGAAATAAAAACAACTACATAAAAATTTCTATTCACAAAATTGGTCAAAAAAACAACCGATATTATTTGATATCAGAGTTAGATATATTTTCAATACTTTTCAGTACATTATCATCTTTAAGGGTTTTGCTTGACTTGAGCACAGACAAATAAATACCAGATACACATTTCAGTATAGTTGGATTTATATGGAAAACGTTAATGCGCAATTAGTGTTGGATGAAGTATTTTCGTCCAAGTAAAATACTTGAGTCACTAAAAGTCTAATGCCAGGCATATATATCAAATGTCTGTCTCATATATCAATAAACTGAGTTGTATTTAAAATGTAAATAAATGAATATAATATATAATACACCTAGAGATGATTTGAAATCAATAGTCAGGAGGTATAGAGTTCATTGGATGAAATTTATAAACACCATTTATTTATGTTTCACAAGCGGAATCAAGTAAATAATAATTGTATGAAGTTAAAAAAATTAATCGTAGATAGTATGAGTTTATTTTGCAATTAAATATTAGAAAATAATATTGAAAAATAATAGTAATAATAATAATAAGAAGAAAAATATGTATGCTTTTGTTAAACCTCTTAATATACCAGAAATATGCATTTCATGTGGTTAATTTTTTTATTTCATATACTACATACACACACATAATTATAAATAATATGTAATATGTTTATAAATAATAATTATTGTAATTAAATAATATATTTATTAAAAATATATATACACACACACACATACCTTATATAATATGCAATACATATAAGAAAATACATATAAAAAATGCTTATATTATCATTTTCAAAAAGAATACAAGCTTCTTGAAGATTTGTTTGCTTAATCTTTTTGATAATGATATTTTGTGAAAGAATAAAATAATAAATTATGTAATTATGTATTAATTATATTTACTTTAAAATTATCCTTAATATTATTAATATTATAGTATTATTATAAATATGAGATAATAATTTTTAATTATTAATTGTATTTTATATATACATACAGTGGCTCTCAGTCAAAACTGTACAAAGATAAATTTCATATATTTTTGGCTCTATACTGAAAAATAATAACCGCAATGTACTATCATGAATACATATCATTTATTAAGGGGTTATAAACATAAATATGTACAAAATTTCAGGTCAATAACTGTTAATTTGTAAAATTTATAGAAAAAAGAAAGCAATAACACTTAAATTTAGCTCACAGTCAAAACTGTACAAACTATTAAAAGTTGTTTAATTTGTATAGCTATTAATCCTGATAATGCAATTATTGTAATTTTTGATACGACTTAATCTTCTATAGTCACTAGGGTTTATAATTTGAATTATAAACAGTGATTAAAATTTTTAGAAAAGTTTTTAGTAGAATCTTGGGACTCTTACAGTGTGTTTCACTACAGAAAGCCTTCGATTTTATCTACAACCTTTTAGTTACGGGTACAATTTTTTGCCTATGTAAGGAGCCATTGAATCTCTAATTTGCAGTATAATTTTTTTTGCTGTAAGTGGCATTAATTAGTTTTTACAATATTAAAAGTGAAATGAGTTCATATTACAAGGTGTGGTTTGAAACAGCATTTTTAGTTAGCCATCCTAAGGGACCAAAAATGACCGTAGCAGAAGTAGCTGGGTATCTGAAAAAATCAAGATTCTTCATTTGAATATGGAATCAATGTTACCTGGAAACTGGTTTTGTATATGACGTGCATAAAAAGGACAGGCCTCGATCGACAAAAAAGGGCAACGATAAGACAATAAAGAAGATATTTTTAGAAAATCCTTCAATATCGATTCGACAAGCACATGAAAAATTATCGAAAAAGGGTATAAATATCTCCACTTCAACTATTCAGCAACGTCTCAAAGAATTTCAAATAAAAAACTTGTCAACGATGCAAACACCTTTATTGACAAGTTCCCATATGGAAAAAATGTTACTATGGGCCCGAAAGAATATTAACCGAGATTGGAGTGATGTAGTCTTCATGGATGAGGCTTCTTTTCTCGTTTCAAATCTTTTGAGACGTGCTTGGACGAAAAAAGGTGAACGGTACATAGAACATACTGTAAAACACCCTGCAAAGGTGTACGTTTATGGGGCCTTTTGTCAAAAGGGATTCGGTTATTTGATATGCTTCACGGGGATACTGGATGCGAAACGAATGACCAAAATATATAAAAATGGGTTGTTGCGATCAACAAATTATTGGTTTGGACACGGAAATTGAGATTGGATTCTTCAAGAAGACAATGACCCCAAATATCGGAGTCAACTTTACACCCAGTGGAAATCTCAAAATGGAATCAATACTATGGATTAGCCTTCAAAATCCCCAGATTGTAATCCTATTGAAAATGTGTGGGCTTACATGAAGCAGAAATTGCGGGGGTTAAAAATAAAAAAACACAAATCATTTAATTCGAATGCTAAAAAGAATTTGGAAGAACCTTACCGAGGAGTACGCCAAGAAATTAGTGGAAAGTTGTGATGAAAGATGATGCCATGTTATTGAAGCGAGTGGAGACTGAACGAGCTATTGAATATAACGTGAATTAGAGTTTATATAGCTGATTAAAATAAAGTATATACCTAGTCAAAACAATCATTCGTTTTTTATTTTTTGCAGGCTTTCTGTAGTGAAACACACTGTACTTCCATTGGAAATCGTAAATTCGCGGTATGTATAAAATTATACAAGCAAAATGAAAAATACCACAAAATTGCAGATACTGTTAGTTAGAAGAACTCATTCAACAATTGAATACATAATAAAAAAACATTCAAGGACACTGCAGTTTGGAAAATAAAAAAAGAAAGTCCACTAAGAAAATTTTTACTGAACGATGGATTGTGAATAAAATAACACAAAATCATTTTTATAGTCCCGTGAAATCGGCTACTGAAGTTTAAAACCAATTAAAAAAAAAATTTAGTGCAGAAACAGTTAGAAGGGCATTGAGAAAATATGAATATAATAGTCGTGTCACTAGAGAAAAGTCGTACATTAAGATAAAAATCATGCATTCAGAAGAAAATTCGGCAAAATGACTTCTGGAGCAGCGTTATTTTCGTCGAAAAATGCATATTTAATCTTATACTCGGTCTGAAGGAAGGGCTAATGTTTGACGACAAAAGAATCAGAAATTCAGTTCAAATAATATTCTTACTGCATTCAAACACTGTGGTGGGTCAATAAATGTTTGGAGCTGAATGTCGGCGATGGAAGTGGTCAATTTATAATTCATTGATGAAATTAAGAATAACAGGATATATTTATAAATTCTAAAGCCTAATATTCCATTTAGTTGTTCTAAATTTGTTCTTATTGGTAATTTTAAGTACAAACAAGACAATGAATCAAAACATACGGCCCATGTAAATAGACTTATGTGTCTTTATAATTGCTCTAAAGTTATAAAATCCCCACCTTAATCTCTATATTGTTATGAATTTATAGAACGGTTAAGAAAAACAAATTAAAAAACATAACGTAACATCAATAGATTCTTTGAAGAAAGCTTTGACTTTAGAATGGAATTCTGCAGACGTTTCTTATACGAGAAATCTAGTCGAATATATGCCAGGACGAATTGCAATGGCTACAAAAAATAAAAGATATCCTGTTAAATATAAAATTTGGATACTATCACACAAAATATGATCAATATCCTTATTAAAAATTATAAATTAAACAACTTTTAATAGTTTGTACGGTTTTGACTGTGAGCTAAATTTAGGTGTTATTGTTTTCTTTTTTCTATAAGTTTTACAAATTAACAGTTATTGACCTGAAATTTTGTACATACATATATGTTTATAACCCCTTAATAAATGATATATATTCATGACAGTACATTGCGATTATTATTTTTCAGTACAGTTTTGACTGAGAGCCCCCACTGCACATGAAATTAATTAATAAAATTAAATTTAATTCAAAATGGAAAATTTACTACAAAAAAAAAAAAAAAATCGATTGAAAAATAATATAAATTTATCTATCTGTCTACCTTTAGTATAATAAAATAATGTTTGAACAATTTTTAATATTTATTTGTATTCATCGAATGATTTTTACACTATGCATATACATATACTATGTATATTTACATGAACATAAAGTCTAGAAATCACTTCGTTGAATGCCCTGGTTCACCCAGAAAAAATATTAAACATTATTATACATACAGTATATGATAAATTTTATTTTATTTTATTATTATTATTATTTTTTTTACAATTTTTTCTATTGTAAGAATCATAAATATTGAGAATATTTTGTACAAAACTTTTTTTTTTGTTTGTGTAGTTTGTAATTTTTATTTACTTTGTATTTCGGTGAAATATTTTTATTGGCAATATTAATTTTAAATTAAAATTTTTATATTTTTAATTGAAAAACAAAACAAAAGATCAGATGATATTTTTTGATGATTTGATTAATTATTATTATAAATATTTGTGTTTAGGAAATACATAAATATATTAAATCAAAAAATAAAATAAATAAATGAATAAAATTAATATGAAAAAATATCCTTAAAAATTATTTGAATTATTTGTGATCCTGAGGAACAAAAAAAATTATTTAAAAATATGTGTTGTGTTTTTTTTTTTTATTTTTTTTTAATAATAGTATAGAGATTTATTTTTATTTTATTTTATGTTCGCTTTTATAAAATAAAAATATTTACAAATATACGTAAGAGAGTTTCTTTTTTTTTTTTTTTTTGTGGTAACATTCTTCTAATATAAGATTTAAATAAAAATACATTACATACATTTATGTATTAATATAATTCGAATAAAGAAGAAATATATATAAAAAATAAATGAAAATTATAAAAGAAAGGAAAAAAAAAATTGTAATTTCTATTTAATTCATATTTTCATATTTTCAAAATTTCAAATTGAAACAGAGTTAAAAAACAAAAAGATTAATTTAAAATGATCAATAAAAATAGTGCCATTATGAAAAATAAGATCTACTTAAAAATGATTATAAAATGTGCAATTATTTTTAAATCACAAAAAAAAAAAAAAAAAAAAAATTTTGAATAAGTAAAATGAATGAATGAATTATTCTGAAAATTTTTAAAAGTTTAATTAAATTTAGCTTGAAATTACTCAAGTTAAGTCAATTTGATGTAGATTGGACTCAAAATAAAATAAATATTCAGATTAAATTTTTGTAACGTATATGGTTGGTAGATATAGGGCAGCAAATCCATGATCATTCATTTGTCTGCTACCGCTATAACACAAATCAATATAATGTATATGACATAGAAAGATTTATAATTATTATAGTATAAACACTTTCATATCATTTAAATTTTTCGAATCGGTTTTACAAAATTCGATAAATTAATCGAATTGAAACGCTTTATATCGATATCAAAATGAGTATAAACGGCTCTTACTGGTTTAACAAAGCATGCTGACAGCTTGACAATAAAAACAGCTGATTTAGTTAAATATTAATATAAGCACCGCAATATTAATATATATTTTCCTTTGATTGGTTAACCTGGGGTGGGTTCACGTAAGGTGATTGGTGATAGGTGATAGTTAAAAAGTGATCACCGAAAAGTAATTGTTCGTGTAAGGTGATCACCAAAAAAGTGATGGAATTTGAAACGCGGCGAATTCCACAGTACATTTATAGTTGTCAAACGTCAATCAAAACAAATAAAAATTTAAATTGTGAATAAGAATAAAAGAAAATTGAATAACGTTTTCGTCTATAGCATTTTTTATTTCAGATTCTGAAAATGAATCTCAAATAAAAATAATTAGGAGAAAAATGCGAGATAGCAATAATCCCTTAGAATTACTGGATGTTCAGTAAATTGCAATTATTCATGGAGAATTTCATTGTAAAAATAACACAATATTATATGTACATATTTTAAATTACAAAATGATTTAAATAAATTATACACCATCAACAGCAAACACCAATTGTATGCGATTATGAGTATTTTTTGGTTAGGTAGAAGAAGAATAATAGTAAAAATTAGAAAAGTGACACCTCAAATGCTATCACCTCAAAGTGATAACATTTAGTGATAATTTTTGGTGATTGTCACCATACGGGAACCTAAATTTGAGGTGACTATCACCTATCACCTTACAGGAACCCACCCCTGTTTTATAAAACGATTTATCTTAAATCGATATATTGGCTCTGTTCAAAAACGTCAAATATTGATTACAGAAAAGTATAAATGCAGTGGCAGCTTTTTAGTTGCTGCTGCCATAAAGCAGATGTAGATTTTATAAAAAGCAGTCATTCATAGTTTTTGAACGTTTTACCTGACTGTGTTTAGTGCTTGTATTTTATAATTATTTAAAAATGAAAACTCTAGTTAGAAATATTTGTATAAACATCTTAATAATTACAATTCACCATTATTTGTGTAATACTACGTACTACTTTTACGACATTTAGCAAACAACCCATCAACCATCAACACTTTAAACACTGCACATATGCACTGCATTATGCGTATAAATTTTGATATACTACGTTTTTAAACAACTGCACTGCTTTGCCTGCATGTTTTTGAACGCTTTGCATTGATGCAAAGCATATTTTAACGTTTTTGAACAGGGCCATTGTCATTATTATATTAGATGAAACGGTATTCAAACCAGTTTTTATTATAGCGATTTAACAGCAGATATAACCGTATCATGTATAAGGGAGTTTTTGTATTAATATTAACACGAATTAGGACTGGAAGAATTATCATTGATTTGCTGCCGTGTATTTACCACATTAGTAATAAGATAACGGTTACAAATATTATTTTTGTGTCTAATTTGAAAATTTTGATTAAATTAAGTAATTAAAACTTCAAATTAGACAAAAGTCACAAGTCAAAATCAAAAACGAACAACAACAGTTATGTTAAAGGAACAGAAAATTTTACTTAAGTCATTGACAGATATCTTATAGTTGGTACCTTCGCATCAGATGGCAACCGATAGTATCTAAAAATGTTATCCAAATTAAAGGAAAACTAGTCATTTTATGACTGGTAGTGGAGTCTTCCTTCCCCCAAATAATTGGGAATAACGCTAATAAAAAGAAGAACAAATCGAATTAAATCAAACTTCTGACTTGAGTTATTTCCAGAAAAATTCAGTTAGACCTCAAAAATGGAAATTAAAAAAAAATATTTGATGACAATTCAATTCATATTAATGTAATTAGAAATAAAAATGAAAATAAAATTTACACACACACATACATAACTTATAACGAATTTAATACAGAATTTACAAAGTAGCATTTAAAGAAAAATGAAAAAAAAAAACTAAAAAATGAATTATAAATAAAAATAAAGAATGAACATGATTACGATTACTCATATTACACACAAAAAATATAATAACAAAATAATAAATAAAAAATAATAATGCATACATACAAGATTATTAACGATAGTATTATAAATGAATATTATATTTTATTCATTTTGATACAATATTTTTACCTTTTTATATACTGTATTTATGTAATATGCAAAACGAAAAAAAAAAAAAAAATTAATTGCAAATAAAAAGCCTTTTTTCTGAAAAAAATAAAAAAAAAACGTAAATAAAATAAAATAAAGGAAACATTTTGAAACAAATTTAATATGCGAGTTATTAATGATTTTTGAAAATCTCTATTTAATGTGCATCCTGTCGTTTCTAACATTCATTTACAGCAAAATTATGGAAAAAAACTTCTCTAACTAATTATGATAAACAAGAGTAAAAATAAATTTTTTCAGAAAATTATCTTAAATTCCTAATCCTGTATACGTGATTATGAAATATTCAAATTTCCTTATTTAAAAAAATTCAATCTAAATGGATCTGATAACTGACAGTATTACTGGAATGATTTTCATGATGAACAAATGATATGGGTTGCTTTTGGATTTATTGGCAAAACTCCCAATCTTATAGGTATCTAAAAACATCGATGATAAAAAATGCCGAGAATCATTGAAATTCATTTTGGATGAATACACTGTGATTATACAGGGTGTTTCCGTTAACACCCGACAAAAGAAAACCACGAATAAGGCTCATCGAGAGGAACAAAAAATCGTTTTTGAGGGGGGAGGGGGAAATATCAACCATTTAGCCGCTAGAGGGCATTAAAGTTTTTCTTCTGATTTTTCCACTAAACACCATGTATTTTCGTTATTTTACAACCCAGCTAAAAAAATATACAACCAATGCGATAGGAGACTCCTTGCCGTTTTATTTGACGTATAATTTACCCCTGTTGCCCAGCCCCTTCAAAAGTTATGGACAGTCAAATTCAAAAACATACACTTTTTCACCTGATTTTTTGGAGAAAATCGATGATTTCTCGAAAAAACACCCGATTAACATGCAATTTTTTTTTTTCGTCCGTATAAAGTCTGATTCTTTCTGAAAAATTTTTGTTTTCATTTTACCTTGTTATCTCTTTTCGTTGCCAGAGATATAGCAATTTATGTCAGTTAAGGTTTTAGTCAATTTCTGGAAATCCCAGAAAATTTTTCATTTTTACATTCAATTTCCAGAAATTAGGTACATACTAAAAATGCTCAACTGACATAAATGGTCGAAATGAAACAGATTGATTTTTTTGGAAAAATATTTTTATTTAAAATGAAATGAAAATAAAATCCTGTACATAATAAAGGCTGAATTTCCGAATCGCTAGCTCATAATATCGAAACAGGACAATTTTCAGAACGGTATTAATAGTCCGTAGAGAATAATTTATATTAATCTTTTCTTATAAATATTAAAAATGTTTAAAAAAAGTGAATTTTAAAATTTGAAAAAAATTCAGAAAAAAGTGTTTCCAATTTACCTTTTACTAAAAATTTAAAAAGAAATGCAATTATATTGAATTTAAATTTACCGGTGCCCTGAAATAAGGCCGTACGAAATTAAGTCATATGGTCATATTTCAAATATTTAATTTCTAATAATCTTAAAGTTTTTATTAGAATTTTTCTTCTTTTTAAATGGAACTGACAACTAAGCTTAAATTTAGGTTAGAAGTAACGAAAAGTTGGAAATAAGCATTAAGCAATGAAAATTGAAAATCATTTTTCTTACTTTTTGATCGGCATGGAAATTGAATCCGTGACTTCATAATCTGTAGGTAAATTTAATTGATCTACCGCGGAGACACTGAATAACCCTCATTATACACTGTTAATAAGTTTTCTTTTAAATATGAACATTAATTTTCTTTTATATTCATTTCACCCCTTGGTATTACTTTTGAGTAGATTTTTGATTATTTTTTGAATTGAATAATGACGCTTCTACATTCAATGCAGTGACTTCAACTTGGACTTCGACTTTCGATTTCACAGTATACTTAACTCATGTAAATGTAGATGTCAAGTCTACTGCATTGAATTTGAATGTAGAAGTTCTAATACATATCCATTAAATCAAAGTCGAAGTTGAAGTTACTGCATTGAATGTATACTATTTTCAGAAATTGAAGTCAGTACAGGCAAGATAGGCATGCTTTTCTATATTCTTTCACATTGCGTTTGTATAAATCTGTCTCGTGTGTGGGGTGATCAGATCTCAATTTCAATCAAGACAGAGATACATTATTCAGAATTTCCTACAAAATATTATATGTGAAGTTATCAGAAACTCATCGGGTAACTTTTCCCATAAGCACAATACTGACTTCGATTTCTGAAAATAGTATAGAAGCGGCATAATATTTTGATTCACGAGTATGTACATTTTTTTAAGTTCATATTAATTACATATCAATTAAATTTTATGCTTCATTAATATTTAATTTTAAACTAACAAAAGTCTAAGAAAAATCACTTAAAATCCTTAGAGAAATAAAGAAAAATGAAACAAATTTTATTTATTTATTTTAATTAATAATGCATTTAATTATTATTTTTGCTCCTTAGAAATTTGAATGAATTTATTTTAATTAAAGAGTAAATGAAATGTGCGTTAATTAAATTAAATAATAATAATAATAATAATCTAAATTAAAAGTTTTCTTCATCGAAAAATACGTATAATTTAAATATTTTAATTAAACAAATTGAATCACAGTTACAAATAATTTACCGATTTAATTAAGTAATTCCATTTTTATTGTATTCATTTTAAAATTTATAATATATGTAAGATGTAAGAGTAGTAGTAGTAGTAGTAGTGGTAGTAGTATATGAATGTATGTATGTATATGTACTTTCACTTCTCAATGATTTCTTTATTTACTGTAACAGACTGTAAGTATATGTATGTATTTATTAGAACGATTACGATTACTACACACAATTTGCATCACTTTTTGTAATTAAACGGTTGTAAAATCATGTAATATTTTGAATTTGATTGTAAATTGTTAAATAATTTAAAATTAATTTACCCAGTCAAGCGTTAATATGAAAATGATTTTTATTTTTTGTAAATTATTTTTGTTTTTTTATTTTTGGTTAACTTCTTTCGGTTAATATAATGTGGTGTATGTAGGTAGCTAGTATGTATGTACATTATTTTGGCGTGATTGTTAAATTTTTTAAATTTTTCTCAACTTTATCGATTAATTTTTGTTCATTTTTTTTTTAGTTAGTTTAGTTACTGTGCTAATGCCTCCTTTAATATGATCTGTTGCTGCTGTTACTATGGATGGTGAACTGCCATAATACAATTGATCATCGTCATCGTCATCATCGTGCTCATGATGTTCTTCAACGATGATTTTCTTTTTCGGTTTAGATTTTAATAATTTTTTAATAATTTTTTTTTTCGTTTTTCTCGGCTGAATTGTTTTGTAAACCGGATGATAAATAATTTCTTCTGGTGCATCCTTATGATATGTATCATCATGCGGATCATATACTTCATATTCTGTATATTCAGGATGTTTATGACGTATCGTATATTGTTTTGGATATTTTGCACGTAACTCATATTCCTCGTAATGTCCTACTGGTATTTTTTTAAATATTTTAACTTTTTTTTTTTGTTTCTGACGTACTATAATGGGTAATGGAGGTGGTTTTCTTGGATGAAATTCTGTTGGATGTAATCTATAATTGGTTTTTTTAATTCTTCTTCCTTTTTTATTATCCTCATCATCGTCGTCATCGTCATCATCATAATTTCGTTTACGTTTAACAGTGATTCCTTTCGGTTTTGGATCAAATGTATACGAGCAACTTTCTGATTTTGCACCAGTATCTGGATTTCTACATAATAAACATGCTTGACCATTTCTATCTATAATTGAACAATATGGATCATCAAAATCATCTGATAAATGTTTCACTTTATCGTAAGCATCTTCAATATCCTCACTAATCGATTTTTCATCGTCATCATCATCACTCCAGGATGTTGGAACTGCATGAAGAGCTTCTGCTTTTGGTGCATTAGGACCATTCAAATTTTCAATTGTTGATTTTTTATTATCATTAAAGAATGGATCATTTTTCATTGTTTCACGTTTCCTTCGTGTTTTTCCGTCATCTTCTTCACTATCATCATCATCTTCAATTCCATATATTTCACTGCTTTCTTCTTCAGATATATCATCATACGTTATATACGGTCTTAGATCATTTTTATTCATTTCATATTCTAATGATGCATCAATATCGTCATCGTTATATGTCTTTGTATCAATTTTCACTTTTGGCTTTTTAATTCTAATTGTTTCTTCATTACGTTTACCATCTTTTTGTACATATCGTGTTTCTCGTATATCCAATGTTGATTGTGGTGGATATATTATTGATTTTGATTCAATATATTCATTAGCACCTTGACAAATATTTATCACATTCCTACATGATATTAATATGAATATCCAAAGCTGTAAAAATTATTCAAATATCAAAAAGGAAATACTTAGTAATAAAAAATAAATCCGTTACAGTGGCACTAAATTTTATTTATTTATTTTTTAATTTTATTAAAAAAACACACACTTACTTTCATGACTGTTTTTAGTCTTATTTCTGAAAGAAATTAAAATAGACTGCCATTATTATGCATTTTACAAATTCTTTTATAATTTTAGCTAAGACATTACGTATTAAAACTCTTTTAATTCAATACAAACACACACACCACCGTATATCTATACCTTTATACTTGTCTAACAAACAGCCAAATATTTGTATTGACTTACATTGGCTTGACCAATCAACCATAATGAACTGAATGATGGAAATTTTGTGATAAAATTAACAAAAATATTTTTTTCAAAATAAAAAAAAAAAAAACAATAACAAAAAAAAAGACATGTAATTCAAATAACATTTAAATTTGATTTTTCTTTCCATTTATTAATAATATGTGTATACAATAATATACATTATGTACATATTTCATTTTAATTGATTTACAATATGTAAATTTTGTCTCTTTTTTGAATCTTGAATTTATAAAATTTGTAATTATCAAAAATTCAATCAAAACAAAACATGAAAATTGTATTGTATTATCTATCTATTTATTGTGTATGTATTTTGAAAGAAAGAAATTTTTTAATTTTCATACTAAATCTTATGTAAAGTTTTTCGTAGTTTAATTTTTAATTTTTTTTTTTACAATTAAATGAGAACGTACTATCTATTATCTACATATTATATGTGTATGTATTATTTAAAATTTTACAATATCGCAATATATGTAATTACAAGTACAAGATTAAATTATTTTTTTTTTTTAACTAAAAATCTAGTACAAGTAATTAATCTAGTAATTAGTCATTGTAAAAAATTCAAAAAGAGGGCAATAGGTTTTACAAATTAAGTAAGAATATGGTATACTATATTTGCTATTGTTTTTATTGATTGTATATTTTAATATTTTCTTGTACTATGTATTTTACACATACATATTATCATAGTAAATATTTAATAAAAAAAAAAAAAAAATAAATTTCATATACTTTGTATACCATTTAAAACATTTTGCTGACTAATTTTTGTTTTTTTTTATTCTTATTACAATTGTTATAGTTATCGTAACTTTAATTCTGTTAAATTTTTCATAATTATATTATTAATATTAAAATGTAATTTTCGTGGCCAGAAGAATAGAAATAGTTTAAAAAAATTTTTTTTTTTTTTGGTACAGACAAAATAACATCATAGTTCACATTCAAAGTATAAAATAAAAATTTAACATTGACTTACGAGAGTCATAATTTATTTTTAAATAATTCAAATATATTACATGTGTTTTAAATTATTACTTGATGAACAAATTTATTTATTTATTTAAAAAATTTACAAAAATTCAAATAAAAACAATAGAACATTTAGGTACATATAAATATATATTATATATAAATTTTAATTTTTTATATTTTTTACTTATAGTTAGTGAACATGCCGTAAATGCTTCATGAATTCCATTCGTGACTTTTGTTTGTTTCAATAATGTCTTTAGAATAAAGTTACATTTACAATTCAGTGTAGATTTTATGTCAAAGTAGATATCTCATACCTTTTTCATTTTCATTCAAGAAATTCTATAGAAAATTCTAGCGAAAATTTCATTAAATTTAGTTTCATATGAGATTCTATTTCTACTTTGTATTGTAAATGCAATTAAAAAAAATCAATTTACTCTGAATATTGTAAATGACCCTTAAATTTATAAAGCAATATAATAAAAACTTCAAATATAAATGATTATACATGTATGTACTTTGTTTGGTATGTACAATCAATAAAGTACATACTTCTTTCATTAATCTTATATCATAATTACATACATATTATTGTTATTTTATCTATTACACTTAATTACTATGATTGCCTTATTTCAATTCTCTCTGCAAAATATTGTGGCTGTGTTATTTTTTGTACACCAAAATTTTTATTATTATTACAATTATTATTTGAATTTTTCAATTTATTTTGTTGTTTTTGTGATCTCAATTCCTTTCGTTTTTCTCTAATTAAATGTTTTGTTTCTTCCGGATTTAATTCTTCCCATCCACCATTATTATCTTCGGTCCAATCTTCTAAGTCAGGCTAAAAAATAAAAAACATTTTTTTTTAGAAAATGAAAATGAAAATGAAAAAAACAAAAAAATGTAATAATTAATTAAAATATTTTTTATTACCGATACGGCAATAGGAATATCAACTTTTGCTTCTAAACGTGAAAAATCAGTCTTTTGTTGATCTTCGGTTTTTATAAACAATACAGGCTGAGGTTTAATTTTCGGTGTCATATCCTATTAATTAAAAATAAAATATATGTAAATTATGTGGGCTCAAATAAAAATCATTTTTAATGAATATTTTTTCAAATTATATAGATATGTGTACTTGGAAAAAATCTGGTTCTGGATCTGGTTCCTTTGGAGTCGGTGGTCTTGCTAACTTTTGTCTGTATTGTTCAATATGTTCTTCAACAGTTCTAGGTGAATCATCCCATGAATTCCAATCTCTTTCATTCTGTATGAATATTAAAAAAAAAAAAAAAATAATAAATCTTTTAAATTAATTTTATCTGAATAACATCTTTACAAAAAACGTCCAGCATCAGGAAAAAAATTTCATATGTGTGTGAATGTAAAAGATGAAATTGTCATGACAACACTGATTGATTGTAATTAAAGTAATGGAATTATATTATTATTAATTATAAATATTGAATTAGCACTTACATCAGGGCATTTTCTTTGTTGGCCAAATTCTTTTACAACACTTATGGTCTCTAAGTTTTCAGATTCCGATAATGATTGTTTACGACGTCTTGAAAAACAGCATAATGCTCTTCTAAATATTCCAATAATACTTAAAATAATCACTTTAAAACGACCACATAATTGATTTAAAATCATTTTTCATTCGTCAGTTTTTTTTTTTTTTTTTTTTTAATAAATTTCAATATTTTAAAATTTTATTATTATTATTAAATAAATGTAAAAGATTTTAGTTAATTATTTTTACTAATTTTTTACTAATTACTATTATTTACTATTACTATTACTTTACTGACATTAACTCTATAGGAAAGGAAAACAAAACAGACAGAAGTTTTCACTTTTCAGTTTCAATTTGACATAACCTGCATAACCTTAACCAGTTAAATGTGAAGTGTGAATGTGATTAAAGTCAAATATTTTTCGCGATTTTTTTTGTCATTGATAATAGATGTCGCAACAATAATTAGAAAGCTGAAAATTATCGGAAATGGAAAAAAAATGTCGTTATAAAAATGAAATTAAGTAAATTCAAAATAGAAAATATTTTTATTCGAGATTCAAATAAAATGCATGCATACCAAAATGTATACTATATCTATAGACTGTTAATAAATTTTTATTATTTTTTTAATGTATTTTTAATACATAAACGGCAGCATTAATTTTTATTATTTCAATTAAGGAATAAAGTATTAAAATTTTAGTAGAAAATAAGTTAAAAATGAGTGTATTTTAAAGCTATGGCATATAATATGTTCTACTACATTCATTACAATATTCATTTAAATATTTCTCAGTACATACATTTATAAAATTCAATTCCATATGTGTATCTTAAGGCAAATAAAATATGATTAAATTCTATAGTACCTACATGGACTGGGACTCTGTATACTCAAAGGAAAAGTGAAAAAATAAAATCAATTCAATGTATGTACACAAAAAGATTTTTTTCTATTTTGATGTTATATATTTATGTAGAATATATATTTAAAATTCAATTTTATATTATACATATATACAATGACTTTAATAATATTGTAAATAGTGAGAAAAATTTTTTAAAAGTCACGTTTTCATACGAAATTTTACAAATAAATTTTTATGATATTTGGTTTTGATTTTTGTCTTATTATCATCATAATATAGTATGTTAAGTGTTAACATTGAATATATGTATTCACGGATAAAGAGAGTTTATTTATAATAAATATTTTTTTGAATTTAATTTTTTAGATTTTCTTTTTATCTTGTCATCATATATGTATGTAGATAATTTTCGTTATCTTTTGTTTTCCTTTTTGTAATGGAAAACTGATGTACATAAAATTGAAATAAATTTCTTTCTTGTGAATAATTATTTTTATACAAAATTTAAAATCTTTTATAGAATTAACTATCCAATATCTATTCTATGTTAATAAATTAGATATACATATACACAAGTATATATACATATATTTAAAAGAAATAAATTTAGAGTAGGTAGGTAAGTGTAGATACATTATATTTTATAACAAAAATCATGTACATATACGTATTTACAGAATAAAGGATGAAAAATTAAGTTTACGTAAGCATAAAATTCTCGTACATCATATATAAATATGTACATATAAACATAATCTATTATATGAATATGATCATACATCATATTACATAAATAATATACGACTTACTCTGCACTATAGCAGCATTAACAACGTAGAAAATCAAGAAGTACAAAGTAAAAGAATTAACTCCAATTTCAAACTCATATGCGTCTATGTATATAGACGAAAATAGGATGTTCAATTAGAATTCATTAGAACATCCTAATATATGTATGTGCCTACTACATTTACAAGATAATCGAACATTATTAAGATACGAGTAAAAATTAAAAAGAAATACTTTTTGAAAAGTTCACGGATAAATGAGCTGATAAGAAAGAATTCAAAAAATAAAAGTTCAATATTAATTAGCATATAGATAAAACGACCCCATATACCTAATCATTTAAAAATGACTTGTATACGCATACATATATAAATGAATATGTGCTATGCTAATAAACTATATACCTAATAAACTCAGTAACAAAAAAATATTTTGAATTTTTCATATTATTCCCCTGCCCTAAGGGTGTTTATTACAATCATAATTAATATGTACATACCTATAGAAATGTCACGGTTCAAATAAATATGCAATGAAGACATAAATAAAATTTTTAATATAACGCGTATGCATAACTACATTTGTATGTAGAATAAAATCAATTTCTATAATTTTTATGAACTTAAAAGAAAAATCCTGTACATATTTTAAAATGAATTTAGAATGTTACATTTCTAAACGATATTATTAACGATATTAACGGCCATTAGTAACGATATTTTTCGCTAAATTTCTTTTTGAATTTACTTTTTAGTAAATAGCCTGCCTATAATTCATTTTATAAAGAAGAATGTGTACCTATATACATATGTACATGAAAAATATAATATTATATAGATTTTAGATTTATATAGTTACTTTTACTTTACTATAAAATATTCCGTAATATATTTACTCGTAAATCATATGTTGTTGTTGTTGTTGTTGTTGTTTGTTAGGGGGGAGGTATGAAACCAGAGCACTCAGACGTAACGCTGTCCATTGTACTCGAAGCCCCCGTCTAGTCAAACTTCTTCGTTGCTCTCAGATAACGAAGGAGTTCCACTCGACTTTCAGGCCCAATTTGTTCGGGTCTAATGACATCAGTGCCAAAAATGCGCATTCTAATAGCGGAGAAGGCCAAGCACTCACACAAGAAGTGTTCCGTGGTATCCTCCTCCTCTCCACAAGAAGCACACAGTGCATCACTGATGATTCCTATGGTAGCGAGATGCTTTCCGCAGGAATTATGCCCTGTAAGAGCGTTGACCATAGCTCTGCAATCTTTCCTTCCCTGTTTGAGTAGGAAAGCCGCTAGAGCCCGGTTTGGCTTTTTGATAAAGCGCTTGGTTTGCCTGCACATTGGGAGATTTTGCCATAGACTCTCATGCAGATTGCCTGTGAGTGCATCTACAGCATTTTTCACCACCGTTGTGGGCACACCAATTACTGGTTCGGGGCCTATGAAACGCGTTTCGGCGCCTTCTTTAGCAATGCTATCGGCTGCCTCATTGCCTTCAAAGTCCTGATGTCCTGGTATCCAAATGAGATCCACGGAATTATGTCTTGCAACATAATTCAACCTAGATCTGCATTCGAGAACAATTTTCGAGGAGACGATAGGGCTGCTCAATGCTTTCAGCGCAGCTTGACTGTCGCTGTAAATACAAATGGACCTGCCCTTCCATCCTCTTTCAATTGTCCAATGAGCTATTTTAAGAATCGCATATATCTCCGCCTGAAAGACAGAGGTATGTGGTCCGAGTGGGTACGCATGTCTAGAACCGGAAGATTCTAGACACCAGCCGGCTCCAGCGCCATCGCCTGTTCGTAAATCATATAGTGTGGAATATTACAATATCAGATTTTAATAAAATGAAAAATAATAATTGAAATTTTTGAAGGGATTAACTTTCATTCTTTATGTATGTAATATTTTTTTTTTTATATTGAGGAATAATGTAGAATATATTTTTATTGAATATACATATACTCGTAGTTAGTATATACTTATATATGTATTTTAATTTCTTAATCATTGTATTTTATATTCTCCATCATTGAACAATATCGTACGTATGTTGTATGTACAAGTACTTATATTACATGCTCATACTCGTTTAAATACACACGTATGAAATATTCAAAAAGAGTACCTACATACTATACATAATAATAATAATAATAATAATAATAATATTGAAATAGTATACAATTTCGTAACATAACATGAAAATTAAATTTAAAGTTAATTTATTTATCTTTTGTTGTTTCGTATTTCAAAAATATCTTATTCCTTTCATAATAATCAATACAGAAGGAAACTTTATCTGAAAGAGCAATAGTTACCTGTTAATAAATCTCTACTAATCTACTATGTTTTCGTAGTGTATCGTGTACATATATGAATGATGAAAGAAAGTTAAATTTCATTCTTTTATTTATACATAATGTTATGTAATATAATACCTACATATATATATAAATGAATGTAAATGATTATAATTGTGTTTGTTAATTAATTTATTGTATAGATGAATTTTTGAAGTTTACAATATAAATTTCTTTACATTTACATATTTACATGAATAAAATTTTAATTATGTACCATCAATATAATCATATTTATGTGTATGTTGGATTTAATTTTTACTAATTTTAATTATTATTTTCATTAAAAAAGTGTCTAAGAAGAATTCTTAAGAAATTTTGGCCGAATCAAATATTAATGCACATGAAAAACTTTAACATAATACTTAGATCTGTTCGATCTGTATTTGGATTATACTCCGAGTAAGAAATTTTACTCTATTTTGTCCGATCTGTACTCGGATTATACTCTGAAAAATTGTTGAACAGCTTAGAGTAAGATCGGAGTAATCCAAATTTTACTCGGATATTACTCGTACTTTTTGCAGGAGTAAAAACTAAGATTAAACTCAGAGTACAAATCGAATATGTTTTTGACACATCATATGTTGACATAACCAATTTTGTTTGTATTTTGATTTTGTTTTAACGGAAAATAAAGAAAATAAAATGTACGGAAACATTTCTAAATTCATTAACCCGTCTGGCCAAATTGTTCAAATTGAGTAATGTAGAATAATTGTTTGTTACTTTTGTGAAATTTGAATATTTTATTTAACTTAGATCTAGCAGTGAAAAGTCATGGAGTCAGTCGAAGGAATTGGTAAAGTTCTTTCATTTGAAAAATACATTAGGGATGATTTAAATGTTCAATGTTTCAAAATAGTTTTTTATGTAATGTCTTTTCATTCGTTAGGTTTTTCTTCATCTTCACTTAAAAAATCATCAGTCGTCATCATTCAAAAAAATCAAAGTCGTCTTCCACCACAAAATCCATAATCAAATTTTATAAAGTATTCATTGTTTATTTTAATATAAATTTGAAATTTTTCGTATAGGTTTACTCTACTTTTACTCTAAGCTGTTCGATAAGAGTATAAAAAAAACAGAGTAAAGCAGCCATTTTCTATAGAGTAAATGTACTCTACTCCGAGTACAGATCGAACAGAGCTAATAATTAGAAGAGATCGAATACACTTAAAAATAAAAACACTGGCAAATAATATACAGTTTGATGTAGAAATATATCGTATTATAAATATATTCAACAGGAATAAGGAGGAATAATAAAAATTTTGATATTATTCTTTTTTAAGTTGAGGCAGATCATCTTTTCGCTTTGGTTGGATTGGATTAATCACTGAAGTAATTTCTGTTAATCATGTATTTTCTATCACCTATATATGTATATACGTATCTACGCAGTACGTGGCAGTACGCACGTAATGTGAGTTGCGAAACATAAAATTGGCGATAAAGAAACAAAATCAATTACATGATAGAGCTTATAGACTGATTTACATATTTTAACAATTTCACATAATATTTGACTTATTTTGTGCCGACAAGTAGATTCCTCATAAGATTTTTTGTCAACAATTTGCTATTCCTTCACAATTGAACTGAATAAACATAGGACCTTGGGGCCTTGGTTGATAGTGTTGTTTATTTTAATGGCAGTAATTGATAGTAATGAAAAATTATTTTTCTAAATTTTCAATATTGTCACAGGTATCGAACATGAGATTTTAAGATTTTTTAATTAAGTATAAATAAGAGTTTGCAATGTAGAGTCCTATACTGTTGAACCACCAGTCTCTCGCAATTTTGACATTGATATACAATACAGTGAATTAATAATTCTATTGACAGAATTCAATTTTTTAGAAATGAAATAAAACCCAAATTAAAAAAAAAAAAAAACAAAAACAACAAAAATGCCAAAAAAAAAAAATAACTTGCCAATCAATACCAATCTTAAGAGTAACAAGTGTACATACATAAAAGATTTCATATATCCTAAATATGTTCTTATCAACCATATAAAATTTATGTTATGTATACAAATATACATTAATACTTAATAAATCAAAAAAGCAATAAATTTTTGTATTCTTGAAATTTAATTCAATATTTTGTTTTTGCTCTTGTTCTATATTAGAAAAGTTTTCAATAATATGTAGCTACATATTTCTTTTATTCATTGATATATTTATACATATTTATGTAGTATGTAAGTACATGCATAAACATGTGAAAGTGGTACATAATCAAGTGTATATTTATGTACTCATTTGTATTCTATATTAAAATTTATATGTAGACTCGTACGCTCGTACTTCGTGTTCGTACACAGTCAGTAATGCAAATGCTGTAAGCTTTAGAAGAGAACAGCAGCAGATACATAGCATAGTACTACTTACATATGTTCTGATTCTGATATTTTTCCATTTAAAAATCTACCCTTCATGTTTTTTCTTCTTCCTTTTATTTTTTTTATTTATTGTATATTTTTTATTTTGATTTTTGTTTCGTTTTATTTGAAATAAACGCACATAATCACATATTTATATATAAATGTATGTGTATGCAATCATATTCTATTTTATTATTGTTGATTTTCGATTATACTACCTAAATTTGTTCGTTTTTATTTTTGTTTGTTTGTTTTTACTTTAGTGCGTTATTCACATTTTTATATCCATCCACATATATACACCCGCATACATACATACGTTGATTTAATAAAAAATAATGGATAAAAAAATATCTAATTTTAAGCGATTTATTGGTATTGGCACATACATATATAGTCATACTTATATTTACAATGCGTACAGTACCATATATGTATGTATGTATGTATGTATATTATATACATATATGCTTACTTATGAATGAGTACGTACATCTGCAACTACATCCATGTGTATATATACTCGTGAATCGTGATATGCATATGCACATCACCTCACGATTCATAAAGTGAGGCTGAGGATAACTCACACAAAGTTAGAAGTACATATGTATGTATTCATCATGTTATGTATAATATTTACATACATTTTTGATTATAATGTAGCTTCAGATAAAATTTCTATTTCCTCATGAAAAAGTTTTTCTTTTCGAAAATTGAAAAGTAAAAATTTCCGATGGTATTCAATGAATTTATTTTTTATTATCCTTCTGTTTTCATTTGACTTTCTTCAAAAAAAAAAAAAATTAAATAAAAAAAATTTAATAGAAATAAGTATAACATGTCATGTACATATGTACCTAAGTATATGAGTATCGCACTAGTAGTAATACATATACTCTACCAGTATACGACTATACTTATACCAGAGAAACACAGAAAAAGCATGGGAAAACAAATTATAATTTACCGCATATAAAACAGTGTTATGTACATGTATATGTATGTGTAATGTAAATAGAGAATTGGAATTGGAAACAAAAATTTGATAGTGGACATTTCTTTAGATTTAGATAAGGACATAAATGTGTTAAGAACAATGAATTATGTAAATATGAAATATATACTCGTATAAATTATGTATGTATTTATTATTTAAAAATTTTGTTTAATGAATAACAGAATAATATATGTACATATTTAGAAAGTTTTATTATTGAAAAGTTTACAACATACATTTTCATTTATATGTGTATAGTACATCTGAAAATATGACATGATATTGTTATAAATTTAAAAAAATAAAATAATTAAAATCATATATCAAAACATGTACATACATACACCTATACATTATATGAGTCGTCTATTTGCAAAACTGTGTGTATTACATTTTATACTATTTTGAGAAAATTGAAAAAACATTTTTCGTTCATAATAATAGAAACTGCGTAATGTTTTAATTTGGAAATACTCGTATATATGTACAGGATGTCTCATCTCGGATCGAATGGTACACCCGCTAACAGTAGATAGGTCTCATCGAGACAAGCAAAAAATCGTACTACAGTGAATGGTAGTCTCAACCGTTTAGCCGCTAGAGGGCGATGAAGATTTTTCGCACTTACTCTACGAAACACCCTATAACAACTACGGTGCACTAGCTAGAAGAAAGCAGTCTAAGAAAAATTTGTAGGAGACTCCCCCTTCTCTCTAATGACACCTTACATGCTCTGTTACGTCTTCCTCTTCAACAGTTATTGTGTTCTAAAGTCAAAATTTAGTGATGTTTTGCTACTTTATTCAGAGAAATAGAGGAAGTAAAACCACAGCGCCATTTGAATTAATTTCTAATTACATAAGAAAGAAGCCCAAGATACCCGCATCATATTTGACTTTTACAGTAAAGATTTATCTCCTATAGTACGACTCCCTGCTTGTCTATTTGAGACCCATCCACTATTTGCAGGTGTACCTGTACCTGTACTATACTTCAATTTTAAAGGGTTTAAAATCAAAATTGATAAAAACTAAATTTACGTACTTATAAAAAACAAGAAAAACTTTAGAAATTGACATTAAACATTTTTTTTTTTTGAAAAATGGAATAGACACATAGTTTTGCAAATGGACGACTCATATGTTTGTATATATAGATGTATATTTTTTTAATTTTATTGTAAAAGTACAAAATTATTGAAAAAATTAAAGAAACAGGAAAAAAAGAGAAAGGAAATGCGTACAATTATGTGAAAAGATCCTGATTTGAAGAAATAATGGTTATCGTAAAACACGCCATTTTGGACGAAAAGGTTTTAAGGGTAGTTTGCGTCCTTAAGATGAAATTGCGTCAATAGAGACATATACCACATTAAAGAGGACATTCCAAAGTATCATTATCGGAAGGTCTCGTTTCAAAATCTGGCGACACCAATTCGGAAGTTTCCCCTAAAAAATGTTGTATACTACAACGATAGTAGATACTAGTATGTATGTAATTTGTTTCCAATGAAATATATTTTTATAAAATTTTACTTTTACTTAAAATGAAAATATTTACGAGTATACATATTTAAATTAATTTTTTTTCTTGTTTTTTTTTTTTTTTTTACTTTGCAAAAGGTAGGTAGGTAATGGTGGTTGTCGTTTCGCTAAATATGCAATGCGAAAATGCACTGTTGGCATATCAACATGCCACTTTGATACTATATCATGGAGTCGATTTAAGGATTTTATGCACCGAATGTACCTTGTATCTTGTCCAGGATAATACGGTACGCTCGCAAAGATTGTAAATCAGAATTTTTTTCACCATGCTACCTTGACTTTTAAAATTAATGTACAAATTTGCAAGAAATATTATTATGAACACAATTCTTTGAAAAATTTATTTTGAACAATATTGCGACTGCTAGAAGTTGGTGCCTATATGATATGCCCCCCTTAAACACACATTCGAGTGTACCAATTCACATTTGTGTATTCACATAAGTGTATTTATTTATTTTAGCATTAATAGCTTGTCATCTACTCTACGTTTATTTACATGGATATAAGTAATACAGGATTTTATTAATTTTGTTTTGTTTAAAATGGTATTATTTTTAATAGATAATAAATAAAAATATAATCGTGCGGAATTATGAATATTATGCATGTATACAAGATTTTATATGCGAGCAGATATATGTATGAAATGCAATTTAATTTGTTGAAAAAATTTATTGTCATTGTATTGTATTTACAATGTGTGGAAATAATATTGTACATATTATTTCATATACATTTATTTTACTCAGAAACACTGACGTAATTTTAATTATCTGTAATACTAGGTCATTCAAAAAGTTCGCAGCCTTATAATGAAGCAGTATGAATTTATGAACCAAAATACAATTTATCTTCAATATATTCCCCCCTAAGCTCAATGCATTTTTTCCAGCGATTTGCCAATTCATTTATTCCTTGCCTGAAGTGATTTTTTGAGATTTGAGATTTAGAAATAAATGAAAGTCAGACGGAGCCAGATCTGGTGAATATGGTGGATGCTCCAACAATTCGTAGTGTAGTTCCTTCAATTTGGCCATTGCAAGGACACCTTTGTGTGCTGGTGCATTGTGTTGGTGGTAAATGATTTTTTTCCTTTGTAATCCTGGTCTCTTGTCCCGAATTTTTGTGTCTAATTGGCCTAAAAGATTTGATAATATTCTCCTGTTATCGTTTTAGTCGTCTGAAGGTAATCAATTAGTAAAATCCCCTTTGCATCCCAAAAAACTTATGCCATAACCTTCTTTGAAGATTTTGAGAGCTTTGGCTGCTTTGGGGCCGAACAGCCGGGCTCTGTCCACTCCGCTGTTTGTTGTCGCAATTCAGGATCATAGTAATAAGTCCAGGTCTCGTCCATGGTTACAAATTGACGCACAAAATCAATTCTATTCTTTTGAAAATGACCCAAAAGTTGTTGATAAAGTTTCACTCGAATGCGTTTTTGGTCAGAATTCAACGAATGCGGCACCCATCTTGTCAATAACTTTCTCATACCTAATTCACTAGTTAAGATACTATGCACTGATCCAGTTGAGATGTCTGTGGCGCCAGCTAAATCAACCACAATTATTCGGCGGTCTTCCAAAACCAAATCATGAACCTTGTCGATAATTTCTGGCGTGGTTTCTGCTTTTGGGCGTCTTGAACGCGGATCATCATTGATGTCTGTACGGCCGTGTTAAATAGAGCAACCCATTTTTTTACAGTTGCATATGAAGGAGCACTGTCTTCTAATACCATATCATCAAAAATTTATTTCCCACTTAATCCTTTTTTAAACAAATATTCAGTCACCGCACGATTTTTTAAATTATCCATTTTCTGAAAACAAGCCAAGCACGTGCAATTTAATCAACTGTTTAAACTAAACTATTGGACAGATCGATCTGGAATTTATGGTACGTTCATATGAAGGACTGATGTTGCCAACACCAATAACTTTTTGTTTCTAGAAATGTCACGTATGCGTTAGGCTGCGAACTTTTTGAATGACCTAGTATATATTTTTTTTCTTTTAAATTTTTCAACCATGTGTATTGTATTATTGTGTGTTATTTAATAAAAATACGACGTACAAAATGTAGAGTAAATGAATATTCTAACAATAACAACAACATTTCATTTTTCGGGTTTTCATTTTAATAAAACATAATTATTTTTTGGCAATAAATGAAAAAAAAGAGAAATATTTTTTGTTCATTTTTGTGTAAAATTTTAATTATAAATTAATTTAATGAAAAATAAATATTTTCATTGAAAATACATATTATAAATTGAATTTTAATAAATTTAATGTGAATGACGTAACCAGATAGAGAGAGATATTGTAAGCATTATATTCTGATAATGAATGTTGTCAGTAACCGCAAGAATTTATAATCGTTATTATTTAATTTGTATAAAAAATAATAATCATAGAAAATAATTTTTATAATTACGAGTATCATTTTTCTTTATCACTCTTCCAAAAGAGCATAGGAGTTTAACATTCAACTTCTCTAGTAAGGTTGATTTATTTTCAAGTTTCCTAGCTTCTTTTCATTTACTTGCTTCATCATGATTTTCATCTCCAAATGGTTCTTGGTTTCCCCTTCCCATATTTCTTTTTTTCTGTGGTGAGCTACCCATTCATGTGCTTGTCTTAGCAATGCTGATGTCTACTGCCTTCGTAATGTATTTCCAATTCCACTCCATTTTCATTTTATTATCAGATGTTATCTTATCAGTGTGTCTACAGAGACTTGTTCTTTAAGTTTTCACAGATCCTTATTTGAAATTCTCTGTGACTAAACAAATTATCAGACAAAATACAAATATTCCTTAGACATTTATGTGCTTTTAATAAAAAAATTGAATTTTAATTGTGTCTTTTTGGTAGATTTTTCATTTATTCATTCATTTTGCGCTACAACATAAACGGAGCTATGGCCTCCTGTTGACTACTTTGCCTCCAATAATCCCAATTTCTTGATGCTGTTCTCCAGTTTCTGGTGTTAAGTAAAGAACTCGCGCGTCTTCTAGGTCTACCCTGCAATATTTTGTCTTCCATCTCAATGTCAAACAATGTACGTATACGTGGAATACACATTTCTAGCATATGGATTACGTGGAGAGTGGTAGTTCGTCATATATTTGGTACAATTCCAGATTATATCTTATTCTCCAAAACCCCTTCTCATCAATTGGACCAACTATACTCGTATATCTATGTAAGTATCTAGTAAGTTTAACATTTTTTGAGTTAACGTTCTGGTTTCACTATACCGTAACTAATTACTGGCCAAATCAATATTATACAGAACCTGAACTTTGTTTTTATGTGTGGACACTTTTGGATATCAATATTTTTTTTTCCGTGACATAAAGGATCTGTTTGCTTGTAAAATTCGTAGTTGTTTTTGATCGATTAACCAAAATGCATTTGATTTTCATGCAACATAACCTATTATATGAATTTTATTATGTACGATACGATGTTTTACTACTTAAAAAAAAGTGAAGTTCTTATTTATTAAGCAGATGACTTTATGTATAAATTTTTTTAAAATATGTGAGTGTATTACGTATGTGGTATTACTTATTTGATTATGGATTATGATTATATGTATGTAATAACATAACAACTTTTTGTCTTTTTGTTATTTAAATAATACCTTCTACTTTATAATTCACTTACACATACAAATATTCTATTCTATTGTAAAACAACATAATACACGTATACATGTTTATCTATGAAATTTTTATAATTCGATTTCATAAGTGATTATTATTTAAAAGTTATTTTCTTTAATTTTTAGTTACATGCAACATGTCACTTTTATTAAATTAAATAACATTATATTATGTATTTATATGTAGGTACTTACTTCAACGAAAAATATTTAATCTTTATTTAATTAACGCTAAAAAGATTTAATGTTTTATAGGATGTATGTACATACTTTTATTTTCATACATATAAATACGTACCTATGTCGAATATAATATGTACTTGTACATATATACTTTTATACACGTACATACTCACTTATACAAACATACGAGTATATTGATATTTACATATAATTTAATTTTGTAAAATAACATTAAGAAAGTTACCAATAAAAATAAATTTAATATTTCTTCCATTATTTATCCTGTATGTTCTTATATCTACGAGTATATATATATTCTATAGTACTATAATATCATATCTTACAAGAGTAATTCTGAAAATAATAAAATTTTCTCTTTATATTTTTACATTTTCTTTTCTTTATTTTATTCATTTTATTTTTAAATAATAAAAGATTTTAAAAGCATTAATGATACTTGTCCATATACATTAAATATAAAAATAAAATGTAAAAAGTAAACGTAAGTATGTATGCATGATGTATATAAAAATAATTTTCTAAATACGTATAAAGGTGAGTAAGTAAGAAATTTTATAAGCTATATAAGGTTACATACATACAGTACTTATATTGCTTATATACATACATATACAACTTACCACATACATATGTACTCGTACATAAGCATAAATGTATTCTTTATTTACAATTTAGTTTTGTTTCTAGATTTTTTATAAGTTTTTGTTTATATGTATATTGGGTCATTTTATCCTTCTCATAGTAGACATTACATTACATTTTCCACTTTTCAATTTCACCTTTCATGTACACTGCACCTACATGTATACTATACTATACATCATATATGTATATGATATGTATGTATAGATATCAATACTTAAACATGCTCGAACTTAAATTCATATTTAAAAATAAAGAAAATAAAAATTATAGAAAATACGTATATATAGTATATAAAAAAATAAGAAAATTTGATCTAATAAAAAATTTCTTGTACACTCACAAAGTATTATAACATTACATATGTATGATATTATTATGTGTACATTACATATATGTATAATTACTTGTACACATATGATACATATTTATACATACAATGCCGTTGTATTAGTTGTATGTAGAAATGTATATATTATACGTAAGAATATTATACATAACATAGCTTTAAAAGGACTTTATAAGTACATAAAAATTGTTTATAAGAAACAAACACAATAGATGCGATATGTTTTTCATTTTAATATTGTTTTATTATTATTTTTTTTTTTTAAATAAACATGTTCGTAAGCTGAAACAGGCAGTAAGAACTGAAGAATAAAATGAAAATAAAAATATTTTTTTTTATTTATAAACGTATAATCCAACTGGATAAAGTGGTTCTTTTTTCAATAATATTTTCCTTTACTCTAATAATTTTTTTTTATTTATGCTTTTGACTCTTTACCACTTCCCGTTGTTTTTTTTTACAGTTTTAAGTGCTATTTTTTAAAAACAAAAAATTATTATTGATTCTGTATATATTCGCATTTTCAATAAATATAATTTCATCCAGTAACGTATTAATATAGTTCGTATAATATATTTGGTAATATGAATGTGAAAATGTTCACAATAATATATTGGCACACAAGAAAGTAAATGTACAACAATATGTTTACAATCAGCCCATAATGTGCTGCGAAAAAAATTTTGTAATGAATATGCTTGAATAGGGAGGGAATAGGGATGAGAAGGCTTTGTGTATAACCTGTATGGTTGTGTTAGTCATTTCCCACTCTTTTTTCTTCTTGTTTATAAATTAACTTTTATACATAAATATGTTAAATCATGCTAATCTACTAATAAATAAAAAAATTATATGGGGAAACTTCCAAATTTGGGCCACCAGTTGGGGCCAGCTTTTGAAACGTAACCTTTCGATAATGATACTTTGAAATGACCTTTTTAACATGGTACATGTCTTTATTGGCACGAATTCATCTTAAGGGACGCAAAGTACCTTTAAAATTTTTTAGAAAAATCGTTATTTCTCCGCATCAGGATCTTATGGATTGGATTAGTTAATATACAATATATCATTTTAAAGAGGACTTCCTACTCTATTTGTCGCTGTTTATTTCACTTTGTTTGGATTAGTGCTTTCGAGATATAAGAACTCAAAATTTCGTGTTTTTTATAAATCACTTTTTCAACAACAAGGATGACACACTTACGTTTTATTATACATATGAAAGGTTTTTTGTCCTCTTTTCTCGAAATTAAAATGTGTATGTACATATATTTTTAGATTTATATATTTACAATGGCTTCCTCAGAATATAGATATGCTAATTCGATCAAAATAGTCAAATATGTATACTACTAAATTATTAATTTTTTTTATCAATTTTGAAAATTTTTGAAAATATTGTTTGTATAACAAATCCAATTAGGTCGTAAAATTTTAAGTCAATAATATTGACAATTGTCATTTTTTTAACAATCAATTGACAGTTTTATATACATATGATCTTAGAAACAATTTTAAAACTTTTGAATTTTAGAAATTTCGCTTTCAGTTTTTGTTATGTGTCAATAGTAATAGTTTGCTAGTCTGTGTCTTTAATTTTTTTAAATACTTAATATTTTCTAAATAAAACTTTATACTATTGACACACTGCAGAGATAAACCATGGTTATCTCAAATGGTTTATCGATAACCTGGTATGGGTGACACATTTAAATTGAGGTGAACTAGTTTATGTATTCATACGACACCTGTCGAGATATGTAAATTCAAACACTAATTCTTTTTCATCTAGTCAGCATGTTAGCTGAAATTTGGTTTGACAGTTTGTTGAAATATAATATAAAAAAAAAAATAACACAAACGTCAAAGATAACTGAGTTCGAATTTGGTTAACAAGATAACTGAGTTCTAGAAACTCGGTTAACTTTACCGAGTTTTGAAAGTCGGTTATCACAAAGATAAACCAGAAAACTGAGATAACCATAGTTTATCTCTGCAGTGTGTCAATAGTATTAGATTAAGTGAAAAAGTATAATAAGTTGCATCATACGAGTGTATACTAAAGATTTACATTAGATTATTGTTTATGCATATAGCATATTTTCAAATGCAAGTGACGAGTATAGTAATAGAAATTTTAAAATTATTTTTTTTTAATAAGAATTTTTGTAAAAAAATGTTTTAAAACTTTTTCACAGAATTTTTGAAGAACATTGCATTAATTTTATCTTTTATTATTGTTATTGTCGTTAATATTTTTCTTATTTTTCTTTTTGAATTTGAATTTGTTTGATGAACCTTTAAAAAATAATTTTTTTTTTCTTAGAGCAAAAATTAAATTTAAATAAGAGAATTGTTATTTTTGGAAAATTATTTTCATTCTAAAACTTTGTCGCTACTCTGTATATGTATATACGATGAACATTTTTTTTTAATTCCCAGCTTTTATTCATACGTACTTATTATTTATGAAGCAGATTTAAAATCACAGTTATGCGCTATGCGTCCATATACATTACATATGTACATTATATGCACATATTTATACTTGTGCTTTATAATATACATATTTACGAGTGTATGTACTCGTATATAAGTTTATCTTACATAACATATACACAACTGCTGGTACATCCACCGAATCAATTTTATAATGGATAAAAATCCAGTCACAAATATGAATTCAACAGATTGGGGATTTAAATTTTTTTGCTCTCTATCTTTTCTTATCCGATTTATTGTTTTTTTTTTTTTTTTAAATTTTTTTTATCATTTTATTATGTAAAGCTCCATTTTATTTTATTTTTCTTTATTTATACTCATACACATCTAAAACGAATCCATTAAACGGAATCGAATGAAAAAAAGGCTTAATAATAAAATGGTCAAATAAATACCATTTTTTATTTTTCATTTTATTTAAAAAAAATTTGTTTTTTTTTTTTTTTTTTTGTGATTATACTCCTAGTGCTGAATGGAGTTAAATTACATTTTTGTTTTGGCTCACATTTATTTTTCTGTTCATACTACGAGTATATAACAATATTATAAGGCCTCGAGCTTATACATTGTACATATGCATATACTTCTATATGCGTATATGGATAGCAACCATTTTCTTGTTAAAGGCAGAGAAAAAATTATTGAAAAATATCATACTTCCGTATACTATACTACTATACACTTATGTAATAATATTGCTCAATGATACGCATAAATGATATGTGAACATTTTTTTTTTTTTTTAACTTTTTTTTATTAAATGAAAGTTGAAAAAATCAGCTTTCATTCATGATAAGGAGCTTCAATCTTATATGTTTAATGAAAAATTCACATAATATATGTGCATGTTAAGTTTGATATGTATACGTATAGGTATGACAATAAACTATACAATTCAGGCAAGTAAAAGCATATAATAAATATCCATTTATGTATATACGAGTATGTGTACTTTTAAGCAGTAAGAAAAAATTTGATAATTAGATTACTTTAGTCATGGTTACTTTTTGAACGCTAGATTGGACATGTTGCTGCAGTGTTACTGCAGTGTTAACTTTATGAACCCAGCCTTTTATTGTGTTATAGATCAATTTTCAGTACTTATAGCCAAGCCAAGATTCAAGCTGACAAAAAATTGTGTCCAATTGTGTCTCCAATTTGTGTTTCTCGCCTAACTTTAATTTTTGTGCGTATATATTCCATAATTAATAAATTCATAATATTCATAAAATAATATTTTTTTTTGATTTTTACTTCTATTGTTATTTAATGTCGTCATTATTATTATGAATGTATTGTAGTGAAAAATTAAAATAAAAATGAAATGTACATGAAATATTTTTACGTATTTTGTTCAATTATTTATCTGTTGAATAAAAATTAACAAAGAAAATACACAAAAAAAAATTAAGATACCTACACATTATGTATGGTGTCTATTTTGTGTGTCTATAGTGTGTTCTTTTGTATGTATGTATAAACCATACCTACAAAATATGTGTATCACATATACGAGTACATGTACGTAGGTGTAAAAATGAAATGAAAACACATTGAAAATAGGAATTTTTTTTTGGCTTCATGAACTGCACAATAAATTGTGGATTACACATAATTTTAAATAAGAAAAATATATATACTGATATTCTAGCAACAGCTATTAGTAGTGGGAGTAGTATATGTATATAAATATATAAGTATTTATAAATATATATATATATAAAACAATATTATACTAAAAATTATCTGGTACTCGTATTTTATTACTCATATGTGTATCTTAGTAAGCCATTAGAAGGAAGATATTATGCGAAGAAAATAATAATTGTGAACGTTTTAATTAAAATTAATTCCATGTAAGTATGTTACACAAAACAGTTATTACGAACAAATTAGCGATTCCTTCTGATAAACATTATAAGAAGCTTAACACCTGTGATTTACAGAAAAAAAAAATAAATGCTGAAATTGATTATGTGTTCATGTAGGTTACATAAAATCCTACAAAGAAAAAAAAATTTGAATGTATAAACTTAAAGAAGGTAAAAAGCATTAAATGGGAAAGGTTCGATTCCCATTCCTCTATAAAATATTTTTTGAAATTGGAATAATAATCTAATATTTCATAGCAGTTTTTATTAAGAGAGTAGGGGAACTATAAGTATACTTGAAAATTAAATTGATAATATTAAAAAATGTTGTAATATGAAAGATGTTAGTAACATTTTTTCTCCTCCTAAACATTAATGAATTATTAGCCAGAGGAGTAGATGAATTCATTATTTGAATAAAACTGTAAAAAAATGAAATCTAAATTGTATAAAAATTTTAGTCGTTATTTTTTGTAACAGAAGTAAGAAAATCGCATTTAATTCTCTCCAAATAATAAATTCGAATTTGTTTCTCCTAGAAGTTCAATATGTAAATCATTTATGTTAACTACCATGACAATGTTAAAAATTTCACAACACCACTGCTGATTCGCTTCAAAATCTTCAGAAAATATTGTGCGAATGGAAATTTTCAATAAATGAATCTTTTTCGAATTATTATCTACAATTTTTGCTGGCTGGGATGTATTGCTGGCATTTAAAAAAAATAAAAAATTCAGACACAAAAAAATTTTAACTGTATCTTTTCAAAATTTTTTTCTGTCATAAAAATAAATTGCTATCGTATCATGGAGAGTAATAAGAAAACCAACAATCAGTATAGGTCACTAATTACTAAATATTATAATTATTGTAATAATCAAATCAGATATTTTTATAATGATCATAATTAATTCGATGGCAATGGCAATAATAAAGTTTCATACGTGTTATACCTTTATGAATTGATTGCATTATAAGGAAGGTATGACTGGTAACCGTATTCTCTTTCAATCTTTTAACTATTATTCAGTGAAGTATGAAAATAATCTAAAAATTATTACGAGAAAAATAAGAAAAAGTTTGAAAAATAAAGAATTCCTTTTTCTTTTTAAATAGAGATATGAGAAATGTATTGTATACGTATGTATGTATGTATATTGTATGCTTTCTAAATCTAAAATAGATTGAAAACGTTTTCAAGGATGATATAGTAGAAAAACCTTTTTTACTATACATATACATTTTTATTATATACTCCCCTACTAGACACAATTCGATGAAGTAATCGATGAGTTCATGATGAGCCCTTCGATGAAAATCATCATGAAATTTGTTCTAGGCTTGGGAAAAAACTCACTTATATACCTTCACACAGATAGTGTATGTGAAACAAGTAAATAGTGAGAATATCGATGAGTTTTCAATGAGTTTTCGATGAATATACTGATGATCATATCGATGAGTTTTCGTGTAATTCATCAGTGCAATCATCAGGTACATACTGATGAATGTACCAGTGATCATATTGATGAGTTTTGGTTTAGTTCATCAGGGCAATCATCAGAAATGTATTGATGATTAAATTGATGAATGTATCAATGATCGTATTGAATATTATTGATGAGTTTTGGTTTAGTTCATCACGGCAATCATTAGAAATGTATTTAGTAGGGTAGGGTAGGGTATCAGTAGAAATGTATTTATCTATGAAAAGAAATAATATTATACATATAAAATTAAAAATCATAAACTTAGCTACAAAAAAGGAGTAATGTTTTATTGAATTTAATTTATTTCACTAAATTTTTCAAACACTTTTTTAAATTATTCTGAACTTTACTTTACAAATTCTCCAATAAAAATGAGTGCTAAACATAAAAACATTAAGTCAAGAATAGTAAAACTGTTAAAGTAACGGTGTTACATTAAAAAATTCCGAGACGTCATTTATTGCGAACTTCATCAAGAGAATCATCGAAATTCTCATCGATTAATTCATCACAACACTCAACTAGAAAATATCGGCATTGATGCATGTAATCATCAAAAAGTTCATTAGGATATTCATCGAGAAGCTCATCGTAACGCTCATCGAAATAAAAAATAGGAAATTTTCTTTGAGTTTTTTACTACTACATTTGCAGACAAATTAAAGCAGTATTAGTGTATATAAAACCTCTTTACCCCGATAGCATATCATTTCCGCTATCAATGAGTTTTGTCTAGCAGGGTCGTTACATCATTAAAGTATACATACATATATTTTTAGTCGTTTAAATCCAACTTATAAGTATGAAATTCATATACATATCTACTTCTTTTTTTGTACGCTTTAGTTGATGATACTATTACGATATATTTAGTTATTTATATTTGTATAAATAATTCGAGTATATAACAACTAGAACAAAAATAACTTCATGCGCTTGTATAACAATTTGATGTAACATATTCATATACGTATAATATATGTATGTCGTATTTATATTTTTATGTATACTCTTTTATACATGTGTGTGTAGTTATTGTAAAATGTTAACAATAATAATAATAATAACAAAAATTTATTTCACGTTCATGTAACTTTTGTAGTTATATACCTACTTAGTTACAAGAAGTGTATTATAATTATTGATATTATCAGTCAGTCATACAAAATATGAAATATGTAGTAGTAGTAGTATATACATATATATGTACATGTATTAGTCTATACGACAAGTAACAAGTACCTATATTGTATATAATAATATATCCGTTTTTAGAACGGAAGATGACATGATATAGTATAGTACATATATATAAAGTATGTTACATTTTACATACACCATGGTGCACATACATACATATGTATGTACATATATACATACATATAGTATATATAGATATAAGTGAATATTCCTGTCATTAGCTTTATTTTAACTGTTGAATTTAATAATAAATTTTATAACTATACCGAACCGAGTATAATTGTGAATGTGTACTACATTATACATATAAGTGCTCATACGAAAAGGATACACTGTTATGTATGTTATATGTGTAATAATATAAATTGAAAAATTCTAAAAACTTTAAAAGTATATTATATCGCTGTAAATGTAATGGATATATGTAACAAAATCATATCCATACGACTATGTATATGTATGTACAAGTATGTATTCATTATATTATGATGAGATGGTTGTATTTATATAAAAAAGAAAATTATTATTTATTTATTTGAAATTTACTTTGTGAATTTAAACTTTGTTATGTTTTATGGTTTTAATGAACATGAAAAATGCATGCATTTCAATTTAAATACGTATACACATACATTATGTATACAAGTATTATTAATTCCAATAAGATATGTAAATACTAATGTATATTTGTGAATATATACTTACTTGTGCATACCAAATCGTTGGTGTATTTGAAGTCAGGTAATATAGCTAATGAAGTTATGAAAATCTATCAAAATTTATTTTATACATAGTATATAGTATCTATATTTTTATGCATAACGTATACACATACTATTATGCATCTTTTGCAAATTCACTACATTATGTACAAGAAGGTATGCATTTGTATTACTTGAAATAACTTTGGTACGTACATAGTCTGGTATTCTTATATGAAAGCATACATACACATGCGTGTAAATATCAAATATATGCACACACACCGTATTAAAAATAATTTCGATTTTAAATTTTAAACAGGAAAAAAAAATTTACACATAAATAAAAACTACATACTATTTATGTATAATGTACATACATACGAGTATGTTAAATATGTAAGTATAATATTTAGTAGAACACACATGCATTTACGCTTAAAAATATTATATATATCTACACTTTTTCAGGATACGTATGTAGATACATACATATATGAGATATGTGTAAGTAAGCATATGCATATGTAAAATATATATATTTTATGATAATGTGTATAGTTTTGCATTAAAAATTAAAATAGAAAATATACGTACATATATAATATGTATACACATCTACAATGTGCACAGTATAGAAAAATACCGTAACTATGGTATCTAATCATTAGAGTATCTAATAATCTGCATAATATTTTCAAGTACATACATTTGTACATTCTCAATATAGTACATTATAGTATATATCTATCTAATATCTAATATGTACATTCTAGCTCTGAATCTATACCGATAAATTATAAATCCTCACGTAGGTACATAAGTACGTACATACTCGTATAATATTCTCATATTGGTATCAGGTGTATTTGTGTATTTGTAAGGTATTTTGAAAGATGTAAAAAACTACTTTCACGTTATGCTTTTATTTATTTATTTTTTTTAAATGATAACAAATCGTTATAATATGCACGTGTATTTTTTATTTCATTCTATAATCCTTTGATAGAGTGCAATTGAATACATGTATGTACATCTACATCTACGTATATGTATGAGTACATATGCATGAATATGTGCATATGTACAAGGATGTACATATATATTCCTTGTGCATACACACATAATACACGTACAATTTTACAAAAACAATTTTAAATATTTAAATCGGAAATGTACATTATATTAAATCATGGATACATTTTACTATTTGAAAGAAAAAAATTACACTATCGTGTATTATACACGTACTATACACTCATATTTTTATTTATAAAAAATAAATTAGAATATCTTTTTTTTTAGTCATATATTGATTCATATATCTACACCTATGTGTCTATAATTCATTTTTTTTTTTTGTAAATTGTAAATTTTATAATTGCAATCGCATCGTCATTTACGATAAAAAAACGGCAGGAAATAATAAAAATTCTCATTTATTTTTACAACGTATACACATACATATAACATATAACGTAACGTGCACAATGTGTAACATCGATTTAAAATAAATTACCTTTGTAAATTACATAAGTCACTATATCTATATACGTATACAACCTTATTCACGTATACATATGTAGTATGTAAGCAGTGAACATTAATGATATTATGTAATGATCTAGGATGAAAATAAAATCAAATTAAATAAAATGTCAATAAAATATTATTTTTAAAATGTATGTATATTAAATACATCTATTCGTGTATATAAATTTGTATATTAAATTGAAATTTATTTGATAAACGGAAATGTAGTCATTCATCCGTCATTAATTTTATTTATATTTATAATCCTAAATTCATTATATTACTTACAGTGTAAAATGATAATTAAATTCGTTATGCGATACGTTTATTATTATTTTAATTAAAAAATATACATAGTATATAATATTGTGATAAAAATTTATTTCTGGATAAGTTTTATTAAGTTGAGATAATTACGATGATTTTGTCTGTGTGCATATAAACATTTATTTATGTATAATATAGTAAATATAATATCGAATTAGTTTATGTGAAATGAAACAGTGTATGAATTGATTGATGGATTAAAAATAATTTTTCTTTTGTTCTTCTTTTTCGTACAAATTTAATTCCACATTAATTCAATGTTTTAAACATTTTCAAATATTAAAAAATAAATACAGCCGAATTCTTTCAACATCGATATTCATATTATTTAAATTTTTGTATATTTTAAGTATACTACATATTTCTCCTGAATTTTCCATACAAAAATTATTTTTTGATTTAAAATTCTCTTATCTAAAATATGTTTTCCTGTGAGTAAAAAATTGTTACTCAAAATTTTCCATATCACGCACGTTATATAGGGATAGATATACTTAGTTATAGTGAAGCTTTATTTTCTATAGGGACAGATAGACACCATTTCTCTTTAGTGGCCTTATAGTTGAACGTCAAATAATGTGAAATGTTTTTAATCAAAATAAATAGAATACTCTATAAGGTATGATCGAACATTTTTTTAAGAGAGTGTGACGTGACAAGAGAATAAAACCATAAAACTCTCTTTCATACAAATAACGATCATACATCATACCTTATGTACTTTATTTATCTTGGTTTTTAATAATGTGTCCATACTTTCAACTTTCTCCGGTACGGTAGAGTATTTTAATTAGTATGAAAGATGGCGATTAAGTGTAGCCCATCAGACCAACGACAACTCCAACATTTTCAAGCACAACTATCCAATTTTGCTATTAGGTGATAAGAGGAGATATAAATGCAAGGCTATATTCTTATTCCCCTTCAAACAACGATAATGCAAAATTCAAATATCCCAATCGTACCTAAACGTAAGAAACCCAAGGCAATATCCAAAATCCAGGATAGAAAATTGTGGTGAACATTTACAAAGACAAGCTGACTCTAGTAATTGAGAGAAAAACTATATGAAAAGAGACAAGAACAAGAAGTACAAGTGTATCTTTGTAAATTACATATTTTAATAATTTCGACCGTATATACATATAAATGTGTATTGCATCTAAGCATAATGTTATTTTTATTATTTTCATACAGTTGTATAAATGCATGTACTTTGTGAATATCGTATATTAGGTGCTTTCGATTTGGCAATTTCAAGTACTTGCGAGTACTAAAATGTGTCTAGGATACATTATTAAAACGAACGACACAAAAATTATTCGTGACTGCTTGCATCTACTTCTAGCTACTTGAAAAATTTTCCATGAATAGCTGCGAGTAGATGGTTTAGCAGAGACATTTACCTTTCCTACTCGTAAGTATGTACTTGAAATCCCCAAATAAAAAACACCTATTATTAACAAATAAAACAATAACTACACGAATATAAAAATATTCATAATATTTTTCATAAATATTTTTATGATTCGGTTTTCTTTTTTTTTTAACTTATACAATGTACATGTGTATATTAAGTGCACACGGATACTCAATCCATTGTGGCACCGCCATTCAGCAATTCTACCAGATATGTAATTCACTTTTGTCATCAGTAATCAGTTTCTAGTGTACATTGCTGACTGGAATTAATGATCGACTTGGGCGGGAATAGCGTGCTGACTGGGATTCGAACTCGGCACCTCAAGCGTATCAGTCAAACACCACACACAACCATAGAGCTATTCAAGCCCCTTTTGATCCGATTAAAAACAAATATATAGATTTATTATTCCGTCATTTGTACATATTGCATAATTTAGAAGTATTTGAAAAAAAAACAATACAATAAGTATGGTATAGTATCTACATATGTATATTTCAATACATATATCGTTATCAAGTGAGCTTACATTTTACTTTGTGAACTGCCACTACAAAAGTACTCAATAAAAATATAATAATATATGTACAATATATACTCATATATTGAATGGAATGTAAAGTGTGTACTTAATAACCTTATCATATATTTTTAACTTTAAACTTTTTATACAGTAGTCAACTACATACTTACATATTATATTGTCCTATTATATACTACTGCATACTACCACTATTATTACTCATTCTATTTATCCGTTTGTAACATAACTTTGATAATGCAATTTTTAAAGAGGTGAAACCTTCAACTTTTCACTTTGAAAATTATTTTTTAATTTAATTTTTTCTTTTATTTATATTTTCACAAATTATTTTTCTTCTCATCATCAATAAACAGAAAAAAAATTGTTTTCGAAATGAATTTACATTTTATTTTATATGTACATGATGTATATACAATCGGTTTTGAGTACATATAACACTACTAAGTATGTATGTACACCAACCTCTACAGTTTATAAGTTCATAGCAAAGAAAAATAAATTCAACTAGTAGAAATTAAATAAACTACAAATAATATAATGTAATTTATTTCTGCATATAACTTAATTTAATTCTTTTAAAAGAATTTTCTTTTCATAATTTATTTTTCAAGACTTAATAAATTTTATTTTGAAAAGGAGAAAAAAAAAGGAAGAAAAATATACTGAAATTGAATTGGTTTCTGTTCTTATTTGTGGTGTAACACAAAAATAAGTACATACATATATGTATCTGTAACAGAAAGTTTGTTGAAATAGTATGTATGTACATATATTTGTTATAATTCAATTTAAAAAACTTTGAATATTGGCCTTTCGAAATTTTTTTTATATTTGTATTCTCAAAATTAAAAGATATCTCGTACTCGACCATTATGTACATGCATATGTACAATATTTTAATAAAATATTTATTTATAATCCTTTGATCTAATATAATGAATTAAATATTTTTATATGTAGATTTGTATAATTTTCTAAATGTGTGTGTAATGTAGAATACTCTGCTAATTTAATTTCGTTTGTATTCGGAAAGTTTTTACAAATATTTCCTCACTTGCATATTGGAAAAAAAAATAATAAATAATTACAATTTTCTTTATGATGTTAAAAAGAAATGATAAATTGTGATTTCATATACGAAATTGGAATAGACATTTCAATGATTGAAATGGATATTTTTAAATTTATAAATAAATAAAAAACGAATTAATCGAAAATATGAAAAAATTTTTTTCGATATGAAAATTGAAATTGATTCTGAATTTATTTTTTACTTTTTGTGTGGCTAGTCGTTAATTGCGACGTCATGACAATATTTCATAACATATAATATGATGAATAAAAAAATAAATAAAATTTATATTTATATATCAAGAAATTGATTATTTTCCTACTTTAGTGGTGAACAAAAAACTGTACCACTTACATACCACATAGAAATATTCAATTTTAATATTTCAATCGAAGGAAATATTTGATTACATAAATTAAAAGGTAGATAATAAATAGTTACATAGCCATACATGCATGCATAATGTACATATTTGTATCTACGACGTACTCGTATGTATGTATTGTATGATATAAAAACGTATAATAATCTTTTGTTGTAATCGAATATTCAAAATTATAAATATGACAACACGAGCTTGAAATTTTAGCATAAAATTGTTTAAAATATAGTAAATTACGAAAAAACGCACACACGACTGAGTTCTAAAATGTAAAAAATAAGAATCGATGCGGTAGTATTACCGTAATGATGCAAATATGATGTGTATCATTATTAAATTGTATCAAAAACGCATAATTTTAAATTTGACATTTTGAAACGAAGTTAGGAAGTGATTGTGATTGTATAAAAAAAACGCAATGGCCGTATTCACTTTTGCATGGTTTTATGCGTTTGGAACCATGCATGAAAACGTCAAAAAAAGCAACCAATTAATTACGACAAAAATCCCCTTGCGCATGTAGAAATACTTGCATATTTGAACATAATCCGACATCAAACACAAAGAAAAAACAATTCAATTTAATTCAAAGTAAACACAAAATGACAGCTGATGGACAATGGCAACACAAAGTGTGTATCTTCTTCTTATTCAGAAAAGCAATCAACTTGAAATACTTGCATAGGTTGCGTTAATTTTAAAACAAGTTTTATTAAATGAACACATGACGTTTGCATGGTTGAAATAGTGAACATATGACTTTTACACGGTTGCTAAACTGAACACACTGTAAATGCAAGTTTTTATGAAACCATGCAAAAGTGAAAATGACCAATGTTTGCTTAAATGATGAGTAGAAAATATATTCACAATGCATTTTGAAACTTATGACAGTGTACCTGTTTTTATTTTAAACATTTAGAAACTAGTAACTTTGCATTTAAACAGCATCGATGCATTTTAGAAGTCAGCCACACATTATATTATAAAGTTATCTTTGTACAATTATAAATTGTGTGCAAAAATATCTTTATATGTACACGTTTCAATAGAATATTTTTTATCGATTTTATCGAATCGTTATTTTATGTTTTCTTAATGTAAATAATATAAGTATGTATATATTTTCACATATTTTAATGTCTCTTTCTCCTTGAGTATATGTGTTTAAATGTTCATTATTTGCACATAATATTGTACATTAAATGGCTTATTTGAAAGTTTTTCAAAGAGATCCAGACAATCTTGTTTCAATTTTAAAGACATGAAAAGTTCATAATCATTATTTAAAGTTGTTAAATGAAAAAATAAAGTGTATAGTACGAGTACATAAAAATGAATCCAAGAATGATAAATTTTATATAATATACGCGAAGGTGATACAAAAGTATCACTATAAAATAGACACAAAATGCTTATATGTATGTACTCGTATATTATAATACTAAGTAATGTACTGTATAAGAAAAATATCTGAAAAATATTTTCAAATAATGAAAATGAACAATTTATTATAGCAATAAATGTGTGCATAAAATTGAGTAAATTTTATTTGAAATTTCATATATAAAATAATTTATAGGATTTCATGGCAAATGCGTGTTGTGCGCTCGTAATAATTTCAACAAGAAAGCATATTATTTTATTTTTTTTTTTTTTTGTTAAAACAAAGAAACTTCAGATCATCCCTCTTGTATAGATACACCTATGCTATACAAATACATATACTTATGTGTATGAGAAAAATGATTAGGGATTTATTCTCTCTTGAACGTATAGTAGAGAAACTTTTAAAATTTATTCAAGAATATAATATACGTAACATATGTATATATATATTTTATTAGAATTTTAAAGATCTTTATCTTTCTGTATAATGTGCAAAAACTTTGCTACCACTTCTTCTTTTACATATATGAATATACACACACTAAATACACACATACACAAACTCTAGTATTTTAAGGATATTGTATTTTTTGCACATTATCATTTTCATAATATTCATAACATTATTTACAAAATAAAATTTCATATATTTTATACACATATGTATATAGATGTTTACTAGTATGTATACGTATACAAAGTATACATAAGAGTATATATCTACATATCTTATATTTTTATGTGGCTATAATATTCGTTTTTTATTCACATATTTTTCTTTATTCCTGTTTTTGTTTTGTTTTTTTTTTTTTTGTAAAATATATTTTTATCACATTAACACTATGACAGTTGTGTCAGTTACACCAACACACATTTTATTCAAGGAAGAAAAGGTCATTTTGTATTTTATATTTTTTTATATAAAATATTTTGCACAGATTAAAAAAAAAAGACCAAGAAAAAAATAAAGATATTACATACTCATAATTTTTCACGTTTAATACTTACTTGTTCCGTATGTAATTAAACAATGTCATCATTTCAAAGTTAAATTCATTAAATGATTTTTTTTTCTAGTTTCTAACTTTTTCGTTTTGATTTAATTTTATTTATTTTATGTGCATGTTGAGGTGTTAATCCTTGAATTTGAAAAGTGATTGTTTTTAAATTGTAAAACTAAAAATAGACTAAAAATAAAAATTGAATTTTAAATTTATGAAATAAAAAAGAAATTAATAGTTTTAAAAAAATTATTCATACAATATATAAGCAATTTGATAAAATGAAAAATTCGATTATTTATACACGTAGTTGATTACATATATTTTTTAAGAAAAATCAAATTATATAATCAATCATATAGTGAGTGTATGTAGTATTAAAGAGATCATTAAAATATACAGCTGTATATGGGTTGTATCTTGTATCATAAATCATGACAAATATTACCACTTTATTTTTCTTTCAATATTAAATGGTGTCAATCAATACATTAAGAATATCATTTGTTTTGTCTCCACTTTATAAAAATATATATACATATATGTACATATACAATGTATATACATATACAGTAACTTAAAATACTATACACAAGTTAGTACCTTAGTACGAAATTAAAAACAATCGAAGACACGCATTTCTAGGAATTTTTTTAAAAGTTCGTCAAATATTATCTTCTGCAACATTTTATTTTGGGTTCCAAGACATGTCTTTAGAAATTTCACAGGATTTTTAAAGGATTGTGCTGGTATAATTACCATATCTATACTGTTTTTATTTTATATAAATTTTTATAAAAAAATTTCAACTATAAAATTCTATCGGTAAGTTAATAATTCAAAAAAATTATAGGATATTTTATTAGGATAAATATGGAAAAACAACATGTCTTCTTATTGAGAATTAATCTGCACGCAGACGACACAAAATCAATAAATTATAGTTCGCTGCGAATGATCATTCATTTCCCATCTGTCACCTCAAACTTAAAGGCTTAAAGTAAATGATCATTACATCTTCATTCTAATTTCATTGAAGTAAATTAAGCGAGAAAAGAAGATGGTGAATTGTAAATTTCCAGTGGTAAAATATTTTGAACTAATTTTGAATTAAAATTTAATAAAAAGTCAATTTTCTTGAGAGCCACTAGAAAATATGTACTAGAATATATATGTACTGTTGTATGCTAGGTTGTTCTAATTTAGCTGTAAATCGTGAAAAGTATTTTGAGTCACTGTATTTACGAATATATACTGTATATACTTAAATACAAAATTTCAAATATAAATTTGTAATATATGTACGTTTCGTATACGAGTATATAGTATTTTAGTTTGGACTAAAACGTAATATTGTATATAGAATCTTTAAAATAAATGAGAACATATTTTTTTGTGAAACATGAATTAAATTCATTTTTGAAATATTAATAGAAATCAATTTTATATAATTTCCTTTCTATACGATATAAAATAAAGTATACTATACATATGTAGTATAAGTATATATGTATGTATATATCTGTTGTAAATACAGTTAATGTGAATGACATTAGGACTAATTTCAAATTTTTTGACATATATCAAATAAATATTCTCATTATCGTAATACGGTAATATACGTAATATTGGTAATACTTAACTACCTACACATATAGGTATATATCATGTATACACACATACCTACATATATTACGTATTTTATTTTTATATATTTTTATATATGTATATTTTATGAACATGTCAAAATTGTCATCAACAGTTTATTATTTGTGTGTAAAAAAATTTCTTTTTTAAAAATATATACTTTTTGTACAATACTATTCTTGTTGAATTCCAATATATTGTAATAGAATTTTTTCATTTTTATATTTACGAGTTTAAATGTACTTACATATAATAATGTATAAAATGTACAAAATTTTTTTTGTACAAATTCATTTTCACATGTCATAAAATATATAAAAATTAAAGATAATTGTATATAATTAATTATTTGAAATATGTAATATTTTATTACGAAGGAAATATGTTAAGTATACAAATAAATATTTAATGCCTATATACACACTCGTAAAAAATATATAAATATTGAAATTTTTATAATATAAAATAAAATATATTTTCGAAAAAAAAAAAAAAACAAATTGAAAGTTACAAACATAAGGTGCGCGTTCAGTTCCACGCAGTGATGTAAAATTTTCCATGGCTGCAATAATTTCTCTTACTGAACGACTTTGCTGCATAGTCGCTACTTTGCAGCGATTAAAATATATTGCAGCTGAAAAAAAGTTCGCTTTAAAATTCATCGTAAACAAATTTTGACATGTTTGAAAGATGAATTTAAATGGTTGAAAAGTTAATACATATTTATTAGTAACGTGTATAATTTTTTATTATGAGAGTGATGAAATTACTTTTCATTTTGATTGTTTTAAAATGCTAATAATTCCAAGTTTCTCAGGAATTTAGGCAGCAAAAAATAAAAAAAAAATTTCATTGCATTAATATCAACCTTACTTACTTATTTACAATCAACTGTTCACAACGGATTACGCTGTAAACAGTTCAGTAAATTGTATGTAGCGATTATCTAAATATCGCTGCATTTTCATCGATGACTTGCATCGCTGCAATGAACTGAACGCACCCCATAATATTAAAACGTAACGCATATACACATACATAAATACTAATATAATTTTCGAACTTATATTTATATGTGTAGATGAAAATAATTTAATTGGAAACAAAATCAACACGAGTTTGAAAAAAAAAAATAAACACTCAATTTTTGTTCAAATTTATGCATAAGTACTTTTTTTGATAAACAATTTCACCTAATAATTTTGTCACAATAAAATTATAAAAAAATATGTATTGTTGAAACTTGACACAAATAATATAAAACATAAAACATTACAATTTTATATTTGCTTTTTTTAGAATGGCGAAAAAAAAAACAAACAAAAATAAAATAACTAAAATAAATAAATTAGTTAACACATTAACTCCCATATTGTTGAATGTTGATTATTCAAAGAAAAACTAAAAAAAGAAAATAAGAAAATAAAATAAAAGAAAAATTCATTTTGAATATATAACGAATTCATTTTCAAATGTGTTGTGTCTATATGCTTCCGGCAACATAGCAAATGTATACATAAACACAAATTTAAATGTAATATAATTTAATATAACTTGCTCTATACGTGTAAATGTGTCTGTAAGAATGTGTATGTATGAGTATTATTTGAAAATATTATTGTACATATCTATGTATACTTTTTGTATTTGTGCTCTTGGATAAACGAAAGTAAATTTTTATTTTGCTTTGCTTTTAGATATAAAAATGTATTTTTTTTTCAGTATTTCTCAATCTATATTTATTTGCTCCCATGTTACTAATTAATGGAATAGATATACTATTGCTGTTGGCGATATTCTTTTTTCATACATAAATAATTTCAAAAGGGATGAAATAATTAGAATGTATAAAGTGTTTTTTATCTACACAATATACATACACTTATATACGTATTATAAAATACAAACATAAATGCATAGATATCATCATTATATATTACGTAAATATACATAAATATACATATACGTTATATGATATGTGAGACAGCTATTGAAAATTATTGAGAAATTTCGCTTAAAAATCACCTTTTTTACACTCATATCATTTACGATATTTTTTGTTTTTGTTTTTTTGTGATGTTTTTTTATACATATATACATACAATGTATATAGTATATTTTTAAGTGCACACGAATACTTAGTCCATTATGGCACCGCCGATCAGTAATTTCTGTCAGATATATCATCCAGTTTATCATCAGTTAATCAGTTACTGGTGTACATTGCTGATGGAAAATTAATGATCGACTTGGGCGAGAGTAGCGCACTGGTTGGGATTCGAACCGTGATCTCAAGATCACAAGACCGACACCTAACCATCGAGCTATTCAAGCCCCTTTTTTGTGATGTAAATGCTATGTATGTACGTAGATAATGTGGTTGTTATATGATATGATTATTTTATTTCTATTAAAATTTATTTAACCATTCATTTTTATGTACTAAAAAAAAGGTGTGTATCTGACGATATACATATGTGTACAGTAAACATATTCATACTCGTATTCGTATATTGCAATGATATAATATGAAATCTCTGAAGATTTTGTTGCTTTTTACGTAAATTTTTTCATCTATTTAATACATACTTACATTCATGTGAGCGCTGCAAAATACTTTCGTAACATTTTTGTTACCATGCTTTTGATACAATATATAATTATGAGTAATTATGATGATTAATAAAAGAGTGAAATGAAAATTTTAAGAAAAAAATAAAAAAATATATATACATATATTCGAAAAATTCTAATGAAAATACATATTCGGTTTAGATGCATATTTAGATATACGTATTAACAAACATGAGAAAAAGAAATTTGCTATTCGGTCGTTTTTCAAAAATTGTATATTTTGACGTTCATCACACAGTACTGCAACGTGTAAAAAGTCGAACTCTAGTATGCACATAGTATGTATTTTATGTTTTAAGCCTGATGCTTAGATCAAAGCAACATTTTTCTCCATATAAAACCTATAAAAAAGGGTGGGTTCATAAAGTTAACACTGCATTAACACTGCAGCAACATATCCAATCAAGCGTTCAAAAAGTAATCATGACGTGTCATGACTAAAATAACCTGGTTCATTTTTTCAACACATTAGTAAAACTAACGTAGCACTACCCCTACCATAATAAAGCATCGTAACACAAAAATTTTAATGTTACAGTAACATTGGGCGCGTTCAGTTCCATGCAGCGATGCAAGTCAGCGATGAAAATGCAGTGATGTTTAGATAATCGCTGTATACAATTTACTGAACTGTTTACAGCGGAAAAACCCGCTGCAAACAGTTGATAAGTTGGCTTTGCTGTTGTTCTAACATTAAATATGTCAAAATTTGTTTACGATGACTTTTAAAGCGAACTTTTATTCAGCTGCAAAATATTTACATCGCTGCAAAGTAGCGATTATGCAGCGAAGCCGTTCAGTAAGAGAAATTATTGCAGCGATGGAAAATTTTACATCGCTGCATGGAACTGAACGCACCCATTGAATCAACATTTCTGCAACACTGCAAAGTCATGATTACTAAATGAACCCAGTCAAAATGCTGCGAAATTGTCAGCTAAAATTTTAGTTTAAAATTTCGTTTTCCGGATTCCTTTCCAAACGAAATTATCATTGTGGAATTTAATAGCGGATAGTTTTGACAATTTACAGCTCAAATATTTTGGCAAATAAATACATATTTATTTATTTATTAAATTTCATAGCTTACACAGATTTTTTTCAAAAATTATCAAAACTTCACGTACTCTACATACGTTTCTTGGCTGAACTTCCGAATTGGTGTCGCCAGATTTTGAAACGAGACCTTTCGATAATGATACTTTGGAATGTCCTCTTTAACGTGGTATACGAGTATGTCCCTATTGAATGAAAAATGTGTATTTTTTCGCATTTTTTTGAAGGTTTGTGCATTTATTTTTTTTATTTATGCGGTTTCTATACATAAATGTGGTATTATTGAAAACAGGACAAAAAAACCTTTCAAATGATATAACAAAGATTAATGTCATTCTTCAAGTTTTGAAGTTATACCGTCATCAAAAGAAGTTGAAAAAGTGATTTTTAAAAAACACGAAATTTTGACTTCAAGTCCTTATATCTCGATAACCGCTAATGTGAAATAAACTGTGACAAATAGAACAGGAAGTTCTCTTTCCATTGGTATTTTAACTAATCTTATCCAAGATCCTGATCTGGAGAAATTATGGTTATCGTAAAACACACCATTTTGTACCAGTAGAGACATATACCACATAAAAGAGGATATTCCAAAGTATCATTACCGGAAGGTCTCGTTTCAAAATCTGGCATCACCAATTCGGAATTTTCCGCCGTTTCTTTTCACAATTTTTTCCATATATAGTACAACTACAAGCGAACATTTTCAAAGAAACAGGATTTATTCAGAAAATGTAATTATGTAATTAAAAATCATCATTTTTTTTTTCATTCCTATTATTTTCTTTCTATCCTATAATATACATATTTAATTTTTGTCCCAAATACAACAACTCATTACAAAAATTATTTGTTCGAATTTTCTGCAAAAAAAATCATATTAAATTCACCTCAGGCCATACACACATATACGACTCGACTACTTCTAAGAAGAATATAAAATTTTATATATCCGCATTTAACCATAAGTAAAATAATTACATAAGGAAACTTGAAAAATGAAATTATTACGTACACGTATGAAGTCGTTTAAAAGAAAAATTTACCTTAAGTATTTTATTTTATCTCACCTCCCAGGAATGATAATATCTAATTTTTTCGTAGAACATTTTATGTAATAAATTGCTTGGAAATTAGATTATGTACGTAGATTATGTATGTAGATTATAAAAAATAAGTATACATGAATTTGAATGAAATTTTTTATTTTTTTTCTAAATAATAACTCGCATATACACAAGGATGGGTTAGGTAAATGTAAAATATATTTTTACATTTGTATGAGAATAAAAAATCACTTAAAGAAATCCAAATAACCAGAATTAATGATTAAATTATTGCATGGAGACATATATGTATGTACATTTAGAACACATTTAGAAAAGAAAAATATTTTTTTTTCAGATATTCTTGAAAATGCATATACCTAAAGCAAATCTGAAATGGTGGACTGAGAGGCATACGAAGTATGGGAACAATAAAATCGAAAATAATGATAAAAAAGTCACATGATAATTTTTCGTAGAAGTAATAATATAAAATATACAAATATGAAATAGTAAAACAAAACTGCAAAATTCTTACAATCTTTGTAGGACGAAAGATAGAGTCATGTACCACATAAGACAGCGTCTCCGAAGTGATTTCATTACTATCACGTATGCACCTACAGTTTAATATGGATTGAGAACCATTGAGTATCTACCAGTAACAGTAATTAATAAGCGATCTCATTATTATGATGAGGCTTAGACTGAAATATTTTTATAATGAATAATGATCTAATAATATAAGTACTTGCTGACGACATGTAAACTAATCAGCATTTCCAAGATCTCTTTCCCAGCAAAGCTGTAAACTTGACAGGTACTGAAACTTGGAGATAGGTAAATAAAAAATCGAAAATTATTTTTCATACTTTTGCCTTGAACAAAAATTATTGAACACGCAACTTCAAGATCACTGGCCATTTACTCTACCACTAGCACTGAGCCATCGATCAAGCTCCCATACTGCAATACACAGCAATAGACATACTGTGCAATTATTAAAAATGTTCAATGAATCAGGATCTTGTAGCTAATTGGAGATGTATACAATGAAATCACGTTCCAAATTAAATATGTCAATTTGTTTTTGTATTGTTGTATTACATAGTGCATTTAAAATTTTCTATTTTACATCAGAGTATACAAAATTTTGATTTCTACAAAAAGTGAAGACCGCTATTGTATTATACATACTTAGGTATCAGTTTATACCTTGTATATTTCATTATTTTAATTACATATACATACATTTCAGTTTTGATTTAATGAAATTATAAAAAAATTAAAAAAATATTTAAAATCTACATATCATATGTATGTTATATATTTATTTTCATTATCATTTTTGTTATCATTATTTAATATTTATTTATTAAATATACTTACTTATATAATTTTTATTTTTTTTCAAATTCATTCTATTAATTATAATTCTATAATTTAGGCTAATTATAATAATAATGATTTATACATTACATTATAATGTACGTATTTATTTATTTATTTTTTTTTTAATTTAATTTTATTTTATTTACTCTTTTTGTCCAACTATTCTAAATAAATACTCCTTGTTCATATACAATTTCATTTTAAATTACATTAAATATGTTAATTTTATTTTTACATTATTATACGAATATAATTACATATTTGTTTTAGTAAAACGGATATAGTATTTCAATATTGTTATTAATTTGTTAGTTTTTTTTTTTTAAGTTTATTTTCATTTATTCATAATATATGCTTGTTATAAATTCATAAATTCTGATAATGCATTCATAATTATTATTATAATGTATTAACAGAATTTGTATACATATTTCTGTTATTATTATTTATTATTATTATTATTTTAACTTGATTATTATTCTATTTATTTAAATTCTAATAATTATATCCTACACAATCATTTTATGATAATATATGTATCTCTGTATGTATGTATATTGATTTACTAAGAATAATTTATTTATATTTTTAATACTTTACGGTTTTGATTATATTGTATATACAAAGTATTTTTAGTATATCGTATAACAGTCAAAAAAAAAAATGAACTGAAATTGTAATTGAAATTGTAATTGAAATTACACTCATATACAGTATTAATATACGTACAGTTAATTAGAATTATATTTGAATTTAATCATCAAAAATATATATATAATTATTTTTAGAATAGTTTAATACCATACATAGTGTAGTTGTGCAGTTTATGATTTTAGATTTTAGTTTATCAAATTATATTTTGATATCTGCACTAGAAATTAATGAAAAAATTCAACCAAAAATAGTGTTCTTTTTAAATTATATATATGTACAATTAAAAGATTATTTCTGGTAGAACACAAAATGTTCATGAAGAATTTAAGAGTAATTGTGTATAAACAGTATACACCCATATCTTTTTTACATTATTCTGACAATCGATATGATAAATTAATTTAATTTTTTTATATTTTCATGTTTTTTTTTTCAACTTTTTTACTTTTTTTTTATTAACTTTCAATAAATTTTTATTAATTTCAACAATTTATATATAATTATATGCATGTTTATTAGATATGTACATTCATCTTTTATATGTACGTTATATGTATATTTAATGTTGTATAGTCATACATACATATAATAACGTACATCATATGTACATATGTGATAAATATACAGGGTGATTCTCTATCGGATGGAAAACGTGAGACAGGTGATTGATTCTGCCGAGAAACGAAAAAAATTTTAATGGAAGTCGGCTGGTGGGGGGGGGGGGGGGGGTTAGTGGATTTCTATTCTCAAGGGATAAGGAGTTACGGGGCTACGAAATTTTTTTTTTTTTAGGTCAAGTCACTTGTTTCTTATTTTTGGCCATAACTCAATACTTTTGAGTCATCCTGCACTCATTAGAAAGATAATCAATGGCTCTTTATTTGGCTTTATTTGGCTCTTTGATGTCTAAATAATTTAAATTGAACTAGCGGTGCTGAAGATACGGCTGATCAATATAAAAAATTCATGGAAAAAAAAGGAAAATTTTAATTTCAAGGTCAAATATCTCAAAATTTTGTCCTATTTTTTTGAATTTTTTTTTACTTAAAATATTGCCCAATGCATATTGCCTTTCATTTGCTTTTTATTTTATTTAATTGTCTTTCGTAGTTTTTGAGCTATGCGATAAAATGCAACAGTGGTTTTGCATCGAAAAGTTGTTTACCTGTTGTTGTTGTTGTTGATATTTCTCGTAGCCCCGTAACTCCTTACCCCTTGAGAATAGACCCCCACCCCACTTCCATATAATTTTTTTCGTTTCTCGGCACAACCAATCACCTATCTCACGTTTTTCATCGTATAGAGAAACGACCCTGTATGTACATATGAATATTTCTTTAAATATTATTTAAAGTAAAAAACTATACATATGTATATACGAGTATATGTACATACAATGTTATATAGTATATTTAAGTGCACACGGATACTCAGTCAATTATGGCACCGCCGATCAGTAATTTCTTGTCAGATATATCATCCAGTTTATCATCAGTAATCAGTTACTGGTGTACATTGCTGATGGAAAATTAATGATCGACTTGGCCGAGAGTAGCGCACTGGTTGGGATTCGAACCGTGATCTCAACATCACAAGACCGACATCACAACCATCGAGCTATTCAAGCCCCTATTTCATGTAAATGTAGCTATATGTAAAAATAAATCAGAATGAAATATGAAATTCTTTTTTAAAAGAAATTAATATTTAATTTTCATTTGAATTAAATGTAATATTATATTTTTTTAGTTTTTATTGTTCAATCTTCAAAAACTTTACACAAATATAATTAAGTATTACCACGTATTACATATTTAAATTGTCATCATTTTTTTATAAATGATACTGTTAATAAAAATTTAAGTCGTATGCAGTTTTCATAAAATAACAATCATAAATTTGTTTTTTAACTCTGTAAATATATTAGAAAAAATAAAACAAAACATTTTTCTTTTATCCTTTTTAAAAAGTAAATTTTTTTTCTCTACGATGATGTAGTAATAAATCGCCTGTATACACGCGTGTATTACTTTATTTTGTTAAAATTAATAATTTCTATCATTTTTATTATTTGTATATGTATCTATTATATATGTATGTATATTTTATATCTTTTTGGTGCATTAGTATAAATTATTATTCTGTTGAATTTTTAGTTTTTTTTTTTAAATTACACTTATGTATGGAATATATTAAAGTTTTAGTATACAAACATATATGATTTTAGTGTTATTATTTTTAATGTCTAATTTGTGGTCTAATGCAATTATACACGCGTATAAGCGTAGTATACACAATTTTCATATGTATTATCATAGAATAATAAAGGTAATATGTGAAGCTTTATTATTCTATGGTAAATATTATTCATTTATGTACATCATACTTACATTTAAATTTTTAACAATAAAATCTTTATTTCAATTTCCTCTTTATTATCATCACAGATATTATAACAAATTTCAAATTTCATACAACATACAGTTTTTTTAATACCATGATAATAATTGTGTATTAAAATATATATAACATGTACATATGTATGTATATAATGTGTAATTTTCATTTAATGATCTTATTATTATTATTATGTAATTTTACTTGAATCCTTTAACATCATTTATCATCATCAACTAACTATCTGTAAAAGTATTTAGTAGCTTTTAGTAGCTTAAGTATTAAATATTTTTATTCACTCATGATGATAATAATAATTATTCAAATTGGTTAAATACCCATAAGACAAGTATTAAAAATATCTTTAAAGTGTTTTAAATGAAATTTGAAAAAATTAAATATAATAAGGGTATTCATTTAATGCAGTAAAAGGCATGTGTAAATCGAGTAAAACGTGCAATTTTTACACAACGAGTAAATTTAACTCTTCAAATTTTGCGTAATTAACGAGTCACTGTGTAAAATATTTCCTGACAACGTCACTTTCATTTGTGTGTCAATCCTGTTAAATTGTGTTTGCTTCTGCACAGCATTTTTGTGAACAGAGGAGTTAGTGAATATTATATCTTTCTTTAAAGAATGTTTCATTTCAAAAAATTTTATTTTATTTGCAATCACTGTCATTTCTGTAATTTTTATTTTTCTTTCAATTTTAACTGTCAAGAAATTATCAGTTAATCCCAATTTTAAATTTAATGAAATATTTATTGTTTGATTAATAAAAAAAAAATTAAATCTTTGTATTTTTTGTTAGTATTATTATTGCAATAATTATTTGTTGTTTTTTTCAAAAAATAAATTGAAACTAACTTTGCTGCTACCGCAAAACCTAAAATTCAAAATTTTCAAATTATTTCAAATACTCAAAAAAATTTGAAATATGTTTCGTTTCTTATTATTTAAAAAATTACAACTGATAAGCGAATTGTGGATGCGACTCGTCTAAACACGAAGCGCAAAATGAAGAATGAAGAGTCTTTAGTAGTGAATTTGGAATTTCCTCCTTTTGGTCCTATAGTTACCATGGAATAGACAAAAGTTGGGTTATTTGATGATTTTTGAAAATAACAGAAAATTTAAAATATTATTAAATTACACAAGATGTACCTCGATGCGTTCGCTTAAAATCTATCTGGAAATTTACTGCACAACGGGTTTGTAATTTTACTCTGTTAAATGAATATCCTCAATGTTTCCGAGTGCTTACATTGATTCTTGTGTATAGTACACACAGGAAATTACAAAGTTAAATAATTAAAAAATTTAAATAAATTATTATTGTAATATCAGAATAACGATTAATTATTTATACTTTCGTTTTCGTGTGTAATCATGGATACCATGTAGAATATAAAAAAATAATTTTTTAATATTTTTAATCAAATCATAAAAAACACATAATTTTAGAGAAATTTACATTAAACCCAAATCAACTAGAGTGTACCTATGTATATCAAGACAATTTTGTAATAGCTTCATCAAAATGATAATGTGTTATGACAGTCATTATTAAAAACACGCGAAAACATTAATTATCTAGACTAGATAAATGATATTTTTAAGTGTTGTTTTCACATTAAATTTTTAATTTTTTACTTTAGTTTTATATTTTTTACGTTTTATGATATAGTTTTATCTGTGGTTCTACCAAATATTAAATAGGGTGATCAAATCAGAGCCTCTATATATACATATATACATTTCATTTTGAAATAAAAACAAAAATTAAAAATAAGTACATCTGATATAATTGCATATGTATATAGGTATTTGTTTATTTTAAATATTGATTAATGACATTATTATCATCTAAAAATCATTTTAATTCATATAATTTAACAGTTTTTGAAGTTTTTAAAAAATTTAATTTGGTAATGTGCACAAATTTGTGATCACTTAATCACATAAATCTGCACTTATTTCATCATTTATTTTAGAGTTAACAAATTATTTAACATAACTCAAAAGAAAAAAGTTCTGTAAAGTTTTATCGCATGATTTTTGTGATCCATGGCTTATCTCCAATTAACAAATTCGTACTTCGTTTTCAATGTAAAAGATGATTAATTATAGAGGTAATACTATTGACATACTGCATAGATAAACTATGGTTATCTCAGTTTTCTGGTTTATCTTTGCGATAACCGACTTTCAGAACTCGGTTAAGTTAATCGAGTTTCTAGAACTCAATTATCTTGTTAACCAAGTTCGAACTCAGTTATCTTTGACGTTTGTGTTATTTTTTTTTTATATTATATATAAATAAACTGTCAAATCAAATCTCAGCTAACATGCTGACTAGATGAAAAAGAATAAGTGTTTGAATTTATCTCAACAGATGTCGTATAAACACATAAACAACTTAGTTCACCTCAATTTAAATGTATCACCCATACCAGGTTATCGATAAACCATTTGAGATAACCATGGTTTATCTCTGCAGTGTGTCAATAGTATAAGCCATAGTTCCCAAAATAAAGGTAATTATTCCTTAAAATTGATTTGAATTGAATTAATGATTTGTTTCAAGTTACAAATTTGATGTTCTATATTAGTAAAATTTATACGCAATAAATGTTCATTTATCTCATGTTTTCTTTCATAGTAATTCGCCAATGGCGAGGCGAACACAAAGGTTAATTATGGAAGAAATTTGAAAAAAAAAAAAAGTTAGCTGCTATGATGTTTAAAAAAATATTTATAGTATCTACTAATTCGATCACTCATTATTTTATTAATTCACTTTTATATTATCTTCCTTTCATTATTTGCGATTTATGTTTGCTTACATACATATATGTATATACACATAATAATATATATATTTTTTTTTTCAATTTATTTTTATTTTAATTATTTTTATATATAATTTATTTATTTTTTTGACTATTTTGTAATTAAATTTTAAAATGTACTTATGTTTATTTATGTATACTTGTATAATGAAGATTTTTTTTATGCACATAATTTTATAAGTATATATACGAATATATAAATTATATATTACACAAACACACAATAATAAATATAAATATACATATAGTATGTATATGTTATATACGTAGAGATTATATCATATACTATTTTATATTTATGAGTTTATTTTATTAATGTATTGTCGTGTTATGGTGGTCGTTCGATTTTAATAGTACATACATATATGGTATAGTATGTGATTTAATAATATGATATTTATAGTTTGAATGGTCTTACTACTTAAAATGAAATAATGATAAAAATAAGAAATTCACAACTATTGTTATATATATATATACATAAATATGTGTATGTTTTTCTGTGTGTAACATATATATTCATATATATATATATATATGAATGCATATGTAGTTTTAGTTTAAAAATTTATTGTATTTTTATAATTAATATTTTCTTATATTTTGTTTATTGTTTATTGTATTCTGTTTTTTTTTTTTTTAGTAGAGAATAGATACACATACTTACAATAATTATTTATATTGGATTAAGAATTTATGATAACAAAATAAATTGTGTTTGAAGAGTTTGCAGTTTAGTTTAATTTAAAGTTGAACATTATATTAAAGAACATACAAACATTTAATATATAATTATAGTTAATTACGTTATTTCAAATTTATTTTATTTTTTTTAAATTCAATTTTGCAAATTCACATTGTTTATTACTATATTATATATTATTATGAGTATAATATGAATATTATATGAAAGAAAGAAAAATAAATTAAATTCGTTTGAAAATCGCAGTCATTTTATCTCTCCGTATTATAATAAGTATAATATTAGTTGATTTTAGTAGACATTTTATTTTTTATTTTATTCGTTTTTATTAATTATATTTTATTTGAATTCTGTTTTTTTTTTTTATATTTTTGTTCATATTATATTAATTCATTCTTTTTCTTATCTTATGCTCAAAAATTCAAAAATTCCTCACGATTTTTATTTGAATATTGAAGTTGAATTATATGACTCGATTTGGAAGCTCGTTTTGAATAAATTTTTGATTTGAACTTGAGTTTTGATTTGAACGATTTATGTAGGTTTAGCTGATGTCATTGAAATTAGTATCGAGACTAATATTTTTCGTTTACAACGAGCTGCTTTCGAGTTCTAATAATAATTACCCACCTGAACTAAATTCTGTAAAACAATTTATTATGAGAATATGGTGATTGTGTGTGATGAATTTGAAATTAATATAATTTTAAACGAAAATAAATTAACTCGTATATTTAAGTAGGTATGTATGTATATGAATAATATAATTCTGTAACCTTTAAGTACATATTATTACATATAATAATATAGGATTTATTTTCTGTTTTTTGTTTTTATGTTCACTTCTTAAAATCTTTTATTTCTTACATATATGCATACGTACGTATACGTATATTAGTTGTATAGTTTGTATTTTCTAGTTTTCTAGTGTTTAGTTTTTTGTTCAAATAAAAAATATTTTATAAATATGTAATCTTATATTTATTTAGCTATTTATTAAAGTAAATTAATTTTGTATTTATACAGAGTGTTTGCATTTGGCTGGTCAACCCGCGCAGACAGTAGATAGATCTCGTCGAGACAAACAAAAATTCGTTCTCCAGAGGGGGTAATCTCAAACCGTTTAGCCGCTAGAGAGCGATGAAGATTTTTCGCACTCACTCTACAAAACACCCTATAACAACAACAGTGCACTAGCTAGAAGAAAGTAGTCGAAAAAAAAAATCTGTGACTGCACTGCACCAAGTTCAGCTGACAACCCCAGAGGCGCACTTGTGCCGTCTTTGACAGTTGGTAGCAGAACAAAAGAAGGCAAAGAATAAAACAAATAAGAACAAGAAAAAAAAAGAAAACAAGAAAATAAGACGCCTTTTGACAGCAGCAGTGCTCTGAAGAAGCAAAGGAAAAAATCTCCGATTAATTATACACTTAAAAATAATCATACTTTTGTGTTTAATATCATTAATTAATAAATAGTTTTGTTTAAAGTTTAAACAATCATTTCTTCATTTTTTGTTAGATTTTCAGTAAATCTACAAATCTCTCAGAAATTAATGTAAAGTGCCCTGTACTCCAACATCCTGTATTTTGTGTGAAAAAAAGTGGCAAAAAATCACTAAATTCTGACTTTAAAACACTATAACTATTGAAAGGAGGCAGGAGGCAGAGTTAAAGAGGCATGTAAGGTGTCATTAGAGAGAAGGGGGAGTTTCCTACATATTTTTTTTTAGACTACTGTTTTTCTAGCTAGTACACTGTAGTTGTTATAGAGTATTTTGTAGAGGAAGTGCAAAAAATCTTCATCGCCTTCTAGCGGCTAAACGGTTTGAGATTATCCCCTCTGGAGAACGATTTTTTGTTTGTCTCGACGGGACCTATCTACTGTCTGCGGGTTGACCACCCGAATGCAAACATCCTGTATATATACAAATGTACATATATGTATTTATTTATTCAAATTATTTGCCTTTATGTCATTTAAATATTTATTATGTATATGTACGTCCTATATAATGTTAACATTAATATATGTAATATCTTAATTTTTTTTTAAAAAAAAATATTTTTTATATATTTTTGATTTTATATAGATTATTATTTAAGTATGTAGTATTACACATGCAAACTACTAGGTGGTATATGAAAATGTTTGTCAAGTACAACATTTTTATTATCATTATTCTTTTCAAACATTTTAACTATACAGTCAAAGTGATTGTTTTATTTTTTTTTATTTAACTATTTCCATTTTTTTTTTCTTTTATTGTTTTTGTGAATTTTATTTTTTACATATATTTTCATTGATTTTTTTATACATACATAATATATTTTATTGCTCTAAATATTTAATAATGTTAAAGGATTTTTATATATAATGTAGTACTATGTAGAAATATACTTATAAATATTAAAGGAATTTTTGTTTTTGATTGTTGATTGATTTTTATTATTAAATTTATAGAAATCCATTAAAATGAAATTGAAAAAAATTTCAAGATTTAGAAACCTCTAAAATTTTATTTTTTATATTCTTGCATGTAAGTGTTATGTATTATATGTAAGTATGGTATATTATTATAGTATAGTATACATATATGTATATAAATAAAATTACAAAAATTATATATCTATACATATGCATGTATTTTACGGTGGTTATATAATTTATTTCTGTGTTAAAAAATAAAGTCTATTTGGTTGGCTTGAAGACGTCATTATCTCATCAATATTTCAGATTTCCCTAAATTTATAGTTTTAAATAGTCATTTTATATCTAGATAGAATATGAATTCTTTATTTTATTATATTCTCTAATATATGTTATTAATATTTAATGTAACTGTAAGTAAATATGTATTTGTATTACTTTATATTTAACTAAATACCTATTTTATTTCCAATTTTTTTTTTTTTTTTTTGTCACATTCGGTTTTTGTATATTTGTATCTAATTTAGAACTTTTACGCAAATTTCAAATAACATTTCTATTTATATATTCATATGTATGTGTGTATGTGTAATTATTATCATTCTTTTTTAAAATTTATTTATTTTTTGTTTATTTTATTTTAATTTTTATTTCTTTTTTTTTTTTTTTTGCAAATTTCCATTTTTATTAGTATGTATACTATACAATAAATTACTAATTTAGTTGTTATTATATATAATTTATATTTAAATCATGATTTATTTGTATATTTATTTATATGTACAGTGGTATTGTACAGTACGATTATATGGTTTTGTGCTCTGATGTATTATGTACTTACGTGAAGAGACCAGATATTATTTTAATTATTTAATTTAGCTATATCTATATTTTGAATTTATTTGATTTAGTGAATTCGATTGGTAAAAAAAATTCAAACATTTAATTAAAAAATAAAATAAAATTGCATTTTATGTATACATACATGCAGTACAGAACCGAGTACTATTATGGTTTTGGCAAATTTCATTCACAGTTTTATTTTTTTAACTTGTTTTTTAATAAGTATTATTATTTTTAATTATTTTTTGTTTATACGAATACAATAAAATTATCGAAATATACACCTAAATATATATAATAAAATTACCTAATATATTTCATATGTTCTTTAAAAATTATTTGTAAATAAGATATACATATTTTAATAGTTTTTAGATTACGACATTACGTTACATCCAAGACAGACGATGAGACGAATATGATCATTTTTTTTTTTTTTTTTGTAATTATATTATCATTTCTGCATCATGTGTGGTGTATTAAGATATTCTGCTTATTTGACATTCTACTAACTTTCATACCGTTTTTTTGGAACAGTCAAAATTTTGTTTAAAATTCTTCGGAATCTGCTAGCACAACCACAATAGCCTTGAATATTTCATAAAAATGAAGTTAAAGAAAATAATAATTGAAGTACAAATAGTTACTTTTTTTTTTTTTGCTTTTATAAATTTAGCACAAAAAATTATTGTAACTAATATCAAAATTATTTTAAATGCCAAATTCTTAAGTAACTAATTGTGTTTGCTAATGCAAAAAAAAAAAAAAAATAATTTCCTTTAGTTTAAATTTAAAGTGGGCAATAATAATTCACAATTTTCTTAACAATTCAAAAGTAATAAAGACTAAAGAACAATGGTAATAACTATTGAAAATTCAAAAATTTGTGAATATGGTATGATGTCATATTTCACTGATTTTACTGATTTTTGAATACAAATGTTTCTTTTTTTAAAGAATTTCATTTCTAAAAATGATCTTAAATAATCACAATGTGTCTTGGATATTATTTAAAAAATTTAAAATATTTGAATTTTTTAATTTCCTTTTATTTTATACTCTCTCGAAAAATTTTACAATAAATATTTAATTTTTGGCCCTTTACACATCATTTAACGAATATGGTAAAATGTTATTTAATATGGTCTCTTTTAATTGTACTCAAAAGAATTTAAGGATTTACATACTTATTCCAATTGAAATAAAACCAAAAATAAAATATACACGTAAAAATATCATATATGTATGTACATATATATGTATGTATACATGATATACTCGTATGTATACACAATTCGAAATTTGAATGTGAAAAATATATTTTTAAACTTTTATTTCCTTTCATAAATAATTATCATTCTTGAAATTTGCAATACATATTTTTATTTCAAAGTTTCAAAACAAAAAAAAAAAAACAAAAAAAAATCAGAAAAGAAAATGAAATGTGAAACATTATAAGGACAAATAAAATGAAATTATTTTCGTGCAAACTGAAATTGAAATGTTAACTATTTCGTTTTCACTTTCAATACTTTCATTAAAATTAATTACACCAATATTACACATTAATTTGTATTTTGTTAATTTTTTGTTTTATTTTACTTTATCTAAGTATATTATACAACATTTTCATATAATGCGTAAGTTTATTCATCATTTTGGTCCCTTCCAGTAAATACTATATATTTTATACTTTTCAAATAGAATTATAATGAATTATATAAAACTAAAAAAAAAAAAAAAAATTAAATATTAAAAAAATTTCATCAATACATATATATAGGTAACATCACATTCAAAATGAAAACGAAAAATGTAAAAAATTTTAAATTAATTTTTCTCTTTTTTGTTAAATTTAATATCAAAATTGACATTTATTTTCTTACACGATAAAAATACCTCTTTCTTTCATTTTTATACAAATTTCAAATCATAATCAACATACATGCATATTTTTGTTTCAGGATTTTATTTGATCTTTATACTATATGTATATATGTATACGTAGTAAATTTTTTTTTTATTTTATTTAATTTTATTTTGTTCAATAAATAATTTATATTATAATAAAGATTTATACATTTACGTATGTTTAATATTTTACAATACACACATTCGTGTGTCAATCGTTATATTGTTTTCCCCTCTGACAAATTAAACATTAGTTTAAATACTCGTATTTGTCGATAAAAAAATTTAAATTATTTAATTTATTTCTCTTGATTGAGAATAAATACAAATCTAACATGTATTTACGTACACACATAATTATGTTTAATATTATACTATCTGCATCATGTAATAAATTATATATTTTATTTTATTTTAATTTTAATTTTAATTTTTATGTTAACATTTCATGACACATACAAAGTTATTTCAAAAAAAAAAAAAAAAATTCTTTCAAATTTAATACACTTTATTGTATTTGTGATATTTACATGTATTCATATTCATGCACATTTATGTAATGTACATATTTTACTTACATGATGTGTTTTATATGTGATTATTATCTATATATATATACGAGTATGTATAATTTGTGTAATGTATACGAGCACGATATTATAAATCTAATTAGTTTTTTAAAAATTTACTTTCTACATACATTAAAGTTTGTTGTAAAAAAAAACCAAAATATTAACAAATAGATGAACAAATATTAATTCGAATTTATTTTAATTTTAAATTCAAATTATCAACAGTTAATTATTTAACGAAAAGATCTTTAAGTGTTGAACATAATGATGAATCACAAGTGTCTTTCGAATCGTCTTCATCACCCTTTGTGAACCAACTTAAACCAGATCGCACTGCACTGCTGGTACTTTGCTTTTTACGTGAATCTTTTGGTACAGCACCTTTACCAGACATTGTATTTTTACGCAGAAAACCTTCAATAGCACTACCAATAACATGTGCATCAACCATTGATCCCTTTGTATCCCATTTACTTTTTGTTTTTGCTGAATGTTGTTTTTTATTCTCTTTACCTTCAGCTTTATTTTGCAAACGTTCTAAAACATCCTTTGATAATGCAACTGCTGTGCTTTTACTGCGAATCGTTTTCTTTTTTGACATTGGTTGATGACGTTTTTTAAACCAACCAGATAATGCTGCTCCGCTTTTATCTTCAGTATCAGAAATTAATTGTTTGGCATTATGTAGTATGGATACGTCGAAACTATTCGATCTTGTTGAGCGACCAACGTTTGGATCTAATAGCGAACTTGAAGATGGACTTGATTTTGCTTTGTTTGCCGATGCAGATGATGATGTCGGTTGATCATCACATTTATGAATTTCAATAGCTGATGAAGTTAAATTACTAAAAATTGATCCTATATCTGATCTACTACCGAGTAAGCTGGTTTTCTTTTTCTTTTGTAAGCCAGGTGAGCTTCCAGCGGTAGCTGTTGAAAGGCATGGTGAAACGGCGGTAGGTGGATTTTCTGAAGCACGACGACTTAATAAAGCTGGAGCTTGTAAACCAGCTGGACCGACAAAATCAGAAAATCTACGGTTTGTATAACGCTGCGCCGCTCCTGTACCACCACCAGCCTCATCGACAGTTTGAACTTCACATACCTTTTCACTACTGGTTGTCCATAATTTCATTCGAGCTTTACGCGTTTGAACAATATCATCCATAACATCTAGTTGGAGATTATGAATGCTTCCCAAATGATCAGTCGACGGCGGACCAACTGATGCTCCACTTTCTCGTCGTGAATGTAGTACTCTACTATGAAAATAAAGAGATGAATGGAATATTGATTTAGTTAAAATCGATTTTCAAAACAATTGCGTCTAATATACTCTTATAATCAATACCATCTTATTCAATTATCTCATTGAATTTTTATCATATGGATATTTACCTGCTTCCCAAAGGAAACGCAGCAACTGATTCACGACGATTTCTTCCAAATAATGTGGGAGGTACTTTTGATATTGTTACAACAGAATGACGTCTTCCTGAAGGTGCTGGTGCTTGGGATAATGTTGCTAAGAAAGCTGCTTCTTTTGGACTTGGACCAGAACCTTCACCACCTCTTTCTGATAATCTTCTGACTTGACTGGCTGTTATACCTTCAGTGACTTGCTGTGATGGTAAAGAATGCTTACGCACTTCACGTGGCTCACGCCATGGTGATAATAAATATGGATTAAGTGGTGAATCTATATCTAAACTAGCTTTATACGACTGTGTACCCTGAGAGCTCTGTTGTTCATCTTCCTCACATACGCCAGATTCTTCTACAACAATTAATGGTTCCTGCTTTATAGCACTAAATGGCGAAAATGATGGTCGTCTCAATCTAAATGAATCTGTAAAGTATGCATTTCATACATAATCAAAATTTGAATTGTAAATTAAATAAGAAATAAAATTCGATAATATTATATGTACAAAACCACAAAACGAAATTTACATTATTACATTTTTTTATTATTATTATTATTATTATTATTAAGAATATAAAGGAAAACAAAGCCAAATATTGGAAAAAATTCATATGATGCTTTTATATTATTATTTTTTTTTCTTATTTTTTCAATTTAGTTTATTCTACATAAACTGATAAAAATAATTGATTTTATTCGAATAAATCAAATTTTTCCTTTTCCACAAAATAAAAATATATACGCAATTAAATTAAATGACAAATAAGTAAAAATAGAAACGAATAAAATAATAAAAGAAGAAGAAGAAAAAAATGCTACAACACAAAATCCTTGTCATCAGTTTTCATTTTTTTCTTCTTCTTGTGTTCGTTGTAATTTTTTTATGTACATGGATTTTTTTTTCTATTACAACATAATGTTGTTTTTTTTTTAAAATCAAAAAATTTGTGTGTCAGAGAATAAAGGTACATATTACAAATGTATATTATTATACTGGTCTACATACATATTATACTTAATTCATTTGAATGTAAATGTATACATACATGAAACATGAACACCCCCAAATTCAGAATAAATTTTACGTAATACATATGTACATGAAAATAAATTACATATACAAATATATACTAATATTTTGCTTTTCACATAATAGACAACACTAACGCATACAAATTTTCTTCGATATTTCAGGGATAATCCGATAATATGAAGATGAGAATTCTACCGAATGTACCATCGCTTAAATGGGATTTTGAGTGAAATTTTACAAATTATTATGGTTTACGGCTGAGTTTATTTTTTTCATTGTTGTACGTGTATTCTGATATTGTACACACATACATCCATTTGTAGCCATGTTCAAATTTCGGTAAGTACATAATAAAAAAAAAAAAAAAAAAACTTTCTGTGTAGGTAGAATTGAAGAATTATTAAAGTGTATAAATATGTAAGTAATTTAGAACGAACATAATAAAAATATATAATCAAATAAAAAAAATAAAAATGATTTTATACAATGTCGTCTATTGTTGTCTATTGTATTTCCATTGAAATTCATTCAATCAATATTATTCATTTCAAACACATTTCAATGAAATGGTCTAATTATTTTAAATAGAACTGATAACAGAAGTTGAATTTAATATGAAAAAAAAAAAAAAAATTTAAATTTTTTTTTTTGTTTTCTTTTTTGTTTTCAAAATAGTTCTAACATAATATGTATGTATGTATGGTAAATTCTTTGCCATATACATAGTGTGTTACATACGAGTACTCGTGTATGTGTACACAGTTTTTCAAAGAAAATTTAAAAAATGAAATTTTTTACATAACATTAAATACATTTTATATATATCTAATAATTAGTTCAGATGAAAATAATTCAATTATATTTTGCATTTTATTTTCGAATTAAATTATTGTTTTCTTCATTCTATAATTTTTAGGATTTTGTTCTTTCAAAAATAAATTAAGTTTTTTTTTTTTTTTTTAACTCAAACATAGAAGAAAAAGAAACAAAAAAAAAATGTCAGAAACTGCTAACAAAATGAATGATGATGAAAAGATTGATATCAGTTGTTATCATAATGTTCGTTCTTTTGTACTGTTCTTTCCATTTTTTTTTCTTTATTTTTTTTTATTAATTTTTTTTTTTTGGATCTTCAACAGAAAAGTTTTCTTATTAACATTTTTTTATTTTTGATATTAAGATAAATTAAGCAATTTTCTCAAATAATTTTCTTTCGAGATTAGAAAAAAAAATTTGTAATTATAATCTTGATTTAAAAAGAAAATGTAAGAAAAATTATAAAGTGAAAAAATGTAATTTCTTCCCCTTATAGGCTTAGCAAAGGGAAATACATATATATTTTTTTTGTTTGTTTTGTTTTTAATTAAATGATAATTGAGATTTTTGTTTTTATTTCAAATGAAGATAAAAAAAAAAATTATTTTTTAACAACAAAATAAAAAAGTATGATATATATGTATTTACATTAAAAACTAATTTATATTTATTAAAAATAAAAAAACAAAAACTAAAAGAAAAATAAAAGTAATACTATTTCTTATATTAATGAAAAATAAAGACTATTCTATAATTTATGATAGATATATTACTACTGTACTGTATAGATATTATAGGAATTATTGAGCAAACTTAAAGATAAAAACTACTACCTACATATTAAGTAATAAAAAGCATTAAAAGTAATTACTTTAGAATTATGTATGCACATGTATGTACTTGAATTAATAAAGTTCTAATTTATCTCTTTCTCAGATATAGAAACATTGTTACCATGTATATAATAATTTAAAAATTACACATATACATAAATTACATTACGCGATCATATGTAATTTTAGTCCATTTCTACATCTGAGTGGAATAATAAATAATTATAATTGTTTATAGTGTGATACGAGGATGGACTGATAAATCTTTAAAATGAAACACTAAACATAATGGCCCTTACTAATAACAGTCTAACAGTATACTAAAGTCTTTATTAAAAAAAAGTTGACTTTTAGCAAAAAAGTGTACCAATAACAATTTTAACAAAGACTTTTTAGTTAGTGCAGACTTTAGTGTTAACTTCTAAAAAGCCAATAAGTCTTTATTATAAATTTATTATTGAATTTATTGTCAATTTTAAAGCGCATATACTATGATTGAAATACATCAAACTATATTTTAAAATAATGTTCAAATTAATAGTGTTATTAGTACAGAAATTTAAAGCTAACTTTAAATTTAGTTAACTTCATGTTAGTAGACAATAATATAAAGATGACTTTAGTAGAATGTTATTAGTACGGGCCAATTTTTTTTAAAGTAAAATCGACTTTATTTTTTAACATAGCATCCTTTTGGCTCGATACACGTCTTTTAATGTTTTTCCAATTTCATTAAACCTTCTTTAATATACAATTAATTAAATTCCTTATAATAAGCATTTGTTTCTCCATTTCTTTTTATTTGGAAATAGAAAAAAGTCAAAAGGGATTGAATCAGATTTTGAAGATTTGTTAACGAACGGCGGCATCCATCTTGCTAATAGCTTTTTCATATGGAATTCTTCGTGTATGATGTTGTCTACATATATATTCATATAAGAAGTTGACAGTGTCAGTTACCTCACATAACTTAATAACACAATCATTCATAATCATTTTATAGACTGCTTTTTCGACCATTTTGAATGTTGTTACCTCTTTTGGCCTTTCTGAATGTTCAGCATCACTTGTGCTTGTTTGATAACACACTTGTTCAGTGTTTTATCTAACACTGTTTTTATTTCTTCGATAATTTATTTTGTTTTTAAGTTTAAATAAAAGTATTTAATCACTGGCACGATGTTCACTTTTTTCCATATTAAAAAAAAAAAAAAAAATTAAAGGTGACTTTACAAAAATGACTCTTACCAAGTAACTATTTGATCAATTGTCATAAATATTTGACTGCTTCCGTTTTGAAATAACATGCTTCACAACAAACAAGAAAAGTTTTTTTTTTTTTTGTTATTAGACAGGTATGGATGGCGTTTTTCTAAAGACTTATCAATTCACCCTCGTACATGTAAACTTTATGAAACATAAAACTTAATAAAAATGAAAATATGAAAATAAAATTTTTATGAAAAATTTATGTAATGTGAATGTAATAATAATTATGATAGGTTGTAAGCATAAATAATTATGTATTTTTTGTGTATTGATTATGCCAATAAATAATATATATTTATGTAAGTATTAATTTAGTATAAGTTTAAATTGATCATAATATATTTTATAATTAAAGTAAATATAAGAATTAAAAAAAGCAATTTACTTTATAAAATACTTGTTTAATAGTTTGATGAGCGAAAAACTCTAACTACCATAATTACATAATATGTAAATAATTTCCAAATCTATATCTACAAAAATTATTTTGCAAAATTTTTATAAATATTTTTGATATTAGTTAATTGTATATAAGTAACAATGAATTTAAGCAAAATATTTAATATATAAGAATAAAAAATACTTGAATATAAAAATGTATAATACATAAGTATACAAAATTTTAACCAAATATTATTACCAAAAAGCCAATAATTATTATACGATATACGACCTTCATTTTATAATGAGTTCATTATTGAACGAAATAACTTACCTTTAACCTCTTCAAACTGACTTGAAAGAAAACTACCTAGTTGCCTAGCAGCATTTTCTGAAAAAACATCCACATATGTATGTATACATATATATAAACAACAAAGATTAAATAACAACGTCTTAGCAAAATTTCAAAGAACAAAAAAAAAATTTTCTAAAAATTAAATAACTTCGGGCTATTTATTTTGTAGAGGTACACATTTCCTCCACAAAATACTTAATTGAAAAGATTTATTGAAAATACACAAAAAAAAAAAAATTTAGTACATATTAAATTTCATACATATATGTATGTGTGGCGATTTTATAGAGAAATATATGTATGGAAAATATTTAATGCATACACACGCATTTACTAATTTTATTATGTGTATCTGAAGTTATTCATATAGTATATGATATTTTAGATGCAAATAAAAATCTTTAAATAAAAATTTTATTTTTTTATTTTATGAGCATTTATGAGTAACTGTTGCTGTATTTGAAAGTAACTCTGCATCATGTGTATATGTATGTAATAAATGTATATTAAGGTTGAGATTTTGTTACATTTTACGAATATAAAATCACTTTTATTCAGTTTTCAAAACATAAATCATAAATAATATTATTACATATTACAGTCTATAATATATAGTTATGAATGGAAATAAAATGAAATGTACAGGCAGAATCAAAAATCATCGGAAAAATACACAGTATAAAAAATTTGAAATACGTATTCCAGTATAAACTTAAAATATCATTTGATTTATTTTCTTCACCTGTTAAAGATAAAACTTTTAAATAATAAATGAAGAAAATAAATTTACAAAATAACGTTTGTTCCAACTGCGTAGTTTATCCAAAAATTATCAAAAACCACAATAAAATGGTGAAATATTTTGAGAATTTCTTATTCAAAACAGTACATACTATATATTTTCATATTGGAATGTAGTTCGTATAGGTACTAAAGTAGAATATTATAAGAAAGAGTGAAAAGTCTACTAAAATTACTAAAATTTTGTTTTATCCTTTATATAACGGATTCAATATTACAAGGTGTTTTGTGTAATACTGGTAATACGAACTAAAAATCTTTGTTTATGACAAATAAAGTTTCTTTTTATGTATCAATTTCATTAATTTTATTTGATTCCAATGGATAGTAAAAATTTTGGCTAAACTTCCGGATTGATGCCGCCAGATTTTGAAGCAGGAGCTTCCGAGACGGAACAAGACGCAAACTACCCTTAAAAATATTTGGTCCAAAATGGTGTGTTTTACGAAAACCATTATTTCTCCAGATCAGGATCTTCGATCGGATATAGTTAAAATACCATTTGAAAGAGAACTTCCTGCTCTATTTGTTACACTTTATTTCATTTTGATTGGATTATCCGTTCTCGAAATATAAGGACTTAAAATCAAAATCTCGTGTTTTTTAAAAATCACTTTTTCAACTTCTTTTGATGACGCTATAACTTCAAAACTTAAAGAATGACATATATGTTTTGTTATATCATTTGAAAGGTTTTTTTGTCCTGTTTCCAATAATACCACATTTATGTATAGAAACCGCATAAATAAAAAAAATAAATGCACAAACCTTGAAAAAAATGTGAGAAAATACACATTTTTCATTCAATAGAGACACATACCACGTTAAAGAGGACATTCCAAAGTATTATTATCGAAAGGTCTCGTTTCAAAATCTGGCGGCACCAATTCGGAAGTTGCCCCCAAATTTTACTTTTCCGATGACTTTTAGTTCTATCTGTATGTTACTGTCTGTACATTTTATGTTCTATAAACTATACGAATAAAATATTCTGATTTTGAAAAAAAAAAAGCTTTTAAGGAATGTAGTTATAACAACTTTAAAAATGATTTTTCTTCAATTTATTTTCAATATAAAAATACAAACATGTGTATGGGAATTATGTTGTTGAAATGATAAAGATAAATACACATACTTTCAGAAAACATATAAAAACGCATATAGCCATAATAATTTTAAATTATACGAACGAGTATATGATTTTGAAATAAATTCATCATTATTGTAATAATGATTTATTTAGGACAACATTACACACATCATCACATCATTGCAAATTTTTTTTTTTAGATTTGTATCAACCATATAATATGTGAAATGTGAAATTATTACATATATCATATATGATATGTACACATAAAAAGAAAGTATACATAATAGTATATTGCAAAGGATATAATGCATTTAAGCATAATATAATGTCCAAATCCTGTTGCTTTCAATTTTAAAATTTATGAACTTGATGATGATGTCCTGTAAGTACTACATATATGTACAATACATAATAATGTAAAGTACTTAATATAAACATATTATGCAGTCATTTCTCAACTACATTACATACATACATATATATTATAGTATATTTGTATATGTACGTACGATACGATAAACGAAAAATTTTCATTTATTATTCTCAAATTTACCTGTTCAAAGATATGTATACATATGTATGTATGTATATGTACATAATGTATATATCCGTTTCGATTGTACACACATATATACACTACATATATTTTTTATGAGGAAAATTTGAATGAAATACGTACACGTATACAAATATTTTCAAAAATTCTGTAATTAAATACAGGAAGATACATATACATATGTGGACCTATATAAATTTATAAATAAATATTCAATTTAATTTCAAAGTGTATATTATGTAATATTTTGATGTGTGTTGTTGATCAAAGAATAAATTTTTTATACATATATCCAATACATACTTGCGTAGTGTTATACACTCGTAAATGTAGAAAATAATATTATGTATTGTATGAAAATATGTATATCTTTATGAAATATCGTATATCACAGTATAAATTTATTTATCATGAATGATAGTGCAGTATTTATTATATTATATACATGCAGCAGGTATCGAATTAAATGTCTAATGTCATAATATCATACATATACATAATGGCATTAATATAATAGTGCATGTTATAGTGCGTTGGTACGTTATAGGTGATTATTCGCTTGAGAAGTCTGTTAAATTAAATTTAATATTTTATTCATATACAGTACATATCAGTACATCGTATTGTGCATATACAGTATGTAATATATAAATTAATCGAAAATATACGTATGCATGATACATACATAACATTATTTGCATACACTATGTACGTACAGGTACACACAAAGGCTGAGTGTAGTATCAAAGACCAATATATAACTTACTTAGTTATATTGGTCTTTGGTAGTATTGGTAGTATATATTAGGAAATATTTGTATTCGTACATACACATGTATTGTCTGCACATTATATGTACATATATGTTACTGTATACAGTCATAGAATTTTTAAATACATACAAATTGTATATTTCAATATGAAATGCACATATTTTTTGTGCATGTATAGACATCTTGTAATAATAAAAATACATTATATGTATGTACATTAATATGAAAATTTACATATATGTACATACATACATACATACATATTTATATTATGTACAGTACAAAACATACAAACCTTTAATATTCTAAAATTCTAACCTTATGAATAGGCTGACAAAAATAGCTTTCTGCATATGGGTATATATGTACATAATATGCGATGATATTGTATTTATTGAAATTTTATTATTATATTCCATACAATATTTTATTTTTAATTAAAATCTTATTTATTGTAAAAATGAATTATTTATATAAATTTTGTTTATATTTTTATTTTATTACCAGAAACACTTACTTAATAAAATTCAAACATTTTTTTTCTATAAATGTATGTAAAATACTCACTATTTACTCATATATAACTATTGTAAATTTGCGCAATATAATTACATATATACTATTTATTCTACAAATAAAAATACATAAAAGTTGAAGTTTCTTTGTAAAAACAGAAATGAAAATTTGATTAAAAATTCCATTAATAAATTTTCGCGTATACAAAATAATGCTTTGTTTGTTATTGAAATGATGATTGATTTTTTTTTCTTTGAAAAACTTGGAAATTTTTGAAAAAACAACACATACATATATTCCTTTTAATGCAAATAATATTTTACTTGATGTTTTTTTTTTTTGTTTGTTCTTATAGCTACAAGTTGGTCCAGAATAATAAAGCAAAAGTTGTAAAAATAATGGACCACTATGAAAAAATTAATGTTTTTTCATTTAAAGTAAATATTAATAGAATTGATAAAAAAAAAAAATTATATAGGTATTGTATGTAATACATTATTTCATTCCATATTCCATGAATTTAAAATTTGCCTGCACACATATACCTTATACATAGGTATGAGATATAATCTTTGTTCTAAATGCAAAAATTAAAATATATATATACAACATATATAAATTTAGAGAATGCTCTATTTTTCATTATAACAGTTTTTTTTTTTTTTTTTTTTCAAACAAATGAAAGCCATGGAATTCCATTTATCGTTTTTTGGCACATTACTTATGTATTATATGTTTTTTTCATGTACATCCTATTACATATGCACGTTTCTATTAATACAAATACACGTGTTAAACAAAAAACATAAATTTATGTTTTAATTTCATATTTCGTAAAAAAAAAAAAAACAATAAACAAGAATTGTTAATAGTGGTATTTTCTCTTATCCCTGAATATAAATTAAAAGTTTCATTTTTCATTATTAATACCAATGAATATGAATATTTTGTATATATACGGTTATATATTATAAAATGAATGAAAACACTCATAAGAGAATATAACATATCTGTTAACAACACACGTTCGTTTTTCTCATAATAAACGTGTATTTTGTTTTCTCTGTATACCAGAATAAAAATTTTATATACGAGAACGAGTATATGTACATTTGCATATAAGTATGTACTCGAATTCGTATTAAAAAGCATGTAGTAAGCATTAAAAATTTAATACATATTTTTCTCGTATTACATTTTTATTGTTATGAAAATAATGGCAATAATAATCAGAGAAGGTTTCATAATCCTTGGTTATCATTATTATAATAGAACGAGTATATTAAAGTAGAGTATATAGCAGCAAGAGCAATAAAATAAATGATTTTCTTTACTTTTTGTATTTGATTTTCATATTTATGTTTGTGTATATGTACATATTTTATTTATTTTTCAACAACAAAAAATAAAAGCAAAAAATAACAGACACAGGAAAAATGAAAATAAAAAATTCATGTTAAATTTATTATTCAGTTTAAAAAAAAAATTGAATAGTAAAAAGAATACAAATATGAATCAGAAAAAATTCACAGAACTGATATTTATAAGGATTTTTGAATATTGAATCAAAATGTGATATTATTTTTAAATTTATTATTGTGTTACGTTTTTTTTTCTGCATATGAACGAAATATATTCAATAATAATGATGAAAAAATTCAAAATTATATAGGTAGGTATATATGAATGTGTAGAAACTCAGTTACTGCCTTATTTCACATATAAATGTGAGTTCTTAAAACGTAAAATAATGTGCTGTTGCTGTACTCGTATTTTGTATATACATAGTACAAATTTACTCGTATTTGAATTTAGTAATATGTATATGATGATACATATTTTGTAATGTATATGATATATTAAAATAAATATCACCTTTTAACAGTTGTTAAATTATTAAACAATGTTTTTTATTCAATACAATCATATAAAATGTGAAAAAAGATAACAATTATACAAAGTGTTAAGAATGAAAATCCGTTCGTTGACATTATTTTTTATTCGTTTCATATCAATTTTTTTCTTATTCTTCTTCTTATTCTTCAATGCATATGATGTGTTAGTTTAAATTTTATTAAAATCCCAGCTGACCATTCAGTGAACTAGGTTCACAATGAATTCATAGTAAATGCCAAAAATCTTCACGAACTGAATAATTTTTCTCTTATTCATTTTGAAAACACGAAATGAAAAATAAGTGAATTATTCAAAAATGGGTACATTATGAATACACCAAGTGATTAAAATATGAATTATATTCATATGAAATTCATTTGATGAATGACGATTTATGTAAACTTATTTTAATTCATTCGTTTTAAGTATCTTTGTAAAATGGTTGCGATTCACAAAGCCTAACACTATGGAATCACTTAGTGAACGTATAGTGAAATTTTGGTAAACAATTTAGCTGTTTCTAATAATCTAAACGTAATAAGTGATTTTATGATATGAGTCTAAGAATAAGCAAAAGTGTTTTAAATTCTGTGTACTTTTAGTTTATTAAAAATAAAAAGTAAAATAAATAAAAAATAACGAAGTGATTAATTATTAAGTGATTAAAGAGTTTTTATCTAAATCATTGAAAAAACAAAACGAAAAGTAGGAATATAATAATTAGAGCCAGAATTCATTGATTGTGAATGGTATTTTACCCTCACAAACTGCATTCAATATGAATTCATTTCGTGTTTTCATTAAATGTTCAGTAAGTGATTTCAAAATGGGTTTAATAAGTGAATTCACTATGACCAGCTATATCGTAAAAATTTTTGAAATAAAATATCTTCACAAATGATTCACTGTGAACGTTCACGTGAAGAATCACTTGAGTGAAATGAATTCAGAACGAATTCGCTATGAGTTCACTTGGTCAGCTGGGAATTTAAATGTTTGCATACACTTTCATGTTTGTGTTTAAACAAAAACTATTATAATATATATAAAAAAAAATGAACAAATAACACGAAAAAATCAAAATCAAAAAATTATTCAGATTGTATGTACCGTACCGTACCTACAATAATATTTCATACAAAAGAAGAATTCACGTCTACGAAAACAGGAAAAATATAGGAAAAACAGAAATGAAAAGAAGTGAAAAAAAAAATATTTTGTATAAAATAATATTTCCACAATTTCAATTTTTCATTATTCTCCTTTCTTTTCATTCCCTATACACTTAGGTTGTTGTTTGTGAATAATTTTAAAACCACAAAAAAGAACACAAAAAAAAAGATGTGTATATAAATTTATTGTGAAAAATGTGGGTACTGTAGTATAATGACAATAGAAATACTTTTTTTTTTTTATTATTATTATGATTTTGATTTATTTTACACTTTCGTTTTGCATCTAAACAAAATTAATTTTTATAGTGTGCGTATAACCGTACAACTTTCTGTATCATCAGTGATTAGAGAATATTCAAAATACGAGTAGGTGTAGATATACGATACGATCTCACGTCAACACATTATTATATACGACCAACACGAGCACAAGCTAAGAATACAGACCATCATCATAGGTATAGAGTACACATTATTATGAAAATTGTGAAATACATTTTTTTTTCTATAGAGACGTTTCTTGACTATTTACTCTAAGGCTGGTATTCACCAACATAGATTATCTTTTATCTGAGATAAAGTGTATTCATCAACCTGATGGATAAAATACTACTCGGATATTTTTAAGACAACCTCGGAGTGGTGTTGTAAATATCGTTCGAACATAACTTTGTTATTAACAGCAACAGCACAAATAAAGACAATGTAGTTATACTGTATCATCATCTTTGCATTGTAATTATCACATCACAGAACCTGTTTTTCATTTTATAATATAAAAATACAAACAGCTGACATGTTTGACACACATGTTCGACCCGAAAACGAAGTTCGAAAACAAATTTTATCTAGGTTGATGAATAAGCCGAAATTGTATCCGGCTAAAATATATCCGATGGATATATCAATGTTGGTGAATACCACCCTTAAGTATATAAGGTATGTATTCGTTCATTGTTCGTATATGATATTTACTATTAATCTTGTGACTTCTTCCATTAAACACATATGTGGCTTAAATTTAGTTTCCTTGTAAATATGTGGAAATAAATCCTTGAATCACATATGATGTATAGTATACTAATGTAGTAAGTATACATAAATATGTATATGTGTATACCAAATTTTTTTTTATCATATATGGACGGAAAATATATAATAATATACATTCTCTAGACTCTAGTCACATATATTACATCTATAGTTGTATGTTTTGTGTGTATAAACTTTTTATTTTTCTTTGAATATTCCTTTTTTTTGTTGTTTTTTATATTTATTGCATTTTATTTTTACATTTTCATTTTTATGGTGTTTGAATTTTTATTTTATTTTATTTTATTTTTCTTTTGTACACCATCATGACATGATAAATTTTCGTTTAAAAAATCTAACGCGAAAAGCAACAAAAAATACAAATTTTCTTTCAAATATATTAAATAATGCTATAAATATCCTGGAAAAATTTATATTCTAGATGAAAATAAATATGCACTCGTATACATAAAATATAGGTTTACCAACAGGGACATCTGAATTATCGATGACCACAACGATAACACTGATCGAAAAGTAGTCAATTGCAAATTTTTGATTGATATATGTGCTCGTTATTGTGTGATTTGTGGCAAATGATCATGAAAAGGTACACGTTTAAAAAACGTATATAGAAATTATTCGAATTCATTATCAAAATATATATGTTTTGTTAACCGTACATTCCGTGCATTTCGAAAAATTCATGGAGAATTTGAAGAAATTAGCATCATGATCTTCATGTGAAGGCTTATAAAATTAAACTGACTTCAGAACTCAAACCAAGTGATCATAATTTGCATCGAACTTTCGATAATTAAGCTTCGAATTAGTTGGAAGCTCATTCAGATTTTGGGAAAAAAATTATCTTTTCGGATTCGAGGAGCGACATTCAAATCAAATTATTTTCAGAATTTATAATTTAATTGATTGTTCTTTAAATTAAAAAATAATTACCATTATGTTTGTTTTAAAGTTCTGACGCGCTCATTGGTAAACCCTATATACACTTACATATTATATGAATTTCTTGGTTTGGTAAAATGTTCACATATTAATGCGAATATTTTGCATCATAACATGAGCATCATAGTGTAAGAGTCTACATATTGCAGGGATATGTATTTAAGTATAATAATGTAATCACTGTATACACTATAAATCTAATACATTTCCAGTAGATTATTGTTGAATATCCTTTGATTGTAGAATAACAAAAATAATGTATATATGTATAATTTAAATGAAGGTAATAAACTATGTTAGTTATACTGTATGGATAATACATGTTTCAATATTTATACATAAGCCATACATATACAACATATGACAATACATACATATATACATACATATAAATATGTCATTTTACGAGTATGTAGTAAATACAGTACTTAGTATGTGGTCGTATATTAAAGTAAACATTCAATGAACTGTTGAATGACTTTTAATATTTTTTTTTCGTATTATGCTTCATGCTGTTTTATCATTATTGCTACTACTTCTACTCGTATTACCATCTATTATTTTATGAACACTTTCATAGATACATATAGTGGAGCATAGTATGTGCATATGTAAATTTGTACAGACTCCTAGAGTAAAACTGCAAGCTTTGTAATCTATTTATATTAACATAGAAGAAATTAATATTCTCTATAGTACAAAAGGATATTAAAATTCTAATTAAAAAGGCAGTCTATTATGCATTTTTTTTTCTCTCGACAAAGATTAATATAGATTAGTTTCTAATATTAAAAATTAAAAAAAATAAACATTTATCACTTTGTGTAAATTATAGCAAAGTAGTTGGAAAAATAGTTTCTCGTGAATTTTATAACATATAATTCTGTATCATTCTCTATGTAATTTTAAATTATTCTAATTATTGTTTAATTATACTAGAAGATATGTATATAATTGAAATATTTTATATACAAGTAAATTGTCCCAATGACGGATATACATAAATTGTAATTTTATTTCAGTTTTTAATTGTTCAAAAATATTTTATTGAGACTTACCCATGATGATTTTTGATTTATAACTAATTTTCACTTTTACTCTCTGAAATAAAGAAAAAAAATAAATAAATAAATATCTATATTATATTATCAAAAAAATGTAATTAAGAGATACTTATTTAATGTATCATGCTTAAAATTTATAAAATTTAAATGTACATTTAGCATTTAGTCCTGAGAAAGACTGATTTAAATATGAAATGGATTGATTTGAGAATGAAGTAAGCTCAGAAGAATGATTCACCAGCGGATGTATACATTTTATAGTTAATCTACATATAATATTCATATATAAATCGGCCCTTTTCAAGATTACAAAAAATTTTCTCAACCAGTGGAAAAATTCACAAAATTTAGTAGGCGAAATTTAATATTTGATACAAAAAAGTACATTTAAAATGTACAAGGTTTAATTTGAAATGGACAGAGTTTAATTTAAAATGAACAGGGTTTAATTTAAATTTAAAACAGGGAAAAGGAAGGAGAAAAAGGTGTATTGCATTCTCTGAGAGACATATATAAAGAATTGATTGTAGCTCAGGCCATACAGCTGCCGGTCAATTTAAAATATACAAAGTTTAATTTAAAATGAATAAGGTTTAATTTAAAATAAAAATGCTATTTTATGTGCTATAATAAAATATACAAATAATATAAAACATATTATATAATATAAAATATATATGTTACACTTAGTTCATTATAGCACCCCCGCCGATCAATAATTCTATGAGATATATCATCCTATTTATTATCAGTAATCAACATTGCAGATTGAACTAATGTTCAATTTGGGCAAGGCAAGAGTAATGCGTTGGAATTAATTTGAACTCGTTTTTTCTAGCATACCAGCCCAACGCCCCTAACGTTCATCTATTCGAAAAATTAAAGTACTGAATAGATAATAATTTGAATATTAAAATAAAATATTTAAGTTGTTAAATTTATTAGAATTTGGCCATAGTATTTTTTGGAATAAAATGTAAATATATTATTTAAATTGGAAAATGATTGTAGAATGGAAATATAAATATATTTACCAACCAATCTTAGTAAATACACAAGCATCGATTTAAATTTATGACCACATCAGAAGTAGTCACGAATTTTGTCCTTTATTTGGAACTTACTTACTCAATCAATAATCATCCCCTGTATCAGGGACATAAAACTGGTTGATGAACACTCTTTTAAAAAACTTAAATTATTATGTGTAATATAATATAGGTAAATAAATACGGGTTTTATTCCATCTTCCAAATAAATGAAAATCTAATTATTAAAACTATAAGCACTATCTAAAATTTCTATCAATATAAAGTGAAAATATAAAATACATTCTTATATTATTCATATAGGCAATTAATTAAATATACAAATATCAATTATTATTTCAAATTCAAATATCCAATAGATAAGTATTTTCATTTTAATTCTCTACTAATCTCTATAGGTCTCTCTTTATCAATTATTCTGAGTACTCATCCCGTACATCTCTTGAGTATACTTGAATTGAAATAGTGTTCACATCAAAAGCTTCGATAAAAGCAATATGACTACCTACTACAGTACTGTATAATTTCTAAAATTAAGAAATCCAATTTGAATATCTTAATAAAATGAAAATTAAATCAATTACGTACGCATTTGAGGATTGATGTACACACACTTAAAGTAAAGTGTCCATACTGTACGAGGTTTGATCAAAAAATAACGATACTTTTGAGATTTCATTGGCTGTGTAAATCCGATTACTAAAAAATTCTTTTATGGAAAATTATATTATAAAAGGTGTAGTACTGCTTACTGCATATGAAACATAGACAGCTGCTGGCCATGATTAAAATAAGAGTTTAAGAGTGATACAAACGTTAATATTAAAACGTTAAAAATGACAATCATTCTGAATTATAGTAGCAGTAGCACACAATAGCACATCAATAAAGCGTCAAAAAACTTCAATGGGAGCTTCGAAAAAGTAAAAAAAAAAAGAATGATTATGTGCAATCACCGAAACACTAACACTATATCAAATAAATTGCTCATGATGTTGTAATTATACGTCTGAGAATTGTCGCAAATCGATTTGTGAAAATTATATCACAATAATTCACAAAAAGAATAGCACTACAATGTCTTCGCTGCGATTTCTTTCTATTCTCGAAGCTGAAGAGAACTGTTACCATAATTAATGACACAAAAACAGAATCATTCAAGGATCTGAAAGCTATATCAAAATATGAGTTCTAAAAGTGTTTACAAAATTGCTCAAGTGTATTATATCTGAGGTGACAAAATTGATATAAATGAATTCATAAAATTTTTTTTAAAAAAAAAGCTAAAATTACCGTTATTTTTTTATAAAACCTCGTACATATATATACATAATTTACTAACATAAATATCTCAATTATACGCTTAAATTACAAATGTGGTGGGTATTATACGTTATTCATTCTCCCATATGATTGTATTATAAATTCAATGATATTGAAATTTACATACGTAATATGGTAAAATGTATTTATTGCCCATACTGTTGCATTTGTGAATTTATCTTAAATCCTTGTAAATTTATAATTTTTAAAGTTAATTCTCTGAAAAGGCACCTAACAACAAAATGAAATTTTCGATAAATATAGATTCATGTCTATCTAAAAAAAAAAAACACACACACACACACATCTATATCATATATGTATTTATGTACATATGTATGTTTGTATGTAATAAGAAATAATTTAATTTCCACATCATGCAATTAAAAATTCAAGACCCATCATAATCGAACACTTGATTTTCATGTATCTAAAACATTAAAATAAAACAATAAATAAAAATAATTGTGTAAAAGGAAATGATTCACAATAATTTCGTATGAGTGATCATTAAATTTGAGACAAAAATAAAATATGAATGCAATATTAATTCGACCTACATATGTATATGGTATGTATCCTATCTGCTGGATTTGAAAATCTTTTATGTCCATAAGATACGTATACGTAAATAATATCCATCTGCAAGTTTTTTCAATTAAATATGAATCTTTATTTGACTTTTTAATCTTTATCTTTGTTTTTTTTTTTTAATTTCTTTTTCTGATTTTATTTTCAATTTTCTTGCCCATTCAGTTTTTGCTAGTCATTTCTTTTTTCTTGTTTTTTGGTAATATTCAGAATGCTTTCCATTATGTAGGTAATATGTAATACCGTAATACATGGTAATACGTAATATTCAGTTAATTAGGAAACCTTATTAATGGTCGTAAATAATTAGAATATAAAAATTATGAAGGTGTACAATAAATACAAAAAAAAAAAAAAATAATAGTAAAAAAATAAAACAAGAATATTAGAGATTCCCTTTTAGAAATAAATCATTATTGTGAAAATAAATTAAAAAAATTTAACAGAAAAAAAAGCTAAAAATATGGGAACAAAAGTTTAAAAAAAAACGTGCATACAAATCTAATATTTCTTATAATTTTACTCTTCTTATTTTTTTCTTTTTAATTATGTATTTTTTTCTTTGTTTTATATTTTTGTTTTACAATTGTTTATTCATTTATCAATATTGAATAGAAATCTTCACGCAGGATGAAATAAACATAAAAATCATATTTCGAATAGCTCTTTTTCGATTCGTATTTAATTAAAATTTAAGTAAATAAATAAAGTTTTTGTTTTTTCCATTCAAAAATTCAATGCACAATCATAAATCCTTCTGTTGTATTTTGATCTCGAAAAATACTTAAATTCCTTTTTTATCTTTATTATTCTATATTTTTGTTATTGTTGTAAAATTGTAAAATGTACCAAGTACATACATATTTATTTCTAAAAACGAAAAAATAAAAAACATTTTTCATGTGTAATTCATCGAAAAATGAAATTTTACATGCGTTCAGTTCAATGCAGCGATGCAAGTCAGCGATGAAAATGCAGCGATGTTTAGATAATCGTTGTATACAATTTACTGAACTGTTTACAGCGGAAAAACCCGTTGCAAACAGTTGATAGTTGGCTTTGTCTGTTGTTCTAACATTAAATATGTCAAAATTTGTTTACGATGACTTTTAAAGCGAACTTTTTTTCAGCTGCAAAATATTTACATCGCTGCAAAGTAGCGATTATGCAGCGAAGCCGTTCAGTAAGAGAAATTATTGCAGCGATGGAAAATTATACATCGCTGCGTGGAACTGAACGCACCCATTGACAGCAAAATTCAAAATATTTTTTATTTATTTCGAATTTGTACAGATTGTGAAAGAATTCGTGTATATTATCTTACTGTTACGTGCTGTTACTGAGTATACATTTATATGTATAAGGAGTATAATAGGTATTATAGGTAATATTCATGATCATAATGAACAAGAATTCCATTAAGAATTCCATAAAAGACAGCAGCATACAATAGGTCATTATTCTCGATTCTAACACTAACTACTTACACAGTGTTCTTATTATTTCCTCTTCAGACTTACGAAGTTCAATCAAAATGATTTCAAATGTATTTGAACAAAGAAAAAAAAAATATTCTTTTCTAAAAGTAAAAGATAAAATGTAAAAAGAGAAAACATAAAGCATCATGGATATAGCTATACTCGTAAATGTAGATACATTTATTACATCTTTTTATATTCTCATTTTCTTTGTAAATTTTTTCTTTTGAATAAATCCTCATTTTAGTTTTTGAATTACAACACAAATATAAAAGTTAAACAAATGAAAAACAAAACAATGAAATAAAAATAAAATAAAATATCTGTAACTTTTTGATGTTACTTCGTTTACAATAAATAATATGGTATAGATAGGAAGAGATATAACACAGTAAAACAGAATGTATAAATAATAAATAAAGTTAAGTTAACGTTCTATACACGTACATCATCATAATATTTTCATTTCAAAATTAGTAATTAGCAAAGGAATTCGTTATACTTGTAGTGAGGAATGCTTGTCATTTATTTCACAGTAAATTTAAAAAATAAAATAAAATACAAAAAGAAAAAGAAAAAAAAAACAAACAATTTTACAAGAAAATGAAAATAAATCCATGAAATAATTCCGTTAATTGAATTTGAAATTATTTCTGATACGCTAAAAATTTAATTAAATTTCAGAATTATCGACAAAGGAAAAATGTAAAAAAAATATATATAAAGAATTTATATGAAAATAATAATAACAAAAATATGTAGATATACGGCTAATTCTAAAATTGGTGACATACAGTTTGAAGATAAAGAACGAATTATAACTCAATAGCATCTCTTTAATTATTCAAATTTTTTTGACAATTTCAAAATAGAAGTCCTAGATCAAATCAAAAAAATTCTTAGATCAAAAGTATTTTAATCAAAAAAGATATAAAAAGAATAAAGTCCGTTGTCGATATACTCGAAGAAATTAGACCAAATTGACATTTTGATAAAAATTCTAAATTTCTTCGAAGTTTCAAGCCGTAAATTCAAATGATTTTTATTAATCACTTCCATAAGTAATAAATTGACATTTCATTCATTGACTTTTGGCGACATACTGTAAAATTTTGACGATATATGTACATCCTTCAAAAATCAATATGGATTTTTGTTATACGAATTTTCGACTTTTCAAAAATTTTTTAAGAAAAATTGCAAAAAAAGGACGCCAAAAAATAAAACAATGAATATTACTTTATAATTAAAATAAATACATTGAAATATCTGTTTTTTTTTTCTTAGATTCGGAAAAAAATGAAATCTAAAAAATTACATATAGGTTGACTTTTTATTAGAATTAACCATATGGTATACATATGTATATAATATACATATTATGTATATACTCATATATCACGAAGTAATTATTAATTATGACAAACGAAGACGACGACAATGATGATGATGGTGATGATGAACAATGATGAACAAATGAATTGGGATTATAACACATATACATAGTCATTCATTGCTCTATCTTATCACAACAAATGTAAAATGAAATAATAATTGGATTGAAGAAATGTTAAAAGTTCAAAAAATCTGGTGTAAAAAGATTTACAAAACAAAAAAAAAAACACCAAGAAGGAATATGAAAATCCGCAGTATTTTCAGTAATCAGGCCTGTTTCAGAAAGTTTTAACGCATTTTGTAACTCGAGTTACTAAAAAATAATAAGTAGGATTGTTTTAAAAAGTGTATTCAGTGAATTCCTTATCCCTTGAAAATATATAAATATGATTTTTATCCAAAACTTACATCTTTTGTAAGAAAATCGTTAATCTTTTCGCTTACAATTTCGAATACGATTTCCCTGCGCTACCTGAAGAACACTTCTACTCCGGAAATGACAAATTTGATGTTCCAGAAGATCAACGGATAATTTCAATAGAAAAATTCATTCCAAAAGTGTTAGTCTGGAAAGCAATTTGCAAGTTTGGACTTCGATTGAAGCATTTTCTTTGCAAAATTGGACAATTAAAATCGCGGTACACGAGAAAGGATGGTTGCAGAAGAGACTTTTACTGCTTCTACAAAGAACGAGGATTTAAGGATTTTTTGGCCTGATTTAGCAATCAGTCACTATTCAGGAGAAGCAATGAGCTGGTGCACAAGAAGGCAGGTAGGTATTGCACCTAAAGAGATCAATCCTCCAAACGTTCCAGAACTCCGTACTGAGTTGAAGTAAATTGAGAGGTATTGGGTTGAAGTAAAAAAAAAAAATTATTAAGAAAAGATGAGAAAGAAGCGAAAACAATGAAAAAATTTATAAATTTATGGATATCGGCAACCCGTAGGTTAAAAAATAGAAATATCAAAAGTTTAAAGGTTCATGTTATGAGGAAATTAAGACTTTTTAAAAATAATAAAATAACTTAGACTTTTTATACAGCAATTCAAAATATAGAAAATGAAGGATTTTAAAAAATATGCATTTTTTTATTTATTACATACTTACGTAGCAAATTCTATAAGGAATCAAAAATGCATTAAAACTTTCTGAAACAGGCCTTATTTAATGAGTTTCAGTTTGAGTTTGTTTTTTATTTTTCATTTTTGCTCTTTTGTGTATAATTTTTTTTTTAATTTTGAAAAAAAAAAAAATTCTAATTACTTGTACTTTGTACATTTCGTCCTTTCGTATTTGGCACGTGTATAAAATAAAGAGATTATGAAACATATATACAAATAATGTACATAATGTATATAATCTTTACAAAGTATCTACTATCTACAAGTATAATATTGAAATTTTATTTTTGTAGATTTCATTTTTAGCTTTAATTCAATAATAATTGTGCACGCAGTATCCAATTTGAAATTCTATACACGATCAAAATGAATATACATACATATATATGTACATATATATATATAAAAAAAAATTTAATTATAAATAGAAGTTGTAAGTAAGTATATCATCAAAATGTATATATAATAAGTACATAATTCCATAGCCTATCCCATAATTATTTATGCATTGGTTTGGTTTGAAATTAAAGAGCGAAATAATGATTCTCATCATGGTCCATTAAATGATTAAAATTATCAAATTACTGAAGCCAGAGATACTCGTGTATGTATACACATATCTATTTATTTATATTTAGGTCGATTTCATTTTGGTTTTAACTTAATTTTTATTTTGCTCATAGCTTAATTTTTATTTATTTATTTTTGTTTTTTTTTTTTTTGTTTTGTTCAATAAAATTTTAATTTTTCACATATATACGAACACATTAATATTGTTCACATGTACATACATACACGTACAACCCAAACCCAACCTACAACGTAAGATACATTGGGTTGTCAAGAGACATTCAATTTCATACATATATTTATGGTGTTATGGAATTTGTAACATTAACATGATAGATGGTAGTATATACAAGTAGATATATGTAGTTAATTTCGAGACCTTCAAGTATGTATTTGTGTGTGCTTGCAACACTAAAATATTTATATTCTCCAATAATCTCCGATGTACTATAATTTTTGCGATTTTCATTTTATGACATGTATACGTTCGTATGTGTGTAGATTTAACGCCCACCAACGTAAATCATAATAATTCATTTACGGCTCTAATTATGGATGTTAAAATCGATATACTCGTACTGTGTATAAATACATTTGCATGTTCTAGTACACACATATGCGAAAAAGCATGTACATATATATCTACATACACGTTCAAGAACAACAAAAAAAAATTTCCCTTAAATTTAATTAATTTCAATCAAATTATATTCAACTTTCTACATAGTACAGATAAAATTTCTGTTTCAAATAAAATACGAGGACGACTAAATAACATTAGTAGGTAGTACATAATATTTATGTTTTCATACGTTATTTGATGATTTGATATTGTACGACAGAACTACTCGTATGCATAGAGGGAAAAAATTATATAAATCGTATATCGTATGTTCGAATAAATCTCGTACATATATATGAGTATAGTTAATTAAATACTCATATACAGGAGCACCATATTTTAATTACAATTTTAAAATATAATAAAGATTATTATCAAGTTAATATGAATGTGCAAACTAATATAAATATGAATTACATATATCTACTGGAATCAACAGGATTTATATGTAAAAAGTTATACATCAATATTTATTTGAATATATTAAAACTAATGTACCTATAAGGACATGGTACATTTACTCATACATACTCGTAATAAAATTTACATACCCAATTAAAAATTACATAATTTAATAAAGGATACATGTAGTAACTATTTAGCAAGGTTTTATGATGTAATTTTAATTGACCATATATACACGCAATAAACAACAATAAATGATACTCTCACATAAATTAATGAAGATGATTAATATGGATATGTAGTATATTTTACATCATCTCTTATTACGTTAAATATAATCTACATATGTACATTTTCGTCTCTACATGTATGTACGTATGATATGTAAATGATACATACTATAAGCATTTCAATGAATCATGGTCATAGATAAAGAACTTTGTTTTTTTGACCTTTACCTATAATTAACTTAATACTCTTGATATACTCGTATGTACGAGAATACTGTTCAAATGTTTTACATTATTTTACCCAAAAATACCTTATGACTAAATTCCAAAAACAAAAAACTAAAAACTAAAAACTATATATGTATGTACTATACATACACCAAATACGAATGTTACGTGCATTCATCTAGAAAAATCTGATTATCCTAAAATCCTTTTACCTATTTAATTTTTATTATCTCTTTATTTAACGTTAGTTTTTACATTTATATATAATAAAGACTTTTCTCTTTTTACTATAGGTTATCATTTTCGTTTTATATGAAGTCACTCTAAGAAATTTAATTTACGATAGTTTCCTTATTTTCAATTTGATGGGTTCATTCTTTACTTTATTTTTCTTTTATTTCTTTCTCTGTCTTTCATATTTTTTTTTTTTTTTGTATGAATGTATATGTACATACATTTATACATACTTGTAAATTTGATCCATGTATTTAGTACATATATACTCTTTTATATAATATAAAAAAATGTACGTATGATAATTACATACATGTATGTGAAATACGAGTACAAGTATGATATCAAATTAAATGGATCAACCAGAAGAGTAAATTCTATTAACTACCATTACTAGTAAATATGTATATTCACTTATACTTTCATATATACATATTCATATAAATATGTAGTATTTATACAGCCAATTAAATTAATTGATTGAAAAAAATTCAATATCAGTTGCAATCTATTTACATCCCTACCATCTACGTATGTAGTACGTACATATAATTTTTTTCTTTCTTTTCGCTTCAAAGTTTTCCATTTATCTTCAATTTTCTTGTTTTTTTTTCCAATTTGTAAATTTATTTGTAATGTGTTTTAAGTATTTGTATGTTTATGAAAGTCCATGGGATTTTTAGGTATGTACATACGTATATATACTATATGAACTACGGCATGTGTTATATACGTGTGCTATAGAATAAAAGAATCGTGAAATTTTATAACGTCTTCCATATAAACATATTCAAATGCAAATTCTTTCAAATACTTGTACTTCAATAAGTTTTTTTTTATCTTTCTATATTGCACTTGCTTTAAATCAGCTTTTTAGCTCTATACTGCCATTAAATTACGTCAAATTACGTGCATATTCGCGTATTCAATACATCATTGGAAATATCCATATTGAATTGATAAAATAAAATATCAGATTAATGGAGTATTTAATGCTCAATGATTCGTTTATCCTTACATTTGTATTTTTATTTTCAGCTTTTATTTTTTATTTCTTCATCTTTCGTTTTTGCTTTTTTTTTTATTTTTTATTCACAAATCTGTTTGCTACTTGTAACTTGTTAGTTGAAATTGAATCAAAAATCAATTGTAATAAATTTATTATTGAACAAGGGAGATAAAATCTTTAGCAACAAATCAAAATCAAAATGAATATATACTCTCGTATAAAGATAAAATTAAATTTTACAAAATGATATCGACTGCAAATTTATTTCTTCATTTATATACGAGTATTTTTAAATTTTTAAATGAATTTTATAGTTGTTGTAAATTTTCAATTCGGTTTCCCATTATAAAATTTTATGCGCATATTCATTCTCTATATATACTTACATACACAGGTAACTGGTTATATGTGTTTATAAATTTTTACTTTTTTTTCTATGATTTATTTATCCTCTTTCATCGTTTAGAAATGTGCGTAAATTTAATTTTCATAGTAATTTGAAAATCATCAAAATGAAAGATGAATGAAGAATATTTCGCTGCTTATTTTTTCATTACTTTATTTGAAAAATTCCTTTACCAAATTTACATATAACAACAGTAAATTTATGTACTTTAATTACGGGAATTACTCAAGTATCTAAAAATTGACACACAGAAGAATAACAGCAGTCATAAAAAAAATTCTTGTGATTCTTCATGAAAATTTTCAATAATTTCATTTTCAACTTATAATACATAATAATAATTTTTTAAACGATGAAAAATTTAAATTCTTAAAAAATGAATAAAAATCTAAAATAATTATATAAAATCCATATATGTATATATTCAAAAATCGTTTTTCATATCACACTGTGTGTGTATTGTATTATATTTCTGGAACAAAAAAAAACAAATGAATGCCTTAACAATATACACATAGGTATATTATTATGTAGGTAATAATAATTCACTTTTGGGTGTGTAACATCTATCGTGTCAAATTACGATTAGAAATTTTTGAAATTTTCAATAAAGATATTATACACATTATTTGAAAACATAATAAGTAAAGTAATAACGAAGTTAATTCGCGTAAAATATTTTTCCCCTATAAAAATATATGAATATTCTACATCATATTTGTATGTACATACATATTTGCCATGTCTATATGTTCCTATAAATTTGTGTGATAAAAAAAGTAAATACATATGTATATAAGTATGTATAAGTATGGTAAACAAATATGGCATAAATTTAAAATGTTGCTTGCTATATAATAAATTTATGTATACATACTCGTATAAATACCTACATAATTATGTATAAGTACATACTTGTGTATACACATACATATTTTATTGAGAAGGGTGGTTTTTAATTTTTAAATTATAATTAAATTATTATATTTTTTTTCTGTTTTGTGTAATAATGAAAAAATAATTTTCACATAATTTTATTGTGTATTTACGTTGAGAGAGAAGAAGAAGAAAAAATATATATACTAGGCTGATTGAAAAGTCCCGGGACTGACAGAGAAAGACACATTTTTTTTGAAATTTTGAAACTATTCTTCAACGTAGTCACCTTTTAGCTCGATACAACGATTCCAACGGTTTTGAATTAATTCGATATCTTTTTATAGTAGCCTGCGTCAAACCGCTCAAAATATGCTTCCGTTTGGGTTATTACTTCATCATTCTAGTAAAACCGCTTACCAGCGAGCCACCTCTTCAAGTATGGAAATAGATAATAATCGGACGGGGCCATATCTGTAGAATGAGGGGGATGTGGAAGTATTTTGTAGCCTAACTCGGTCAATTTGGTTATCGTTTTACTACCTTATGAGCTGGTGCGTTATCACACAAAGTCAACACACGCGGCGGCAAACGTGAACACAGCTTTCGCATATTCAAATGATGGTATAAAATGTTAAACATACGCTCTGATGAGATCTTTACGACGTCAGCTATCTCGCACAATTTTAATTTTCGTTCGTCGCTCACGAGAAGTTCGATTTTTTCAATCATTTCGGGAGTAGTCACCTTTGACGGTCTACCTGAACGTGGTTCATCTTTTGTACTAGTACGGCCAAACTTAAATTTTTGCATCCACCTCTTGACTGTTTTATTCGATGGAGCAGAGCTGCCATAATACTTATCAAGCTTTTCTTTTGTTTCTTTCGCCGATTTTCCCTTAAATAATAATTTTATGAAGTTTTATAAAGACACGGAATTCACTTTGTTCCATTTTTTTTTTAAAATCACTTAAGTAATACACTTTTAAGAGCTGTCAAACACGAACTAGTTGACATTTATGTTCATGAAACTTTAGAGATGATTTTCTGAAGAAATGTACTTGTCAAAAAAAAAAAAAAAAGATTTTGATATATAGTGAGACCACCTTTATGTCAGACCCGGAATTTTCAATCTGCCTAGTAATGTATGTACATATATATAAATGTGCGTGAAAATATTAATATTTATGTTGACGAACGCCCAAAAGCACCCATCACATCATTCACATGATGACAGTCACAGTATTATAACAATTTGTTTATTATATCATTCAAATTTGTACAAACATTAATACCTAAACACTCAAATTTACTTGAAATTATAAATATGTATACGTAACTAGATGTGCATGTACTTACATAGAGTACATTACATTGATTAAAGTTTTAAACGTATGTATACTACGAGTTTAAGTATAATATATTTATTTTCGTCTTCGTCCAGCATTATTTAGAGCAATTTTTTTTTTCTTCAAAAAAATATTTTTGAATTTTTATAAATCTGTATAAATTATTAATTCATTTCAACAAACTGCTGGTATTCATTGAACAAAAGGAGAGAAAAAAAAACCATCAACAGAAAAAGGAAATGAAACAACAAGTAAATAAAAAATTAAAATGCTCAACAATTTTGGTAAATATTAGAAACGTCGTAATCGTAAATTGAAATTCCAAACAATAAACTTTAAAAATTGTTCTACATAATTTTGTGTTATTGTTGTTGATATTGTTGTTGTTGTTGTCGTAAATGCTTATACATATTAATATTAAAGAATAAGAAAATAATCTAAGGAATTTGAATTAGCAATAATATAACAGCTGCCACAAAAATATGAAATGCTATGAGTAGCAAGAAAATATTCAAATTAAGTATTAAGTATATATGTACATATGTACATATGTATGTACGTATACGTACGAGAACGAGAACATATATTTGTTGAATTAATTTTATTATTAAAATTTTTCGACTAAATTCTGTTTTTCTTTTGAAGTTTTTCTTTCAATTTTCTGATATATGTGTGCATATGAATGTTTGAAAAATTGAAGAAATTTATGAAATTCTTTGATAATACATACTGATATACTCGTACATACAATTTTTTTTGAGTATATATATATATGTAAACTGATATTTGAAAATAATTTTGTAAAATAATACCACTGACACACATATACCGTTATTATGATGATAAAAATCACTAATCATCGCTACCATAACGTTGGTTCAAAAGTCTTTATTGAAAGTTTGGTTTGAATATAATGACATCAGGATCAGATAATAATTTATCGCACTATCATAACCATTTTCTTCATAGCAAATTGTCGGTTAAGTAGTGACATCTCGTAAGTGCAGTTTTTCGAAAAACCATTTTTTTTTTTTATTCAATTTAAAATTGGAAAATACATAATTTAAAATTATTAAAATAAATATATTTCCACGAATTTATTATTTCTTTAAATTTAAAACAGTTTTTTTTAAATTTTTTGGAAAAGTCATTAAAATTGTAGCAATAATTAAGTTTTTTCCTTTTCCTTGAAAAAAAAAATAATTTTTGTTAGTTACGAGGTGATACCATCGAAATGATAGTCAGTATGTCAATGGTATAATTTAAGAAAATAAAAGGACTATAATCTGTGCTATAATGTTATGTAGTACATAACACCTTAATATGAAATTATTTCAGGAAATACGAGTAAATATCTGTTATTGCTTATGAAATATAAATCTAATATATTTCATATCAAGTCATTTCACGCTTTGGACTGGTGAATGGGTTTCACAGATTATGTGATATCACCCCTTTGGATTGCCCCCTTTTCCTTCAAATAATTATGTAATTTTTTTATTTGTTCATGTATATTGAATTAAAGCACATTATTATTATTTTTTTTTTTTTATCACATAAGGATTTCTTTTTATCAACGATATTCATATTTACAGAATTACTATCCATTTTTTATGAAAAAATTACATGTAAAAATACAATAATGAATAAAATTGAATGTTTAGGTATAAAATTGGGGGGATTAGTTCTGCACAAGGCTAAAAAATTAGATAAATTATGAAGGCTTATGATATATGTATTTTTCTGCTATCTTCAAAACTTCTCTTCAGTCTTTCTGGAAAAAAATTGGATTCCTGAAAAAGAATGAACTTGGTAAAATTTTTTTTATTTTTGAAATTAAAAGGACGAAGTTACATATCTCTTCCAAGCAAAAAAAGTTCGAGGTCGATTGGATGATTCGTTTACCGAGTTATTTAGAATCAATTATCTGTGGAAGGGTTAAAAATATGCATATCCTTTTCTCAGGAAATGGACTTGATGGAATTTTTTAAATATTCTTTTCGTAGTTTGGGGCCTACTACCTATACTCAAATCACTATTTAATGTTTTTAGGGGAAAACCATCACAGGCCTGCATGTTATTTTCTCTGGAGTCACGTGAAAACCTAACATCTACGTCGATAAGCTATCTAGTTTTGATGGCTTAATAACAAAAATTTCTCGTAATATTGACTAGATTATAATTAGTAATGCTAGAACAAGTATGGTTTAAAATTATTATACCTGTAGAATAGACCACCTAAAGCATATAGCTACAGCTACAGCCAATATTTGAATGAAATAATTTTTATGAAATAAATGGTATCGACTATCCTTTAAGCTAATAATAAAATTTTATGAACTTTACTTGAATTTTATATGTTTTATTTGAAATTATTTTCCTGAACCTTGTATGATGAATGACTCTTTATATTGGTGTACATTATATGTAATATTTTCTATCTTACTACATACTTAGATGAAAGATGAAACGTAAAAAATCCATTTCTAGTAAAACTTTCTTGGATAAAAACCATAAAAAAACTAAATGAAATTAATTTTGATTTAAAATTTTTTAATTTCTTCAAATAATAAAATATAATCGTAAAAATATTCATGTGTATTCATGTTTATGTGTATTTTTTTCAACCGCATTATAAACTATAGAATTTACTACATACCATAAGTATACGTATTAAATGAATGCATAAAATATAATAAATCTTTGGAATTTCAATTTTCCTTTAAACTTAAAACAACTACTGCTATAATTTTATATTTAATTAATAAATATGTATATTTTTAAAAGCAAAAAAAAAATATCTTTATGTCCTTAAATTCTTTGATATTTATAAAAAGCGGATATCATATATATATATAACCCTCTATAATGTATATATAACTCGTATTATTACGTACGTAGACGTATAGTTACGATTATATGAAAGGATAATTTATTAAATTAATTTATCCCTCTAGATGCCCCAAGTATTATATAAAAAATAATATGAAGTATAAATTTTCATTATTGCTTTTAAAATGTTTTTAAAACATTTTCTTAAGGTTATTTATGAGTATACAGTGTATGTACGTGTATGTAATATCATAGTAATTTTTGTAAATAATTTTTATGAAGTTGAATTCATGTATTAATGAACTTTTCTTTTACTTTAAAAAAAAAAAAAAGATGAAAACAAAATATTGAAAATTAAAATGAAAAGTAATTTATACTGGTGGAATTTTAATAATTAATTCTAAATATTAATATCACAGTATATGAGTATCTATACGTATATACATTCGACTGCGAGTACACTGCGGAGCAACTGATTAGGTACAATGTAGAATTTTCATAAAGCAGGTAAATGCAGGTAGCTGCAAACTGAAACATGTGTTAAATTTTTGATGCATGGGATTTCCAATAATTACGGAAAATTTTTAGAGGTTTTATGAATTCTTAGAAAATTGACAGGACTTGTTGTGAAATTTGCGGTATAAAAGCGAAGCAACTGATTAGGTACAATATCAGTTTTTGAATTGCTGTTAAGAAGTGTGTTAGAGTTTTAGCAAAGATTTTTTTTAAAAAAGTATTTTGTAAGAATTTAGTAGTTTTTCTATTCAAATTTATTTGACGATGGGTAGAAAAAAGGATTTATCTTCAGAAGAAATAGCGCAAATCAGAGTTCTCAAGGCACAGGGCTATAATGGAATTAAAATTGCAGAAGTATTAGGTCGCAGCAAAAATGTAATTTATAATTATCTTCGAGACCCAGAAAACTATGGGAAAAACCGCAAAGGTGGAGTCAAAACTGCGACAACAGAGAGAGAACGACGAATAATTCTAAGGACTGCTTCGAATTCAGCACTGACTGCACGTCAAATTGGCAACCAAGTTGGAACGTCAGCTAGTGTATGGACCATACGCAGAATTTTAAAGACCTGTCCCACTTTAAAAAGGCGGAAATTGAGAAAAAAACCAGCTCTAAAGGCGTGCCATCAAGAAAATCGTCTACTTTTCGCTAGGCAACACATTACGTGGGGAGATGAGTGGCGGTCTGTTGTCTTCTCGGACGAGAAAAGATTTTGTTTAGACGGGCCAGATGGTTTTTCTTATTATTTCCACGATTTAAGGAAAGAACAGCATTACCTGGCACGCCGTCATAGTCGAGAAGGTGGTCTGATGGTCTGGGGTGCCATAACTTACCAGGGACAGATAGAAATAAGGATTTTAAGGGGAACGCAGAACGCAAGAAAGTATATAGAATTATTGCAGAGAGCTGCAGCTGATATTGACGAAGTGTTGGGAGGAACGCATTGGATTTTTCAACAAGATAATGCTGCCATACACACCGCCCGGGAGGTTAGAGAATGGTTTTTGGCCGAAAACCTCAATGTACTGGACTGGCCATCGTTGTCACCGGACCTGAATATTATTGAAAATTTATGGGGATGGCTATGTAGGCGTATTTATTCGAATGGAAAACAATACGAAGACGCTATAGAATTGGAAAGAGTTGTAGTAGAAACCTGGAATCAAATTCCTCTGAATATTATTCATGGCTTATATGATTCTATTCCCAATAGGTTATTTGAGCTTGTTCGTAATAACGGCAAGCATACGCATTATTAATTTTTTTTTGTATAATATTAAAAAAATAAATTTAAAAATCTAAAACATTAAAACAACTTTTTTATTTACATTGAAACCACTTGAAAATTCTTCTAATTCGATGATTTTTGGATTGTACCTAATCATTTGCTCCGCTTTTATACCGCAAATTTCACAACAAGTCCTGTCAATTTTCTAAGAATTCATAAAACCTCTAAAAATTTTCCGTAATTATTGGAAATCCCATGCATCAAAAATTTAACACATGTTTCAGTTTGCAGCTACCTGCATTTACCTGCTTTATGAAAATTCTACATTGTACCTAATCAGTTGCTCCGCAGTGTATGTTCATACCTTCTAGTGTGTATGAATTAAGGTTATACAATGTATGTTGATGAGTTATTATTAAATATTTTGTCAACTAACACATGTAAGTAATTGTGTGTATACACATTACAACATACAAGCTTTCATATATGAAGGGTATACCAATAAGAGCGTCAGGACTTTAAAATGGAATACACAAATACTTAACTACAAATGATATTCACGTGATTTATTTATTATTTTGAAGTACAATCATTACTTTATCGTGATACATTTTCAAGGGTACATCTCTCGCCATTCAAAGCTATGTGATTTCCATTTTCATCTTTCCATAAAGCCCAATCACGTTTTAACACAAATACTGCTTCAAACGTAATTTGTTGAGGCAATTTGTGAATTTATTGAGGGTTTTCCTCATCTCAAATCCTGCAGTTTTGTTTGTTCACAAACCCATTGAAAAACTGAAATGTGCTTCATTTATAAATATCTCATGCATTTTGATAATAAATTCTAATAATTTCTACACCTAATAATTTCTAGTTGAATCGTGTAGCTTTTCCTTTACATTTGGTCACACAGTACTGAGTATAGCAATCAAAGTTTGAGTTTGACAAATACTCACGTTCCTATTGGTAAACCCTATAGTAGTTATACATATGTATCATGTATGTATATATGAATATTATGAAGGCAAATATTTATTTATGTTTATATGTATATGCTCATATTTGCTTGCTTAGTATACATTAATATTTATCTAAATATGAATATTTGATCTTTATGATAAATTTTCTATAATATTTGCATATTCATCATAGTTGAGCTGAGTGTTTATGAAATTTTTTTCATATTTGTTTTTGAGTTACATGTATATAAGTATTTATAGTGAAATATATATACAATATATATAATGTACATCAAGTAATGTATGTATCTTGAAATTTTATATGTGCTTACAACATATACATATTTTATCTAATAATATATTCTGTATTAATTTAAAGATAATCCTTTATGTACGTATACAATGGCACGAAATTTTTAGTTTAAAATCAAATATGTATTTGTAATTTCGAAAAAGATTATTATAAATATACAAGCAAGATACATACAATATATGTATATAAGTACATCGTATATCCTAATGTTATTTAAATACCACACAATACACGAAAATGAGTAGAAAATATTCAATAAAGAATGACAAAACATTAAATTACAAAATATTTTTGTAGCATCTGTATACATGTACTACACATGCATACTCGTATCCATTCCATACACATACACTATAAATCTTTATAGATAATATTATAATGCCATGTTATGTTATACTAGTATTTACGCATAAACATAAAATCTTAATTTCATTTTATCTATACACAATATCTACACATAATCTACTACATACTATTATATTATGTACATTTATCGATGGTCAGACTATTTTGTTTTAAATCTTTATAAATGCATATTTATGTAGGTACATATGTATACATACTATATAAATTTGCCAAAATCATTTTCTATTCGTTCTCATGTATAATAAAAACGTTTTCATATAATTTTTTGTCTTTTATTTTGAATTGTAATTTGTGCTTTTGATGATTATCATTGTGAATTATCAGCAATACAATAATGGATTTACAAAATTACAGATTATCCGATGATTATTATAATATTTTATTATCTATTTACCTTAAGTTAAAAGCTATATATATAATATATATTGAAAACGCGTCTACATATACATATACATTCATTTTAAGTGTATGTATTTGTAAATTTTCTTTTATATTATGTATATTTGCATTTAATTTTGTATATAATATTCATGTATGTTTATATATTATGTCTCTAAAATCAAAATAAAGGATTCCTTATGTAAATAATACGTTTTTACAATTTAAAAAATATTTTTTTGATTTTTAAAAAAAAAAATTCTACTGAACCGTCATAAAGTAAATGGGATCAAAAAAGGATTTTGTCTTTTTTAGATTATTTTAAAATTAAGATAATAATATATGTATGTATTTTTATTTTTATTTGTATAGGGTTTACCAATAGGAACGTCAGAACTTTTAACGACTACAACCATGGACTACAACCATCACAACTACAACTCATAGATCACTGATCATGGCTTACGTCAAACTTTCACTTATTTGGCTTCGGATTAATTGGAAGCCGATCCAAAATTTGTGAAAAAACATCAGAACAATAATCATGGACTTCAGTCAGACGAAGCCGTCAAGGAAAATATTCGAGTGAAATTATTTTCAGAACGTACTGTAATCGACTGTTCTTTAAAATGATAAACAAACCACGTGAATATCACTTGTGGATATCACTGTTTTCATTTTAAAGTTCTGACATACAGGTTGATTCGTAATAAAATGTTCCAACATGTACCAATCGATTACCTACTTGAAGTGTTGTGATCAGCGTTTACTATAAGGCATTCTTTTGGTAAAATTCCTTTTTTACCCTTTTTTATAGCTTGCAATTTTTTCTTCTGTGCAGGAAAGTGAGTTCATATAATACGTTATAACTTCTTTAAGAACGAATAATAAAAAGGTAAATTTTTGATCAACATTTTTCAAAATTTTAAGTTTGAACATTCATATCTGTCATATTTGGCAAACAACAGGTCGGGGATGTCTCCTAAGCTCCTAAGCTCATTATAATAAGCTTCTTTAGTGTTCCAAACAGAAGTTACAACGTTTTACAAGAGCTTACCTACCTGCATACCCTAAAAAAGTAGAGAATCAGGGATTTTACGAAAAAATGCCTCATCGTAAACACTGATCATAATACTTCAAGGAATCGATTGGTAGATATTGGAACAGTTTATTACGAATCACCTTGTATATATACGTATAATATTTAAAAAAAACTTAAAAATATTAATGTCATCTGAGATAATAGCGGGATACAATAGTAATGCATAAATATTATGTATGATACATTATACTACAGACATGCACAAATTTTAAATAATTTATCAATTATTATGTAGAATTTTTTTCTAAAAGGTGTAAAGAATCTGCATACTCTTATGGGCTGGAGTTCCGAATAGGTGTCACCCCCGATCCTCTTGAAATTTTGTCCACAGAACGCCCTTTTGGCATAAATCACGGGATACTCGTCTTTTTTGGTGCATCGACCCCTATCGGCCATAATTGGTATTTTAATTTTTTTGCCAAAATTATATTTTTGCTAATAACCTTATAACGGTACATGATACAGATATGGCATATATCTCAAAAGATGCGTCTCAAGATGCTCTGTAATCTGAAAGAAAAAATTCTGCAAAAAGTCCTAGTAAAAGGATAATAAAGGACATTTTGTGATTTTTGACTATTTTTACATTTTTGACATTTTCTCAAAAACGATTAAAGATATCTGGACCAAATTTTTTGCAAATAAAAGAGGACATCATGAACAACTTTCTCATTTATTACTTTGGTACTAATGTAGAAGGCAAATATCTTAGAAAGAAATTATTTGAATGGTGCTAAATTTTGTAATAAGTTACAGTATTTTATTAGAGAATTTTTATGTGTATGTGTGTGTGCATGTCTGTATGTGAGTTTGTGTGCGTGTTTGCGCGTTTGTAGAAGATAAATCTGATAGTGTGCGTACGTATATACATATGTATACATTTTTGTTCTTATTGTTTCCTTATTAATAATAAAATCCTTTTAACCTTTTTCTTTTTCAATTATACACATAAAATATTTACACAAAATGATTGAATACCTACAAATTTTATTATATTGAAAAATAAAAAAGTTTTTCTCTATATAAATATATATATGTACATATATATGTACATATGCATACATATATCTAAGCTATATATAAATATTGAATCTATATTTCACAGAATAAAAAATTTATATTTTTTATGCTTTACTGTTTGGTGTTTGACCTTTTTTCTTTGTATTCAATTTTAATTTATTCAATATGTACAATAATTTTATTCTATTTTTATTTTTTCAAAATTATTATGAACGTATAATATTAATAAAATACGAATGAACAGAATATAATATTTAAATAAGGATTTGTTTATGATTATTGACGCATAAAATATTATAATAAAAATATGAAAAACCATAAAAAAGTGCTCTCAATCAAGAATGGTTATTTTCGTAAATTCATGAAAAAAAAATGTAAATAAATAAATAAAGTAAATAAAATGAATTTAATTGAAAATACATTTTGTTTTATTTCATTATTTTTCCAGTATAAATAACTGCGTGTATATGCTTACTACATACATACATATTATTCGCGCAGAATGTATGATAATTCTGATAAGTCCATATAATTTATTTTGTAAAATAATTTAGTCAGCAGAGCTATTCATAATTTAATCACTTCTATATTTTTAAGAATAATGATAGCAATTAAAATATATTTCATTAAATATTAAATAGTAGGTAAGTACATTAATAAGTGTACGAGTATACGAGTATTATTTAATTTATTATTTGAAATTTATTGCTAATTTATAAAATAGAATAATAGCAACTTTTTTATGTTCGAGTTCGTATTTATGTATGTATTTTTTAGTTAATAAGTACATCACAATTTGAATATTTACATATACATACATTATATGTATACATACTTTTATGTTCATACAATATTTTGAGATTTTAAAATGAACAAGTGTTTTTATGTTATAATATTATACGTTATGCATAATATGTACTGCACACAAAATGAAAAGTGGGCCCTATTATGAGTGTCGATAATATCATCTCGTCATCGACTATCGCCTCGACTCGACAAATTTTGTATTACGGGTGTCGATTTGAGGCGAGAATATCGACATTTTGAGTCGATTAGCTAAAACTAATCGACAGGCATATAGTAGTCTACGGTGATTTGACATTTTATGTATGCTTTGTATATAATATAAGGTATTTTAATTATTTTGCTCGATTTATTTAAGTTTAATTTAGTTAATTTAATTAATTAAAGAAAAATTACCAAAAATGGTGTTTGAGCTGTTTGAAAAAAAAACATGAACGTATCTCTTAATGCTCTTCTGTTATCCAAAAAAGTCATTATTAAATTAAAATGTTTTATATTTTCGCACTTAGCTAGAAATTACATAAATTAATCAAATATTTATTAAAAATTACAAAAATTAATCAAAATATTTATTGAAAATTGAAAAAAAAATGAATTATAAATTTTTATATCGAAATATTCGACAACCTTTATAGAAATTACATGGTAAAACTGAATGAAAATAAAATTTGATATGGCAATATCTTACTGTCGAGGCGATCGATTTACATAATACAAAATTTACATCGTCTCGTCTTGTCTCAATTTTGTCGATAGTCGATAGTATCGACACTCATAATAGGGCCCAATAATTTTCAACAATAAATACTCATATAGAAATTTATAAAATATTTATGAGAGAATATGCAAATGCTCGTAAATAATGTGCTCAATCGTTTATGAATGGATATATAGTATAGGTGAACATATAGGTATACACATACGAGTAGTATCAATTTAATTAATCTGTTTATGTTCAAAATATTATTATTGATATTGATGCATACATATCAGTAATCATTATGCATGAGAACTTTGTATATCATTTGAAAACAAAAAATTGAAAATAAATACTATTTGAATAATACGTATTATTTATTGGTCATTTCAATTATTTTTGCTGTATATACATACTGATTATACGAGCATATATACATACATTAAGGGTATTCACTAAAAAGAGTAAAATTTACTACATACTCTTTTTAGAGTTAATTTGCTTATAGGTTTCGAATGAACACACAACACACTGTGACCAAAGATACTATATAAATACATACAGTATAGAATCTTTCCTGTAACGCATCTTCTATAATTGTGGTATTTTAAATTTTCTGTTATTGTTGTTTTACGCCACGGTAAATAGGACTAAAAAACAGAATTCGAAATTAACTACTAAACACAAATGACAGTGACATTGACAACACAATACTTTGTAAATGAATCACGCCACTAAAATGGTAGACACACGATACTGTTTGAATAATCATTCTGGATTTCATACATTTTAAAAATTTTTTTTTGTTAATTAAGCTTTTATTGGTAATTTGTTAAATTATTATCTATGCTATAACCTATATATCATGGTTTTTACGATCATTTTTAGATTATTATAATTTGTTATAACGTGTTTTTCAGCCATTTTTTTTACTACTTGAAATTTACAATTCACCATCTTCATTCATTCATTCGAACTTACTTTAATGAAATTAGAATGAAGATATAATGATTATTTTAACTTAATTTGAAGTGGAATACCGCAAATGAATGATTATTCGTAATAAATTATCATTGATTTTGTGCAATCTGTTCACTATAATATGAATGTATGCAAAGTAAATAATTTGAGGAGTTAAATTTAATCGCTTTATTTGAAAATTTTATAAAAGTATTTGAATTATGTTAAAATACACGTTCAAATGTCTTTTACTACGTTGAGTGAATACCTTTTTTTATATCACCTTTAACCCATAAACTGTTCATATTTTCAATAATATTTTCAATCAACTACATATATTCATCGTATCAAAAAATCAATTTAAAATACATATGAAAAATAAAATCAAAATATGAATTTATCACAAAGTATTAGAGGTATGCACTCTCTCTAGTATTAGGCCTTGTATATTTATACTCGAAGTATTTTTACTACATTTTGCTAATATACTACGCCTTGTTATTTTCTCCCATATAAAATCAAGTAAGCCAATCATTGTAATAAAACAATAGGGTAAAGGCATGTTTTTTCTGTGTAGTATTTCGTAGTAAATATTTTGACAGTTGAACACACAGTAGTCATTTGGTAAATTTTGATAAAATTTATATTTAAAAATTTTAAAATTTTAATTGTCAAACTATATCAGCTGACTGGAAAATTTTGATACAACAAGAGTATTTACAAAGTATGTTCACTCCACACTAAATTTGATTATGTATTAATACACAATAGCTAAAATACTAGCCTGAGTGAATACCTCTATTATGTAAATAATAAGTAAATATTAAAATTTTAAATAAACAAAATTAATAAAATATTTTTTTTCTTTGAAAATTTATTATTTTCGTAAAAACAAACATATACTCGTATATACATATCTTAATCAAATATTTCAAAGAATATCAAAGAATTCAAATGTAAACGAAATAAAATGGCTGCCTCTTGTACCGGTAACGAAACAAAAAATAATAAATAAATAATCTTAAATAATATTTTCTTTTATACTTGCATATTTCATTTCTACCTACACATACTCGTAAAAATAAAAATTTTTAAAAAATTGAAAATATTCTTCAGATCAGCCACATGAAACGTAGTTATTCATTTCGATTTTTCTTTACTTTTTTTTTCTTTACATTTTACGAATTTCTTCAAAAAGAAAAATTTCATATCTGATTGGTTGCGGGAATATAAAATTTTTTTATTAAAATAAATCTAACGGATATTCAGCAAGTTTATCATATTACATATTGTTGTTGCGTGAATCATCAATAAATTTCAATTTATATGAGAACATTATGTATGTACGAATATGTACATACATATGTATGTACATGTATATTTGTATATCACGTAAAAAATATATGCACGAATATTTCATTTTATTTTGAATACTTTCGAAAATTTATTATAAATAATTTTTATTCAGATTTACATTATGTACTATATGTAGTATATACAATTATTGTACGCCTAAAATTATTATTTTATTTATGCGAATGAAAATTTGATCTGTACGAGTATACAATAAATTAAGATATTTGTAAATTTGAAATGGCAAATACTTATAGAAAAATATATAAACTTATATACTCCAAATTTCATATTAAATTTTAATCGATTGTTGTAGCAATGTACACCACACCAGTAACTGATTACTGATGATAAACTGGACTACATATCTGACAGAAATACTGATTTGTGGGGTACCATAATGGACTGAGTATCCATTGATGTGCAATTTAAAAAATAAAATAAAAAATAATCGATTGTGATGAAAATTTTCTTTTATGAAATGTGAAATAATCCTTTAATGTTTTCTAATAAATCTAAAAATTGTATTAAGTTTTAATTATATATAAAATGGATATAGCTTGAGCTATAACCATACGTGATTAAAATTTAATATTTTTCCATCTCAATAAATTATTTAAAAAAAACATCCTTAGACTTTTATGTGTTCGTGCTATTATCTTTTTATTTTTTTAATTCATCATATTTTTGAACATTATATTCATATTTCATGATTCGAATTTTAGAAATAATTATTTAAAAAATACAATAAGTAGACCATTTAAATTAAATATCAATTAAAATCTACTTATTGTAATATCATTAATAAACATTTTAAATATGTACTTATCTTTAATGAATAATTTAACAGTTTTCAGCAATAAATTACTCTAAGTATTTTCTGCAAATTTTCAACTCATTATCAGACTGAATAAAATTAATTTGAATTATTAATTAATATTATTATTTTTATTAAGATAAAAAATTTTCAGTAACATAAAATCAGCAAAATCTTATATAGTACATAGTACTATATAATAAATTTTTAATTAGTTTTTGTTTTCTTGCATTACACTGAAATCATTTTGAAAAATTCCTATACACACACAAATCAGTAAGGCAAATGTAAAAATTTTCAAGGCAAATTAAATTAATGATGATTTTCTATCAAAAAAGAAAATCAAACTCATTAATAACAAACACCATATACATACATAAACATTTGAGAAAATAATATAATTAGAATAATTAACTGTTGTAATAAGTCATTGACAGATGTTTAGTTTTTATTCAAAAATCAAAAATTTGATTATAAAATATAATAATTTGTTGAATTTTCAACATTATTTCTGTAATGAACTGATATTCTACATCTAGATATGTACTTATTCAAATCTAAAACGAAATATATGTATGTACTTAATCATTTTAATCTTAAACTTGAAAGTTTATTGACTTTAGAAGCAACAAAAAAGAATTCTGTGAAATCTGAGATACTTGTATACAGATAGAGATAATAATTATAATACTATGGTGTGGTGAATGTGGTGGCAATATGTAAAATTTAATTTTGTGTGTATGATAATTAATATTCTACAATTTTTACACTTTGTTAGATAGAGAAAGAGAAGGAGAGAATGTAAAAATAAAACAGCGTTTAGCAGTCAGTACTCAGTAGCAGTGTAACAGATGTTGCATAAATAATGTTCTAGAAAATATGTATTAAGAAACATAAGGTAGCAAAAGTTTACATATAATTACTTTGAGTATCTATAAGTACACACATAATTTATGCATGTAAAATATACCCGTACAATATTTAAGACTTAAAACAGAATAATAATTAATATTTATTCACATAACATTATAATAAGAGTACGTACGGTAAATTGTGTTGAATTTCTAGTTGCAAATAATGATGATAATGATAATGTTCATGCTTTATTTGAAAATTATTTTATTTATTTTTGTTAATTATATAATTCATTCGTATATGAAAAGAATAGACAGTATAAACATTTATTTGACGACCTGTTTATGATAATTTTAGAACATTAATGTGTGAATTTTAACTCAGGATTTTATTTCTTATTTTTTAATTTTCTTCTCTTTTTTTTTACCCTCTCTGAAATTTGCAGATATTTACATGTATACATATACATAATCCATTAACTGTTTCTTTGTTTTTATAACGAAGGGGTTTAAGGTGAATCGATTGTTGGCCCATCGGAACCCAGTCTGATGATAGGAATACTATACCTTTTAAGTTCCTGCAGACATGCCGCGAAACGCTTCAGGAGGAGTTAAATAGTGAACGTTTCTGGGTTTACATACTTCTAGATCATACTGACCTGAAACGCCGATAAAAAAAAAACCATTCAAGCTGTGTGTTTTTCCGCCTCCTTTCTCCGGGTTCGGGACCGACAGCATTGAACCTTAATAAAACCTAGAATCACTTATACCAATAAGGCTTTCAGCGATCTCCTTAGGCAACTAAGCTCACGCTTACTCATTACTAAAATGACTAAAACAAAATTATATATTAAACTTTGGTAAAACTGATCCCAACATATGGTTCAGAAACATGGACCATGACAAAATACAATGAACTATGGGTCAATAAACGATGGTGGATATTGACAAATAAGATACAATAGTACATATATATATTGTACATCTTATCAATGTATGACGATCTAAACATTGAAAACTATAACATATATTGCGATTGGGTAGACCACGATGAATCTGACATGTCGCCCGAATGAGTAAACAAAGCCACATTAAAAAACTGATGTCTTGCAAGCCAGAGAGTCAGAAAAAAGGAAAGGAGGAAGAAATATATTTGGATGACATCCAATACGATTTGCATTAGATGAGAATTAACAACTGGATGAGCAAATTCCAAAATTCCAAAGAAAGGTCAAGATTCGAACAGATATGTCGTACTGGTGATGATAGTGATGATAAACATACATTAACTCGTAAATATGCAAGCGTAATAAAAATTTAGATGTCAAAAGTAATTTCCGAATATAAACCAGAATAAATTATTAAAAAGTTTTTTCAAATGCACCATAAGTATAGAAAGAAAGTTCAATAGAATCAAAATAAGAGAGAGAGAGAGAGAAAAAAAACTAACAAAATGAAAAATTAAAACGAAAACGAAATATATATACATACCTACATTTGTCTAGATGTATTTGCAAATATATCGATCAAAACTGACATATTAAAAATGTACATATATGACGCATTATAACATAGTACCTATACGTACACATATAAAGTCCATATTGGTTTTTGTAGCTAATGTACGAGTATGTACATACTTAATGGGTATACATAAGCTCTGTAAATATTGTGCAAAATGTCTGTAAAATTGATTAATGATCATATTAACATCAAACTGGCCGTCGAACATTTTTTTTTTTTTTTTGGTTTATTTATTATAGACCACAAAAACATATACAATTGCTGTAATTTATTTTAATTATTTTTCGATTTTCACACAAAAACATTTTGCACCTCAACAATGTAATGTATATAGTGGTGGTAGTTGATATAGAGATAATATATCTTTACAAATTTATCATTAAATATTATTTTGTCTGCAAATCCTTTGATAATTTTCTCAATCTACAAAATACACATATTATACTTTCATTAATATGAATGTTTGTCAGTATTTTCATTTATTTATTTTCTATATGTGTTGTTTTGTCTTAAGATTCAAATGCTCTTTTTTTTTCTATTAAGCTTTTCTTTTTAACTGAAATAAATTAAGTTTAATCTTTCAATTAATGAAAAGAACAGATTTTTATATGAATATAAAAGTCACTTCATATTACTTATAATCATATACTTACAAAAATATTTTCTTACAAAAAATAATCTATATATACAAAAATACACTGGTAAAGGTTAATCTAATTGCAAATTGTATACATAATTATTCGATTAAATATTCATATACATACATAGTATATGTATATTCCTACGTATTCAATTTATGTTCACTCTATAGCCTTTTAGAGAGATATACTATGTATTAGTAGTTAGTATTCATTATATATTTTGTGTATACAATTTTTGTTTTTAGGATATTTATATTCATATAGTTTTATTTTCTAAGTTTGAATTTTTGTCTGCAGCATTTTATTTTCCTTCTAATCTTCTAATAATCTATTTTCTACGAGTGTATGTATTAAGTATACACATTTCTAAAATTGCAATATCTAAATCTTACTTAATTATTATTCTTAATATGTAGGTATATTTTCTCATCTCTCGACTATGTAATATACGTATACATACAAAAACTTACAATGTACATATATGTATATGTACATATACATATGTCTATGAAATTATATTTACATATATATACATATACTCGTATATTTAAACATATGTAAAATTTTTATATCCTACACATCTAATATTAGAAATTTAATAGATTAATAGACAATTGAATGTCTTTATTTTAACTAAATTACCTACTTTATTCGAAATCTTTTATTATCCCATTTTCTTATTGTTTTCATATACCTACTTAATTTTATAAATAAATATGTACATGTCAAATATGTGCATATGTATGCCACTTGACTAAATTTACTCATGATTGCTTTAAGAAAACATTATCATTGCCGTATGAACGATATTATGCATAATATCAGATCTTATTTGAACAAATACAATACACATATACTACGTGGGTTGATAAGTTTCCTGTATTAACATGTAGATGACACTTCGAAAAAATGGTTACGGGGAAAGAGATTTTCATCGGATAGTGACGTCATAACCGAAACAAACGCATTTTTTGAAGGGTTAGACAAAGTGCGATATAGGGAAGGGATAGAATTGTTGGAGAAACGTTGGAATAAGTGTGTAGAGCTAAAAGGAGATTATGTAGAACATTAAATAAAAAAATTGTGAAAATTTACGTGCTTTACTATGAATACAGGAAACTTATCAACCCACGTAGTACATACGTACATAAATAAAATCAAATTTTAGTAATTTTATAAATATTCAGGCATAAATCTTGCATTATACATAAACCACAAACAAATGTGATTTGCATAAGCTTTTCCAATTTCATATATAGAGGGTTAATATGTATGTGGCATCTTGTGATATACATTCGTATTTGTAACATTTTATGATTTAAAACTTAAAAAATACATAATCTCTTGTATTCAGTTTTTAAATAATATTGGTAACTTCACATTGTATTAAAGTTAAATTCTGGAAACTACAAATTTCTAATAATATTATTGACTTTTTTGATCAATTTTTTCCTTCTCCGGTAAAATCTCAGTTTTGCAGTTACAAAGTATCTACATATCACATATTAACCCTCGATATAAATATTTGCAATACAGTATATAGAAAACCTAACTATACGTGAAGTATAGACCATTAAAAGGATGTATATTTTGATATTATTCATTACTTTCATTTTAAAATATTATGTAATTAAAATTAAGTATTAAAAACAAATGAAAATTACTTAACGTATACATGTATTCGTATGTACATACTTATTATACGAGTAAATAATAAATCGCATATTAAATCACATATATATTTTAGCTTACCTACATTAATTACCCTTTCAGCAGTCATTTATTTTACTCGAATACGATTTATAAATTTAGAATTTATTCTGATTAATGTAAAAACACTATAAAAGATTGTATATACTAATTTCCTTAATTCATTTATTTAATTATTCATTTGCCTGTTTATAATAACGAACGTAATCGAATAGTGTCATGAAGTGAAAAAAGAATGAATCTCAAAACTTAATCAATTAATTAATTTGCGATTTGAATAGTCGTCATTATAAATTTTCGAATTGTTGGTGTTTTTTTGTTTTTACTATGACCATATTAAATTAATTGGAATATCTCAAAAATATTCAAAAATTCAATGACTCTATCGAATAGACTAATTTAAAAATGTTTCTTATTTTGTATTCATGTATCACTTGTATAACCCTACAATCTCTAGAACCGATCACCATTCGCCATTTACCATGGTTAGAAATTGTGTTATTCGATCGATCTATAAGCTAAGTGAAATATCAGTCAGAATAGGAGTGGAAAATGATTCTTTGTTGTCTATACGCAAGGATCATAAAGTTATATACTTGTTATCTTGTTAAGCATTTTGTCCTAGTGTCCTACATTCTCATTTTCTCTACTAAAACGCTTAAAAGCTACTAAATAATTCTTCTTACCACATACAAGCGATTCCAATTTACCTTACCATTCATTAGCTCTATCAGTTGTAGTTGTAGTACAGGGTGCAGAACGTAATGCCATTGGTAGTATCGAATTTACGCAAAAGCAAGATATGAAAAACTATTTTTCGTGTGTCATATGATCAATTTTAATTTTAATTTTAAAAGCTCAAAAGTCAACCAAGTAAATACAATTTATTATTATTCATTTTTTTTTTCTGAACGATCAATTTAAAATCCATTAATTTTCATTGTTTCCGCGTTTTATAATCCAATAGAAAAATTGATAGATATACGACTTTTTATTTTTACATAATTTTGACATTCTTTTTTCCATATTTTCACAAGAAAGCACATTATTGATAAATGAAAAAATTCAATTTTTATACTTTATACATACATATCTTAAATTGAAATTCTACTTTTATAAAATGTATTAATCATGTTCAACAAATACATAGTACATTATTGACAATATGTTATCTATTGTTGAACAATCATAACCTTGATTTGAAAAAATTTCAAAATTCTGATACATGTGTACTAAGTATATACCATATAAGTAGTGTATCTTAAATTACATACATGCATTCATATGTATAAAATTTATGAAATTTCTTTAAAAAGAAATTATACGTATATGTTAAAGAAAGTATACAGTGACAGTGAATGATAGAAATGAACAAGAGTAAGTAAATTTTCATATTTTTTGACATGACAAATGTCAGAAAGTTCTTTTTTTTTTTTTAATTAAACAAATTGAATTGAATTCCACAAATAATATCGAATACATTGATGAATAATGATTGATTTTGTTATAACAATACTGAAATACAAAAAAAAATATTTTGTTTTTTGTCATACATATGACAAATTAAAAAGAAATGTACAATGTAAAAGTTGAAGCTAAATTAAAAATTTATTTACATCAATACACACATACATACATATATATATTTAATTAAACAATACTGATGAAATGAAACGGAAACATTTAAAGTAATATGAAAAGTGTCGATTAGGGATGAAAAAGAAATCATTTTCAAAATTAAAATTATATGTATATAATACATACTTGATACTTTTTTCGTCCTTTTTAGACATTCAATAAATTTCTAATAATAAAAGATATTGTTATGTATGTTGAAAACAAAACTACAAAACTTATTCACAAAAAGGATCATAAAAAACATATAACTGGCTATATAAATGTTTGTTGATTTCATTTACATTTACATAAACAGGGAATTTTATAAAAGACTGTTAGAAAGTCATAACAAAACATGAAGAGACCTTATTGTTATAATTTTATATTTTATTTTGAATGTTTGAAAATGTCCTTAATCTATAATGTAACAATGGAATTTGAATTTAGAAATTTTGAAAAATATATACATTATTAGAAAATTTACCCAAATAGGAAACAATATAATGTATTGTTTATACAAGTATACAAACTTTTCAAAAAGGCATATCTTAATTTAACAATATTTGATTATTATGTACATACAAATTTTGAATCAAAATCCCACACTTAAAAAGGATAGAAATTTGTTGAATCAAAAATATTTGATTTTATAGTAATGTTAATAGTGATAATAGTAAGAAAAAGGGATTTTAATTATTTGATCCCAATCTAAATACACACAACATAACCATTCATATAATATTATTAAAAATTGAATAATAATTTTAAGAAAATGTTCATTTTTTTCACACATATAAAAATTTATCAAATCCTTTTCAAAAATTTATCGAAAAAAATTATTCATATAATAAATTTTGTATTGTAGCTACATATTTGATTGTTCAAACAAATCTGTTAATTTTTGTTTTTAGTAGAGATAGCGTAACAGTTTGATGTTTCATTTTATTTTATTAATACATACAATTTAGGAAACAAATTTTTAATTATGTATATGATCAAATTTGTTATTTTGAAAATTTCTTTAAGTTTATATTTTCATCTTAATTTTTAACTCATCTAAAATAAATTACATTCAAAAAATTATTTAAACTCTGGTACCTTTTCGTTTGTAACCCAATCATTTCACTTCGTTTATGATTGTGTCATAAACACACACACACACACACACACAGTGAAATAATTTATTTTCAAGATAGTAGAAGTTTTGATATTTTGTTGCTGTTATATATAAAAATATATGTATGTACATATATGTATTTAAATATAAATTAATACGAGTATACAAATAAATTATTATTTAGAAAATAAATAACATTAGTCATTCCTAAAGTTTATTTACTTGGTTTTCATTCATTTTAATTATTTTCCTTTTTAGTTGACTAATTTCTTGTTTTCTTGCCATTTTTAATTTATATACACATCTATATATGCTGGCAATTTAATACAATTTGTGTTAATTAATATTGGAGTACGTAATGAAAATAAAATTCAATTATACGAGTACATTTATTTCTCTCAAACGAATAACAAATAAACTTTTAACTTTAAACTTCTTGATGATGATGATGACGATGACCAAAGTTTTCATACTTCTGTAGATTCGAGCATTATATGACAGGGTAAGGTACCGTATCTATATCTAATAGTTATCCAGTAATAGCCTTTCGCACATTATATTTATCTGTTTCTGCTATCTATATGCTTATTTGATATTTAACAAAATTAATTATTATTCTGAACGAAACAATAATAAATAAAATGTAACATATTTTTTTTTTTTTTCATTTTCATTTTAACATCATGAATGATGTTAATGATTCAATGATTCGTTAAAAAATCGAAAGTGAAATTGAACAAGCAACAATACAAAATGGAAAGCGTGTAGAAAAAAAATTTTTTTAGATACTTAGTGTAGATCAATAATATTGAAGATTTTTCTGAAATATCTAATGCTCGCGATATTTTTGATTTTTCGAAATTTTCATTATACACATAGTATTAAAAATAAAATATCACTGTAAAAGGGAACAAAGTCGCACATAAAATTAATTCTCATACATACATATACGTACTTTCAAAGTTTCAAATATTTTCAATTCTAATATAACTACAGTGTACGTGTAGATACTTTTTTTTATGTTTATACAAAATTCTGATACAAAACTCAATACTAAACTACGTGAAAAATCTATATAAAATAACAAAAAGTATTCAAATTTGTTTCGAAATTTAATTATTCTTCGAACAATCAATTCAAAAATAATGTTTATTAATTTCAATTTTATATCCGAATTCTATACTAAAACAATCAAATACTTTCAATAATAAATTTTATTTATACACATAAATATAATCTGCGTGAAACAAACAATGAAAATCGAACTCCCAAACGATTACGTTTCACAATAAATATACACAAATTTTAATTTATTAAATGAAAATAATAAAAACAAAAATGTAAAATCTAAAATCAGTTGTTTGTTGTTTGAAAAGTTATTCAATTCATTTTAACTTTTAATATTAACATTTTTATTGATTTACATATATGTACATATGTACGTAATTACACTATATTGAATGCGAAAACGTGTATAAATATTAACACAAAATGAGAAAAAAAAAAAGGAAAATTACAAATTGATTGACTAAAATAATCAGTTAAAAATGTTCATTTCAAGAAAATTAATATGTGTATAACTATAAATATAAATTTACGTTATACGTTATACATTATACAGTATGTATACTCGTATATATGAATGTATGTATTATACATATGTACATATGTATATGTAAATAGAAAAACAATGATAAGTGTGAAGAGTATTTTTTAGAAGTAAAGTTAAAGGTGTGTAGCGACGAGTATATAATGGCTGAACTTCCGAATTGGTGTCGCCAGATATTGAAATGAGACCTTCCGATAATGATACTTTGGAATGTCCTCTTTAATGTGGTATATGTCTCTGTTGGCGCAAATTCATCTTAAGAACGCAAACTACCCTTAAAAATGTTTGGTCCAAAATGGCACATTCTACGAAAACCATTATTTCTTCAGATCAGTATCTTGAATCGGATTAGTTAATATTACCATTTGAGAAAGAACTTCCTGCTCTATTTGTCACGGTTTATTTCACTATGATTGGATTATCCGTTCTCAAAATATAAGGACTTAAAATCAAAATCTCGTGTTTTTTAAAAATCACTTTTTTAACTTCTTTTGATGAATGAATTTTTTTAACTTCAAAACTTGAAGAATGACATATATGTTTTGTTATATCATTTGAAATGTTTTTTTTTGTCCTCTGTCCAATGATATCACATTTATGTATAGAAACCGCATAAATAAAAAAAATAAATGCACAAATATACAAAAAAATTCGAAAAAATACAGAATAGAAACATATGCCACTTTAAAGAGGTCATTCAAAAGTATCATTATCGCGGAAGGTTTCGTTTCAAAATCTGGCGGCACCAATTCGGAAGTTTCCCTGTATATAATTATGTACTTAGTACTTACATAAATAAATTAAAAAAAAAGAATATGCTATGCCAATATCAAATATTTGTTTTTTCTTTTCAAAAATCTTTTGTTTTATTCTTCGTCTTATTTTCTTCATGTATTTGTGTGTTGTGTGTATACATGCGTATGTACATATGTATATGTATATGTATTATCATACTTATTCAATTGATATGATTCATTACTAATACGATTTGAAGTTTTTATTATATGCGTTGCGTTCATATATTTTTTTTTATTTTATATACTTTTTCTTTCATTTTCTCTTGTTCTCTTGCCCATCTTTTTATCGACATTTTTTTCTTTTTTTCTCTTCCTTTTTCTTTTTTTGTTTCTAGTAGTTAAATCTTTTGACGTAAACATACTTATTTTGGGAAAGAACACGAACTAAGTATCGTAATTTTACGCAATAAATGATACAAAAAAAAAAATGGATATAGGAGATGAGATTCAGATTTGAAATACAAAAAAAGGAAGAAAAAAAATACCCTCATCATTCTGACAATCGAATCAAATAATAAATAAAGGAAAAAAGAACGAACTAGGTACAGAACACTTGAAAAAAGTTGCAAAGAAAAACAATAATAATGCTTACAAAAAAAAAAAACAAAGAAAAATACAAATTTTTTCTTTTTTTTTTGATTTTAAATCAGAGAAAATAAAATAAAATTTTACAAATCTTTTTATAATACTCGCATGTGAAAGAAATCTTGATTTTCTTGTAAATTTTAATGTTTGTTTTCTTTCCTTTTTTTTTATTTTCCAGAAAATATTTATGTAAGTAAATGAATTTAAATTTTCTTAAAATGATGGTAATCCAAATACATTTTCCATTAGTTTATGTCCAGAAAAAAAAAATTTTTTTTTTTTCAAGAAATTTGATTTTAGATACAAGTGTTGGTGGTATTATCGAATTTGTACAGTACATAGATTTCCTGTTAAAATTTCTGGCATAAAATAATTTAAAGAATTTCTCATTATAAAAAGGAGTACCTACTCGTATAAATACTTAGGTTTATAGCAAGAATAAAATTAGAAAAATTTTACAAATCATCTAATTTATTGAATTTACATTTCACTTAAAAAAAATAAATAAATAAATTCTTTTTTCTTTTAAAATTTAAATCTTTACATTTTTCTTTATATTTATTTATTTGGAAGTAAGTAACTTAAAAATTACTGAGTTAGTAAAATTACAAGCACAGTAACAACAAAAATTTATAATAAACATTGAAGTGTCGGCAATTTTGAATTTATAATTTCGTATACCATAGTACATATCATTACATGATAACAGAACACGTAGTCAGTATTTTATGTAAATAAGTACGTATATATGTACATATATTCGGTAAACTGTTGTATATAATGTGTTGTAGTGTAGTGAAATTCATTTATATTTTCTTCACGATTACACATCCTTGTATACATACATGTACTCGTGTACAATACATATATATTTATAACTGATTTGTAGGATTGTGAGAGTATTAAGTATTACTACATTCATATTCATTTTCATATCATTTCATTTTAAAGGATCCTTGAAAATTTTCAATTTTCTCCATTTTGAAATTCAAAAAAATAAAAAGAAAGAAAGAGAAAAAAAATTCTAATATCAATAACATTAACATTATCATGACTATTTACGAATTCCTTATTATACATACGGATACGAATAGTGTGATGAGTTTTTGTTGTTGGTATTGTTGTTGTTGTTAAGTTAAGGCAAGTACATAAGTATCTTAACTTGAGTGATATAAGTTTTGATTCCATTAAATTTAATTGGACACAAGTGAGTAGAAATTTTTTTAAACGTGCCTAACTACTCGTATGATTACCGTATATGTATATGAACAATTTTAATAATAAAGTCGACTAAAATGTCTTTAAATTTTTAGATTAATTTTTATGGTAATTTGCGCAATATATGTAATTAGTTATATGTTTGCAAATTTTTTTTTTTTTTAAGAAAAAAAGTACACTTGACAAAAGTTATTTTACTGAAAGAAAAATGTTTTTTGACTTAAGAGTAGGTTTGAAAAATTTCGAAAACAACAACAACGATTTTACATACAAAAATTTTAAAAAATTACTTTGCATACCTTTTAGGTGCTATAAAAATGGATTTTTGAATATTTTGATGAAAAAGAACATAATTTTATTTTCTTAATAAAAATGGAAATATAACAAAGATTTTTATACTTTTTTTTTGTAAACACTTCAGAAAAGTCCAAATTTTATTTTGATACCAAAATCATGTAGATACATGAAGATTTAATGTATGAAAATAGAAGTCAAAGTTGAACGATTTTTCAAAAAAAAACCCTCTCCTTTTTTAAGAACTATAACAAAATTTCAGGGCCTAAAATCAAAAATGTGCTCTATTCAAACACCACAATCTCCTTCAGGCTACCTATATTCAAAATTTCAAAGAAATTGGTCAATCAGTGTTTGCTGTACGATGTGCATTTGGAAGCCGAAAAATCGCAATTTCGACAACTTTGACACCCTGTAAAAAGGAAAAAAGGACATTTTAAAAAAAAAATGCTCCATTCAGCACTACAATTCCTATCAAAGTATTTATGTTTCAAATTTCATTGAAATCGATCAAGTAACTTCGGAGATAATTGGAGCACAAGATAGCAGATATCTCGAAACCTACTCTTAAGTGAGAGCATTTTGAATAGGAAGTAAATCATTAAAATCTTTTAAAAATCAAATAGTTTTCCCAGTAAAAGAAAATAAAAATGCATAAATTTTCACAGAAATAAAAAGATAAACTGTGAATTAAAGTGGATGAAGGATAAAATCAAAAATAGTAAAATTATACATAAGTACATACACATGTCTAAACTAAACGTATATAGAACATTTCTTAATTGATTGAGTGACATTTTTTTTAGACAAGTGACAAATATGTTATATGGAACATTTTTAGAATTTTTTTATTTACGTAGATTATTTTAATTTTAGTTTTCTAATAACCAAAAAAAAAAAAAAAAATTCATCAACTAATGAATAAATAATACAAATATTTCAACAAATAAATATATGTATGTGTATTACAAAAAGTAAATTCCAAAATTAATATTCATGATGCGTAAAAGAATAATATTCTAGTGAAAAAAAAAAAAACATTTACTTTTCACATGAAATGACATAAAGAAGGTATTTTTATATTTTATGTACACAAAAATTGAATGAAAAACAAAAAACGATAACATTTTTTAAAATTAAAAACTTTTAATTCGAAGAATTATATTAGCATTCACATTTACATATGAAATTTTTTATTGAAAATATACTGCGCTTTCCATCAGAATTGTCATTTGTCATTTCAGTGTTTTATTATTGAAATGAAATTTTTCAAAATTAGAACAAAATTATATTTCAATATCATCGTTTCAATATAATCATATATTATTCTAGAGCGTTATCATATCGTTATATCATTTTGTATTGATATTTTCCTCCTATATGTAGGATATGTACTTCTTTTCATACTCGTATTTTAAATTAAAAATTTTCCATCTGTAATACATGCAAACGTTCACTTTTTCCCCGTACAAAAATTTTGAAATTTTTTTTCAATCTGATCAACACATATTTATAGATGCTATATTATTAAAATGCACATACTGCAGCTCAAAATTAAGTCTATGACCTTCTAAGCCTGTAAGTACGCAGTTTTATGTATTATAAAAGGATGTTCACATTTACCCATGATATGTTCACTTTTACCCCAAAAACAGAAAAAACATGGGGTAAATGGAAACAGTGTATTTCTATATAAATAAATTACATTATTTGCAGCAGAAAAGTCCCGTGAATAGGACAATAGTAAACAAAAAGCCATATTTCGTCCTCAATTTCCTTTGGAATAAATTGTGGCCGACCAGCGCCAATTTTCTCTAAAGATGTTTTGGGCCCATGAAACCTGTTAAAAAACACTGTTTTCTGTTAGATCTGTGAAAAATCCTATTTTCAACATCAAAAGCAGAATTTTTGACATCTTTTACAGTGTATGACAGTGGTGGTTTTTTCTTTGCACAATTTCTCGGCATATTTAAATACTCTGTAAGCCAAATATATGAAATTAAAATAATCTTTAATGGTGTTCCCTTTTCTCCCAGGAAAAAAATTTTGTGGGGGAAATGTAAACAAGTAAAAAAACCAAAAAAAATATCGAGCAAATATTATAAAACAAATATTAAATATTTATTTAGAGTTCATTTGTGTATTTAAAACGAAAATATAAAATTTATCTCTTTTTTTTAATAACACTTATAATTAATTTATTTTTCTTCACTTAAACTAATTTTCACCTTTTTCTTCTAACACTTTCGTCGAAGTCTGATTGCAAATTAAATCATAAACAAATGTATGTTAAAAATTTTGTACATCGTTTACTGATATGTTTTATAAGGAATTTAAACAGTGTTTCCAATTACCCCATGTTTACATATACCCCAACTGACCCTATATACATACATACGTATATATAGGTACGCAAATGTATTTATATTTAATTGGAAATTACATAATATACACAGGCAAGGTTTCTAATTTCATGTTTCATCATTTACTCGTAATTCTACAGTAGAAAAAGTAGAAAAAATAAAACGTGTCGTGCGTGTATCCTTTAATTCTACGAATAAAATCAAATGAAAAAATATATAAAATACAAAAAAAATAAAAAAAAACAATCTCGATATCTTAAAAAATATATGAACGATAACAGGACATATAGTATCTAATATAAACTAAAAAAATCCTCAAAAAGATAAAAAAAAAAAAAAGAGGAGCAGATTTTATTTTCTTTTTTTCTTACCCCATCGTAAATTTTCATTAAAGGTTTCCCTTAGGTAATCAGATAATACAAGATTTTTTTTTTTTATATTTTTGATATTACTTTACCTGTATATTATTTGTCTATAATCTGGTATCTGGTATTACACTACAAAATGTACAAATATATTGTATAATATAATATGTAAATGTGTACATGCTAATGCATGTAATTAAAATATATACAATTATTTTTATATATACATAAAAAGCAAAAGAAAAAAAAGGAATAAAAATAGGACAAAAAAAAAACAGATAGAAACGATAAAACAAGTCAACGAATATAAAAGAAAATAAAGAGAAAAACTTCTGTTTACTACAACAAAAACAAAAATTTTATAAACGTTCCAGATCAAGTAAATGAAGAAGATAAGTTAATTTTTTCTTGCATTTTTGAAATTTATGATGAGATTTAAGGATTATCGAAGGAATATACTATCATAAATACTCTTTTCTTTTACTTTGTTGTTCTTGTTCAGGATATTCTTTTTTTTTTTTTGATTTTTATTAAGAAATAAAAAAATTAAGTAAAGAAAAGTAAAAAGATAAAAAAGTAAAAATAATAAATTTAAACTTAGATTTCAAATTTGTGTAGTTTGGTTGGGATACATAAAAATGTGGTTAAAATAAACAATAATTAAATTTACTTCACGTATAGAAATTTATATTTATTATTATTATTTTTATTTGGTTTTTGTTTTTTATTATTTTTTATTAGTGGTATGTGAGATTATCGAAAATTTAAGTAATTTTTAGAAATTGTTATTTTCTATCTTTTTCAATTTCATTTATTTGTGCAATTTTCAATTTTTCGCTTGTGTCTACAAATTTATGTACCTAGGTACATTATTTTAATATTGATTTTGTTTTTGACTCTATTTTACTGTTCCATTACATTTTATATACCTAAATGTTTAAGGATTAAATTGGAAAAATAAAATTAAGTTTTACCGTATAGCCAACAAAAAAAAAAAAAAAATCTCATACTCATACATATATGTATACTCTTTGTATTTATTCAATCAATTATTTGAAATTGATAATCTTAATGTCTTATATAATTGAATTAATATAAATAAAAAATAAATCTTTTCGATTTTTTTAGATCGTTAAATCAAGATGAATATGATAAATAAATTCCAATTTTTCCAATATTAATAAAAAATATCTATATAACATACCATATGCTGTATGGTCTTTGTTAGAGTTTTTTTTTTCTTTTTTTTTTTTTGTAATACGAAAACGTATTACACGAAAAAAATATTTTTGTATCAGCTTAAAAAAAAAATCAAATTATTGATAAAATATTATATGCTGACAAAGATACTCGTATACATACTTTTATCTTTGTTGACTAGTTCTATTAGTGCTACATAATACTCATACGTAGTTAATATAAATTGACAAGTGTCAGATGAAGAAAGTTAATATTTGAAAAGAAAATTCTTAATATGCAATTATAAGGATTCAATCATTCTTCTATGTAGGATGTAGGTAGAATACAAACTAGAGGTGGGCGATAGCGAATAAAAACTATCGAATTATTCGATAGTTGAATGATTTTCATTTATTCGAATACTAAAACATTAAACTATCGAAACATTCGATATTTTCAAAACATTCGAATAACTATTTTGCTGGCATATATATGTATTTGTCTTACTGATTACGGAAGTGGCAGAGTTTTTGTCAGATTCCATCTGCTGAATCTGAAAATATTCACTTGGCAGTTTCGTAGATGAGTTTTGAAAGTTCTCAAATGAAAAAAATTGCAGGTAACACGTGTGGAAGACGTATGACAATCTTTGAGTGTCAGATTTCGAGGGCAGACGTTTGTCTACATCGGTCATGGTGATTACACATATCTGACATGAAAATGAGCAAATTTCTGACAGTTTGTCAGTTCGGTGTAATATCAGCTTCTTTCTTCATTCTTCATACATTTTATTTGCTGGATTTGACATTTTTTAATTTAACTATTACAGCAATGTAATGCTGAAATTATAACCTACTAATATCATTGAAATAAACAAAACTGAAAAATCTGTAAATGGTTGGAAATTATACTTTTTTCAAAATTTTATCATACTTTTAAAGAACGGAAATAAATTATTAAAAATAGTTCTTCTAATTTTAGCCAGTTCAAGTTAAAATAAAACAAAACTCTTCGGAATTCCACACTGATTTAAAAATTTAAGCAGAAAAGTCTTTCTTAATTAAATTTTATATCAAAACAAAAATGAAAAATGGCATTTCAGATTTAGAATAAAAGGACAGGTATGTCGTATTAAGTGATAAACATATAACATAGTTCCATTTTCGTGCCGATTGGAATAGGAAATGGGACGGTGACGGTGGTATATGTCATTATTTTATAACAAAGGCTAAAACTATCGAATTATTCGATAGTAAAAACTATCGCATTCGATACTATCGATAGTTGAATTCATTCACTATCAAACTATCGATTGTTGAAATCATTCGCTATCGCCCACCTCTAATACAAACCTTCAGTTTTATTTATTGTGACACGCAAATTTAAGTTTATATGATTGGAAAATTCGAGACACACACATTCAAATTCTTCACTAAAATGTTAAGGTATTGTAAAAATATTGGATATTCCATTCTAAGAGTTTTGAATGGAACACATTATCGTTCCGCTTGATATACCACCTCCTACCCGTGTTGGTTTATTAGCCTCGATCAAATCAGTTTCATTGTGATAGAAGAGTCAGACCTTCTCGTCCCGCCGGACCCGAGCGCTATATATGGCATCGGTCTGAACCAATTGCACAAGCGAAGACTGGCTAGGTTCCAAGACATTGGTTCGGACACCACGCGGGAGTATCTGGAGATTAACCATGACCTCAGGGCTCCAAGATTCAACCCTGCGTTGGGTAGGGCCCGACAGATCTCTCTCTTGAGATTACGTACTGGACATACGAGATTGACCCATCCCTTCTCATCAAACAGAGGGGAGAGGTCAGGAGCACATTACATACTAAAGCTACGAAACTACTGACAGACTGTACGGCGATTACAGACAGACTGATAAGACACGGACAGCAAGTCGTGAATAGAGGGGAGTTACTGAATCCGTCTCAGGACATGAACTCCCCCCTATTCACGGCATTGACACAACTGAGACTAACGGACAAATTGTAATGTAGGAAAGGGCAAACACCCATGCCAAACAACCAAATTAAAAATAAAAGAATTAAAAGAAGAATGCTTCAATTAATAAAATAAAAGTTATACTCAAACAGAAAGGGGTGAGACAGCCCACTGTCCCCACACCCTTATAAAATATAAATTGAAGTAAATCAGAATTAAACAGTAAAGAATTGTACTAAAAATACTGAAAGGAGTCAAGCCCGTAAGGACAATTTGTGTGGTTGATTGGAGCCTTCTTCACCTTTTCCACAACATGTGTGGACGGGGTGAAGACGTTGCTGATCTCCCACTCAATGACCCATCTAGAGTTAAGTGAGCTAGCCCCCTTCTCGAAGGGGTTCAGCAGTAGGTTAAGCTTTACAAATAACATTAGATTTAAGACTGTAATACTAACAAGTAGAGTTAAGCACCTGTGCACTAATTATGGGAGCTAGTGGTACCGTTACCTCCTCTTCTACAGGGAAGTGGAGATAGTGTGGCCAAGCTAATATCACAATTAGTGACACAGAATAGAATTTAATTAGATCATATAAGAAAATACTAAATGTAAATGATCGCCAAAAGGCCCTGGTGGGTCATGGTGAGGGCGGGGGTGAGGCAGTTTACTGACCTCACACCTAAATAAATAAATAAATAAATAAATAAATAGTCGAGTTTTGACAGCCGAATCTCAGTTTATAGATATCTTATAGTTCCTCTAGGATGATGATGATGATATTATCGAATGGTGTATTTCTTACTCTAGCCGAGACAAGGTGCTTGCAAAAAAAAGGAAACATTCATATCCTTGTAAAAAAAGTGGAGAAACGTTTAAAATGCTTTCTTTAGAATTTTTTTAAAAAAACAATTTGTTTATTGAATTATTTATTTTTGTAATAAACCAAAAATTCAAAAATAAAAAAAAAATATTCTACCAAGAATAATATAAAAAACAAAATACTATTTACGAGAATATGGTGGGTGTAAAGAGAGTAACAGTAAAATATTAAATATTTATGTATACCTACTTGAAGCGAATTTAAAAAAAAAAAATTAATTTCCTGTATAATTATTCTGTCCTTTTTTCTTTTCAAATAAATTATTTAATATATTTTTACTCACACTCATGAATCTTACAAACACATACATTTTTTTCTTGTTTCTCAACGAAAATAATTAAATAAAATTTTTCCTTCTTCTGAGAAAATCCTTTTTTACGAAATTAAAAAAATTTTTTTTTTGTTAAATAAATCTCTTTAAATGAGTTAATAAATTCTTGATTTATTTTCGTCAATGACATAGTGTTTGTAGAGATCGGCTTTTTGGTGTTCAGTATGATGTATGGAAGAAACTCGTCAAAAAATGTTGTGATACATCTTTGGTGAAGTAAGATTAGCAGTGGTAAAGAAATTTTGACAGCAATTTATTTACTTTATTTTCACTTCTCCAATCCAATCTTTACCGACAACACAATACACACGAAATGTCAAAATTTCTGCTCAAAATAAGTATCGTGTCGTGATACATCTTCGAAGAAGATATTAAAATTTTTTACAACAACGCCATCTCACCAACAGCACAGAGAACACTTTCTTAAACATTTATTGAACGTTTTTTTTTTATATATATAATATATATTTTAACTGGAGAGAAAAGTTTCTTCTGAGCAGCATACTGAGCTTAATAACTAATCATTAAAAAAGAAAAATGCTGACTAAAATATATTTTTTCGATAAAAAAAAAATTTTTAACGAAATTCAAATTAACATTTTGAAAATTGAAAATTTATACATTTGTTATGTTACAAGTCACACATTTGGTGATGATGATTCTTCGGTATCATCATTATTTTCTTTTTTTTTTGATTACACGAATAGTCTGTGATCGTATCATATTGATTATTTTAAAATGTCAATCAATGCCATATTTTCGTAAAACATATTACAAATTTTATGATTGCGTCAAAATCAATATTGAAGAAAAATAAAGTATAATAACAAGCATAGATACATAATAATAATAAAATTATACATATTGACTGCATAAATATATTGAGAGTGATAAATAATTGATATATAAAATGAAATTTGTGTATACAATTTACATAGAGACAGGGATAAATAACCGTCATAATCATGATAAATTTATTTCATCGTTTTATTACTTCCATTATACTACATAAAATTATTTACATATTATGTTGTTACTCGTAAACATATAGAAAATATAAAATTTTTTCAAATTTTAATAAAAAAATACATATACTTATACATATATTGCAAATAATAAAAACAAAAAATAACAAACATGAATATCCTTAATCAAATAAAAATATTAAAATAGATACTTCTTCGAATGCAATAAAATAGAAAACAATGGTGCTTATTATGATTTTCGATAAATTATCGAATATCTGTCAAATTCAAATGTCGCTATTATATATAGTTTTCGATTTTTTTCGAAGCCTTCTATTAAATCGAACAGCTGATTCGATCACATTTTTACTGACGAATTGTCATATTTACGTATAACAACAGTGAACAAAAAACATTTAGAAAAATGGATAGTTCAAAAAAATGTAAGTATATAAAGCTTTCAGTGTTTTTTTTTATAAAATGTATATATGTACAAAACTCAAAATTTATAAAATTTCATTTTATTATACAAAGAAGCCAAATACTCCTTTCTCCGTTTTGGTATCTTTCCTCGAACTCGCTCTTACCGGCAGACATATTCCACACGAGTGAATCATGAGTGGCTCCTGGATATCTGGCATCAACGTATCGGATCGTCATTTTGTGGTCTTGTGGTGTCGTCCACTTGTTTCATAAAAATATAGCTCCGCCTCTACTTTTTCCTTTTCTGTGCGGATTAAATTTATCCATTTAACACACAAGCATTCTTCTAAAATGTCCAACATTTCGTTCAGCACCACGGAAACTGTTGACTGTACTAGTTCTAAATGAAAATCGTTTCCTACACTACTTTGGTAGGATCCTTGCGCGAAGAATCTTAAGGTGCACGCTAATTTTATAATCTCTAGTATAGAGGAAGACTGCTTTGATGTAGTCAATTTCGGGGATATATTCTCCAATAGATTTATAAAAGCATCTTTTGTTAAACGGAATGTTTGTTTAAAACTGTATAAGAAATTTAAATTATTCATCATCATAATCTTCAAAAACAATTAATAATTTACCAAAATTCATCCAAATCTACAGGATTAGATGCATCTCTTATTAATCATGTTTGCTTTAGTAAATAAGTTTCATTTGCTTAGTTTTCTTCCTCCGAATCCGAATCAAAACCGAGCTCTACGCTTATCATTTCAATTGATTAAATGAAGATTCAAAATAATTATCACAACAGCACAGTTAAACAAACAATTATTTCAATAAATTTATTTTGAAAATACACTTCATGCAATTTTGCCACAGAAAATTTAAAAAAGATATCACTTAACCAAGAAAATATTCACAATAATTCAAAATAATGACATCTGACATTTTCAGTCGTTCGATTAACTTACATAATACCAAAATTAAATTTAATCGAATCGAAGAAGATTCTTCGATCAACCATCGAATCGAAAACCATAATAAGCACCAATATTTCAAAAACACTCGTACACTATATGCGGAAACAATAAAAAAAAAGAAATAATATTTAGTTTTTCATTGAATTTCGGATTTTATTTTGTATATGCTCATACTGTGCTCACAAAAAGAAATGTAAAATGATGAAATTAAAAAAAAAAAATTCGTATCAAAATCATTTAGTTGACATTTTATAAATGAAAATTGATAAAATCATTACTACAATAAAATGATCATAAAAATCTATAGCACAAATAATATCATCTCACTTTTCATTTTTTCTATTAAATTCAATTTGAATTATTGTGATACTTTGATTTTATTTTTAAAAGATTTCCTCTGTCAAAAAAATAAGAATAAAAATTAAATAGATAAGATATCAAAAATAATGGCAATTTTACAGTTAAATAAATTTAATAGTTACACAGAACTATAAAATAAATCGAATATTGATTTTCTGTATAAATAATTTCAATTATTTTTTTTGTAGGAAAGTATTTTATCTCAGTTTATTTTTAACTGAACAGTATATACTTAACAGAATTTAGTTTACTTGCAACATGTTGCTAATAAAAGATAAAATGTAACGAACATTGAATTATTAAAAATAGCTATTTCGAAAATAGTTTGAAGACAAATTTACGAATAATTTCTTTAAAACAATTCTTTTTGATTTTTTCAAGTAACATCAAAAGAATTATTTGCAATCATAGACTACATAGTATTTATTCTATGGTGCAATATTATGACTGATCTGTTAAAAAGAAGCCTCATATGATATCTCCCATTTCAATTTCTAATTTCGTGTTTTCATAAAAATGCCGTCAACCAACTCCACAGTCCACATCCTTATAATCAATAGCTGTTTTTCTTTGATCACAATTATCTGATAATTCTCAGTTTAACATCTCATTTAGATCAGTTATCTTCTTCTTGTTACTAACTGAGCAAACAAACTGAAAGAAACGGACTGAAACTTTTATTCTCAGTTGATTGTCATTTTGAAAAGAAATAATTAAAAAATTTTTATTTTTACAAATTAATTTTTACAAATTATTTATTACAAACAAACTATATGCAAAAATTTACAAGGTATGAACACGAAGATTGTCAAAATTGTGTCTTCTTTTTGATTCTCAGTTGCGCACATCGATTGAGCAAAAATATTTGTCGTCAGATGGATTACATAAATCTCAAAGAAACGCATTGCTCAATTGAGAACTGAGAATTATCAGAAATGAGAATTGTGACCAAAGAAAAACAGCTAATATCTCAGAGAAAATCAGCGTATGGAAAGATATAATGTGATCTTGTATGTAGATGGTAGAAGTGTTTAGCGATTCACTCACTAAAAATTGATTATTTTATGCACTTGATTGGGGCTTGAATAGCTCGATGGTTGTGGTGTCGTGATCTTGTGATCTTGACCGAATCACAGCTAGCCTGCTACTCTTGTTCAAGCCAATCATAAATTTCCCATTAGCAATGCACACCAGTAACTGATTACTGATGATAAACTGGTTGATATGTCTTACCGAATTACTGATCAGTGGTGCCATAATGTATTGAGTATCCGTGTGTTGTGTGCACTTAATATATACTATATACATTGTATGTATATAGGTATGTACATAAAAAGAAAGAAATGCACGTGGTTGTATGAGATTCATGGTGCCTACAGTGGTAGATCAAATAGTGATCAAATAATAATCTACTGATCTCGATGTTGTCGGTTCGATTCCCGCCCAATACAAAAGTAAGAAAAATAATTTTCAATTTTTTGTTGTCTATTTCCCCCCTTTACCAGCAAATTCACTCATGCGGAAAAATGATCTTAGAAATGTTGATTAATAGCAAAGATCATAAAGTTATTCTAGCCAAAGGTTCGAATTGGTAAAACCATGTAAAACTATATATTCTATGCTTATGCTTGAATTTGTAGTGCTATGGAAGAAGAAGATGAACAGGAAATACAGGATATACAGGAAATATATGTACTTGTATATATTATAGAATGTTCAATACAATTACATTTCTATACATAAGTACATACGTCTGTATGTACATTGTTATAGTTTACTGGATTATAATTTTTTACTCATCAGCATCTAACAATACAGCATATTAAAACTGACATTTGATAATTAATGAGATTTTTATTGGAATACACTGTACCGTCAATTATGAATACAATAAATCTGGTTGAAATTGATGATTATTTTGTTTTATATTTTGCTATACTCGTATATAAACATTGTCCTTTTTTATGAATCTGATTTAAAATGTACACTTGTCTTATAGCATCTTACAGTTTATTTACACGATTGTATATACATAAATATATACCTTTATATATACAAGAATGCAAGAATATTGTATTATGAACAAAAAAAAAAAAGGACATTTATTAAAAATGTAAATATTACATGTATAATTTACAATTTATATTCTGAATGATATTCTATTTATTTTATCTGCTTCTTAATTTTCCTTTTCGTATTCTATTTAATTTATTCCATAATAATAATAAAAAGTTGAATAAAATAACCAAAGGATACAAAAAAAAATAAATAAATAAATATTAAATCAGAAAAAGAAAAAGAATAAAGTCTATTAGGGGTGAAAATTTCAGATTACATGGGTAAAAATTGAATATTATTTAAGATTTCTTACATTTTTATTTACATTACATATGTATAGTACATATATTAGTTTCTACTTTTTCATTTTTAATTAAAATTATTTTTGTTTTCAATATTAATCAAAAAAAAGGGTCGAATATTTTTAAAATAGAATAAAGAATATAAAATGATATGTATTTTAAAAAAAAAAAAAAAACAGAACCATAAAATGGAAAACAGAAACTCAATTTTTCCATCAGAATAATTTATTAAAAATATTTTATACTTTTATATTCTTATATAATATTTATAATTGTTATAATGAAATTAAAAATCATAAAACTTCGAGAAGATTTTAATTAAAGTCAATTAAGCGTAAACGATTATGATAAAATAATTTGTTATCCTCTATCATTTAAAAAAAAAAAAATGAAAAATATAAAAAAATAACAAATAAATACAAGTATTAAAAAGGATTTATTTAATAATATATATTTACTTGGAAATTATGATAGCTATTATTGTTTATGTTTTGTTGATATTTTTTATTTATGAAAATCAACTAAATAAAAAAAAAAAAAAAAATCAGAAATTTCCATATTTTTTTTTATTATCATACGAGTATAGTAATCATATTATACTTGAACAATTTCATGAGAATTTTATAATTTTATATAGAAAATAAATTTGAAAAAAAAAGGAAAAAGACTACATACTACATTTTTACTTGTGTGTTTCTATATAGTTCTCTTGTTGAAATAATTAAAACTTAAAAAAATAATTTAAGAATATAATATACGAGTACAAGTATGTACTTCTGTTATCAACAAAAATTCTATTCGAAAATGAAATTTAAAATTTTTCTTTGACATTATAAATCCCATACAATACAAACGTATTACAAGCAAGAAATACCATTTTAAAAAAGAAACATCGTTTATTTCGAATACGTTACTATGTACATAAGTACGTAAGTACCTAAGTCTACGCACGTTAGTATTTAGTTGCATTTGCTATATATGTATGTATGTAAGTAGATTTTAATCGGAAAATAAAAATGTTACTTGCATATATAGGGTGTCCCAAAATTAATGCAACATTTGAATTTGCCGTCATTTTTTAAATAAGTTGTTTGCAAAAAGAACAAAAATAAAAAAACAATTTGACAGCTGAAATTTTAGGATTTGTAAAAATGTACCGTTATACGATACAACAACGTGTTTTCATTTTGAATAATAGGCTGGAGTTCCGAAAAGGTGTCATCCCCGATTCTCTTGAAATTTTGTCCACAGGTTCTACTTGATAATACGAGAAAAGAGACAAAATATTTTTTGGCGCATCGCCTCCTATCGGCCATAAAGATAGGAGGCTGTCTAATTGTTCTTTTTTCCGAATTACAAAGAAATTATTTTAAAAATGATGGTATATTCAAATGTTGCATTAATTTTGGGACACCCTATACTAGCATAACATAAAGTTTTTTTTCATTTTTCAAACAAAAACTATATGATATACAGATTAAAAGTGTATACACGAAAATATTTTCAAACAACTATAAACTTTTATAACTATATTTAAAAAGAAGAAAAATCTAAAAACTTTAACGAAAAAAAATTCATTGAAAAAATAGAACAAATTTCATTTTAATTTCTTTGCTCGCATTTTTTGGACATTTGAACAGAATAAATGAAAATAAAAGTTGTTCTCTGCAATGCATTTACCGTTATCATCACTGAAATTTAAAGCTATTAATTTGTGTACAATGGTTTAATTAAATTCTTTCATGTAATTAGAATTTTAAATTAATATTAGACAGTTGTGAAAGTAAGTATATATTTTATAGTTTGTTTATATGTGTAGATATTTTTTTCTATCATCAACATCGTCATAAATGGTCTTCATTTAATCTCAAATTAAATGAAGTCTTTTACTGAAGTAATATTTGGACTTATTACGTTTGCATATACATAGTGTCATTCTCTACTATCCTCTCATACCTAGTATGCTGTTGGCTTATACAGTTAAGGCGAAGTCACGATAAGCCCGTTCCGTCCCGTCCCGTTCCGTTCCGAAACGTTTCAAAACATACCTGTTATAATAAAACGGAACGTTATATAGTAAATTTGAAAGCTAATATTGAAAATTTATATGAAAACAGGTTATGTTATTCGTAAAAAGTTGAAATTTGTTCAACTTCAACGTTTCTTACCGTTCCGTTCCGTCAATCGTAACAGCTTTTCCGTTAATCCATATAAATAACATGGAAATGTCAAATATCCAACTTTTTTCTTTTTACGGAACGGAATGGAACGGGCTTATCGTGACTAAGCTTTTAGTTGAATATAGATTGCGAACCACAGATTTTTTGACAGAGAATTGAACTGAATTACATTGTGTTGACTATATGTGACCACCTGTGGCTTAGACCTGATCTACTTTTCTAACAATAAAATACTCGAGCTACTTATTGCTTGATTTCCATATCCGGGTATCGTAATAACTCATTCAGAGCTTGGCGAACTTGGAGGCAAAGAAAGTTTGAAAATAATTGATAAAAAGAATGTTTTCTTACTTTTGCACGTTAGCACCCTTCGACCCTACCCACTGAGCCATAGAACACTCACATATTTTTAATATTGGATACAATTACAAACAAATTTTTATAAACTGTCATTTTAATATCGTTTTTGATGTACATTATTAATTTAATATCTTAGTCGTTTTTAATTCAATTTTTCTTTTACAAAAAAAAAAAAAAAAAAATTAACTAAAACCCAAAAATTATACATTCACGTAAACATCTGACAAATGAATGCATAGATTATAGAATTGTAATCTTCAAGACCTTTGTACAAGGTACAAATATACAAGTATATATCACGTATCATGGAAAAAAGTAACATGAAACATGGAAAAGAAGATGATTGAAGATAACTTGAAGAAGATGAAAAAAACAGCTTAAAGGTGAAAAAGAAATAAAAATAAAAATAAAAACATTTAGAAAATTTTATTTCAAATAAATGATATTTACATCTACATAAAATCACTTCATTTTTTGTTTTAAATTTTATCCCTTTCACCTATCATTTACATAAGAAACCTAAATTATCCCTAATATTCCAGAAAATGTTAAATTAACTTTAGGAAAATTATATACACTTTATATATCATTATTTACATATTGTATATTATCTATATATCTACTTACGTATACAATATGTAAGTATGCTATATGTATGCATGATGACTGTTTCTATGTTTGTATTAAATATTCAATAAAATGATAAAAAAATGAACTGCGTAAAATATTGTTTCGTATAATAATAATCATCACAAAAAATTTCTCTTTATTCTAGGGTTCTAGTATATAAGCAAATTTTTTCTCATACTACTTTCAAAGATATTCACACAAAATACGTGTAAAGGATTTTCCAGTAAGGACATAACAATTTTATATTTAAGTAGAATACAGAATAATTAAGATATAAGGTAGAAATTTATTCCAAGTGAAGTACACATATTACATTTAATTATGGAATTCCATCTCATTCCTATTAACCCCGCGAGCACGTTTGCAGCGATCGATTCTTTGGAGTCAATTTTCTACCACTCTTTCACACATATCGTCTGGAATGTTGGAAGTTTCGCATTCGATATTGCCTCTGAGCTCCTCTAACGTTGTTGGCTTGTTGATATAAACCAACGACTTAACGTAGCCCCATGAAAAGAAATTCAACGGCGTTAAATCGCATGAGCGAGGTGGTCATTCGATCAGACCATTTCTCGAGATTACACGGTTAGCAGACTTTCCCTTCAACAGATCAATTGTTTGACCACTTGTCTGGCATGCGGCACCGTGCGTTGTCTCACTGGCACAGGAACATCCAATAGTGAATATTTTGATTCGAATTTATCCACTATAGTACGCACAGCCTGTCTGTCTGGTGGGACGATTATTACGACCGAAAATTGGAATAAGCGCTCTTAAAGTTGCGACTATCGACTCAGAATTGCGGTAGTAATTTTTAATAATTTCCAAATGTTGCTCGTTCATGAGCTTCATCATGATAAAAATGTTAACATTGGCTGACGATCTGAAGTTGATAGTTTATGAAAAATGTTTAAGGCCTCCTTCGTATTAAAATACCAAATTGTTACGTGCCTATTGGAAAACCCGATATATTGGATATTGGTGTGCAAAATTTACGAGGTGAACAAATATTACGATACAACGAATGATTATAATATAAGATGAAAAATACATTTTTTTTTCTTTTTTTATATTTAAAATGTTCACGTATACGAGCATATGTATGTAGTACATATTAAAAATTTTTGCTTATATTTTGTACTTAAATTTTTCATCTTTCACATTTTCTTTATTCATTTGCTACTTTGAAGTGTATATTATTGGAAAAAAAAGATTATGTACTTTTATATAGATTGATTTTCTCTTCTTTTTTTCTTAGGAAGCAAAAATAAAAAACAAAATCAAAGGTTTAAAAATCAATGAAATAAAAAATTCGATAAGAAAATAATGTTAAAAAGCTTCTTCATTATTGTATTTTGTTTAGATTTATTTTCTCCTTATTCTTAATAATTCTAATATTATTTTATTGAATATAGTATTTTGTATATTAGTTTGAAAAAAAAAAATGAAAATTGTGAACAAAAAAGTTGAAGACAACACTGAATAAAATAAAAATTTTGTGGTAGAAAGAATTTCATGAATCAGCCAAATATTCATATTTCATACTATTTTAATAAAAAAAAATATTTTTTTATTACTATTATTATTACTATTTTGCTCGAATATCATCAAAACTTGAATAAAATCTAAATAAAATATGTATCTTGAATAAAATCAGGATAAGTGAATGATAATAAAAGTGTAAATTTTTTTTTATAATATGTATCGCATTTTTAGAATACATATTAAAATGTACTCCGTACATCCACATGTACATAATGTCTTTGTATATATTCATTTATTTTCTTATAACATTATTATTCAAATCAATTTTATTGATAAAATTAATAATTCATATTTACTGCCTCTTCACAAATTTCTATGTATGTACGTAGTACGGTCGACTGAAACGCGACCTGGGATATAATGAAAGGCAGTAGTAAAAAATTTTTTTTATTTTTCAATATATTCTCCTTTTATTTCAATACATTTTTTATATCGTTTAATTAGCGCTTCTATTCCATTAAAATAATACTCTGGAATTTTGTCCTCAAAATGGGCTAAAACTGCCTGTTGAATCTCTTCATCGGTCTCAAATTTTCTTTCTCGTAGATCTGCCTTTAATTTTGAAAATAGAAAATAGTCGCTAGGTGCAAGATCGGGACTATAAGGCGGGTAGTCAAGCTCTGTGAATCCACAATCCTTTATAGCGGCCTTAGAAGTAACGGCTGTGTGTACAGGAGCATTGTCATGCAAAATCAATACACCAAGACTCAGCTTTCCTCTTCTTTTTTTAATAATAGCCTGTTGAAGTTTATGGATTAAATTGGCGTAATATTCGGCGTTTACAACGGTATTTCGTTCTTTGAAATCGATCAACAGTATTGCTTCACAATCCCAAAATATTGTGGCCATGATCTTTTTGGTGCTTTAGGAGACCTTCGCCTTTTTAGGTGCTGGTTCTTCTTTTTTGTGCCACTCCATTGATTCCTTTTTCGTTGTGGGATCGTGATACAGAGCCATTGTTTCATCACCAGTCACAATCGCCCATATAACTTGTTCTTGATTGTCACTACATAGACTTAAAAACTTCCTGCAACGTTCGACTCGTAGTATTTTTTGAATGAGACAAGAATTCTCGGTACCCATCTTGCACTGATCTTAGACATGCCTAAATGTTCATGTAGAATTCTTAGAACACTTGTTTTCGAAATGCCAGTTTGTGCTGCAATTTCTTTTGTTTTTAATCTACGATCACTCAGTACAACCTCCTCTACTAATTCAATGTTCTCTGCTGTCACCACAGTTGCCGAGCTGCCAGGATGTGGATCATCTCCTATCGTCTCTCGTCCCCAACGAAATAGTTTTGACCACTTTTTGATGGTCGTATAAGATGGCGCAGATTCCCCATACACTGCATCCACGCGCTCTTTTTTTGTGCTGGTGTTTGTCTTTCTTTAGCAAGAAATTTTATAATAGCGCGATAATCTAATTTTTCCATTTTTAAAAATTTATTCTACTTGCACTATACTCAGTCTCAACAGGATATTAAATAATTTTCGAATGGTAGTGACCGTCTTTATGATATATAGGCAATTGAGAGGTATCCATACCTGATAAAAAAAAATTCCCGGAAATTCGAACTAGAAATATGTCAGGTCGCTTTTCACTGGACCTTACTACGTATATAGTTTCAATAAATTCAAAATATATATTTTGGATTTTATGTCTTTTGTCGTTATGCACATTTTATAGTATGTCATATAAATTTCAATTTATTCAATCAATTTAATAATAATCATTTAATCATATAAATATGTATGTAATATATATGTACATATGAGTATGTTTAATATTTCATTTATGCATTCATGTGTATGCTTAAAATTTTTGATAAATAATTTCCTTATATATACATAATCAAATATATATTTTTCGAATACTAACAACAATTTTATATCTTAATCTTTTAAAATGTACCAAAGATTAAATAGTATTATACTCGTATAATACGAGTTATCCTTATACATACGAGTATGTGTATATACGAGTACTTATTTTTGTATTTAATATGTAAATCAATTATATTTCCATAAGTATCTAGATGCATGTATATACTAAAATTTATATGGGAATTTTATCTATTATAATGTGATGTATATACACATTTCATAACTATAAAATTGCATCATCAAATTTGAATTTTAAACCATGACCTATTATACAAATGTACAATATACATACATGATAAAATGTGCTTTAAAAATATAATGCAATTATGAGTAGATATGTATTATGTTTTAAATTGCATACATTCTATAATAGTGTTGCCACTTGAAAAATATTTTTTTTTTTCACTAAATTTAAGCAGAAAATTACTAAAATATATTGTGCTGATTCTACAATTCAAGTCAAGTCTATACTGTATTGAATGTAGAAGTTCTAATACATATCCATTATATCAAAATCGAAGTTAAAGTCACTGGACTTTTAATTCATTCATATTCATTTATTGATTAATTCTTTTAATTCATATGTGTAAAAGAATTCATTATTTTTAATTTTTATTGTCAATTTATTTTAGTTTTCAGCTTCATTTTTTAAATTATATTATAATCTGTATATCAAGATTTTTGCTTCTATTTTTTTTTTTCACCACTCGAAATTTTCCAATTCACCATCTTCATTTGTCGGTGTAACACAAAAGAAAAATGAACTTTTATATTATTTTGTGATACAATATGATTTTATTAAAAATACTTTAAAATTATACAAAATGATGTTGCCTCTTTGACTATCCAAAATGAGAAGAAAGTAAAATGTTTTACAATAATGTGATGTACCTAAATTATTAAAACTAGGTAAATTAATACTAAGTATATTATATATATATATATATATAGATTACAATTAATATAATTGTCGTTTACATAATTGACAATATATTACAATATCATTCAATATAATTTATCAATTTTATGTGAAAATGATGTTTAGGTAGGTAGACAAAATTCAATTCTATTATTCCATTATCTCTATTATACGTAGAGATAATGTGAGTAGTAGTATTGACTAAGAAAAACAGGGTGCATCAAATAATATTTCAAAATAGTGAATGTTGATGCACAGTTAAAATATTATATGAAAATTATATGTTATGTAAAGCTACCGCCACATCACTCCCCCTTAGATAAAAAAAAAATGAATTACATTTTTTACTTAAAATATTTAAAGATTTTAACTTACATTTATGTGGTATATAACTTTTATGTGATTTACTATTTAAAAATACATTTATAACAAAAAGCTTACTTTTTTCCTAGTCTTTGATCTTGTGTCAGGGTTACACGTGGAAAAATCTTGATGCAAAATAAAAGCAGGTTTTAATCTGTCCACGTTGATGACTTCTGGTTTTCCATTAATTGAAATTTTAAAAGTTTTTTCTTTTCGCGAAATGACTTCATGAGGTCCCGTATATGGTGTATTCAAACTTCCTTTACTAAAAGGTTCTTTTACAAAAACGTGAGAACTAGTGTGAATATCTTGGGGAATGAAAATACCTTTTTGTTTCCTTGTTCGTAGAGGCTTGGGTTGAAAATTACATAATGTTTGTTGAATTTCTTTAGCTAACGAATGGTTTGCTTTGTAATCAGGAGATGTTTCAGATGTGATGAACTCTCCTGGTAAGCGCAGGGCTTGGCCATATAACAATTGAGCAGAAGAACAACTAAAATCGTCTATAAGAGCTGACCGAAGTCCTAAAAGTATCCAGGGTAAACTGTGGTACCAATTTTTAGGGTTTGGAGAAGCTCGAATGGCCACTTTCAATTGACGATGGAATCTTTCAATTGAACCGTTGGATTGAGGATGGTACGTGGTGGTTCTTATGCGATGATTGCCCAAAACGTTCGAAAGTTCTTTGAATAATGCTGATTCGAATTGAGGCCCTTGATCAGTTGTCAAAGAACGACACACGCCGAAACGCGAAATCCAGTTTTGTATAAAAGACAAACAAATTGTTTTGGCTTCTATGTTTTTTAAGGGAATAGCTTCTGGCCAATGAGAAAAACGGTCTTTTATGGTAAGAATATAAGTGTAACCATTAGATGGAGGAAGAGGACCGACAATGTCCATGTGAACATGTTCAAATCTTCCTTGTGGAATGTTAAATTTTCCGTGTGGTGAGGAAATGTTACGACTAATTTTAGCTCTTTGGCAAGAAAGACATGTTTTGGCCCATGAATTTATTTGCTTGTTCATGTGAGGCCAAAAATATTTTGAAGTTATAAGTTTGTTGGTGCATCTGATACCAGGATGTGCTAAATTATGGATGGTGTTGAAAATGGTTCGACGAAGACTTTCTGGAATGTAAGGTCTGTTAACATCTGTCGAAGATTCGCACCATATTTCGATATCTTCTAGAGGTATGTGAATTTTGTTTAAAACGAAAGATAAATTGCTTTGGCTCGAAAGAATTTGTTTAAGTTCATTATCTTTTTCTTGTTCTTCTTTGATTATTTTGAAGTCGATTTTTTGAATGTCTGTAAAAGCATCTATATGTGCTCTGGATAAAGTGTCTGATACAACGTTTTGGCAACCTTTGACATATCTGATGTCGTTAGTAAATTCAGAGATGAAAGATAAATGGTTTAATTGTCGAGGAGACTTGTCTGACTTAGATAATATGGCTTTGGTGAGTCCTTTTTGGTCTGTATAGACTGTGAAATATTTTCCTTCGACAAAATATCGAAAATGTTTGATAGCGAGATATAACGCTAAAAGTTCCCTATCAAAGGCAGAGTATTTTCTTTCAGCTGATTTCAAACGTTTTGAAAAGAAACTAAGAGGTTGCCAACAGTTATGGTTACTTTGTTGTAAGACTGCTCCTACTGCATCGCTGGAAGCATCTATCCATAAACTAATTTTTGCAGAGGGGTCTGGATGAGCCAAAAGAGTGCAATTTTCTAAATCGCTTTTGATGGTCTGAAAAGCATCTTCATGTGTTTGAGTCCAGTTAATAGTTGTTTTGGAATTTTTCTTTTTACCTTTAGTTTTAAGCAGATCATATAATGGAGAAGCGACTTTTGCAAAACGAGGTAGGAAACGGTGGTAAAAATTAGCCATTCCTAAGAAACGTTGCAATTGTTTCATAGTTGAAGGGGTTGGAAAATCTCGGATCGCTTGTGTTTTAGCTTTCGAAGGCATAATGCCATTTTCAGAGATTTTGTGTCCTAAAAAATCTAATTCTTTCTGCCCGAAAATACATTTTGATGGATTGACGTTGATACCATACCGTTGCAATCTTTCAAAAAGAAGGCGAAGATGTTCTTTATGTTGCTGAGGTGAACGACTACCAATTAAAATGTCATCGACGTAAGAAAATGTGAAGTCAAGACCATGCAACACTTCGTTGATGAAACGTTGAAAAGTTTGAGCGCCATTTTTGACACCAAAAGGCATTCTCAAAAATTCAAACAAACCAAATGGGGTAATGACGGCTGTCTTGTAAATATCTTCAGAGGCAACAGGTATTTGATGGTATGCCCGTATTAAGTCGATTTTTGAAAAAATTTTACAACCATGCAGATTGATTGTAAAATCGTGTATATTTGGCAAAGGATATTTGTCAAATATAGTTACGGCGTTTAATTGACGGTAATCACCACAAGGTCTCCAGTTAGAATCCTTTTTAGGTACCATGTGTAGAGGTGAGGCGACAGAGGATGAAGATGGGCGGCATATACCTAATCTCATCATGGTATCAAATTCCTCTTTTGCGATTGTGTACTTTTCGGGATGCAATCTTCTGGGGCGAGCTGAAGGCAATGGACCTTGAGTATGGATACGATGTACGACGTTATGGTTGGCTTTCAAGTTGAAATCTGGTGGTGCTCGTAATGAAGGAAAATCATTGAGTATAGCACCGTATTCGTCTTGAATTGGTGAAAGCTTTGGTGAACATGAATCAAAATTGGTTAAACTACAATTGATTGAAAGTAGTGTTCTTTGGTCAATGAGTTTTCTTTGACGAAGGTCTACCAATAAATTGAATTTGTAAAGGAAATCAGCACCGATAATGGCGTAATCAATAGCTGCTATTACAAAAGAATGTTCAAAAGAACGTCGTAAACTAAGATCGAGAGTTAGAAGTTTATGACCAAAAGTTTGAATTGGTGTGCCGTTTGCTGAAGTCAATGTTATGTTCGATTTGGATACATATTTAGTAAAAAATTTTTTAGGAATTACTGAAATTTCCGCTCCAGTATCGATAAGAAAATGCAATTTTAAAAACTTATCAAAAATAAATAAGCGGCGTGAATGAATTGTTGCTTTCGCAGCCGCACGCGAGGAAGCAATTTTTAGTTTTTTGAAATACTTTCAGTATGTTTTGTGCAAGGTTTAATGCATTTTTTAGCCTTAGGCCCATACTTTCTATGGTACCAGCAAGTTTGGTTAGTACGAGCAGGACTTTTAGATGAGGTTCGGTGGTTATTCGAATTTTTATGATTCCTCCTGTTTCTAGTTTCAAGACTTTGGATACGTTGTGTCAAAGAATTTATTGTTTCAGCAAACTGTTTTAAATCATCTGAAGTTTTGTTATTTATTGCAGAAACAATGGAAATGGTAGAAGAATCATGTATTTTATCAGCAATTTTGAAAATTTCTTCAATTGTCTGGTTTTCTTCGATGGCAATGATGCAAGCTTGGATAGCGGGAGGAAGCTTATTAATCCAAAGCTTTTTAAGCAGTGAAGGATTAACCAAACTATTACTACTAGCTAAAGATTCCATGTGTCTGTAGAGCTCGGATGGCTTATAATCTCCTAGCTCTAATTTATGTAGCAATGTGTCCAAACGACGGCTCTCGGAATCTGTGCTTCGTTGTAGTAAGTGTTTTTTTAAATTTTCATACTTGTCTTGTGCTGGTGGTGATTTTAAAATGTCTGCTACTATTTCCATGGTTTCTTGAGGAAGTGAGGCAACAAGGTAATCATATTTAGTATCTGAGGATGTTATCCTTTTGACACGAAATTAGGACTCGACTTGGATAAACCACAAATCTGGTCTGTTGTTCCAAAAAGGTGGTATTTTCAAAGACACAATACTAGAATTAATAGATTCAGCTAGATCGTCAGAGGTCGAGGATTTCGTATCAGGGTTTTTTGTATCTGTCATTTTGAATAGTTAGAAATAAATGGAAATTTATGTGGGGGTGAGATGTTTTATATCGTAAAGATGATTGTATTTTATACAACAGAGTTGATTTTATAATCTAAATTTTAAAGAAAATTGTTTGATCAATCCACAATAAAAGTATTTTCATTTCATGGTCATGATATGCACACTAAAATTCTGTTCTATTGTTAAAAAAAAATTATTCACTAATAGTATGAATGATAACTAAATTCAAATTTAAAAATTAAATAATTTTCCAAAAATAATTTATTATATAGAATGCATATGTTTGAAGTGAAAAACTTCTGCGTAAAAGAAAGTTTTTTAATATGATTTATATGCCACGAATTATAAAGAAAATTTGAATACGACATTCAATATGTGCATGTATATAGGAATATACAATGTAATTTTCAATATATGACAAAATATCAAAATTAAATTCTTGGATAAAAAAAAATGATTTTTGTTACTTACTGTGAAAAAGAAGAAGTCACCATGTGGTTACAAAATTTTTTATATTTATATAAAAATGTTTCCACTTATGTTTCACCCTGTTTAAAGAAATTTTAATTTTATTTTAAATATTTAATTTAAATATTTTAATAATTTTTAATTAATTTCAAATTATTTGATTTTAAAATTTAATTATTTTTAATATCACAATAGAAAAGAAAAATATATGTATGTTGCTCCAGTTGTAAGTCGTAATATAGAAGAAAAATTTGGCTCCCGTTATGACATCAAAAGAAATTTTCTTTGTGTTGTTCTATTTGTAGCACGGATGAAAAACGTGATTCCAATTGCAGTTGTAGCACAAAAGAAAATGTGGTTCCAGTTGAAATTTTAAAAACTCTTCCCCAAAATTCGTTAAAAGATGGTTTTTTTTTTTAATTATGTATATGCAATATATTTTATTCTTGTAATTTTTATCTATGATTTAAAAATTAATTCTTAAAAGAATTTTCACTTTCACTTGATCTTGATTTTAAGATTATATAGTGTTGAGTGTTAATTTAATTTTAAAAAGGAAGAATGATATATTGCAATTTTGTTTTAAAATATTTATTATATTTTTTAAATATTATATTTATATTTTTATGAAAATTTTAAAAATTATAAAATTTATGATTAGTTAAAACTCGGGGTCACCAGTTGTAACACAAAAGAAAAATGAACTTTTATATTATTTTGTGATACAATATAATTAAATATTAAAAACAACTTCTTCGTTGATGGTCAAAAATAGACTGACTTTATTATTCTATTCATACAAAAATTACATTTCTTATTTTAACATTTTAATTTTTTTTTTTATTTAAATTTTTTGTTGGAAATACTTTTTCTCATGCTTTATTGAAATATGACACTTTTGTTTACTTCAAGTAAAGAATTTCGTATTATATTTAAATTACTTATAATAATGTTTTACACGTTCTTGCAAATTTAGCTTTTTCAAAGGAAATAGAACATCCAATTACATTTGGGAATGTGCAATTAGAAGCCCGATATGACACCTCCCCTCTGAGATTCTTCAGTCCCTGAAGAATAAACTATTTTGTTCTTTTCTTTTTCTTTATTTCCTTTTATTATAATGTTCTTGAATGTTATATTTCCTTTATTTTTAACAATATAGTACATCGATACAATTATTATAATTAAAATTATAAAAAATCCTGATCCTAAAGAACTTGTAATGATTTTACTCTTATATTCGTTATATTGTATAATTTCTCTATTTTTAATATTTGCAATGTGCAAGTTTTCTAATGTTATATTATTTACAATTTTATGCATGTTAAAATTTATGTTATAAATTGGAATATGTTCTTGATAAGTATCAAACATGTTAATAAATTTAAATTCTTTTATTTCTATAGTACAATTACTAAAACTTATTACATTATTTCCTTTCAACATAATTTCATTCTTAATACAATCTTGTTTAACATTTGTTAGTTCAATATTTTTCGTTATAACTAAACCAGTTTCTATTTCTTCTATTATTTTTTTATTATTAATTACAAAATTACATGTATTATTTTTATATTTACACAATAAGTTTCTTATACAAAGATTATTATGATTTCTAAGATTCTTTTTATTTAAAATTCCATTGCTATAATCGTACACGTTGTTATCAGACACAATGACTTCTTCAATCTTAACATCTAATTCTTCACCTTGCGAATTTGGAAATGGAAGAATCAAAGCATTGAAATATTTATTCGTAGAAAATATTGGTACAAATATTGTAAATACTATTGTTTGTTCTTTTAAAATTGTCGCGCTTTTGATAAATGGAAATATGTCTATCGTAATGTTATAATTCTGAATTTCTTCCTTCGATAAAATATCGTGGGCGAGAACATTTAATCTACTCAGTAAAATATTATCTTTGATCATTTTAACATGTTCATTTAGGTTTTTTATATCGGCGTAAATTTGTAGTACGTATTGTTGATTCTGCGCCTCTCCAATTATTCGGCTATATCCTTCTACTTCATTTAGCAGTTTTCCTAATTTTTCGTTTTGTTCTTCGGCATGATTTTTAATTTTCTCCACTGCATCTATTAGTTGCTGGTTAATAACTATCTGTTTATTGGATTGTTCGGTTAACTGTTTAGTGTTATAATCAAGATTATTAAGATGATCATAAATTTCTTCTGCATCGTCGGAATCCATATTTCCAGCCAAAAGTTTTAAACCTTTACCCAAAATATTTATTGCTCCTCTTTTATTTCTATGTACATTCGGTATAATTGAGTTTATGTTATATTTTAACGTTTCTATTTCTTTTGTGAGTAAAATGAAATTAGGGTTTTGAATACGCAATTTTAATGCCTTGATATTTGATTCAATTTTTTGTATGATTTCGTAATAATCGTCTAGATTTATAACGTGTAATATTTTAATAAAATTTTCTATAATAGGTATCTCTTCTCTTTTGAGAACAACATAGCCTGTATCTCCGTAAACAGGTGTTACGCTCAACTGGTTTTCAGAAGTTACCCAGATAGTTTTCAAAATCAGTACGAATAGAATTGTTGGCTTCATTTTCTGAAAATGAAATTTATCTGATGTTTAAATTTTCTTTTGAGCTGAGTTTTATAATATTTTGTATTTCTTTTGGTGTTCCTATCTAGAACGTAATTTCCATCATTGGAGTATACTTTAAGTTTTTTATACTTAGGGCTATTTTTTGTTATGTCTCTATTTTTTACAATATTTGTGGTTAAACTAAAATTTTGATTTCTATTTTTATTTAATTTCTCTATTCTTTCGCGCTTCTCCTTTTCGAATTTGTCCTTTAATTGTTCTATCTCTTCTTTACTAAAATTTTTTGAAATAAAATCTATAGGTTTAAGGTGAGTCGTGGAATGTATAGTATTGTTATAAGAAGTAATAATTTTAAAAATTTTGTCATCTAAATCTATTGTATTATTTTCTACGTTAATGATTCTCATGTGTTCATTTAATGTTCCATGTAATCTCTCTACATCACTATTACCTGTTTTATTAGAAGCAGTTGTCTGGTGGAAAGTGATGCTATTTTCTTTGAGGAATAAATCAACAGCGTTATGAATTATGCATCTATCGCCGTCGGAAATAAGGGTTTTCATTTTACCTAAAAATTTAATTCTTTCTTTTATTGCACCTAAAATAGATATCCACGTCCTATCATTCAGTTTATGGATTGTGGCATATTTTGAGAATTTGTCTATGGTTGTAAGGTATGGTTTATTTCGCTCTGGGAACCATATATCTGCATGCACGATGTGATTGAAACCAGTAGGAGTTTCGGTAATTTCAAAAGGAATTTTCGGAGGATTCCTGTCATACTTGGCAAGATTACATACATCACAGTTATTAATAACTCTACTAATTTCTGTTAAAAGATTCGGATAATAGTATTTTTCTTTAATTTCCGAAAATATTTCATTCACCCCCCTATGGTTGTTGTGTAAATGTTCATTTTTTATAATAGTGAAAATCTCATTTTTATCTGTAATATCAGTTAATTTTTTTGATGATCTTAAAATTCTCAAGTTCTTATTACCAGAGAAGTATTTTTTATACAAATTTTGAAAATCTAAAAAAAGATTAATATTTTCACAAAAAATGCACATCAAACCACGGTCAATTATTATCCTTTTCATTAAATTTAACAAATCAGTTTTTTTTTGTGACATAAATTTTATTTTGGCACTTTTTATGAACAATGCTTAAAGAATGACTTTCTTTATTAGCTTCATATAAGTAAATTTGGTTTTTGAAAAGGTTTATGGGTTTTTCCGTCATGTAAATCAAGTCGGTTCCGTCGTCAGCAGCGCTATGAATTGTAGCACCAGTTGAGATAATATCATCTTTATCATCGACCTGTGCGTTATTCGATTGAGCATTACTTTCACTGTTCAATACTTCAGATACACTTTCTTCAAATAAAGAATTTATGTTAATATCAAGGTAGTGTGATGACGTTCCTTTCTCGTCATCCTGTATTTGAGTATTATCAGTTTTGATTCGAGATAAACCGTCAGCAACATTATTTTGTTTCCCTTTCACGTATTCCATGGTGAAATCAAATTCGTTCAACCGAATTTTCCATCTTTGTAATTTACTATTTGGTTCTTTCAACCCGTTCAGCCATATTAGAGGTCTATGGTCTGTTCTAATGGTGAATTTACGACCAAATAAATAAGGACGAAATTGTTTTGTTGCCCATACAATAGCTAAAAGCTCTTTTTCTACTATTGAATAATTCTTCTCATGCTTGTTCAATGTTCGAGATATATAAGCTATAGGATGATTGTTTTGAGAAAGAACGGCACCTAATGCAAATTCAGATGCATCTGTCGTTAGTACAAACATTTTACTAAAATCAGGGTATATCAGAATCGGATCTGTTGTGAGAAGAATCTTGAGTTTTTCGAAGGCATTTTGATAATCTTTATCTCTCTGATTTATTTTCATACCTTTTTGTAAACACCGTGTTAAAGGGTAAGCTATTTTAGCATAATCTTTAATAAATTTTCTATAAAAGCCGGTTATACCTAGAAAACTCTTTATTTCTTTCTGGTTTTTTGGTAATTTAATTTTGAGGATTGATTCTATTTTTTTTGGGTTCGGCTTAATACCCTTATCTGTGACAATGTGGCCTAAGAATTCTGTTTCATGACATAGAAATGAGCATTTATCTATTTGAACCTTCAAATTTACTTTTGATAATCTTTCAAAAATCTTATGAATAGCTTCAATGTGCTCTTGAAGTGATGTAGAAAAAATGAGAATATCGTCCATATACACGATACAAATTTTGTTAATGAATTCTTTTAACACTTCATTCATTAATCTTTGAAAAGTTGCTGGTCCGTTTTTTAAGCCAAATGGCATTCGCAAAAATTCGTAGTGACCGTTTTCTGTTGAAAAGGCTGTCTTTGGTCTGTCCTTGGGGTCAACTTCGATTTGGTGAAATCCTTTCGCCAAATCAAGTGTTGTGAAATAATTTGCTCTACCTAATTTTTCAAACACGTCTTCCACATTCGGAATAGGAAATTTATCATCTATAGTAATTTCATTTAATTTCCTATAGTCGATAACAACGCGCCATTTTTGTTTTTGACTATAGTCTAACTTTTTGGGTACCACCCATATAGGAGAATTATATGGGGAATTTGAAGGTTGAATTATTTTGTTACGCAACATTTCTTCTATTTGAAGGTCCACTTCTTTTTTATGAATCTCCGGATACCTGTACAATTTTGAATGGATTGGAATATCATGTTTTGTTTTTATTTGGTGCTTGATTTCACTTGTGAAAGTTAGATTATCACCTTCTTTATAAAAAACATTTTTATTCTTCAAAATGACTTTAAATAGCAATTCTTTTTCTTCCTTATTTAAATGAGATGTTTGAATGTAATCAAGTAGATTAAACTGTTTTACCTCTGTGGAGAATATTTCTGTGAAATTTTCTTTATAACTTGAAGAGTAGTATTCTTCTTCTTCTTTATTCAGGAATATTTGTATTTTTGCATTTCTCGTTTCTAGTATACGATCTTTGTAATTTATGATGGCATTTAAAGGTGCTAAAATATTATTACCTATTAAACCGTCGAATTTTTCATGAAATTTTACTTCCAGGAATTCTACAAAATAATTATTTTCATTAAAGTTGTCAAAAAGCGGAAATCTACATTTTACACTAGACAGGACCGTGTGATTTAGAGTTTTTAAGCTCTCACCTTTTATTAAACTTTTCCATTTCGGTTGACAGAGATTAGGGTTAATGATACTGAATTCTGCTCCAGTATCTATAATGAAGCGTAACGTTTTTACGGGATTTTCTATTACTAAATAGGGTAATTGTTTAGGCGATCTTCGTGAAAATTTTGGTGTTCATTCGTGGAAATGTCCATTGGTTCTGTAGAGTGATTACTTCTATAACTTCTATGTGAAAATTGTCTGCTCTGCATTGAACGATCTTGAAAATTGTCTGAGCGGTTTTGGTTTCGGACATTATTTGAATTATTAAAATTTTGAGGTGATTGAAAAGGATTTAGATCAATATTTCTTCCATCGTTCCTATTATTAGGGTTTTTATTTTGTGATATTTTGCTTTGTAATTGGTTAGAAAAATTGTTATTTGAGTTGAAATTTCTTTTTTGGAAATTTCGATTCATTTGATTTGAATGTGTATTTTGTTTATTTAATGTACGATTTGGACCTAGATTTTGGTAATTTCCAGCGATAATGATTTCATAGGCACTGTGGATTGATTCAGGGTTCCTACTGAAAATTATGCTACGTGCGGGTTCAGGAAGATTATTTTTAAAAGTTTCGAAAGCAATCCTTCTGTTGCTTTCAAGATTTTGATTATTTAACGCGTTTGGATTCAATTGATAACGATTATTCAATCTACACAAATATTTGTTAATAGTTTTATAAAAATCTTCGACTGTTGTGGTCACACGACATGAACGTATTTTGTCTAAAATGTTATCTACTGAAAGTTTTTCACCGTGGTTTTCTATTAATAACCTTTTTATATCTGCCCAAGCAGTAGGAGAACCGTTTAATTGCAATGTAATTTTTGCATCACCTATTATTTTATCTCTTACGTACCCGTTTAAAATTGTAGCATTAACTGCATCAAAAGCATTTATTGTAGGTAAAACATTCTCGACCCGTTCGATAAATTCAGGAAGTGCATTTTTATTTTTTCCGTCAAATACGGGTATATTTTTGATAAAATCGAAAATAATACTAAATTTGTCTGCCAAGCTTAATTCCTCCATTTCTTAATTCTTTCACTTTTTATTTCATCCAAAAAAAAGGAAAACTTGCCACTTTGTTTTTATTTTATTACTTTTACTCTTAAAATTAAGTAAAACAAAACTATTTTTCTATCTAATTTATTTATTTATTTATTTTATTTTTTTTTATTTTCAAATTTTTATGTGAGAAAAAGTTATTTATTTTCAAAAAAATTTTGTTAAAAAAAAAAGGTAATTTATTCTTAAATTTCCCACTTTTTTTTTTTTTTTTATTATTATTATTACTAAAATGCTAAACTTACAGTATGAAAATTTGCTCACCGCAATTTTGAAAAAAAAGTTGATTCTCTCTGGTGTACCCTTTTGTTGGATGTATTGGTGTGCTGTTGTGTTTGATCCACCTGTAGCAATTGGTCCTTGTATTTCTCCAAATAGTCGTACTGGCTTCTCACTTGTTTACAACTTACATTAATTTTCTGTTTATTTATTATAAAATTTTCATTTATCAGATTTCATTGAGTTTTACTCTATTTTGTTTTGTTTTATTTAATAAAAAATTTCATTCAGTATATTTGTGCAAATTGTGAATAAATATTTCCTTTATTAAACTTGTAAAAATTTTTAAATCTTTTTTCTTTTTTTAAAAAAAAGAACAATTCAAACTCCTTATTTCACACTTATACAAATCTTTTTTTTTGTGTTAGTCTTTTAACAAGACTTTTTTTTTTTTTAAAAAAAAAATGAAAATTATTTTTATGTTATTTTAACTTTATTCAAACGGTTAAAATTATATTTGGTTCGATACTTAAGATTTGTTCATCCAAATTCTTAAGCTGATACGACTGCGCCAATTAAATATTAAAAACAACTTCTTCGTTGATGGTCAAAAATAGACTGACTTTATTATTCTATTCATACAAAAATTACATTTCTTATTTTAACATTTTAATTTTTTTTTTTATTTAAATTTTTTGTTGGAAATACTTTTTCTCATGCTTTATTGAAATATGACACTTTTGTTTACTTCAAGTAAAGAATTTCGTATTATATTTAAATTACTTATAATAATGTTTTACACGTTCTTGCAAATTTAGCTTTTTCAAAGGAAATAGAACATCCAATTACATTTGGGAATGTGCAATTAGAAGCCCGATATGACAATATGATTTTATTAAAAATACTTTAAAATTATACAAAATGATGTTGCCTCTTTGACTATCCAAAATGAGAAGAAAGTAAAATGTTTTACAATAATGTGATGTACCTAAATTATTAAAACTAGGTAAATTAATACTAAGTATATTATATATATATATATATATAGATTACAATTAATATAATTGTCGTTTACATAATTGACAATATATTACAATATCATTCAATATAATTTATCAATTTTATGTGAAAATGATGTTTAGGTAGGTAGACAAAATTCAATTCTATTATTCCATTATCTCTATTATACGTAGAGATAATGTGAGTAGTAGTATTGACTAAGAAAAACAGGGTGCATCAAATAATATTTCAAAATAGTGAATGTTGATGCACAGTTAAAATATTATATGAAAATTATATGTTATGTAAAGCTACCGCCACAGTCGGTCATCGCTGAATGAAGTTCCTAAAACTTCATTCGAATTCACTTAAATAAAAAATGAATAAAAATGTAATGATCATGTTAATTTGGTTTGAGGTGACAAACGACAAATAAATGATCATTTACAACGAGTTATCATTGATTTGCTGCCGTGTGTCTTACATATTATATATATATAGAGTTAATTCGAAAAACTAAAAATTCGAAACGATGATGTAAAAAATAATAATGTAAATTTTTCGTATCCCCTTTACTTTTACACAAGAAATTATATAGCGCTATTCTTTTTGCCGGGCGTAGATTTCAAAAGAGTCAGAGTGAGATTATAGGTTTTATTTCTGATCTAACGCTGGCGATAGAGGAAATTATATTTAAAGGTTGTGTACCAATACCAATGTTCCTATATAATAACATACAGTAATCTACGCTAAATTGTGAATATCATCTAATCTCGCACGTAATCTATGCTTGGATTGTAAATGGGGCATAATGAAATAAGACCATACTATATAAATCCAAATATACTTGCTCTATGCTTATAACGTCCTGTATAGAGAAAAAACCGAAAAAACTATGTCGCACATAGTAAACTTTTTAATAATATAAGCAGTGAAGTACTTATTTGAAGTAGTCTATTCATGATCAAATATTTTAATACTTAACACAAATTTATTTTCTTCACATTAAAGAGTACCAACTTTCTCACACTACTAGTAAAGAACCTAAACAGAAAAGAATAATGAGATAGTCAATGTCAGCTAGCTGTAGTACACCTCTATGCTAGTGTTAGTGTAACTTCCGTTAATATTACATTCATCATCCTCCCACACATGTTTATTTATGACAAAAATTTATTTTCTCTTCTAGAAGAAAAATAATAATCGGAATCGGAAGCAAAGCAATCAAAACAGAAAACATAAAAAACTGAGGACATATCCCATAGCTACATTATATTTTTGCAATAGTTACAATGAGTGAGTATACATATTGTACCAGCTCATTAATGATTAGATCATCATACATATATTTTTATTGATGAAAATAATTTATTTTCTCTTTCAGAAGAGCATATGTACGTAAATTTAAACAACTAGATTCAGATAAATTCTTCAGAAATTTATCAATTTTAATAATAAAATTATCGAAATATGAAAATGGTAACGCTGAATATATTTTTTGCACTTATTTTTGTAAATTTATGTAGATTATTATGTTCAAAGTTACATATAAACTTATAAACATTTAAGTATGTAGATATTTCATCATTATTACTATGACGCCAGCACTAACATATTACTTTGAATGTTTCATTTAACTAAATAAGTACATATTATGTGCTGCTATAATACAAATATGATATATCACAAATAATATTTTATGATTGATGCTAAAATATCTTTCATAATGAAATTCTTTTACTCAATTTTTATACGAAGATTTTATTCCACACACATACTCGTATGTTACATATGTGTTTATTAACGTATTCACATATATGTATATAAATATATATGTATGAACGAATAATAGAACAAATTTAGAGATACTCGTACACACATAATTATACACTAGTCGGCAAAAATATCTTCTACCATAAAGCAGTATTATATTATGTGTTCATTTTCACTTTTCTATTTGGCTGTTTATTTATATATATATTTTTTTTTTTGCGACATTTTAATATCACCCACACTATGTATATATGTATATGTATTTAATTTATATTTTAATTTTACCATTTACTTTTCTATACATGTAGTATATATTCACGACATTGTAGATATGTACATGCATATATAAATAATATCAGAATTTGTACGAGCATGTGTATATTTTCTTCTTTGAATTTATGTACTTTACAATTAATGTGGTTTTCAATGTCATCCTCTTTAGGGAATCAAATACGAATATTAAATAAATTTTATGTGTATTATGAATACGCATACATAAGTTATACGTATATATACAGCGATATTGTATCCCAGCCAGCCTTTTTAAGATTCTTCTTGGAAGAATATTAAGCGAATGTTCTTCTAGAAGAAGAAAATACGAACACTTTCAATTTGATTGCATGAAAAACATGATGTTATTAGAAGATTCTTCCAATGGTATACAAAGCGAATGTTTTGTACGAAAATAATGTAAGCCCACTAATCAAACACTTGTAGAAGGTAGAAAGTAAGAACTTGCCTGAGATTCTCAAATGATTCGTCTGCGAAATTCCTCTAAGAAATGGAATATGAATGCATAAATGCGATAAGTTCGTGTATGTCTGGCGCTTGACGGCTTTCCCTTTATTTAACATGCAGTTGTTGAATATATTCAAGTCAAATTGTTCATTTCAAAAGTAATTTTTGTAGGAATAAGATATTATGAAAAATGATAATTATTTGTGTTAAAATGTAGAATGTGGAGATTGTTAATAAATTATTTTAAATTAAAAATTGCTATTCTAATTTTCTAAAAACTATATTGAACAAATTTTTAATTTATTAATTCTATTCTGTACCTAAACATTTGGAACTTGTTGGTAAAAATTAAATTTTTAAATTGAAGATTTGTTCAATGTAGTTTTTTTGGAAATTATACAATAGCAAACCTTTATTTTAAAATAATTTCTTCAAAAATTCCACATAACAATGAATCGCACAATATTCCTCATCACAAATTGTATGTAGATTATTCTCCGTAGAGAATCGCCTTATATTTTCCAAGAAGATTCCTAGGCGAACATTTTTTTAACATTCGTGGCGATGTCAACTAAATCACAAGAAAGGTGGTTCGTCTGAGAAAATAAGTTGAATTCTCCTCAAATGAAAGAAGAATGCAAGAGAATCTAAGAAGAATGTTTGGCGAATCTCTGTGTTGGCTGGGATTATGTATATAACTAATATATGATAATATTATGACAATATGACAATATGTACAAACATGTACATAAATGTTATACTGTTTTGTCTTATAACATTCTAGAAAATTTAATGCCAGTATAATGATATCAAATTTTCCACAAGCTACATATAATTATTAATATGATCTACATGGCTATGATGGATATATCTATGATGGATATAACATATCTATATACTCTATTTCATTTATTATATTTACAGACATTCACAAAATTTAATACAACTGTCTTATCTATCCATCATAAACACAGTATGTGTACGTATATACGAGTATAATAATGTAACATTACATTTTCAAGAATTTTCGTATAAAATATACTCGTATATAAATAATATTTTTACACGTATTATATTCTACATATGGTTATCTACACAAATTTTAGTAGTATTTACAAACAAATCTTATTCAATATCGTCATCTTACATTTTTTAATCATCTAATTTTATCCTTGATAATCATTAATCAAGGTATAATTATTTATCTATTTATTTAGACTATTTCATTATACGTATGTAAGTATTTGATTATATTTTATACATGATTTACAGATATGTAATTTAATTTCATACGTATTTGATACTAGAAAAAATGCAAATACAAATATTTATGAAAATGTATACATTCATACATAATAAATGTGCGTAATATGAAATAAATGTAATTTAATATCATAGTCAGATCGTCTCTATAGAGAAAACAATACCTTTGACTTAAAGCTTCTTTTCAAATTAATTAAAATATTAGTACCTACTTTAATGATGGTGCGCATATGTACATTTATGTACTTTTGTATTCTATATTTATAAAAAATTCTTATTTTAATACACTTCTTATCAAGCAATGTATGTGTTAAAATAAATAAATGAGTATATAAAATTTTATTTCATTTATTGAATACGAATTGTACTCTAGTATACATAATTTTATAGAATTTAAAAGAGTGTAAAAAAGGATAAAACAATATTCTTTTACGCGTGTTTAATGTTTCAGAGTGTATAAAAAATATTCCACAAAATTATTAATACTTGTACATCATAAAGTTGATAATCATAAAAAGTTTTATTGCTTACAGAAAAATAATTTTTGCTTTTTAAAAATATAAAACTTTATATCTATCTATTATATTTTTAGATAAAAATCAAAAGTATTTCAACATAATTTCAGTCTATTTTAGAATTTTTATTTCTTACATGCAATAGTTATAGTACTTATAATAAAAGGAATAACAAATTTTTTGGAATAAATTTTAAAACTCATAAAATGAACACGAATTACGAACTACTTAGTATATGTATTGCAGGTATTCATCAACATTATCATATGATATTTATAATTATTGTTATCATATAATAACGTGTCCTTATTAAACGTGATAAATTTTGTAAGTACATATATTTCGTATTTGAATACGATGCTTCGTAAACGATTTACGCAAAAAAGTAAACAAATACACAGTTGATAAATATTGAAGGTATTCATTTCAAAGCATAAATTTACGAAACGTGTAATTTTACGACCTCGTAAGTAAAAATGACGTGAAATCACCTCAAAAACAATAATCGTAATTGTAACTTAATTCCTTACAAATTCTTATTTTGTCACACAATTTCAACAATCTTTTCAAAATATAATCACAAAATCAATTTTCAAATTTCGGCTGATAAAAATGACATACTGTCAACTCTTGGTATACTCGAAATTTATTTACGAGGTTGATTTACGCGACTAAAAGATCTCGTTCAAATGCAAATGCGCAGAACTCTTAATTCTCAAAATAATGGAAAAATTATAAATTCTCGTAAAAATACGACCAATCGTGCTATACTTACGCGATTATGACACTTACACGAGATTTGAAATGAATATACATATAGTACTTTCATTTACTTTCAATTTCGTATTCGTTCACTTTTATTTCTATCAAAAATATCAAAGTTTTCAAGTGTTATCCATATTACCACTTGTTTACAAAAATCTAAAGTATACATTTTTATAATTATTATTAAATAAGAAAAATATGATATACGATAGAATAAAAAATAAGATGATCGATGAATACCACTATACAGAAGTTATTTAATGTATAGATTTTATCCTTGCAATTTTATTTTATTTTAACCTTCACATGGTTTCTTTTCACTTCTCATTTAAGAAAACAATAATTTTAGTACATCTGCCTACCTATTTGTATGTATGTACATAGTATAATTTTTGTAAAAATTCTAAGAAGATGATTAAATTAAAAGAGATAAAGCAAAGTAAAAATAAAAGTTTTTCCATGTATGTACATACTATTATAAATAAAAAAAATAGAAGAAAATAAATTGCAAGCACTAAAATTAAGAAATCTTAAGATAATTGCCATAAACATTATTTCTTTTAGAAAAAAGAAGAAGAACTCAAATACTAGTAAGTATTTATTTTGAGAGTAATGCGTAATATCACGTAATATGTATTATATTTCATATGCACGAGTAAACACATACTGATGTATGCATTTATTATATCTGGATAAAAAGAAAAAAAAAATCATAACAAAAAGTTCTATGATGTATCTAAAGTAATGATATAATTTAGGTATTTCTTATTATTATTATTTTTTATTATTATTATTTTTATTTCTTTATATTTGTATTACATACATTTGAATTTTTTTTTTTCTACATACATCCATGCATAATTAACACAAAAATTGTAGTATACATTTATATTTCTTTTGCAAAGATAAATTTCACTTATAAATATGTATGATGATGACAAAGATAATAAATTTATGGATAATTGTATTTCTTTTTTATAGTCTGTAGTCGTGTAGTTTATTTTTTATTTAATATATTTTCTTTCATTCATTTCAAACCTTCACATAATAGTGTATTAATGTATATATTAACTGATCTAAAAATGAATTATTAATCTAATTGAAAACTTTCAAATAAATTTCATAATACTTAGTTCTGGATAAAATAAAATAAGAGGTAGATATACATATGTATGTATAAATGATAAAAATGAATATGATATAAATGAATATTGAAATTAGTTAAGGGTAATAGTGTTTTTTTTATTAATGTTACATTTTTAAAAAATAATGAAAAAAAAAACTAACTATCTATAACTACTATGTATGTACAATGTGCTGATAATTTATTCATGAATTCTACTTATAAACTTTTAGCTACTTTTTCTGAGATAAATTTTATGGAAATGTAAACGTAAATTTATATAAGTCTATATGAATATGTAATACATATCTGTTTATATATAGTTTAATGTATGATGTATATAAGTTGAAAGCATTAAAATGTTGAATAAAGTAATTCAAATAAGTATATGTACTTACATCAAAAAGTTTAATTTAAGAAATTCTAATTCATACAATGTACATACATATACATACATACCTATAGTATGGAATGTGTAGATTTCGTTCAAATTTATATTTAAGTACATTTTCATTTTAAAAGTATGTATGTACACACAAATAAATGAATAAATTACATACATTAATCCCACAAGTCGGAAAGTAATCAACTAAAATTTGATTATTATTTGCATTAAAATATTAAGATACAAGCAAATACTGTACATACTTATGTATATTTGTAGTGGTATGTCGCATTTAATTCATATTTTGCTTTAAATTTTTACCTATCAGTTCAAAAAATTATTTAAAAATAAAGATTTATTTAAAAAAAAAAAAAACCAACGACGATGATAAACTGAAATATTTATACTATACGATGATTAATAAAAATACAAAACAAAAAATGTATTCATCATAGAATAAACGTCAATTTTATTACGAAGACATGTAATTTTAGAGTAGTATACATATGATTTAGTAATATTTATTAGAAAATTATAAATTCAAAAAAATATACATACATATACTCGTATAATACGTATTGTTATACATATAAATTGTTCGATAATAATTCAATTATTAAAGAAGTTGATGGAACATTTTATTTTAAGCTAATGTCTTCGACACACAGAAGTTGAAATTAAGTGAATTTCATTTTAATTTCGAGTAGAAATTACGAAGGTGACACACAGCGATTTTGACAGTTTGTCTAATTTATTTAATTTATCTAGTTTTAATTTAATTTATCTGAACATAGACTACTTCTTCTATTAAATTTAACTGTCATTTATATTCAATTATTTCTTAATGACAATTATTTTAAAAAAACATTTTTTTAGTTTACATTTGTTGGTAGATGTCTCTGTTCTACGTAAAGAGCGAAACATGAGTAGATTTCGAGCGATAATTACGTATTTTTTATGTAATTTCGCTGACTAAATTGAAATGCAATTAGCAAAATACTAAATTTCAACCTCTGTGTGTCTAGAATATAAGCTACATATTTAGTTTTCATTTATTTGAAGTTTGATTATAAGATTGAATTGATGATAAATTTTAGTAATTCATTCTTCTTCTTTATTTCAATTCAATAACACATTCCATCTCATTTACTCCATTCATCTGTTTTATTTGTTACATTATTTGCAATCAGATAATGTCATAATGTTTTTTTTTTCTTTTTAATTAAATTAGCTAATTAATGTGTATATACTATACATTCTAAAGATTTTTTTGCATTCACATGCAGATACTAGTAAATATCATAACTGTACATAATTTATTATGTGTCATACAATGTACACAAAAATATGACAATATAGTATGTATGTTTCAGGTGTGACAGGAAAGCATCAATTTCCTTTTAAAATTGATAGTTAAACAAATATTCAATTCACATACATACATATTTACGTAGATACTTATATTGTAAACGATAATAAAAGAAAAAAAAAAGTTAAAAAATAAACAAAATTATGTACACAAATTGTAAAATTTAAAAAAAGAAAAAAGTTAACAATTTATATCAGAAAAAGATACATATACATATGTAATGTATATGTTTGATTATTTTATTTTTATAACATAAAGTTGGGTGATGGTAGAATTTTATTTGTTATTCTCGTCAACATTGTTTCACATTAATCATATAGAACATGATATATCGGCCTATTCTGTTGAACATACATAAATAATATCATTAATAATATCATTTTGATACACGTTATATCAACGTTATTTTATAAAATGCGTAGTACATTGTACATTATATACTATCAGATACTATGTGTAATATGTGCGTGTATAATAATCGTAGGTATAAATTAATAAGATATGTATGTCCTATAACTCAAAGTGAAAACAAAAATATTAAAGCTAAATAATGTAGTGTTCGAGTAATAAAGTTTTTTCTCTTCAACAAGAAAAAAAAAAGATTTTTTTTTTAATTACTGTACTTTTCCTATAGAAAAATTATTAAAACAACACATTTAATAAAAGGAAATAAAAATTAATTAAAAGCTAAAAACAAAACGTAAAAAAAATTTCATAAAAAGTCATTAAAATTTCTTCAGTTTAATGCTCTTTTACGGGGAAAATTGTTACAGGAAAATTTTTCTTGTGTTTTTTTTTTCTTACATTTTTTATGTGTGTAAAAATGCTTCTATTTTTTCTGTTATTTCATTATTTTGATGCTATTTATTTTTTTGCATTTAACTTTGACATACATATACATATTTCTTTGTTATTATCATGTGTACTTGATCTTAATTTCATGAAAAAATAAAAAATACATACATAAGTACATACATATATTTTTCTAGATACAAAATTATTTATAAAATATTTTGTGCTAACGCATAAATAACATTATTATACCTAATTATTAACATATTATATTCATATAGGTGCTAAATGTGAATTTAGTAAATGTAAGTATGCAAAATACTAGTATACGAATATAATACTATTGACACACTGCAGAGATAAACCATGGTTATCTCAAATGGTTTATCGATAACCTGGTATTGGTGACAGATTTAAATTGAGGTAAACTGGTTTATGTATTCATCTGACACCTGTCGAGATAAATTCCAACACTAATTCTTTTTCATCTAGTTAGCATGTTAGCTGAAATTTGGTTTGACAGTTTGTTTAAATATAATATAAAAAAAAAATAACACAAACGTCAAAGATAACTGAGTTCGAACTTGGTTAACAAGATAATTGAGTTCTAGAAACTCGGTTAACCTAACCGAGTTCTGAAAGTCGGTTATGGCAAAGATAAACCAGAAAACTGAGATAACCATGGTTTATCTCTGCACTCTGCAGTGTGTCAATAGTATAATATGCTTACAACATATGTATGTATGTAGATATCATAAGTACTAAGTACTAAACACAACATATTTTTGTACTATAATAAAAGTTTTGATATTTTTTTTTCACATTTTTTTTAATTTATATTACATATTTTTACATATGTATGAATATTATACACGCACATATTCAATTACATACATATAGTTTTATTTTTATATGTATTTTTAGATGGAAACCATATATTACATGGATCAATATATTCCAGAACTAACTACCAAAACAACGATTTTTTCGATAAGTTTTGGTATCGTCTCTGCAACTGCAAATCTCGTTTAAAAATGCAAGAATTGAGCTTCAAACTATTTCCAAACCTACCATACTCTCCAGATTTGATCCCCAACGATATTGGCGATTATTATCTTCAAAATGATGCTTCAAGAACGATGTCCAATTAAGAAGTGATTTTCGAAAATAAAGCATCTTTTAGGCTGGTATTCACCAGCATAGATTATTTTTATCTGAGATAAAGTGTATTCATCAACCTGAATAAAACACTACTCGGTTATTTTTAAGACAACCCCGGAGTGGTATTATAAATATCGTTCGAACATAACCTTGTTATTAACAGCAACAGCACAAATAAAGATAATGTAGGTATACTGTATTATCATCTTTGCATATAATTATCACATCACAGAACTTGTTTTTCATTTTGTAATATAAAAATACAAACAGCTGACATGTTTGACACACATGTTCGACCCGAAAACGAAGTTCGAAAACAAATTTTATCTAGGTTGATGAATAATCTGAAATTGTATCTGGCTAAAATATATCCGACGAATATATCCATTTTGGTGAATACCACCCTTAATATCAAAGATAAATCTTTCTTTACGGCCAGCATAGAAAAGTTAGAGAAGTGTTGAATAAATATAAATTGTACTTGCAGTAGACTAAATAAATGTTATCTTGATAGTTTGTCTCAGGACTTATTGATTCATGTTTCATAGTTTTATTTTTAGATTGAAAGTATATTAGGTAGAGAAAATTTTAAAAATTTTCATTTATGAATTATAACTTAATATATAATAATTAAATTTGAAAAATATTATTATTATCATATAATGAAAATATCAAAACAAAAGAAGATGAAGATGTTCGAGTACATTACATAAGTATACTCTTTTCATAAAGAAGAATCATGATAGAAAATTGAGAAAAATAAAAATGAAATGATTTTTTAATATAAAGTACATTATTATATAGTATACTCGTATATTTACGTTTACCGAATACCTACATATTATACATATGTATATTATAAAATTATTAGAATGTTAGTCTTTTATGAATTCTTCCACATTGTAAGTTCGTTTTAAAAAATAATTGTTAAATAAATGAAAAATATACAAAAAAAGGATGTATTGTAATATGCAATGCGTAAATTTGATCTATATGTGCATAGATAAATGAATGTATTCGTATCGGTATCTGTATTTTTAGAATAAATATTCACAAATATAATTACATCTATTTAACAAACATATTACTAGTACTTGTATGTACATATCGTATCGTATACATGTATGCTTATGTATGCTTATGTATTATATGTATATGAAGATACCATTTAAAAGTTTACACAATTATAATGAACTTTTCAACTAAAATTGTTTTTAATTAGTGAAATGTGGGCGAAAATCGAAACCAATTATCTTAATTAAAAAACAAAATAAAAAATAATATTACATTATTAACATTTATTTTAAAACCTATAGATGTACGCATATACGAGTATGTATGAATGTGTAAATAATGTAAAATAAATGAATTACATATTTATGTTTTTTTCACAATTTGTAAATTGAGATTTTTTTTATTATTACTTTTGTAATGAATAAAAGAGATTATATGCTGCGTGCATTATACTTATTATAATTATAACGTGTAGTACAACTGCCTTTAATCAGTCTAGACCTAAATATGCCTAAACCACTTCGTAGTGATTTTATTCATGACCATAATACACCATGTACATATACTCCAATTCCTACAGCTTATTGAGGATTGCTAATCACATATTACACTTAATAACATAATAGAGCTTAGACTTATGACTTATCTATTTTTACTTTATTAATCTAATAACACTTGGATGACTTCTTGAGTCATTTGTTGCCTAAATTAGTCAAGTTGACTCAAACCCTCGAGCTCTAATTCAGTCTTACCAACTTCTTTCTAAGCTCTTTTTAGACCTTACCACTAAGCCATCGGACCCTCATCCCCTATTCATCTTAGCTTATATACTTTATTCTCTTCTTCTTCTTCTTCTTCTTTAAAAAATATTCAATATTTTCATCTCCATTTTGCTCTTTATGCAGTGATCATCGTAGAAAACGTACAAAATTCGTTTCGTATCATTTTACTTGAAATGCCCACTTAATTAAATGGTAATTTAAGTAAAATTATACGAAAAGAATGTTTTACGTTTCCTATACGGCCCCCTTGGGCCCCACCAGATTCCGACTTCGTACTAAGAGATCGACCTAAGAATGGTATTACATAACTTTATCTTGGTTTTATATAATTTTACCTTTATCTTCTATCAGCCCATAATACATTTTATTTTCATGAGTAATCCTGCCTTTAATTTAACTCTCAATATTTTTTGATTATAGAAGGAATCGTGTATTTATAATTTTGAAATGTTCATTTTACATATTAGAATTTCATTTGATATAATTTACATTTCATTTCACATTACTGAATTCATTATAATTACTGTAAATATAATAATTATCATATTTTATGTGGGTTTATATTTTCATATATGAATTTTTTTTTAATCCATAAAAATTTTTCAATTTATGTAGGTACTTACAAGTAACACTCAATAAATATTTTTTCAAACAAAACACTGCTTCGAACAATAGTACAGCCAAATTATACATATTAAAATATTGAAAGGATTTTCAGATGTGCGTAAGTACGAGAATACGTTACCTACTGCATTTATGTGAATAAATATGTTGAATAAAACAAAATTGTATACGTACAGTATATAAATGTAAGTTACATACTACATACACATTGATTTCATCAAAATTTATTTCTCACATCTTTTTTCTGTTTTGTATTATGTGTATTTTATATTTTTATTTATGTTTCCTGTGTAGACTAAATTTTTTCTGTATATTCTATATGATAATAATAATTTTATGTGAAAAAAAATAAAAAATAAATAAAAGAAAAATCATAATACAATAAAATTGCATAGACATACGGATGTACAGTATACATGCATACATATCATATGTGTATATGTGTGTTGAAACATAAAAAAGAAAAATGAGCATGTAATATGAAAAGCCATAATTTTGATATTCGATGTGTGTATATAAATTCTTGTATATGTATACACAACATATATAGATATATATGTAGATATTTATTTCATTTAATATGTACGAGAATGTATTTATATATGAAAGATATAACAAATTTTCTTCACCTGTTGATTATAAACATGACGTGCGGATCAAAAAGAAAATTTTTTTTACCATTATCTAAAAATAAAAACTTCTGCATACATCCACATTAATATTCATTTCTTCGTAAATTTTTTATTAACATATAACATATATATACGAGAGTTAATACATTAGCTGTGTTCCTTTCACGTTAGCAAAGTACATACTTAAAAATCAGTTTGGTTTAATACTTCACTAAATTTTTATGTGTGAACTGCTCAAACAATTTTTCAAAAGTAGTTCACTCATACTTTGTAAGTAGTTACGTTATTTCTTTCAACCAGATGTCTTTTTAGTTTCATATTATCCAACAGATGGAAATTGACTGTTTAGGTTAGATTTCTTAATATAAACAAATATCATATGGAGTGTTTTATTATAAATCTTTAATATAAATTCTTCAAATTTAAAGTAAAATAATTTTAAGGTTATCTTTTGCTTCATTTGTCAAATTTATTTATGTTTCTTTGAATAGTTTGAGTCATTACTAAAATAATTGCTTAGAAGTACTTCGCTCACGTGAAAGGAACACAGCTATTATTTTATTTGTTTCTTAAATGGTATACAATCTAATAAAACATTGAATACCACACGAAAACTTAAATTTCACTTTTTTTTTCATATCTACTCTTCTTGGAAGTACGCGTAACAGAGGTGATTTCATGATTTTATCATTATTACTGTATACTGTATGCATTTACAATTTAATATGGATTGCGAACCATTGAGTTGCTAGTAGAAAGGCAAGCTCCTTTAGATTATATTATAGGACTGTCTATATTTTTAGAATAATCCAATGATACTTTGAGTTGCTTGTGTTGTGACTTGTCCTTGCTTGTTATGAGAATTTCTAAGCTCTTTTTCCCAGCAAGCTTATGTATACTAATTCAAAACTAAGTGAGCATGGGGGGGTTAATGAAAGTTGGTAATAGACAATGAAATATTGACAATTATAATTATTTTGCTTATTTTTGCCTTGGACGGAAATCGAGCTCACGATTTCGAAATTTCTACCACCTATCTCCGAGAAACTTTTTTTTTTTATCATGATGATAAATAACTATTTTTTTATTAAATATATACTACGAGTATGTTTAATTTATTTTTACTTTATTGTCAAGCATACCAGTACATATTGAAATTGTATGAATATTGTATGTTCTCTTTCTAACCTTCATAAACTTGAAATGATATTATTTCAATCAAAATGCCTGTATGTATAAGTATGAGTATATATAAGACAAGTATATGTAATTAAATTATTTATATATACGTATTATAGGATTATATTATAAGGAATCAGCCAAGTATATAAATACTGAAATTAGATTAAATTATTTTTGTCCTTCATTGTGATGATAAAACACACAAGATTTAAAATTTTACCAAATTCTATTATTCAATAGTATGTATATCTATTAAAAACAAAAATAAATAAAATGACATGTTTTAGAAAGTATATATGAAAAAAAATTTATAAACATTACGAGTATACGTACGTATAAATGAAGAAAAGAAATTAATAACTATAGAAAAATTTAATACAAAAAACACATAAATAGAGTCAATCAAGATACTCTTACATTATATATAGTTTATAAAAAAAATAATATCATCATCATTTTGTGAATATAATTTCAAATTATTTTATTATTCGAATATTATGCACAAGCACACAGAATAAAAAAATCTATAGTCGTATTAATATAAATCCTCCTCTGCATAAAATAAGATATTTAATACATTTATAAATACATATAATAATTCGAAAAGGAAAATGGCAATGAAGTGAAAATGATTTTCCATCAAATTTAAATTTTTATTCGAATCTACATATCTTGTATTTAATTGCATTGTATTTTTCATATTATATATTATATATTATTGATAAATACATATAATAATTTATGAATATATGTATGTACATATGTATGTGTGTATATTCAATGAAGATGAAAAAATACGTAACAAACATTTTATTATTTTTCTACTTATATCAATTCAAAAATAAATTTCGTCCAAAACTCATTTCAGAAATAAATTATTCACATTAATATGAATGAGTATTTTATGCACACATACATATGTACATGCATATATTACATATATAACATTATAAATGTATACCATATCACCATATACAGATATTTATAAAGCATAAATGTCACGGAAAATTTCTTTTTATTTTTAATATATTATAATACTGTGGTTAAAGATATATATTATATATATGTATATACACTTATGTGTTTATTAAACAACAATGTTTTCAACGAAAAATATGTATGTACATAGAAACAAAAAACAAGAATTTATTCTTCCAGTATAAGAATGAAGAATAACAAAATGAAAAGATGAAAATTTATCCGAAATATATTTTTTTTATATTGATTTTCAGATTTATACAGTTTCTTAAATTTATATTATTTTTCCTTTTTTGTTTAATTTTTTTACCTTTTTTGTTTAAGTATGATGTAAAGCAGTGTAAACATAAATAATGTATAAGGATCTGTATACAGGTGAATTTAGACTGTTGCCGTAACAACTTCTCATTAATTTTATTTAATGACGACAATATTCTATATAAGATGAGCATATAATACGAATATAAACATAAACAGAAAAAAAAAATATTTTTAAAAAAACTAAAACATTTATACTCGTACATATTTTGGAAAAAAAAAATATTGTTCAAAACATTTAAATGGCTAGAACTGAACATCGTTTAAAGATAAATTTGGTACCTAGCAACGTGTGGTAGGTATAGATGTAACACTATAAGTACGTCAAAAGTACGTATACTGTACAGTAGAAGATCGGTAATTTCAACAACCGACCTGTATGTTCATTTTAAACTTTCAGTATTGTTTAATAAAGAAATACTCGTAACTAACATTTTATTACTAGATATTATTAAATAGATATATGTACTCGTATACGTAGATAGGCACTTAGGCGGTAATATGTAATAAAGATGTTGAAATCTTTTTTGTTCCTATCTTTTCAAACTTTCTGAAGTGATATAGAACATACTATTTATGTATTTATTTAGATGGCACAAACTTTTCATGACCAATACTTTATATTTATTTTTTACAATTTTATTGGTTTTATGCAGATTCCAGTTACAGTCATCGCACAATTCGGGCGACAGCGACAGCGTATCGTCGAAAGTTCGCACAATAGCACAATTCAAGCGCAACTGCAGCGTAAAATGTATATGAATTTTACATTTCTTCTTCTTGCGAATAGATTACTACTACTGTAAAATCTAGATCGGGATGGCTCGTTATCGCTGAAAAATAGAATAGAATCTATTTCGGCGACAGCGACAGCGTGAAGTTCAGGGTAAAAAGTCCCATTTAATTACTGTATACGCTGTCGCTGTCGCCCCAATTGTGCGATGGCAGTTAATGTTGGTGTTGATTAGTGTTTAGAATTTCACTTCTCGTAGGGAACAGCAATATGAAAGCAATTTTATGCTACATTAAGTTTTAAAACTTTGCATGTATAATTTTCTTATTGTCACGGGAAATTATTCAAAAACTTTTTTAAAAAGACATAAAATATTTAACACAAAAAATTTAAAAACTTATTATTTTCGATTCATGATTATGTTAATGGTGTTAAATATTTACAATTCACACAATTATTCATTAATTTAATTTATTATTTTTAGGAATTCTAGAATTTCATGTGGGACTGATTTTTGTTTAATCAGTTAAAAACTATCGATCTTCTACTGTATATAAATTCAATGTATTAAAATATGAAAAATATCCAAAATGTTAAAAGTACTATTATACTATGTAATGTATTTTCTAGATTTATAAGTTTTATATAGTATTTTTCTACTTCAGTGTTGTTTACATTTTTATATTTTTTGCCACTAGTATTTTTTTAAAATAGCATAAAAAGTAAAAATTTATTTTATATCTTAACGTTGACTTTTTTTTCATTTTTCATTATACCAATAGATAGGAATAGGAGTAAGTTATTCAAAAAGAAGTAAGAAGTAAGTAGTATAAATATGAATAAATGGGAAAGGTAAATAAAAAGAAAAAAAAATTTAAATTTATTTATGCACATAGCAATTGTATATAAAATTATCATAAGTAAATTACCCTAAAGTTACTGTACTGTGTAGCAATGAACAAAAATATGTGTACCTATGTATAGTATGTATGTATGTATATCGAAAGCGAAAGTTTATATTTTTAAATAAATTGAATATTAAAGAAGAGGAAAAAGTAATAAAAATGTTTATTTTAAGAATGCTTATATACATGCCTATATATATATGTATGTATGTTATCAAAAATAATTTAAATTCAATATGAAAGCATGCAAATAAAATAAAAAAAGAAAGACAATAATAATTTATACAAAGTATTGTGTATAATACAGTCACAGTATGTACATAATATATACTTATATGCGTGTATGCATGTGTGTTTTATCAGTTTTATTTAAAATATTTCACAATATGATTATTTATTTTTAAAAGATACATACATATCTCTTGAAATTTCTTTTACTTTATTAATGTTTGATTGTTGAACTTTGGGCATATATTTTTTTTATTACGTTTTGTTTTACGTAATGTATAACACATGTACTGATAATATATCCATGCCAATATAATGAAATAAAAAACAAATTTAAAAAATAATTCAAATTCTTGAATTTCTTTTTATTTTATTAAAAAAAAAATACATACAACATTGTACATACGGGTATATGGAGTATATGAATGAATTAAATGATTGACATCGTAAATTTTTTATATGCAATGTACAGTACAGTGCGTTACAAAAAGGATAGTACACTCGTATGTACATAATGCAGAATTCCCTAATAATTTGTTCAATCTTATAGACGAATCTTTACATACTTTAGACTTTTTTCTTTATGAATTATAGATTTTCAACACTATTACAGACATTAATATTTGGTATATTTATATTTTTCAAAATTTAGAAATAAAAAATGTGTTTCTTTTTACTGTTCCAAAGTGATTGATAGCATATGTGAAACTATCCACAATGAATTTTATTGCAGATATATTAATGCAACAATACATTTCTTAAATAAATTTATTTAGTTAACATTAAAGAAAACTTTGAATTATTAACTTAGTTGAGTTAGAACGTTAATCTAATTCTATAGGTACATAGATTTTACTGCATAAAATTTGTCAAAAGTTATGTTAAATTTTCTTTAATTATACACAATGCTGGATTGTAGAAATTTTATTGACAAAGCAACAGCTGAACATCTACTTCGTTTAAATTTTAATGTTACCAAAAATGGAAACAATTTGAAAAGGACGAATTTCTAATACAAAAATGAAATCGTTAGATTTTTGGTAAATTAAATTTTATCACAAGTTTGTGAGTAATAAAATTACTGAATTTAATTCAATTGAGTCATTCTCTGGTAATGCAGAAGACGTTTTTTGAAATTTTTTATTAAAAAATAAAAAGAATTGAAATTGTACACATTTAGCAATTCTTTACATAACAATTAAACTGCTAAAACTATATGTCACATACATTTTTATATAAGTATGTATTTCAAGACTCTTTTAAAATTTATTCAAAAAGAAGACGGTAACACCACAAGACAATTATTTGGTTTCTCTTTACAGAAAATCGTCCAATTTAGTAAAGTTTCAACGTAAAAATATGAAAATCTTACAGAAAAAATAACGATAGCATACAAATAATAGGAGATACAAGTCAATTTTTCGTAGTTCGTTGCGTCGTAGTTTCTTAGCCTGATTGACATGAACAAACATTTCAAATTTCTTCGTAAACTTTTTCGTAGTTATTTTGTTCAGTTATCATATTCATTTTCTAATAGTTTTTAATTTCTATACCAACTGAAAACTGTCAAACATCAAATACGAAACAACAAAATATACAATAATTCATACAATAATTCATATACAACAATTATGACTGTAGAGTTTTCAATTTTCAGGAAAATTTTCACATTGAACTCGACATTATTCACCCGATAACTGTTTAACCAGGATGAGAATGAAAAATTTTATTTCAAATCCAATTTATAAATGTGCAATCTTTTTGAAATATACTATGTGTACAAAAAATTTATGCTGTCTCTATTCTTGTTCGCGACTTTTGAACTCAGTATTTTATGTTTCAATGTGATAACAGATTTTCATATATGTATGTATATGTAGTATACAGGATGTTTCCGTTAACACCCGACAAAAGAAAACCATACGAATAGGGCTCGTCGAGAGGAACAAAAAAACTTGCACGTTAAATGGGTGTTTTTTCGAGAAATCACTGATTTTTTCCAAAAAAATCAGGTAAAAAATGGTAGATTTTTGAATTTGACTGTCCATAACTTTTGAAGGGGATTGACAACAGTGGTGAATTATATTTGTCAAATGAAACGACAAGGAGTGTCCTATCGCATGGTCGTATACTTTTTGAGCTGGAATGTAAAATAACGAAAATACATGGTGTTTAGTGAAAAAAGAGAAGAAAAACTTTGACGCCCTCTAGTGGCTAAGCGGTTGAGATTGACCCCACCCTCTCTGTATAATGATTTTTTGTTCCTATCGACGAGCCCTTTTCGTGGTTTACTTTTGTCGGGTGTTAACGGAAAGATCCTGTATACTCGTACATAAATTATATACGTATTTGCCTTCTTATAAAAAAAAAACATAAAAACAAAATATAAACATTATATAACGGTTTTTAAAATAAGACATCAGAAAAAACAAAAATATTTATATTGAAAATTCTTCACTTTTAAGTAAGAAAGTTTCCGTAATTTAATTTTAACAAAGAAAAAAATTGAAATATTTCCATGACAAAAATACAATCATCATCATAACTATATATATGGTAATTTAATGTTCAATCTGTATCAGTTTCATTTTGAAAAACTTTACATTCCCATATATATTTTTTTTTTCAAAATATGTACTATGAGTTTAAGATTATGTACTTGTAAGTATGTACGTGTATATAAAAAAAGTATTTATTTTATTTATTTTTTTCCTTTTCAATTTCAAAGTTTCAATTTCTATTAAACTTTTATTCATGAGAAATGAAAATAAAATAATAATTTAACAAATTTATACCTACTTACATATAACCAATCCAAATAGTATATTAAATTTCTATAATAATTTTATAAAAATGCACGTATCATCTTATACTTGTACGCTACGTTTTTACATATACATACATATACATAAATGTAAATACATATGTATGTCATGAAATAATTCGTACATTTATATTATACGATTGATTTTTAAATTCCCAAGAGTCAAAAGGTATAAAAAAAAGGATAAAAATATAGATTTGTTTGATGAGTTTTTATTTAATTTTTTTTTATTTTTTGATTTAGTTTTAGTTTCAGTTTTAATTTAATATTTTGACTTTGAATAACCTTAAATGAATGTGTCCTTAAGATGTACGAGTATTCATATTACATACACATAAATATTTTCAAACTAAATTACAAACTATATTATTATACAGAAAATTATTTTTGGAAAAAATAAAAATGTCAAGAGAAAAGAATGTTTTTTTTTCCTATTTTGTTCACGTAAATTGAAATGAGATTTACAACAAAATTATCTATACAGAAACTTTGTTAGAAATTAATTTCAAAATAATGAAAATTAATATGAGATGAACAAAACTCTCTCTAACACTTTATAATTAAATATAGTTAAATATTACATATAACACACAATATGTTAAAATATATTTACTTTAATACATATACAAATAAGAACAATAGAAATAATATTAATTTATATAAACGTATAAAAATAACAATGTATATACATAAAGTGCGTATGCTTACATAATATAATGTAATGTTTTTGCTTGAAAAAATAATTACATCAAGTCATATTTGTAGTATAAATAGCTGATAATTTCATATAAATTCATATCATAAATAATTAAATTCAATTTATCACAGTAAATTGATACGCGGAGATACATACTTAATTGAAATAATACATATCACTTTCATATTTATGTAAATTCAAATTACATAGTAACCAGTTTATAATTTGTTACTAAAATTGAAAATATTAAAAGTTGATATACTATACAAATACTTCGTGTACTTGAATATTATTACATCGTTCTAATAATAAATTATTTTTTAAGTCTGTTATTGCAAATACTCATATGTAGATGACAGCAATAATGTCTAGATATTAAGTACACTTAATTGAAAATTTGAACACAATATGAAATGTGTTGCTAAATATAGACAACCATCATTCAAGTAGATTACAGTAGCTATAAATATGTAATTGAAATGTGAAAAAAAAAAAAATACAAGAAATGATATTTCTCTTTTCAATTTTCTTCAGTATACTGACATATTTTCATTATTGATTATTTGATAATGCATAATGCATATAACTTTAAATATCAATTTCTTATATCAATAAATTTTATTTTCAATGAAAATTAAAAAAATAAAAAACGAAAAATTGAAAGACCTTTTTCCAGAATATTTGACAGAATTTGTTTTTATCACTTGATTGATTATAATTGAGTACTTAATCATTTCAGAGGAACGTTTATATTACAATCACAATCACATAATGTATTACTGTAATATGTATGTTTTATTTTATTTTTTTATTTTTATTACAGAGGGAAGTCAGATAAACCTGACTTAATATGTGTGTTTGTACTATATGTGTACGTACATCCATCATTTAAAAAAAAAAAATTTTTCACTAACATCGTTTCTACCATTAACATTATATATGTACATAATTACAAATAAAAATATTTTCAATATTTTTTATGATTAATAATAATTTATTTTATATGTTCATATTCTGTAAAAAATAAACATTAAATATCTACCAGATTTTGCACTTTAATAAAATCATTAAAATATTTTTTTGTCTCTAAAACAATTATTGCAAAAAATATCCTTTTTTTTTCAAGATGAAACTTTTAGCATTTCGAATAATCAATAAACAAAAAATAAATCTAGAAGAGAAAAAAATCCAGTAATTTCACAAAAAAATTTTTGAATATTGAACCATTAAACGATTGAATATTTCTGTAATTTTTATCCTGGACTTTGATGATTTTTTGATGTCTACATCTATATATATACGAGCACTCTTGAAAGTGCTCTGTATTATATCACAGATAACAGAAAAATGTATATACGAGTACTTGTAGTAATATATTCATCATACGTATATGTATGTATTATTGAATGGATTGATTTTTAATGGATTTTTATTGTCATTTCTAAATTTAAAAAAATATATACGTAAGAGGTGAGTCAAACAAATTTTGGAATTTTCGTTCTACCACAGATCAAAAAGTTTAAATCCGATTTCAATCAAATAAAGTTTGATTTATTTTATATTCTCAACGATTTTATTTTACAATATATTGGGACAATATAATTATGTATTACAAAAATTTTTAACTTTTCACTTGAGGTGCTGCATTAGCACCCAGACAGACTCATTTGTGATCACTTCATATGCTTTTCGCCATCGATATCTGAAATCAATATCATTCTTACATATTTTTTTTTGTTTTTTTCAATATATACTTCATTTTAGCCCAATATCTTTCAATTGGCCTTAGTTCTGGACAATTAGGTGGATTTCCCTCCTTCGGGACCACATGGTTCATACCATTGCCTCGTTGTATTAGCATAGTGGCTTTTTGCTAAATCTGGCCAAAATAACACTGAACCTTGATGTTGTCTTATAAAGGGTTTCAATCGTTTTTCTAAACATTCTTCAATTTAAAACATTCTTCCCTGCTCCGTAGACCACAATTACAAATAGCCTGCCGTACCATGAACTGTTTAGGAAATTTTGTGTGTTGTTTTGTTGAAATTGTTTTATTAGCTGTCTTCTTATTTTTTACAGTGTAATACACATTTCCTGGAATCTGGTTGAAATCTGCTTTGCAATATGTATCATCGTTTATGATAACACAATCAAATTTCGTTAAATATTTGTCATATAACCTTCTTGCTCGTGTTTTCGCCAGATGTTGTTTAGCCTCAGATCTATCAGGTACTGCTTGTTGCTTGTATGTTTTTAGTCCACTCAATTTTTTATATCTCATTACTGTTGATTGTGACGTACCTGCAATAGCGGCTACATCCCTTGTTGATTTCAGTGGATCAGCTTTATAGGCGTTTACAATATTTCTTAGTACCTGCCTTTCAGGAGGACCTTTCTTTTTTCACCCTGATCCTCGATTTCTTTCAATAGATTTACTTCTGTTGTAGTTGTTGAGAACATTGTAAACTGTTTGTACACTAGTATTTGTTTCCTTAGCTATCTCATTTCTCGATCTTTTCTTATTTTCTAAAAAATTTGTCCAAGATAATTTTTCTTATTTCTTCTTGTTTACTGCACATTTTTTTTTATTAAACATTTTAGACACAAATGGAAAAAGTTAAAATGTTTCGTACTATTTATAGAATAATTTGTCTATGCCCAGCAATTCGCTACCTATTTTAGGTTTTCAGTTATAACGCCGTAAAAATTCCAAAATTTATCTGACTCACCTCTTACTTATTATATGGATTTATTCAGTTTTGTTAATTGCACTCGAAATCGCATGTATTTCAACATACATACTTATATGTATGTACATTTGTTTTATCACATACATATATTCATACCAACAATTAATATGTATGTATACATGAGCTATAAAAACATTTTTATACATGGATATGGTATATGGTATACGGACATGTAATCTCTTCAACTATAATTAATTTTGTCCATTTTTTCACATATTTCTCTTGTCTTCCTTTTTTTTTCATTATTTTTTTTTATTTGTGTAACAATATAAATTACAAAATTATTTTTATTGAACGTGTTACTTTTCAAATTATATTATATCCTGAAAATCCATCAAAAAAGAAAAAAAGCAGTAGCATACTTGTACATAAATCAATACTTACAGTACATTAGTATACTATATTATAGTTACAGAAACTGTACACAATTTAATGAGTTCCATAAATTATCCCAATGTGGTAATTTTTTTTTTTTTTTATTTATGTATGTATATTTCACATTACACATATACATATATATATATGGATGAATTTACTTTGATACCATATACATGTACCAATATATAGTACATACTAAGTACAACTACATACATACATGAATGAAATCAAGGATAAATAAACGATTATATTGGTTATATCTTGTGTACCTATACTAATCAAAATCAATTTAATCTCTAAAATTCTATATCGTCAATGAAATATAATAATAAATAAAATGTATATATATACTTATATATATATATTGTACATTCTTTATTATATTCTTTTAACTCATACTTAACTATGGTATAATTGCATTTACATAGTATTTACATATACTTACACATATGTACATATCTACAACAAACTACATATTATATTTATTTGCAAAGGTTTTTCCGATATCTAAGAATTTTATAGCCGTACAGTTGTACGCTATTAACAATAAAATCACAAATGTGTTACTCTTAAATATACATATATATACATGCATATGCATATTTATGTGCATATCCTTATATAAGAAAAAACTATATATAGATAATGAAATTATTGCATTCAATATTATTAAAAAAAAGCGCAACATGTTGCTTTTTCTTTTAGTTTCTGATTTCTGTATAGCTACATATGTATATACCTATATATACGTATATGTATATCTTTACATTTTATTCAATTTATATAATACTTTCATTTTATAGTGTATAAATATAAAAGAGTATCTGATAACGATACATAAATACATATATGTAGGTACCTACATACATAGAATAAAGAACTGATAATAAAGTAAAGTATTCATTTTTTTTTTCTTTTTTTCTTTTCAAAGACAAGAAAACTCAACAGGCATTCGTTTAAATGAAAATGATAATGTTGAATATATATAGTATATTAGATTGAATGATGCTTTTGACATTCGATAAACTAAAAAAATTTTTTTCATTTCAAGTAAATTACTACACGTCTGTAAACTCGTATATGTATAGTATAGTATATAAATAAGTATTTATACATCGATAGTTTTACCTTGAAATTATTATTTTTTTCTTTTGCATTCATTTGCAAAAAAAAAAAAAAAAAAGGATATATAATTCAAAAAAATTCCAAAATATATTTACCAAAACAAAAAATTTTTTGAAAAGATTCCAACGTAAGTAATTGATTTGATTTTCCTTTTTTCAATTAAAACTCCAATAATAAAATTTTCCTTTTCAATTTAGCTTTTATTGTTCCATTGATTCCAGAGTCTTATTATTTTTATTTCTCTATAACAGTGTTTTAAGTGTTTAAGTTTAGTGTTTTTAAGCTTAGAAATGCAAACTGAATTTATGATGCAACTGGTGCTGACGTTTACTATTGTTGATCATAATTATTGTATTTTTGTACATATTACGATATAGGATAGTACACATAATCATATAATACTCATATAAATGACAAATTATGTACATACATATATATATATATATATATGTATATATACTTAGGTAACTAACAATAAATTTTAATTGATATCATTTAAAATTTTCATTTCTTTCCTCATATAGACCATAGATGGTCTATAGATATAGATAAAAATTATAACAACAAAATTTTGTATACAAATATATTCTGTTAGTTTAATAACGTAACTTTTTTTTTTTAATTTTATTTAATTTTTTCTTTTAAATTTAGTAAAATACTTAACCATCACCTTTTATTCAATTTTTATTTTATATTTCAAATTCAATATTTCATTCAAATAGATTCTGTATATTAGATATATATTTTTTTTCTTCACTTTTTAATTTTCATTTAATATTTTGCAAATTATTAAAATCACTTATCAACTTTCTTCACAATAATTTTTCACAATCAATATAAATAAAAATTTTTAAATGAATCAACTGTAACGATTATGTATTATTATTTTATGCATAATTTTTTAATGTAAAAATGATAATAATTTTTTTTTCTTTTCTTTATTTAGATTAAATTTAGTTTTTTTTTTTTTTTTGCGAATAATTACAAGAAAAAACTGTAAAAATTTAATAAAAAACAATGTTTTTTCTCATATCCTTAATCCTTAGAGAATATCAAAATTGATAACATACAACCACAATAAACAGTAAATGAAAAATTTTCAATGGAAAATATTTTTTTTTTTGTTATTAATTCTTCTTGCCACATAAATTGTAGTTAAAAAAAAAATAATTATTTGTAAATTTTACGCACTTACATGTGTACATAAACGATGCGTAACCGTCGAAGTTACTAACTGAACTGAAACTGCTGAAACTGAATCCAATCAAGATATTCTTAATATACACCAATCTGCAGGAAAGCATATAAAAAATACAAAAACAAATAATTTTTTTTTTATAATTTTCCTTAATTTTTCTCTTTGTTGTTTTTGCAATGTTCCAATGTATCAAAAATCCAGATTTTCCCGTTTTGTATGCGTGTTATATAAAATTTCCGTTAAAATTTTGTATCATTTATAAATAACAAATTTTCAATAAGGACACAAATAATGTTTGTAGTTATTTTCTAAAATTTTTCTATTTACGAATAGATGTCCTTTAAAGATATTAAGGAAAATTTATTTTGTAAAAGCTTTAATTTGTGCGCATGTATATGAATCAATACAAAAAAAAAATGTAGGTGTATAAAAACACTTTATTTGTATATATATGTATATATGTTAGATGTTAGATTCATATTTGTATGAGAAAGGTGCGGATAGAACCACAGAACAGCATCCCTGCTTCATTTCGTATATTTTTCTTATTGTGAGAGATTATATATCCTTGTAAAATGTTCAATACCTATACTCTTACACTTATACATTTGATGTTTGTGTATTTGTTACATTAAGCAATATGCAATATAGTAACAAAATAAAAATAAAATTTAAAAGCTGAAATACTTATATATAATGTTTTCGTGTATAAGTGAAACCTTCGTATAAACAAATACACATAAATGCAAATGAATTTTTTTGAAAATTCAGGAACACAAGGTTGAAATGAAATTGCTGAAAAATTACGTGAAAAACTGATTTTTCTATATATTCAATTATCGTGTATACTATACAGATTCTCCTATTTTTGGTCCTCGTCTGATCATCAACCTTGAATAAGTTGAAGACATTATTTTTGTATTTTGCTTTTGATTTTCTTTTTTTTTCGGTTTTTTTAGCCCATACCTTTTTTTTTTTCATTTTTACGAAGTTCAACTTTTACTTACGTACATGTACACATTTTTATTTTACTCATGTAGATACCATATTGGTGATGCACACATATGGTTAATGGTACACACATAAATGCATATGTATACATACAATTTTATAAGGAAATACTAAACATACACGTCTACATGTAGATAAAAATTTATTGTTCCTTTAACAAGGCAATATTACATAGAAATCTATACTTAACCAAATGGTAGATTATCATAAAAATGGTATTGTATAAAACGTATATAGAACAAAAATCAGAATATCAATAGTTGTATTACATTTATATATAAGTATATGTGTATTGTATATGTATGTATTCAAATATACATTTCATTATTCAAAAACTAATGAATGATAACTCATAATACATTTTCAATTATAAAAAAATTATGAATTTATAGCAATTGTCATTTGTGATAAGAAATTCTAGAGCAACTTGTTAAATGTTCTTTGCTATTAATCATTTAATTATATCCAAGTTGTGATTCTTTCTAAGATTGATTAGAAATTATCATTAAAAGTCACTTAATCACAGGATATGTAATGCACCTACATACGAGTATCATAAATTTGAAATGAAATTTTCACTATTACACATTACACGAAACATGCACGTCAATATTAAAAATATGAGAGCTCAACATTATAACGCTGCTCAACTTCCACATTATCTAAAAAGCTAAACACATTGTACATATGTGTCTATTAGAATCAAAAGGCGATCATAGAAGTTTTTCAAAAAAAAAAAAAGAGTTAAATATGACACTTTTTATTAGTTAGTAGTATTTTTTTTTCTATTAGAAATAGTTCAAATAATTTGAAAAAGTTTCCATTTCTTCTTTAAAAATCGAATCGAAAATCAGTGTTTTTTTTTTTAAATGTAACCTTTTTCATATTTTTAAGTATCAAAAAGGTTATTTTTATTTCTAGGAATTATTTTTTGTTATTTGTTTTTGTTTTTATGAATTATTGCTAAAGTTTTCGAATTTATTTTATTGTATGTTTTCTTCTTTTTCACGAGTTTCATTTTAGATATTTAATTTCTAACATTTTCATGATTAGCATCTCAATTTCACTTAACACTCCTACGATCCCCTTTTGATTCTAATAGACACATACATATGTGCAATCCTTTGGAAAGTTTATTAAAAATAATTTGAGGTTTTTGTTTCATAAATTATTCGAAATTTGTTCAAAATGTTTATTTGTTCAATCTTTGAACCACAAGAAATACATTTTCTAATGCGGTAAAAAACAATGTAAAACATAAAATTATAAAACAAGAAAATACCGCATATATTAACATATACAAAAGCATTTTTTCCTCTTTCAACACTTTTTGATATGTGTATATATATTTTATAGTTCATAATCATCATAATATCAAAATCTAATGACTCCCAAGACATCAATGTCAACAATTTATTTTATATGTGTGTAATATTCTGTTAATATGAAAGAAACCTGTTGAAATTTTTATATTCCCATACATAATACACGCCTTACATTATATGCACATAAAATATTCACATTACATACTCGTATGTATGTATGTACATTTATAAAAATTTTCTATTCCATGTTCGACTCCTTCGACGATGATTTTACTTGCTTGATTATTTTTGTTCGTCTAGTATACATGTGTATGTGTATGTGTTTTTATTTTATTTTATCTTTAAATATTTTTTTCATTCAACTTTTCCAATTTTTTTTTTATTTTTTGCTATTTTCTTCTTTACATGAAAAATATACAAAAAACTTTTAAACGTATCTGTATGCTGTATACGCATATATATATTATGACCTATGTACATAACAATCATTATCTCTTGGGTTATCCCGATCGGAACCTAATATTTAATATGTATTTTAGGTTATTACAATATTATTTTTATATTATATGTAGTTACATACAAACGATTTTCCTTTCCTTTTTTTGAATATTAGAAAATTTGAAAAAAGGATGTAAGAAAAAAAAAATCACATATGTACTAAAATTTTTATCTTTTTTATGGTAGATTTTTTGTGTACCTTCAGTATAAAACATTGTTACTCTCAGAGCAAGCAGTTATATGTTGTATAAATGTTATTTAATTGTGTACATAATGTATATAACATATAGATATACTTATTTGGATAGATACCTTAGCACTTATACTATAAGTCTAAAATGAAAAGCAAAATTGAAATATCGATTAGGGAATGAAATTAATTAGCTCCGGTAAATGTAATATATAAAACGTATATACGATTATATAGTCTGTATACACATATATACATACATATTTGCATACGTATATGAATACATGCAAAACTTATCAAATATCTAAAACGTTTAATTGAAATTCACTTCGTCTAGTTATGTATTTTTTCTTTTTAATTGGATTTTCTATTCATTTTGTTTGTTTTTTTTTTTGTTTTTACGTTATTTTCGAAAAAAATAAATTATCCAAGAATTATTATTAAAACTTATATATTATTTAATAATAACATTCTCATATATAAGATAAATAATTTATAGAAAATGAAAAACGGATATTTTATAGAAATAAAACATTCTGTTTCCGTTTCCTTCTAAAAATCTGTCACGCACATTATATTTTTTAGACATAAAATATTCTATTAACTATTCATATGTTATGTACCCATAGCATATTACATACTACATACTACAATACATAACGAACAAATAAATAATTTACATTATGTACTCGAATATACATGCTGGTTCTTGTATGGTATGTTCAATTGATTAACTATTAAATATATAAATATGTATGTGTCTACACACAACACATTTGTATATCAAAAAATTTCAGCGATTTTATAAAATTGAATTTTTTAATTTTTTAAATTTGTTTAATATTCAATATATTTTATTTTAAAAAAAAAATACAAACAATGGGAACCATAAAAAATGTACATTAGGAGTTTTCTACGGAATATAAATTAGAAATGTATAGTATAGACCACAATATGTAATATGAATAAATTTTATTATACATATATTAAGAGTAGGTTTCGACTTTGAAAAATTTTCGAAAACAACAACAACGATTTTACATACAAACATTTTAAAAAAATACTTTGCATACCTTTTAGGTGCTATAAAAATAGATTTTTGAATATTTTGATGAAAAAGAACATAATTTTATTTTTTTAATAAAAATGGAAATATGACAAATTTTTATACTTTTTTTGTAAACTCTTCAGAAAAGTCCAAATTTTATTTTGATACCAAAATCATATAGATATATGAAGATTTAATGTATGAAAATAGAAGTCAAAGTTGAACGATTTTTCAAAAAAAAACCTTCTCCTTTTTTAAGAACTGTAACTAAATTTCAGGACCTAAAATCAAAAATGAGCTATATTTAAGCACCACAATATCCTTCATGCTATACCTATATTCAAAATTTCAAAGAAATTGGTCAATCAGTGTTTTCTGTACGAGGTGCATTTGGAAGCCGAAAAATCGCAATTTTGACAACTTTGACACCCTGTAAAAAGGAAACAAGGACATTTAAAAAAAAAACGCTCCGTTAAGCATCACAATTCCTATCAAAGTATCTATGTTTCAAATTTCATTGAAATCGGTTAAATAACTTCGGAGATAATTGATGCACAAGATATCAGATATCTCGAATCCTAATCTTAAAAGAAAATTTCTGCAAATTATGTATATTTAATCGTATATGTAGGTATATCAAACAAATTTTTCATGTGACCCATCTCAATCTTCCAGACTTTATCGTGTCCGTCACATTTATATCTTCATAGAATGCGTAAAATTTATGATTTTACAGTGATCTCTACTTTCTATTTTTACAAATTGGTCCAAATATATTTTACGCAAATTCTTTCTTTCGAAGGTATTACAAATGTGCGCTCATCTCTGGAAATCATCGTCCAAGTTTTTGAATCAAAAATTAAAACTAGTCTAAATTTCATATTCTTGTGATAAAAGAATAAGCTTAAAAATAAAAAAGCATGAGTTGAGCTGTCTCGGTAAACCATAAATTTAATGTGCTTTGTTAGCACTTTCTAATTCCGCCTTTATTTTACAAATCAAATTATTCCTGCAATTAACATTGGATCCTAAGTATTTAAGTTCCGATACTGTTTCAATATTATATTATGTTCCTCTTTAATCTTCACATATTCAGTAATACAGTTTGTTAGATTTTCAATTTGTTTTCAAGTATCACTTGAATTGGATACTCAAATTTTTTATTTAATTATAAAACTAAAAGTACCTATTTTAAAGTTCGAGAAATATTAAAATGTTTAAATATTCATAAAGATTGATACTGAACATATGTTTTTATGTGTAATTAAAGCATACAGAGGATAATAATTTTAATTAAAACTTAATTACATTATATTATTTATCATTTATTTTATTTTATCAATTTAACATTAATATTATATGATTTTTATTAATTTTGTTTTTTTTTTTAATTTTTATTTTATTATACATATATAATGAAATTTAAATAAAAGTTTTGATTACAATTCTTAATAAATATATATATATAAGGTAGTAATGTATGTATAGATTATTTTACTCTACTTTTTTTTTTAAGTATACTTTTGGCATTATTTATTTTTTATATTTATTAATATTCATATTATATTAAATCCATGCTTTGATTCTATTTTATTTAACATTAATCATTGTTTGTTAAAAAAATTTTTTCAATATTATGTATGTATGTAATTATTATCTAGAACAAAAATTTAAAATTATTAAATTATGTTATGTACAGTTTTAAGAAAAATAACTTTAAAAGAATATCAAAAAGAGATCTTTAAAATTATTCATGAGCTTAAAATTCAAATTAAAAATATCGAGTATATAAAAAATAGTAAGTGATGGGGAGATGGTAAGAGATCAAAAGGGTGTAGGAGAGTACAATAAAATACTCATCTATAATATTTTATTTTCAGCAAAAAATTATGCAAACTCAAATTAAATAAATAAATCAAAAATTCATGTTTTACATTATAAAATTATAATTAATTAAAATTTAAAAATTTTTATTTTCTTTTCCAATATTTTTTATTTAACTTGAACTCTATATCTCTAATATTTTAAAATTTATATCGAATATGTATATATAAATATCTACTTACAATCATAACGTTATTATAATATTAAATTCTATAATTTTCTATTCAATAATTATTATATTAATTATACTTTCTTGATTAAATTTTTATTTAAACACGTTTTCTCTACTTAAAAAATAACAACGATAATAATAATAATAATAATAATAATAATAATAATATATATTTTTTTTTAAATTTTCAATTTAAATCTAATTTTTTAACTTCATACTTTGTATTATAATGTACATGTATACGTAGTAATATCTATTGTATTATCAAAGTATATAAGTATATATCTATATGTATGTATACGTAAATTAAAAATGTATAAATTTTTTTGAATTCATATTTATATTTTTTTGTATAAACTATTCTTGTTAATAAATTTTAATCATTTGTCATATATTTTCATTTTATAACAGCCACTTAGTGAGCAACTGTAATTTTATATAATTACATTGTTAATTTTTTTTTTTTTATTTTTTTTTTTTTAATTTCAATTTTAACTATACATATATTTAAATATTAAGTAAATAAGTAAATTTTATTATATTTTATAATTCATTTGTGAAAGTTAACTTTTTTGAATAAATATTATTATTTTAATTCGCTAATATACGAGTACATGTACATAGTTGAACAATACATATTTTTATAATTTAATTTTAAATAATACATACTCGTATGTATTATTATTACATATTTATATATATAATTATTAATTTAAATCATTATACAATATAAATATCTACGTACAACAATTTATATTCATATACGTTAATTTTATTTTTATTTTTATTTATTTTATTTTTTTATTTTTTTTTATTTTTTTTTTTTTTTATTCTTATTTATTTATGCAATGAGTACAAAAAAATACAACACACATAATATATGAACATTATTTACTATATACTCGTAATTTGTATGTTAAAACGTTGGTACATATAATTTTATTTAAAAATTAAAATACAAATAATTCATTTTATATATTTGAATGTTTGTTTGTTTGTTTATATTATGTATAAAGTTACGATAAATATAATGTTGTAATTAAATTTTCTTTGAAATATGAGTTTAATTATTTTTATTATATTATATGTACATATATACATATATAATTTATATGAACGTATGAACGTACATATATAAAATCATATACGTATAAATGCATATTATTATTTTATTCAATATATTCAATTTATTCATAGATGAATTATTTGATTACATTATTATTATTAATATGGTGGTGGGATTATATTTAACATCCGTAAGTCTTTTTTTACAAATAATACATTATGTTTATTACAAACATTTACTATGTTTAAATAAAACTATAAAAATAAAATGTTGTTTAAACAGTTAACTAGAAATTAATTGTATATACATACACATATGTATGTAATAAATTTGTAATAAAATTTTAGAAATTTTTGAATCAAATTTTAAGATTTTTCATATTTTGATAATACATACGAGTATATAATCGTATTTATTTTGATTTAAAATTACAATAATATATAATGAAATTATAACGAAAGTTCTCTTGAGAAATATTCTATTGGAAACCTATACTATTTAAAAAAAAAAATTCGGAATTTTTTATTATTTTTTGTGGTTTTTTTTTTTTTTTTGTCTCAGTATTATTACAAATAATATTTTCATTCAATTTTATCTCGTATTTTTCGATATTTTAGATTGAATATGGAATATTTTGTAACATTTATAATATTAGTAATAGTATATGATTTAAATTTAATTCAAGTAAAAAATTTTTTTTCTGAATTATTGTTCTTAAAGAAATATGTATTTTGTATATGGTACGTACAGAAATAAAATAAAACAAAATTATGAATTTTCGTACATTTGACAATAATACATATACATATATACATACAATATACAGGATACTTTGTATATGGTTTCATTTGATTGCAACTGTACATGTATTATACATGTGTAAATACTTATTTTCAATTTAAAATTTATACATGAATGTGCGTGGTTTTGGTTAACCTCTACATACATATGTATTATATGAATGTCGAAAACATATAGAATAATTCTTGAAATTTATGTTTTAATACGAAAATTTTTATTTTTTGTGATTTAGATATATAATACTGTATGTAAAAAATTTAAAATAAAATTTAATGCAAAAGGTAAACCTTATTGGGTTGGATGACATTTTGTACGAAAATATTAAAATTAAAATATGACGTAAATTAAAATAATTTCATACCTAAATTGCATTCATACAAATATAAATATATATAAAGAAAAAAAAACAAAAATTGGTTGGCATATCAATGGTGTACGTATATATTCTCATGATAAAATAATAAAATGCTTTTAATAATTAAATGTACATGCATAATGTAATTATGTAATTTCACGAAAGGATATAATGTATGTATGTATGTAGATTTTTTATTAAATGCTCTATATTTTAAGGAACTTTTTTATATTACTTCATGAAAAAATATGATTGCATTTTTTATTGTTGTTATTATTATTACATTTATATTAATGTTATATTTTTTTTAAATATTTCTATGAATTCACTCGAAAAATATACATACAACAATACTTAAAAATTTGGTCTTTCACTAAAATACATACACATTCAATAAATTTTTTTATATATTTACAAATAAATTATTTTTTAATTAATACATATGAACAATATTATTATTATTTATATTTGACATTATTTATTTCTTATTAAATTTTCTTTTCATAACATCATCTCTTTTCATAACAATTCCATTAGTGATTTTTTTTTTAGAAAACAAAATATAATATATTTATCTGTGTATAACTAATGTGTACTGTTCATTTCCTGGATCTTTCAATGAAACTGTAATTAAAATAAAGAAAATAGAAAAAAAACATATATGTATGAGCATAATATATTAAATTTTGTATTTAAATAACGAAGTAGGGTACTTTTATTAATGCAAATATGCGCATATTTTAGGCGTATTGACTTCATAAATCCGGAAAGGAAAAAATCTACATGCGTCAAATTTCATAAAATTCAAGAATTCGAAGAAAGTAATATGTGCATATTGTGCATGTATTTTACAATATACCAGTTTATTTTGGCAGTTTTTTGACATATCTTTTAGATTGACTTTATAAATTCATGTGAAATATATAGTATATACATTTGTACATACGAGTATGTGCACTACAACTGCATACTTCTTCTTCAACAGCACTCTATAGTTCTAGGTGATTCAGAGCTTTCACCGAAGTGATTTCTAGACTTTCTTCCAATCATGTGTGCACCTAGAGTTTAATGTTGTTTGCGAACCACTAAGTTGCTGGTTGCTGGTAGAGAGAAAACTTATTTACAAGATAGGACTTATACTCTGTTTGACTTTAGATTATTTGTGCAAAAAATCATGCATTAATAAAAGAACCCATAATTGAAAAAAATTGTATATTTTAATACAACTTTGTTCAATATTATCACTAAGTAAAAAATAATAATAATGTTAGCAGTTATAACTTACCTCTTAAAATATTCCATATGTTCATTGTTTCTTTACAATTTATTATTATTTATAATTTTATTTGCATTTCAAATGCTGTCTTTGTTTAAACTCTGTTAGTTCCGTTTCTCCCACATTTCGTTTTTCTAACATTGTTATAAGTTTTCTTTTGTTTAAAAATGTTATGCAAAATTTTTTATTTAATATTTATTTTATTAAATACGTGCAGGACAGTTATACTCATATCCTCAATGTTTTTAATTCATATTAGTTTATATCATATCATATTAAATAACTGGTATAAATTACATACTTCATTCTCATGTTGTACTACTCTCCTCTTCCTCCTACATTCATGCATAATATGTACATATATGTATTTATATGTATTTACAAGATATTGGATGTCATTTTTAAATTTTATTCATTTGTATAATTTATTCCAATTTTACATATTATGTACAGACATCATGATAAGAGCATAAAACAAAAGAATGAAATAAACATATATATATATATATATATACATATATTTATATACATATACAGATTATGTATAAATAAATATATATTTAAATTTTATAAGTATATAATGATTTATGTCGGAACCTGCACTTTATTTGTTTCGGTTGGTGATGGCCACATTCCGCTACCAGATCTAGATTTACGAGCTTGCACAATGCCATCCATAATGTCTAATTGTAAATTATGTATACTACCTCGATGCTCAGTTAATGGTGGTCCTTGGAAACCACTTCCACGACGACTACATAAATTCATTCAGAAATTAAAATAAAATAAATAAATAGAAATGCTAGATTAAAAATACAAATTCAAACAAATCAACAAAGTAAGGAGAAAATAAAATCTAATAATAAAAATGAGGAAAATGAAAAATTTCCATTCTGTATTATATTTACGCACCTTGAAGGGAAACCCGAAATTGATTCCCTACGATTACGTCCAAATAATAACGGGGGTACTGGTGATATTGTAACAACTGAATGCCTTCTACCACCTGAAGCTGGTGTTGTTTTTTGTGATAATGTGGCCAAAAATTCCATATCCTTTGAACTTAGACCGCTTCCTTCAACACCGGCTTCCGATAATCTACGAACTTGACTAGCTGTAATGCCTTCAGTAATTTGTAAAGATGGTAAAGAATGCTTTCTTCTTTGATTAAAATCAGGAAACGGTGATAATAAATATGGATTAACCGGTGATCCAGGTTCTGATTCATCACTATTCGAATTTTTACTTTTTTTATTTGTATCATCATCATCACCAGTATGTGATTCTTCAACCACAATCAATGGTTCTTGATTGCCGGTATTAAATACTGGTGTAAATGAAGCACGTCGCATTTTTGTAGAAAAATAAACGATAAAAATTTATATGTTATCCTGATTGTCCTGGAATTAACAAAAAAAAAAGAAAAAAAAAAATAAAATAATAATGGAAATTAAATGCTAAATAAAATTAACTGAAAGAATATAAAAGTATAGGTATAAGGGCTCAACTTTTGAGCAATAAATTGACTTGCAAAAGTTTTATTGAAAACAAAAGAACAAGTGAATTTTATTATATTATTATCAATTAAAAATATTTTGTACATAAATACAAGCGATTGTAAAATTAATTTCAATACAATTATTTACTTTTCATCATAAATATACGAGTGTACCTATTGAATGAAAAATACTTGAGATTCCCAAAAAGGATTGTCATTGATTTAATTGTATATTCGAACATTTATGTATGTAAATGTAATCAGAACAATAATTTAATGAAAAGATAAAGTATGTTTTGTTACATAGTCAATTAAATATATTTTCCATTAATACTAGATAAAAAGAGACGAATTTATTTACCAAATACTATTTTGTATTGTATATTTGTTTTTATTATATGAAAATCAATTAATTTATGGTGATTACCCGAACAACATAAGAAGATGAGAAATCAATCGTTCATTTGCACATATACAAAGATAATATTCAATTTGAATATATATTATTGCGTATACATATTCAAAAATCAATAAATTTGTACTATATACATTTATATATGTACATAGCTACATATGTTTGAATTTAAACATTTTGCAAACAATAAAAAACAAGATGATTACTTTTCATTTTATTGAAAACAATCTAAAATTTATGATATTTACGTGAAGTACATACAATATGATTTATTTATAATACATACACAAATAATTTTTAAATTATACGTTATACATAAAAAATATGGGGAAACTTCCGAATTGGGGCGCCAGATTTTGAAACGAAACCTTCCGATAATGATACTTTGGAATGTCCTCTTTAACGTGATATATGTCTCTATTGGCGCAAATTCATCTAGAGGACGCAAACTACCCTTAAAAATGTTTGGTCCAAAAATGGCGGGTTTTACGAAATCCGTTATTTCTCCAGATCAGGATCTTGGATCGGATTAATTGTATTTTAAGTGTATTTTTTCGCATTTTTGCATTTTTTTGTATATTTTTGCATTTATTTTTTTTATTTATGCAGTTTTTATACATAAATGTGATAGCATTGGAAAGAGGACAAAAAAACCTTTTAAATGATATTATAAAACATATATATCATCGTTAAAGTTTTGAAGTTATAGCATCATCAAAAGAAGTTGGGAAAGTGATTTTTAAAAAACACAAAATTTTGACTTTAAGTCCTTATATCTCGGGAACCGCTAATCCAATCAAGGTGAAATAAAGTGTGAAAAATAAAGCCGGAAGTTATCTTTAAAATGGTATATTAACTAATCCGATTTAAGATTTTGATCTGGAGAAATAACGGATTTCGTAAAACACGTCATTTTGGACCAACAATTTTTAAGGATAGGTTGCGTCCTTAATATAAATTTGCGTCAACAGAGACATATACCACGTCAAAGAGGACATTCTAAAGTATCATTATCGGAAGGTCTCGTTTCAAAAGCTGGCGGCCCCAATTCGGAAGTTAAGCCAAAAATATGATCTAGTAATCTAATTGATTGCATAATTTCATATTCGAAAATTACAACAATGCACTATATCTACCTATAGCTATAATACCTAACACAATGCCTGTTCTCTGTTATGAACATACATATGTATGCATAACAAAATTTTTATTATAAAATTAAAAAAAAATTTGTTTGTTTTTACTGCGTTCATTTTTTCTAAATCATTGAATCATCTATGGTACTTATATAATACTATTAATTTTAATTTTCACGTATTTTATTTTCTGCCGTACGTTATATGATACATAATACTTTTGAACATTTTATCTAATTTTAAATAACATATGAAGAATATTAAAATAAAATACACGTTTCAAAAAAAAAAACATTTTTTTTTTAATTTATTGCTAAAATCAATATTTCCTAAAATAGTATATAAAATTGATTTTAATAATGATGATAAGGGATGATAAAAATTGTCATCCTTATTCATATTATTTTACATCACTAATAAATACATAATACTCGTATATACATATAATGTACATAAATATATGTACGTGCATAAAATATTCGTATATACTCATATGTAGTTGGATACATAAGGATATATAAATAGAGGTCTATTAGTAAGATATATAATCAATCTTTCACCAATCCCTATAGATTGGTGTATATGAAATTACATTTACGAACAAACGATGCTATTGTATATAAATAATGAACTCTACATACATATATACATATATATATTTACATGCCGTACGTACATATATGTATATAATCACTATATATACACAATTTTATCTTAAACATCGATTATTTTTAATAAAATTTAACTTCATATATACCTATATAATCACATTACTTAATGTAGATGTGTGCATATATCGTATATTTAGATATAAATAAATACTATGTATGTATATATATGGATGTAAAACATAATATTAAAAAACAAAATACGTATAATGCAAAAATATCTAGATTTCAGCTTCTCTGATATGTATGGTATTATGATACAATCTTCATGTACGAGTTCATATGTATGATATTATATGAGTCGTCTATTTGCAAAAATGTGTCTATTCCATTTTTCAAAAAAAATTTTTTTAATGTCAATTTCTGAAGCTTTTGTTGTTTTTTATAAGTATGTAAATTTAGTTTTTACCACTTGTGCTTTTAAATCCTTTAAAATTGGAGCAATACAGGTACACCCGCAAACAGTAGATAGCAGGCGGTCGTACCACAAGAGGGGGACCTTTACTGTGAAACGGGTATCTTTGGCTTCTTGCTTATGACATTAAAAATTAATTATAGAGGGCACTTTACTCCCTTTATTTTCTCTGAAAAAAATGACAAAAAATCACTAAATTCTGACTTTGAAAAACAATAACTCTTGAAAGAAAGAACCTGAAGAAACATGTGAGTTGTCATTAAAGAGAGTGGAAAGTTTCCTACATATTTTTCTTAGACTACTTTCTCCTAGCTAAACACCGTAATTGTTATGGGGTGTTTCGTAGAGTAAGTGCAAAAAATCTTCATCGCCCTCTAACGGCTAAACGGTTGAGACTACCTGTCACTCTAGTACGAAGTTTTGTTTGTCTCGATGAGACCTATCTACTGTTTGCGGGTGTACCACACCAAGTGGGACATCCTGTATATATTTCCAGCTAAAAATATAACCCAATTTCCATTATTATGAACGGAAAACGTTTTTTCAGTTTTCTCAAAATAGTATAAAATGAAATAAACACAATTTTGCAAATGGACGACTCATGTACAAGAATAATCTGTGAAAAGCATAACAACGATGGGAAGGATAATCATAAAAAAAATGTTGTCAAATTTATTTGAAAAAAAAAGAAATATTATGTGTTATCACTTTTTTAGATACAAAGACATTTTGACATTTCGAAAACAATTATAGAAACTGTAAAAAAGGCAAAGGCAAATCACTTTACTATGTAATATCAATGGTAATATACAAATAATGAGAAAACTTTATTGATTTGATTTCATTTGATTTGATGATATTTACACATTTAAAAAGAGAAGATTTTTTTTTATTATTATTATTATTATATTTTTATTATTATATTAATAGAATTATTAAAATTTGAATGTACATAATTCAAATTCTAAAAATATATTTGACAAATATTTGAAGGTTTCTCACGATAAACATAATTAACTTAATTAAAGTTTTGTTAAATTAAGATAAATTTTCTAGTTGTAAAAAAAAAAAAAACACACAAAAATATAAAGTTAAAATTGAGGTTTTTTGTGTTTCTGTTTTTAGTTTATTTCAATAAATTTACTCTTTTATAGCATATGTACAAATATATTTGTACCCATTTAATATTACATGAAAACTCACATAATCAAATGAACTTTTGTCATCGTAACACAAATTGCAATATATGTATATATGAGTCGTTTTCTTTGAGTGTGGTGTAAGTGTATTTTATTTTATATGAAGATATTTAAGATTTTGCATTTGATTACATAATTTGAAAAGTATGGATATAATGTTATTACACTAGTTTTGTATTTTTTAAATATTAAATTGATTTAAATTTATAATATTATCATTTTTTAAATGTGATTAACAAAAATTTATACTTACGTAAAATGACTTCAAAAGATTGAAAAATTACTTACACCACTTTCAAAGTCAGCAAAAAGTAACAATCTTACATTTACAAAATATTAACTATGGGATGTCAATTGAAACATTTTTTGTCAGATTGAAATTTTTATTAAACACTTCAAAAATAAAAAAATAGAAAATAACAAAATAAAAAGACTTTATTTCAACATTTACCATTAAACAAAATTAGTATTTTTATACTCTTACTATTAGTATTTTTTAACTTTTTTCATTATGATCAAGTTTTTGAAAATAGCCATGATGTATTGGAGGGATATATAGTAATAAATCAGTCGTATTTCTAAATTTTTCGAATGTGATGTGTCTGGAATGATAATATAAACGTTTTAGTAATATATTTCCAAATATAGAACCACCAATTGTTGCAGATATTACGTCAAATGCACTAATTTTTTGCTAATTCTCTCTCTCTTACCAAAATTTTAACAGATTTTTTTTGGAAAAAGTTTGTAATAATAAATAAAAAGTTCATAGTAAATTGTATTCATTTTTATTATAAACTAATTTTTTTTTGAAATGGACTTACACCACTTTCAAAGAAAACGACTCATATGTATTTTCATTTGTACTCATTTATACTCGTATTTTCAGAGTTTTATATTAGTACACAGCGTTAAAAAAAGTTTTTCTGATCAAATATGTATAATATGTACATATTTTTTCGTTCTTTTTTTTTATATACATTATACGTAACATAAAAATGTACATACACGTGTTCTATTATTTTTTATACTTACTTATGTACATGAAACTCTGCTCTACGGCTCTACTATATAAAACTTTTATTACAGTTTTTAACTATATGTAGATGTACATATTATGATGTAATCCAACATACGTGCAAGGTGCAAGTATGAATGTGATGTATAAAGAATTATCCTAGTATATGTATGTACAAGTGGTACAAGTCAATACATTTTTTTCTGACATTTTTACCTGGATAATAATATTGTTAATAAGGATACTACATAAATACATGTATTTATATAGTATCTTTGTTGTTAGTCACACATCATATGTAATATTTGTCTGATACACATCAAATCATTTTAACAAGAAAACTTTTATTATGATGATTCGTAAAAATTAAGATAATTAAATAAAAAGCTAAAATTAAAATTAATTTTGATAAAAATTATATAAGAGAATCGAAATATTGAAATATTTCTTTTATATTCTTTTTCTAATGCATTACAGTTCGTAAATTGTCCGAAATAGTCATTCACTGATGTGATTTCTTCTAACTTTTTTCTATCATTAAAGACCTAACTATAATCGACATATCTAACATAAATAAACATAAGAAAAAATAACGAATGTTAAAACATAGCATAGCATGTCGACCTTATGTTTATTGAATTTTTAAAGAAGATGGCAATGTCAATTATAGTTGAACTCATTGATTTAGCTGTGTTCGTAGCATGACATACATATGTCATAAATCATAATGTATATGTAAGTGATGTCGATTATAGTTGGACCCAAGATCAAGATATATAGACAACATAAGTTATGAGATGACCGATTGAACATTTCTCTCTGAAATAAAATTTTCAACCAGATAACGAATCAGGAAAACTTACGAGAGAGAATTTTTCCGTTCATATAAATCGGTCATACGTCATACTCTATGTTGTCTATATACCCTTGGTTGGACCTTTATGAACTAATATGAATTGAGAACCACAAAGATGTTATTAGAGAGACTCAGACGTAGTTAGGAGTTCTTATACGGGTCATACACTGCGAGGATACACGACAATCTTTCAAGATACAATTTTTTTTTCCTTATAATGTATGGGCAAAATTGAGTTCACCAAAGATGAAAGTATTAGCGAAAGCTTAGGGGGAACAGATTGAATCGTGATGAAAAAATTTCTGCTGATGATTCATCGTGATAATTTACATATGTATATAATATATGTTTGGAAAAAAAAAAAATCATTTTGTGAAGTGTGTGATGAGCGTGTATGGATAATTGAGGATATATTCTTTTTTTTTGAGCTTTCATTCACGATAAATATCGTCGTAAATCGTGAGCAGTGTATGGCCCAATTAATCATACTTGAGGCTTGAGGTACCTGTTGTTGAAAATTAACTCGAATCAGTATTTTTAGGCTTTATTTTTCACCAATCTGAGTGAGGTTAGAGATGATATTAATTTTTGATATGCAGTAATGAAAAATTTACCTTTTTTCTTCGGGCAAAATGCGTATACATAACAATGTTCTAATTCTAACAAAATTTCAAAATATACATAATACATATTTTCAATTTATTATACATTTTTATATTTTTGTTTTTTTCTTTTATTTTCAGATTATAAATTCATTAAATAATTTTATAAATTTTTTACCTCGTTAAAAAACTTTAAAAATATTCAATCGTATTTTACGTAAGGATAATATTATTTTTCTTGAAGAAAAATAAAAACAAAGATTATTAATATTTATTTTTTTATTTCAATTTTATGTAAAATTACAAAAGTATAGGTACATACAATGAGATTCTAAAAAACTTTCTTTATCATAAAATTTTTACGGGATAAAATATAAACGATTTTGTATTCATTTTATTTTTTAAATAAATATGTAGGTGTACATACAAATATTTAAATTTTTATATCATTTCTTTTAAACTTTATTATTTTATTTTTGAATGTAAGTATTTAATAGAAAATTATATCAATTTATTTCATACTGATTAATTACAAAATTTAGAAAATTTTATGTTTGAAGAATTAACGTTAAAATCTCATACAAAAAGAATATAATTTTATTGTTTTCTACAAATTAATCGTAAATTTCTTTCATTTGTGTTTCATCGAAATTCTCAATTTTTTATGTATTTTAAATCAAAGAAAGAATGCCTATAAAAAATGTTTTGTGTTTCCTTATAAAAGAATTTTTATTAATTGATCAAGTGCGGTCGGTGATATAATAAGTACAATAGTTACATATAGTACAAATTTACATGAACCTGTATGTATATGTGCCTTATAAATACCAAACAATATCTTTAATTAAAAAAAATCAAAAAATATAATAATAAAAAATCTATAGCATAAGAATTATATACACACAAAACAGGACGCAATTACTTATATCATCTGTGCATACGTGTTATGTGCACGTACCTATTATATTACGTACTTGAATATTTTGTATGTTATCTAGTTAAATCTAAGTAAAAAGTTTCTTTACAGTATTATTTCTAGAATAAAATCAAGTTAATTTCTTATTTTATGTCATTAAAAAAATTATCTTCAAAATACATTCTCTCACTCTCATAATTCAATTAAAATTAACAGGAACTTTATAATATAAATCGTCAATACACATACATATACATATGTATATATAGGTAGTACATATACGTCGTACAGTATACAAATAGATAAGTTTCATATGGAATATAATATCATTTAATTTTTCAATTTATTTCGACATTATTATTATTATTCATAAAATGTAATGACACTGAAAATATCTAATGTAAATATGTAATGTATGTATACTATATACTCGTATCTATGTGATTAATAAGGGTATTCAGTTAAGATTAAGATAATAAAATTACAAAATTCATAATTGAATAAATTTACACATAGGTTTTAAGTGAACGCACACTGTGACACATCTTATAATATGTAATTCATTAGAATTTGAAATTTTCTGTCATTTAACTAACACTCAAAAGACGAAATTCCAAATTAACTATTAAATACAGATTAAAAACTGAGACAAAAATTAATCGAAAATTTACAACCCAGTCAGACATTTGGTATCGATTATATGAGAATCGAAAAGGAATCGATTCTAAAACGATGTGCTGCATCGAAAATGGCATCAAAAATGTTTTTCAAAGTGTAGTCAAAGTAATTTTTGAAGAATTTATTGATTATAAATTGATTCCACGACAATTAAAAAAAGCTGATCTGAGAATCGATTATATAAATAGATTCTAATTCGATTTTGTAATCGGTTTTTGTAAATGTCAAAAATAACTTAGTTTTTCATTAATTGTGCAACGATCCAAGTGTAATATTTTCATTCAGCAGTAACAATCATAATGATAATGAAAATTTAAATGAAGAAACTAATAAAAATAGCAATGAAAATGAATTAAATGAAGCGAATATCTATTTGAATAATTTGTCTTGTCCAAAATCCAAATCATATTATCATCCTAATCCAGTTGATCCAAATGAATTTTAAGAATCAATTATTAATCAATTAAGTATTAGAATTGATAATTAATCGATTCCTGGCATCGATTATTTTTGGTTGCAAATAATTGATTTTATATCAATTCTAAATTATCATTGAATCCACTTAAAAATTGATTCAGAATCGATTTTGCATCAATTTTTAAAATCTATTTTCTACTGGCTCATATTTAAACCAATCAAAAATCGTAAAAAGCGGACATGGTCCATATACAAAAAATCACTTTTTCTTCAAAAAAGAATCGATTCTTTGACGCCATGAATCAATTCTGAATTGGTTCAGAATTGATTTTTGTCTGGCTAGGAAATTATTACATTTGATGAGTTAAATTTACTCATTTCGTATAAAAAACTTTTCATATGTACATGATTTTATTAAAACGTGAAAATTATGTAAAAATACACGTTTTACTGGGTTTACATGCATTTTACTGCATTAAATGAATACCCTTAATATCTGGCTACATACAATAATGTATATACATACTATGATACTATACGCGTAGATTAATGGAGAATATTAATATACGTATATCATTTGATGTTAGTTTCGCATTAGATATATGTACGTATCGTATGTGTGTGTTAACAGATGCTAGGATACATAATGTCATAAGTTTATGACCATATGTTTACATTTAATATCTAGTCTAGTTTATTACCACCTAAAAAAATGTAAAATTATATCCATAAAAGTTTACAAACAGATTAATGAAATGTGTGAAAAACGACAACGTTCAAATAAGAAATTTTCACAGATAATCTCATATTATATGTATGTATGTGTAAAATTTCAGAATTTTAAGTATAGGTAAATCATATTTAAAGTGTATGAAGAAACGAGGAGATATTCTCCAGGGAATCCATCTATAATTTTGTTTTCTTAAATACATATTTTAAAAGCAACGACTAATTTAGTTAAGTATTTTTATTAAAAAATTCGAATCGAATTCTCACAGAATAACACAAATAGTATGCCTGTAAGAATTATAAAATATATGTAAAACTTGATTCTTAATATTTATAATATTTCATAATATATTATCATTCAAAATTTGCATATTCATAAGATTAATTGAACATTTTGTGTTGAAAAGCATATAGCGTCATATATATAAAAAACTAAAAGATAAAATATACAGTGAGCAAATTTTGAATAACGCAGTCATATTTTTGTGATTTAAAAAAAAAAATGTGAGTAATATAAAATAAAAAAAAGTCTGCATTATAAAAAAATTATAATTATAAATTAATTTTTTGTAACAGTAAATTCAAAGGATTTTTCTAAATTTTGTGAAAATTTTTGAAAATTTTTTAAGCAATTTCGATAAATGGATTTTATTATTATTGATTTCTTGTTTATTCGAAATGTGCTTCTTTTTTTGTCAAAATTTCTCATATTAAAAAGATTACATATGTTTTTATTGATTTTTAACTAAATTGTTATCTTATAAATAAATTTGGTGCGTCTGTCTGTCTGTCTGTCTGTATGTTCGGGATAATCTCGAAAACGGCTCAATCAATCTTGATGGAATTTTTTTTATTTGAAAGAGGAATTCCTCCCACAAATAATGGGCTACTTTTTTTTTCAAAATTTATTATTTAAAACAATAAAAATTTGATTTAAATAGATGAAGGTCTGAAAAAAATCTATAAAATGTATGAAAAGCTTTTTCTTCTAAATGAACTGGTTGATTGGTAATTGCGTTATTGCATTACAAACTCGGTAGAATGACGTAATAAAATAAAGCTTTACAAAGAGCTTCTTTGCTCGAGACTGTCGAGACTCGAGACCACCTTATTCTGTACATCGTGGTTCGTTTTATAGCTCTATGACAATGCGGACGAAGGAAGTCGCAGGCACACACTAGTTCTAAATACAGAAAGTAATTTAATTGATTAGTAGAATAAATATAAATAAGTCATAAGTTAAACTTTTATCTGTAGAATAAGAAGCAGAAAATACATACATTTTTTTTTAAAAATTGGATTTTTTATGAAATTTCTAACTGAATTTTTAGAGCTTTATAGTTCACATTTTTTTTTATTCACAAAAACATGCGTCTTTCCAAATTGCGTTCACTATGTATAAAGAAACTAAAATTACATTACTAAAAAACACAGATTTACATCCTATACATACTTATATTCGTATATTTATTAAGTTTTTATGAATTTTCAGAAAATAAAATCCAAAAAAAATGATAATACTCAAATGCATGTACATCTACTGTATTTATACATACAAATCTAACTAACTAAATACACAATCGAATCTATGATAGCTCTCTACTTCCTTATGAAAATATTTTACTTTCCATAAAAGAATATCCAGAACTATGATTTATTTTTGTCATAAAATATAATCCCATAATATTATTTCGTGTATAAAGTAATTCTGTATGTCGATGTCATCATGATTTTATGAAATAATTTTAGCTGAATTTTGAAAATTCTGTTTTATTTAAGACTTTCATTACTATAGAAGAGTATATTATAATATCTATAGTATTTATATTCAGTAACTCAATCTTATATTATATATAATACATCACAGAAGTCTATGTAATGTATATTTAGGATATACTCTAATACATGTATGTGTATAAATAAAAATATATATATTCTTTATTTGAAGGATGTTATGTTTTTTTTTTATCTGCTTTGTGTCATATATTGCAAATATTTTGGTATTATATGTACATATATGTAATACCTATATAAGTTTTAATATATGAAATTCAAAAAAGACAGGGTGGATAAACTTGGACTGACTGATGTAAAATACTTATAACTTTTGAATTTTAATTCTTTACTATACGTATAAAGTTTTAATAAAAGAGTAATACTATATTTATTAAATTTTTTTACATAAATTTAAATATCTTTCATTTTCTTATTAATAAAATAATGTCTGTTTTTAGGGCATTTTTCATTACAGCACACAACATTTCTGACTTTAAATTTGTAATTTTTACACGAATATTTCGTTTAATTTCCTGAATTATTTTTGGTTGGTTTTTATAGACTCGCCTTTTAAAATACCACCACAAAAATGAAATCAGGTGCATTGAATCTGGTGAACGAAAATGCCAGTAAAAATCTACATATTTTTTAAAATAATTCGTTTGTCGGAAAGCTCTCGAAGAAACTTAATGGCCGCTTTCATGGTGCGTGCTATTAGTTCCATCTTAATGGAACCATAAATCAAAGTTATTCTGAACTGCTGTACATAAAAAGTTCTCTATCACAGTCCAGTATACCGCACCTGAAACAGTTTGTTCATCTTCATCTTTAAAAAACGGAATTTTCTTTACGTTGCATCAGCAATAGATCATCGTAAAACGTAATAAAATTTAACAATTTTGATCCGTTTTTACAATGTAGTCATTATAAAATTTTATAAAAATCTTTATATTCTACAAAAAAATAAAAATGTTACACATTTTTAAGTATAGCCAGTCTAAATTGTTTCATCCGATATATACGTACAGAATTCATATTATATATTTTTTTTCTTTTTATAATTCATATAAGCGAAAAAAAGAACACAATAAAAAATTCTAGATAATGAAAAACTCATCTCGAATTAGATAGATAATTTAATTCGGCTATAAAAGGATAATGAAAAATAATACGATTACATAAGCTCTTCAATTCAAACTAAATTCACAATCAGTTCTATATTTATACGAGCACATTATATTGATTTCTTAAAAACAAATATCATCTCGAGGACCAATATAAAAATAATTTATTCGTAAATATGTATTCTATTTATTTTCAAATTCAGTCAACTCTTAAAAAATAAAAATCGAATCAGTTGTTATATAATTCTTAATTTACAATTCATAAAATAAGGATACAGATAATATATATGTTTTGATATGTGTATTTGTTTTTTACCATCCCATTAACAGTTATAATTTTTTCTCAATAAAAGTCTGTAACAAAAAAAACCAAAAATTATATAGATACATTACGACATTACGAGATTACAAGTAGGCACTAAACTTATTACATGAATCAAATGATCTTGACATTTTAACATTAATTACAATTACATTTGAATTTAACTTTTATTTATTCTTAATATGTATGTATATGAATATACATAAGTGTTTTATCTTATATATATTATGTATAAATATTAATGTAAAAATAGAAATATGTACTAGTAATTTTTTTTTCCACCATAAGAATTCTACTCACAGTTAATAAATTTATAATTATATTTTACAGATGAATTGTGTATACAGATTATTGAACAAATGAAATTCGCAATACTATATACACTCGTATGTAGTTTGTATATGTTTGTACATATATGTATAAATTCATAGATGAACCTAACATTCGATCAATTGCAGCACTTGTTCCGGGCTCCTCAATCTAGCAGCGCTAAAAATTCATGAAAAAAATACATTGTATAAATGTAAATTTTATTTTTGTATGAAAAAAAAATTGTTACTGTAGGAATATTATATGGAGCACCAAATTTTATGCGCACTAACGTATGAAATAATTATGTATGGCATTTTAAAATACATTATATTATCGGATGTACATATATAATTTTTCTTTAAATGTGAGAAAAGATAAATTTATAATCGAATTCTATGAAGATGAAGCAATTATTTCATCCATGGCAGAAAATTTCGATCAAATTCTTGATCATAATAGTACATTTCATTTCATATACTCGTATATAATGTAGGTAAACTTAAAAATGATGAAAATTTAATTAATAATTATAGAAAAATGTAGTCATGAAAATGAAATCGATGTCAACAGGAATGGATTATTAGATGAGATCAAAATTCTTGCAACTCTGTTAGAAGAAATTTTACCGCCAACACTAGTGTTGCATTATAATTGAAAAAAAAAACTAGAAACTGCGTTTCCATATATAGTCGTGACTTAACAAATAGGTTTAACATTATCAGTACCAGTCGCTTCAGGAGAACGGAGTTTTTTAAAAAAAAAAATTTAAAATGCGCCGGCCGCAAATATTCCAGATCCGACCCTGTATACACTTATGCTAAATAAGAACTTTTTATTCTTATTTACATACATAAGAGCATACAAAAGTGTACATACTTCAAATTGCTTTTTGATACATCCGCTTATAACATCTCAACTCAATACATCAAAAATGCAAAAATGTATGTATGAATGCATGAATATCATTTCTAATAAACATAAATAATATACTCGTATTTACTCATTACACATCTATATCATCTATACTTTTATTTCAATGACAAAGGATATATGATTTATGAAAATAGTTTGAACAAAATAAAAAATTTTTCTTGATTCTTGACTAATTCTATAATCACTATGTAATATTATTTATTCGATATTAATTTTTGAGTATTTTATCGTGTTCTTTTATTCCGTTTTATTTTCAGTTTCAAAATTACATGTTAATGAAACATTAAATAAATTTATCAAAATCAATAATATAAGTATATGTGTATAAATAATATCAAAATATTTATAATATTCGTAAATTTATTACTTAAACGAAATGCAATCAAAGGAAAAACTTGATAAAAAAAATCAAAATGTAATACTAATAATTATTAAATATACTTTTAAAAATAAGACGAAAATGATATTATGTATTTTTGAAATATATTATAATTGAAATTGAATACCACCATAAACCTTCTAAATAACCTTCAATTATTATGATCATCATCGTTATATTACGATTACGAGTACTACATAAAATAATAATTTATCGTTTGCCATTTTCACAACATCACATTCAGAAATTTTCTATAAATTTTAACAAAACAAAATTAGGCAATAAAATTTTTGTAAAAACTTTCAATATTTTTATGTATCCTTTTTAATATTTATTTTTCCATTTACACAAAAATGTTTTCCCTTTGCAAAATGAAATAAAAAAAAATTATATTGTAAAAACGAGAAAATATACAACATTTTTTGTAATTTTGTACTTTTCCTGATTCGATTTGCAATACGCACAAGAATTTTAAGGTATTTATAAAAATGTGATTTAAATAACAACAAAATGTTTCTTGTATTTTTTCTTTTATCGAATATCATTAATACATACAGTGCTACGAAAAAGTTTTGAAGGAAAATTTTTCATTTTTTTTTTCCCAAAATGACAATCACATATAAACACTTTTCTTACTAACAAATCATTAATTTGTTACAATTCCTTTAAAAAATCGTACTATTCTTATTTAAAAATTATTTTTAAAATTGTGGCGTTCAACAGCGAAAACTATACGCAAAATTTTGAAAATTTTCCAATCGACATATTATCGGTACGGTTCGGTATGGTACCGAACAACTGTAGTATTAGTATACGTCTTTTTGAACAGTAATTCAATTGAAGATAAATCAAGATGAACAGTGAAATCTTTTAGCTTGATTCTAAGGCTCATTTTCGAGTAAGGTTGGACTCGAAATGAATTTTCTAAAGCTACTTTCAAATTATATAATTCTCATCCACAACAACCAAAAAAGTTGATGATAATGAAAAATGAGAATATCCTCTCATCATGTTATATGTATGCATTTAAAAAATTTAATTGATGTATATTATAAAAATTAGAGGATTCGATGAGGTAACGGTAGAGCAACTGACCTGTACGTACCTGTACTGATCTCGAAGATGCGGATTCGATTCCGTTTAATAGAAAAATTAAAAACAAAATAATTTTCAAATTTTCGTTGTCTATTTCTAATTTTTATTACCTCCAAGTAATTTCAGATTTGATTGAGTACCAGCACTGATTAGTGTACTTTTTAATAGCAAATAACTCAAAGTATTACTTGATCATTCTAAGCATTATTGATCAGACCAATCAGACCATGGATCAGACTAAGCACTATCATGTAAATGAGCTTTCTTCTCTACCAATACCTCATTGGTTCCCATTCCTCATTAAAATGTAAAGGCCCAACTATAATCGACATAGCTAACATAGACTATGAAATATGTATGTCGGCTACGAACACAGCCAAGTCAATGAGCTAAACTATAATTAACATTGCCGACATTCGTTAAAAATTCGTTTAACATAAGCTCGACATAAACAGTACGATCGAGAGCGTACATGACATAAGTAACATAAACCATAAACTCATTTTGTAAAATTTGTATTGTCTGTCGCTTAGTATGTTATCTATGCCATTATACTAGTTAACCAAATGTTACGTTTTAACATTCGTTATTTTTACTTATGTTTGTTATGTCAGCTATGCCGATTATAGTTCTGCCTTAAGTGCATACATGATAGTAGAAGTAGAGTACATAGTAAGTATTATCCTTCAATCACTTCGTTGGTGACGCTGTGCTCCCGAGAGGAGTAAATGCGAAGGAAAAAAAAATATATGTATATGTGGTTATACCAAGCAACGAAAAAAAAAGTAAGACAATCAGAAGGGACATCAATATTACAAAAAAAATTTCCTAAGTACATCTGCAATCATGTTTGTTCCAAAACATTTTCATAGCACTGTATACATTCTAACCTAAAATATACTACAAAAATTTTATTTAGACTCACTTTCGCTGATGAAAGAGCACTTAGTACAAACAAATGCAATGAAAAGAAAATACATATGTAGGTACCTATGTATTTCATTACTACTAACGAAGGTCGGCAAAGAGTTTCCATGAAAATAATCTTTATTTTATCATTATTATACTATAACGCATATATATGTATGTATGTACATGTATTCTATTCATGTGGGGAGGTGTTTATGTTAGATTTTTATTTTAAAAAAATTCTAATTTAATTGTTAAATAAAAAGGTGAAAAAGAATATTTTAATTAAAAATTAAAAGAATAGAAAATGAAATGAAAGGAATAATTAAAAGAAATAAAAACTTTTTTACGACTTTTACTGTATAAATAATACGCTGTATATATATATATACACAAATAAGGATATAGTAAATTATTATCTTAGTATTGTCAGAAATAATAATTATGATGATAACATAACAGTAATGACAAGATCCGACAAATTTTCTTCTTCTTATAATCAACATATGTATGTTAATTTATAAATTAAACTTTATCTGCATGAATATATTCTTTAAGCAAACAAAGTTTTCTTAACAAAATGACACGATTTCTCTTATTATGTATACAGAGTTTAATGATAGAGAAATATCATCAAAAATACAAGGAAAAATTATATATAATTTTGTATATTTTTTATTTTTCTATGATATAAATACACGAGTAGAAAAGTATTTTTGATATTATATACTCGTACATTCATATATTATTTTTTTCTCATTTTACAAATTGAAACTTATAAAAGTTTTACATTGATTTTTGTTTCATTTTCATTAGAAAAAATGAATAAAAAATGTGGGAAAATGAAGTGGATTGGAATAATCGAAAATAAAATAAAAAAACATGAACAAACGTTCTTAGAAACTTTCATTTTTAATTTTATTTTTCATTTGTAAATAAAAATGATTCTAAAATGTTGTAAAATAATCGATAATTTCCAGCAACAACAAAGTTTTTCTGTATACACAAATTATATGTACGCACATACATATACATATACATATGTACATCCTTTTCGAATACCATAACATAAATTTAATACCTTTTTTTTTTTAATAATTTTTACCTTGAAATTTTTTGAAAAGCAACTTATCACTTTGTAGTCATGTTGTGGTTTTAATAAACAAATAATGTACATATATAATAGAGGTTAGATACTATATTTAAAAATATGTACGAATGTACATATGTACATGTACATAAACACATGTATATATACATTTAGACAATATATGAATGAACGAAATTATATTCATACACAAATTATATATAAATGTTTTAATATTCAAAAAGGATTTGTTTTGTTGTAAATTTATTTTTTGTACTCTTTTTACATCCATAATTATATTATATCCATGTACATATTTTGTCTTTTCATTTAAAAAAAAATTTTAACAATATAACTTTATGAACTTATGTATGTATACCATGAGGAGAGTTTACTTAAATAATTTTTTCGAATTTTCATTAGCATGTTTTGTGGTTTTCAAAATTATAAAAGTGAAATTACATAGGGTCAGTTGGGGTAAATGTAAACGCTTTTTCACTTTTCTCCCGTACAAAAATTTTGAAATCAACAAACAACACAAATCAACACATATTTATAGATGCTATATTATTAAAATGCACATACTGCAGCTGAAAATTAAGTCTATGACCTTCTAAGCCTGTAAGTACGCAGTTTTATGTATTATAAAAGGATGTTCAAATTTACCCATGATATGTTCACTTTTACCCCAAAAACAGAAAAAATATGGGGTAAGTGGAAACAGTGTATTTCTATATAAATAAATTACATTATTTGCAGCAGAAAAGTCCCGTGAATAGGACAATAGTAAACAAAAAGCCATATTTCGTCCTCAATTTCCTTTGGAATAAATTGTGGCCGACCAGCCTCAATTTTCTCTAAAGATGTTTTGGGCCCATGAAACCTGTTAAAAAACATTGTTTTCTGTTAGATCTGTGAAAAATCCTATTTTCAACATCAAAAGCAGAATTTTTGACATCTTTTACAGTGTATGACAGTGGTGGTTTTTTCTTTGCACAATTTCTCGGCATATTTAAATACTCTGTAAGCCAAATATATGAAATTAAAATAGTCTTTAATGGTGTTCCCTTTTCTCCCAGAAAAAAAATTTTGTGGGGGAAATGTAAGCAAGTAAAAAAACCAAAAAAAAAATATCGAGCAAATATTATAAAACAAATATTAAATATTTATTTAGAGTTCATTTGTGTATTTAAAACGAAAATATAAAATTTATCTCTTTTTTTTAATAACACTTATAATTAATTTATTTTTCTTCACTTAAACTAATTTTCACCTTTTTCTTCTAACACTTTCGTCGAAGTCTGATTGCAAATTAAATCATAAGCAAATGTATGTTAAAAATTTTGTACATCGTTTAAAGGGATTCTGAACTGTAAAGTTTAATTTTTTTTTCAATTTTTACTGATATGTTTTATAAGGAATTTAAACAGTGTTTCCAATTACCCCATGTTTACATTTACCCCAACTGACCCTAAATATTGTAGAAGTATTATTGTTTTAAATCGAGAAAAACATGATATTTTAAAGAGAATTTTCGAAATTCAATATTTATTTTTTTCTTTTTTCTTTTTCAAATGAATATTTTTCTAATAATTCTTTACGAAAATAATAGAAAATAAAAAATTTTCTCATTGTAAATATTATTATCTTTTATGATTTCTCATATATGCCTAGTTATACATATTTTTTTTTATCTATGCATACATGTAAAGAGTGATCGAATGAGAGCTACATATTTTAATTTGAAATTAAAATACATATATATAGGGTGTTCCGCCTCATCGAGATAGATAAGGAGATAGAAATTTACTGTAAAATGCAAAAATGAAGCAGGTATCTTGAGCTTTCTGCTTATATAATTAGAAATTAATTTAGAGAGTGCTATACTTCCATAGCTTGTATTTTCTCTGAAAAAAATGGCAAAAAATCACTAAATTCTGAATATGAAAGACAATTACTCTTGAAAGAAAGGACGTACATATAAGAGCATGTAAGCAACAGTGGCAACAGTCAATAGATTTCTCCTCCTCCTGCAGATTTCTTTTGGACTACTTTCTTTAAGCTAGTATACTATAATTTTTATAAAATTATAGATTTTTACACAAATAACGTTGGTTTTAATGTCAATAAGTGTTTGTGGTTTATTAAAGTAAGTCAGTGATCTAACATAATTCCAAAGAAAAATGTCCAATTGCATCGTTATGCCGTATGATTTTTGTAGCTAATTCACAAGATGAAAATCAATCTGTAAAGTTTATACGTAATAAATAGTCATTTGGCTTAGTCTATTCATTTATAAAAGTACGTATACCAGTGATCGCATCACACCTTTGAAATGATAAAATCATAAAATAAAACTAATTTCGTTTAAATAAAAATATTTTGACAGTTATTTGATCTTATTTTAAGTTTAGTAGAACCTATTGAATGTCATTTATAAATTTTTAAATCTATAATTTTGAATTTAAATTGATAAAAAAACTGAAATTATACAAAATATTTTACTTATCAATGAAGTAAATATAAAGATTTTCAATTCTGTTTCTTTTCAGAATTTTTTCTTATTTTTACTGATATCTTAGAAATTAATTATTTTAAATATCAATTTGTAATTATACATGTTACAATGCATATTTACATAATTTTTTTTAAGTTGCTAGAACCATTAAAAATACTTTCATCGAAAATGTTTACTTAAAGTGCGTTTAGACTGCTTGATATGTCAAACATGATTTGTGATTCGACATGAAAATGACGTAGCTTATGATTTGCTACGACAAGAGTCATTTCCATTTGTTTATATGTTTTCACACCATTTGATTTGTCAAACATAACATTGAACTGTCATTTGCAAACAAAAAAAAAATTAATTATTCACAAAAAGTTAAAATTTTAATTTTACCTGTATCCTTTGATTGAAAATCTGGAAATAACAAAATAAAAAATCAAACCCAAGTCAAATTGAATTAGAGCATGTTCTAAATCCAAAATGTCGAACTCGACATGATTTGATATGTCAAATATGATATGTTCACATGGCTTCACACCATCTGACAACATTTTTGACACAAATCAAACCAAATCATATATGACATATCAAGCAGTCTAAACTCACTTTTATAAAATTCCACTAAATTGACAAAACACCTCCACACCCATCGGAAGACAAAAATGCCGCTTCTACATTCAGTGCAGTAACTTCAACTTGGACTTCGACTTTCGACTTCACAGCATGCTTAACAAAACATGTAAAATTAATTGTCAGGTCTACTGCATTGAATGTGATTGAATATAGAAAAATCGGCAAAAGACTTGCACCACTTGCACCTGAACACAAATATCAATTTTTAATTAAATCTAAATCAAAATATGGTTACTATGATAATCTAAAAACTATTTAGTATCAATTTGAACACCCGATACTATCATATATTACAAACGAAAAACAGTATCTTTAAAGTATACCCGTATTCGCATACCATATCAAAAGTTTCTCACATAACAATTATTTTTCATTTTATGTTATCTTTAATACTTATACCTATGTGCTATTTATATGATTTTTATCCTTGTTTTATATCCTTTGTTTTTTTTTTAATTTTATTGTACAGGTATATTTATTTATGTTGAATGTAAAATCATATCGTTTGTGGTGGAACATTGTAATATGTAGATATATAAAATAAAATGTATTTCATATTCAATAACGATCTTATAATATACAAGTATTATACATTATGCATACATAAATTTAAAAAATAATAATACATTATTACACTAATATGTATATATGTATGTATGTATATTTTTTATATACGCAAATGCATATAATACATAATACGATTGTGTATTATGCGCAAAATGAAAAATAAAACTTTTACAAAATAAATTGAAAATAAAGAAGAAGAAAACTCGTCTCTAATAAAAAAAAAAATGATGAATTATGAATTTTTATTTAAAATATTCCATACACTTTTACATATAAAATTTTCATTATAACGGAAATAAAAATATATAACATATAATATACATACTTTTAAACACATATGAATACATATAACGAGTACCTAAGTATATGTGTCGTCTATTTGCAAAAATGTATCTATTCCATTTTCCAAAAAAAAAAAAATTTTTAATGTAAATCTCTAAAGTTTTTCTTGTTTTTTATAAGTACGTGTATATAGTTATTTCCATTTTCACTTCTAAGCCCTTTAAAATTGGAGTAGTACAGGTATATCTATACAAACAGTAGACAGAGGTCTCATCAAGACAAACAAAAAATTGTACTATAGCAGGGGGATCTTTACCTTTACGAGGCGCTATACTTCCACAGACTTTATTTTCTCTAAAAAAAAATGCAAAAAATCACTAAATTCTTACTTTAAAACACAATAACTCTTGAAAAACAGAATTTGGAGAAGCATGTAAGGTGTCATTCGGGAGAGGAGGAAGTTTCCTACAGATTTTTCTTAGACTACTTTCTTGTATCTAGTACACCGTAGTTGTTATAGGGTGCTTCGTAAATTGACATCTAGCGGCTAAACGGTTGAAACTACAAGCCCCCTCCCCCCTTACAGTACAATTTTTTGTTTGTCTCGATGAAACTTATCTACTGTTTGCGGTTGTACCACCCGAGGCGGGATACCCTGTATAAAATATTTCCAGCTAAAAACATAACGCAATTTCTATTATTATATGAACGAAAAACATTCTTTTGGCTTTCTCAAAGTAATATAAAATGGAATAGACACACTTTTGCAAATGGACGACACATACACATATGTATATCGTTCATATATATTTATATTTTTATATTATATACATACTATCACATTATATATTATGATGAGAATGCCATTCATTTTCATTAACACCAACAAGTTGTTGGGGGCTTGTTGGCAACAAACCGAGTTCAACTTATAATATATGCATGCATGAATGTGAATAATATCACATAATATATACAAATGTGTACTACATGCATGTATGTACATTCATATATACGTACTGTATATAATACACTTGTTGTATATTTGAATGCAAAATTTTAAACATAAATCAGAGCATATCAGAGTATACACATATATTCATATTATATGATAAAGAATATAATAGTACAATTTATGAGTGTAAAAATTACAAATTACATGGTTGTTTTCATGTTATTTTCACACATCATATCATTATTACTTACAAACTATAAAGTATATTATGTATATGGTGTACGTATACGTATACTCATCATAAACATTTTATAGTTTTTAAATTGCTATATACCATACATAATAAATATAATGATAGTTATATCGTTATGTATGTATGTATGTACATACTTGTAAGTATGTTTATGTACGTATGTATGTACTTATACATATTATGTACAAAGTATACAAATGAGATAATTTTTTTTCTCGTATTTTTTTCATTCATAAAATTAATTAACGTGCAAAAAAAAATAAATAGAAATTATAAAATCAATGAAAATGAACTCATGACGTGACTCATGACGAGAACATATCACACGTGTATTGTTATCTATGTACATAAAATGATTATAAAAATTCACAAAATTTAATTACCTCATACTTATTATATATATAGGATAATATGTATTCTTTTATTGTTATTTATTTAGGTAATTATTTTTTATATTTACAAAATTTACAATGGGTACGCATGGTATGGTAAGTATATGGAGATGTGCATATTTGTACACTTAATCAAAAAAGGTATTGCGGCATCACATCTTCTATTTTTCACTTAAAACCAAGATACATTTACACAATTAAATTCATTTTGAATTAATTTTAATTTCAAATTATTAACTTTTATGATTTTCTAAATAATGTTTCTACGAAATTTTAATTCAAAATTGTCTTAAAACTTATAAGTTATTCCGATTTGAAATGAAGAAGTCATAGAATAATGTCAGGAAAAAAAATATTAGCATAATAATAATAGAAAATTAGTTATACGAGTATATGGTAAGTTTTAATTTTTTTTTTATTATAGGGATTTTGTGAAAATTGAAATTTAAAGAATGTAGAAATGAAAATGAAAAAGAAATGGAAGAAAATATGAAGAAGAGAATTATGAGTTTAAAGAATGTAAGCCGTCACATTTAGATTTGTGTGATCTTCTTGTGATTGTATATTAAAGGAAGCATGAGTGGTTTTAATAAAGTAGTTAACGTAAAATAAATATTAACGTGTTATAATTATTTTAAATGGCCTTTAAAAGAAAAGTTTTAAGAAAGGTATTCGGACCTGAAATGAACAATGACGGCCACGGCAATTAAATAATTTTATATAATCATATGAAATTGAAAATTTTGTGAATGAGAAAAACTTCATAAAGCTCATGCAAGCTCAAATTATAAAATGGCACGGTCACTTGATAAGAATGGCCAATAACAGAGCTGTCAAAAGTGTATTTATCATCGGTAACGTGATCGGATCGATACAGCAAGGATGATGGAGAGATGGAAAAAGTGGAGAGATGTTATATAAGAAGACTTGAGAGCGTTGGGGGTTATAAACTATACAAAGTTCTGGATCTGAACGGAACTGCATGGCAGAGGATTTTGAGAAAAGCTAAGGCTTATCGTGAGCAGTAAAATTGAGGAAGAATAAGAAGAATTATTTTAAGCATTTTTATACTTATCGTCCTAAATTGAAAAATAAAAAAAATGATTCTTACATTTTACATTATAAAGTAAAATTAACTTCAATAATTTATTATATTATATGAATTTTTGTATATTAGTGGGTGCTAGATACTAGATTTGAAAATTGAATACCGTTAACATTATGATTAAAAATAATGTTGTAGAGATATTTAAAGTGTTTAATGTGTTTAAAGTGTGAAAATTGATGGTGTACCAATAATTTTTTGATTAAGTGTATATACGAGTACATAATAAGAAATTGAATTGAATTTTTAATTTTTTATTTTTTTATTTTTTTTTTTTTGTATCGAATATTATTCAAATTAAAATAATGTATCACCATTAAAGGTTATTATGTTATTGTAATAATAAGCGACGTTATCTGGAATTTTTCAATTAAATTAATTTAAATTTATTTTAAAAACTTTTTAAAGGTTCTCTATATACTTTAGTAATGGTTATACAGTTACTGTTGAAAACATTTAACCTCATTTCTATTAAATTTTTTGTATGAAAGTAGTAAATTAGTTGTTAATGAAACAAATTGAATTTTTAATTAAAATTTTTCAAACAACTATGTGTATATCATTAAGCATATACTACGCATATTCATTATAAGTATGTGTACAGTACATACATATAAGAAATTGATTTATTGACATACGAGTATGTCATTTTTATTTTTTATTTTCTAAATATAAATGAAAAATAAATTTTCAATTTTTTGTAAGTAAGTATGTTAATTTTTTCATTGCGAAAATCTAATATTTACTTCTTCATTATACTATGTACTGTGCTTGTATAAAATGAGGCTGAAAAAATATTATTCATTTTGATTTTAATTCACTTTCTATTTTCTTTTTATTTTTCTTCATCATCGTCTTCTTTTTTACGTTGGAAATTGCATTAAAAATATTAGTGCAAAAAAAATTGTAATTTCCGATTCTAACTGTTATAAAAAAAAAAAAAAAATCCTTTCCTTCCTTTATTGAGTAAGTAGTTCATATCTGAAAAGATATATGATACATACTTTATTTTTGTTAATTTTTTACAACACATCCTTTCAAATTATTTTTATTAAATGCACATTATAATATTTATGACTATGAGCACAAGGATTAAGAGTTTGTTCTTATATCTTATACGAAAGCAATAAAAAAATAAATAAATCCTATATAGATGCTAGATCTAGATTATTGTAAAAATGAATAGAATTAACGATTGCTCATGTACATACTTTTACAATATACGTATTTTGTTTTAAGTTTTTTCTCAAGTGTTTGTTTGAATAAACTTAATTTTCTAAAAATTAGATTTTTTTTTTTCTCTTTTGTTTTTTTTTTAATTAAAAAATTTTTATAAATCTATTTCATCCATTCAAAAAATATTTTTCAAAAATAAAAAAAAATTTGTTCAAAACATAAAACTTTTACTTACCAATTGATTGTCTTCTTGGTATTAAAAATTTAGAGGCAAACTTCTATAATTAAATTTAGTATTTTGGTTTCTTTTTTGTTAACTTTTATATTTTTCTATTTTAAACAAAATATGTAATAAAATAAAATCTATTTATTTTTCTATATTTGTCAGGGTCAAATATAACTTTTAACTATATATATTTCTGTTTTTGAATCTATCAAAGTAAAAGTTTTATTTTATAAGTTTTAAATTTTTTTGTAGTTATTTTTTTTTTTATTATTATTAATTTTCTATAGCTAAATGCGTTCTATACTTTCAAGGATGAAGAAAAAAAATTTTAAAAAATTTTGTTGTTTCAGTGTAATAATAACAATAACAAATAATAAATATTTTTAAAATACTTTTAGATTGTTAAAATTTGAAAAACTTTTCTGTAATAAATTTTCGTCAACAAGTGTATGTACATAAGTATATAATTTCATAGTTATGATTATTATTTCTTAAATACGAGTATGTATGTATGAAAAAATATATAGATTCTTGAAAAAAGAAAATAATTACAAAAATTATTTTTGTTGTATACACTCGTATTTTGTAGTACCTATATATGTAGTATATTATGTGTTTACAATTTTCGAATTAATATTGAAAAAAACAAAAAAAAAAAACAAAAATAAACCTTAAATTAATTATTTTAAAAACAGAAATTATGATCTAAAAATAAATTTAAACACTCAGGAAATGACATTAATTTTCAGATTTGAATTTTACATCACTTCATTTAATATACATACATAGATATACTAAATACGAGAATTACTTATTAATAAACTGAAAAAGTATGTAAAAGAAAATTATATACTCGTATTATATTATAAGTATTATACGTAAACGGAATTTTAAAATCATCGGCTTTTTCTTTATTTTTTGAATATGTAAACAATTTGTTTAAAAAAATATACACTCATGTTATACAAATACAAATACACTCATATATAAAATCTGAACACGTTAATTTACTTGTATATTATTGAATTTTCTTTTAATTTCGTTTTCTTTATCAGCATAAATACGAATGTAACTACATATCCTCATAAATATGTCTACATACGATTAGATATATATACTTTTATATACTGATTTGAAAAAAAAAATTTAAGTAAACCTTACATGAACCATAAGTGTTTTTCACTTTTTATTGTTATTTTTCAATTTCGTTTATATTTATGGTTAAATTTTGTTTACGTCTAAAATCTCACAACAAAATGAAGAACATTTTCAAACAACAAATAGTATAATGAATTTTTTTTTAACGTAGTAATATTATTTATACTCGTATGTACTTGTAAACCGAATTTTATTTTATATTATACAAATATATATATATTTCCGTTCTTGTTTTGTTTTATTTTGTATGGTAGGTAATCAAATTTTATTTATTTTTTTTTTATTATTTTCGCATTCGAATTTAACGATGATTGTAAATATGTTAAATGCTTTTATTTAAATGCAATATAAACATGAAAATTTCAAATAATTTTTATAATAAACTTTTTTTTTAAAAAAAAAAAAATATATGAAAATATGTGTAAAATGTATATATCTTTCTGTATCTAGCTATTATTATTTTTTTTTTAACCTATATATTTATCAATTTAACATTCATTTATCCATCTGCAAATATAAAAATATATATATACTCGTACCATACATATATCGTTATGTATATTTGTGCGTTTTTATATTTTTTCAAATAACTAAAAAATAATCTTTGAAAAACTATTTTCTTCCATATAGTTTCGTCTTATTCAAATTATTCATTTTCTATAATAAAAATTTTTGTTCAAAGACAAAAATTAAATTTTTTTTATTATAAAAAATTTTATTTTTATTTACGTTTCTTAATTTCACATTTCTTATAAATATTATTATATTGCTGTTTTCTTTTTATTTTTATTTTTTTTTTTTATTTTTTTTTTCTTTCAATATTTTGTTTTTATTAATTTTCAAATTAACGATTGTATTTATTTTTATACAATAACGCTCATTTTCTCAAATTAACACTTGTTTGTATTCCGTTAACCCGATTCTAACTATATATAAATTCATTAAAGCACCAACCAATTTTCACTGTACACTGTACACAATATTGTACACTTGATATTATAAGAAGGATACTTGTAGTATATACAATTTCTAAAAAAAAAAAAAAAAAAACGTCTAAGCTGTATCTACACCATCATCATCGTCATCTACCATTTACTCATTTACAAAATACTATAGAAGCAGTATTTATGTAGAAGGACGATAACAACAGCTATATGCTTGTAACACCGAAAGCAACAAAAATTACAACACAATCAAACAGCAACAACAAAAACGATGACGATATAATGAAATGACAATAATTACAACAAAAATAAATATTGTATATCCAGAAAGAGAGAATGTATGTATATGAAGTTTACTTGTATCGTAACTTTCAAACTGTTTAGTGTTTATATTCCACCAGAATAGCTATCTATATCGTCATAAACAGTATAATATTAATAATATATAAACACATATATGTATATTAAATTATATTATATCTAATGGAATGTATATATATATATGTACAATTCAATCATCCAACAAACCATATAATCGTATACAATTTCATATGTATGCATATGTATATCAAACACTTGTAGTACTCTTTTCTTTCAGCGCGATTTATTTACATGTATCCCTTTTTTTTATCATCCTGTCATATATATATGTATGTATGTAATGTAATACATGTATTCATCGTATGCATACATATATGTATATACATATGTATGTATATAGTATTTCTGCCTGGGCTTTTTTATCATATTTTTTTAAATGTATACATAATATGTAATCAACATATACATATATGTATAGATATTTTCTCAGTCATATATGATAACGTTTTTTTTTTTTTCTTTTTTTAACTTTATGTAACAAATGTGTACCACACACACACACATCATAATTCTTTTACTACTTACATATTTTACTTTTATACACTTTTTATTTTCAATTTTATGAGCTTTTCAAAACGTTTGAACGAGTATACAATGTATATTACGTGTATATACTATATGTATATATAAAGTAGTACGTAGTACACAATAAGTATGTATACACATATATATGTATATATATTACACTTTATATGTATCTATATATTTACCAAAAGTTTTTATATACATACATATCCATAAATCTATCTCTATGAATATATAGAGCTATAATACTATAATACAGTATTATATGTATATGTACATAGTATGCATAAATATATTATATAAGGATATACGACACCCACATGTAACAAATATAATATTACATTTATATACATATATTCTAAATGACGTAAAAGATATATACATTACTTGTAACTCATATTAGTACATTTTGTACCATATATACAATATGCATATTATACTATGTATGTACATACATACATACATATGTACAAATTTTTACCACTTCAAATATAAACACAAAATTGTAAAAAAAAAAAAAAAATTTTAAATTAAAAAGAATTAAAACAAAAAGAAAAAAAGATTTTTGTTTACCTTTTCATGTGTGTGTATGTGTATGAGTGCAAATGTGTGTTAATGTGCACTTATACATATAGTATATTAAGAAGGACTAATATATATTTTTCTTTTAGATACACATACACGCGTACATTATATAGTGTGTCTGTGTTATAATACCGAAAATTTACCTTGAAATTTTTACAATTTTCTTTTATTCATTTTCAATTTTGAACAGTTTTTTAGTATAATACATACATACGTATACTTTTATTATTGTTACAGCAATCTTACTAAGTAGATGTTTTTAGAGCGTATATAATAATGAAATACTATATATTTTGTATGTATACGTCGCAACAAACATAAATATAAAGCTCTGAATAAAAATAAAATACACGCATACATACACTTCAGTTTGAGTATGATATACGATATATACGTGTATGTATATGCAAATGATAAAAAATTAACCATATACCAGATACCTATACAAATAATATTGAATTGAATTTTGATTTCTGCTGAATTCTTATCCTAAATTTTGCTGAACATCAAAAACTAAAAAAAAAAAAAAAAAAAAAAAAATACTTAATTAAGGATAAATATCAGCATCTTGGATCGTATGTACGGACATTTATGTAGTATATGTACGCGTATATGAAAAGCATGTGAATCACATAAAATAAACAACAATAATAATGAAAAAACGATAGCAACAGTCGCGCTACAATTTTCTTAATTGTATTGTAATATTGTAATATACTACACAAATACAATATATGTACATATATAAAAATAAATTATATAAATACATATAAATCATGTTATGAGTATATATACACACAGATATTTTTATGAAAATATAAAAACATAAAAGTAAAACAAGAGCGCATGCTATCACTACATAAATGCGTATATTTTATACACAAATAAGTATAGTATGAATATATCCATACATATACAGAGTCATGTCACATATAGATTATGGATTTAGGATATCAGAATAATATTATTATTACATATTTTTCTTATACGAAATATTTTACGTGAAATAATAAAAAATACACAAAAGGAAATCTCTTTTTCTTTTTTTTTTTTTAATATTTTTTTTTTTGTATATTTCTCATGTGTCTCGATATCTTTCTATCTTTCACAAAATTCTGAAGATTTTTCTTTTTTTTCCCATACTTCTTCTCATCTTTCATCTTTCATCTTAGATAAATAATAGTAAATACTATATACATGGATTTTTTTCAAATTTTTTATATATATATTTTTTTTTTTTTCATTTTATAAATTTCCTTTCTATTTACTATAAAAATATCACTGCGTTACTATCAATGTGGAAAACCGAATCTGTAGCAAATGAAAGAATCTCAAGGAAGAAATAAGAAGAAGAATGTAGGACTATTATCTGTACTTGTGTACATTGATCATATATTAATTTTAGATAAAAAAATATATAACGTGAATGACATCGCAATTATTTACATGTACGCGCACTATACATACATTACATTTATATAAGTACATGTTATATTAATATATTGAGGGTATTCACGGTTGAGTGCATTTGGTCTTACAATATACACAAGGTTGTAAAATTATACTACAGGTGCAGCAAAACGTTATAAACTTTGAAAACTTAATTGAATATTTTTAAATTTATTTTAAATTTCTTAACCTATATTGAGCACAATTAAACACATTTGCACAGAGATTCTCAAAATGTGGATCGTGAGCCATTTCGATATGGGTCGCCAACAATTTCATTGCACGAGTAACTAATTGTTATTGGTTCGTGTGGATTATTACAAAATGTAATAATACTTTAAGATAAATATAACTTGGCCATGCAAAAAACCAACATCTTAATGATCCGTATTAAGAGGTTCAATGGTTATCGAGAGACAAAGTTTTCATGAGACTTGTTAACTTTCGCGAAGAAGTTACAATGTTTTTAATATAATATAAGCAAGATGAATGCACAATACTTAGTTTTGAGTGATGTAAATTATGCGCCTCTATACTAAGTTATTTTTCAAGTTAAACGAATTAAATGCACAGTTACAAGAAATGAATGAAAGTGATATAATTTACAGTTTATAGTAAAATCAGAGATAAGAAAACATTCTATTTTGGAAAAAGTCCAAAATTCTATACTCGACTATTTTGAAACATTTTAAACTTCTATAATGGAGAAAGATGAAACACTTAGTGATGATATAATTTCAATAATGATTGAACACTTGGATATCAGTTTTAAAAAACAATTTTGAACTTTATTTTAATGAAGAAGTGGAAAATGTTAATAAAATTATATGGGTTATAAATATATTTGAAAAATAATTGTTTTACTGGCTTATCTTCAAAACCAGATAAAAAATAAATTGATTATCTGTAGATGTAAAATTAAAAATTAATTTCGACCATGAAAAACTATTTAATTTTAATTTTCAGTACAAAATATGCATCCGACATTATACAGAGCAGCTCTGAAATTACTTCTCCATTTAGTAGCTATCATATACATAATGTTTATGCGTGGTTGGATTTTCAGCAATGACGGTTATGAAAAACAAACAAATATAGAAATAAATTACAATTTGAGAACTCTTATCGTCTCAAACTAACAAACATAAAAATAGACATCGAAGATGTTATCAATATAAATAGAAAACCGGCGCCCTCTAATGTCTAATCATACATTCTATCATTAAATAATAAATATTGTTGTTGCATCAATGTTTAGAATAGAAATAGACATAAATCTCATTCTAGTTTTTCTTTTACATTGATTTTCTTACTGAGTGGTGGATGTAGGTCGCGAAAATTTAATGGTTTCCAACAGTCGGTCTCGAATCATAAAAGTTTGGGAATCCCTACGATTAGAGACTTACTTTTTCGCACACCTTCTACAAGAATAAAACGATGCAATATCAACTGCACCTAACCATGAATACCTTCACTTATGTTTTGAAAAATTCATTAAATGAACATGTATAAATATGGAATATTGTATTATTATAGAAATACATTACCTAATTCATGTATTCTTCATATTTCAGATAAATAAGATTAATATTTGAAGGATATTTGAAATCAGATGACAAAATTTAAATGATATTAATATGTTTTATCGAAAATTAAAATGAAATTTTACTGAATTCCATTATATGAGCGCGTATACGAGTATGTATATTTTGTAGATATAGTATACTTTGTAGATATTTACATAAATTGATGTATATTATATGTTTAAATTTTGACTATATACATACATATTTATATTCAATTTAATGAGCCTTATTTAAATTAGATTAATTAGCATTTTGTAATTTTATAAATTTGATGATTGATACTTACTCTATGTGCTATGTCTTTTACGTGTCTAATTTTATTAAAATATATAAGTTGTTGATGATTTTGTATATTTGGTAGCACAAACAACCAATAAAGAGGGATGTACAGATGGAATAATAAGAAGAATTACATTGAGAAATAGATGCTATTAAGGCTTTAGAAAAATATTACATTCGCGGCTAATCTCAAGGAAAATGAAAGAAAATTTATATAAGACGTTGATAAGACCGGTAGTAGTGTATACGCATCTGACACATGGACCATTAACAAGACAGATGAAAAATTACTGCGTTGCTTTGAAAGAAAGATATTAAGAACGATATATTTTGCGATTAAAGACTATAGGGAATGGAGAATAAGGTACAATAATGAATTGTGTATTATATACCACGACCCAAGTATTATTAAGCGCATCAAAATCGGACGACTCAGATGGCTAAATTAAGATGTAATAAGAACGGACGAAGAAAACATGACGAAAAAGATTTTCAACGGCGAGCCGGTAGGAAATAGAGATAGAGAGAGACCCGAAAAAAGGTATATACTTAGATGACGTACAATATGATGTGAGACAGCTGTGTATTAATGACTGGAGAAGCAAAGCGCTAGATACCGAATGAAGAAAACTTCTCGAGGCCAAAACGGCTGTTGCGTCATTGTTGATGATGATAATTAAATATGAATTTTTATTACACCTCTAAAATGAAAATGATAAAAAATGTTTATTTTTTATTCATACTTTAAGGAAAATAAATGTTGAAGTTTTAGCAATAGAGTTTTCATTACAAAAAATGTAGAAAAAATTTTTTTAAATAAAATCTTTTAAGTAAATACAGGAGGACACCTAAAATTCTCAGTCCGACCCTGTAAAATATGTCTACATAACATAATTCGTATATCATTTTTATTTTTATTTCATCTAAATATTATTTGTTTTCACTTTGAAATATTATTTTCTTTGTATCTAAAAATATTTATGTATAGGTATTTGAATTTTTGTGTAAGAAATCTCTAAAAAGAAAAACCCCATTTTATTTACCACATACTACGTGTATGTATATACTACCTACCTACTTGTATATATGTATGCGTACAAATAAGATGTTTATATTAATATTGATTGAGAAGATTGATTGGTTTTTGTCAACATTTCATTTTATACACATATTATTTGATGATGTTTACATAACATTTACAATATTTATGCACATAGTATGTATGTATTTATTTGAAACTTTGATTAAATCAAATCCCATGAAATTGGTTTCCTTCATCATCAATTAATAAATAAGAAAAATAAATAATATGTACATACATATTATCGACTAAAAACTATATAAATATTTTTTTCCATACACGTCAACTTTAACATTTCGAGAAAATCAAAGTAAAAGTTTACTAGACATCTGTTGAATGAAATCTATTTCACAGAAATTTTCACATGTATAAAATATTTATATAACCCTATTTGATGGAGAAAAATGGATTATCTTTATCTATACATAGTCGTATATATTTTAAAGTTAAAAAATTAAAAAAAAAAATGTTAAATACTTTTCACTTTAAAACTTTTATTTGTACGAGTATATAACCATTGATAATCTTTTTCAAATATTCACCATTCAATACTAAGAAAAATATATACGTAATTAATGTAAATATAAAAGTATTGTAAGTCACTATATGTTTTGCATACCTACACAGTTTTATATTTACAAAATTATTAAGTAAAATGATGAGTATACCCTTTCTCAATAAAGACATATTTGCATTGTAAATTAAATTAAATACGTATATTTTAATTTTCTGATAAGACTATACAACCACAATATACATATGTATATTTAATTACTCAAATTATATTTAACACAGAAACCTAAACATGATTCTATAACTGAAAGCATTAATTTGTATTTTATTTCCTGTTTGCACATAATTATTCGCATAAAATTATATTTTAATTTTAGGAGAAAATATTTTTTAAATTTTAATATATACGCATATACCGCATTTGTACTCGTAAAATAATAATTTTTTTTTTTTTCATTATGCACCCAATAGCTAAATATTTACCTTGAAAAATATGAAAAAAAAAATCAACATAAAACGAATGAATTAAAATAAAAAGGATTATTATTATTATTTCCAAAAAAAAAAGCATGTTTTATACTCATATAATTTTTAGCATTAAATAAAATTAAAATAAATATGTATATAACCAAATAAAAGTCCTTTTATAAACTTTTACCTTGAAAACTATACTCGTGCATACAATTTATACAATAGATGCTTTCGTTTTGTCAATTTCAAGTACTTGCGAGTAGAAAAGGTAAATGTCTGTGCTAAACCATCTCTATCTACTCGCAGCTGCTCATGAAAAATTTTTCAAGTAGCTGGAAGTAGATGCAAGCATGGTATAAAGAGTATAATGGTATGGTCTTAGCAGTCATTTTGGTTACGCATCAAAGCATATGTTATACAGATGTTGGGCAAAAAGTGCTACCAGAAAGTGTATATATTTAAAAAATATTTATATTATATTCAATATTTTGTTATTGATTTTTCTGTGGTGTAGAATAAAAATTAAAATATTCTTTAATATAAAAATAAATTTATTAATTAATTATGTACAAAATACATCCAGAAAACATATATTTTTTATTTTATAAAGCAGAAAGATTAAAGATGGTACGATCGCATTGGCATTGGTATCACTAAAATTAAGTCAAAGTTATCAGCTGAAATCGCAAAATAACCAAGATGGCCGCATACCACGCGACCTAAGACCAAACCATAGTCTTTCTTTAAACCATCGATGCAAGTATGTAGTTGCAAATAATTTTTGTGTCGTTCGTTTTAACAATTTATCCTAGACACATTTTAGTACTAACGCAAGTGCATACTTGAAATTGCCAAATCGAAAACACCTAATGTAACTCGTATGTACATACAGGCACATTCATAAAGAAGAGAAAAAATATTTGTACATTTTTTTTTATTTTTTTTTTATTTTATTTTATCTGATGTTCATATTGCTTGTAATGATAAAAATTTTGAAAATGGAAATAACTGTGAAAAGAAAACATATATGCATATTCACATACAATGAAATTTTTAATGTAAAGAAAATTATACATTTAAAAAAAAAAAAAGTCATTTTAATCAATTTAATTGCACAAAACAAGAGGCAATGTACGTGAACAATTTTATTTGAATCAAAATGTTTTTCAATCATTCACTTCAGTTCGTTTAACTTTAATGTACTTAGGTGTACACTTTAACAATAATTTATAAAATCAAAAATATGAAATCAAAAAAATGTACTATTTAGTTATAGATGCAAGTAGGACTGAGGTAGGTACAGAGATAAACAAAATGAAAATACAGAAATTTTATCAAATTCAATAGAATTACGTATCTACGTACAAGTGTAATTATAAATAAATACATACAAGTAAAAACATAAATAATAATAAAATAAAGAAATATAATACTCGTACTCGTATAGCATACAAAACATAGAAAGCACAAACATATTGAGACAAAATATGAATAACATGATGCTTGTTTAATTTCATTGAAAATGTAGTACAAACGAATATATAATGTAGATATGTTTTCTAAATGTGTATGTATGTACTATATACGTTATGTATGTGAAGAAGAAAACTCTAAATAAGATACATTTATTATACACATGCATGAGATAAAATGACATCAATTCAAAAAATATACCAACAAAAATAATATCAAAAAAATGCCTCTATTATATGTATGTATGTACACATATTATGTATTTGTATATTTACATAGTACATAATGTAAAAAGAATGTCAAATAAAATGTGCACACATAGAAACAATGTACATATACATGCACATATATATGTATAACGTGTATATGTATGTATACATATACTATAAATTTATGAATCTGATAATAATTGTACATGTAACGGGGTACAGTGATGGAAATTTACTCAAAATTAGACGAGTTTTATCTTAATTAAGTATAATAATATAATTAAGAAATATTAACCATAATTTATTTAACGTAATTCTTTCCGAAATCGTTTATCATATACCATATAGTAATAATACCAGAAATCATCAAGATTATAAATTTTTTTCGTATCACTAATTGACCGAATTCATGTATTTTCTGGCAAAATGTAATTTAGATATCTTTTCATTTTATGTAAGTGAAGCGAATTCTTACCATTTTTCTAATAAACTATATTTTTGGGATTTCCGTGGCTCATTCGTAATATAGCACATATGCTACTGATCTTGAAATCGCGTGTCAGATTCTCGTTCAATTAAGACAAAAATAAGAAAAATAATTTTCAATTTTTTTTTTTTTTTTGCCTACTATATTTCTAACTTTGATTACCATTCTCATTTGTTTTCTTTCAAAATTACATAAAATCTTTTCAGTTGCCAACCACGATGGCTTGTAGTTTTTTTCATTACTTTCATAAAAATTAATTTATTAACAGATTCATTAAGAAAAAGTTTGTTTTTTTCGGTATAAAGTGAACTTCTATTCTTGTCATATTTTAGATTTATCTCTTGAAATTTCCATCAACTGTATGGAAATTTTATAATAAATTTCTAAGTTTTTCAATTTTTTTTTTTACAATTTAACGACCTAAAATGCCCATTTTATCATTAATAAGGAATTTTGTTTTTTCCACTTCGGATAGTTTTCCTATATGAATAAAATTATTTGAATTAATTTTTTTAAATTTTAAATAATAAAAGGATTTTAATTTTATATGAATTTCCATTAAAAGTTCTACCATGAAAATGAAAATTTCATTAGTAAACTTTATTTCATATTTTTAGCCATCATTATGTGTATTAACTACTCTGGGATACATCGCAGATAGACGGCAGCAAATCCATAATAATTATTCTTCCAATTTTCATTCATGTAAATGATCATTTAAGAAATTCCTGACACACGGCATTATTTGAATAATCATTTTGGCTATTCTCAATTTTAATTTTTACTGTCAATTTTAAATTATTATAATCTGTATATCGTGGTTTCTGCAATTGCTGGAATTTTTTTCGTTCATAACTGGAAATATCCAATTCACCATTTTCATTCGTCACTGAATGAATTTCCTGAAACTTCATTTTAAACTCACTCAAATGAGGTTAGAATGAAGATGTAAAGATCATTTTAAATTAATTTGAGGTGATGGATGACAAATGATAATGATCATTCGCAACGAATTATCATTGATTTGGTGCTGTTTACCTACCGCATTACCAAAGATACTTAACTACTGAAAAATCAGATTATATAAAATTTTTATTGCTGATTTCATGTGAATTTCCACCACTGTTTATTGTATGTATAGTACATATTTATGTACGAACGAGCATAAAATAAAAACTTAAAGCATAATTTTAAAATTCAAAAATGGAAAAACAAACATTTTTTTCTCATTGCAAAAAAATTCTAGAAAACCACTTTATTATGTATTTATTTCACTGTTAGTAGTGAGTTTACATAAAAAAGGATAAGTGAAAAAAAATACAAACATTAGACCGTCCAACGTACTTATGTATATGTACATATAGATTTAGAATACATACTGTATACGAAAATGCTTGCTTCTTTTAAACTATAAAAGCAATTTACGTAAACCAAACTAAACAGACTTAAAATGAGCTATCTATACATAAAATATAATTACACACACACACGTACACTAGTATGTAAATAATATGATGTATGTATACTCTTTTACAAATTTACTACTGTTATAAATATTACAAATATTATTTTTCTTTAATATTTTATATTAAAGGATTACAATATTTCTATAGTTATATAAAGTTAATAAATTCGAATGAATGTTATCATAGTATATGCACGTAATGTAAATTATGTATGTGTATGTATGCATATATTCTAGAACTCTTAACTCTAGAACCCTAGGATTTGTGTATATTTAAATAATCTACTCCGTATAAAAAAGTTAAATGCGTGTACATACATACGTATTATAACATAACAAACGTTTTTCACATAATCGGCATTTATGTATACAAAACTGCTTTTAAGTACTATCGTTTTGTTTTTTTTCTCCTGTCTTTCTCTTTTTTTTTTTTTGAATTATTTATAAAGGTAAATATCCTTCCGAGTGTAGAAAAAGGATGCTTATTAAAATTTTGTGTGTACGAGTATATCTATACAAAAGCACAACAAAAATTTAAAAGAAAATATAAAAATAGAAAAATGTAATAATAAAGTTATATACTCGTATATATACACAAAACACACATAAATGTCTAAAGTATGTACATATACACAATATGTATATACATTTATAGCTATGTATTTAATATAGGATCATAAAAACAGTACAGTACTCGTATAAAAAGAAAAATATTTAAATAAAATCTGAATTAAAACAATAAGAGTTTGAAAAAATAAAAATGATGATGAAAATGAAACTCGTCAAATTTTATGTTCATTTACACTTACCTGGTATATATATGTACATGTGTAGATATACACACTCGTACATTTTTAATTTTTATAAAGAGAAAAAAAAATGAATTATTATATTTTCAGTTTTATTACACAAGACAGCTAAAACTCTTCTGCAAGATTGCCCCGCGGTGCAGTAACTCATGGAGGAACTAAATATGCAGACGGATGAAAGGGATGAGTTCTTCAGTCCTCAACAGAGTGCTGATTCTCACCTCTTTTGTCTGCTAGCAAGATTGGGGCTTTTATAGGTAAAATATAAAAAAAATAAGCAATCACTTTTACTAAATGAATAAATTTTATATAAATAATGAATATTTTTACTTAGTTTAAATAAGTTTGAATTAATAATTGAATTAATAATTTGATACATTCGGATTTAATTTGTAACCTAATATATAGTAGTTAGGGATTGATTTCAAAATTTATTTTGAATAATACTATATCAGTAATTAAGTATTATAATATAAGTTAATAATAAGTTATTTACCCTTTAGTTTAAAATTAAAATTATTATCTAAAATACTTTTATTATATAACGCTCCCTATATTTCTCTAATAGTAAATTAGATTTAATTTAGTTTTAAGTTTCATTGTAATTTTTATATCAAGACGCCAAAAGGCTTTGGTGGGCCGTGGTGCGGGCTGGGGGGAGGCGGGTTCACCTGTCCTCTCTTTATAATAAAAATAAAAAAGTAAAATAAAAAATCAGGGGTATACCACAGGTTTCATAAATTCAAACTTGCCAATAGAAAAGTTCAAAAAATCCAGCTGGCAAGAAAATCTTGTGTTGGTATACGTGCGTATGTTCCGTAAGTATTTTCAACCTGGTTGCACAAGTTGCATTGTTAAATTTTAAAAATGAAAAAGAAATATGTTTTATGTTGACTGGAATGATTTCACGTTTTGTATATTCTTACATGCAAAATAACGTTGATAAGTTTGAATTTTTAAAAGTGCCCTCTGTACTGTATTTATTATAAATATGAAATTTATTTTAAATAAAAATAATTTTGAAAATATGAATTTCGTACTTTAAAAAAAAATACACATGTTTATAAGATAAAATTTAATAAAACTCCTCATGAGATACTACTCATTATAAAACAAAACTTTATTATTTTCTATTAAATTTGTATTTCATAACTCGATTCACTATTCTTTTATATGGATCAAAATTTACTTAAAATATGTATGTATCGTATGTTATGAAACGTACATACATAAATATTTACATATACATACATTATATGAATATGAATTAATTTAGTTCATATGATAATTTTGATCGCAAAATTAAATGAAAATGTACATAAATAATTTTTATCAGAAAATCATTTATCTTTAATGAATATACATAATATAAAAAAAAAATGAAATAAAAGAAGAAAAATTGAAATAAAATAAACCAAAACCTGTTAACAAACAAAAATACCCCTTTTTTCGTATATATAATTAATTTATTGATTTTCCATAAATAGAACTGTATATAAGAGTTTACATCGCACATATCTACACTTTATACATATGTATCTTAGATATATACATACTCATACTTATACATATATATGAGGTGTATTGTGTACTTACATATATTATGCATCATATATGCACAGATATTCTAAGGATATACATACATATTATAATACATATGTTGTACGTTATACCAGTTATACGTTGTGGTTATACATACCTTTTGTAAGTGGATTAAATATAAAGCATATAAAAATATTATATGTAATATTATATAAATAAGAGGTGATTAAATTGATACTAGATAATATATACCAAACATATTATATTTTTATACATCATAACAATCATATTTTCTTCTCAGATTATTGCCTCTAAAAATCACCATGAAAATAACTTAAGCCAAATGACGACCACAATTTTACATATTGAGTTTTTAAACATACGTTACTATGTATATACCCTCACTTAATTCGACATAGAATGTGTCGACACAAAATAGACCCATGGTATAAACGCTTGTTTATATCGAATTAACGTTTAAATCGATTTAAAATAAATCGATATAACTAACCGGTTCAGTCGATTCTTAAAAGGGTATAAACGGCTGTCAGCTAATATCGGTTTACACATAAATCAAAATTAGCTGACGTAGAAGAAGAAAGTGTTTTTGTGTAAAACTATTTAATTAAATTCTTTAGAAAATTTCGCAGTAAGTAAAAATATTTTTAAAAAACCTCGTATTTTTAAAAAAATATAACTGTTTACAAATGAAAATGAAATGTAATTTTTAAATCGATTTAATTTGAACCGCTTAATTACAAAGTGCGTATAAACACATTGTTGGGATGTGTTCAGAATAAAACCAGTTATAAATCGATTTATCTTTTATGTCGATTTAAGTGAGGGTATATAACATGGTACGTATATCATTCATTATTCCATTTCAACCATTTCGTATTTATTTTGTGAATTGACCATCAAGATCACACTATACATAATACGATTGAAATTGAAACCATTAACACTAAATCACGTGTTATTGTTAAATAACTGCAGATCCATATAAAATGTACATAGGTATTTCGAAAATAATGTGATTTAGAATCGAATTTCATGAAATCATTTTTAAATAAAAATATCATTCATCAATATGTGAGATTAGCTCTGATTTGATCAGCCGTTTAGTATATATTATAATAATGAAAATTTTTTAGCTTTTATAATGCAATTCGACAGCAAATTAATTATAGTAAAGTGAATTTTAAGAGCGATATTAAGTATGTATATAAATATTGTGAATTAATATTATTATTCTTATCATATAGCACACATAAACTATAAATTTCTATATATGTATACATTTGTACGTATGCATGTATATATGTACATATAAAAAAACATACATATAGTCTCGCATATGTATATGCATTTATTATTTTATAGTATATAGTAAAAAAAAATTCCATTAAAACGATACATGTTGCGTATTTAAAAAAAAAATCTACACCTTTATTATAAATATATAGCATACCTATCTATTCAGTACATAGTACATACGTGTTTAAAGAAATAGAAGTACTGAATATTAAAGTTTAGTTCACATTTAATAAGGAACTGAAACGAATTCTATTTTACAGCATTAATGATGTTTCTAACTTCTAGTCTAGTAATGTTGTTTTTCTCTTTCTGCCTCTGATTTCTGATGACGTTTATCCCAATTTTATGGTGTTTACAATCATTTATGCTGATCATCCTCAAGAATCTTGTATACATTTTTTATGTTTTACGTTCTTAACTTTCCTTATTAAAATTCATAAATTAATGTTAGTAAATTTTTTGAATACTGAATTGTAAAATTTTTGAGACTTCAATGTATATAATCAAAATTCAATTTTTTGAAAAATACATATATTGTACAAATTTGCCTAATTGATGAAGTTTAATTTTGAACAGACACTAATGCACGGGAATTTTTTTGTTTTTTTTGTCATGGAGAAAAAATGATTTAACACAAAATATGTCATGTTATATCTTGAAAACACAGTTATTAGAAAATTATTAGTATGCAGATGGGTTAAGTACATTTCAATAATATTTAAACAACATATCGTTCTTTTGTTTTCGATATAACAATTTCAATTGCAATTTCAGTACTGCTATTTCATTAAACACATGTGTATATAATAACAATAATTCTATATACTTAATTACTAAAGAACAATAGTACCTGTTGATAACTTGCATCTATCTATAATCTACTTTACTTGTAAAACGATAGTTACATTGTGTATACGTACATATATGTAGCTATCCTATCCCTATGCTATAAATAATTCAACACATGGTAAATGACATTTGACATTTTATTCTAAATTAATTTATTTTTTTTTTCTTTTTCGTCCAAGAATTATTTAATATCGGATAAAATCGATAAGAACATAGATAAACAAGAGAAATTATTAAGTAGTTTTTATTAGAATTTTATTCACCTATTAAACGATTTCTTACATTATTATAGACTATACTATACACTATACCAATGACTATACATAGTTTCATATTATATATTATCTATAATCTATAACCTATACATTATAACCAAATACATAACAAAAGCATAAGATACTTTCATACAATATATAATATGTCTTTAACTATGTGACTATGTACATATGTATATAGTTATATATATATATATATGCATATTGATCATAATATAACAATTTCTAGGCATTATGTATGTATAGAAATTAATGTACACATAATTTCTAATCAATATAAAATCCTGAAATTCAATTTATCCATTCCCTATAAGCATTAGTCTAACATAAATGATATTTTACCAGTTGTATTCATAAAATCATAGGAGTATAATTTACAAACCTATACATATACCTAATCTTAGTATAGTACACATGCATAATATACACTTTTTGTAGAGATTGTATAGGTACATAATTACAAAATTCAATTTGGAATTTTGATGATTAACCTAAAGCTAAAATCCATTAATTTATTAAGGTCAATAAATGCACTTTTCATTAGTGCTTTATATGCTTTATCAATCATTTTATTTCTTTTCAATATGAAGTTTTTTTGGAATTCTGTAATATACAAGACAAAAACACATGTATGTAGAAAAGTAATCAAAATATGCAGTTTTCAACATACATTTTAAATGACCGTACTTTAATAAAAGTAATAATATAATTTCGTTTTTTGTAAAACGTAAAACATAGTCTATAGAGCACACTTTTACCATATCTACCATCATCTAACTATATATATACTTAGGTACACATTCATAACATTGAATCGTTTGAAGAATTTTATTCAGCTTCCATTAATTTTTATAACATCCACGTACGCATACTAACGTAAAATATATAAACTTATTAAAATTAAATAAAGTATTTAAAAAAAAAAAAAAAAAAAAAAAAAATACACACAATTTCGTCAAAATGAAACCAAAAAACCGTAACAATCCGACAAGATAATAAAAATATAAGTAATTTCTTCAATACTTCACTAGAAAAAAGAAAAATTAAATTTAGAATATGTACCCAATTAAAATTGAGCAATTTGCAAACACGCATTTGTATACTTGTATCTAAAATTTGTTCATGTAAATTTAACGAATTAACCAAAATTTCCAATCCAGTCAAATATTCACCGGAATCGGAAACGCATGTTAAAAATGTAAATATGACGTTTCCCACCACATCTGCTGCCTTACTGCTCCATCTATAGTTCAAAACAGAAGTACATACATATTCAATTTGCAACGACATCTATAATAAAATTTTATATTTTAAATTTAAATTTAAACAATCGAATTAATGCAAATTCACCGGAAATTCACACTTTCAATTTTGAATCAATTTTATCTAATTATTGCATTCAAAATACACCAACTGAAAAATATAATAAATTTATCCTTTATATCCTTGTCTACTTGTAAATATTTACATATTATTTACAATAGAATTTATTATCTTAGCATTCTGGCAAAAGATGTTTTTGAATTAAATCAGGAAATATAAACGTTAATTATTTAAATAAATCCAAAAAAACAATTATATTTTATTTATGCATTAAAAGCTGACTTTATTATTACTTTTGAAAAGACAATTAGTTATAATTTATTACATACTATTGTTGTTGGTTTTTTTTTGTGTAGTAGTTTTGTCGCTTCTTTCTTTTTTTTTTCTTTTATTAAATGCAAAACATAACAAAAAGGAATGAAATTGAAAAAAATATTTTGTTTTTTATTCTCTGTATAAATTTTATGTAATTTAAAAAAAAAAGAAAAAAATTCCTTCGATATAAGTATTTTTTAAATTCCTAAACATTCAATATTATAATTTGTAGTAATTTATTGTACAAAACAAATCAATATTGATTCAATATTTATCAAAAATTAAAAAGAAATTAAATTGAAAATATCTATTTCAATATCGAATTTTTGTACATAAGTGTACTTTACTTTTACTTTTTTACTTTTGTAAATATGTAGTAGTAGATATTGTATTATTGAAAAATAATCGAAGGAAAAATTAATTATTATTTTCAATTGTACAACTAGAATTTCATTATTTATATATTTTTTATTTTGTTTGAATTTGTAAAACTTACTAATTAGTTTTAGTTTTTTTTTTATATATATATATTTTGTTACTGTTGTAGATTTTCATTAAATTGAAAAGTACATTATATATTTCTTATTTTAATTGAATTTCTCATTTTAAATGGTTTTAAACTGTTCTAATGAAACAAAAACAAGAAAAAAAAATGAAAAATAACTGCTCTAGAAATATTCAATTTTGTCCAGTATTTTTCATTTTTTTTTTTTATATCAATATCTATCAATTAAATTGTAGACTTATTGAACATTTTTTGTATATATTTTTGTAATATTGTTATAGTACATATATATCTATTTTTGTGTTGTTTTCTTTTATATTTTCTTGACGGAGGATAAAATTTTTTTGTTTTTCTGTTGGAATAATTTTACAATTGGGATCTGTTGTTTTTGTTTTTGTTGTTGTTGTTGATATTCTTTCGTAATTTTTAATATATTTTATTTATTTTTTAAATGATTTTTTTTTTATTAACTTTAAAAAAAAAATAATAAAAACTATTTCTTAAAGTTGTCCGCAATCAGCTACAACAATATTTTTCGATGTTTTACCAGATTGACTTCCAAATGATTCAATCTTCTTAACAACATCCATACCACCAACAACTTTACCGAAAACAACATGACGATTATCGAGCCATGATGTTTTAACAGTTGTTATAAAGAATTGTGAACCATTCGTATTTGGTCCAGCATTTGCCATTGATAGTATACCGGGTTCAGTATGTTTTAAGGTGAAATTTTCATCTTCAAATTTATTACCATAAATCGATTTACCACCAGTACCATTATGATTAGTAAAATCGCCACCTTGGCACATAAAATTGGGAATAACACGATGGAATGTTGAACCTTTATATCCGTAACCTTTCTCACCGGTGCATAATGCACGGAAATTTTCTGCAGTCTTTGGTACAACATCAGATCGAAGCTATATAACGAAATAAAAATAAAAAGTACACAGTTAAAAATATAAATTCATTATTTAAGAAATATGTAGAATAAAAATATTTATTTAAAATTTATAATTTATGTATTATATTAGATATTTTTTATAAAAAAAATTTCAATACTCTCATTTGAAATAAAAAAAAAAAAAAAAAAAAAAAAAATAAATAAATAAAAATATTTTTCCATTCAATGATAATATGTATCTGAACAGATTTTTATACATATGTACATATACAAAATTAAAAATACAGCAATCAGCCAATACCATCATTAATTTTATTACATCAAATTGCAGACAATTAAAAAAAAAATGTGTGTACGTAAAGTACTCGTAGTTAAAGTGGAATGCACTTAAAATAAATAAATTTACATTTAGAAAATTATTTTAATAGCAATTTAAATACTTTTCTACTCATTTTTTTTTTTTTTTTTCGAACGCACACCACAAGTTTACATACCTGTTTATTATAGTTTAGACGCTATTTTTAGAGAAAATTATTGTATGAAGAAAAAATCTTAATTGAAACGGAATATATACTATACGATTGAAAATAAAATATTTAATTATTTTATAACAGAATTTAATGATCATCATTAAATAGATCATGCATTAATATCTATGTATTTAAAAATGCACAACATATGTAAATTATTTTTAATATAAAAACGGCTAATATAAATAAATAAATTAATTAATAACATAATTAATTAAATTGAACAATTAAAAAGCTGATCCATTAATTATATAATGAAAATAATATATCATAATGTATTGATAAAATCAAAAATCTATAAAAATAATTCATTCTGATTGTGTGAATGTATTAAGATAGTAAACATATAAATACATACCTGTATTATGTGTGTACTGTACATATAGATAAAAATTCAATCAAAATTTTCATATTACGAATGAAAATATTTCTACACCTTAAAATACTATCTATTCATGTCTAGTATAAAAAGTAAATTATTTATGTGTCGATAATAGCAATTATATCGATAAATTCTATTATAATCAATGCATATACATATGTATATTATATATTACTTTACATAAATGTATGATTGTATTTAGAAAAAAAAAAAAAAGATACCTAAAAATTGATTTCTAATTATGTATATACAATATACATATGTATATAGAGAGAGCTATACTGTGAATTCAAATATATATACAACAGTAAATAGATATAGGTACATGTATGTAATGTAATATAAATTGTGGTCAAATCGAATATAAATTCTATTAAAACTTGTTACCTATTACACTACAAATAACTTCATGAAAAATTACTAACGTCCAATTTCAGTCAATTCCGTATATTATATATGTATTTACTTTATTTTTTCTTCATTTTATTAAATCCTTATTTTATTACAATCACTTTTCATTTCGTGTTTAATTTATGTTCTTAAAGGGTACACATTTTTTGTTTAACAATAAATTATTCTCTTTTTCTTTTTTCGTTTATTTTGAAGGTTATTATTATTATTTTATAGAAAATTGATTTTTCTATTCTTCTACTTTTTTTTTCTGATTTACTTTATTTTTAATTATTTCATGTGAAGAAAAATAATTTTACTGTCGCTTCATAATGCCAGTGTTCAAGTAAGTATGTATATGTAGGTAGGTATGTATACAAATATACTGTTCAATCTGTATGTATGTATATAGTACCTATATAGCCTGTATACATACAGTAACAATATATACAGAATGTAAGTAACTAGTAAGATTGAAATACATATTAAGATATCAGTGTACAATCACGTACAATGTACATAGATACATATTATATAAATATGTAATGTTGGTATAATATATAATTTATACAGACGCTATGTCATCTACATAATAAATTTTATAACATGCATGTAAATAATATGTATGTATTTATGTACAGTGATCACAAAAATTATTTGAGCATAACAAAATTGTTTTCCTTTTTCACCCTCTTCCTGCCTATACTATTTCGCACAAATTTCTTTACATATTTTTCTTAAGGACTTGATATATTATATGAATGGTATGTGTATGAATGAATATGTATGAATGAACTTGAATGGTTATGTATTTTTGTGAATACATATTTATATTTTTTAGCTAAATCCTTTATACTGGAATATGTACCATTTTTATATTCAGCAATCATAGCAGCTTTATTTTTAATACATAGATAATTCACTTTTTAGTGGCATTTTTTTTTTTTTTTATTTTCTAATGCTAACTTAACTTACTTAAAGGTCAAAATAAAATGAATTATTTTCATTATTCATATTCATATTATTGATAAAAATCAGTAAATCGATAAGACTCGTTACTTCTTAGAACACTGCGTAATGTGCACAAATAACTTTTGGGATAAAAATTCATGCATAAATATTTTTTGAAATTCATTATTTTTTTTATTGTATTGTTTGAAAAAATTAGTAGGTATGTACATATAAAAATTTCAAAGAATTACAACTGTTTAAATCAAAGTTATGGTAGTAGGGATTATTCACAAATAATTTTTGTTACCACTGTACAGTTATCTACAAATGACATATACAATATGTAATATCAATATAGAAAATAAATTTATGACTTGCAGAATAAAAAAAAATTTGTTGATTATTTCATTTTGTATTAGTATCCAGTAGTTTTTACTTTTTCATTTCTCCTTCTGTTTCATTAATTACACATTTTCATCAAAATCATATAATAAATATTAAATATTTTGGTATTGTCCATTTTGTACATTATGTACTGTTGTTAACGAAATTTATTGATAATTATGAATATAATGAATGGTAATTAATTTATTATAGGCAGTTTGGATAATCATGTGGATTTCTTCTTCTATTAATACATAATTACAAATAAAATTGTTAATCACTAGGTACATCTATGTAACATGTTTATAATTTAAATATGTAATATTGCATAAATTTTTATAGGTATATAATTACAGAAAAAAATAAATAAATAAATTTGAATGAAAAAATCAATAACATTTTTATTTGTCAGACTAATGTACCATCTTTTACTTCTATCTTAGACAATAATTTTTTTTTTTTTCTAAAAAATATAATTCTTGAAAAAACTAATTTGAAATAAATCTACATCACATTACAATCAAAATCTGGCGAAGTTACATAAATAATATACATACATATATACACATGTTCTTACATATAGATATACATACATACATACATACATAAGTATTTTTATGATATAAATATAAAATGACGATGAATTTGAATAAATTAAGCTTAACTGAAGCTGACCACATTTATTACTATACTATATATTAGCTATTGTATGTTTGATTATATTATATGTACTCATATTTTTATGTAGGTAGGTATGTAGCTAAAAATCTAGAAATAAACAAGTTTGTAATGAAAACATTACTAAAAAAAAAAAAATAATCTAGAAAAGAAAAAAATTAGAATTAAACGACATGGAATGACTTGGACTTGCTTGGACTCATTAATGTCGAACTTGAATTTAAACAAAACTCTCTACAATAGAATAATTTGTTTTAGAATTAAAATTATTTAAATATTTAAATTAAAAAAAGTCAAAAGCACATGTAGATAGGTATATAATAATATCATGTATAGATTCAAATATAAGTATGTACATTTATATAACATATTTTATTGGTATAAGCAAAATGAATATCAATTTATTTTACAACATGAATACAAAGACACACTACTCATATTCACATATTATTTATGTACATCATTATATACATATTATGTATATACTATATACATACCTTCATTTTATATAATTTTATTTTTTAAGGTATAGGCGTAGCTATACTATTACATATTAATTACATACATATCATATTATCAGATATACTATACTTATGATTTAAGTCTAAGATGAAGCATGAAACGAATACATTACCTAATAAGAAAATAATAAAATAATTCTGTATTTTAATTTCAATATTATTTTTCTCCTATAAGTTATGCTCTGCTATCGCTATGAGTCTATGACATCATTGCATTTGATATTTTTTAAATTATTGGCTAGATATGTACATGATTTTACATTAATATAGACAAATGTACAATCAACTAATACGATACGACTATACGAGCTATAATATGTTATGTGTATATATATATATATCTATATACTGTCTATACCGCGTGTATATATCATCATACTTCATACTACTTGTGAAGTAAAAATGTACCTACACCTACCACCTTTATACATGTAAAATAATATGTAGATAATTTTTAATACAATCTATACCTGCCAATAATAATTGAATATCTAATGCATGCATAGACAAGAATTTTTTTATGAATAAAAAAAAAATTCAGAAAGAAAAGATTATAATGTATGTATGTAATAAAATGTAATTGAGATGATTTTTTTTCTTTTCAATCATAAATTAGGTAAATAAAAAATAAAATTTAACTCAAGGTCGTATTAAAGTGATACATATTAAATCTTAGATGAGATGTAAAAAAAAAACTGTTTCAACATATTCACATGGTTTTCATGATTAATAATAAAAATAAAAAGAAAAAAAATTTTTAAACATTTTACATTATTTTATTGATATCATCATGAGTAAATAAGAATTTAATAGAAAAATGAAAAGAAAAAAATGATTTTTAGCTGACCTATATCAATACTTACGATTTTTTGCGCAAGTTAAAAAGTTCAAAAAATGGATTTTTTTTCACAGAAATGTGATGAGTGAGTAGTAATAAAATAACACGTTATTTTTTTCTTTAATGCACATAATGTACACATTCACATGTACTTATATAAATATATGTGTATGTGATACAATTATACAATGATATATGTACCTATTTATATAATTATATTAAATTACAAGTAATGTTAATAAAAATGTGGTGTGGTGTGGTGTGGTTGCCCATGCCATTGCCATGCATTCTTATCTCAAAATTTTCTTTCTAATATAAATACATATATAAATAAATATATTACGTTACGTACATAATTTCTATAAAAATTAATTAACATCTAAATCTAAATTATGTTTTATAATTAATCAATATTGATTATAAGTAAAAAATAATTTCTAACAATCACAAGATGATGTATAAAGTTTAAAGAAAATGAAAAACAAGGAAAAAAATTTAAAAAAGAGCGTGCACTCAAATGGCGTTCCTACACGCGCACACTATTCCAAAATGCAAAATAGATATACCAGCATTCTTTATTAAAAAAAAAAAAAGTATGCATGTATGAAATACATATGTAGATGTATCCAATATAATATACCACATGTGTACTCATGTAGATCTTTATATATATATATATATAAAAAAAAGAAAACAGCCTTGCAATGGAAAATTTTCATACTACATTTATGTGGTTTTTTTTTTGTTTTTTATGTATATTACATGATATACATATATTATTTAAAAAGCTATAGTTTTATCTTAATCTTAATCAAATAAATTAATAAAAATGAAAAGAATGAATAAGTCTAATTTAAATTTGAAGATATAATTTTTTCTGATTTATATTATTTGGAAATTTCAGACTTACTTCCATCACAATGCGACCAATTTGTTGGCCATCAGCACTCATATCAAAATATACTTGAGGAATACCCATTTTATTTTTAGCAAATCCACGAGAACACAATAATCCAAAAATTGATGACTGATGATTTTTTACTGCACTTGAACAGGTATTCACTACTTTCCGGTTTAAATGAATTTGTCTTTGAATTTGAGTTTTAATGGCGATATTAGCTATATTGACGTTACAGATAGAACTTATTGCTGTTACTCCTTGACAGACTTGCCGGCAAATACTTATTCCATGAAAGGCCATTTTATGTGAAAATTCAAAATTGTGAATATGGAAGTGAAATGAACAATTCAATTTAAAAAATGTCTTAAGTCTTATATGAAAGAAGAGTGATGACGATGACGAAGAGTGAGTGGAATGAACTATGATGATGATTGTGAACGCCGCTCGGCTAATCGAATCAGCTTCAGCTATAAAATAAAACATCATATTCACAATGTCATATTCATATAGTGGAGTCAATAAAGACAAAAAAAGGCAATTTCAGGAAGTCCTCAGAAACAGCTCCGATTTTGATAATTTTTTTTTATATTATTCAAAGTCAGAAACTCGGAGCTGTTTCTGAGGACTTCCTGAAAAAAACCTTCGTTGACTACATTAATAAAAAATAAATATAATATATTTGTTCTTTACTTCTATTTCTATTCTATTTCTGAATTAACACTCATGAATGAAGAAGAAGATGAAAGAATAATACAATATGATAATATGAATATGATAATTCGACTTCTGTGAATTCACCACAGTTTCATACTTACAGCCATCGCACAATTCCAGCAACAACTACAGCGTATCGCCGAAAGTTCGCAATTCGAGCGACAACCACAACGTAACAACATGAATTTTACATTTTTTGCTTCTTGCGAATAGATTACTACTACGGCAAAATCCAGGTCGTGAATGGCTTGTTGTCGGTGAAAAGTAGAATAGAATCTATTTGGGCGACAGCGGCAGCGTAAAGTTCAGCGTAATAAGTCCCATTTAATTACTGTGGACGTGTGCGAATTCACACTTTTTCTTACTTTTCCCTATGGTACTTTTTCAGGTGTGCGAATTTAATTTATGCAATTTTCGTCAATTTTAAGTAAACAGGAAGCTGTTATCAAAATTTGTTTTCAAAAATAATTGTCGTTTGAGTTTTACTATTTATAAAATTCATTATTTTATTCTTTTTAAAATTATTATTCTTGATTGAAAATTCAATGTTTACCATTTTTTTGTCTTCCATTTTCACTTTTTTTATATTTCTTGGAATTTTTCACAGAAAATTTTTTCAATTTTTAACGTTTTAATTTGAATAGTTGAGATAAACACCTTTATCAGTGAACAAAACAAAGTAAGCAACTGTCAAGTACAAGTCTACTATTTTTCCTACTTTTCTTTTGTATTCACCAAAGTAAGTAAGATTCTCAGTTCGCCTACAGCCTGTATACGCTCTATACTATTTTCAGAAATTGAAGTCAGTACAGGCAAGATAGGCATGCTTTTCTATATTCTTTCACATTGCGTTTGTATAAATCTGTCTCGTGTGTGGGGTGATCAGATCTCAATTTCAATCAAGACAGAGATATATTATTCAGAATTTCCTACAAAATATTATATGTGAAGTTATCAGAAACTCATCGGGTAACTTTTTCCATAAGCACAATACTGACTTCGATTTCTGAAAATAGTATAGTTGTCGCCGGAATTGTGCGATGGCTGTTACAGCTTGCATTTTGCATTTACATCATTTCGTTTGAAATTCACCACAGTGTCATACTTACATAATTTCATTTTGAATTCACAATTTCTAGTACTTATTTTTTTTGACATTTTCTATCTTTTTATTATTCCATTTCCATTCCATTCCATTCCACTTTGTTCAACGTGCAGCCGAGCTATTTATATTAGTATTAGCTTATTTTTATTTTGTTACATAACCTTAAAACAGCATGTACACTCTATACCTGTACACGCAAAATTCAAAACTCAAGTTTTCGTTTTCTGAAGTTAACCTAAATATTGATTCACAATCTACTTTTGTTTTTATTGATTGCTTTGCTGGGGATAACCAGGGATAACGGAATACCGCCTTCGTTACTGGCTAGGCTAGCGGCTAGGGTTACTGTAGCGTGTTCGGTCTTCGGTGTTCTTGTTAGCTCTGGTTCTGGTTGAACTGGTTGCGTTGAACATGGTTGAACTAATGACTATTCAGCTATTCAGTATTCACCCACCAGTGTAGTGTAGTGAGCTAGTGACTATTGACTAACCTCTAACTCTAACCTTTATTTTATGTTACAAATTACAATTTACAATAGTTGGTGAATGTGAAATGTGAATTGTGAGTGTGACATTGATTTAGTTATCAAAAACGGAAATCCAATCTTATTAAAATTAAATTTTAATAAAATCCATTTATCAATCAGCAAATATATCAAGTGAAAAATAAATATTGCATAAGCATTGTTGCAATATTAATTTTTATCATCGCTTTCGTTTACGTATTTTTTTAATATTCAACAATCCATTCACAATTGCGTGAATTTTTGCAGTATAACAAAACATTGGCTTTTGGGTTTTGGCATGGCTTTTGGCTCATCATTTCCTTTCCGTTTCCATCTGTCAATAAATTAAAATAAAAATTTGTCGGTCATTTGGTTGGACATTTTTTTTCTAGTACATTACATATAAAATAATTATAATTTCTGTAATTTTAACAAACTGTGCGTAGTTGGTACATCGTACGTAAATTATAATAATTTACTGCTCTTGCTCATGCAAATTGCAGTAAAGTGTGTGTGTAATTTGATGTAATATAGATTTTCTTTTTACTCCTATTCATAATACTCTATTACTATTCTATATTGAGATTAAATTTTTTCTTCAAAAAAATCAATACTTAAAATCAAAAAATACACGATTTTAAATTTATAAATTTGAAAATTGGACATATTAGAAACAGAAAATATGTCGTATAGTGGTCAATCAAATCCGCCTTGGCAAAGGAATACTTTGGGGAATGCCGGCCAACCAACGGGACTACAAAATCAAATGGGAATGTCAAATCAGGCTCTGCAATTTCAGAATCAATCAATATTTGGTCAAAATATGAATATGGGGCAACAACCAAACCAATCACAAAATGTATTTTCGCAGTATGGAAGTGGAGGAGGTGCAGCAGCAAATCAAATACTACAAGCACCGCCAGCACCACCATTCTCAGCAGTTTCCTATCCTCAGCAAGGATCAAGAAATGTAAATTCATTGATGAATCAATCATCTAGCGGACCAACTCACTCTCAGAATCAAATGAATTACAATTCTATCGGAACGGTGACTAAAATTCATAACGATTGCGGCTTTGTGGATGACGAAGTATTCTTTCTTAAAAATGTATGCAAGGGTGGTATTCCAAAAATTGGTGATAGAGTGCTTGTTGAAGCAACATTTAATTCGAACTCACCATTTAAATGGAACGCAACAAGAATTCAGATTGTTCCGTCTTCAAATAGTGGAAGTGGCGGTAATTCAAGTAAATCAAGAAATCACCCACCACCATTAATGAGTGCCAATATTAATCTAAATATAAAAGGAGGATCAGTATCAAATTCAGGGTATAATGCTGTACCACCTCCCAATGAATACGGAAGAAATTTGCCTCAAGGGCAAAGAAGATCTACTCCACCTCCACCTAGAATGTCTCCTAAACGTCATGGTGCAAGGAGAGATTCGAGACATCGAGAAGATGTAAGAGTTTTAGAAATAGATTTTCATTATTGAAATTTTTTAAGTTATTAAAATTTTATGCAACATTGTACAGGATGAAATTGAAAGAAAAAAGAGACGAGAAGAACGTGAAAGAGAAAGGGAACGTGAGCGTGAACGTGAAAGGGAACGAGAACGCGAACGAGAACGAATTCGTGATAAACGTGATCACAGTTTAGAAAGACGAGAACGAGAACGAAGCCCAATCAGGCGTCCATCACCAAAACGAAGACGTACACGAACAATACCTCGTTACATGGTTCAAATTCCAAAAATATCTTTAAATATGTAAGTTCTGTAAAGATTTTTAAATATGAAAAATCCAATAATTCCCTTCCATCTCTAGACAAGAGGCTGATGTGCTTGAATTACGTCGTCGTTATAACAATTTATATATTCCATCAGACTTTTTCCATACACAAATAAAATGGACCGAAGCTTTCACTCCTGATAAACCATTTTCAATTCGTCGTCCTTGTTCTTTTCATATAATGCACAAATCTGTTGATATTCCAAAAGATCTTAATATACCAGCAGATCCTCCAGATGCAAATTATTTATACAGTGCTAAAGTTATGTTAATGGGCGTTCCATCTATGGCCGAATTTTATGAAAAATGCTTGTCAGAAGATAAAGATCGTGATGATGATCGTGATTACGTTCATCCTTCACGATTAATTAATTTTTTAATTGGAGTTCGTGGCAAAAATGAAATAACTGCTATTGGAGGACCTTGGAGTCCTTCATTAGATGGAGAACATCCAGAATCTGATCCAATGGTATTAATTAAGACAGCAATTCGAACATGTAAAGCATTAACAGGAATTGATCTATCAACATGTACTCAATGGTGAGTATTACATAAGCAACATTTTAGAAATTGAAATTTTGCTGAAGTAGTTTTTGGTATCATAACAATTAAACTTACAACGAAAATCGTTGATGTGAATAAATCAATCAAATAGCTAAAAAAAATTTCTGTTATGATTCCAATTACCTCTGCAATTTTTTCACAATTTTACATTTAAAAATAAATATATATAAATTTCCCATTTTTATCTATTTTTTTCATAATTTTTTATTATTTATTATTCACAATTAAAATTATAAAAGAAATTCTTTTACAGGTTTGTTTCTTCTCCTCTCAAAATATAAATAACACAAATAAAATGTTTAAATTAAAAAAAAAAAAAAAAAAAAAAAATTCTAAAGAATTTTCAGCGCAAGGCGAAATTGTCTTCATTATTTTCTTTTTCTTTCTTTTCCATGTTAAACTACTCACACTCCCATACACATTTGATGCAAAATGCCCAAAAATATGTCAAATAAAATAAAATGCAAAATATGTGTGTGTGCACTACTGCTACTGCTACTACTTGCCTGCATACCTAGGTATCGTTTTTTGGAGCTTTATTATCGTCGATCAGAAACTGTACAAAAGGGACAAGTGATTCCAGCAAGAGTTGAAACCGTCGTCATATATTTGCCAGATGTTAATTCATGTGTGCCAACACATCTCGAATGGGATAATTTACAGCGCATCTATAAACAAGGACTAGAACGAGCATTGAATCCAGATATAGTGAATGCTTCTGATGAGAATAATTCCTCTCACAACAGTAATAGTTCAACAAATGCAGCTGTACAAGAGACAACAAAACGTGCTGCAACGAACAATACAAATAATGATGAATATCAACCGGGACAACAAGGAGCCGCAGGAGAAGAAGAAGGAGATATTGACAAGGCATTGGAATTATATTTTAAGAAATCAATAATTAGTTTTAAGTTACCCTTTTTTGCTGTGTGGTAATCATATCATGGGCTAATCGAAAATTTTGTTATAAACAAAATTTTCAAATTCCTTTAGTCTCTACTTGTAGTTAATTTCAAATTTATTGACTTTTTTATATTTTCTGCTGTTTATTGTTACTGCTGGTGTTGCATGTTACGACAGAAAAGAAAATCAAGTCAACAAAACAGCAAATTCCAATATGTCGTTTTATTTTTTATTTTATTATTAAAGTTCTGTTCTAAAATATTTATACAATTTTCAAGGTTTGCAGGTATTATAAAAAATAATGCAAAATTAAATAATGTCTTTACTTTTAAATTTATCAAATTTCTGTTATTCATTATTTGAAATATTTTATGCAATGAAAATTTATTTAAATCGAATATCAACTGTTTAGAGCCAAGTCTTAAATAAAATATATTATGAATTAAATGTTTATGAAAATTTCTTTGTATAAAAATATTTCAAAGTAAAAAAATACAAAAGAAAATTAAAAACAAACAGAAAATATCTTCAAAAATGATATATTTATCTACAAACATTTAAAATAATATTAAATATTTATATTTCAGGATAAAAAAGAGCCAACACATCATTCAAAATTAGATCCAAAGGCAATGAAAGTTCAAGAATTACGTGATGAACTCGAGGCCAGAAACTTATCATCAAAAGGTGAATATGATAATAATTTGATAAAAAACCGTTGAAAATTTGTTCATTTCAAAGGTCTTAAACCACAATTAATCGCTCGTTTAGTGAAAATATTGAATACAGAGAAGTCAGAAGAGGGAGAAAAAGAAGACGCGACTGTTTCTGATACAGTTAAAGCAGAAGGAGACGAAGATGAAACGCAACAATCTGCTGATAACGATCAAGTAGGAGATGATACTATGGAAAATATGGACATGAATGATATGGTAATATTGGATGAATATGATTCGACTAAGAATCGAGATACTTCTCCAGCGAGGAAGGTATAGAACTTTTTTTTTTTTTTTGAAAAATAATGAAATTTTTGAATAAAAAAATATATTGTATACATTTAATTTCATAGGATGGTCCGAAAGTGTTAGATGAAAAAGAAAAACGACAACTGGAACGTCGTTATCAGTTACCAGATAATCCTCATGTAATTGTTCATCCATCAAAAACAGCAAAATCCGGAAAATTTGATTGTATCACAATGTCATTATCGGTACTATTAGATTATAGACCAGAAGATACAAAAGAAAGATCATTTGAAGTATCTTTATTTGCCGAGTTGTTCAATGAAATGATAATGCGTGATTTTGGATTTAATATCTATAAAGAAATCGCTTTAATTCCAGAGAAATCAAAAGATAAAGAAGATGTATCTGCGGCGACAACGGCAACGGCAACGTCTGCAAGTCCTCAAACATCATCAAACAAGAAAACCGGAGCAGAGGATCAGAAAAATGAAAACAATGAAACTGAGAATAATAAAACTAAAGAAAATGACGATACAACAAATAATAAAAAAGAAAATAATGAAAAACAAAAATCAAATAATGAATCCGAATCAAAATCGACAACTGCTACTAATGCGATCACTAGTGAGAAAAAAGTTTCAAAAGACCGTGAACGAGAACGAGAAAAAGAAAAGGAACGTGAAAAAAGTTCAAAGCGTCCATATGCAGAAACCGAGGATGATGATTATTCAATTAAATCTGGCGATAAGAAACGACATCGAAAAATGATTATTGCAAAACACGAACTACTATTGTCTTTTGTTTATTTCGATACCACACACTGTGGTTATATATTCGAAAAAGATATTGAAGATCTTTTCTACATTTTAGGACTAAATCTATCAAGAAATCAAGTACGAAAACTTTTAAGTAAAATTATATCAAGAGATGCACTCTATTACAGGTTTGTTGTAGTTTTTAATTAAAAAAAAAACACAAATTACAAATTATATATGTATATTTTTTTAATTTCCATCAGAAAATTAACTGATAAAGTAAAGGAAGATGAAAATAATGATGCAACAGCTGTTGTAGCAGTTCAAGATTCTAATACAGAATCAGATGCATTGGTAGATATTAGTCAATTAGCTAAAGGTAATCGAGCACTTTTACCAAAATTCAATATAATTTTACAAAATGACGAAATCAATCAAAATAAAAAACGAAAATTGAGAAATGATAATAGTGAAGAACAAAATAAACAGTCAGAAAAAGGTATACATAGAGAAAAGTAGATAAATTTAAGACAAAATTCTTAATCATTTTTTACATTTATTAGATATGGTATTCTATAACGGGGGTCTAGTTCATATTGGTAAATTAATTGATCAAATGAAACGTTCCGAAAAAGCTCGTGAAGAAATTGAAGAGTTATTAATCGATTTGAAAAAACAAAATGCTGATTTGCACGCGAGTAATACAAAAGCAAGCAATAAAATTAAAGATTTACAATCTGAAACAAAAAGTCTCAATCGAAAATTGTCTGATGCTGAACAAAATATTTCATCACTTAACGTGAGTTTTTTTTCTTCAATTTTCAAATGAATTTTTTAAAAAAATGTATATATTTTTATTTATTTTTGAATTGCAGAGAAAGTATAATGAATACTATGGTGTACTTTCAAACATATATGATAAAGTTTCTCCAATTTTTAAAAGTGAACGAAGTTCTAAATCAGAGTAAGTATAATGAAATTTTTTTAATTGTAAGCCCAAATTTCTGGATATTTTTGAACCTAAATCAAAATGTTTTTTATAATTTTTTTACTAATAACAGACGTGATAGAGAGAAGGATAGAGAAAAGGAAAGAGATCGTGATCGTGATAAGGAAAGAGATCGTGGTACCGATAGAGAAAAGGATAAAGATGACAAAGATCGTAAAGATAATGATCGTCGTAGCAATGGCGGAGAAAAGGAAAAAAATAAAGAAAAAGATGAAAATAAGGAAAAAGAAAAAGAACAACATTCTGAAAAAGAAAAAAATAAAGATGAAAAAAATCTTGGTGATCGAGAGCATAATAATAAAGTTAAGAAGGATGATTGTAAAAATCAACGATCAGAAGAAGATTCCAATGCCATCAAATCGAATGAAGGCCATGATAATAAAGAAAAAACTGAAGATGAAAACACCGAAAACGAAAAAGAATCAAAAGAAGAATCCAAGGATAATGTTATTAATGAAGCCGAAATTAAGCAAGAAAAATAAATGCTAGGCAGAAATTATTAATACTTTTCTTAAATGAATATTAAATCACGTTTTATTTTAAATCTATAATTTTAAATGTATCTAACCATTAAATAAAATTTAAATTTACTTAAATAATTCATAATTTTTCTTCGTTATTTTATTAATTAAATTCATAAATTATTGATAAATACAACGAAAATTTGAAAATTAAATCATTTTTCTCTTTAAAATACAAGTCTCACTGTGTTCTTTTCTATTGTTCTTTTCTGTGACCTTAACCAAAAACACTAGAATATATTCTAGTGTTTTTGCCTTAACTAACTTCTAATGCCCGCTTTCATTATTCATTGCCTATGTGCTCCTCCTTTTCAGTAGAATTCTTCCCATAGCATGTACATTTCTAAAGCAATGTAAACATTGGAGTGGCAGTTGAGATTGTAACGTAAATCAGGTCGTTAAATTGTAAACAAATGTAAATAATAAAAGTAATATTGAAAGATTATAAGTGAAAAATAAATTCGTTTTGTGAAATATCACCTTATGTAATAATAAGTTTTTTTCAAAATGCAGATTTTTGGTATATGACCCATATACATGTATGTATATTGTTCTATAGTATGAATGTATGTATTATAGGCTTTTCCGAAAATGCAGGCTGCACTGTGTATTCTTTCGTATCTTAAAAATAGTACTAAAACAGTAATGTGGAGTCTGCAGGAATAAGGCAGCGCTGTAAATGCAATGGTTAAGAGTTTTCATTTCTGACATTTTGCATTTTCGAACGAAAAATTGGATGATAAGTGATAACCAACAATAATAATTATAATATTGAAAAATAATGTGTTCGATGTGTATTGTACAATTTTATTTATTGAAAATATGAATTTTAACCTCAATTTTAATATACTTACTTAAGTAATTTTTCAATATCTTCACTTGAATCGGACATTATAAAGAATAAAACTTTTAAAACCAATTAATACAATTAATGCAACAAGTTCGAAATCCCAAAATTATTTTTTTATTATTTTAAAAAATTGTTTTTGTTTTATTTTATTTTTGTAAAAAATTTATGTACGTACAATCTAGCTATTGTAAAGAATGAAGTGGTAGATAACTTCGACAGTACACTTGTCAGTAGCATATATGCGCAGTGTTTCAAATCACGCTGCTTATTTGCGTTAAGATCTTTCAGGCCTGTTTTGCATTTTATAGTTTTCGAACGTACTGCATTGCAGTGCAAAACTTATCGAACGCTCTGCTTTTGCAGTTAATAGTTTTCGAACGAACTGCTAAAAAGATCTAACTTAGAACTGAATTTACGAAAAGGCCTATGTAGTAATTTTTTTTTTTCAAACTTAAAATTTAACAATTTTAAAATTATACAAAGTTAAATGAAACATGATCTGAATAATTTTGAGGTCGTCTTTCAAATACATACATATATCCAAAATATTTAGATGATTCTGAAAATTATGTATGTATTAATTTTGAACGGGAATGACACAAAATCCCCGACGACAAAATCTCCGAATTTTAAAGCGACAATGTAAAGAAATTATAACGTTTAATATATGACGTCATTTAGGTCGTTCGAATATAAGTAAATGCAAAGATAACAATAGTTTCACCTCAATAGATTTTCCCTTTAGTGTAAGTGGTAATTTTTCCAAAAATCACACACTCAGACTCACATAAATGATACAGATCGAAAAAGATTCATCAAAAATGCAGTAGACTTGACGACAGCTACTTCTACATGTTAAGCATGCTGTGAAGTCGAAAGTCGAAACCCAATTTGAACGAAGTCACTCCATCGAATGTAGAAGCGGCATAACTCATTACAATAAAGTAATTAAAAAAAATAAAAAAAAAATATTCTAATGGACGGGAAAATATTTTATTTATTTCAAATAAATTAATTACAAAATTTCATATACGATTAAACTAAAAAAAAAAAAAAAATGAATATTGCCATATACTATATTGCTTACTTTTGAATGTGAAAAGAAAAAAATAAAAATTCATTTTCAAATGCATGTAGTAAAAGTAATTGTAATAAAATTATTATAACTTTTTTTGTTTTGCTTTAATTTAGTAAAATTGGAATGTAATCTTTCAATTTTTATTAAAAACAATTATTTATGATATCGATTAAAATTGTTTGCAATAATTTTTTTTAAATGTTTTTGTTTTATCAAATTATGTTATGTATTTAAATTAAAAATATATATATTTGAACATTAATATAAAACGAAAAATTGTGCTCTTAATTAAAATGAAAATAATTATGCTAATTTGTTTAATAAAATCATTTCAGAATTGAATTTAGAACTGAAATAAAATTCTGTATTTAATATTTTAATTAATGAGAGTAATCTAGAAGCAAAAGTACAAGAATGTAATAGGTATATAAGGGAAAGTTCTGTCATTTTTGAACGCGTGCACTGTTATGCGATGTGGATCCTTAGCAACAATTCTGATCCGACTGAAACCAAACCAAGCATTTTAATGTGATCCAAAGCAGTAGTCTGATGAATTCCAAGCTTGAAGTCAACTTTTGTGAAAGTAGCGTGAGATTTGTCCTGATCATACTGCGTAGCACTTCGTCATTGACATAATATGATTGCCTTTCTGATTTGGGTTCATATTTCAAAGAAGAATCACCCGAACGAAATTTCGCAAACCATCTTTGGCATGTACGAGTTGTTACTGCGTGCTGCGTCCTCTCCAAACATGTCACACAATTTTTTTTTTTTGCCTTCATCGCGTTATTCCCTTTTTGAAACTCATACAATATACAATATCTTAAATGCACTTTTCCTTCACTCATGTTGACAGTTTTACAAGTTTAAAAAACTGACTAAAATACGAAAAAATATGTATAAATCAAAACTATTTAAACCGGTTTCAGTCGAATCAGAATTCTTGATAAGGATCGGCAACGCATAAAAATGTACGTGTTTAAAAACAATAGAGCTTTCCCTATTACCACCTTATACCTAATATTTCCAAACTTTAATTTTCAATTTTACAGCAGAATTTTATCTTAAATTTTGAGTGTTACAAAACTGTTTTTGTTGCCCTCCCTCAATCAATCAATAAATGCACATTGAAAAACTCACTAACGCCTTTCCTTCAAATTTAACAAAAATTTTGAGTTATCATTGCTTTCGCTTTTAGGTTACTCCACTCTCTAATATGATGTGTGTATATTATATATATCTCACAATACACAGATAATTTTTTAAAATTATATATAAAGAAGAATTTTAAAAAAAATTTCTAACTCACATTTAGCGATGTTAGCATAGTTTTTTTTATATTTATAAAATAATATACGAATATAAGCAAGTTAAATTGAAGAATACATATACAAGTTTCAAAAGCGCTTATATTGTGTGTATTCATCATTATTATTATTAAAACTAATTTTACAATAAAAATGAAATTATTCATCAAATTTTGATTTTAAATTCTCAAAAAATTATTGTCTCATACAAAAATGTAATCAAAATGTTCTTCGTTTGATTTGAAACAGAATTCTCAATCAATTTAGTTTTTCTTTAATAACTGAAATATTTATCAAAATAGACGTAATCGCTTTTGGAACTATCTACATATACTCGTATATTCCTCAATTATTGTGAGATTTTCCTTAAAAAGAAAAATAAATCAAATATCAGAAAATTCAATTATTTTTCTCAACCCATATTTACAAAAAGAATCCAGCAAATAAGGAGAGATTTGAATTTTTATTCCAGCAAATTATATTTTTTAAATCATGCCTGCTTACACAATTTACTTCAATATTAAGTAAAATTTTATCATTAAGTAAAAAGTGATCATAATTAAGTAGCTCAATTAAGTAAAAGCTACTTAATTTTTCTTCTACTTGTTGATCATGATCCCATTAATGGCAAAATTACAAAACATGCGACGCAGCACTTGAGTCGCTTGATTTAGTTGTTTTTAGAACAAGCAAGAAAAATCGTTGCTTCTTGTCTGTTGCAATGTACACTTTATTTACTTCGTCCGTCGTTCGTAAAGGCTAAACAATTCAAAAGTCGGACTTGGTCGTAGCAAAATTAAAAAATTTTGATTTTTTGAAACGTGTCTTTAAGTTTGACAACTAAGTTTAATGTGTGTAAAGTTGAATTATCAAATTTTCAACAATATTTTAAATTGTGATCTTGTGGTGTACGGATGGAACTATTTCATAAAGAGGAAGAGTAACGAAAAACAAAATATTTGACGAATACATAATAATTAATTAATAATATTCTTCCGAATAAAGTCTATGATAAAGTCGAAACATTAGTTGCAATGTCTGTAAAGAACTTATTTAAACTTGTCTGTCAATCAGTCGTCAGATATATCGTGTGGACCTTTACTAAACCTATTTAAAAGCATTATGCCGATTCTACATTCAATGCAGTGACTTCAACTTCGATTTTGATTTAATGGTTATGTATTAGAACTTCTACATTCAATGCAGTATATATTTGACAGCTACTTTTACATGTTAAGCATGCTGTGAAGTCAAAAGTCAAAGTCCAAGTTGAAGTCACTGCATTGAATATAGAAGCGGCATTAATTAGGTTTGGCTGCCAAACCAAATTAAATAAAACAAAACGTATTTAGATATTATAATTTTATCATTACATACATATATCTGTCCTGTCCTGAGTTGTTACTTTGTCTATATTTAAAACTTCCACATTTTTTTTTTCATTATCGTTTTCCATGTTATGTGTGGTCTACTAGATAATTTCTTTAATAATTTTATAATTACGAATAGAGAATTTTACTTAATGATAAAGTTATATTTCACAATAGTGTAAAATATGTAAGCAGTATTAGGCCGCGTGCAGACTAAGAGCGTAGCGTATTTTTCCGAGCGTAAAAGTCAAATCAATTGTTTCTTATCATATTGCGCTTGCGCATACTGCAAGCATAGCGTAAAGGTAGAACTATAATCGACATTGCTGACATAACAAACATAAGAAAAAATAACGAATGTTAAAACGTAACATTTGGTTAACTATAATAACATAGATAACATACTAAACATAAGCAATACGAATTTCACAAAATGAGCTTATGGCTTATGTTACGCTCAGTTACGCTACGGCTCTTAGGTGTCGAACTGATAGTTCAGTTTCGTTCGTTAGTTCCGTCGTTTTTATTTTATTTTTTAAGATATTACATAATACTCTTTGTATGTCATATGAAGTTATTCACATTGAAAAATAAAAAACGAACGAAACGAAGCTTTCAACAAACAAACAATCTGTCAAATAATTGAAAAAATAAAAGGTACTATGTGTCTGTCAATAAACACTTTCCTTTCATTTGTTTCATTTAACGAGGCAAATAGCTAACACCAAACAGAACAAACCTATCTGTTCAAACCTTTATTCTTTGATTTTATTTTTTTTTTTTTTTTTTTACCTTTTTTTTTTAAATAATCTGAGCACATATTTTCTCTTTTATATATTTGAATTATATATATTAATGTGTACATAGTATTTTCATAGATCTATGTATTTATATAGAGAGTTTATTTATTTTGTAAATAATTTATAATTTTTATTTTCATTTACTTATAGATTTTTTTTATATTATTTATTATATTTATGAATTGCACAAATTTATTTTTATATTACCTGTTCCTGTTATTCGTTAGGCTCTAGACAGACATCTAGTATCGATACCATGGTATAAACAATACTAGCATGATGACAGACATGTAATCTAGTATAAACCTAGTATCATTTGACATATTTTGTGAATTTTGTTGTAGTGTCATATAGAAAATTTATATTTGCATTATATTATTTTCAACTTAATGCCTACTATGCCTACTAATTACTTTCAACTTGATGCTAAAACTAATGTAAAAACTAATTTTTATAATTTCCGCAGCATTAAAATGGCGCTACGTTTAGTAAATTTTGTGAATACTAGATTCATACTAGACAAATCATGCTGGTTTCAATACCACGTTTATACCAGCTTGTTTTCCTGATATAAAGCTAGTATAGGGTGTCAGACATGTAGTATTTTTTTTTTTTTTTATTTTATTAAAATATACATATATACATAAATGTATATAGTATATATTAAGTGCACGCGGATACTCAGTCCATCAGTAATTTTATGTCAGATATACATTATTATCCAGTTTATCATCAGTAATCAGTTACTGGTGTACATTGCTGATGGGAAAAATTATTGATCGACTTGGGCAAGAGTAGTGCGCTGGCTGGGGTTCGAACCGTGATCTCAAAGATCGCAAGACCGACACACAACCATCGAGCTATTCAAGCCCCAGACATGTAGTATGGCCAATACCATGGTATCGATGCCACGTTTATACCAGATGTCTGTCAACTGCCTTATTGAATTTGTTATTTTATTGATTTATTAATTACATATTTTTTTATTATATATTTTTTTTAATTTGTAATATTGTATATTATAGATTTTATATAATTCATTTTTACATTATGTACTTTATTTATTTATTTTTTATGTACTTTTTACTTGTTTTTTTTGTTTTTTTCTTTTAATATTTTCTATTGAATTTGTATTTATTTTAAATATGATTGGAAATTTTATAAAAATATGATTTTATAATATGTACATATAAGTACATAATATTAAATTTTTTCTTTATTTGTATACATATGGTACATTTATTTTTTATTTTTTTTTTCTTTGAATTTTTATTTATTTATTTACTTTGTCACTATGTATTAATAATTTTCACATTTTAAATACAGATTAGGTACTATTTTTTTTTTTTTTTTTTTTTTTTTTTTAATTAATAAGTTAATAATTACTGATTCATATTACCAGACACACAAATATAATAATGATGCCTATTACACGGATCCAACCAACCAACCAACCAAATTGTACAATCCGAACCGGCTAGAGTTTGACTAATATGATAGATAATAAACGGCACCAAATCAATGATCATTCTTCCCATTCATTTCATTCATGTGAAGGAAAGAATAATCATTGATTTGTTTCTTTGTGTGTGTGGGGTGTGACTATCATATAAAATTATGGAATGTGATTGACAGACCAATTTTCATGTTATAAACTCAGTTGACAAACTATATAATATGTATTGGCACAATCTAGATGGTTGTTTGGTCTGTCTGTGGTACAAGCAGCATAATACATAAGATGGAAAACGAGTCAATAGGCATTTTCATCAGTAAATTTTATTGAAATTATTTATGGTAAAATTTTTTATTGAATTTATAATTTATACATGATGTGATGGATCTGCAAAGCTATGTAACTAATAGAAAAAACATTAAAATTTATCGTAACTTCATGTAAGTAATACATGCTGTTATTAGACTTTGCTCAATATTCAATTTTCATGTATAATCATAATTTTATTCAAATGCTTATTGACAAGTCTTTAGGTGTATTATGTATGGATGCATGTTATGCATGTATGTATTAATATTATATATGTATTTTATTTCATGTTTATTGCATATTAAATTTATTAAATTATTTACTGTGGTTTTTTTTTTTTTTTAATGATTATTTCAAAAAATGATGAAAATAAATTATATTTATGTGTGTATGTAGATGTGTATTATTTTTTTAATTATCTAAAGATAAAATTTATCTAAAACTATAAAATTTTATATTATGTAAATATACATTATTTATACATACATATGAGCAGGATTATATCAAAAAGCGATATGTCCGTCCATTTTGTTCAGAATTGAAATAATTGTTGTTTGGTATAGATATCAAATAAAAGCTGAGAAAGCTGAGAATGTGCTCTGTTATGTTGATTTGAATTAAAATTTTGTTTTAAAACATTTTTTTTTTAAACAAAATTTTAATTCACATCAACAGAGCAGAGCGTATTACGTATGTATTTCCAGTTTTCATTTGATAAATATCAAACACAATTTCAATTCTAAACAAAATGGACATGTCACTTTTTGATATACCTAATGCTCTTCATACTTATATGTAATAATCAAAATCATTAAAATAAAATTAGAAAATACATTACATAGTACATTAAATATAAATATAATTTCAAAATAAAAAATAAAATTTAAATAAAATAATTATTGTAATGTAGTAATTCTAATAGAGATTATCATTATTATTATTTTGTTTATAAACAAAAATATTATTATAATGTAAGTACATACATATAAAGTAATTTTTTTTTTTAAAAATATTAGATATTAGCAAGAGATATTTTAATGATATTTTATTTTTTGTATTTATTTTTTGTATTTATTATTTTTTTAAATATTAGTATATATTTGCTTTTTTTCTTTTACTTATTACAGTCTTAAAATTTCTATTGTTATTTTGGACAATTTTATTTTATATTTTTTAAAAATATACGATGGACAATTTTTATACATACATACATATTATATAGATATCATATTTGCTTCATTTATTACATAATAAATATATTTGTTTTTGTTTTTTTTTTTATTTTATTTTTATTTTCATATTATTATTTTTAGTTAATTTTTTTTTTATATTTTTTTCTTGTTTTTTTTTTTTTTTTTTTTGATTAAAAATAAATTTAATGTCATAAAATATATGCTCGTATCTATTTAAATGTAGGTAATGTAATATAATGTAGGTATCTTAAGATTTTAATGTGTATAGTATAGTATTTAATTGAATTATATATGTAGTAATTTATGTATATTGTATAATGTAATAATAAATTTATTTAAAATTTGTTTTGTTTTTAATAGTATAAATTATAAATTATTATTTTTTGATAGATTTTTTTTTCATTTTTAGATAATAATTTGTATATTAAAAAATATTAAATTTTATTTTGCATTTTATAACGTTTTTTTTGCTTTTTCTTTTTCATTCATTTACTTTACATTTTAGTCATTTTAAAAAATTTTCTCTTCTTAAATAACTCGATTACTGATAAAATTAGATATGATTCGTTCTACAATATTTATATATATTCTTCTATATTTCTTTCTAATAAATGATGTACAAGTAATAATTTATACATATATTATGTATTTTTTATATGGAAAATTTTCATTAATTTTTATACTGTTTATGTAATAAATATTTGGAATTGTTTTTTTTAAATAATTAAAATTTTTGTTTTATTTTGTAGATTATTAAATAAATAAAATTTGTGTTTTTTTTTTCAATTATGAAAACAGTATTTTAATATTTTATTGTTGTTCTTGTTCTTATGGTTCTTTTATTTTTGTTTTTTTTTTTTTTTTTAGTTTTAATTTGAATATAAAATCTCTAAATTACACTACAACATATTAAATTAAAAAAGCATAAATAAATTTTGAAATTAAAAAAAAAAAATAATAAAAATAAATTAAATAAAGCTAAAGAATATTTTAAACATTTAACTGTTTACTATATTATTATAATAATATTTCAAGTAAAAAATAAAATTTTCGATTTTATTATATTTATCATATTATTTACAAATATTTTATTTTGTTTTAAAAGAAAGAAAAAATGAAAATAACTTTTAAATGCATTTTAAAATACAGTATAATAGAAAGAAGATTCATATTAAAATATGTATACATAAAATTATATCGTTATCAAATTAAAAAAAAATTTCTAGAATCTAGAAAATGTGTATTTACTTAAAATTTTCTTACAATTATTTTAGATGTTTGCAATATTATCGTATATTACTAGTGTATTTTAATGTGATGCATAAAATTGCTCAAAATTAATTTCTCAAATTAAAGTATACATAAAAAACTGAAATATACTATAGCTTGAAATTAGTTGCTAAAAAGTAAAAAAAAATATAAAAATTAAAAAACTGTATGAGTTTTATAAGATTAATTAAATAATTTTTGATCATAAATAATTTTAAATACATGAACAGGATGGAATTGATTGAATTAATTGAAAATTGATCGAATTCATAAATCTTATAAATGATGATCAAGAGTGCGTTCATGATAATTACTTTAACCATAGTCATGGTATAGTTTAGTTTAAGCAAAGTTATGTTGTACTATAGTCATAGTTATGTTAACTTCAAGTAGTTTTTGAACGCGATTTTTACCATAGTAGTAGCAATAAATTGTCATTCAGCTATCAATTCAAATAAATTAAATTAAATTGAAGTTTTCACAATTCACAAATTCCACAAAATTAAATGACAAACGATTTTTTTTATTGTCATTACCACTTAAAGGCTTACTATCGTTAACCATGCTCTCGAGCAGGGTTAATTTTTGACATCAAATAGTTAAAAATTTACTTTACTACAGATGTTTATGAAGGCTAAAAAGTTATGTTGGTAGTTATGTTTTACTATACCACCACCATTCTGAACGACAAATGATAACTATGGTTAACTATAGTTAACTATATAGTAACGTTTATGAACGCACTCCAAATTTTAAAAATTTAACTTTATACTATAAATTTTGAAATATTCATCACAATATTTTTGTCATTTATGAATTCGATTGATATATTTATTCATTAAATTTTAGTTATTTATTTTATTTTATTTTTTACTTTACTAAATCAAATTACATATATAATTTCTTTTGTTTTGAATCAAATAATTTTATAATTTAAGAAAGTTTGTTTTAAAAATAATCCAGTTTTTTCAGTCTTTTTTTTTTTTTTTAATTAAAATAAATACGGTTCAATTTCAAAATGTCAAAAAGAAAATTATGTATATTGTGATACAGTGTAGTACTACAGAGTTTCGATGTAAATCCTATAAAATGTCACATGCTATTTTTTTTTTTTTAATTTAAATATTGCATCGAGAGTGATAAATATTTAATAAAGTAATGATCATGAACGCGCACTCCGAGACGATCATTCTATTATTTTTTTTTTTTCAACACAACATTTTTCATTATTTCTGCTTATTTAAAGTTCATATTTAATTTGATTACATACTTAATTTTTTTTTTTTATACGTATGAATTTATGTACATATTATAAATATTTCAATTTATGTATGTATGTACATACATTATTTACTAATTTAAAGAAAAATGATGAAGTAATAAAAATATAATTATTTAATTATAAAATTGCCTATTACAGAAAATAAATAAAATATAATAATAATTATTAATATTATAAATACTAAAAATAATAAAATATTAATTTGTACGAAAAATTAATATCAAATAGTGTTTTATTTTTCTTTTAAAATTTCCATTTAAATAATTAAAGGAAAGCAAAAAAAAAAAAAAAAATTTTTTTTTTTTTTTTTTTTAATAAAATTGTATCCATTAAAATTCTATATAAATTTATATTCGATTAATTTCATTATTATTTTTTGTATAAAATCGCCATCACAATTTCAAATTTTTAGAAAAACAAATTTTTTATTCATTAAAATTACATATCTGTAATATTCATTTCATTTACATAATTTTCCCAATATTTAATTATTGAATTTATGTTTTATAATTTTTATTTAATTTTGCATTTGAATGCGTATCGTTATCGCTAAAAAAACAAAAAAAAAAAAATGTTATAACTTACTTTTATAATACAATATATAAAAATTCATACATTTATATCGTTTATATTACATATAATATTTTTTTTTCACATGTTTTAATGATAATTCGTTAATATTTCGCTACTTTATTATTATTACTTATTACTTTTATTATTAATTAGTGATTTTTTTCAACAAAAAAAAATTATAATAAATGAAAGCAAAATTAAGTTAAAATTTTTTTTAATTAAAATCTGCATATTACATGCCTGCATGTTAGAGTATAAAATGAATTTGTGTAAACTTTAGAAGGGGAAAAAAAAGGTTTAACCTTTTTTTTATCAATACTTCAATTTATACTTTTCAACTAATTCACATTTTATAAATTTCTTATTCAACATCATTTCAGGATTAATTTTATTGCATTAAAATTATTTTTAAGTTTTTTTTTCTTTTTCTAATATTTTGACGCTTCTCAGTTAATTTTTTTTTTTTATTTTGATTTATACTTGGTTTTTTATATTTCGATTCAAGTAAATTGTATGATCAAATTATAAATTATAATTATCTGTAGATGTTATAATTTAATTTGAAATTTAGACAAAAAAAAAAAAAATAATTTATAGTAAGGTAGGTATCCCTGTTATGAAAGTATTGAATACGATTTTTTTTTTATAATTTAGGCTTCTTCAACATGCCCTGTTGGACGTAATACAATTCTTGGATCAGCATCTAACATTCGATCTGATTCTTCAGCACTACTTAGACTATGCACACACATATATAGAAAAATAAATATTAAATATAATAAAAATATATAAATTATTTAAAATTTAAAAACAGAATTATTTTTTTTTTTTTTTGTTTTTCTAATTTACCAATCTTTATTATCTGGCATAAGATTTCGTCTTTCTTCATCATCTGGACGTGCTGGTATTTCTGATACTGGTGCATATTGTGTATGTGATACAAGTGGATCTGTAGATGGATTTAATGCAAGTATTTGACCTGTTCCATTACCTTGTAATTGCCTTGCAAGTCCCTGTTTCTTTGTCAGAACACATGGACATACACAATTACGTCTCCAATCAGCAACTTTTATATACAATCCTTAAATTTTACATAGAAAATATGTACATATTTATATGCTTACAATGGAATATGAATATTTTTGAATCATATAAAAATTTCATAGATATTCAATTTGTTTTACCAATTAAACAAAATCCAATAATTGTCATGAATACACCACCAACCACTACACCGATATCAATTCCTTCGTTTGTTTCTCTTGTATCAATTTCTAATTCATCTTTATGCTGTTCTGTATCTGCATAATCTGTTGCACCATTTGCTATCATTGTAATACCAGCTGCTATCGATAACAAAGCAAATACAAGTAAAGCGATTTGTGGCATTGGTTTTTTTAAAACTTTCATCGGTGATACTGATGCTGTTTGGGCCAGCAATCCCGTAGGTCGTGTTTCATATGAAACTGTTGTCGGTTGATATACAGGTCCACTAAGAGGCATCTTTGATACTTTTTTATTCACCTATAATATGAATTACAGAAAATCTTTTGTTTTCACTAAATACATATTACATTACAAACATTTTTTTAATTAAGTTTTAATTATGTGTGTATATCAAATGTAAACAACAGAGCAGTCCTTCAAATTTTTATTTTTTCTTCTCCAGTATTAAAAATATGTACATATTTTATATTATTTAATTTATACAAATGTATGTAATACATTTATATGAATGATAAATATTTACCAATTAATTCATTTATATTTATGAGTGTCTATATGCATATTTTCTTTAGTTTTGTTACTTACCTTGAAAATGAAAATTTAGTTTTTGGATTAATAAATCAATGTTAAGTAATTTTACGAATAATTACAAACGTTTTATTATCTTATTTCAATTATTTTCACTTTAATTAATTCAGAAAAAATTGTGTTTTGGTATTTCCTATTACTAATTTATCTATTTTCGATTTATTCTTAGAAAACAATTTTTAAAAATTACTTTTTTTGTTTTTTTTCTTTTTTATTTCTTCTAAAGATGACGTTTATTAACGCAAACGCAATGTAATGTATGTAGTATAATATTGGTTAGCAGTTTACATTTTCATACAAAAAAGACAGGTAATGCAGTACAGGTAGATATATTAGATAAATATCATAAGGTAAAGGCGGTGGTAAGTAAATGGTAAGTATAAAAGCAAGTAAAAAAAAGTACAAGAGTGTACACTGTCACTGTCACTATTGTACTGGTTGTACACAGTACACATCATACACATTATAGTTGTAGTTTGTAGATTGTTCACTGTACTGTACCACTGTACGTGTACACTGTAATTTTGCACTGTGCATTATGATGAATCGAGTCAATACTTCAATAGTCATGAATCATGATCATGAATAAAGAATGTTTTATTTTTGTTTTATATGAATTAATTTTTCTTTATATACATTACATATGAAATAACGGATGAAATGAAAGTGCATTTTCAAAGAATATGTACATGCTTTTAATTTCTACAATCATTTGACTATATCTACTACAATTTGATCTTGATTCTACATCTACTACTATTGTGAGATGCTGGTGTCACAGCACTGATCATGCATGATCATGTAAAAGAAAAGAAAAAAAAATTTGACGTTTTTATTTGTTGCGTTGCATTTTTTGCATATATGTACATGTACATCATGTCTATATGTACATCTACAATTCTACATATTCTTATTTTAAATTGAATTGACACGATTTCGATTTCCGTGGTCCTGCAATTTAACGATGATTTCTAATAAAACAGCCCAAAATAAGACGAAAACATAAATGAAATTTTTCGATATTTTCATATGTAAATTATTTTTGTAAGAGGAAAAATCGAAAATGAATTTAAAAAATATTTCTGAAAAGTAAAACCTATATAAAAAAAATACTATATCGTACGTCATTTCATTTAGCGAGTACAACAATTCAACTTTGAGTTTTGTACTTTGTAGTTGTAGTTGTAGGCTTGTTGGTTTGGTATTGGTAGGTTGATTTCATCCACTGATCAACCACTAGCAATAAGATGTGACACTCTTTTTTTTTAAATTTACCAACACACATAAATATTTTAAAATAATAAAAAAAAATCAAAATTCAATTTACAAAAACAGTACAGAAATAATGTACTTATTTCAAATCCATATTTCCTTATAAACCGCCGTAATTGAAGAAAAGATACAAAACAATATATAAATGTGAGCAATACAATCATATTGTACATGTATACGATTTGTTCACAATGCATTTTTAAAGGCGATCTGGAACTTTTTCACTGTGTTAGTACTGGTTAGTTAGACAATGTAAATCATAGCGAAAATTGAAACTGATACGCAGATGTTTACATTTTTTCATAATATATTTTTAAAGGCGATCTGGAACTTTTTTTTGACTACCTGACGCGTCATTATATCAAGATATAAGGTGATTCATATAATTTCTGAGAATTTTGAAGAAAAGAAAAAGTTTATTTTGTTAAGCTATATATTAGAGTAAGAATTTATTTTATAATTAAGAAATTTAACAAAAATGTAAAAACATTTGATAGCAAACACAAAATTTTAAGTGTAATGCATTTACAATTAATTTTGTTTATTTTAGATAAAAAATTTTAAATAACAAAATTTGTACTTTTTTTAATGAGTATACCCTGTAATAATGTTACATTTTTTAAAACGGTTGGTGTTTCAATTCCATTTTTTTGTCCCTTTTTCGTACCTAGAAAGGCTCTTAATTACTATCGACAAGGGGCTTGAATAGCTCGATGGTTGTGTGTCGGTCTTGCGATCTTTTGAGATCACGGTTCGAACCCCAGCCAGCGCACTACTCTTGCCCAAGTCGATCAAAAATTTTTCCCATCAGCAATGTACACCAGTAACTGATTACTGATGATAAACTGGATAATATGTATATCTGACATAAAATTACTGATCGGCGGTGCCATGGACTGAGTATCCGCGTGCACTTAATATATACTATATACATTTATGTATATATGTATATTTTATAAAAAAAAAAAAAAAAAAAAAAAAAAAAAAAAAAAAAAAAAAAAAAAAAAAAATTACTATCGACTTTTAGCAAAACCGTTAAGGCCGAATGAATAACCGGACAAAGGTCATGAGAAATTTTTGCTAACACGTGCTCAGTGTCACTACTGTATGAATGTGATCTCATCTCCGATGACTAATAAAGAAAATAAATGAAATTATGTGAATAAACATGGAATAAACAATAAACTATTCTTTATTGTACACCACTGTATGTACAGCGTACATTTTTTGTATTTTGTTGTATCTGACTGAAACTGAAGTCTTGAAGTTGAAGGTCAGTGTCAGTGCAGTGATCAGTGTAGAGAATATTCCAGATCCAGTATTGAAGAATTCAACCATATTCAACTTCAACATTACAAGATTACAATTCCAACACAAAACACAACCCTACTAAAATTACTTTTGTTTACTTTTTTTGAAGTAAACAATTATTTTAAATAAATTCAATTCGACTAATTTTTAGTCAGTGTTTTTAGTCTCCATAATCCATAATAACCATATCCAAGCAAAGTCCATAGTTAAAAAAAATTTTGTAATTAATTGTAAACAAAACAAAACAAAACACTATAATAGAAATTTAATAAATAAAAACAAGTTATGATTCATTTAAAAAACAATGAAATATCAGCTATTTTTTTAAATCACTATGAATTAATTAAAAATGCTTACAATTATAATAAAAATAATAAAGGAATAACATGTGAAAAATCGTCAGACTATATATTAAAATTAGCATTATTCAATTATGATGAAAATAATAGAACTTCGAAAAAAGTATCAACGAAATCATCGTCTAACTCTAGAAAAAGATCTCATCAAAATGAAACTCTAGATGAGGTTGAATTAAATGAAATGGAAAAATTAGAAAAAGTCACAAATACTATAATAGATTTGCTAAAAGTAAATAAATTTTATATAAACTTACAAAATAGCATAAATATGATATCGATGCCAATATCATCTGAAGACATTGAAAAAATATTTAGCGTACAAGAATTTAAAAAATTCAAGGGTGAAAATTTAACGGATAATAAAATTATCTACGAAATGAACAATAATAAATATTTGATACCGCCGAAATGTAAATTCTTTAACTATGATATACACGAGATAATAAACGATTATAAATTAGTATTTGGTGAAGACAACAAATTTGACTTAATCGTTATCGATCCACCATGGAAAAATAAATATATTCGTCGCTTAAAAAGATTTAAACAACAGATTGCATATAATATGCTCGAAAATGATGTTATATCAGATATACCAATAAAATATTTGATAAAAAATAATACAATTGTATGTATATGGTGTACAAATTCAGAAAAACATCAGAACACTATTACCGATAAATTATTACCATCATGGAATTTGAAATTAGTGAAAAAAATATATTGGATAAAATTAAATAAAAATACAAATCTAATATGTAGATTAAATAATCCAGGACAAAAGCAGCCATATGAATGTTTATTTCTTGCCACAATACAGAATCAAGATGATGAAAATCAATCAGAATTACCATCATCATTCATAGATGAAATGAATAAAGAATTTGAATTTTTTGTAAGCATACCAAGTATTGTACATTCACATAAACCACCATTATTCGAAGTATTTAAAAAATATTTACCAAAAGATAATCCAAAATGTCTTGAATTATTCGCCAGATATTTATATCCGAATTTTACTTCGATCGGTTTAGAAGTGTTAAAATTGATGGATATTCGATTTTATGATTGTTTGTTTAATAAAGGAAACTATGAATGAAATATTTGATTAGTCTTTTATTTTATTCTTTTTTAATTGTCTATACATTTGAATAATTTTATTTTGTTGATCTTCTATCATTAATCTTGTTGCAGCTGGTAAATCTTTTCTTTTACCTTTCAAATCTACAAGAGATTTGATATTTGCTGTTTGTGCTTTAGATGACACATCAGGTGATTCGCTCTTCTTTGAATCAACATTATTTAATATACTTTTTAGCAATAAATTATTCTTCTTCCCTGGCTAAAATTAAAAATAAAATAAAATTATTAAATTCATTTCCAAAATTTGTACGATTTTTATGATTTGTGTTTGTATCTTACACGTGGGACTGTATCATTTTGCTTAGCTTTCCTTGGAAGTGTTAAAACTGGAGGTGCATGAACAACTTCACCAAATTTTACGATGTCTTTTCGAAATTCTTTCAATTCAATTTGTTTTTTCTGTAATTAAAAGTTTTTTTTTTTTATATATATATATATAACGTTCTAATTCTAATACGAAAATGAAGATTATTTATAGTACATACTTCTTCTTTTTCTTCATTCAAAACTTGTTTAATTAATTCTTTTGATAGTTTAGGATCAATTTTCAGTTTACCGGTTTTATTTGATTTAGCAACCTTCTTATGTTTTTTCTTTTCTAAAATTTCGTCTATTTCATTCTTTGGACGTTTTTCAATTTTAATTTCACCCGTCTTTGTATTACGTATAACATTAACACCATATTTTAATTCATATTGTGATTCTTTTAATGATTCCGTTGTTATACGATTTACACGTTTCAAATAATCTTCATCAGTTTCATTTGGCAATTTTTTGATTTGTTTAAATTTTTTATCATGTTTTTGATTTGTTGATTGTCGAATTTTTTTCGGTTTATCTTCATTATTACTGCCTTTAAATGATTTTTTAATATTTTTAAAATTTCCACATTTTAAATCATCTTTTAATTTTATAAATTGTGATAATTTATAGGAAATATGTTGATCTTTTTCTGGTGGATTATTAATTTTATCTTTTATTCTAGCGAAAAAAATTTATTATAATTAAATAATTTTTATATTCGAATTTTAATAATAATTACATACTTTGCTAGCCTCTGTTCGTTTTGTTTTATCGGATCCCTAATACCATGGTGTTTTCGAGCTGGAATTTTTCTTTTCATAATTACAATTTTATTTAAATTATATTTTGATTTTATATTTATTCACTTGTTTCCCCACGTGCATTTATTTTCACTTTAAATTTTTTAAGTCACAGCTGACAGCATTAACATATTAACATTTAATTTGATATTCACCACAGCATGTTATGTCACACTTGTACAGTGACAGTGTACGTACGTACATGCGTACATACGTACATACAGATTACAGAAAACAAAATCGCCATCACTTTGTACGACAAGACAAATTTATATAAACAAACATATTTCCAAGTTCCACTTTCAATCAACATGCAATCAAAGAAATATTAATCAATATATTCTTTGATGCAATGCAATATCAATCAACTCAACCAAAACCATCGATATAATAATACTTTTACAGCAATAATTTACATTTACTGACACTAGTTATTAACTTCAATAATATTTTTCTTTATTTTATTTTAATCCAACCCAACTGATGATAATTATACAATTGATATCACCTAAAATAAAAATAAAAAAAATTAATTAAAAATGTTGAAAAGTTATAGTATGTAGAAGTTAAATAAATGTTAAATGTTTTAGACGTACAACATAACCTATATTTTATATTATTTAAATGCAATATTAAATTACAAACGAAAAGCGTTTTTAATATTATTTAAATTATAAACAAATAATATTATATTTCACTAAACATGCCTTATTATTGCAACAGATAAAAAATGTATAAATTAAAGAAAACACTTTTCAATTGTAGGTGAACACTACTATTCATAACACATGATTATCTTACCTCAATTCCTTCTAATATTTTTTAATTTTTTCGTGAATCCTTTCGCTGAAATGCTGCTTAGTATTTTAAAAAAACAAAATTTAATGATTTTTTTTAATTTAATTAATTTAATTTTATTTAATTTAATTCTTTTTAAATGTTTACATTTTACGCAACACTTTACTTCATTTGACAGTAGAAAATAATAGCACTTCTATTTCACGCATGCAAAATGCTACAACACGGCTTGTATTGTATATCGATGGTTTTGACTCAACACAAACAAACTCAAACCACATTCCACAAACATTCCAGAAGTCCACAAAATGTGGAGTCAATTGGACTGAAACACGGCACTGCTGGTGAATAATGAAAAAGTTTATTGTATTGAAAATAAAAGGATCCGGATTCCGGACCCAGATGTTTACTTGTACTGTATTATAGTGTTGCATAGTGTATATAAAACAAACAATTATTAAGCATATTTTTTTTTTTTTTTTTAAATATAAAAAGATAAAAATTATTAAATTAATCAGTTAAGTTAAACTTCAGCCACACAAATTATAAATTGTTATCTGTGATATTATGTAAATAGCTATGTATGTCATTTATTTAACTGTGAAATATTTTCGAAACAATACAGATACAGTTTTATAAATTCTAAGTTCATGTTTTGTTTCTAGTTTTTTCGGTTCGATTGTATTTTTTTTTTAGATTTAAATTAAAATTAAATTTTATTAATTAAAATAAAAAAAAAATTTAAATAACAGTTTAATTAATAAAAGTATAGAATAATTATAAACTATAAATACAAAATCAATTTTAATAAGAATTATACCTAAAAATAAAATTCATAAAATATGCCGTCTGAACAAGTGCTATTGAAATCATGTTTTGATACACCAATTGACGAAAAATTATTAATTGATGTAGCTCAAAAAGCAAAGGATTGGGCCTTAATGCATGGAGCCGCTATGAGATCAAAAACAAATTTTTCTCTAGATTCTTTGAATGTAAGAACTTATTTCATAATTACATAGAAATTTTATTTTATTTATGTATATAAAAAAAAACAATTTAATTTCTTTTTTTGGTTTTCAGTTTGCACCATTTGCATTGACACCATCGTCATTTCCAAGAAGAGAATTTAATAAAGCTGTTGAATTACAAACAATTTTAAATGAATTAATGCATTGGGTTGCACATGATGATGAATTTTTACGAACGACATTAATGTCAACGATAAAAGTTGATAAATTTACAGCAAACTTATTTAAGATTTATGATTATGCATTAAAACAAGGAGTTGTACAGGTAGGTACCAATTTCCTTTTAAATATTTTTGAATATCTACATTCATCAATATATTCAAATCTATTTTTTATTTTATTTTACATAGTAATGGAAAAATTTAATTTTCTTCAGTAATACAATATATCCTAGTAGTAGTATGTATGTACTACATTTAACGATATTAACATTTTTTTTTCTCTATATTTCTATTCAAGTCAGTGTAAAACGTAAAAAGTAAAACTATTTGTTTAACTATAAATTAACTAATATAATATTCAGATATTTCGAATTTAGTCTAGATAAACTAATAAAAATACATAATCATAATTTAGTAGTATAATTTAGTATTTTAATAATAAACGTAATCTAAGACCAGCAATCAGCTGATTGATACGTTAAAGTAAATAAAAGGAAAGAATAATGATAGAGATTAATAAACCACAATGAATAATAATCAAAATAAATTTAATATACTCTGTATGATATTGTATACGTTTAAATAATGAAGAATAAATGAATAAATAAATAAATAATCACATAATTATGTATCTTTAATAAAATATTTAAAAAATATAATAGTACACTGAAAATTAAACCAGTAAAATGATGAGATTTTTATTTTTTCGTTGAGAGGACTAGTATCATTTTTATTACCATTACATTACATCACATATTTTATAAAAATTCATACATACTAAGTACATATTTTGAATCATATGTATCTATTTTATTAATTTTTAAAATAAAATAATTTCTAGATTTTGATTAAATTTCCATGAATTTTCATGTGTGTATAAAAATTTCACAAATTGAAATTAATTATTCAAAATTTAGAAAATATTTAATTCTAATTAATTTTTCTATTTAAAAAAAATATCAAAAAAAAAAAAAATTTAATTTTTTCCTTATTAAAACAAATTATAACAAAAACGAAAAGCCATTATCTCTGGGACTCATTCGATCAGATTTGATGCTGGAAAGAAAATGCCCCCCAGGAAAAGTAGCAATTTCAAGAGCATATTGCTGTTGGAAACAAGTTGAAATAAATACGATTGCATCTGGTTTTGGCCATTTGGGACCTATTACAAAAGATTTGCAGAGGTGCATTTCTGCTTCATTATTATTATTATTATTATTATGTATTATTACAATTATTTATTTCTACATAATTTTTTTCCCTATTTATGTATTTTTTACATTTTAATATTTTCTAATTCATTTATTTATTATTATTTTTAATATCTGTGATATCTAGCAAAAATTTAGCATGCTTTTATTTGTTTTGAGATAACTAATTAAAGAGTGTATTGTTTATATTGTATTCATACATACATATTTTTTATTAGTTTTTATTAGGTTTATTAGTTCTAGCTTAACAAAAAATTTTCATATTGTAATAGCATTGAAATTGATCAAAGAAAATTTTCATTTGTTTTTTAAAAATAAATTTTATCATATTAAAAAATTTCTGCATTGGTTTTTGATTTTTTCGGGTTTTACGTTTTATTACATTCCTTCATATAAATGGTTAATAAAAGCATTTAGAATTTGATATCATCGAAAAATGAGCCATTTTCTCATCATTACATATTAAATTCAATAATTTTATATTTACATTCATATTTTCTTTTTTTTTAAATGGGCATTTTTTTTTTTTTTCTCAAACCAAACGGTAAAAGCATGTAGAAAACCAGAAAGCAAAAGTATTTTTATTTTGTGTGTATTTTTTAATTTTAAAAAATATTTTCCGGTATATAAATACATAATGTATATAATATATACGTATATCCATAGGTAGATATGGTAATTTTCTTTCCCATCTACTTACTAGTCTTTATTTACTTTTTTTTTTTTTAAATATGCATACTATATTAAAGAATAATAAAATCAATCACAGCACAGTTTTTAATTAAATAATAATAATAAAAAAAAAAAACACACCAATAATCTGTAATAAAATAAAATAAAATAATATATGATTATTACAGGAAAAACAATCTCTTGGTCTTCTACGGTCAGACTATATGGCTCATTGTCTAGCTGATTGTGATATCAAACAGGTGGAAATTAATACAATCGCTTCTAGTTTTGCCGGTATTTCCACCAAGCTGTTACCTCTTCAGAGGTATCGTTTTTTTTTTTTTTTAAATGTCATAATTTAGAATAGAAAATAAATTATAAATTAATAAATGATAAAACATAAAACAATTCCAGAAAAAATTACCATTTAAATATATCTCTAACACTAATATGCTTTATTTTTTTTATTTATTTTTTATATTTTAGAGTTATTTTGCATGAATTATATTCTCTTCATTGCCTTTATTTTATAGTTTATTTTTTTAAAGTTTTTTTTTTTTTTTTTTTTTCTTATAATTAATGCATGATTTATTTACTTGGTATTTTAAAAATAATTTTTTAAATACAAAAGTACTGTAATTTTTAATAGCTTGAAAGCATTCATTATGTAAATTGCTGTTGGATTAAACAATTTTTTGTTTTTAATTTGAGCCTTTTTTGTTTTTAACATATTTTTTAAAGTATTGAAATTAAAAATTGATTTGATTTGATTTCATTTTTTTGTTTTTTGTAGTTATGTGTTAAGAGAACTTGACCAAGAGGATAAACTAAAGAATGTACGTGATTTATTGAAAATTTTTTTACATGACATACATAGAATTTGATGATTATGATAAGATTTTACAAATATGTATTTTTTGTTTTTTTTCAGTTGCCTGAAAATAAAGCTTTACCTGGCCTATGTAAAGGGATGATTAAAGCTTGGGAAATAATTGGAAATCCTAACGGTGTAATATTATTTGTTATTGAAGATATTTCCTATAATATTTGTGATCAGGTAAAAATAAACTAAAAAAAAAAGAAAAGAAAACTAAAAAAAAAATGAATTATCTCATATGTATTTTAGAGATTCCATGAATTTGAGATTAGATCACTTAATCCAAAAATTAAAGTGATACGTAAAACATTAACTGAAATTCATCATCAAGGAAATTTAGTAGAAAATAATTTAATTGTGTAAGTTTATATTTATTTACATAGACATTCATTTTACTCATGTACTTATTTATAAAAATATTTTTTATTTATTCAATATAATTTTTATTCTTTTTCCACAGAGATGGGCATTTCGTAAGTGTAGTTTATTTTCGTGCTGGCTATGAACCAGCACATTATCCAACCGAAAAAGAATGGGATGCAAGAAAATTAATTGAAATATCATCAGCTATTAAATGCCCATCAATTCAGTATCATTTAGCTGGTACAAAGAAAATTCAACAAGCACTAGCAGCTCCAGGAATGTTAAAAAGATTTTTAAATGATAGTTCGAAGGTAAATTTAAAATTATGTTTGACAGAACATTTTTAATTACCTAGAAGTACATATTTTAAAATGATAGATTGAAGCTGTTCAAGAAATATTCACTGGACTATATAGTTTGGACGATAATGAAAGTGGTCAAATAGCTTACGAAATGGCAATTAAAGAACCAGAAAGGTATAAATTAATTAAAAAAAAAAACAATATTTTCAATAAAAATTATTTATTAATAAAACTAATTTGAATGAAAATTTTTTTTTTCTTAGATTCGTTCTTAAACCTCAACGAGAAGGTGGTGGAAATAATATTTATGGTTCTGATATTAAGGAAGCATTAGAGGTAAATATTTTCAAATTTTTGTCGATTTAGTTATTTTGTGTATGATTTTTGTTTATATCTTATATTTTACAAAAGAAAATGACAAAAAAAGAACGTTCTTCTTGGATATTAATGGATAAAATAAATCCACCATTATCAAGAGGTTATATAATTCGTCCTGAACAATCAAAACCACCACAATTATCTGATTTAATATCAGAATTGGGTATATTCGGTGTTATAATTGGTGATAGTAAGCAAATTATTTTAAATTATCAAGCTGGACATATGTTACGTACAAAATTATCAACATCTAATGAAGGTGGTGTTGCAGCTGGATCTGGTTCTCTTGATAGTCCATACTTGATTGATGATTGTTAGATTAAAATAAAAATACAAAATAAATGTTATTTTCGATCAAAGTTTCAAGTATTAAGAAAATTTAACAAAAAAAATAAAAAAAAAAAAATCTAATTAACAGTTATTTTTATTATCACATATTTTGTATAAAATTTATGTAGAACAAAATAATCAAAAATTTAATGATAAAATATAATTTTATAAAACTGTACATACTTTTTTAATTTTTTTTCTATATATATACATATGTATTATAAATCTGATAATAATTATCTGATAATATAGTTTAAGGTTTTACAAATTTTCGATTTTCTTTTTAAATTTATTTGATAATACGAAATTTTTCTTTTTCTCTCTCGAAACTTTTCGAAAATATACATACATATATGTATCTATCAAAAATTTATTTAATTTGAATTATGAATTTTATTTAATCACAAAAATATGACTTTTGACGATAGTTGCCGTTTAATTTTCAAATATTTTTAATGCTCATATATTTTTTAAATTTAAAACTTATATTTTTTTTTTAATATATACATATGTATACTTCAGTGAGATACAAGTACGGTTTCAAATCTCGTCTATTGTAATAATAAATGATAATAGTAAATAAATTCAAATATTACATATTTATATCAATTCCAGTCTTTAAATTTAAATACATAGTATCCATAGCATAGTAGATTTCTTCAAATAAATGAAAATATAATATGACCATACATATATAAATAATATTATGCATGTTCGAAAATGTAATACTAAAAATACTATTTTATGCATATTATGTAATGTAATTTGTATACATTTAAAAAGAAAATCTTGATAAAAATCTCTTTTTATTTTTTATTTTTGATTATATTTTACAATAATATAATGCACACGTCTATGTACTCACATCAATAAATCTATTTGTCCCAGATTATATTTATTAATTATTATCAGTTTGTTTCATTCTCTTATAATGTACTACATATATTTTCATTTTTTTTTTTAAAGTTTCTTTAACTATGTCCCTTATTTGTTCTTTTTATAGTTTTATGTATATATGTTTATGTATAATATATGTATACATAAATATGTTTATTTACATATTTTCTTTTGCATATTTGTGTAGAAAAGTTGTGCATTCATTTAAGAATTAGCGATAATTGAAAACGTTAGAATATCTATATAATTATAATAGTGATCATATAAAGATCATATAAAATCATAACATTTTTATGCTTTTCAGTTATCTTTATTAATAAGTGACATCAATTCCGGTCAATGATTGGTATTGTTAAGATATTTATATATGTACATATGTATTCACAATATTATTAGATAGAAGAATCACAAACACATTTTATATTTTATTAATTTGTTTCATCTTTTTATCAAATAAAATTTATTGTGACTTTAATACTTTAAAAATTATTGACCATATGGAAATATATACATAATTGAAAATATGTATGTGTAGTGGTACATAAAATAGAAAAAGGAGAATGAGAAATAAAATAATTGTATCTGTTACATTTACTCATGTTAGATTAATTAAAATTTCATTCATAAAATAAATTCTTCTCAATGTTACAGTAATCAGTATTTTTTTTTTTTTTTTTTAATTATTTTATTCCCCATTATTTTTATTATATTAAGAGTCTTGATTGTTCTAAAATATTATAAGAAATTTTATATAAAACGATAATTGTTTACAAGATTTAAAATTATTCTCTAGGCGGATTCGAATCAGTAAGGATATTATTCAAAAATAAATTAACGATCGGAAATCATTTTTTTTTTTTTTTTTTGTAAATTAGTGAAAATTTTAGTTTTTATGATAAAAAGTGAATTTTATTTTGTGGTTTTTTTTTTTGTAAATTTAATTTTATCTATATAAAACTACATATTATTTTAGAATAATATAATAACAAACTGAAAATAACGGTTTAATTAAGTAATAAAATTAAAATACTTATAAGGTGTTTAAGTGAAAAATTTACATTTAAAAATTAAATTTAAAAAAAATTAAAATTAAAATTAAAACTAAATGACTAATTAATGAAATTTTTGTAATTAATAAAAGAAAATAATGATGAAAAAAAAACGTTATTTTTTCTACATATATTTATGGATATGTATTTCATTTTTAATAGAAAATAGTTTAGAAGAAAAACAGTTAAAAAAATTTAAAAATAAAAAGAAAAATAAAAACTTAAATGCTGATGAATTACCGCAAGCTGATTTACCACCTCCACAAAATTCTTGGGATGATGATTTTTATACCGAAGCAGAAGACTATGAGGATATAAATAATAATTATGGTATGAGGAGAGAACTAGAATAAAATATTTTTAAAGTACATACATCTACATAAAGTTCGTTTTTATTCATTCTATACAAAAGTTCATTTATCAGTATATATATATATATATATATATATATGTACAAGTTGAGATCTTTTGAAACAAATTTGATTGCTACATTCTTAATGGTTGAATGATAGGTCAAGATTAATAAAACAATTTCACATTTTATAGTTTTTTTTTTATGATTAGAACTTTCTTATATTTATTTTATTCATTTATTAATTTTTTGTTGGACTACATATTATATTTTTTAATTTTAATTTATTAATACAGAGAACAGAAAACTTTTTAGTATGTTATATGCTTTCTTATAAATGTTTATTATTTTTTTTTTTTTTTTGAAAATTAAATTAAAAAAGGCACAGTTACTTCTGAAAATTTTAAGCAACCAATTGACGAATTACCTACAGGTAATAATTTAATTAAGAAGCTAAAGTATTTTAATTTTATAAAATAAAAAATGCACATTCAATTACTATTTTCGCTATAGCTCCAACACCAACACTCCCTCCAATATCAACTTTTTCCAGTAGTGAAAATTTAATTAGTAAGTATAACCAGTATAACACATACAGATATGAATTATGTTGCAATTTGTAATTAATAAATCGGATGCGTGTGTTTTTTAAGGTTCGTATACATGCTATTACGAGGGATATTGGTATAAAAATAATGAAGAGTTCCAACCTAGAGCTAGTAGTTGTTCAACATGCAGATGTATAGATAAAAGAGTAATTTGTGATGATAGTAAATGTTATCGTTTGAATGTTGACATTTCTAGCCATGGAGGAAGTGGTTCAACAACTCCAAAGTATGCTTATGATACGAGTTCAGCTAAAATTTTTTCAAGTTCGGATTTTAACGAAATTTCGAGTACTACTGCAAAAACGAAAATAGACAATGTGGACACTTCAACTGTTTACGGTAGGAGGGGTGAACTAGGATATCCCGGTGAACGCGGAGATGATGGACCACCTGGACAACCAGGATTTCCAGGAACTCCTGGAATACCGGGAGCACCAGGCCCCCCAGGCATTTTACCAGATTTGAGCTATTATACGCAACAATTAACTAATGTTTTATCCAGTTCTGATAAAGGACCATCTTCAGTGTCATTGCCTGAACAATTTCAATATCTTCAAGCTCAAGTAGGACCAGTGGGACCTCGAGGACCACCAGGGCCACCAGGTTCACCAGGTCCACAGGGATTTCAAGGGATTCGAGGGGAACCTGGGGAACCAGGACAGCCAGGTTCTCCAGGACAACCAGGACCAAGAGGTTTACCCGGATTACCAGGTAAGGATGGAGAAGCTGGAGAAGATGGTGAAACAGGCGCTCCAGGAGCTGTTGGTCCACCAGGTCCTAGAGGCCTACCAGGAATGCCTGGTTTACCTGGTCCTAAAGGACATAGAGGATATCCAGGTTTAGATGGAGCGAAAGGTGAAATTGGTACACCTGGAGAGAAAGGAATTGCGGGCCCGATAGGTCCCGTTGGTCAACAAGGTTCAACTGTAAGAAATACATAATATTACATCTATGTTCAATGTGTTTTGAAAATAAAAATTATGCTTTAAAGGGACCACAAGGACCTAGAGGAGAAAGAGGAAGAGAAGGTGCTCCTGGACCTCAAGGCTCCAGAGGGATTGATGGCATCTCAGGACCCCCAGGTCAGCCTGGCTCTGTTGGAAAACCCGGACCTCCTGGATTTCCTGGTAACCCCGGAACTAAAGGAGATGTTGGAGCTCAAGGTCCTAAGGGTTCTGTTGGATTGCAAGGTCCTCGTGGAGAGGCTGGTAGGCCAGGTGCAGCTGGTGAGCCGGGTCTTTCAGGATTACCAGGAAAGGATGGCTTGCAAGGAGAGAAAGGCAGCCCGGGTACACAAGGAATTGCAGGTCCACAAGGATTCCCAGGGAGTCGAGGACCTCCTGGATTAAATGGAAGCCCCGGAGAACCTGGAAATAAAGGGACTCCAGGCATTCCAGGTGAAAGAGGTTTCAAAGGTGAAATTGGTAATAAGGGAGAAATCGGTCCTCCTGGGCCTCGTGGTTTACCTGGAGTAGTTGGACCGGAAGGAAAACGTGGGAAAAGAGGAATGCGTGGACCCACTGGTTTAACTGGCCCCCAAGGTGAGCGTGGACCGATTGGAAATCCCGGTTTGCCGGGGCATGACGGTGCTCCTGGCCCAAAAGGGTCAGTTGGAGATCGCGGCGTGCAAGGTGTACCAGGTCTAAAAGGGAATGTAGGTGACATTGGCTTACCCGGATCACCTGGATTACAAGGTCTTAGAGGTCTTTCAGGACGAACAGGTCCACCAGGATCGACAGGATCGCCAGGAGAAAAAGGCATTCCAGGAGCAGATGGTAAACCAGGAGAACAAGGGCCTCAGGGTCTTCAAGGTTTACCAGGGCCGATGGGATTACCCGGTGATAAGGGATTTCCAGGGCAGCCTGGTAAAGATGGAGAAGTAGGTTTACCAGGTCCGCGAGGTCCATCTGGTGATATGGGTAAAGAAGGTCTTCCAGGCGCTCAAGGACCACCTGGTCCTCCAGGACAAGATGGTTCGAGGGGACCAACAGGGCTTCCAGGACCACGTGGCTTTCAAGTTAGCAATAAATTTTTGATTTATTAAATAATAGTAGATCGTTTGTCATTATCTCTAAAGTTGTATTTTTATATTCAGGGCATACCTGGAAATGTCGGCAATCCCGGAGTTGCAGGAAAAGATGGTCAACAAGGTCCTGCAGGTCCACCAGGAACACCGGGTGCACCAGGAATTAGAGGCGAGCGAGGATTTCCTGGAGAACGCGGCCCTGTGGGTCAACCGGGGACAATTGGTGAACGAGGAGAACCCGGAGCAACTGGCAACGATGGGCCACCGGTACTTATTGAATAAATTGATTCTCTTTCAGTAGTCTTAAATATTTGAAATATATTTTCAAGGGAACACCTGGCTCTCCGGGTGCAAAAGGACATCACGGAGCTATGGGTATGGTTGGTCTTCCTGGAATACGGGGGCCACCTGGTCCGGCTGGAGAAAAAGGAGAACGTGGAAGTGTTGGACCTGTTGGACCAGAAGGATCTCCAGGCCGTATCGGAGAACGTGGTCCCCAAGGTTTAGTGGGTCCACCAGGTCCACCGGGAGAACCAGCAGAACGGGGAGAACCTGGTCTTCCGGGCGCTCCAGGCGAGATAGGTGGTCCTGGATCACCAGGTGAAAGAGGTTTACCAGGACCACAGGGTCTCCCAGGATTTCCAGGACCTCCAGGTTTAGTTGGTTTGGCCGGACCAAAAGGAGATCGTGGTTTGATCGGTTTAAAAGGAGAACAAGGTTTGATTGGACCTCCTGGTATACCTGGAGAACAAGGACTACGAGGAATAATTGGATTAACAGGAGTAAAGGGTGCTCGAGGGGAACCAGGACAAAGAGGTGAAAGTGGTTTAATGGGACCACCAGGAAGACCTGGAGAACCAGGCCAAGCGGTAAGTTGAGATTGTCAGCGTATGTTGTTAATTTAATGAAAACTGCCTATGTATTATAATTTATAGATTGCAAGTTTTTAATTTTTGAAAATATGATAATGCAATATAAAAATTTTTAAACCCTTATAGGGACAACCTGGAAATCCAGGACCTGCTGGACCATCTGGTAATCCAGGCATAAAAGGAAATGCGGGAGAACAAGGGAGACCAGGATTACCTGGACAACAAGGTAATCCAGGCCCTGCAGGGTCTGAAGGTGCTAAAGGAGAACCAGGCGGAGACGGGTCTCAAGGTCCGATAGGGAATCCCGGTCCATCTGGACCTCAAGGTGACAGAGGAATTCCTGGACTTCCGGGTCCTCCAGGAAGTGTAGGTTTGAGAGGAATTAGAGGAGCTCCCGGTGAAACAGGCGTGCCAGGAAAGCCGGGAAAAGATGGATTGCCAGGACCTCCTGGGTTCCTGGGACCTCCAGGACCACCAGGTTCTCCGGGAGAACCTGGTCCACAAGGACATATGGGAAAACCTGGAGCACCTGGAATAGCGGGAAGGATAGGAGATAAAGGTCCACAAGGTCAAATTGGAAATCAAGGTGCACCGGGACCTCCAGGTCTTCCGGGTCCTATTGGACCTCCAGGCATACAAGGTTTGATTGGAGAACGCGGACCGCAGGGAGAACCAGGTCCACAAGGCGTTGAAGGACCAATTGGCATACGAGGAAAGCCAGGACCACCAGGGTTGGAAGGTCAAAAGGGTCCGGTAGGTGAACCTGGACATGTTGGTCCTAAGGGTCATAGAGGTTTGATTGGTTTACAAGGTTTGCCTGGACAACCTGGACTTAAAGGAGATGTTGGTAATCCTGGTACACTTGGAATTCCAGGAAAGATCGGAGAACCAGGTCCAAGAGGTTTACCAGGCCGAGATGGCTCAAATGGTACACCAGGTCCTACAGGCCTTCAAGGACCAAGAGGACCTCCGGGAAATGATGGTAAACCTGGCAGTATTGGATCTCCTGGACCTCCTGGTCCACCAGGGGCACCAGGAGAAATAGGTTATGATGCTGCTGCTCTCGCTGCTTTATTATCACAAAGTTCTAGCAATACAAAAGGCCCTGATCCACAAGGTGATGAACCAAGAAGATCGTTTGAACATAAAGGAAAGCTTAGTGAGGAAGATATGCGCGAAATAGTATTGAAAGCATATAACAATTTAATATCATCTTTCGAGCGTTTCAAAAAGCCTAATGGACAAAAAAATGCTCCAGCTAAAACATGCCGAGATTTAGCAATTGCCTATCCGGAACTGAAATCTGGAAATTATTGGATTGATCCTAATGAAGCTGATATCAGAGATGCAATTGTTGTTTATTGTGATATGGAAAGTAAAGCAACGTGTTTAATTCCTCAACCCAATAAAAGTCCTACAATTAAATCTCAAAATGAAAATATTTCATGGATCGGAGAGATGCCAATAGGATTCAAAATAAATTATAAGGCTGATAGTAACCAGATAGGATTTGTACAACTGTTATCATCCAAAGCAGTGCAAAATATTACTTACCATTGTAAAAAATCTGTAGCCTACTATTCTGAATATGATAATTCTTATAAGTAAGTAAAAATTAGAAAAATTATTTTAATAAATTTCGAAAAAATATGTGTTTGTAAATCTTTACAGAAAAGGGTTGAAACTTCTTGCTTGGAATGATGCAGAGTTAACAGCAGATGGACCTCAACGACTTCGTTATGAAGTTTTGAAAGATGGATGCAAGGTATGTGAACATACGCATTCCCTATTTTTAATTTATATATAAATAAGTATCTAATAATGCATCTACATAAATAAAATATAAAAACATAATTATATTATATTTCTAGACCCGAGAATCGAAATGGTCGGAAACAGTTGTGAATTATTCAACTGAAAAATCAGTTAGGTTGCCAATAATTGATATTGCTGTGAATGATTTACATGATTCTGAACAAGAAATGTGGATTGAAATTGGTCCAGCATGTTTTTATTAGTTTTATATAAACATGTTATATTTTTCAATAGGAGACTACATAATGCTACAGACAATACTAAAGAAAAGATTTTAAAAAAATATTTGTTATTAATTTTTTTATAAAAATAAACATGCACACATGTACTATAAATGAAATAATGTACATACTTATTTTTAATTTTTATATTGAGAAATTACAATCTATTTTCATAATTTTTAAAAATCATATTTGAATAACTACATAAATTACGTTACCTGCAGTCCTACAGACGGAGATTTTGAATGTGAATAAAAAGTAATTTTGTTCTAACAGTAGAATTTATTTCAAATTTCGGAAAATGTACTAAATTTCATGTAGATATATACATACATATATAAAATTAGTTTAACTACAACGGTAACACGTATTTGTTTGTAGTAATTTGACTTTATTTTTTGTGATTTTACGTATTATGTGGTGCAGTTGCAGCACTGTATTGCATTCACTTGTTCACTGTTGTATTTACACGTATTTACATTTATGCTTTCAAAAGGTTAAAATGAGCATGCTTCATTTCATGACGTATGTATCATGGTAATTGGCAAAGGTAATGCTAATGTAATGGTATAGGTGTTTAATTCACTATTCATGTTCATGTCAAAGTCCAATGTCTATAACAAGGCTAATAGAATATATAAGGTTAGCTGTAGCCGTATATAGGAAAACTTTTTGCTTTTTTTACAATCAGATTTTCAACCGATTCTGACGTCATATTGTAAGAAATGTTAAATTGTTATTGTTGTTTTTTAAAACACGAATGTATTTTAGAACTAGAGCACTAAATCTATATTTTATCAACTATTAAAAATAACTTAATTTGTTTTGTTTAGTAATCTTTAGTAATTTTTTAACTTTTAATTCATCTTTTTAACATCGAAATTTCGACTAACATAATACGGTCTTATGAATGCTTCAAGAAATCTTACATTGTGACGTCACAACTTAATTTGTAGGTTATTAGTATCGCTACAGCTAACCTTATATATTTTATTAGCCTTGTGTCTATAATATAATATAACATAACGGTATTATTACGTATTTTATATGATTTTAGCTTTATATGTAGTAGATCATCTTTTAAAAAGATGATCATTTTTTAAAAAGAGTGTAGTGTATCAAAATTATATGAATGCACTATTCAGCTTAATACCAATACCATTTATTATAATTATAAGGTATATTGGTAGCTTGTATTGTAGCTTGTAGTTTGCTAATCATGCAGTATGTTATGTATTGTATATGCATTTTATTTTATTTTATATTATATTATGCGTTCATGCACATGCTCTGTTACATTCTTATTCTTTACATTGCCAGAATTATAAATTTATCTTTACAAAATATACATTATACAAACATGAGCATAAGCATATATAGTAGTACACTATTTTATACAACAAAAATAAAGGGTTTGTTTGCTTGATTCTGCAATTTACATTTGCATTCTACATTTGAATGACCTAATGTAAAATATAAGATGGTAAATATTTTAATTTTATAGTTGTATTCATAATAATTCATCATTCACTATTCCACACTTCATTGTCGAAACCAAAGTCATATTCATATCATAATAAAGTAATGAAACAAAACATGGTAATTTGGTAATTACAAATTTGTAATTTCATATTTTATTGGCATTGAAATTGGACAGTATTGTGGTACTGTGGTGTGTGTAAGTGTAAATATAATAATCAAGAATTGTCTTGTCATAAGTCATAAGTCATAGCCGTATCGCGTATCCGTATGCTGACTGTCGATGCCAATGAAGTCTGATAGCGTGAAATTTGTGCTGTTGTTTTTGTTACCGCGACTCAAGTTGTCTGGAAGAAATGTGAGTGATTTAATTTGTGATTTTTGTTCCTTTTTTTTCAAAGCATCTATTTAAAAGTTTATTTATTTATTTATAATTGCTAAATTAGTTCAGATTTAGTGAAATTGTTATGTTGATTCAATTTTATTTGCAATTTGTAGTTTAGTTATTGATTGAATAATACATTAATCAATCAAACTTTTTATATTTATGTACCTACCTACAAATAGTAAAAAAAAAATTTATTTTTTCTAAATCAGGAAAATATAGAAATTTAAAAATTGTTATTAAAATTAATTAAATTTTTTTTAGTTTGATTTATTCGCTTTTTCATTCATTTTATTTTTTATACATGACTTTATATTTAAGAATGTCACATATATATACGTGTACATATGCATACATACATATGTAAGTACGTTAGTAGCAGTAGCTATGTATTTAACTAGATGTTTCTAAAAAAATGGTAACGCGAATGCGAATGAGATCAAGAAAAAATCAATAAAATCATATTAAAATAATTCAAATGAGTTTCTCACCGATTAAATTTAATTATTAAATAATTTAAAGAAAAGAATTTTTTTTTTTTTAATTTATAATGACTTTAAGTGAGATTAGAAGAAATAAAACATATTGGATTAATGGTATAACAGTTATAAATGGAGAAAGGATTTCGAGATACGGTGAATATATGTATAAATTTTGTATTATTTTGTTCATTCATAATAAAAACGTGTGGTACATAAATGTGATGTTGCAGATGATTTACGTACTGTAAAATGTGAAAATTATATAGCACAAGTAAATTTTTTATGTGAACGATCTTTATTTTAATACTTTTATTTAAAAATAAAGAATAAAATAAATGCATACAATTGTATGTTAATTCAAAAAAAAAAAAAAAAAAACATAATGTTGAATGTTTCTTTAAAAAAAAATCTTTTATTTCATAACATTTAGTTGTCCTTGAAATTAAAATATTAAAAAACGACAAAAGAAAAATTAGTAATTTCACTCCCACACAAACAACTAATATCCAGATCCATCCACTAGAAATATAATTCATTAAATGATAATCATATAAATTATAGAATTTTATTTTTACACAGGTATTTCTATTATTTAAGCATTTATTTTAGTCTGCATCACTGCATGCATACAATTTGTCAAATTTAAAATGTAATCAGGTACGGGTACCTACTTTCTTCTTTTTGGCGAAGATAGAATGGTGGATCATCCATCAGAAGGTTCATAACAAACAGAAAACAATAATAATCATAAAATAAAATAAAATATGAATTTTTAACAGTTCAAAAACATAATTACATATAATATTGGGTGAAGTGAGGTTTTGTTTTACTTATTTTTATTCACTTCAGCACTTCACTCATTAACTGGTTTTGGTTGAAAATAATATTGGACACTTATTAAATCATAATATAGTACATTTGTGATGTATGTATGTATGTATATAACTTTAAATCTCCATAATCATCATATTATCATATATAAATTATGTACATACATATTTTCATATTTACTGATAATACATTATTATGCATATATAATTAAATTTTTATACATACATATAAGTAATATAATGTAATATTTTTCACTATTTTTCTTTTGACATTTATGTACATGTAGCACGTGTGTGAGTGTGAGTAGTGTGGTGGATAAAATATAAAATGAAATAAAATGTGTAATGTTGATTGTTGGCTGAACTACTAATCTATTATCATTTTATGTAAGCAGGAAAAGATAAATATTTTTTTTATCACATTAGCTATAATATTTTTTTTTAAATTCATAATCATAGTAAAGTATTGTATATAAATTATATATTACATATTACATATTTGTAATGCTGTGGATAAAAATAAACATTTCAAGATAAAATTCGTTGATTATTATTAAAAGAAAATTACATTATATTATAGTATTTTATAGTTGTTAACATTCATATAGGTATACATTCGAGTACATATATACATATGTATATATTTGGAAAAAATATGATAACACAAATTCTAATTATAGATTGTGTGATAACAATATTACAAAATTATTGAAAAAAATATGGTAGTGAATTTCTGACAATAATAATGTCAACTTAAAAAAAAATTAATCACTCTTTTTTCTAATTAACTCCTTTAAGTTCCACAACATACCTACTTTCTAAAATGTATGAATATTGTATGATAAATTTAATCCAATCAATTCACAAAGAATATACTCTCAATTCCTTTGAAAACAGTGAGAATGAGAATGAGAATCAAGCAAGCAAGAATATAAATTGTATTCACGTGTTACCTATATATATATATCTACTTTTATGTAGGTACATATGTGTGTCTGTATTTACGCCACGTGTATGCGCGCGCTTCAGCTGCAGTTCTCAGTTTATAAGGGAACGTTCACACAGAATATAACTCACACAATTAGAATTTTTCAGGAATCAAATCAATAAAAATTGTGCCGTTCGCAAGTAAACGAATTTTCAATTTGTTTTTTGTTGCATTTAATGCTTGGGATTAAAGATTTGAAATTGCAAATAAATTTAATTGTTTATATGTAATACAAAAAAGAAAATCAGGAAAAACTATTCTTGACTTATGTCGTTTTGACAAAAAACAGGGTAACGTAGTAGAATTTGTACAAAACGGTCTTTTTTTTTCAAAATTAATACACATTTACGTGTAAAAATAAAATTTTTTTTGCTATTATTATGGTGTGTAATCCATATTATCCGTCATTATCATCTGGATTATCGTCAACATTTGTAGTTGGTAATGGGAATTGCTTGCAAAAACCACTTAAGTCACTGACTTATTTTGTTTCAGCAATGTCTTAGGTATTGTTTGAAGGGGAAAAGATGTATTGATTTTCGTGATTTTTATCCAGAATATGAGTCCACCTTTAAGGAAGCGTTTGCAACAAAAAAATGTTTTTCGAAAAAACATGACTTTTGTAGTTTTTGAAATAACCGATTCAATTATACATATATATTATATCCAAGATATGCATATTTGTATGTCTTGTTTGAGCATGTGATTGTAAAATAGTCATAACTTGGAATTAATTTCAGACGATAAGACATGACCCGTTTTCGGTAATTTAAATTTAATTCTGACTTTCGAGTTAGATTTTACTATTTTGAAATTAAATAAATATATGATGCCTCAGATATTATTTATCAAACTCATTAAAATTTTATATCTTCTTAGATCTAAATTTCTCAAAACATTCAAGTATTTTGACATAATTATATCATTTGTAAACAGCAGCCCATAAGGAAAGCATTTACATATGTATTACCGTATTACTAATTTTTGTTTGTTATCAATCTTATATTTAAAAGGTTGTGCTGTATGATATGTTATGATAATATGTATAGTATTATCATCACTATTAGTAGCAATTTAAAGCTTAGACATTATTTTTCATTAAATTTTATTGATTTTTTGTTAGTACCTATATGTATTTATTTCATAATTTTTGTAATATTTAAGGTTTAAAATTGCTTAAATTTTTTTAGATATTTGTAGTAATTAATAAATGTACATTACATAAATGCACATAGTAATATAGTTGCTTGTTGATATATATATTTTACTTTATTTCAAATTTATTAAAAAAAAAAATAATAAAAATAGAGCGAATTAAATTTCATAAAAAAAACCACAAAAATTCATTAAGTTTATAATATTACTACGTATGAAATAAAAATGATTGTAAATAATTTCACAATATATCTTAAATGCACTCATGTGGTTCGAATATATTTATAGGGTGATCAAATCAGACAACTATCTATATGTAAATATATAAATTTATAAAAATCAAATTTGAAATAAAAACCATACAAAATAAATATGTACCTACTGATGAATGATTTTTTTCCATGCCCAAACAATATTAAAGGCAAAAAATATCGATTTCGAAAGTAATTTAAAAAAAAAATCTTATGTTATATATTCAAAAAATATTATAGTACTAATTTGATCACCCCTTGTATAAATTTAAAATAATATTGCAATATAAATTCGAAATTTTCCATTTTTTTTCTTTCCTATTAACATTGGATATTTATATTTGATGTAATAAAAATATACTTATACTCGTATAACGTGCAAATGTTGTAATTATACATATAAAAGAAAATACGAAAATACACATTCCATACCTCATACTAGTACGTATTTATATGTAATTTTTTTAAATGACATTGAAAAGCTATACGAAAAAAATAAATAAATTATAAAAATGTATAAATTTTAAAGGTATTTTCTGTTGGAAAATGGAAAAAGGAAAATAAAATACAATCTATACAAAAAAGAAACGTATTTTTTTGTATAACAAATACATGATATTGCTATTGATAGTATATCATTTTTCAGAATTAAATTCAGTACATCACGGAACAAATATGTGGTTAGTATATTAGTAGTATAAGGTACAAAAAGTTTATTTTATTTAGTAAGTCAGAAAGACATTTTTAAAGTGTTCGTGACAAAAATTAATGTAAATTTATATTATGTACAACTTACATATAAAATACATATAGAGTTTATTAAAATACATACAATCAAATTCTATTCATTATAATAATACAGAATACAACAATTTATATATATAAAACATACATACGTAACATACCATACATATACATATATTATTATTATTCTGTGTTGTCATACGTATACCTTAATAATTATTTATATCACTGCCGAAATGGAAAAATTGAAAATAATTACTTTCAAGAAATATGATGAAAATAATTATAATTCTTCAAAAAATTTACATAAATTACGTTCAGATAGTTTATCGATAGTAAAATTATTAGATGATGCTTTAAAAGGTAATTAAAATTATTATAATTGTAAACATTTTTTTTTTTTTAAACAATAATCATAATTATTATTATTAATGTTAAAATATACTTTTTCTTACTAATTAAAAATTTTTTTTTCAAAAATAAAACTTAAACAATTTATATAAATCGATATTGATAGTATCATAAATTAATGCGAATCATTTGAAATATGAGTGTTGATTGTAGGAGTAATGTTCTTCATTTAATTATTAAAATCTGTACTTGATTGAATGAAAATAATGACACCAAAAATTAGTTATCTGAAATAATTTTAGTATGTACTTACATTCGTAACACTTTAGTTTATTTACTTATGTAGCATTTTTGATTAATTTTATTTTTGATATAAATTTAGGTCATTTTTAACATTATACATTATATATACTCATCTCATACGAACAATAAATTTTTAGTGAATAAATTATTTGAAAGTTATGTAATGTGCATAATATATATGAGCACAGATAAGGTATATAATTATATCCTTGTCTGTGGTATGAGCATTTAATTTGAATTAATATAAAATAATATTTGAACAACACGAATATATCCTCTAATATTTTTTTTATTTTTTCTTTAATCCTACCTCAATTTCTATATCTAAATTTTTGGATATAATTTATTCTGTCTAGATAACATATTATGTGCATAACATAACATTATGTTATATAAGGTACATACATACACGTATATATACGAAACATATATACATTAAACAAATTTGAACTTGAACTTGTTTTATTAATTTAATAGTCACGCGATTATATTTGAACATTTGAATTTATTTTTAATATTTGAAAATAAAAAGGAAAAATTAAATGAATAATATGGGTCGGTCGGTCGGTAATGTAAAATGTACATGCATATGGTATGTATATATGTACACATATCTATGAATATATTCTAATTCTATATATTATATTGTACATATATACACATAGAAAATGTGTACGTTTATGTGCAATAAAATGCATTTGTGAAATTGTATAATGCTTTCATTTATTTTATTTATTTATTTATTTATTATTATTATTATTATTCTTATTTTTGTGAATATTACGTACATACATGCATTTTTATAATATCGATGTCTAAACACATAATACTGAAACTTGATCATATTACTCTTATAGTAACAATATCAGTATCAGTAGTAAAAGCAATAGTAACGATATCGTTCATTTCATATAGCGATTCGATTGTGTCTTGTTGGACCGATTGATAAAAAAAGCATTCGTGAATTACCTAGTTATTTTTATTATTTTTTTTTTTTAGCTCGTATCGTATTCGCATACACCTATTATATAGTTACATAGTATTTATTCATTTTGTTCTCTTTATTCTATACTATATATATATATATATTTCAATATTTGTAATATACATAAATGTACGTGAACTAAATTTTATTTATAGCGAATAATTAAAGCTGAAGGTGGTGCTATTAAAAAATCTATTTGTGTATAAGATTTTCTGGTACCTTATAACATCTTATATATTATTTACATACGCATACATATTATCAATATTACGTTATAACATAAAACATACATTTTATTTCTATATATCGGTAAATATTTAATTTTACTTATAAAATAATAAAAAAAATGTTTTTTAAATTTTTAATTGAAAAAGTATAAACGTAAATTAATTTCTGTAGGTATTTACTATTTTTTATTCATATTTTTCAGTAGAAGTTTCAATATTTAGAATCTTAAAAATAATATGTAGTAGTGTGACAATTTTTATTTATATACAATGTTGTTTAATTAGTTATGTATATATGTACATATGAGAATGTGCATATAATGTTTATTTTATTGCTTATCAAAAATAATGTGCAATTATTATTGTATGTATATACATATATAATGCTTATCGCATAATTTTTGGTTTTTTTTTTCTTATACTTTTGTTTCTTTTGTGACTCTTATTTGATTTTATTTTTATTGATATTTAATGTACCTACTGTTAAAAGTTCACATTTTATTGATTATTATTGAAAAATTATAACATTTTCCCATTATTTACTGAAATAAAAAAAAAAAAGAAGAGAAATCGTGATATGAATTTATATTACCAAAAATATTGATGTGTTGTGAAATTATATAATTATATAGAAGAATACTTTTTTTTTTAAAATTAATATGTATATATATTTATAAATAATATATATATGTAATATATTTTTAATTAAAAAAAATAAAAGCATAGAATAAAGTATGATGTGTGAAAAATAAAACAAAATTCATGACAAACCTTTAAAATAAAGATATTATGTTTTTTAAAAGCACTATATAAACTGTGGAAAGTCTAAAAAGAAAAAAATAATGTTATAACACATGTAAAAAACAGTTATAAATGTACATACATTCATAAATATTTAATGAACAATAAAAAAATAAAAAAAATAAAACAAAAATGAAGTGAAAATTCTTATAAATTTTCACAGAAAAATTAATTTGTGATTGATCATTATAATAAAGTAATTGACAGCTTTACTTTTCATAAAATGCTTTATTTATTCAAGTGATTTATTTGATTTAAATAGTTGTTTAAATAACAAATAGGGAATAATTATTAATATATCAAAAGTTGATTAATATTACAATAAAGTGTTAATCATTTGTACATATAATACACATATCTATATAAAATCTCATTTGCATTATATATTAAATATCAATCGACGAAATGCGACGTCGAGTAAATCGTAAGACATTTTTATTTATTTTATTTTATATTTTTATTATAAAATTTTTAAAATTATTTATTTTTTTTTTTTTGTTTTTCATTTATATAGGTATAGTTATTAGAGTTACAATACAAGTATTTATTTACTACTAAAATTTTTATTTATGAAATTGAATTAAATATGATTGTATTGTAACTAATTATAAATATACTATGTATATAGTTATATATACGAGGGTGGATTGATAAGTCTTTAAAAAAATGCCATCTTGTCTGTTGTGAAGCATGTTTTCTCAAATGAAAGCTGTCAAATATGTATTTATAACATTTGATCGAATATATAGTTTAATTAGTAACAATCGTTTTTGTAAAGTCACTTACAATTTTTTTTTAAATATAGAAAAAAGTGAATATCGTGCAATGATTAAATATTTTTTATTTATAAGTCTTAAAACCAACAGAAATTATCGATGAGATAAAAACAATATTAGGTAAACATGCACTTTCAAATAAATTAGAGCGTGGCCGAGTAAGCAAAAATGATGCTGAACGTTCAGGAAGATCAAAAACGAAAACAATACTTGAAACGGTCGAAAATGTGTATAAAATCATTACGAATGATAGTCGCATTAAGTTGAGTGAGATTTCTGGTATTGCTAACATTTCATATGAACATGTACACATCCATCATACACGAAGAATTTACATATGAAAAAGCTGTTGGCAATATGGATATCCCAAAATGGTTGAAGACATCTTCAAAAACTGAATCCATTTCATCACGGAAAACTAAGCAAAAATTGGATGAATTTGGATTTAAGTTGCTTTCATATCCACCATATTCACCTGATATATGTATGTAGCTTCTTTTGACTTTTTTCTATTTCCAAATATGAAGAAATGGATATGTGGAAAGAGATTTTAGTACCAAAAGATGAAGTAATATAGGTGAAATAAACAAGTTTGATAAATCGTATATTAAAGAAGATTTAATGTAATTGGAAAATTGTTTGAAAAAGTGTATCGAACTAAAATGATATTAGATACACTTATGTTAGGTGTTTGTTTTTAATTCTATAAAATAAATATACTATCAATCCATCCTCGTACATATTCATTTTCATACACAATTCCACGAAAATATTTTAAAATAAACTCATATTTTGAATATGATAAGAAATATATATATGTAACATAATATGCATTTTATGCATTAAATATATATATATAATATATGTAGTTACTTTGAATAACAATAATAGATATGAGAGTGTGTATAAAAAAAAATATGAATGTTTGCATATTTTGAAATTGAAATTAAAAATAAAATCTAATTCAGTTTTTTTGTTGTTATGTTATGCGCATACATAAGTATAATACAGAATTTATAATATTATATGAAGATATAAGTGCGAATAATTTTATGCATTAATTAAATATTATAATATATGTATCGTTTTTCTTTTTTGTGTAATTGGAAACAAAATATTGTAATTGATATGATTTTTTTTTTTTTTTTTCATAAAAAAAAGTTAAAAACAAATAATCAAAATAATATAAAATAACTGATGAGTCATCATTATTATTGTTATCATCATCGTCTTCAAAACGTTTAATATTTTATATTAATTTGAAATGAATAACAAAAAAATGTATCGTCAATTAATTCGTAAGTTTTTGTTTCAGTTTTAATATTCGTATATCTAATTCCTATAAGTTATATAATATGTGAATATGTAATTTGTGTACATTTCTAACTTCTATTATCAACTATCAATGTAACTGTTCTATATTTAACTGATTTAACGTATAATGAGCGGGAAGCAAATATATGTTCATGTCATACTTTATTTTAATCATCCACCAATCACCCACTTGTTAACATTAATATTTTGGAATTTCACAAAACTGCATTTATAAATTATTGTAAATTTTATGTTTATACTTAGATAAATTCTATACTTAAATTGAATTTACATATTTAACTGAATTACTTATAGAATATAATATATTTATGTATGTAGTGTGGTAGTATATGTAGTATGGATATTAAATATACATTAATACATATATCATTTTTTGTATGTATTTAGTTTTTTTTTTCTTCTAATTTGCATTACACATGCAGTAATGCATGCACATATACGTGACGTATAAAATTTATTTATAGACTGTAATTTAAATATTTTATGTATATGTACGTGTAAAATTTACATAATAATTTTTTACATTTATGTTTATTAATTTTGGTAATTTTTTTATGTAAAATTAAGTATAAAAAATTGAATGAATTGAAGTCAATTAACGGTCTTCTGTGTGTAGTATAACGAATTGATATAGTAATTAATATCATATCACAAAGGTACCGCTATATCTTCTAAAGCACCTAACCAATATGAGTATATGATGAATGATTCCTTTTATGAAAACTCTCTGTTTAGAGATGGAAAAAAACACCTTTGCAAATTTTACTTACAGATTGTTCAGCCAGCTATGACCAAACCAAAGATCGAATTGATTATTTTTGGTTCAGCTTTTTAAAGAGCTGAGAGACTTTTATCAAAGCCCTAAAACTCTTTTAAGGCATACGGGACTAGAACCAACAACACCTCAACAAAAAAAAGTGGATTTTCATTTTTCTTATCAAAAACGTAAAAGTGTAATTTTTCTTCAATTTTTAAGAATGAAGTGTGTGAATACACTTGAATTTTTGTACATGCATTTTACTGTCGATTAGACGAAAGTCATATTTTAAACGTAAATAATTTTCGTGTGTGCATACTTCATTTTCATTGTTAAAAATTTTATTTTTATTTATTATTATTATTATATACATACAATGTATATAGTATATTTTTAAGTGCACACGGATACTTAGTCCATTATGGCACCGCCGATCAGTAATTTCTTTCAGATATATCATCGAGTTAAAAATTTTATATGTTATCATATCTACATAATTTAAATAATGTACATACATATCAAGTAATCGAATTAAACATATGTGTTACGCGCAAATGTATGCAAACACATTTTTCTTTTAAATTAAATATAACTATACATAGGTACGCATACATACCTCGATGAAATTTGATTTCAATAAAAATGCAAACAATGTATCCATATTATCATATTTCAAATATTTTGTATTCAATTAAATTATTGAATGAATTCGAAATCAAGTATACTTATGTACCTACTTGAAATTTTTTGTTTTTAATTTCCTTTTTGAATATTACAATTTTATAACATATACACATATGTATATACTTATGTACATTATGCAACGTGTATAGATATTATTTCTAAAAATCACGTGTTTTTGATAATTTAAACAAAGCATTTATACTTATTCCGCATGTGATGTTTTTCTTGTAAAAATCTAAACAGAATTTATTTATTATATTTACCTCATATTCACTGTACATTTTTATAGACATTTACACTTATTATTTTTATATGCATATATGTAGATATTTCAATGACTGTATACCTACTTTTTAGCATTTTTGAATAAAGTGCGATTGTGTTTTTTTTTTTTTTTTTAATTTAAATGAATGATCGATCACTGACTACGGCTAGCAAACAATAATTATTATAACAATACATTATTTCTTTTGTCAATTTAAGTTTTTCCCCCATTACATACATTATGTACGTGCATATGAAAAGAAGATAACTAAAATAAAATTTATATACCTATTTTCAAAAAAAAAAAAAAAAAAATAATATATGTATACGTATAAAAAAAATTGATAAAAATCCAATATCTCAGATAGAAAGATAATATATTATAAGAAGTCTAAAGATTGTTGATAAATAATTTCCAAATTTATATATATACATATTTGAAGAAAAAAAAAATAATTACAATATACGATTATGTGTGTACATTACTATGTTACTTACTTCATTTGATTAGGAGAGAAAAAACTATGGTATTCACAGAACTATACATATGATACATTGATTACAAAAATTATTTGTGCATAAATAAAGTGCCTACCGTACTTGGATTTAAACAGTTGTAATACTTTGAAATTAAATTTTTTTATACTAATTTCTTTAAACTATTTAAAAATATAGTAGAATAAAAAAAAAAACATGCATAATTTGAATTATTTCAAAAATTATTTGTGCATGAATTTTTATTACAATTTATTATTTGTGCACGTGAGTGAGTATAACGAGACATCGATTTACTGATTTTGTTCAATAATTTATGATTATGACGAAAATAATTCATTTTATTTTGACCTTCAAATACGTTAATTTGGTACGTTAGTGAATTATCTATGGTTGCCTGAATATAATAATGGTATTCGTATTCCTGTGTAAAAGATTTAGTTAAAAAGTATAATGTTCACAGAAATACATTATCATTCTATTTTAAATCCTCCAAAAAAAAAAAAAAATAACTAATAATTATGTAAAATAGTTCAGGAAGAGGGACAGAATAATAAAAAAAAAAACAACTTTGTTATGCACAAATAAAATTTATGATTACTGTATGTGTTGTGTATTCGTACTTCAAATTTGATAATGAAATGTATCGAAATTATACTTACATATATACTCCTACGTACATACGTGCGTAGATTTATTATGCAATTTAATATTTTTCTATATATAGTTAGTTACTACTTGGTAATTAATTAGTTTAGTATTATATTTCATGTTAGGTATTTACCATTTTTTATTTTTTACTTATTTTAAAATCAATTATTGTTGACGCACATTATTTAATTTTTTTTTTTCCTTTTGTTTTTTTAATAAAAAAAAAAAAATTGAAAATTATAAATTTAAAATTTGATTATTAGTATTAAAAATTTTTTTTACATACTAAAAAAAAAACAAAACTATTAATCCATTAGCAATTTATATTAAAGGGGTAGATATTTTTCTTTTCAACAAAATTATTCAAGAAAATATTTAATTTTTTGTTATTTATACCTACACAACATATGTTTTTTTTTCTTTTTGATTTTATTGATTTATTAAGGTTCATTAGCTAAGCTGGAGATATTATAATATCCTTCACTATTCCCTTCTTTGAAAGGAAAATTTTTTTTAATGCAAAGAACATTATGTAATTTATTATTGGTAATTAAATTTCTTTTTGCATGTTTACGGATATTACATAAATGTATATACATACATTGTATGTCCGAACATATTGTATGTATGTATATATATATATAATGTATATTTTTTGAAAAATAATTTATTTATTCGAATACATACATCATTATAAATTGATTTCGAACGGTGTGAGTAATCATCATTCATCAGTTTCATATATGAATGTTTGTATTTTTTTTTTTCGTTTTTTGCATATATTCATATAAATGTATTGTACATATGTGTAATATTATTTTTGAATACGAAAAATAAAAAAAAAAAATCTTTTGAAAACAATAAAATATGTATGTATAAATATTTTTGACATTACATATTTATTTATTATTTATTTATATTTCTTTATTTTTTTTATTGGTAAATTTTTTCAATTTTATCTCTCTTCCAAGCACTTTGAAAAATACTATATGACAGAAGGTATACCACAGACAATGATGACAATACGTGACAATACTCAACATAATAACATAACACTCGGTGACAATACTCAATACCATGAAACTAAAAGCAGCTGTATGTTATTTCATTTCTAGATTACGAATTACAATTTCACATTAGTTTATCGATACCAAGAATATTCCTGGTTTCAATACCACTTGTATGTTACTCGTAATATAGAAATATTTTGTAAACAGTGATTATAATTTGCTAAAAAAAATGAGTTTTTATATAATCACATGCAGAAACAATGGACCCTACTATGAGTGTCGATAATATCGTCTCGTCATCGACTATCGCCTCGGCTCGACAAATTTTGTATTACGAGTATCGATTTGAGGCGAGAATATCGATATTTTTGGGTGGTATTCACCAAAATGGATATATTCGTCGGATATATTTTAGCCGGATACAATTTCAGATTATTCATCAACCTAGATAAAATTTGTTTTCGAACTTCGTTTTCGGGTCGAACATGTGTGTCAAACATATCAGCTGATTGTATTTTTATATTACAAAATGAAAAAAAGGTTATGTGATGTGATAATTATATGCAAAGATGATGATACAGTACAACTACATTATCTTTATTTGTGCTGTTGCTGTTAATAACAAGGTTATGTTCGAACGATATTTATAATACCACTCCAAGGTTGTCTTAAAAATATCCGCGTAGTGTTTTATCCAGGTTGATGAATACACTTTATCTCAGATAAAAGATAATCTATGTTGGTGAATACCAACCTTAATGCTCTTCTTTTATCCAAGAAAGTCATTTTTAAATTAATATGTTTTATGTTTTCGCACTTAGCTACAAATTATTTAAATTAATCAAATATTTATTAAAAATTACAAAAATTAATTAAAATACTTATTCAAAATTGAAAAAAAAAAAAATGAATTATAAACATTTATATCGAAATATTTGACAACTTTTATAGAAATTACATGGTAAAACTGAATGAAAATAAAATTTGATATGGCAATATCTTATTGTCGAGGCGACCGATTTACATAATACAAAATTTACATCGTCTCGTCTCGTCTTAATTTTGTCGATAGTCGATATTATCGACACTCATAATATGGCCCATTATTTTATTTAATTAAATTATTTTCGTTTTTGCTGCTGGTAACTATTTTTAATTTAATAAAAATACATTTTCATAATACATATATGTAGGTAGGTACATAGGTGTATGCTTATATATATATTTCGCGTATGTATGTATGTAACATACAAATTTGTGCATATTTCTTTATATATGTACATACTTACATACACCTACATTTTTACATTTCTATATTTCTATATGTTTTTATTTGCGATAGAAATATCGCTTTTGTATATGCATTATTAATGCATTCCATGTTTAGATAAAACTGAAATTTGTTAATCTTGAACTTGGCCGTTTTGCCATACAGTTGGAGTAGGTCGTTGTGCGATTTCAAAACATTTATGAAAATTATACAACAAAAAAAAAGATAATAATATATGTATTATAATAGAATAATGTAATATTAATTGTTATATTGTATATCTATAAGATTCGTGCATACAGAACGTAATATTAAAATTTTTAATATTAGTGTGTATTTGCATAAATTATCTGCCTTATCATGATATTCGAAGACGAAACGTTTCGTATCGTCTTGTTGAAAACGCGATCATGATATTCGAAACGTTCCAATTTTAAACGATTTTCATCGTCTACTCAGTCGATAGCATTTTGTTCATCGTTTACATATAAATTTATTTTTTTTTTTGGTTTTTAATAGAATTTTTTTTATTTAAAGCATATTACTAATATTTGTGAATATTAATATTAAATTAATTTTTTTAAAAAAATGGAAATTATTATTAAAAATGATATTTCAAAACATCAACAAAATAATAGAAATGACATCGAACCCTTTTTTCTTACAACAAAATTGGAAATTGTATGAATTAAACATTAAAGCTGTTTTTATAAGGGATTTATATTGTACCACTATGTACCACTTAATATTCGAAACGATGAAGGTTCATAATAGCAATTTTATATCGTATCGTTTCGTTTCATCGTTTCATCGTTTCATCGTCTTCGAATATCATGATAAGGCGGTATTTCTTATCTGTTTATGATTCATTATTCTGGTAAGTTTACAATGCAACGTATAAATCATTGTAGTATTTTATGACTTGCAATTGAAAAAGTACATCCCTAATTAAGTATAATATTGTTAATTTCATGCAAGATTGTATTGAATAAAAGATGTGAAAATTATCATACACGTACATTATAATACCTACGTATTTATGTATTTTACAATGACATAATAATTAGGAATTATTTAAAAATTAACATATACTACTACTTATTTTATACATTATGTATACATATAGCATAAATTACAATTTGATAAAATAAAGTTCGTGTTTTATATCTGGGAAATTAAGAAAACACTTTACGATTACTTACTTATTCTCGTACACAGCTAATAAAATCTATTTAAATTGAATATTAATAGATACATACGAGTATGTATATAATATATATTTATTTTTAAATAAAATACATAATTATTAAACAAAATTCTTTTTTATTTTTTCGAAATACATAATAAAAAATGATTTTACATGTATTGCATATTAGATTATGTATAGCATAGACAGGTATGCATAATAATTAAATTCGGAAAAAAATTATATAAATGAAATATATGTATTATGTACACCCATCGGCGAAATACATTTACTGTTTCTTGTTTTATTAAAAAAGATATATAATCTTCAATTGGTTTCTTCCCAATTACTTAGGTATACACCTCAAAAGCAAGAAAATACGTGGCTTTTATTTATAAATATGACACAAAAGTATGTATATTGGGAGTGAGTGGAAGATTTAGGTATAGGCAATGTAGGCGGCTGTTTAGACCTGCAAATTTGGGAGATTGGCAAATTTATTTAACTTTTTATTACGAAATTAAAAAAAAAAAGCTATTCGTTAAAATTCATTGCCTGTTAAAAAAGTATTTGATAAACGCAGTTCGATTTTATTTCGACTTAAAAGTAAAAATATATAGGTAGCTCCGTTGACCATTGCATATCATGAACATACATGTGTATGTACATCAAAATACGCTATATAAATATGGCTTTTGAAAATGGAAATGATTCAAAAAATATAGAATACCTATAAATCTTCTGTTATTATGAAATATTTTTCATGAGCAAAAAGAAGAGGAAGAAGAATGAATTACTTAGAAAAGATCGTTTTAAGGTAGAGACTTTTAATACCACTTTGGATGTTTATAGAACTATTAATGAAAAGTTTTCTGTTCTTGAAGAATTTAAAATTTGGATCTTTAGATCTATTGAAATTTTTGCATTAAAATGACTTCTAAATACACCATTTATCCAAATGTTGAGATTGTCTGCCGAATGATTGTTTTGCACTCCAATAACGAACTGCAATGTCAATAGATACACTTCTTTTTTCCCTTTAATGTTTTTAATACTTGTTGAACTTACGAAAGATTCTCTTATAAACATTGTTTTTTTTTTTTTAAATATCTAACCCTATTGCCCTATTGGAAAGCTTGAATTTATGAAATCTGTGCCATAACAATACGTATATTGGGCAAACCAATCTTGAATTTATGAAAGCGTTCTACGTTTCATTGGTTTCATGTAGTATTTATATTGATGAATAAAGCTATAACCTAAATAGACGTGACGAAATGAAACGAAACTGTAGTACGTAGAAATACCCTAAATGGACGTGCGGACGTTCGTTCAATTTCGATAAGTTTAAATGTCAAATAGACGAAACGAACCGAAACGGATAGTGCCGTAGCGGTGGTACATTTTATCGTTTCTATACTCGTTTCATACACATTTTACTATTCGTTTCTACTCAATACTCATACACAATTTTACTCGTTTCGAATCGTTTTTATTTAGGGCAAATTGTCAAACTGACGAAACCAGTATTTACGTTCGTTTAATTTCTTTCGTCCCGTCACGTCTATTTAGGGTCTTGCTTAGTTTATATCGAGTGTTTTCACAAATTAAATGACTTGTAAATTTTTTTGTCGCTGGGTGTACATGGATATACATTATATCTACGTACATTATAATATTTCTGTGAAAATAATAAAAACAGTAACCATGATTTTGTCTTCAAAAATTTTTTTTTAATAGATAATAAATAAAAAATCTAATTCATTTAACCTTAACAACAATTCAATGAAAATGAAAAATTTCAAGCAACATGAATCTGAAGTGATTAATAAAATTCATTTACATACATATGTTATATTATAATTACAAATTCAGAACATGTACCTACCTAGATTTTTTTTAAAAAAAAATTATTTTCCAAAAACACATTATATAAATTTATATTTCATTTTTGAAACAATAAGAGTTCTAATTTATATTTTAAACAGATTATATAAATACATTGTACCTACATCAATTGTGTTGTGTATATACTATATCACAATTTATTTAGACTTTATTTATACATATGTATATGTATGTATTTTGTTAATAATAATAATAGTAATTTATTTTTTTAAAGTACATATATTCAATTATTTAAATGTATATTATTGTACTTTTTTATGTATTTAATTAAAAAAAAAAATAAAATAAAATGAAAAATTGAGAAATTATCAACCATGACAGCAAAACATAAATAATGAATTATGTCTGTGAATTACGTATTACATAAGTAAATTGAACGTGACATACATTCCTATGTAATGTATTATAATAATGTGCACTGTTCCAAATTTCATGCAACGAAATATTGATTCAATGTACGTAACGTATCTATACGTAATTGCGCTTTAATCAAATCTATATTGAATTTTTTTTTTAGAAAATATTCATTTTTTTTTTCAAAATATTCAAAAAAAAAAAACTAATGATAATGAAAATATTTAAGAACATAACATATACACAAATATGTACATAAATATAACTTTATTTAGATTGCAAAGTAACAAACGGTCCAAAATTTTTTTAAATATATACTTATATGCATATACAATATACAATGTATATGCATATTAGGTGCACCGGCGATCAGTAATTTTCTTAGATACATATGATCCATTTTATCATCAATACAGTAATCGCAATTACTGTGTTACATTGATGTTTGAATAAATTAATGATCGACTTGGGCAAGAATAGTGCGCTGTCTGCGGTTTGAAGTTGGAACGTTAATCATATCATTTCAACACCACAGCTATCGAGATCCAATCTCCAAACTGTCCAAATTATTCCACACGTGTTATATTGGACCCCATTATGAGTGTCGATATAATCGTCTCGTCATCGACTATCGCCTCGGCTCGACAAATTTTGTATTACGAGTATCGATTTGAGGCGAGAATATCGATATTTTTGGGTGGTATTCACCAAAATGGATATATTCGTCGGATATATTTTAGCCGGATACAATTTCAGATTATTCATCAACCTAGATAAAATTTGTTTTCGAACTTCGTTTTCGGGTCGAACATGTGTGTCAAACATGTTAGCTGATTGTATTTTTATATTACAGAATGAAAAAAAGAGGTTCTGTGATGTGATAATTATATGCAAAGATGATAATACAGTACAAGTACATTATCTTTATTTATGGTGTTGTTGTTAATAACAAGGTTATGTTCGAACGATATTCATAATACCACTCCGAGGTTGTCTTAAAAATATCCGAGTAGTGTTTTATCCAGGTTGATGAATACACTTTATCTCAGATAAAAATAATCTATGTTGGTGAATACCAGCCTTAATGCTCTTCTTTTATCCAAGAAAGTCATTTTTAAATTAATATGTTTTATATTTTCGCACTTAGCTACAAATTATTTAAATTAATCAAATATTTTATAAAAATTACAAAAATTAATTAAATATTTATTCATAATTGAAGAAAAAAAAATGAATTACAAACATTTATATCGAAATATTTTACAATTTTTATAGAAATTACATGGTAAAACTGAATGAAAATAAAATTTGATATGGCAATATCTTACTGTCGAGGCGACCGATTTACATAATACAAAATTTACATCGTCTCGTCTCGTCTTAATTTTGTCGATAGTCAATATTATCGACACTCATAATAGGGCCCATTAATCATTATAAATACCAAATTTATGTACATACATATATGTATGTACATAATAAAGTTTTATTTGTTTGATTTTAGCGAACGTCTAAAATAATTTTTGTTTTTATTTAATTGTAAATACCTTGATATTTATTAAATTATTTGTTTTTTTTTTGGAGTAAAATTTTGTCCATGATAATTCTTAAAAAAAAAAGTGTTTTAATATTTTTATAGTGGAAAAAAACTTTTTTTTTTTCTTCAGAATATAGATATGTACGTACACAGATATTTGCTTAAAAAAAAAATGATTAACTCGAAAGTAATTTAAATAGAATAGAAATGTGTAACATTGTATAACGATACATATAAACTTGTTTCAAATAAATATGATTAAATTAAAATGTATACGCGAGTATTTAGTTTACGAAAAGAAATAATGTTTTGTCGTTATCGTAGTAGTACCTATACATTTATTTTATCAAAAAAAAAAAATAAATAAAATTTTGCCCACAAATCATAATATGTAATTTTACAACATGAAGAGACAATTTTTTATTTTGTCTTAGCATTACGATTTTATCTTCAAGAAGAGATTAAATAAACTTTTTTTTTCCATTTGTAATAATGTTTAATTTTTGTATTTTATACAATTTCACATACTCATATATGATGGCGTGAACATATATGCACATACATACATATGTATGTACTCAATGTTTATAAAAATCAAATTTCAATAGATCATATTATGACGGTATAGTGTGTATTATTTATATAATAATTCTTGGAAGTATACAATAACTAATCAAGTTATCATTTTAGAAATAAATTTACAAATGAATAGATAACATTCGTATATAACATACTATTGTGTATGTATGAGTACAAAATATTCTTTTTACTTTATATACTTACATATATGTATCTACACATTTTCGAGTATAGTATAATATACATTGTACATATTATGTATGTATATAATATTCACTTTTAATTATACGATATAACATACATAATAAGCAGTTTATTTTTATTTTGTATATTTGAAGCTTGTTTTGTTCATATTTAAATTCGTATCAAATGTACATTATTTTTGTGTATATATATACTATATATATATCAAATATCACTTTGATATTAATATACATTTTACTGGCGCGTGCGATAAAATTTTCTTATTGATCATAATTGATTTTTATTACTTACAATGTTATAATGCTACAATGGAATTGCGATTATTTGTCACTTTAATAATCCGTCACCTTCATTATCCGTCCATTATCTTCATCATACATCAAATTTCTTAAAATTCTCATGCAATTATTATGTGTACGTATGTTATGTACATACGTATGCATTTCAAATCACACAATAAGTAATACAGTTTACCTTTAACTGCGTCTACATGTATGATCAGATAGTTTCTATAACTATGTTAATCTTCTTACTTTATGATTATGGCGTTAACGATATATATAACCAATTAAATGATCTCGTAATAAAAAGGATTTAAATTAATTTTTCTTTTAATTTTTCGTAATCGTAAACATCCATAAGATCCTGCAATTACACACATAAGATTCTTTGTATGATCATAATTACGATCTCTCTATTATTCTTTATTTCGATTATCTGTTATCCATTCATTTGATCCTTTACGAGATCATACTATAATGTATAACAGACAAAATAAAAATAGTACAATACACCTTTTTGAATAGTAACAATTTTAAAACAATTGAATTGTAATAATATAATAGTGTTATATTTCGTATAAATAATTACATACTCGTACATACTTAATTATCTAACCAGGAAATAAAATCGAAAAAAAAAAAATCATTCAATTCGATTGTTCCTAATGTTTTGTCTTAAGTTATAATAATTTTTCTAATTGTTACGACATTTTTTAATCTTTCATATACTCAAAGAGGTTTTTTTTTTACCATAATTTACTTTTTCGTTTTTGATTTATTTATGAATAACATATTTCAATTGTGGAACTTATTGTTTTTCTTATCGTTATGTAAAGAGTTAGTTCATGTGTATATAGTGGTATATGGGTACACCTACATATATTACATATTCAAAATTAAAAAAAAAAAAAAAGAATTTTTCATGGGTTTCTATCGAATATAATAATTTTACTTACGTCAGCGAAAACTTCTATACAATATGTACGTATATGTATGTACATATATCTACATACTCACCTAAGCATAAATTTATATTCCTTATGTGCATATACTTACATATGTACATGTGTTATTCAATGCTTTCATAATAAAAATAATTTAATTTTATTTATTAAATAAAATTTATTTTTTACATTTACTTTTGTCAAACTTTTTTTTTTTTTGTTTTAAAAAAAGTTGAATATGTAAAATTAAATTTTTTTTTACTGTCACACGAATAAGTACATACATATGTATACATACAAGTGTATCGAAAATTAAAAATAAAATTTGTTATGAATTATTGTATAATAATTTACATCCATATGATTGTATAAGTGTTATAATATATAACACATATGCACACACTGTATATGAATAGATATCTGTTTAATTAGTTTAGTCTAGGTAGTCTAGGTAAAGATAGCATAAGAAAAAATTTATTTTTTTCATTTTTCTAAATGTGACTTTATTTTGAAATTTTCAATATAAAATGTTTTCCAGCTGTGTTTTTATTTTCTTTTTCTGAAAAAAAAAAAAATATCCGCAGATACATTTATGTGCATAATGTAGGTATATTTTATCTAGAAAAAAAAAATCCCCCAACTGTAATATTATTACAACATTTAATTTATTTTTTATTTGTAACCTGTAACCAATAATATGTGCATACATAAATATATATGTGCATATACCATATTGTACATGTTCTTTTTGTTTTTTTTTATAAATAAATTAAAATACAAAACACTACTTATTTACAGTAAATAAAGAATTCATTCAATCATTTTGTCAGTGCATCATATAATCCTCATTTGTTTTCTTTCCGTATTTCAATATAAAAAAAATAATGACAGATTGCATTTCTTATTGAAAAAAAAAACAGTTGTATACTACTATGTACATATATTAAATTAATCAGCTTTTTACCTGCTTTTATATACATATATACTTACAATACAATCAGTTTTGGGAAGTTCAGAATAAGTATGTAGTACGAGTTACGAGTATGTACATTTATATGAATCATGAAATTATTAATATTTCACCCGCATTCATTAAACCTCATGTACGTTACATACTCTCTTATTATACCTAACGTATTATTAACTCAATTTTATTCATAAGCAAAAAAAAATAAAAATATTTTTGTAATAATGAATTTTCTTACAAGAATTAATTGAAATTGATTCAATATTCATTAAGTACTCGATAACAGCATTTTTTTAAAATCCCCCTTTTTTTTTACTTGATCAAAACAACAGAAAATGTTTGATGGGGTTTTCTGTCGCAAACACTTTGAAAATTTTACACATTACAATTTTTTTTTTTTTTTTGTATGAATGACGTCTTACTCTATCATATCTTAGGGCACATTTACATTGTCTTTTCTTGCTTTCTTATCTTGTTTCAGGACTGAAAGATAGCATTTACATTATAATATCTATTCTTGCTTTCTTGTTTATATTTCATGTCGTATATTTTTATATGCGATGCCTATTAGTAGTGTTGCCATATACTTATTTTATGATTTTCATTCTTGCTTTCATGTTTATTTGACATTTTTCATTAAAATTAAGTTACAAATTCGATTGTGATAAAAAATAAAATAACTAAAAAAATATATTTACATATAAATTTTTATAAATGTCAGATTTTGATTCGAGTGAATGTGTGAAATGCATGTTTTCACACACACACACACACACACACGCACACACACACACACACACACACACACACACACACACACACACACACACACACACACACACACACAAATTTCACACTTATGTACTTGAAATATATGCTATAACACATGTTTTTTTTCTTTGATATTCCTAGATCATAGTTCGCATAATTATTTGTTTCGGTTGATAATCAATAAATTCTTTGTTTCTGAATATTAATATACCGATATTGTAGTATACAAAGAACTTATTATTATACAAGAGTAAATAAAAGCAAAAAAGAAGAGATATTCGTTTAGATTAACCAGAACATCTGCTTGTGTTTATTGTAATTGCTGTCACTTTTAAGTCATACTTGAAAGTATTTACTGATTTTTATTCACTTGGCCCAGTATTTGGAAAAAAAATTCTTCCCGCCGGAATAATCTATAGCAGTATTGAATTTTTATTGATTGTGAAACATTCTACTAATTTTGATTATTAACATACTGGCAACATTAAATTCGTGAAAGCAAGAAAGTAAACCACCTCTGAGTTGGTTCGTTTTCTTGTTTCCTCTTGTCTCGCTCTGCTATATACCTCTCTTCTAAGTTAATGACGTCACGTTCTTGACTTTCAAGTTAATGTAAATGCGGGCTTAGATATTTTATTTTATAAACGTATACTACTATATGTGCATTATTGTGCATACACATTCATAAATATTTACAGGCAGGTATAAAGGAAAATCAAATGGAAAACAACAATGAATTATAATTTCAAATTAAAAGAAAAAATAAAATCTAAATAAATTATTATGAAAATTCAACATAATATAAATGTTAATGTTATATTACAAAAATAAATACAAATTATACATTACTTACATACATATATGATATGTATATATGTATATATGTACTCGTAAATTTTATTTTCACGTTGTCCACGTTCATTAAGCCACACTTATTATATTTCGTTAACATATGTGTACGATGTGTTGAACTTTTTTTTTGTAAATCAAAAAAAAATTTTGTTTTATTACACGATCGGTCGGAATCAGACAACATATCATAATGTTGTCGTACATTGTAATTGTAACGAATTAATACACGTATATTATATGTTTGTATATATAAATAATAACAATACATAAATACGTTCATATATATGTATATACGTATACATATAATATGAACAAATAAAAATATATACACGAGTACAAAAAAATAAAAATGAATAAAATAGATAAATATTATTAATAAAAATAATTATGTACATATCCACAATCTATACATACACGTAAACGTAATTACTGCTGGCTGACTGATACCAGATACTGAATACTGACTCTGACGTTTTGTTTTATTTTATATGTATCCATACATATATACATATTTTTGTATATAGTATGTGTGTCTGGATGTACAGTATCGCGATCACGATTTGAAATCAGTCGTGGTCGTGGATTATATTACGAGACAATGTCACTAAAAATTATTTAGTATATATTACAATAGCGGCCGGTTAAGACAATTTATATAAAAATCGTTATTTTATTGATTATACTTACATACATTATATTTAATTTGTTGAATCAGAAAATAATTTTTTTTTTTTTTTGGATAAAAATTATTCTTTTTTATGAATAAAATTTTTCTGTAAATAATATTACATCGATAAAAAATAAATTTCGTTTTTAATAAAAAATTTTTTTTTAAAAAAAAAATTATTTATAAATTACTAAAGTAACGTAATTGTGAAAAATAATAATTACTAAAAATATGAAAAAAATTATACAAGTACATTATTTATTATGAATTTATAATAATAATTTTTCACATTTTATAATATATATTAAAAGAAAAATAAAAATATTTAAATTTAAATTAATTTTTGAAAAAAAAATTCAGTTATATGATTAACTAAAAGAATATTTATTTCATTTTGTGAAGTGAATATGAAAAGAAAATTTTTCAAGAGTGTAAAATAAAACATCAAAAAAAAAATAATAATTAATAATAATAAATAAAAAAACACTCAAAAAAGGGAAAAAAATTATTTATATAAAAGTAATATTTTATTATAATTATAAAAGAAAATATAAGAATTAAGTAAAACAAAATTAATTTCAAGAAAAAAGCACAAACCTAATAGTGTAATAAAATAAAATTATTTCTGAGCAATATTTGAATTTAGTAAAAAAAAAAAAAGGAATGAGTGCATTATTATATAGGAAAATGTATTTAAAGTCAAGTACCTATATATGTACATATGTACAAAAATGTGTAAAAAAAATTATTTCATACTTTCAAAACAAAATAATCAGATATCAGAATAAGAATTTAATTAGAAAATTACTTGAAAATAAAGTAACTATTCGTATGTAACTATACTATACTATAATGTATATGATATAGTTTTTTGAGTTAATTATCAACTGTTTTCATTTTCTGTAATGTATATTTTTTACATTTTAAATAAGTTTTATTAATATTAATTATCAGAATAATTTGAATTTAAATTTTTTTTTTTTTTTTTGATCTTTCTTTAATTCAAATTATCATATTTTCGCTTTTAAGCGCAGATACAAATTTAGAAGTTATAGAGAAAAAATCGTTTCAATTAAAAAAGTTAGTTTTGTAAAACATTCACTGAAAAGATTTTTTTTTGTTTTTAATTTATTTGAGAAAAAACTATCATTAAAACATTCAAAAAAATTATTTATTTCGAATTATTGTAAATTATTTCGAAAATTTCAATTTTTATAAAGATCCTGAAGAATTTTTTTTTTTTCTTTTGATGAAAAAAACGTTACAAATTTTTAATTATTTCATAACAAATAACAAAATATAAAAATTATAATACTCTTAAAAGAATTCAAAAAACTATTGTTATTATAACCCTATAAGAATTTGAAACGGAATATGCAAAAACGTTACAAAAAAATTTACCAAATATGTAAGTAGTACATACCTATACTGTATAATGCCATAGACAGACATCTAATATAAACGTGGTATCGATTACATGGTATTGGCTATACTACATGTCTGTCACCCTATACTAGCTTTATACTAGGAAGACAAGCTGATATAAACGTGGTATTGTAACCAGCATGATTTGTCTAGTATGAATCTAGTATTCACAAAATTTACTAGACGTAGCGCCATTTTAATGCTGCGGAAATTATAGAAATTCGTTTTTACATTAGTTTTAGCATCAAGTTGAAAGTAATTAGTAGGCATAGTAGGCATTAAGTTGAAAGTAATATTAATGTTTTTTTTTTTTTTTAATATTTTATACATACGCTACATCTATTACTACTACTACAGTTACAACTACAGCTACATACTACAAGCTGCACATTCTGTTTCGCGCTTAATGCAAATATAAATTTTCTATATGACACCACAACAAAATTCACAAAATATGTCAAATGATATTAGGTTTATACTAGACTACATGTCTGTCACCATGCTAGTATTGTTCATACCGTGGTATCGATACTAGATGTCTGTCTAGGGCTTAAATGTATTACATACTTATATAGTTATTTACTTATTTACTTGATTGATGATTATGTACCGAATTTTTAATGAAAATATTAAATATTTCCTGTTTTTTCACATATAATTATTTAATACTTACCAAAAAAAAAGGACTAGTTTTATGTTTCTATTAAGAATTTTAAATGTTATTCATTCAAGAATATAATGTATGTATAATGTAGGTATATATGTACTCGTAAATATTCAGTATGTATTCATATTATTACATAATGTATTTTTCATTTGTAATGCCAAACAATATGTACATTGCATATGCAAAAAATATAATTTATTCGAAAAATTTGTTTAATAATTAACAATAATAATATTCTACTACATATTAATATACTAAGTATTTGAACTTGTACATGTATATCAAGTATATGTAGGTACATACGTGGATATGTACATACAATAGTAAAGCTTTTTTAAAATCTCTAAAAAATACCAGATAAGTATGTACCGCAGTTTCATTTTTTAACAGCCTTCAACAATGGCAAAAAGATTTTTTTAAAGGCGCCAACTTGTCTGTTAATAACATTACGTATATTTTAACTATTATTTTCTCTACTATATAATACCACAGAGTAAAATAACTATTATACCACAGAGTAAAATAACTATATACAGAGTGTGCAATACAATCCTTTCCATTGCCGAGCTAATTTTGGAAGTGGATTTAGCGAAAATCCACCTCTCTCAAAGCTTTTCTTATAAAATGAGTACATTTTGAAAATTGAGAGTAGAAAATATAAATAAAACAAAACAAAACAACACAGTTTCAAATATACAATCTTACATACACGTAATATAATGTACAAGAAGGGAGCAATTTTTTTCTTGTTTGCGTACATATTTTGTATTGGGCAATAGAAATATGTATGTATGTACATAAGTATATAGAATATGTATGATACTGGAATATATACTGTTTTGTACCATAATGTTAGATATAATATATTTATGTATATCTACGAGTATATATGTATATATATATATACGCACAATATAGTTTGTTTTGGTTTGTTTTTGTTTTCGACCCTTTGTTACTATTTCATTGTTATTTTCGACCCTAAATTCATGTTTGTTCGATTATGATTTCATTTTTTCAAGTTAATATGCATCTTACAAATTATGCTGCTTCTACATTATATGTGTATACACATTATATACACATGTACAGTAATCACAAAAAGTATTTCTGCATAATTAAAGTATCGTAATTTGGATTTAGACACTTGTAATACTAATAAATTTTTATATTTATTTTTTCAAACTTTAATAAATACAATTTCTTAAAAAAAACCATAATTATTCTTAGAACAAATATATTATTTGAATTATTCCAAAAATTATTCCTGCATTAATTCTATCGCAAAAATTATTATGAATATTAAAATGAAAATAATTGATTTAATTTTGACTTTCAAGAAAAATACCGAGGAAATTTGAATTATTTAGTAAAAATTTGAAATTTGTTGTGCACAAGTAGCACCAATAATTTTTGTGATCACTGTACATACCTATCAATTTCTTCATATAAACAGAATCTAAAATCTAACATCTACCAACTATCAACTATAAAATCCGGTATTTGATGATGTAAGTCAAAATAAAGAAAAGACAACCAAGCCTCCTTGTATACGAAGTGACAATATAGTTGCGTTCCTTTTGACCAAGTAAAGTACTCGCAAGTACTTGTAGTCGTGATCATCTACACCACCTCTTGTATTCGAGTAATTTACTTGACAGTTGCATGGTTAGTTACGCCAAAATTCGCCGTCAGAGGTGTTTGTGTTTTAATCGTTAGAGATTAAAGAAATAGGTTTAGGTCTATAATATTTTTAATACACGTTTTATTCAATAGGTGGCTTTTTATTGTTTAATGTTATGAAGCATCTAAAATCAAAGCAAAACAAATTTGAAATACATGACAGCTAAAATTGGAGCATGGCCAACTGTCACTCCAATATTTACATTGCCTTAAAAATGTGTATGCTTTCAAATTTGAGGTTACTCTTTACTTCCAAGTAAAAAATTGCGTTCCATTTATAATATACTCCCGAGTACTTGAAAGTTCTTTACTTGGTCAAAAGGAACGCAACTTATGTGTAATGATAAAACCTGTCTGTACATTTACATACATCTATATCTAGCTATTGTGGTATGAAAAAAAAAGGGTAGCAGTATGTATGAATAAAAAAAAGTAAAAAAAACATTTCTCTTTTTGGGAGAGCACAATTTACGAATTTTAAGTTTCAAATCAAAAGTTTTATAGATGAAAATGCAAACTTGAAATTTTTTAAAATGAGCTTTGCGATATTGGCCTATCTGTGTATCGTTATTTAGGTCTGTGATTATACAGAGTGTGCAATACAATCCTTTACATTGCCGAGCTAATTTTGGAAGTGGATTTAGCGAAAATCCACCTCTCTCAAAGCTTTTCTTATAAAATGAGTACATTTTGAAAATTGAGAGCAGAAAATATAAATAAAACAAAACAAAACAACACAGTTTCAAATACACATTCTTACATACACGTAAGGTAATGTACAAAAAGGAACCAATTTTATTTCTTGTTTGCGTACATATTTTGTATTTGCGTACATACGTATGTTGATTGTTTGTGGTATTGGGCAATAGAAAAAGAAATATGTATGTATGTACATAAGTATATAGAATATGTATGATACTGGAATATATACTGTTTTGTACCATAATGTTAGATATAATATATTTATGTATATCTACGAGTATATATGTATATATATATACGCACATTATAGTTTGTTTTGGTTTGTTTTTGTTTTCGACCCTTTGTTAGTATTTCATTGTTATTTTCGACCCTAAATTCATGTTTGTTCGATTATGATTTCATTTTTTCAAGTTAATATGCATCTTACAAATTATGCTGCTTCTACATTATATGTGTATACACATTATATACACATGTACAGTAATCACAAAAATTATTTCTGCATAATTAAAGTATCGTAATTTGGATTTAGACACTTGTAATACTAATAAATTTTTATATTTATTTTTTCAAACTTTAATAAATACAATTTCTTAAAAAAAACAATAATTATTCTTAGAACAAATATATTATTTGAATTATTCCAAAAATTATTCCTGCATTAATTCTATCGCAAAAATTATTATGAATATTAAAATGAAAATAATTGATTTAATTTTGACTTTCAAGAAAAATGCCAAGGAAAATTGAATTATTTAGTAAAAATTTGAAGTTTGTTGTGCACAAGTAACACCAATAATTTTTGTGATCACTGTACATACCTATCAATTTCTTCATATAAACAGAATCTAAGATCTAACATCTACCAACTATCAACTATAAAACCCGGTATTTGATGTAAGTCAAAATAAAGAAAAGACAACCACGCCTCCTTGTATACGAAGTGACAATATAGTTGCGTTCCTTTTGACCAAGTAAAGTACTCGCAAGTACTTGTAGTCGTGATCATCTTCCATACCTCTTGTATTCGAGTAATTTACTTGACAGTTGCATGGTTAGTTACGCCAAAATTCGCCGTCTGAGGTGTTTGTGTTTTAATCGTTAGAGTAAAGAAATAGGTTAAAGTCTATAATATTTTTAATACACGTTTTATTCAATAGGTGGCTTTTTATTGTTTAATGTTATGAAGCATCTAAAATCAAAGCAAAACAAATTTGAAATACATGAAAGCTGAAATTGGAGCATGGCCAACTGTCACTCCAGTATTTACATTGCCTTAGAAATGTGTATGCTTTCAAATTTGAGGTTACTTTTTACTTCCAAGTAAAAAAATTGCGTTCCATTTACAATATACTCCCGAGTACTTGAAAGTTCTTTACTTGGTCAAAAGGAACGCAACTTATGTGTAATGATAAAACCTGTCTGTACATTTACAATCATCTAAATCTAGCTATTGTGGTATGGAAAAAAAAATTAAAAAGGGTAGCAGGTAGCAGTATGTATGAATAAAAAAAAAGTAGAAAAAAACATTTCTTTTCTGGGAGAGAATTATTCTCACAATTTACGAATTTTAAGTTTCAAATCAAAAGTTTTATAGATGAAAATGCAAACTTGAAATTTTTTAAAATGAGCTTTGCGATATTGGCATATCTGTGTAAATGTTATTTAGGTCTGTGATAATACGCTAGTAGTTATTATTTACGAATAAAATATTGAACTAAAGTTTTGTTTGATACGTAGATCCATGATGTAAATAACACTAAAGGTGGCATACTCAAATATGTGATGACGTCAGATTGAGTACCAATATATTTTATATGTACAAATGATATATCAGAAAAAAGGAATGATAATGAAAAAACTTGTATAAGTTACGAATTTTTTTATTTTTTTTGAATGTTTTTTTTTAATTTGATTTTCATTTATATTTTTATTTTTGTCTTTTACAAAAAAATATAACCTACATCTAAAAAAGAGTTGTTTTACTTCAACTGGAAGGTTAACATTTTCACTGATAGCTAAAAATTGTTTTAATATATTTGCATTTTGTATCAAATTTATTTTATTTTTTTCGAAGAGACTGTCTAGTTGGAGAATCAGTTTAAGAAACTCTGCTGATGGTTTAATTAACCCACCTTCAGATAACTGATTTACCCATGTCCACGACGAATTACTTTCACTTCGAGATATAGCTGTTTCGAGAACAAGATATTTTTTACATTTTTTTATAATATATCCTGCTAGATTTTCAACTGCATCACAATGTAATTCATCCAGTTCTTTATTTCCGACATCTCCCGAAATATTTAAAGAATTTTCATTCTCATCTTCGTTGTCGACTATAAGTTTTTTGAATATATCTTCCGTAAGAAGACAGTCTGTCTCTGTGTCGCTATCATTATCTTCAATGTTTGAAGAAGTGAAAATTGTTTTATTTCTACCTAATCGGACAAAATAATACAAATAAAATATTTAATATATTTAAAACAAAACATAAATTGTTAGTTGAAAACAAGATGTTAGAAAAAACAACACACAACACTGATAATATTAAAAAAATGATTACCTAACAAGTAAGACCTTATACGATATTTAAATTGTATTGCAGTAGGGTGATCATATAGACCACCTTTAGCACGTATTGTACTAAAAAAGTTCTCGAGAATATCTTGATTTAGCTTATTGCTTAAAATAAAATCAATTTCATATTTTTCTTTTAGATAAATAAATAATCTTCTTAAAGAGCTATTACTGATTAATATGCCTTTCTGAAATGGTAACATACGATTACATTTTGGTGTTCTCAGATTTAACACTATTTGGTCCATATTATTTAGAATAGTATTTTGTTCTTCGAGAGCAAGCCCGTATGCTTTTAACCGATTTCTGCTATCTACTTTGAGAACCTTCGAATTGAAAATATCGAACCAATCATTGATTACTTTAATGAAATCAGAGCATTCTAATACATTTGCTGATTTCAGCCTACCTAGTTCGAAAAGTCGTTTCAAGGAACTCGATACAGTGTGCGAAAGCAATTGGGCTGCTACTTTTACTTTTTGTCGTGCAGGACCTCTCACTGTTAAGTGAGAATAATTAATTTTGTGCATTATCCTCAATTCATCATTACCAAATTCATGCAGAGCTTCTTTAATTGGAGCAGTTGTTATTATTTTGTCATGAAGAATATATCCATCGTCAATAAAATGATTTCTTATAAGTTTAAGCAGATGTGGTACATCTGCGAAGACAAAAACTTTTTTATTAGAATCTGCTGGATTTTGAAACCAGCATTTCATGAGACCGATGGAAAGCTCTGTTAACAATTTCTGATTACCAGGACCCATATCACATACCACAGCAACTACTACAAATCCAATATTATTTAATGAAATTATTATATTGTTAAGTATTGATTGTGTCATTGCACAATCAAAATTGTAATAGACAGGCTGTTTCCACTTGTCCATCAAACCTCTTGCCATTACGACTTGGACACTTCTTGCTGGGTTATGAATAATGTCGTTTGCCCGGTCATATTCGTAATCAGATTTAATACTCATCTCATCAAACGACAAAACACATAATTTCTGTTTCTCTGAAAGCGTTTTGTACTGCATAAGTTTTATAACAGCTTGCAATATACCCTTTTTTACAGTAATTTTTTGCGCCCACTTCTGGAGGGTACTTACGCAAGGTAAAGGATACTTCATTTTATACATATAACGATAAGAACGCGGTCCTGCGGAATATAATGCAACTGCTGACGAAATATCATCTAATGTCCACTTCATTCGTTGGTTAGGAGTTTTCAATTTATTTATCTGTCCAGCAGTGAAGATTCTTCTAAGTAATGCAGACGTTTGAGCAGACTCCTCTTCTAGCCTTCTATTTTTCATTTCTAACTCCATACATTTCTGTTTCATTTGTTGTAGTTGGTGCCGAAGATTTCGATTTTCTATTAATGCGATACATTCAATATCCCCTCTAAAAATGCGCATTTTAAAAAAGATTTGTTAATAACAATGTCAAAGTATAAATAAACTCACTCCGTTTGTACTGCAACACCTTTAATCTCACTTAATTGAGTGTTATCGGCTAAGTGCTGATCTTGCATTCTATAAACGAGCATAATCTAAATGTGAATAATATCAATATTTACAAATAATATGGACTTACTCAATTTCAGCTAAACATTTCAGAACTATTTTTTTGTTAGTTCTTTTTTCCAATCTTTTGGATCGATCGTCAACAATTTTTTCTACCGGTAAAAACAAAGTAGGAATAGCATTATCTTCTAATTGTCTATTCTGTAACCGGCTATTCAATAGACGATCTTTTAATTTAAAGCATTCCTCTGAAAAATGAACCGCACAAATTCTCGCATATTTTGAAATATTTCCTTTTTCCCGATTACATGCTTTAATCCACTGGTTGCGAATATTCACATCTTTTGGAAAATTATGGAAACTAATGTGATCTGATGATATTTTTTTCTTCGTATTGTTTTTACAACCTGTTATACTACACCACACCATTGTTTTTCACTAATCTTTATTTAACTAGTTCTGATCGCTTTAATTAACAAAATCTGATATTTTTTTTCTTACTTTTTATTGTTTTTCAATAATCTTTATTTCAGTAGTTCTGATCGCTTTAATTAACAAAATCTTTTTCTTTTTCTAACTTTTTACTCTTTGTTTATAACACTACACTTAGATCTAAGTTACAGTATCATATGTTTACTTCACGACTTCTAGAACTGAACTGCATGATATGGTACTCAACGTACTCAATTGGTACTCAACCCTACGTCATATACAAGCAAAATGGCGCTGCAAGAAGAAGAATTACTCCACCTATTGTGTTATTTACATCATGCGTAGATCTACCCTACACATATGTATATATGAGCATTTATTTTTATTATATTGTCGTCATCGAAATGTAACCATACCATACCATACTTTGTGTAAATTATACTTATAATAACTTGTTTATTTTATTTTTCTTCAATCTAAGTTGTTATGTGTATAAAATGTACTTGCATACATGTTCTTGTATAGTGAGTGTAGTACAGGTACATACATATATGTACATACGAGCTACGCTACGAGTACGTATATAATGTATAATGTACAAATGGTTTTCTATGAACACATCTATTCTATTTTTCAAAGTTCTTTCAAAAAACTAAAAAGTTATTAGATTTTTCTTCTTTTTTTTTTAATTCGATTTTTTTTTTTGTTTGATAATAATTTATAAAAAATATTGACATTTAATGTTTTTCTTTTCTCGTAAAAATTTTGGATCATAATAGATAATAATTTGATTTTGATTTTTATACCTTACATACATTATCGTATATTCGTATTACCATCCGCATCCATCTGTTTTATTGACATAAATTAAATGTTATTATATTAGGCACTATATGTATAAAAAATAAAAAAAAAAAAACATTAAAGAAAATAATTTCAATATGAAAAGAAACCAAAAAAATAAATTAAAAAAAATAATTTGCATATTGGTACCTATATGGTATATATGCTGAAACAGATGTGACAATAATATTATTTCCAGTTGTCAAAATTTATGGATCAATATAATACTATGGCCATAAGCGATAACCGCTTAAGTCTAAAATTGTGGTTTTGAGTAAACACAGTTTAAAAATTCGAACATAATTATTTTTTACACAAATTTGATGGTCAAAAAACAATAATTTCGTGTTGAATGGAAGACTATTATGAAAAAATTTTTCTTAAATTGATAACTAAACAATTAAAAATTGAAATTATTTAAAATTGAGTATGTTCTAGAACAAAAATATTTGAGAATTTGAAATTTAGGCTATTTATGCAAATTTGTAATTTTACATTTTTGTTACTTATATATGTCAAGTTAGGCGTTTATTGCAAAAATCTATTTTTACTTTCCTAGATTTATATTGATTTAAGTCATTATTGTAAAGTTCGGTAATAAACTTTTACGTTCCAAAATCACTTAACTCATGATAGGCTGTTATTATAAACCTTACAATTTTGAGAAGCTGTTTCCAAATATATATTGTGCAATAATAACTTAAGTTTAGATAAACCTGTATTTTTAAACATAAAATATCTCTCCAATATTATTATGTTGATTTAGGCGGTTATTGCATATGTACTAAGTCACGAACTATTCGACATAAGCGATAATGTTTTTAAGCAATAACTTTGGCTACAAAAGTGATAGGAAAACCAAATTTTGTGTACACATAGAGCTTGATGCGGAGAAGTAGTAGAATTCATAACTCATTTTTGCCTTATGTCGACTTAAGCGGTTATCGCTTTTGACCACAGAACAATACACAATACACTTTGAAGTAGTATATAATAGGTATCAAACTTATATAGATATATAATATATAATATGTATACGCACATAATATTCGGGATTTAAATTTTTTGAATTTTTAATTTTTATACATAATTATATCTACTTTTAAAGAATACACATATACATATGTATGTACATACAATACAAATTATAATTTACAACAGTTATGTATGGATATAGTTATTATTAAATGCACAAATAAACTACCTTTTAATATTAATCAGAGACATGTTTGACAAGTTGAAAAATTATTTTAAAATAAATATATATATAATTTAATATTTAATATATACATACATTATGCTACTATTTTGTATAATTACATGTGTAGGTATATTCATTCATTCACATTTTATTATATACATACATATAATTTTTAATTAATTTTATTTTTATTTAATTTTCGAATTTTATACCTATGAAAGTTTCAAAATTTGATATTTTTATAGATAATAAAATAACAATACGCAAGATGATATGATATTTTTTTAATTATATGTATATATTAAAATATCTATACATATACATATACTTGTATCTACACATATAACATAATGTACCTCATAAAGTAAATTTAATCTTTTATTTGATTTACAAATTGAAGAAAATAATTAATGTATATAAGAACTAAATTTTTTTTTTTTTTTGTAATAAATTAGAGGTGAATGTAAAATAAATGTGTATGGTATATAGACTTGTATAATATGTACAAATATCTAGTAAATATATACATATATGATCTACATAGTAAATATAAAATACGAGTATATATGTATAGAGGTATGTGAAAGAGTGCAGTGAACTTTTATATATTTTTATTTTATTTTTATATGCATATATGTATACATGTAATGTGTACATACATACATACTCGTGTATATTTAAACATATATGTACATATATTTTTTTTTTTTTCATTTTTATTTATCTACATACATTCATACACATACACATATAAGTATATACTCGTATATAATTTCCTTATAATATAGAGTCTTATAATAGTATATTATAATATTTCCTTATAATTATAGTGTATACGTATTCAAATTTGAAAATTTTAATTACATATTTAATAATAATTAAAAGATAAAACATATACATATATATACAATCATGCATACATAAGTATATTATATACACAGTATATCTCTGTAAAAATATTTTATTTAGGACGTTTTAAATAAATGTATGTAAATACAATTTTATGCTTTTACAAAATCAAAATAACACAAAGAAAAATATACATTTCCTGCACAAAATTATTTTTATTTATAATTAAAGCACATTAAAGTCACATAGTCGTATATATTATACTTAGATGTGTGTACATACATAATCTACACAAAGCATATTATTGTATACTAAACATTAATTTTTTTTTTTTTTTAAACTTTCATTATATGTAAAATACGTAAAAATTTCGTAATTTATTCAATATCTACATAAATTTAATAATATTATCTACATTAAATTTGTAAAATTAATTTTTGTGTCATATTTTTTTCATTTCACATTTTTTAACATTTATGTATTATAAATATACGATTATTAAATTCGGTGATCGTAAAGTATTTAAATATAATTAAATATCTAATATGTACATTATATATATTATATATGTAAGTATGTAGATGTTACAAAAAAATTATAAAAGTTAAAAATTGAATAAATGTAATTATTTTTTACAATAATAGCATAATGATGATGAACAAATCCAATTATTTGAATTATGAGTTGTGTGAAAATTAAAATAGGTACTTATATGGTGGTTTTTCACTTTTTTTTTTTTTTATTTATAATGATTAAATTTAATTGACCATATAGAACTATTATTGTTAATATTTTATATGAATTTTTATTATTAATATTATATTAAATTTGTTATATTTTTTATAATTAATTTTATATATCATTATCTGTATGTATATAAGTACACTATTATGTTTTACTCATATCTAGTCACATTTGGTATATTAGGTATAACTTTATATTTTTGAATATAATATATATATAATGTACTTGTACATACATATTTGAATTATGTATGGTTGGTTGGTTATGGTTGCAGTGGCAGTCCGTTTTCCAAGCCCCAGAAACATACTCAATTAGCACTTGTGTGTTCCGTTTTGTTACCACAAGATCGTAGGTGTTGGTTGTTTCTTCTAGACTATAGCCATTTTGTCCTGTTCAGGTAGTAAATCAGACTACCTAACCTTACGGCTCGCGTACATCAAAACCGATTTTGTCGGCCGTTGGCGGACAGAACTACCCGGTCGAATAACTCGGACGTCTATGTGCTTACACTGCAACAGTATTACACTGTCAATATCCATAGTCGTTTAGGTAGATTTAGATAACAACAAAATTTAAATATAAATACACTCAATTTGCACTGTAGACGCCGACAGATTGGCGAGAAATCCCAGCAAGTTCGGACACGACGGTTGATCGTCCGTTTTTCGGGCGTTATCAGACGATGACGATCGTGTTTGTGTACCCACTCTCTTTCTTTTACAAGTGTTTGATTCAATCGTCCGAGTTCGGCCATTGTCATCCGAGCAAATTTCGCACGATGGCGGATTAGGTGTAAGCGAGCCGTTAGACTGGCTACCTCCGCAAGGTTTACGAGTAAAGGCTTACCGAAAACCTTTAGTCTAGTTTTAGCTAATGCTGATGTACACATGCAAATATAATGTAAGAGAGTTTCCTTCTCAGAATAAATTGTCCTTGCAGCTTTTACAATGCGTATAATACGGTAGACCTAACTTGGCTGCGTGTTCAACCGCAGGCCAGTGACCTATTAGAATCGCCATGATTCTGGCGATCTCTCGTCGGTCTCTACCGATAAGTGATAGGGTTCTTTTACTATCGAATTCCGGCCAAGTTGCTCTTGACAGACACAGAACAAGTGGATAAATTCTTCCACCTGTTATTAAATTATGTATTGTTATGTTAAGTATTTTAAAATTTTTTTTAATTAAAAAATTTAATACACGATAAAAGATACAAATTATTTCAAAAAAATTCAAAATCATACTACTGCGAGTATACGTGTATTTGTAGATATATTGTACGAGTATGTATGGGTATAGGTAAATCATGAATCAACAAAATCATGATCAAAAATCATCAAAATCATACATAAGTAAATCAAAATATGTAAATATGTAAATATATAAGATTTTCTTCGAATAAATTATTTTTCTTTTAAAGTATTTATGATAAATTTTATATTTATTTACATATTTAATTAGATTACATAATTTGATTTCTATTTAATTATAATTGCAAATATTAAAAATTACAAAGAATCAAATATTATAATGAATGTATTCGCGTATATGTATACGTATATACTTATGTATCTATTTACACATAAAACTAACGAAAATACCTACATAATAATATTCATATATTTATTCTTTATTCAGCTTTGATAAAATATGTTATGAAAGCTATTGTATTTTACCTTTTTTTTTATTTTATTTTAAGTAAATGCTGTGTATGTATGTAGTAATAGTATATATATATACATAATATACCTACATTATATGATAAATGCAAGGTATTTCTAAAATTGTGCAGTCTTAACTCGATATAATGACAACAAAAATAATGCATATAGGGTAGGTACATACATATGTATGTACATATGTACATAATATAAAAATTCAAATAAAATAAAATAAATAATTAAAAATGATATTTCATATATACAATAAATAAATATGTATGTAATTTGTATGTATGTATCGTGTATGTATGTCAGTACAGTGTAAAATGTAATTTAAAAAATGCTGTACATTGTACATAATAATTATAACATGAGATGGCATTAAGAATATATACTTATACATATTTGTATATAAATTTATTCACAATATTCGTACATAATGCTTACCATATATGTAATATTCAACCAACGTTAATCATTCACAGATTACAAATCTCTTATATTTTCTTTATATAAATAGACATATATAGCAATAGTATATAAATATATTACTATGTACATACATATGTATATTTTTCAAATGATAAGATAATAATTTAGAAAGCATTAAAAAAATAAAATTTGAATGTCTCTTCATTATAAAAAAAGAAAAGAAAAGAAAAACAATGTAAAATAGAATTATGTACACATAGTCCGTACCTATGGTGTAAAGAGTATCAATGTGAGCTACACTCTTCCTCTTGAATTCGCCATTTTTGCTGTAAAATGTGTTGAGGTGACGTACAGAGTTGTACCAAAGTTGTACAAACTGTATGGTATTGTTGTTGTTGTTTGTTAGGGGAGAGGTATGAAACCAGAGCACTCAGACATAACGCTGTCCATTGTACTCGAAGCCCCCGTCTAGTCAAACTTCTTCGTTGCTCTTAGATAATGTATAGTATTAATAGTATATAATAATATAAAATATAAAATAGTGTATAATAAATAATAACCATTTATTTTACTATACAAAATATTTCATTTACTTTGTATTCTATTATAATTTCTTTTATTGCATAATTATAATAATTTACTCTCATATGTCTGGGATAAATATAAGGAATCAATACCGATGTCAACATATTTAGTTGCTTTCGCTTTAACGGATTTCTCAGATCAATCAAATGAATTTGAAAATTGCACTGTATGGACATATTCTGATGCAATACGTAGATCAATAGATCAATTTGTCGTTAATGAAGTAAAGAATGTATTTTTATTGAATGCGCATTGTAAAAAAATATAAAATATCTGTAAAAATTGGTAGATCAGAGGGTGGTTTAATTAAGCCGCCATGTGAAGAATTTTTAAATCTGCTATTTCAGTTGGAAAAATTTTTTGTAAATGCAAAAGCTAACATTTAAACTATCAAAATGTTCTTCAGCAATTTCTATTTTATAGTATGAATGTTAATTTAAAAGGATTATATTTTTTTGTAATAAAAAATAACAAAAACTTCTTAAATATTTAATAGATTAGTTAGAAAAAATAAGAAAATAAAAAAAAAAATTTAACTTAACATTTTTACTTTATAAAAATATATTCCTTCCATACAATTTCCATATACATAAATTAATATGTATATGTTGTACTTGTACAGTACAACTTTGTACGTCATCAGACATCAGCTGTTTCTGTGTAGCTAATCTTATAATACTCTTTACACCATGGTACCAATGGTACGTACCTACTTACATAGGTATACATATTTTTAAAAATGAAAATGAAACAAAAATAAAATAAAAGTAATTTTCTCTCTAAATTACATTGTCATTTTGTTATTTTCATGAAAAAAAAAAAAAAAGGTTTTGCTTTTATATATCTATTAAACGACGAGTATGTACAGTAGTATATGCATATAAATATGCGTATTACAAACAAATAATGAATTACAGTAATTTAAATTTTTGAATATATTTTTTTGTTTCTACTTTTTAATTATTAGTACAACAATTAATACATAATGTACATATGACTACTTATATTTATATACATTATATACATATATGTAAATGTATATATTGTATACCTTCTTATTACCTACCTATAGGACAAAATATGTATAGTAAAATAATGAAATCTTTCATTATTTCGGTTACGGTTGATATATAAGTGTAATATGAAGTTGAGAAAATAAATAAATAAAACGAAACAAAACAAAACAATTATTACGATTGTAATTATGTGTATGTCATGTACATAATTAGGTATTTAGTATGTAATATAAAATATATGTACATATATGTATATTTTAAAATATAAAAATTAGTATTTCATTTCATTTAAAAAGTACATAATATAAAGAAAAAATACATGCATATATGTACATATACATATATGTACGTAGTAATTAAAATATTTCCACATGTACATAATATACTTGTAGATATATACATATAATTATTTATTATTTTTGTATATATAATATAATAAATAAATTGTATATAAGAATGTAATCAGTAATAAATTATTGCAGTCATAATCATATTTTTTTTAACCTTGTATATATAACATCATTTTGAAAAAAAAAAAAAAATTAAAAAATATTTTTTAATTACTATCAGCCTTTTTTTACTTAGCTACCTATAATTTTTTTCAGTCTATTATAATCGAGTTATTATATCGCTGATAAAGAAAGAATTATAAAAAAAAAAATGTACATACACACATACAATGTACATACTTACATAAATTTAAATTAAAATTAAAATGTAATACCTACATAATTATATGCACATAACTAGTATAGTAGTAATGAAAACCGATAGTACCTACATAATAAAGTAGGTATATAATATGTTCTATACTTGTATGTACGCTGAGAATTTAACTTTTTCTCAAAGAATATATACACCTATATGTACTGTATAATTACTTACATACTAAATAATATATTATAATGTGTACGTACATGATATATGTATATTACTCGTAAAAATATTCTTTACAACAAAATGCATATATAATGTACATTACATATTTTTGTTGTTAGTTTTAAAACAAAAAAAAAATTAAAAACTAAATAGATATTCATAATTTACCGTGTTTCTTTTTCTTTTCATTTTTTTTTTTTTTTTTAATTTTAGTATGGTACTCGTATAATAATAATAATAATAATTGTGTCGACTTCTAAAACGTGATAAGAAAAATTTTATTATAAAAAAATGATGATAAGATAAAATTGAATTTTTTGCCATAAAATCTGGTTTTATATATGTACATAGGTACTGTATGATTTTTAATATTTACTGGCTTTTGTACATCTACTGTTTTCTTTTTTTCTTTTCAATTTTTAATTTTTAATTAAAAAAAAAATACTATACATAGATGTATATATAAAATCTATAAATATCTACTATATAAAATGAATAAAATCGATAAAAATATTTGTATTGATTTTATATGTACATATATGTGCAATATATGTACATACTATACGTAGTATTATGATAGGGAATTAAGCAGATATACATATACTTATATACATACCAGTAATTTTTCAAGTACTTTTATTTTTTTTTTTTAATTTCATTTCATTTATAATAATATATTGTACTACGTACAACACAATCTCTTTTTATTATTTATTATTATTATTATTATTTTATATTGTTTCTAATTTGAATTAAGATAATTTTTTTCAATGCATTTCAATTATAAATCATATGCTATATATATGTTATGTACGAGTATATGTACTATTATATATAGACTCAAACTCAAGAATTTGTATATATTATATTTAGGTTCATGTTATACGTACATACATACATATACATATATATATATTTTCCTGGTAAAAAAATTTAAAAATTTTCAAATCAATGAATCGATTTGATCGATATAGGTACAATGTAGATGTTAACAAGGACAATTATAGAATTTTTTAAAATAATATTTTGTAAAAATTTCTTTTATCATTAATTTATCATTATTATATTTTAATAATAGATTTAATCATGTTAAATTTTTGAAAAAGTCGTAAATTTAATGTCGTAAATTTAATGCATATTATATTAATTATATATTATCATATATATGTACATATAAATACGCACGTATAAATTATTTAAATTCAGTATATGTACTATGTACTTGTATTTAATCGAGAATCATATGGTGTACATTATTATTGTCATGTATTTATTTGTTTTTTTTTAAAAATTATTAATAGAACATTTTTTTTTCTTCTTTTTTTTCATTTCTTCGAAAAGAAATTTGTTGCAATAATTTATATAAAATATAAATGTTTTTGTTGTGTATACATTTATATAAAATGCATTTTACGTAAATTTTTATTACGTAGAAAATATTCGTTATTTTTTTGTGTGTACCGAGTTATATATTGATAGCATATACATATGTACATAAAATCAATTAAATTGTTGGAAAAAATGTAATGAAAGAAATGGTTTTTTCTCTCCTTTCTTTTTTTTTTGAAAAAATTTGAAATGAACTCAAACAGAGTTCAATATGTAAATGACGTCAATATAAAAATATTAAATTTTCATACACGTATATACAATATATTTACGAACAAAATAATTTTATTCTTATAAAAAATGATGGATGATAAATTATTATTGAAAATTGAATACTATCACTGAAAATTGAATACTATACATATATACATAATACAAATCAGTTTTAAGACATTTTTATTTTTATATATTATCTGATTTTCACTTCTTATACCAGCCTATACGTTATTATGGAAATATACACATATAAATAATAGATAATATATGTAGTTTATATAAATAAAAGCAAATAATAATATTCAATTGTTAAATTTTATCACAATAAACATTAAATCTGAAATTAAATTTTAATTTTATTATAGTAACAATAATTTTATTGTTTTGTTTAATTATTTTTTTTTTTTTTGAATATATCTATTATAATACATATTTATTATTGTTCATTGAATAGATTAAAAAAAAATGTTAATTTCTATAATTATATATAATAATAATTATAAATTATGATAATAAAAGGATGTATGTACGTACTTACGTTCGTATATTATATTAGTTGTTATGTGCATGGATAAAAATTATCAAAAAATTTTTCATAATTCACAACAGATTTTTTTTTTTTTTTTTTTTTTTTTTTTTTTTGCTAATACCGCCACATTAATTGCTAATTTTATATAATATAATAAATGAATAAATAGTTTATTTTCCATCCAGTGTTTATCAGTATAATAACATAATATGAATTTTTATTATGTAAATACATATGTATAGTTAAATTATGCGTGGAATTTACAGGTATTTAATTATGATGATGATGACACCATGTTATTCAAAATTCTTTTTGTTTTTAGAGAATTTTTGATATTTACATATACATATGTACATAATTTAATGTATACCTAAATATGTTTTAACTTTGATAATTGCGTCTTTTTTAAAAAAAAAATATTTTTTTTTTGACACTGCATCGTATAATATGTTTCTATATTACTATACTTTATGTTACTATATACATATTATGTGTACTGTAAAAAAATTATGGGATAAGAGTAATTTTTCATGAATAGAGAACGTATAGTCATACCATGGTCCATGATACAAGAATACTTATTCTATACAAGTACATATTATAGTATAGTTATTCTTGTATCATGTATAGTCATACTGGTCATACTGACATAAATATAAATATATGACCTTCAGCAATTTAGCAATGCATAATTGGCTGGGTTCACGTTAGGTGATTGGTGATATGGTATGGTGATATTCACCATAAATTTCCGTTCACGTATAGTGACACTGACGATCACCGAAAACTATCATCAAATGTTATCACATTGAGATGACAGCATTTTGAGGTATCACTTTTCTACTTTTTACTATTATTCTTCTTCTACCTAATCAAAAAATATTCATAATCACATAAAATCAATTATTGGTGTTTGCTGTTGTGCTAAATCAATATGTAAATGATATATATACATATATATATATATATATTGATTGTAGAAATAAATAAATAAATATGTAAATAAAAAAATTTGTTTAAATTATTTTATAATTTAAAATTACATTAAGATAACTTATTTACATACAATAAACTATTTAATTTCTAATCAAGAATGGAGATTGTCGCGAATTTTTTCGTGAAAACCGACAATCAAAATCACATTTTTGGTGATCCCTTACACGAACAATCATTTTTTAACTGTCAGCAATCACCTCACATTAATCATCTTACACGAACCCCACACATCTTATTTGTCCTTATATTGTGTTCCGAACAGAAGTTATAACGTTTTCACATGCGAAAAAGTTTCAATCCTTAAAAAAGGGATGAAGGATAGATTTCACGAAAAAATGGCTAATCGTAAACGCTTCAAGGAATCGATTGGTATATATGTTGGAAGACTTTATTACGAATCACCCTGTACATATGTCAGAATAATAATAATTATTTATCTCATATATTTACGTGCAATATAATAGTATAAATTTTTGTGAATTTTTCTATTATCTATAAATAAACTTTCATTTTTCTTATTCTTATTTAATTCATTCATTTAATATATGTATTATACACGCGACTATAGTTGATAATACCAATAATATTTAAATTAAAAAAGGGATTTTTTTTTAAATATGTAATAATTTACAGAATAAATTTTACGAGTATTTATGTCTCATTTTCATTTACTAATCATACTTGAATTGTTATTTTACTACAAATACGAATATGTACGATTACAACTATACGAGTGGATATATAGTCGCTCGCCATTCATCACTCACTAGCGCTACTCTATTTTTATACAGTAAAAAAAAAAAAAAGAAAATTTGTTTGCTGTCAAACTAATAAAACTGTTTTAGATACAAACAAATACTTAAAGTAAATAATTGTGAATTGTAGTAGAATTGAATGAATTATATACGGGCATTGCGTTATGTAATATTTAATGTATTTGTATTGCATGTACTATGAATTTGTATTATTTTGTATTTAAAAGAAAATTTTCAATAAAAAAAAAACTAAAACTTACGTACACACTACTTAAGTAAAATAATGTAAAATAAGGGAATTCACTTTTTTTTTTTAAAAAAATATATACATTATTATAGGTACTATACAATATAGGTAATAGGTGTTTTCGATTTTGGCAATTTCAACTACTTGCGCGTACTAAAATGTGTCTAGGATAAATTGTTAAAACGAACGACACAAAAATACTTGCATCTACTTCCAGCTACTTGAAAAATTTTTCATGAGTAGCTGCGAGTAAATGGTATAGCACAGACATTTACCTTTTCTACTCGCAAGTACTTGAAATTGACAAAACGAAAGCACCTAATGTGTATTGAGTGAACAGGGATACTCAGTCCATTATGGCACCACCGATCAGTAATTCTGTCAGGTATATCATCCAGTTTACTGGATCAATTACTGGTATGTACATTGCTGATTAGAATAAATTAATGATCGACTTGGATCTTGGACGAGAGTGGCGCGCTGACTGGGATTCGAACTAGATACCTCTCAAGTGTACCAGTCCAACACCACAACCATCGTGCTATTGAAGCCACTTAATAGTCACGTGTAAACCGAGTAAACCTTGCAAAGTACACATATTTACTCAGTTTACATGCCATTTTGCTACATTAAGTGAATACCCTCAATATTTTACTATTTTTTTTTTATTTTTATACGGAAACATACATATACATATGTATGTAAGCAAATATTCTAAAAAAATCATGTAAATGCACAAGTATAGGTACATGTCTAATATGTAAGTAAATGTCTAAGTACATGCTGATATCGTATACATATATACTTAATTGATGTGCATATTTATAACATATGATAGGTATGTATATACGGTATATATTTACTTATAAATATATATTTATGTAATATGTATATAAATTCGAATTGATTAGTACTCAGCAGGAAATTAATGAAGATAATAATTTTGCGCGCTTTTGTGCACATAGAAACAAAATAGATAAGCGATTTATATTGAAGTGAAGTATAAAAAATAATGTTCATAATAATACTTAGACATCATATATACGGTCAGCGCAATTCGTTTAGACGCACTAAGAATTTTTTTTCGATATGAACTTTATATTTAAAAACAGGTGTTCAAATAACAAAATTCAAATGGTTACATATTGTAATAACGGTTCCTTTGTGTTATTATCAAAAACAGTTATATATGTTACCGTTATTTTTAATTATAGTGCAATTATTTTTGTGCAATATGATATTAGTCTCGTTTATGTGCGCAATTCAAATAGACGCAAAATAATATTTCAAATTTTAAAGTGAAAAATATTAAAATTTTTTTTGTTCTATTTATTTTTATTGGGAAGGTAGGTTAATATTAACTTTCATGTTAATTTGTTTCTTTCATAATTTTGTAATAAACACAATTTCTAGCGATTATATTAATTATGGGTAGAGGAAAGTGTTTAACAACAGAAGAAAGGACAAAAATTGAAATTTACAAAGAAAGTGGCTGTTCTAATAGAGAAATTGCGAGAAAAATTGGAAGGTCGGAAAAGGCAATTAGGACACTGGTCAGTAAAGGCTCAGATTATGGTATTAAAAAGCCTACAAAAGGAAACACGAAGATAAATAGAAGAAAAATTAATCAAATTAAGTTCGAAGCAACAAGAAATAAACTAAGTTCTTCACAAATTGTGAATAAATTAGACTTACCAATAAAAAAACGAAGAGTACAACAAATATTAAAGTCATCTCCCGAAATTAAATACCAAAAACCGAAAAAATCTCCTGTTTTAAAACAAGAACATAAAGATGCGCGGTTGAGATTTGCAAGAAATTATATGCATTGGACAGAACAGTGGAAGCAAGTAATATTTTCCGACGAAAAGAAGTTCAATTTAGATGGGCCAGATGGATTAAGTTGTTACTGGCACGATCTACGGATGAACTACCCTCCACGAATGAGTCGAAATTTCGGCGGAGGAACTGTTATGATCTGGGGTGCTTTCTCGTATTCTGGAAAGTTGCAGTTGTGTTTTATTCCAACAAAAATGAATACAGATGTGTATCTTGAAATGTTGGACGAAGTTTTAATATCATTTCTTGATGACAACAATGAGCAAGAAATGATCTTTCAACAAGACAACGCGCCCGTACATGTTTCGAAGAAGTCGATGGAATGGTTTTCATCCAGAAACATCACCACATTGGGTTGGCCAGCTCGAAGTCCTGATTTGAACCCGATAGAAAATCTTTGGGGTATACTGGCACGTCGTATTTATGCTAACGGTAGACAGTTTGAATCAGTTTCTGAGCTAAAAGCAGAGATTAAGAGATGCTGGGACGAAATAGACCAAGAAACGCTAAGAAAACTAGTGCTATCGCTCCCGAACAGAATTTTCGCTACCATTCAGAATAATGGAGCAAAAACAAAGTATTGAAAAATTGTGAAGTATTGTTTTTTTTTTTTTTTTTGGTATTTTTTATAAATTTTATATTATGCGTCTAAACGAATTTCGCACCATATTATTATTATTTTTAGAATATTTACATTTTTTCAGTATTATAATTTAAAATTTTTTAGAATATTGTACATTATTTTACATAATATAAATTATAGTTAATAAATAAACGATTATTAATCAATTTTTCAACCGTGAACTATCTATATCTACAATATAATATATTGCGTCTAAACGAATTGCGCTGACTGTAAGTATGTATGTAGTAATAGTATGCTTGTACACATACGATACGAAGTAAAAATATGCAATATATAAATAGATAGCAGATAGAAATCTGAAAAAAAGTTTTTTTCTTTTTTAATATACTCATAGTACCTATATAGTAAATAAATTTAAGTGTGAATGTGAATACATAGTATGCATGCACAAATATGTATAGTATACATAACAAATAGATAATTATACATATCATTTCCCAGTAAACATTTGGGCAATAGTACGAGGATGCAATAAAAGGGCAATAGTTTGCAACGATAAATGGGCAATAATTAGGCAATAGTTTGGGTTATATAGTAAAGTAAGACCCTAAATAGTCGTGACGGGACGAAAGAAATTAAACGAACGTAAATACTCGTTTCGTCAGTTTGACAATTTGCCCTAAATAGAAACGATTCGAAACGAGTAAAATTGCGATTCGAAACGAGTAAAATTGTGTATGAGTATTGAGTAGAAACAAGTATAAATGATGTGTATGAGACGAGTAGAAAGTAGAAACGATAAAATGTACGACCGCTACGGCACTATCCGTTTCGTCTATTTGACATTTAAACTTATCGAAATTGAACGAACGTAAGAACACGTCCATTTAGGCTAGTTATACGTACCACAGTACTATCGTATGTATCGTTTCGTTTCGTTTCGTCTCGTCACATCTATTTAGGTTATAGCTTAAGCTATAAAAGCGCATCATAATAAGCCATTGAGCAAGCGACATTAATATTGCTTTTTTATTAATATTCTTTCTTTTTCTATTAGAATGCAATCGTACAAATCAATTAGAGTGCGCGTCAACCTTTTTCCAAGCACATCGTATGGCATTCTACTAGAAAATCCATATTGCGACAATAGGCGAGACTTGCCACTACGTTTCGCTATTGCTTTCTTATCGCAATGTTTGCTGGGTTTTAAAGAGAGAGAATTCAATTTATATATTAAATTTTACTGTTTATAGACTTTACATATTTCTAAGTCATGTCATGATCGATATAATAATAATATTAACATACAATATAGTGAGTTTATACATTCTATTAAATTTGACAATTTCTATGTGATTTATTGATTAAAAAAAAAAAAAAAAAACAAAAATTTTATACATTTTCGGAATACAATATGAGCATAAGAATGAGACAAATAAAAAAAAAAACAAAAAACTATTATAGTAATGTAACCTACTCAAATATTTTGATTATGTTTAACCGTGAATTTGAAAATAACCTTAAATACGTACATTTTGTATACGAGTATGAACGTTATGTTCCTTCACCTGCTTTCTGAGTCTGATTGAAATAATAAAAAATTATATTAAATACATACATACATATGTACATATATGTATACTTATTATTTGGCTTACATTTTCTGATAATCTTATATTTGATTTATGATAAAAAAAAACTTTATATTTTTCTTCAATCGTACATACATATAGTACATACATACATATATTTTTGTTATCATATTTTTCTCGTGTACATAAATACGTCTTTTTTTTTTTTTTTTTCTTGAGTTTTTATAATTACATATTTAATTAAAATTGTCATATAACAAAAACAAAAATCGAAAAAAAAAAAAAATTGAAAGAATTTTTAACCCTTCGATTATTGTGTGTAACAGAAAGTCACGGTAGGTAGATGTACCTATAATAATAAAAGTTTAAAATTATTCTTTATTTTTAATTTTACATCAAATGCACACAAATGTAGAATGTATTTTTTAAAGAATTTCCTCCCATATTAATATTTCATTTAGAATAGATATTCTTGAAGGATTTTTTTAATAAATTTTTAATTTCGAGTTACAATTTGTTTGTACACTTTAATTTAAATAATGAGATAACACAGTCCAACAATTCACAGATCATAAATCTAAGAATAATGTGCATTTTTGACAATGGGTGCATTCAGTTCCACGCAGCGATGTAAAATTTTCGATCGCTGCAATAATTTCTCTTACTGAACGACTTCGCTGCATAGTCGCTATACTTTGCAGCAATGAAAATATTTTGCAGCTGAAAAAATGTTCGCTTTAAAATTCATTGTAAATAAATTTTGACATGTTTGAAAGATGAATTTAAATGGTTGAAAAGTTAATACATATTTATTAGTAAGGTGTATAATTTTTTATTATGAGACTGATGAAATTACTTTTCATTTTGATGGTTTTAAAATGCTAATAATTCCAAGTTTCTCAGGAATTTAGGTAGCAAAAAAAAAAACAAAAATTTCATTGCATTAATATCAACTTACTTACTTATACAATCAACTGTTCACAGCGGATTACGCTGTACACAGTTCAGTAAATTGTATATAGCGATTATCTAAACATCGCTGCATTTTCATCGCTGACTTGCATCGCTGCAATGAACTGAACGCACCCAATGATTTCATCAAATATAATCCGCTCAGTTTAAAGTTTGAATGTCAGATCGATCTTTTTCGTTATACACATTTAAAATCCAGGGAAAAGTTTATAGATATAGAGGTTTTATGAACAATGGACATTTTTAATTAAGTTGGCCGTTCAGGGAGCTATCAGAATCCTTCTTTTAATTATTCTTAAAAATATTTAATATCTTCAGCATAACATTTCTGCTATATGATATAAATGTTTTATCAGAAAATGCAATAAAATATGCCCGACTAGAAGATATTACATAGGACAAGAAGATATTCATTTAGTAATATATTTTGTATTGTTTAAAAAAAAAAAAAGTAAAAATAAAATAAAATTGCACACAGCTTATAGCCTGCGAAAAATTCTATAGTCGTTTATCATCAGAATAGTGAAGAAATATTCTTAATTTCAGTTAATTAATTATTTCATTAAATAAAATTAACGAAAATCATAATCAAATCAACTATCTGTTTAATTTTCGAAACATTTTTTTTTCGATGTTTTATTCAGTTTTTTTTTTTTTTTTTGGAAAATATTGAATATGTATACGTACATATATACTTACATACAAAAATCATATTTTCATAGTCCTTTCCTTAAAAATCATTAATTAAAGTTAATTAAATTTTTTTTTATTTATTTATTTATTTTTTTTTATTATTTTTTTTTTTGCTATCAATGTTGTTATCGATCAGGTGTATGATTTGCAGTTTTGACTTTATTTATTTATACAAAAATACAAAAATTACAAAAACCAAAAAAAAAAAAAAATAAAAAAACAAAACAAATTTCTTAATCATTCGAAAAAAAAAAA